>OY728159.1:349109556-351509556 GCA_963277665.1 Viscum album
CCTTGGAGAGCTTGGCTCACACGACGCAGCCCGCTGGGTGGCCTGCGGAGTGGCCTGCAGCCAGGGTGGCCGGTCGTGGTAGAGTCCGCCCTAGCCGACACCCAAGGGAGCCCCCCCCCCCCCAGATTCCCAAACAGCCAAATGGTCGTTTGGTTTTGGCCAACCTGGCGGTGCCACGAAGCAATGTTTGCTAGCATGAGGGACCTGCTAGAGCGGTCCCGCTCAGCGTGACGGGGCTAGCCAGAGTCCCAGCTGGTTTCCCCTTTAAGCGGTGTAACAACGACATTGTCCTCCTATGGTCGGCTAGTTATCAGCCGCCCAAGTTCACCGTCGCTGCTCAGCATCCATGGACTCTTCCACAACCGGCGACATGGACGTGCATCTCCCTGGTTCCATGCGGTCGGTCGGGGTGTCGGCCTCCACCTTCCACCATCTCGTCTGATAGGTCACAGCCTCCCTTGCTACTGGTAGTGCAGTTGCACCACCTCCATCATCGTGGTTGGTTGGTGTGCTAGTCCCCGCAATCATCACAGCTGGCCAGTGTGCTGGCCGTAACCTTGCACCCTGCAGGCACCGGTCGCCGGTGCCATCGCGCCAGCAGGATTCTACTCATCCCAAAGTTCATCTATGAAGAACATGTCAAACGAAGAAGTTGCGGAGCGATCAGTCTGTTTTTGTTTGGCCCACACCCTCTGCATTAGACAGATAGAATGTGGCTCGAGTAGAGTGATTCAACTTAAATTAATGAAAACTGACATAAACAAACACTACCTAGTTTTATCATTGATGGTGGGGTGACGAAGAAGAAGAAGATGATTAAGATTCTGACATTCATCGCTCCCCCAACACACATTCAAACGACCCTCCAATGTGAGTTCAATGTTCTTGATCTGGAGAGTTTTTCATTCCTCATTGGAGATTCCCAGTATCTCCTACCAAGAGTTCATCTACAAAAGCTTTTTTCAATTATCCCCAACCACAAGGGGTGAGGATCGAACTTAATTAAGTTCAATATTTTAATATTAATTGGGGGGATTCCAAGAGTTAACTCACATAAAAAAGATGATTCAAAGTCGGGTGGTCCACACCACCAAATTCAAATGAGAGGTTTCAAATAAATAAAATAAAAGTTATTGTTTTATTTTATTATTTTTCACTTTTACTATTCAATGAAAACAAGAAAAAAAACTAACTCCCACCCTCATCCTACTTTGGTCGAGGTGAAGGTCTCTATAATTGAATATTGGCAATGTGAGTTCTACGTTGTCCTCAGATTTCAATTCCGAGCACAAGTTAAAAAGTTACAAAATGCCACTCATGCGTTTACTGAACGTTCCCAAAAAAATGTTCAGAAATTTATCTTGGGCACACCGGGCCTCAGAATCACACACCTTCAATTTTCACAGACTCGTAATAACCACATATAAATAAAAAATTTACATTGAAAACTACTGGTCTTTACATTCTCCCCACCTCAGGGATTTGTGTCCTAGAAAGCCACATCACAAACTAGGGAATCAAGTGGGCTTTATGAGAAAGAATCTGAGCCTCCCTCTCCCATGTGCTATCCTGGAGGATCCCTTGCTGCCAACATATGCACAATAGAGGTATCGATCTCCCATGAAGGACTCTCCTTTGTCGATCCTCAATCTCCACTATAACCTCTGAAAACGTCACCCCTTTGTCAATGTCCAGCTCGCCACAGTCAATGATGTGCGATGAATCATATATGTATCTCTTAAACTGGGATATTTGGAAAAAATCATGTACCCAATGAAAAAATGGGAGAAGTGTTAAGTGTTATGTCACCTCACCAACTCTTCTGAGGACTTGAAAGGCTCTGATGAACCTTGAAGAAAATATTTCACCCCGAATAAATCTCTGCAAACCTCATTGAGGTGAGACCCGTTAAAAGACATGGTCACCATCCTCGAACTTGATAGGTCTCAATCTCCTGTTAGCATAAGAAATTTTCCTACTCTGTGTAGTCTTCATCTACTACTAGATGATTTTCACCTTCTCTGTGGTAGCCCATACAATATTTGGTCCCATGAGTACTAACTCCAGTGGGTCATTTCAGCATAGAGGTGGTCTGCAAGGTCACCCGTACAATGCCTCAAATGGTGCCATACCAATGTTGGAGTGATAACTGTTGTTGTATATGAACACCACCAGAGGCAAGCGATCCTACCAGCTGCAGCTAAAATCTAGGATGCAAGCACACAACATGTCCTTAAGGGTATAAATGGTTCGCTCGGTCTGACCATCCGTCTGAGGATGAAATGTGACGCCCAATCGAAGCTGAGTCCTAAACGCCTCCTTCCACCCCATCCATAGCCGAGAATGAAAATGTGCATCACGATTAGAGACAATTATAAAATTCACTTCATGAAGCCGTACAGTCTCCTACACATAGAGGAATCCCAAGACCTCTAATGAACCCTGCTCTATGATTGGAAGAAAGTGGGCCGACAAGGTGAGTGGGTCAAAAATCACCCAGATGGAATCGTGTCCCTTGGATGTGTGTGGAAGTCCTGTCACAAAGTACATGGAGATTCCACCCAACTTCCACTCTAGCACCTGTAGTGGATGAACTAAGCCCGCTGGAACCTAATTCTCTGCCTTCACTTGCTGACAAGTGAGGCAATTTGAGACAAACTCTGGCACTACTTTTGTTTATCATGACCACCAGTGTTGACACCGGAGGTCCTGGTACATATTTTCCACTCCTAGATGTACTGGTAGAGGGGATGCATGGAACTCCCTCAACACTTCCTCTCATAGCGCCGTAGGTACCATAGTACGTCTTATAAAAAGGATGATGTGCTCCCCAAATTTATAAAATTTATTACCTGCCTATCCTATAGATATCTGAGCACATAGAGCCTTGTAGTCAGTGTCTCCATGTTCTGCCTTCCATACTCACTAAAGGAGTGGGGGAGTGACTGTCAAAGACTAATGGTAAGATGCTCCATCTCGATCCACGTAGGATATCCGCAAAGTGGCTAGTTTCTATGTCGCCTCACTCAGTAATTTTATACCACATCTATTGATGAATACATTTGCTACCACGTTCCCCTTCCTAGGAGTGTAAAATATCTCGAAGTCAAAGTCCTGGAGGAACTCAAGACAAAGCCATTGTCTCAGGTTCAGGTATTTCTGGGAAAGATATACCTGAGACACTTGTGATCAGAGTAGACTGTAAAACATTCACACCTAAAGTAATTTCACCACATCTTCAAGGTGAAGACCAGTAATGCCAACTGTAGTTCATGGGTAGCGTAGTTCTACCCATGATTTCTCAGCTGTCGAGAACCATACATGATCACTACTCACTCCTACATCAGGAAACATCCAAGCCCGGTCCCTGATGAGTCGCAGTAGACTATGTACCCAATGACCTCCTCTGTTAACCTCATGATGGGGGCACTTGTTAGTCTTTTCCTCATCTCCTTGAAACTGCACTGGAATTTCTCTGACCACACGATGGGTTTTCCCTTCATTGTCAATGCTGATAAGGGTTCCAAAAATATAGAAAATCCAGGCACAAACCTCTGGTAGAAACCAACCAATCCCAGGAAACTTTGCACCCCCTTCACACTTTGGGGTGGCTCCCAAGCAAGAATAGCCTCAATCTTCTCTGGATCCACTGAAACTCAACTTCTGAGATGACTTGTCCTAGAATGTGAACCTCTTGGATCCAGAACTGACACTTCAAGAGCTTACCATAAATCTTGTGATCTCAGAGTGTTTCAAGAACTCTCTGCAGATGATAGGAATGATCTTCCTCTGTAGCTGAGTATATCAGGATGTCGTCGATGAAGACTACCATAAAATGACCGAGGAATGGCTATAAGATTCTATTAATGATTCCCATGAACACTGCTGTGATGATGGTCATACCGAATGGCATAACCAACAACTCATAGTGGCCATACCTACATCTAAAGGTCATCTTCTACACATCCTCATCTCATACCTTGAGCCGGCGATAGCCTAATCTAAGGTCTATCTTTGAAAACCACTATGAACCCTTCATCTGATCAAAGAGATCATCAATCCTTAGTATCGGGTACAAGTTCTTCACGATCACCTAGTTCAGGCATCGATAGTCCACATAGAGTCTCAAACTCCCATACACCTTTTTGGTGAACAAAATCAGGGCTGACCAGGGAGAAACATTGGGGCTAATAAACCCCTTTCTCTACAAGTCCTATTGTTGTACTTGTAGCTCTCGAAGCTCCAAGGGATCCATCTGATATGCTGGTATAGATATCAGTGTCATTTCAAGGTACAAGTCGATATAAAAGTACACCTCTCTCCAAGGAGGTGTACCTAGAACATCACCAGAGAAAACATCAGTGTACTGGTTCACCACCACTAGAGAGCTCAGACTTTCTACATCAACCGCTCTGAGGTTAAGGCTTTCCAACTAATGTGTTATTGGTTGCACCCTCCTCCAAGTGAGTCCATTCAGTGGTGGAAAGGTTCCCTTCTTGTCGATGAAGGAAAACCTAGTCCTATCCTCATGTACACACCACACTTTGTGCCTAATAATGTCAATATGAGCATGGAATGTTGATAAACAATCCATACCCAAGATGATGTCGTAAAGCCTCGACGCCGCTACTAGAAGATCCTAGTCGAAACTCTCGCCTCCTAGAGTAAGCTCACACTACTGGAACTAGTGTGTAATCATAGAATCTTCTCCTGTAGAAGTCTATAGCCGTATGGATCGAGTCAACGACATCACCAAAATATCTGAGCTCCAAACGAGGGTCATGGAAACAAAAGAGTGACTAAAACCTATGTCTATAAGTACTATAGAAAAGGTGGAGTAGATATAGATTGTACCTAAAATCATCTCTGGAGCACCGTGGTCATAGGTCTCAGCTGCCTAGAGTTGAGCTCGTCCTTGTCCACCTGCTCTCTGTGGTCGGGGTGGACCACCTGGTTGTGGTGGAGGTATAACCTCAAATCACCACCCACCGCCTGCTGCACAAACAGCTCCTGTGCCACGTCCGCCTGCTGCCTATGGACCTCCTCAATCGAATCATTGCCTCTATCCAAGAGGTCCTTCAACCATATGATAGTCGTCCATACGGTGGGTTGGTAAGTCACGGGCCATGTGACCTTGTCCGCCGCGCAAGTAGAACTGCCAGATCTTTGCATGTCCCTCTCTATTTCAAGAGCCCCGCACAACCGACCCTGTATCCTGTGGTCGTTCACCTGTAGGTCTTGTCCTCTTATACCTCTACATCATCTGTCTTCTACCAGCTATAAATAACTCTGCTACATGACGTATGATGGTGGGTCTCGCTGCTGGTGACTACTCAGCAAGGAATCTCTCCACTATGAGTGCCCGCTCTAACTCCCCCGCCTACGTTGGGATGTTGAGAGAAATAATCAAAGCTTTAATCTCATTTTTGTGCCCCTGCTTGAAGAAATAGGCCATGAAGAAAAGGTCTCGCACCATATCAGTGGAGTAGCACGAGAGGTCAGTGATCCTCACTGAATAATGAGCCATGTTCATGCTACCCTTATGTTAGTGGAGAAGCTCCTATATACGCACATAGCATAAGGTCACCATGATAAACTCTACCCTGAAAAGGCTCTCAAAGTTTGCCCAGATGAGAGTGACCTCATCGTGAACCTGTAGCATCAAGCTCCACCACATACCCATAGTTTTTTAAATAAGATTGTAGGCAAGGATCATCATGAGATCATCTGGTGTCCCTGTTAGTTGAAAAACTCTAACCACATCATCTAGCCAGTCCTTAGCCGTATGTGGATCCGTCTCTCCCTAGAACATCAGTGGCATCTGGAGCTGAAACTCGTGCATCATGCTCAAGTGGCATGAACCCTCTTTTGGTGGTGATGGTGGAATCATCTTCCCAATAGGTAGTGGTGATATTGTTACACCACCTGATGGTACAACTGCTTAAAGGGGGCCCTACACCAAAGCATCGTTGCTCGGCGAGCTTTCATCACTTACTCTACCTGAAACCCTGGATAGCGGTCTTCGTGGAGCCATCGTGGAAAGAAACAGGTGCACCACGGTCAATAAGTTATACCTGGTGAGCTAACTCTATGGGATCACAAAGAAAAATTTTCAAAAAACACACACACAATCAGTGTTTTTGTTCACTGAGTCAGGAATCAGAAGTCAGGATCCAGTGTATGGATACATCAACCGCCTCACCAACACTGGATTCCCCAAACTCATAAACACACTCATAACACAAAAAACTATTTCTGATTAAAATAACAGAGTCCATGTTCTTCGGTATAACCAAATCATATGATACCAATTTGTCACGACCCATCCCCCAGGGCCCATACCATGACTACCTCAAGCCCACCTTCCATAGGTTAGGGGCTGGTGACTCGCACTGGAAAGGAATATCCCAAAAACTGGGAAGGCAATTACTTTTAACCTATACTCTCACACATCCAATAACACAACAAGATATAAGCACAAAGTAAACTATATAGTAATAAGGGTGAGTACAGTAAGAAAAGGGGGCTGGAATACATGCCCGATTGGAAAGTACAAGTAAAAATGAAAATAGCTCCTGTAAATACCCACCAAGGATCCTACTCAAAGGGTAGGTACAGCTCTCTAAAAGTCATCTCGGTAGTACATCTCGTCTAATGGTCCACCTCTGATCATCCTCCAGTCCTGGAACCCTCAACCTCGATCAATGTTTTCTATCATCTAAATAAGACACTACAAGGTGCGGGAATAGCCCGTGTAGTGGTGAGTATGACAATACTCATTAGGGACCCTGAGACCCCCTAAGGTCTCCTAGAATCTATAAAGGATAAACCACAAAGCAATACCTCAATCTCAAAGTACAAAGCAATAGTCATCAACACTACTTCGGTATATTCCCATACATATACCTAAGTTATCATTATATACTCATCTCACACATGAGGGAAGTATACCACAATGGTAACACCATGAAGGTAGAAATACCACACAGGTAACACCATAAGGATACAAGTACCGCACAGGTAACACCATGATGGTAACTACCACAAAGGTAATTCCACACAGAAGAATACCACAAAGGTATCACCACACATAAGTGTACCACAATGGTAAAGACTTAGCTCATCCAAGGTATAACATAAGTACGGAAGTATAAATGATTATTTGTGTCGCTGAATCATCTTATTTCATCGAGAAGCACTACGGTTGACCCACACAGGATCTAAAGATGCTGACCCATAAAGAATACAAATATGACCCACACGTGATCTGATGATCACCCACATATGATCTGAAGATGACCCACATAGGATCTGAAGATGACCCACACAGGATCTATAGATTCTTCAAGTATCGCCAGCCACAGGGTTCCTGCTCTAAGCGTGCTTGATTCAAGGAGAATATTCTCCCCATTCCATCGATCGATACTTAAACTACCACAAATTCCCATAAGGAATTATCTCAAATGGAATCCACGTCGTAAGGGTCCCAATGCAATAGACGAATCATCAATCAGACTCCTAGTGTGTAAGTTATTTGTTTTTTTGTTCCAAGGGCTAGGTTGGATTTGAGATCTATCCAACCCGGCTGTACACCAACATTATCCAAAACTCTAGTGCAGTTTACCAAAAGGACCATCTCGATCCAAGGAATCTAGTACCTTAGACGGTATGTCAAAGAGACACTCAGTTCTCCTGTTATGACCAAAAAGGCAAATATGGATCTAGATGGGCCCGGGTCCAGTCCGACCTAGTAGAAAAGACAAGGACCGACCTGGTTTTGGTCGACCTTATCCATAAGGGATGGGTTGTTGTGGGCCCGGCCCGTTATGCCGCGGTCCAACTCGGCCAAAAAAAGAGGCGGCCCGGCCCGCTGGTCACAGCCCTTCGTGTGGCCCCCGGTTTGGCCTACGGCTGGGGTGGCCCGCTATGGCAAGGTTCTCCCTAGCCAACACAGGGGGGAGGTGCCCCCTAGATTTCCAAATTTCCAAATGGCCATTCGGTTTTGGACATCCATGTGGCACCACATGGCGCCGACTGCGAGCATGCGGGACCCGCCTGAGTGGTCCCGCTCAGAGTGACGTGGTCGGCCAGAATACCAGATGGCTTCCCCTTCCAGCGGCGTGATGGTGCCCCTGTCCTCCCATGACCGACTGCCCTGTTGCGCTGTCGCAACTCAGTAGCCACGACCTTCTCCTCAGTTGGTGGCGCAGACGTGCGCCACCCCGGTTCCACACGGCCAGCTAGGGTGTCGGCTGTCACCTTCCACCACAGTGGTTGACGGGCCACGACCTCCCTCGTTACTGGCAGCGCGGTTGTGCCACCACTATCATCGCGGTCGACTGGTGTGCCGGTCTCCACCTTGAACCCTTCCAGCACTGGTCGCTAGTTCCATCATGACGGTGGGCATCTGATCATCTTGAAGTTCGTCCGTGAAGAACACGTCAAACGACAAAGTTGTGGAGGGATTGGGCCGTGTTTTTTTGGCATGCACCCTCCGCGTTAGACCGATAGCATGTGGCTCGAGAAGAATGATTCAATGTAAATTAACGAAAAACAATCATATAGAAACCATACCTCGTTTGATAATTGAAGGTGGTGTGAGGAAGAAGATGAAGACGATGAAGAAATCGAAATTTTTCACTCCTGTAATACGCTTCTAAACCACACCCCAATGTCGATTCAACGTTCTTGATCCTGAGAGTTGTTCGTTCTTAGTTAGAGCTTCCCAGTTTCTTCCACCAAGAGTTCATCCACAAAATCATTTTCCAACGATCCCCAACCACAAGAGGTGAGAATCCAACTTAATTAAGTTTAATGTTTTCTCATTAATTGGGGGAATTTCAAGAGTTACCACACATAAAAAAAAGAAGTTTCATGGTCTGGTGGTCCCCACCACCAAATTCAAATGAGAGGTTTTATATAAATAAAATAAATATTTTTTGTTTTCTTATATTATTTTCCTTTTAACTCTCCCATGAAAATCCAAAAAAAAAATAACTCCCACCCTCGACCTATAATGATAGATGTAAAGGTCTCCTTAAGAGAATATTGTCATTGCGAGTTCAACGGTGTCCCCCGATTTTAATTCCGAGCACCGGTGCAAAAGTTACAAAAATCTTCCCATTGGTTTACTGAACGTACCCGAAAAAAAGTTCAGAAATTTATTCCTGGCACACTGGGCCTCAAAATTACACGTCTTCAAATTTTGCAGACTCTAAATAACTCCATATAATTAAAAAAATACATGTAAAATTCTATGTCTTTAAAGTATTTTTCCATAATATTAAATAAAACAAAACTAGTTCGTGATGGTTGGTGAAACCGCTAAAATAAACTGACTATAAGTCATTAACGTTATTAAAAAATGAATTGAACATATATAAAAAACATATAGATATTTGAGACAATTTATATATATGGAAATATATTTATAAAATTTAATTTTACTTATGGAGTTTTTGTTTGATTTGATAAGAATCTTCATTATTATAATCAAGTGATCCGATGGTGGAACTATGAAATAAACACTCTTGGAACAATGAATTTTAACATTATATCTCCTCAAAATGGCTGTGAATGATCATAATATATTTATAGTAAATACATTATATGTGGAAATGGTTTTTTCTTAAGTAATTAATTAGTTTAAATTGATTTCTTATGATGTTATGTGTAGGTGCATAATGATTCTGGAAAAAATGGTAATGTATCTCTCTGAACCACCATATTTTATTTGGGTTATGAATTCTCTATATTTACCTCACCTTATCTGTCTATTTTTCTTATTTAATTATTATATATTATTTATATATATCTTAATATATATAAATATTTATTAATACACCTTTATTATATGGTTATATAAATGTTTTAATGTTTCCCTTCTCAATTTCATTCATTAATAAAACCCAATTAAAGGGAACTTCTGTTTCTCTTACCCATTTTTATGTACCACTCAATAAAATATTTTAAACTATCCATGGTTTATAAAATATCCAAATTGATTATGTAAATCCCAATTTTTTGAGGTCATTTATTAATATAAATTAATATTCTCTTTCTGTTTTTAAATACACTTTACCATTATTCCATAAAATCACAATTATGATTTACATTTGCAAAGTTACTTGTCGACTCTTTTTCACATTTTCACTTATCATGGATATCCATTCTCATAAACCATGATTAATTTTCATCTTTTACAATCCAAGAATATTTTAATCCCTGATTTCATTTAAACCATTATTATATATCATCTAATTATTCTATAAGATATGATTATGCAACCCATTTCCTTCCATTGATAATCTTTATGGTCATGCCTTATGATTGATTCCTTATGTGGAAAACATATGCAAGTTAAGGATATGATAGTTTTTATTAGATAATGCACTAATAAATTGGGTAATTTTTATGTCTCATGAGTTGATATGTATGGGATTAGGGGGTAAATCTAATCCATGATGAGATCCTCTCAACCATGTGATGTTATTTTGGAAGCTAGCCTTGACTCATGCTTATGCTATGTTTTATGTTGTATCCAAATTGAAATGTTTACATGATCTTATGATTCAATGTTATACATGTTATTCTCCCATATTATAATTCAAAAACCATTCCTTTCATGAAATCATGTTATGCTTTTTGACTCATATGATATGATTTTTTATCATGTTTATTTTCATACTGGACTTTATTACTCACCCATTTTTTATGTACTTCCTAGGTTATCCTATCTATTCTTAGGATGTCAAATGTATTTAGGAGATCATTATGGAACTCAGAGTAATTATGTTTTATTTTAGTTTCATTTTTCAATTTTACATTACTAGTCTCCCAAATATGATAGACCCCATCATTCATGGTTTTTACTTATTGTATATTTATGTTAATAATATTATAAAAATATATGTTAAATGATTGGGTTTCAATAGTTGGTATCATAAGAATGTATCGTTATTTTTGGGGATTAGGACTAAAATAATTAAGGGGGAACCATTGGTTCATGTCAAAGTATAGGATAATATCATGGAATTTTGATGAAGTGTAGATCAAGTGCTTTCTAAGAAAATATATCCTTAATTGGATGTTATAAGTGGATGTGGCTCTAGAACAGTTTACCTAGGGGTAATTACATTGAAATGGGTTGATTATATATTACTTGATCATCACCTAATGCATGATAATGAGGCTTTTCTGTGCACCTAGTTTGATACTCCTGAGAGATGATCTTCAATAAACTCATAAAAGGTTTACAAAATACTATAAAGGACTATAATAGATTGTTATGATAGAAAATATAAAAGGAAAATTATTATAGATAACATATTTTAAATCCTAGAGACTCATAAGTTAATATTTACATAAAATTTATAATTTCTTCCATATTTTTTCATATTTTCCATTTCTTATGGTTATTTGTATGAGTATTCTCATCTTTTATTTAATTTTTGGTATCTTAAATAGATAGAACAAGAATAAATTAGTGAAATTTTTCCTCATTACCATTCATGAGCTTCAAATTCCTAATATGATTATAATTCTAAACAATTTTAAATATATCTCATTTTAAGTGGGTCTATTAAAAACCCACCTCAAAATATTAGGGTGAGATTTATGTGATAATCATAAATGAATTTTTGTTCTATCCCATGTAAACAGATCATCCCCATTAAATGTTCGTGGACCAAACCTCTCATAAGGTATTACCATAATTCAGTGTAATTTGATTCTATATAGGGATTTATTAGATGTCCTTACAAAATCCCAACATTAAATTTAGAGTGAGGGAGATCACTCTTCACATCCCAAGTCATCCTATGCTTATATAAAAGTGTAAGAAGGAGGATGAATCTATTTTGGAATATTTATCTCAGGTGTGGATATTATATCATTTTGAGAAATAATTTCTAGCTCAAATGATTGATTAAAAGGAGAGAATCATTCTTAATGGTATTCACATTATGATGGATTATTGTTCTATATTCCTCAAATAATTTCATGTTCATACTCCTAACCAAGATGTTAACTCTCAATTGAACTTATACGTAGATCACTGTACATAACCAAGATTCCTTATAGATTAAAATTCATTGTGTTAGAATAACTAAAGAAGATGTTATAAGGTAATCTGGAAAAGATTTTTATATGTCCATATTCTTCAGCATGGGGTGGGTCAGTCATCTTCATCAAGAATAAGGATGGGTTATTGTGACTATTAATTTATTATCATGAACACAATAAAATCATGACAACGAAAAAGTATCCCATGTCATAGATAAATGAATTTTTGGATCAACTATGTGGGTTTCATTGGTTCTCTATGGTGGGCCTTCGGTTTGGACATCACTGATTAAATGTGAAGAAGGAAGATATTCCCAAGACAATATTTTGAATGAGTAATGGACACTATGAGTTTATAGTGATTTCCTTTGGACACAAAATTCTCCATGAATATTCATGGATTTTTTTCAATAGAGACTATATAGCTTATCTTTTAATTTTTTTATAGTATTTATAGATTATATTGTGATATAATCGAAAATTAATGAGGAGTATAAAGATCATTTTAATACAATTATAATGACTTTGTTAAAGGAGATTCTATATGAATAGTAAAGTAAATGTGAGTTTTGGGAGGAGGAAATAACAATCTTGGGGATTGAAATCACCAATAAAGGGATATTTTTGGACTATTCTAAGGTGAAGGTAATAATGGAGTGGCCCATACAAACATCTATAATGGATATACATAATTTCCTTAGACTACCATGGAATTACAATTGATTTTAAAGAAACTTATAATGAATTTCAAACCTACCAACCAAGATGAATCGAAAAGGGGTAATGTTTTTTGGACCATGTACTGTCAAGATATCTTCTCAAAATTCAAAAAGAGACTTATTTCTACACAATAATATACACTACCCATAAGTAGGGATACCTATGTGGTATATTGAAATTATTTAAAGAGGTTATTGGGCTATTTAATATTTCAGAATGATAAAGTGATTGCCTACTACATAAGGCAGTTGAAAGATAATGAGTATAAAAATCTAATTCATGATCTCGCATTGGCCATAGAAATATTTACATTGATGATTTTGAGTCATTCTCTCTATGGGGTAAAAGTTTAAATATATGTTGATTGTAAGATTCTAAAATATATATTCTCATAGAAGGATCTTAATAGGTGATAGAAGAGATGGTTAGAGCTGATCAAGGATCTTACTGGTCAATCCACTACTATCCAAGGAATGTAAATAAAGTGAAAAATAATCTATGTAGAAAGGATCATGTGACCCTATCAATGATTAGAATTAGAAGGGATCTGACCATCTTTACCATGAAAGGGTAGACATGGGAATCATAATAGAAGTAACATCATAATTTCTTTCTCAATTGATTACTTAGCCATCCCATGTAGATAATTTAATATATTCTCAAATATATTATGTGGAAATTAAGAAAACTAAGGAATATATAATAAAATATAAGTCCTTATAGGTCAAAATTGATAACGAACGAGTTGTAAGATTACTTACATGTCTTTTTATACAATCAATACATAAGATAAAGAATTAGTTGTGGAGTGGTTCATATAGACCTACCTTATCTATACACTAAGGTACCACATTTATATATTGATATCTCTGAGAGAGCTATTTGTGGTATAATAAGATGAAGTAGATCAGATAATATACATCAGAGTGCCCAGTATTTCAGAATGTGAAGTATAAAAGGAAAATGTCTCAGGGGATGATGCAACAATTACTCGTACCTTTATATAAATGGGAGAACATCACTATAGATTTTTTCAGGGATCTTCGAAAAAAAATTAAATTAAATGGTGTTATATGGGTTGTGGGGGATCATATTATAAAGACTAATCACTTAATTTCAATTCTATAAGACTTATCACTTGATCAAATTTCAAGGATATACATTTTAAAAGTGGTGATGCTACTCGGAACACCACTATCAATCATATCTGATCAAGATATGATATTTAACATCATGTTTTGGGGGAGCCACAAACACTATATAAAAACTGAGATAAACTTCATTATAGTTTATCACCCCCAAATAGATGGAAAATTAGATTAGACTATCAAGACAAAATTATACAGGTTAAGAGCATGCTTATTTGACCTCAATGGATGATGGGATCAATATCTTCATCTTGTCAAGTTATAGTACTATAATAAGTTTCAATCAAGAATATTAATGGATATATATGAATCCCTTTATGGTGAAGGATGTAAAACACCTGCATATTAGGATGATGTTAGTGAATGCAAGCATCTCGATCCTGAAATGGTTTTGGAAATGCATGAAAAATTGAAGACGTTTCAGAAAAAAAATCAGGGCTTCTCAAAGTCAACAAAATTTTTATGATTTATCATTGATTAGACCAATAGTTTTATGTTGGATATAAATTATTCATCCAGATATATCCATGTAATATATTCATAATATTTGGGAAGAATGGAAATCTAAGACCTAGGTACATTGCACCCTTTGACAATATTTATCACATATGAGTTTTGGCTTACCGATTAGCACTCCCACTAACCCTATCTCAAGTACATAGATTATTCCACGAATCATTTTTTAGGAATTACATAAAATTTCAATAAAATATATTAAATTTAGTGGTGGTAAGTTTGAAAAATGATCTCTCTTATGAGGAGAATCTGGAGAAGATCGTGGACAATAATGACAATGCTCTACACAACATGATTACTCACCGAGTCAATGTATTATGGAGGAACCATAAGTACAATGAGGTGACCTGGGAATAAATGTAAGCAATGAAGTAGAATTATTTACTTATCCCTCATTATATAAAATTAAATTTTGATTGTGAAATTTCATAAGTGAGGACGAATGTAACGATCTATAGTTTTATCAATGAAATTTTCCCAATGATTATATGACTATAGCATACATAATAGTTTTTTACTATATAAATCACATGCACCACATGATAGAAAAAAATTATTATATTGATTTTAATGATAAATTTAGAGAATAAATAAAACCATAATAATTGAAAATATTTAAATGCGATAAAAATAAAAAATAAGCTAACTAAAATACAAAAATTTGGATCTGATCAATCCACCAGAATTATTAAACTTGCTAACAATAATATATAAATGAATTAGAGTATTATTAATGAAATATTAATCTTGAATATATATATATATATATACATGATAAAAATTAGATATGTATGAATAATTAATGAAATATTATGTATTTATAAAATTTAGGGAACCCATATGACCATTACAAAAATGAAGTTGGAATAGTAATCTAACAATTGAAAATAGTAACCTGATTGTTTGAAGGGTATCATAAAATACGTAATATTAAAATAATAATTATGAATCTTATAAAATAGAAATATGAAATATTTATATCAGGATACTAGTGAATAAATGTTTTCAAATTGAAAAAATAAGTGTTTGAATTTTTAAAAACCCTATATGTTTATTTTTAGTTTTATAAAAAAAATATAAAAAAACATAAGAAGTTATATTATCATAAAATGTATTTGTAAATTAATATTATGAATTATTATAATTATAATATATTTCTATGAGATAATAATTAATTTATTAATGGGTCTGAAAAATGATCATAATAATAAAATTATTATTTTTTCAAATGACAAAGGAATTATTATAAAACTTATGTTTCTCATGCCCAGAAAATTATTTTCATAAAATATATTTAATTTATATAATCTAAAAGTTGAAAAATTCTGTGTTAATTTTTTTATATTGTTTTTTAAAAAAAATTATATTTTTGGTGAATAGTGAAATACGGCAAAATATGAAATTTTACATTGTTTTCTAAATACATGATTTATTGATTCGTGGATGTTGTAAGAAACCATTAGTTCAAACAGACATGCACCATTTATAGTATATATTCACAGTAATAACCATTATTGGTATTTATTATCCAAAATAATAATGTAATTAGTATAATATTCAATAAAATACCACTCTCCTCCCCTTATAAATACCACCCTCACCTCCCCTTCTCCTCACATATTATAAATATTGAAACATTAAAATTTTAACACCTAATTCTCTAACTAATAATATACCCTATGTCTTGGTTCTTCCTATCTTAGCAATGTACCAAATCCAAGTTCCTTAAGAAGTTTTTAAATTAAATGACATTCAAGAGTTAATATTCTCAAGTGATCACTTTTAAATTCTTTTATTATTTTAACTTATCTTAAAATCCCTTATACAGTAGGGAATAGTAACTATAATATCATACATATACTATAATGTTATAGTTATAATGTAATATCTACCATCTATCCTCTTATCTTCTCCTCCTATTCAAAAAACAAAATCATTGTCCACATTATGTCGGTTCACTGCCTCTATGGATGATGAGTTTTCTATTTTATTACCACCTTCGTCAAGAATTTAAATTCACTTATTATTCTTTAAAATTTGTAAAATTTTTGTATTATATATTTTTCACATTATATAATACAAATATGGCTATAATATTAAATAAAATGAAACTAGTTCGTTATGGTTAGTAAAACTAAAAAATAAACTGACCATATAACATTAAATTTTAATTACTAAATAAATCATCAATATATTAAAACACATATATTTATCTAATAAAATTTTAATTTCTATAAGTAAATTAATAAAATTTCATTTCAAATATATATTTTTAATCCCATTTCACAAGAATCTCCAACATTATAATCAAGTGATCCAACCCTGAAACCATGTAATGAATTCCCTCGAAATAAAAAAAATTATATTATATCTCATTAAAATGTTTGAAAATGAATATAATATAATTATAGTAAATAAAATATAGATCTAGAGTTATATGATTCATGTAATTAATGAGGTTAATTTTATTATTCAGGACATTAAGTGCAAGTGAAAAATTATTCTAGAACAAAAGGTAACGATTTCCTTGAAAACCCTATTTTTTAGGGATATGCTTTCTCTCTTTGTACCTAAAATTATCTATAATTTATTATAATTTAATTCTTATATATTGTTTAAATATTTATATCACATATATGACTAATTTAATTCACATTTCTTTGATCGGTATATACATTTTTTGAATGTGTCTTTCTAAATTTCTTTTGTTAAGAAAACCAGATTAAAGGGAACTTCTCTCTATCTTTCCCTTTTTCAAGTACCACTCCATAATGTGTTTTAATCAATCCTTATTTTCTAGTATATCCTATTTTATTATGTAAAATCCTTTTTTTATTTTTTTAATATAAATTAATATTCTCTATCTATTTTTGAAGACTCTTTGACATTTTCCCTGAAACTGCACTTAATAGGTACATTTATAATGTTACCTCGCCAAACTCTTTATCATATTCACTTCACATTAAAATGATTATTAATAAAAAATTATTATTTATCATCTTTGAACCATGAATAATATTTTAATCTATGATTTCATCCAAACCATTATGATATTCATTCAGGTTAAGTTATAAGATTTGGTTATGAAACCCATTTATTCCCATGGGTAATCGGTATGTTTATGACTTCTGTTTGATCCATTGTGTCAAACGCATATTCAGGTACATGTTATGATGGGTGATACTGTATATAACACTAATTAATTGGGTAGAATTTATATCTCATTACATGATTTGTATGGGATTATTGAGTAATCATAATCCACGATGAAACTTTCTACACCATGTCATGATGTCTGGACAATTGGCCTTGACTTATGTTGATGTCATGTTATATATTGTAGCCAAATTCCTATGATTAAAAGATCTAATGATTATTAATTATTTATTTAATTCATCTTTTGGATTATTTATCATCAATTTCTTTCATGATATCTTATTATGCCTTTTGAATCGTACGATATGCTTCTTTATCATGTTTATTCCCATGATGAACATTTTAGCTCACCCCTTTTGTTTATTTATTATCTAGGTTATCTTATGTTGTTTTAGCAGCTAAAAGGTATCTGGATCACATTCTTTATATTAAAATAAATAAGTTTTATTTTAGTTTCTTGTTATTATTTTATGTACCTAGTATCCCAAAGATGCTTAGCCTCTCAATCTCTGGTATATATTTATTGGATATGTATATTAAAAATCATGTAATAATATGTGTAAATGTTTTGGGTCAATATATATACACACCGAGTTCCCAAATGGTAAAACAAAATAAATATTTTTTGGTTTTATTTTTTAATTACCCAAATAAAATCTACCAATAGAACTCTAGTTGGGGTCTTCATATATCCTCAATTACATATACTTGTAATATAAAGGCTAATAACTAGGGGTAGGACCCTATGATCAACTTAGGGGGAGAACTAATCTCTATATCATAGTAATAAATGAAAAAAGTGATAATAATCATCCATAACAAATAATTAGGGTAACAAAATAAGAAATTTCAATAAAAAATCCATAACAGAAAAAAACACACCATGATATAAAAAATGTCAAATGAAATTCTAGTAGTCCTACATAACATATATCTCCCACCAAGGTAATCATATATAAAAAATAAATAATATTAAAATATACTAGATGCTCCAAAAACAGAAAAAATCCCTTAACAAAACCCCATCTATGAGCACCATCGAGCTACTCTAGCCCGATCCACTGGGAAACCGATGGTTTGATGTATGTAATAGACAAGAGGTATTACATGATCCAATGTTCCCATATAGGGTGTTATAAATACATATTGTAATGTAATATCTAATTTTACATAATATATAACATTTTATACAAGTTTATGTATAGGTAAAATAAATAAGAAGAACACATTGTGAACACAAGAATATAATTCATGCCATCATGTGCTAACAAGGCCACCATGAGAGCTGACCAAACCTAACTCAGCTAATACCAACTTGAGTAGACAACTCACATAAAAAACCATGACCCATGATATATAAATATATTTATGGTATCATACCACATATTATCCATTAACTTTTGACTTAGGTAACATCCCAAGATGTGTGGTCCCCTGTCACTTTTTTTTGTGTTTTGATTATTACAATCCCCAATGTTATTTAATTATAATCCCCATATTTATGATTTTAATTTCAAAATAAATTATTTTTAAAATACACACTTTATTCCCTAAAAATTATATTGGATGCATTCACTTCATCCAAAGTAAAATAATGATATTTAATTTGTTTTATTTATTATTAATAATTTTTTTTATTTTTTTTAAATCTAAACAATAAAATTTATGTTCTATTTTCAATATTTTTTTAAGTATCTAATGACACATTTTCTAACCAAAATTAATCATATAAAAGTTTAAAAAATTATAAATATAACCTAAAATACTCAATTTTAGTGAAAAATACTAATGTATAGATCATATGACTCATATTTATCCTATAATGACTCGTACATTGACCTAAAAGACTCATATGCAGAAACAAAAGTTACTCAAACATAGACTAAATGACTCATACATAGAATTAATCCTATGTAGAATATGATTTTATGCAGTGAATATTTATGTTTACAAAAGTCATTATTTTGAGAAAAATATTATTATGTTTTTGGACTTATGAATTTCAGGAGATTCAATTTGTGAATTATTATTTGTTTTTTTAAATAATTATTTATGACTGATAGTCTTCATGTTTCAATAATGTATATTTAAACTAAATTTTTTGATATGGAATATAAAGCTTTATATTTATAATATTACTAAAATTTGTTTGAATTTATATTCAAGACCAATTATTATGGTGATTTTATTTCAATGTATTGAATAAATCTTAACTAATTCTTTATTTTAAGACTTATATTTTGGTAATCATGATAGAGTATTCCAAGTACATTATCAGAGAAGATAATCATAAAAAATATTCTCAGTAAATTTAATGTTATTATTTTCAATTATTCTAACCATGATATAATGAGTGGGTAGCCATTGCAGACTCTTATTTGAACTAAGTTAAAGCTATTGGTGATGTAAGACTTCACCCCACTAGGCCACTGCAAATTGATATTCTATAAAATAGTCTGAACATGAAATTTCAATTTATTATGAACGAAATATTTTCAAAGTGAAATATAAAAAAATAAAATTCATCATGATCAATACTATATTATTTTTGTTAATATAGAAATACAATTTAGGTCTAGATGAGATGCAATGATGGATTATACCATTATCATCGTCGACCCGTTCCCTTGTATTTGTTCTTAATTATTTCAATCATTCATTGTGTTTAAAATAGATTTTGGTTTATAAATTTTTCTTCAAAAAGAATATTTATTTTTAGGATATACTTCCCTTTATCATGTACACATGGGTTGTAACTCTTGGTAAACAATTTAATGTTGTAATAAGTTTTGACTACCCTTTAAAAGTGAGAGATGTTGTATTGTTGCGCCTACAATAAAAAAGTTATCTTATTATAGGGTTGTTTAACCCATTGTAAATTCAGGTATTTTAGTCAATAACATTTATATCCTTGAGTATAGTCATTTAAAGAGTTTACATAGGATAACTTTGATCTAAACTACATTAAAAATCACTGTGTTCATGTTTTATTTTATATTGTTCATGAATCTGTATGTTTTCATTGTTTAAATTTCATTATGTTTTTAAACTATTTTATTCTCCCACCCACTTCTACATCATCAAACATCTTTTATGGGACCTAAAAATTGGTTTCAAACCCTTAAAAGTTTAAAAAATGATTTCTTTCTTTTATCCCAATACCACAATTAGTATAACATTAACTCTAGTGAATATTTTTTCTAATCATTTACAAGACTTTTTCTAGAGGAATGTTCTTTAAGATATAAGTAAATATCTCAAATGATGTATGGATTTCATATTAACTACCTCACATTGATTACACTAACTATGGTTATTATAATAATTTAATGGAATCTTATCTTAATACACTCAACTTTTATTTTTGGAATACAATGGTAAAATCTTATAAATTACTGAATTATGAACCTAAAAATATTATTGGAAGTGGTGAAGTAAAAATGGTACTGAATTATAAGGTTATGAATATTATTTATTATTCTATAAATCAATGTTTTATTAGTCATGTTTCTACTTTTAAAACATCTCGTGAAATTTGGAATAAAATTCAAGTTTCACACCTTGGATCATACAAGTTGATAAGGTAAATCAATGAATACGTCGGTATTAACATCAAGATTTCAATATGAGAGATAATAAAACTATAAACTAGAAGTTCCAAAGGATTACTAGAATTTTAAATGGAATGAATGATATTGAGAAAAATTTGAAAACACTATTCTAATTTAAATAGTTTTAGAGGATTTACCAAAGAAGTGGAATGAAAATAATCTCACCATTGATGAAATAAAAAACTTAAAGTATTACACTATTGATGAGTTGATTGGTTCACTACCTCAATATGAACTAGAAATAGAGAAAATAGATATTGAAGAATGTATACAATGGAAAACTATTGCATTCAAATTTTATAATGTTATCTCTTTTTACACTTATAACTCTAAAACTCGCAGAAGTGAAAAAGAATAAATGTCTCATATTGTCATTAGTGTTTAAAAAAGATTGAAAACAAAAGGTTTGTAAACATTATCCTGAAGAAACTTTCATAAGGATAATCAAAAGGGTGAAAATAAAGTTAATGATAAATTTAATTATAGTACTTTTGATGTTACAAGTATTGAATTAATGAAAATGGACATATCAAGGAGGACTACCCAATATTTAAGAATGAAAAAAGGAGAAAATTTTCAAAATAAAGAGATAAATAATTTAACTAAAAATTAGAGTTATATTAATGAATATAATCCTAGTGAATAATTTATAAATGAAATGGAATAGAATAGCATGTGATTATATGATATCTAAATAAGTTTTTTTTATTCGAGGTTTTATTCTAGATGTTCTGAAAATAATTTTTGATTATGATAATTTGATTTTTAATGAATTAAATGAATATGTTGATATATTAATAAAAATATATATATAATTATTGAATTTAATATTGAACACAAAATGAAAAATAAAATAAATGTTCAGGATAAAAAGGAAAATTTTCAAGAAAATGTTTAATTTATTAATACTCCTTCTACCACAAATAAAAATGTTAATGAAAACTTTAAAACAATATAGAAGTCAAATAAAAAGTTGAAGGATGATATTAAAAATTTGAGGAAAAAAAATTCAACTTTTTTTCATGGAATAAATAGTTTTGAAATAATGATGTATTTAAATATGATGAACAAAAATAAAAATGGTTTTGGATATGATATAAATTGTTTCAGATATATCAAAATTATTTTGCAAAAAGTTCAACACATTATTCTTTACTATTGTTCTTTTTGTCTATGATGAAGGGATACTATTCCAAAAAATGTCCAGTAAGATTTATATAGTCTTAGGGATATACTAAGACTCCAAATTTATAAATATTTATCTTACAAAATACCTATAAAAAATTTCTTAAAATATATTTGGATATCTATAATTTTCTACTAATTCTTTTGGATGTAATGTAGCTTGAGTACTAAAACTATCCACTAATTAACTATTCAAGAAAATCACATGGAATTCTTGGGAAAAATATAGGGTACATTTACAATGGATTATCTTGGAATTATACGAGAAACCCATAATTTTTTTCATTCAACATATGTGATTGAGGGAGTATCTCATTTATAGATATTTCAAAAGGAAAATTAAATGGTTTTAGTGAAATTAATATTTCTAACACTACTATTATTTCTAAAGTTTTATATATTGATGGCTTATGAAATAAATTAATTATCATATCTCAATTATGTGATGATATTATGAAATTTATATTTAAATATGATAAATTTTTACTTTTAAATGATAATTATTTATTATAATTTGTTTTACCATATGGATAATATATATCGTCTTTTCCTCAATGAGAAAATATTTCAATGTGTTTTTTTTGTATGTTGAGAAGAATGATAGCATAATTTGGTATCATAGATTTGTTTATTTTAGTTTTAGTTTTTTATAAACATTCTAATAAATAAAAATTATTCCATTTACTATACTTGAAGAAAGATAAGTTTCATGTTTGTGATGGTTTCATGAAAGAAAAATGGAACAAAGTATCATTCAAACCAATTAATGTATTTAACTACAACCAAACTTAATAAGTAATTCTTCTTGACCTATTAAGTCATACTTATATTACGAGTCTATTCTAAAAAGTTATATATTATTTATCATTGATGATTATAGTAGATTCACCTAGGTATAACTTCTCTCTAATAAAACTGAAAGTTTTTATAGGTTTACTAATTTTTATAATTTAGTATACAATAATAATGTTTTTTTCTATTTTAGTTGTTAATAGTGAAAGAGGAGGTGATTTTGAGAACATATAAATTGAAAGGTTCTAGGAAAATAATGGTTATTTACACAATTTATCTCACCTAGGACTCCTAAAATAATGAAGTTATTGAAAGAAAGAATCAAAATCTAATTGAAATAGATATAACTATATTAATTGACTATAGTTTACCGATTAATTTTTTTGAAGAACATTTTTTAAAGAGTGTTATATTTTAAATATAATTAACATTATATATATTCTGAAAAAAAAACCACTTATGAATTATGGAATGAAAATAGACCATATGTTATTATTCATAGATTTTTTTGATGTAGCATTTTACCGTAAATACATCGAATAATTAAGATAAATTTGATGCTAAATATGATGAAGGAATATTTCAACATTATCATAATATTAGAAAACATTATACAGTTTGTAACTAAATATCTATAGTTTTATAAGAGCATTTTCACGATAAATTTGATGAAAATACTATATAATAGAATTCAGATTTATAGCAAATTGAAGAATAATATAGATATGTTAATTTTAGATGAGTTAAATAAAAAAATAATGTATCTCTGAAGGGAGAGAATATCACATCTCATTCCGAAAATTAATCTAGGAAAAACACAAATATCACCCCAATGGATAAATTTATTTGAAACATTCATTCTGAAATTAAAATTAGGATATCTATTTTGAATTTCAATAAAAAATATAATTTTATTTTAAAATTTGTACCGAATGATATTAGTGAAACATTAAAATGTCAAAATACTATTTCTGCTATGAAATATAAACATAGTAAATTTACAAAAAAAAATTAGTTGAAACATCAAAAGATAAGAAGATTTTTGGAACTTAATTGATTTTTAGAAACAAATTAGACAAATATCAAAACATTATAAAGAATAAGGCTTGAATTATTTATCAAGGTTATTTTCTAGAATGAGGTGTATAAAAAACAGAATCTTTTTATCCTCTTGATAGAATTAAATCTACAAAAATTTTATTATAACATTATCATTTCATGGGTTTAAATAATACCAAATAGATGTTAAAATTAACTTTTAATATGTTTTTAGTTTTTAATTAGTTTATATTAATTAACCACATAGTTTTGAGGATAAAAATTATCCTAATAATATCTAGAAAAATAAAAATTCTTTATATAATCTTAAGATTCCTCCAAGGTCTTATTAAAAATTTTGTTTTCATTTTTGAAAAAAATGGTTTCCATAAAGATGAAGAATATCCAATATTTTTTATTAAGAATATTCATAATGAAATTTTAACTATAAAAAATATTTCTATAATATTATTTTTATCTCAAATAGTGAAATTGTTTATAAAGAATTTATTAATATAAGGTCTAAGAAATTTGGCATGAGTCTCATGTGAGAATTAACATTCTTTTTAGGAAATCAAATTAATCAAAAAAAAATTTGTTTTGAATCAATATAATTATATGAAAGAATGAGACAAAACATGTATAATTAAATATTGTAAAACTTATATAACCCCTATTGGTACTAGTCATAAATTGGATTCATATGTTACCAGAAAGTCTATTGATATAAATGTTTATAAAAGAATGATATGTAGATTATTTTGTTTAATTCATTTAGACCTAATATTATGTTTAGTTTATATATGTGTATTATACATCAAGTCGATCCAAAATAATGACACATAAATTCTTCCAAAATAATAATTATATATTTTAAATGAAATACCTATAGATTTTATGTTATATTTCTCGTTAAATAAATTTAATTTCTTTAATGAATTTCTTTACACGCAACAACGAGTTCAAATGAACTATAAAAACCCATTGAAATATTATTATGTTACCATTATATAATTTCTTAAATTACCATTTAAATATTATCTTAATTTGAATTTCAGTTATTTTGATAAAAAAGATTTATTTTTCAATGAATTGTGAAATATACCAATTTTTAAAATTATCATTTCATATCTTTAAATTGGGTAATTTAAAATCCTCATTCAATTTTATAATTTTGTATTTAATTGATATAAAAACCATTTTATTTTATGTTATCTAATTAATTCTATTAGGATCATCATTTTATATATTTTGATATAAGTTATTTTTTGGATTAGAAATGCATTTTTCGTAAAAAAAATGGTATTCATCATATTTTGTAGTTATTTTATTAACATAAATCGTAATAATTATAGGATTTTAATTTAATAAAATTGATTCTATACTTTAAACAAGAAGGATAAATTTTTTTAACTAGTTTGATTAGATTTTTATGCATTATATATAGTAATCATCATAAAATTTATCACCAAAGTAAAAGGAAGATTTGGTAATTAAGGTTTAAAATAATGTGATGAGGAATTTAAAATCTATTAAATGAATAAATTTATTTAATTTTAGGACATTAAAATTTCTATATCAATCATATATTTGAATAAGTGGCATTTTGGAATCATTTTCCATTGATAATGACATTTAAATTATTTTAAATCAAGAAAAATTCAAATTGTATCACTCTTACCTTTAAAATTTTATAATCCTTCAGAATAATAATAAAAATTGTTTTGAATGAATATTTAAGATTATTTTTTTAATAATAAAAATAGTTTTATTACGCTAATTTATATATAATATTATTTTCTTATATAATTAATTTATATGTTTATACAATGCTGACACGGTTCTTGTGAAAGTAATAGAAAAACAATGTAAATAATTGAAAAAAAATAAAACTGATATTTTTGGAATGAATTATGGTTCAAATTTTTTTTATTGTTAATAATAATTTAATATTTTTGTTTAAAATGATTATATTCTTATTATATCTTGAACTTTTTTCTTTAAATTCAAATTATGGGAATAGTTCTTAAAATTAATTTACTATGATTTTATATTAAATTATATTTTATTAAATGATCAAAAAAGGATAATAATGTTAAATTTGGAAAATTATGATGAAAATTGGTCTGAAATTCAATCCATTGCCTATTTATTAGAAAATTATAACCACATAATAAAAATCATAATCCCTTCAGATTAAAAAAATTATTATTGTTGTTAAGGGTAAAATTTTCCAACTAAGGGGTTAAACCAATATTTAAGGTTTAAAATACCACATAAACATGTCAAAATTTTATTTTTTAAAGTTATTTAAACAATATATTTTATTTTATTTTAAATTATGTCTACATGGTTCCCCTTTCACATGAAAATGACTTTTTTAAATTTAAATATTTTTATTAATTCCATGTGAGCCCATTCCTTAACTATAAATAACACCACATTTCCTCTCTTTTAGACCCCCCATAAAGCCAATTATCTAGAAAAAACTCTAAAATAACCTCATATAAATATATTTATAAAATTTATAGAGGTGGTGGTCCTCCCAAAATACCAACCCTAGGTCCCATAAGAAAATATCTAAAAGAGCTCCTTCAAAGAAGATGTTATCATCTTCACTAAACTCTTTAATTTGTATTCTTATTTTTTCACCATAAATTTTTTCTAGAGAATTATAATATAATAAAACCCCTATATCACAAAAAATAATATTTTATTATATTTATTTAATAATATTTATCCAAATATTTCTCTATAAAATTGGAAAAAAATCATCACTCGTGTGTGCGGAGGATTACCACATCGCGAACCGATGAATTTTTTTCCATTACATGATTACATTGATTTTAATAATGATGGAAATAATGATTTAATAAAATAAATATGACATAATTATAATTATTTATGTATATTATATCATCTACTTATTTAACCCGTTAAAAATGATAGTGTAGCTTGTGCTTGCGTACGACCTTCAATCTCTTAGAAGCCATGTGATTCATTTTTCATGTTCATTTGTCATATCTGATTTTAAACAAGTATATAATTAATATTTATAATTTTTATGTCCTTATATATATTATAGAGATGATATATCCATTATCAATATACAATTACCATAACCACTAAATCAAAACATAAATGAAAAATGAAGTAGCTAACACTCGTAACAATGACAATAAATGTCTGTTAAAAAACAGGTTATAAGATGTTATAAATTGATTTTATATGATATTTTAGATATGTATATAGTTATGGTATATATTTATAATATATATTTTTTTAACAAAATTGTGACATGAATTGGTCGCCCAATTCATGCACCAATAAATTTTATTAAAAGCAAGAAGACAGATCAAACACGAGGTGTAAATAATTTACACTAGTAGGGATTAAAGGGGGATACAAAACTATAGTAAAAAATACAAACATCTGAGGGTGGGGAAACCTCTATAAAGCATGTACAGAACATGGACTTCAAAACAACATCAATCTACTTCGATGCGAAACCCAGAAAGGCCCTCAACGCTCACTATCAAGCAGAAACATCATCTCAAAGCAACAGGAAGCAACGAGGAAGAAACATGACCAGGCTGAAATATTTGAATTCCCACAGAAGGAAAAAAACCACAAAAAAACTGAACAAAAAATCATCACACATCAGCTCCCAAACAAGCAGCATCAACACAAATACAAGCAGAACTACTGAGGAAAATCACTCCCAAGGTATAGCCTTGAAGTCAAAATCGGGATTTCTTTTATGCTCATCCAGCATCCTAATGAACATGCACTTTCTAATTTCAAGGTATTCGTCACCTGTAATGCTACCCTCTAGATATTTGTTTAATGTGATAGTGTCTTGTTCATCCATCCAAGCATCCGCTGCTTCACCCACCGGTTATGAGGCAAGTCAAACTCGATGTAAAATATTTCATATCAATTTCCACTCTATTAAGACACATTAGGTATTTCTCACCTATTTATTTTTACGTGGTGTATATATTGAATATTTAATGTATTTAAAAGTAATAACTATTTTTTAATGATTGTTACATTTTATATTCATTTTTACTCTTTTTAGTGGTTATAATTTAAAAGTTACCAAATTGGTAAGAAATTATTTTACAATATCATTTTTTGGGATTTATCTTGTATTCATTAAAGGAATATTATAATATATACTTCTTAAACTCAATATTTTTTCATATCATCTAGATATTTAAGTGGGTTACTTTTTTCTTCCTAAATTTTCTATTATTGGAAATTGAGCCTTGAAGATAATTTTTTAAAATAAATTTTGATCTCATTTCACTTTTGCTAGGGTATATTTTTATTCTATTTACATATTTTGAAAAATTGTTTTACAAAAGTAATATTTATTTACTATAAAGATTTATTAAGTAACTTTTATGTTATAAATGACTTTTTACTAATTTTAAAATAAATATTTATAATGCTATCCAAAAATATTCATTTTCTACATTCATTACAAAACTCCAAAAGGAATCTTCTTTCTTAATGTATATGAAGCTAATAGATTTTCCTTTTATTGTAACTGTTGTACACTATTTATCTTATTATATAAGTATTTAATGGTTTTAATCAGAAAATTTTTTAATTAAAAGTTTTTTAATGTCATCTTCTATTTTATTTATTTCTAAAAAGGGCATTGATTTATTAAAAACCGTATATTTCAGATGAATTTATAGACTTTTTAATTTTTTTTCATTAAATTTATCATGAAACATTTACTTCATTGTGAAAATTTTTCATTAGAAATTTTATTTATATTAAATATCCATATTCATTGTATCTTGGATATAATTTTTTCCTAAAATTTATACCATTTCTATATGTTTTATTCTACTATGGGAGTTATTTAATTAATGAAATCTTAATATCCTACAGTCCTTACTCAATATAGATATTTATTTATAAGTACTATTTTTTAATTGAATTGATCATTGAATATATAAGAAATTAATTTTACAAGAATTGATATATGGGGCCCATTTATAGATAGTCCCTCAATACATCAATTGGTATCATGGGTCAAAATTGTTAGCCAAATTTATGAAATGTTTTTTTTTTGTTTTATAATTATCCATCAATTAATCTATCTTGGAAAAAGACCTTGATAGAATAATAACATGATTTCTTAAATCATAAAGTCAAATATTTAGAAATTTCTTCATTGATAAATTATTAATTATTATACATTAGATTGCTGAATTTATATTATCTATGGACACATTTCTTGCTCATATAATTGATTAAATGTAATTTTTTTTCAAATATTTCCCTTTCCATGTGGATTATTCCTTATTTTTATTCCTGATATATTATAAAGTACAAAAATTTTACTGAGCATCATAGATCACCATTTATTTGTTTTCCTTTCTGAATCATTTGAAGAAGTATTTTATAAATAAGTGAAAAAGAAGGCGTGGTGGAGTATGAAGCTAACATTAAATGATTATCCAAAAATTTTGAAGACTACATACATAATTCAGAAAGAAAGATTTCATATTTCTTTTAAAGGATTAAGTCATGTCTTTAAAGGGAACTAGTTTTTCAAACTTTTCCATCATATGGTGATATAGTATCAAGTTCCATTGTGGAATATAAAATGATTTCTAGATACTATTTCTTCATGGGAAAATAAGAGAAGAAGATGTTAGTTAAGAAACAAGAAAAGGGGAATGCATAAAATAAGAATAAGGTATTGAATAAATTTCAATAATGTAAAAAATTGGGAAGTAAATATCCTAGAAAATGATATAAGGGAATGAGAGTTTTCTAAAACTGTGGGATAAGGGTCATCTACATAATTAAATTAAGTAATGGAAATAAACCACTGTTATTAAGTTATTCAACTATATAAAGATGTATCATTATTCAAAATACTGTCTTAAGAATCAATAGAACTTACCACAAAAGAAACCAATGGGAGAAGGAAAAATATATGGAATTACTACAGAAAATGTTGAATTTCCATGAGATATGTTGAAATGTAAAATTATCATCCACTCTAGAAGTGAAAATGGTTAGTTTGATTCATGTTATACCCACTACTTTATAACTAAATAAATTCATAAGTGTATCACATCACCACCGCAATGATTATAAATTGAGTTGGTTGTGAAATATCTTAATGGTATGTTGATAACATCACAAGTATATAGCTTATATCTGATAGATGTTTATGGAAATTTTATTCCTACAAACACTATTATTCTTCCTCTAGTTCAACATGATGTAATTTGGGGCATGGATTTTATCTCTTATTACAATGCCTATATCAACTATTGAGAAAGGAAAGTTATATTTTACCTTCCAAATCAACCAAATATAATTTATCAGTGTGAGGATGAACCTAATATCCTAATGGAAGTCACATCCATTATATTAATTTTACTACCTATTCATGAGTGACATCTATCTCATATGGGTTTGGAGATACTCATCATTGATGTTATGTTTTTTTGTAGTATTTTGTTGAGGTATTTCATGGGTAGTTTCATAGTATTCCCTCAAATCATAATGTTTATTTTTTAATAGGACTCATGCCTAGTTCTTCGTCCATTTGAAACCCTCTATATAGAATACACTCGATTGAGTTGTAGGAATTAAATAAGAAACTATCGAATAATCTTGATAAGGGATTCATTTGTCCTAGTTCTTCACCATAGGGTGCATCTGTTCTTTTTGTTATGAAGAAATATGGGTCAATGTGTTTTTACATTGATTATCAGGAACTTAACAAAAACAATATTAAGAATATATACCATCTTCCTCATATATATGATTCATTTGAGGAATTATGAGGAGCCCAATATTATTCTATGATTGATCTTTGATCATGATATCGTCATTTATGGGTCAATTAGAGGGTTTACCCATGAAATTATTTCTTAAAAGTTATGGTCATTGTGAACTTATAGTAATTCCATTTGGACTTACCAATACTCTTTTTAAATTCATTCACATAATGAATATAGTCTTTATATATTACCATGATCAGTTTTCGGTTGTCTTTATAGATGATATTTTTATATATTTTGAATAACATAGAAGTGAATGAAGAAAATATTAGGATTTTGATGATGAACCTGATCAGGGATAGGCTACATGAAAATTTACCAAGTGGTAATTATTACTACAAAAAAGCCTCATTATTAGGTTATATAATTTCATCTGATAGTGTATCAGTGGATCATTCAAAGATAAATGTTATTTAAAAATGGATTAGACTAACCATGCTAACCAAGATCTATAGTTTTCCTAGATCAGCTAGATACTTCTAAATCTTTATGAGATATTTCTTATGCCTCTATGATATAGTCACTTAGTTGGATCGAAAGGTATCCATAGTTCGGTGGAAAAATTAATGTCAGAATAATTTCAATGAACTGAATAAAATGTTGGATATCACAAATATGATTACACAAACCACAGTAGAAAAGGGTTTTTTCATATATAGTGATGTATCAAATAAGGGACAGGGATGTGTTCTCAGATGCACAAGAAGGGAGAATCCTTCTTGTCGTTCTCAAAGCATGATACCCTTCCTCTCTTCCCAAACGTTTCATTTTCCCCGAAAGTCCCCGATATTTTTAAGGATGCGCCTCATCTCCATTTATCCCCAGCATAGCTCACTTGCGCCACAGACCTCTATAAACTCACGCTGGTTGCGAGATTCCATTATCATCAACTATCAGTTGACTAATTCGATCATTTCGTCTTTGGTTCATGGAAGCTATAAGAGCATGCAGTGGTTGGGCTGCTCGATCGACACCACATTATGGTTTGGTTTTCATCATAGGAGGTTCTTGTTGTCACTTGGTCTAGGGCACCCTGAAGATGAAACAGAGGTTCCTTCATCCTCTTCCGATGGTGTTTTGATTTTTATATTCGGCGTGACCCATCTACAATCGGGATTTGGGTTAGTCTCCCTGGTCTCCCTCTATCTTTTCAAAATCCATCTATCTTGTGAGTTATTGGGAATATGATCGGAAGATAAATTTTTTATGATCGGAGAACAGAGGTCCTATGTCATCCCGCTTGTCCAAGAATTTATGTTGAGGTTGATTTTGTGATCCCACCCGTTAATTGGGTCTGGATCACGAGTGGGGAAGAATTCTGGTGGAAGTAGGAGGTCATTTTCGAGTCTTGGTTGAGTTTTTGTGCAAATTGTTATAGGTTTGGTCATCTTGAGTCAGTATATCTAAGAATGAACATGATCAGAATTTCACAGGCAGTGAAATTGGGCACCGCTAGCCCTGGCGACAATGGTAGGGTGTAGTCGCTGTTGGAGATACAACCTAGGACTTTTCTTCTTGGGAGATCTTCTTTTAGTGAAAATGGGGGAAATTCTTCCCCTCAAGATATTGTGAAGAAAGATGTAAATGAGGTTTCTTCGGAGCAGGGAGTGAGAGCGGATGACCAGTTTCGTCTATCTACAGCATGTGATGGTGTACGTAATGATCTTAGAGGGGCTACTACATATGCAACTGTTGTGAAGGAAGTTTAACCTTCGTTGAATCCTTCATTGAATCACGTTGTTGATCATCTGAAATAGGATCGTGGGGGATGGCAGTGTTCATTGTCAGGTGACACTAGATGTGGCCCCTTGTAGTTGGCTATTGTTTCCATTAGCAATCAGTTCGAAGTTTTGGAGACTGAGAAAGTTTCTCTTAGTGAGGATGCCCTTCAAAGGAATGAATCTGTTAATATGTAGATTGTTTCCTCTTCTATACTTGTTGTGACTGATGATACATTTGGAACAGAATCTCATGATGGTCATGGCACTGAGGTTCCCCTTCAATGCCTCAAGCCAATTGATGATAACATACAATTGCACTTAGCAGGAGGAGGGTGTTTGAATGTATCAAAGGTTATATTGTTTAGACGGATTGATGGATACCAAACATTTGATGCTGTGCACATCAATGGAATGTGGGGAAATGTATCTGACAGTGACAAATAAAATGCTAGTGATGCCACCAGACTGTCTTATAGTGATGTTGTTCAAGGTGGACAAAATAAATTGCCTACAAGTGAAGGTGGTATGACTACCCCTCCAAGAAGAAGGATGAATAAAGATTACTCTTTCCTGCCAAATCCAGTGTCTACCAGATTATCCTCCAAGAGGGAGAGATTTTTTGGGACTTCCACTGGTTTGAAAAAGGAATTGCAATATTCTATGTAGTTTCTCTGATTGGACAAGATGAATATTAGAAGGAAATATGCTAAGATCCTGAGGCACTATGAAAGCTCAGAGTGGGAATCGGCTACTGCGGATGAATATGGTGATGGGGATGATTTTTATGATATGTAGTTGTCTTCTTTGGTGTTCTTTTCTTACTTATTGTACTTTTATTTTATTTTAATAAATGGTAAAAAGTTTCCTCTGACTGAGCTTTCCTGGTAGAATGGAATACAAGGTGGATGATGCTCTAAGTCAAAAATATCATACTGGTTTTTCTATAATGAGGACACAAAGATATCAAATATTTTTGGATTCCTAGAGTTTGTATCACAAAATCCTAAGGAAAGGGGTTATACCATACATTTTTCATATGAATATTCAACCATCTATCCATGAGAAGATTGGGAAGTAATAGAAGGAAGATATATAATTATAGAAGAAGTTGAAGAATATTTTATTTCAACCATGATCATTATGGAATTATAATATTAATAAAACGAGTATGTGCTTTGTAAATACTATAATTGAAGATGGTGTTGTTGGATGAAGCTCATAATTCATCATCCACTATTGAACCTAGAATTATAAATATTTTTGAAGACATAAAAGAGTATTTTTTGTATGATAATAATAAAATGGATATTTTAGAGTTTGTATTCAGATTCTTGGTGTGTTATCAAGTTATGACTGAGAGAAAAATTTCTAAGGGAATGTTACAAACATTACCCATACTAAAATGAAAAAGGGAAAAAATTACCTTGGATATCATCATATGATTCCACAAAAAATTTAAAGGGTATAATGATATTTTGGTTATTGTCAATAACCTTATGAAATTAATTCAATTTTTCTATATTAGAAAATACTTTTATCTTGACCAGCTTACCCATTTATATATTAATTATTTTTTGATACTATATTGAGTACCACTCTCAATGTTATCTTATCAGGATCTAGGGTTTTCCTTGAATTTTTGGATAATACATCACCAAGATCTAGATATTGATTTATGTTTTACGAATTCTTATCATCCTCGGATAGATGATCCACATTAGTGGACCATTCATAGTATAGAATACTATTGAGAGTTTTCTATATAGATTTCAAATTTTTTTGGGATCAACAAATTTTTCTGGTTTAATTTTATAAGTGAAATATCATTCACTTGTGAATTAGGATAGATACTTATGAAGCCCTAGGTGGGAGGAATTATATAAATCAAACATTTTGGGATGAATTTTGACAATGAATGTTATTAGAACCAGATATAATTGAGGATGTGTAAGATAATATTAGATCCATTCAATAGTATATAAGGGAATCCTAGAGTTCAAAACATTTAGGTTGACAATCATTAGTATGATATAGAGTTTGAAGTTGGAGAAAAATTATTCATATGAGTATCTCTTTGAAGAAGGTTAATGTATTTGGAAAGAAGGGAAAGATGATCCCTATATTTATAGGTCTCTTCAAAATTATTAATCGTATTAGAACAGTAGATCTGCCATCGGTACCAGGCCCGTACACCTTTGCATGAGACAGCTTGCTGAACTATCACGCAGTAGTGGAGGTTTCATATTGATGTTGATGTTGAGGAGGGGTATTTCTTAGTATCTTTTTTTGGGTTTTAACAGTCGTTTTATATTGATATTTTTATGTCCTTGAGGTCATGTAAGGTTTCCCCCTTTGTCCTTAAAATGGTTATTGTCCAAAATTAAGAAAACTTGTAGCCTCCGGGTGTTTCAGTCAGTTAATATTAGAACAGTAGATTATCTGTTGGTTCTTCCACCAAATATATCCCATGTTCAGGATATTTTCCATATATCTCTCCCAAGAAAATATATTCTTGATCCTTCAAAAGTATATAACTCAGAGGTTACACTATCAAAGAAAGATCCATCTTATGAAAAACAACCAATAGAGATTTAAGATCATAGTGAGACTATGCTATGAAAAAAGACTACCCTTGTGATGAACATTTTGTAGTGAAACCATAAATTTTTTGATGCAATATGGGAACCCAAGAATAAGATTTGGAATAATTATACTTATTTTTTAGTGGTGTAATTTAAATGGAGAAATTATTATAATGGGGTAGAATGTAAGACACTGATATTTTATAATATATTTCTCTTTAAATAAATTTATTTTCATTGATAGCTTGATTTACATGAAATAGTGAGTTTAAATAAACCATTATATAATAAAGAAATATTATTATATTAATATTTTATCATTTTTTTAAATCCACATACCAATATTGGTTTATGTTGAATTTCTGGTATTTTTATAGAAATATTTATTTTTTACTGAACAGTTAATAATATTGATTTTTGAAAAATTGTTATTTCTTATATTTAAATCAATTAATTTAAAAGTACCATTATATTTTGGATTTTGTATTGATGTTATATAAGATCCATTTTATTTAAAATAATCTAATTAATTCCATTACGATCTTCATTTTACATGACGTTAATATAATTAAATATTTAGGCTACAAAATGCATTTTTATGGAAAACAATTATTCATTGTATACTGTAGGTTTATTTTTAAATATATTTATATAAATTATAATATTTTAATTTTATAAAATATATTAAATATATATAATAATTATGTTAAAATTTTTTTAATAGGTAAATTTTAATCTTTTCCTTTATGAATAGAAATCGTGGTAAAATTTATCAACTAAGTGAAGGATAAATCGGGTAATTAAGGTTAAAAATAATGTGATAAGGAATTTAAAATATATCCAACACATTAATTTATTTCATTTTAGGATATGGATTCAACCATATCCCCTTTATCATAAAATATATGGAAATTTAGTGTTAGTTTCCGTTGAAAATGAAATTTAAATTATTTTAACAAAATAAAAATAAAAATTGTCACTCTCTTTCCATCAAATTTATCTTATAAGTTCATATAGGGGTAAAAATAAGTTTTTAATGAATACTAATGGTAATTTTGTGCATAATTAAACTATTTTAGTGATAATTTATTTCTAGTTTTTAGTTGTTATATAATTACTATAAACCCTTATATAACTTTGACATAGTGCTTTTATAAGTAGTGGAAAAATCAATGTAAATAATTTAAAAATAGTAAAAATATTTTTTGGGATGAACAATGGATCCACAAGAATTTTATAGTTAATAATAATATATTATTTAGGTTTAATAGGATTGTATTATCATTAAAACTATTTCTGGATGTCATTAAAGTCAAATTATTTTAATATTTATTAAAATCGCATTAATAGTTTTTTATGGTTAATAATATTTTATTAAATTATTTTCAAATTATAAAAATAATTAAATAGGACAAGTATGATTTTAATTGGTCCAAAATTTCTTCCCTAGGCCTGTAAACATTTAATATTGAAAATATTGCTACTATTGTTATGTTTAAAATTGTTCAATGAAGAGGTTGAAGAAAAGAATAAGGTTTAAAACAGAACATAAACGTATGAAATTTATCTTGGATAAAGATATTTAAACCATATTCTATATTATATTTTAAATTATGTCCACGTGGTTCCACTTTCACAAGAAAATTAATTTATTATATTTAAGTATTTTTATTAATTCTGTGTGATTCTATTCGTTCACTATAAAAGGCACCACATATACTCTCTTATAAAGACCACCTAAAGGAACATAGATCATCCAAATACTAAAAAAAATTCCCAAAATACATATAAATGTTATATATTCTCTATTATTCCCCAAATATCATCACTATTTCCCTTAATGTGAGATCTGAAGGAGCCCTTTTAAATAATAGGTAATCATCTTCATCGATCACTTTCATTTTTCTTCTTTATTTACCACATTTGTTTATGTCCAAAACATTAAAATATAATGAACATTGTATCTAACATATTATTATATGTTATTATATTTATTTAATAATATATATCCACATCATTCTCAGTCAAATTGGATATAAAACCATTGCTCATATGCACGACAGACAATGACATCATAAACCAATGTAATTTGATTTCAATTACTGCCACACAAAGATTGTCATAATGATGGAACTAATGAATATATATTATAATTATAAAATAATTATATTTATTTAATTATAATATATAATCCACTTTCTTACCCCTTTTACATACTAAAAAATGATAATCTCTCTCATTCATACGTACGGCCTACCGTCACTACGTAGCAATGTGATTCATTTTTCGTGTCTTTTTCTCATGGATGATTTTATATATTTATATAATGAATATTAGTGATTTTTATATCAGGATTAATATTATTTATATGATATAACCATTATAAATATGAAATAATAATAATTGTTGAATCAAAAAATACATGAAAAATGATGTAGTTAACACCTACAATAATGAAATTAATAAAAGATTGTCAAAAAACAGTAGATACAATATTATAAATAGATCCCATATGATATTATAGAGATTTATATCTTTGTTTTATTTATTTATAGTAAACATAAATTTATTATACATGAGGTTAAAAATTAAAAGTCATGTCGAACTTGGGGAAATGAATTTTGTCTCAATATCTACTCCATTGAGACATATTTGCTATTACTAAAAAATTTATTTATTCATGATGTATATAATATTCATTGATGTATTTAAAATGAATATTTATTTATTACTGATGGTTAAATTTTTAATTCATGTTTACTCTTTCAAGGGGTAACAATTGAAAAGCTACCGAAGAGGTAAGAATTTATTTTACAGTGTCGCTTTTTTGGATTTCTCTTATTTTCAGGATAGAATATTATAAAATATCCTTCATAAAATCCAGATATTTTCTTATAATGTGGATATTTAATGTGATTATATATTTTAACCCATTTTCCCTCCCTTTTTCACTTAAATCATCTAAATAAATGTTTCAAATAAAAGTAAATATTATTTCACTTTTGATCGGGTATATTTTTCTTTTTTGTCCATGTTTTGTAAAATTATTTTACAAAAGTAATATTTATTCATTAAAAATATTTATTAATTAAATATTATGTTATATATTCCTTTTTAAATGGTTTTAAATAAGTATTTATAATTTTTTCTTGAAAGGTTCATTTTTCACTTTCATTAAAAAAAGTAAGGAATATTTATTTTTTACATATATGGAGTTAATAGATTAAATCACCAACAAAACCATTTTATGATATTTAGTGTATTATAAAAGTTTTAAATGGTTTTACAAATATTTTTTTTAATGAAATAATTTTTTATTATTATCCTTCCATTTTATAATTTCTCTAAATGAAATGTTTTTATTGGAAAAACAATATTTTTGATAAATTTATAGTTATATTTTATCAATTTTTAATTTTTTTGTTATTAACACTCTTTTGAAACAGTCAATTTCATTTGATTATTTTCATTAGACCTTTAATTTTTCATAAATATCCATATTCATTGTCTCATGGATATGATTATTACTTAAAACATATACAATTTCTACTTATATTTTTTTACTATAAAAGTTTGTAGATTGACTAAGATATTTATAATATATTGTATTGTTTACTCTCTACAGATATTTATTTATAAATAATCTTGTTTACAATTAAATTTGGTCAATAAATACATGAGAAATGAAATTTATATGTGTTGGAGGGTAGGGCTCGGTTATAGATAACCCCCCAATGCATCGACATGTCACATGAGACAAAATAGTTAACCAAACATATTAAATGGGGTTTTTCATGTATACCTACATGTCGATTAAATTGTGTTGGAACAAGGCCTTGACGGTAAGATATCGTGATGTCTGAGATCATGAAATCCAACACCAATCATTTCCTTCATTGAGAATTCTGTTATAATTATCCATGAGATTACTACATTGATATTATCCATGGATTCATTTCGTACTCAAATTATTGATTAAATAGAATATGTTTTTAGTAATTTACCATGCCATATTTATTAGTCCTTATTTGTTTAGGATATATTCAATTATTCATAACCCATAATGAGAATCTCAGTTCACTATTTATTTTTTTCTTTCCCCATCATTTTAAGGTAGATATTGTGAATAATATCAATGATGGAAGAATGTTTCTTATGCTATGATTGTTTTATTTTTACAATTTAATATGGGAATCATGTGTGTATATGGTTTTTCAATACTACTAAACTGATCTGTCCTTACTAATGGGATTCCTTGTATATATTTCTAATGTAATAAATAATATATCAACACTCGATTACGAGAGTTGTGATTCTTACATTGAAGGATCTAAAAATTATGAAATTTTTTATTTTATACAACATTGTATTACATTTTTTGAATATTCTGTTTTTTATTTTTAAGGTAGTAAAATCTATAGAAAAATTATATTAGGAATCAATAGTAGAAAAATTTTATGCTTCATCAATATTTTAACATGTGTTTTTCCAAAATCGATGTCATAATGCATGGTGAGGGACTCGTAAAATCGTTTTATTTAAAGCTGACATAAAAACCCTTTAATATATTGCATTGATGTTTTTTCTTTTATAATTTGGCATAAAATATTTTATAAATTAATATTTGGCATCAATGTTTTAATAAAACCAACAAAAAAATGTTTTTAAACTTTTGGTGTTAGTTTTTATAAAAAAATCAAAATGTTTTTTAAAATTTTTTACACATCGGTTTTTATAAAATCATACGTCCAAGAATTTACAAAAAATATATGTAAAGGGTTTCCCCTAATTAATTTTACTATATAATTAAAAAAAATTGTAGGTTTGACTCATGAATCTCATCCCTACTTCTTTAGTCCTAATCATCTTCTTTTGATCTACTATTTTAGTTCATCTTCAAAAACATTCTTCTCTATTACATCCTTCCAAATTTTCCTTTGATTCATTAAACCAACCAATATCTATTACATTTTTCTTGTTCAAGTATCACCTTAGTTTGATCTCATCTCTTGTTTGAGCATTATTATTTCATTTCTTGTAATCTAATGTTTATTAATCACCATTTTTATCACATTGATTCATATTTAAAGCCTGAATCTCTATATTTATTATATAGATTTTTTATTTTTTATTTTTTAATATTTATTTAGTAGTTTCTAGTTTTGAATTGAATTTATTCATTTATTTGATTATATATATATAAATATATATTTCAGTTATAAATTATTATATTATATTTAGTCTATGAGTATAAATATCATTGTGATTTTTTGGTATAATTATTTATAATTTTAATTGTTTGTATTTATAATTGTTTATATTTATAAATTTTTCATTGGTAATTTTTTTTATTTGTATTCCATAATGAAGGATATATATTTTAATATTTATTTTAATGTTTTTTATATTAAGTATTGGTAAATAATCCTGATACATGATATTTAGATAATGAAGAATCAATATTTTCCTATTAAGTTGGATGTTTCATATTAGAGACTGGTAAATCATATTGATAACAAAGATCCTTTTTTAATTTGAATTTCAAAAAAATAATTTATTGTAGATTTATCAAAAAAATTCCTATTATTTTTTAAAATTATTTTGTTTGATTAAAAATTTACCAATAAATAGTTAATTAATAATTTTGATTATATATTTCTTTATTATAAATTTTTATTTTTAGATATATATTTTAATGATTATATATTTTAATATATTATACTTTTATATTCTGATCTTAAGTTAATAATAGATCATTATTGGATAAATTTGCAAAGAATCTCTAATGAATATTAAAATGGAGTTTATGATTTAATAAAATTTTCTAAATGAAATCTCAAAAACAAAAAACTAATTTTGTGTCCATGCATGAAGTGTTTGAATATGAGAATATTAAATTCTATAGAAATAAAGTGCCATATAATTTTTTATTATTTTAATCATAATTAGATACATTGGATCTAGTATGGTGAAATAACAAAGATTTCAATATCAATTGTTGATAAATATAATTAGTATCAGAAATGGGATTTAATTAAAGAATTAATACATGATGTTGGCATTGAAACCATTGAAAAACTAAAACAATTTAATGATTGTATATTAATGTTGAAAAACCACTATTATCATATTATAAAATATTTATAGTGTTATATTTTGTATTGAGATTATTTTACATGAAATTAATATATGGGGGAGTGATAAACGTTTTAATGAATATTTTAAAATTTTAAAGTAGTTACTTCTATAATCCAATGGGTTTTTATATTCAAATTATAATGCAAATAAAATATTTTTACCAATGTAATTTGGGTACAAAATGATACATGCCTTCCCAAATGATTGTCTATTGTATGGTAGTGAATATTTATATGTATCAAATTGTCATAAAAGTGGTACATAAAAATATAATATTAATAGAAAATTCAAAAATGATTCATTATCATGTATAGGAAAAGAACCCCTCGATAAACCAATTTTGTATCTTCTAATAATTCATTATTTGAAGTGTGTATTTTCAAATTCAAATAGAGAAAATTGGTTTATATGGCATACAGATCACCACTTCTCTTATTCAAAATTACATTGCACTACTAATTCACCATATTGGAAGAGATTAGGTAAAAAATTACAAATTTTGAATATGATGCTAGAAATATCATAATGGGGATATGCATGGATAGAATGACTCCATATTGGTGCTTAAGTATCGAACATATTTCATAGCCTATTATTTTAGAAATTTATTAATTTTCCCAACAGATATTTATGAATAACATATATGTTATGATGTTCATTGTGATTTTTAGACCAAACCACCTTAAAATGATATTGATGTGTATTTGCCACCATTGATTGATGATTTGAAATTTCTATGGGATAAATGTGTTAAAATTATTTATGAAAACATAAAAAAATCATTTTCATTAAATAATAATGCTCAATATAAATGAACTTCCTACATTTTGAAACTTATCAGGATACATTGTTAAGGGACATAAATAATTTCCAATTTTTTAAGAATATACTTTATATTGTTAATTTTAGAATAGAAGAAAGACATTGTACATGGGATATTGAATATTTTTTAAAATGGATCATCCTTATAAAATATTGAAAAAGAATTAATGGTATAAAAGAGTGTAATATCCCCACCAAAAACAATCTCAACTGAAGGATATTATGACAAGGTAATGATTATTGATTTACAATTTGGAAAGAAAAAATGGTTTAATTATTAAAAGAACACGGATGAAACCATATATCTTATTATATCTAACTTATTTGACATTTTTAGAGATAAAACATTATATTGGCATTATGATTGTCAATCAAAAATATGTGATAGTTTTAGTGGTACGTTTTTATATATAAAAGGAAATAAAAACGATGGATTATATGAATGACTGGACATAATATCCATGAGAATACATTAATAATTAACTCCCACAATGAAATTAAACATAATATATTTTTCATCATTATGTCACACATTAAGACATATTAAAAATATTATTATTTATTCAATTTCTACATGGTATTAAAGTATCATTTGTATATTATAAAAATGTTGTGAATTGGTGACTTTAATGGATTTGAAATTATTTTCTGTAAAATCTCATGATCTTCATGAATTGATGTAACAACTGTTATTGGTTGCACTGTTAGGACCAAGATGCTTACGAAGGTATTTTTGCTGAAATATTGTCTTTTGTTATCAAAGAATAATTTTTTTTGAAGGATGTTTAAGATGAAAGGGAAATAACTTAACTTATTATTTGGTGAAAATCATACTGATTTTTTTAAAAGAATCTAACTAATGTTTTCAAAAGAATTGAACTCACTCTATCCATTGTAATGAAAAGAATATGTTTTCAAGAATTGAATGTGATCTGACTTGTGTTTCTTTTTGGATGTAAATGGTCATCATATTCACATAGAATTGTGTGTGAAATAAGTGGTTATTTTGATACGGAATCAGTGTAACTATTACTATGATTTAATAAATTTAACAATGATTTATTGATTCTTATTTCATAGATCATATGTTTATTTAAGAAATTATGATGAAATATTGATTGATGAAAAGGTAAAAGAGGTATTCTAAATCCTAACTAGATTTATCATATCTAGGTGGATGATAAGAAAGAGATGTTGTATATTGAAAAGTAATCATACTTATGAAAATAATATTCAGACTCAAAACCAAAGAAATAGGTTGTGAAGGATTGGAATGTTTCAGTGCATTCAATTAAAATTCATGCACTATAGCATCTGATCATCTATCATATGAATAAGAAATCATTCGTACCCATGAAAATTAGTGTCACTATGTGAACAAAATAAATAAGTTGGAATGAATGGAAAGTTATGATACTTTCAAATTGAAGTATGATGATGTTGAAGCCGCTCTCAAATGAATTTAAATGACATGAAGAAATTCATGATACATGATCATGTTTTTGAATGAAGGATATTACGGAAGATGATATGAGTCCAATTAAAATCTATATAAAAAATTATCAACAATGTAGTCAACTATTCAAAAAGGGTTGAATTACATTGTAGGTTTTAACTAGCTCAAGAGAAGATGACAAGAATAATTTTTATATCTCAACCGAGTCAAGAGAAAAAGTTAATAAATAAAGTATATGATGAGTAATTCAATTGGATAGAGATAATTTATATCATAATCAAATTGTTTTATATTTCCAATTGAGTCAAGAAAAGAAGTGAAGAAGTAAAAGTTTCTTGAAAGTATAGTTTTTTGAATATTCTATCAAAGGGGATATCTAAATTCCAAATAATGGTTTTATTCATCATTCAGTAGTGGTATAAATTTCATGATACACCTTCATACAATTTGTAAAAAGTGTTTTTTTGAAGAGATAATATTTAAAAAATCAGACTCATGTATTACAATCAGACTACAAATTGAAATGAGAGTTTGAAGGAGAAGTGGAGTTTTTAGAATAATTGAGAGTCTATGATAAGAGTTGATGAAGTCAATATAAAATTGAAATTTTATGAGAAATTCAGATTACGGTGAATTTGTTTTAGGAAAAAAATATTCGGATTCCCAACAAGTTCACTTGAGGTTCACCTATAAAAGGAGAAATGTACATTGTACTTTTCTGATGATCAATGAAATGTTCATTTAAGAGAAGCTCTGAGTTTTAGAGAGAAGAAGAAGTTTATGTATTCATATATTTTGAATAATTTTTTATGTATAATTGGAAGAGAATACAAGATCACAATGTTGTATTTAAATGATCATCATACTCAATTATTATCGTACTTAGCTGATTATCGTATTTGGATTGTCAATCGTATTTGGTTGATCATCATATTAGGCTAGATAATTACAGTCGAGATATTCATACAAGGATTTCTAGACCATGGAAGATTCATACCATGAATAATAATATCAGGGAGAATCATAGCAGGAATAATCATTTTAGGGAAGAATTATACATGGAAGAATCAGATTGGACAAAATGGACTGGAAAACTCAGACTTGGTTTTTCCATTAAAAATCCACGAAGTTCTTGCGAACATATAGGTATGAAATTGAAGAAGGTTTTTCAATTGATTAAATTTGTATAATTGAAAAGAATCACAAATAACATGAGTTTTTACACAATCATTGTATTACACTATTTCTACTAATAGGGTGCACACACAATATTGGATTGTTTACATAATTCTATATAAGTGAAACGGTATATACTACTCATTGTAATCCAAAGATTGCTTTCTAGTGTATTTATTTTATATTGGATCATTTATATACCAAACTAGGTACATACTTATTCTTATTTAATAGTGACCCTTGTAATTACTTGTGTCCCTGTGGATCTGTGGTTGAATTATTTTCAGTATGGAATAGAATCTTTAAAGAGAGGTGAATGTTTTTTCAATTAAAAAGAATCATGAAAGAAAAATTATCATTGATTCACCCTACCCCCCTCTCAATGATATAATTTCTCTATCTGAGCACATTCATCTAGTATTATAGGATAGGTTCCCTTCACTTATTATTTGTTGATAGATAATTTGAATTGCGTGAACAGAAAAGGTATTCCAGTTTTCAGGGGAAATAATTATCATATCTAGACAAATACAATGTTACCTTATATTATATCTATTGGATATGATGTTCTTGAATCTTCAACAGATGTATTTTCCTCCTACTGATTATAAAACACCTCTTATGTATATTTATAATAATAATGTGGAGAATGATGGAAGGGATATGAGTTCTATATTATCCTCACATTCAGAAAGGGAATTTCTAAGAGTGAACAGTTCCTCCACAACCAAAGGGATATGGGATAAATTGAAAAACATATATTAAGGAAATAAAAAAGAGAAGGAGGAAATGTTACTAATATGTATATTTAAATATGAATATTTTTTATGAGTGAGCATAAACTTGTTGGGGACATATTTAACAGAGTAAATGTCATTAAGAGTACTATCATATATCTTGGTGAAAATATAGAAGATTCTATATTTGTTGAAAACATTTTGAGAATCCTTCTTGATAAATTTGATGCAAAAATTTCTTCTTTTTAATATAGAGATATTGAAACATTATCTCTTGATTATTTTCATAGGACACTCGTCACTTATGAAATTTGAAGGGGGAATTTGTGAAGAGAAAAATAAAAGTTAATAGTTAAATGTCTTGCAAGGCTTCTAAGAGAGAAAATTCAAAAAAAAGTTATATAAGATGAATCGAGTGAGTCATACTCTAAAAATTAGGTATGTAAAAACCTTGATGATATTTTGTTCTTTTTTTCTAAAAATGTTAAAAGAGGTATAGGTAAATACAAAGGGAAACATTAATAGAAATGTTTTGAATGAGGACACACTGGTCACTTTTCGGATAATTATCCTCAAATAATAAAAGAAGAGGATAGTGATGAAAAAGAATGAAATCGAATAATATTGTGTAATAAATAGGGTGATAATAGAAATTTTATTCCATGTTGAAGGATATGAAATTATTTAATTCTAAAAGAAGAATCTTCTTATCTAAAGATGAAGATTAATAAGGTAGTGATGTAGAATCTAAAAAATCAGTTAAATATGGTATTGAAAATAAATTTTTTATAAAAGTGAATAATAAATAATTCTTATTTAGTGGTTCTAAATAAGGAGAAACATTTCTTCAAATTCATTTTAATGATGAATTGAAAGAATTTCTAATAAATATTAGAAGTCTTAAAAATAAAAAAAATGGTTGGAAGATGAATTTTCCATAATAATAAATCAAGAATATTTTCTTGATGGGAAAAAAAGGCTGAAAAAATATATTGATTATTTGAAGAAATATCTTGAATAAGAAAATAATCATAATGAGAATATGTAGGTTAAGATAAAATAAAAAGAAGAAGATTAAGAACTTTTCCAACAAAAACTTTTTAAAGATGAAAATGAAAGATACAAGATTCTAAAACTCTATTATTGAATTTGGTGAAAGTTCTCAGATTTAGAAACCTATGAAGGATCAAGAAAAGATACCATATAAGGTTGAGAAGAAATATTAAATTGTTTTTTAAAATAATAAATATGGTAAGGTCATGTATGTGTCCAAGACCAACAAAGTCAGAAATTCAAAAGTCTCAAAGAACCCAATGTTCACAAATGTTTTGATATAATATGATTTAAAATTTTATTTAAATACTTATGGTTCTGATAAATTATAAAATAAAAGGAGTACTATTATTGATAATAGAAATGTTGGAATCTTATAAAAGAAAGATAATAAGGTGACTGATAAATTTATTCACAATTCCAGTCAATGTGGATGTTTTAAAAGAAAATACTATTTCTATAGATATTGATGGTATTTCGGTGGATTCATACATAGAACAAATATGGGATCATTAAACCAACAGAATTATTATTATTCCAATGGTTTTGGAAATAATTGTTTTAGGGGGAGTAAATTTCCTCAAAAAAGAACAAGTCTGAGAAGGCTGTGAATAATGAAGTAAACATTTTAAAATAGTTTTCAACCATTTGATAATATTTTTGAATGATGTGAACCACAAATGTAATGTTTTATTACCGGAACAACAAAATATTCATAACAATTATCAGAATCCAAAGAAGAATAAAGTAAAGGAATAATAAAATTCTCATGTTGTTGAAACCACTTTGAAAGCTAAAAAGAATAACAACCTTTGACTCTTAATAGTGAGTGTTCTTATCATATGAGAGGATATTTAAAATTATTGAAGAATGTAGAAGATTTTAAATAAGGAACAATGACATTTGGAAATGATTAGTCACTAATAATCAAAGGTGTTGTATCACCCATTATTGGAAAAGAAATGTTTGAATTGAATAAATCTTTTAATATTGATTGGATGAAACAAAATCTGCTAAGTGGTTCACAGTTGTGTGAAAAGGGTTACAATTCTATCTTTAGAAATTAGGGGTTTGTTGTGAATAATGATGAATATGGAAAAATTGTTACAACGGGAAAATGTATAAAATAAAATTTGTTTCATATGGGTGAAATAAAATACTATTATTACATGAGTATAGAGGAATATAATAAATTGTGGCACAAAGGGATGGGATACATGTGTCAAAGAAAGATGATAAAGTCATCTAAAATAGATAGTGTCCTAAAAATCCCTTATTTTCTAAGAATAAAAGAATGGTGTTTCACTATTTTATAGAATGTAAATACTACAAATATAATGCATAATAAAGTGTAGATTTTTTCAACACAACCCTTGGAGCTGATTCATTAGGATATTTTTGGGCCAATGAAAAAGTAGTCAAAATGGATATAAGTACATCATCAAATTAATAGATTATTTTACCTACATTACTTGTGTTATTTATATGAAATATAAATTAGATTCGTTGAAAATGATTCAATGTTTTAGAAAGAAAATATGAGAAAAACATGTGAGTATTAAGTGAATAAGTTGATTAGGGACAATGGTGGTTAGTACTAAAGTGAAGAATTTGAATGTTATCTTGATATGTATAGAATTCAGAATGAGTACAGTTCCCCATATACCCCTCAAAAAAATGGATTCACAGCAATAATGAATAGATGTTTGGTGGGAAAGGGAAGAACTATGTTACTTGAACATTTCTTTTCTCATTACTTTTGGAGTAAATCCATGAGTACTGGTATTTATATCTAAAATCTTTGTTTCTATAGGAATCAATCAGATATGACTCCAAATGAATTTTTTTATGGAAAAACTCCATGTTTGAAACACGTAATAGTTATTATGGTTCCATGTATTATAATGATGAATGGTGGAAACTATAAAAGATTTTAGGAGAAAGGTGAAGATGGAATCTTTCCTAGATATTCTTAGGAATGAATTGAATATATATTATTCAAAAAATAAAAAATAATTATTATTTATTATTTGATGTGAATGTAATTGAAAGTGGGAATAAAAAAATAAATTCGGGTAGAAAAAATGTCTGAGAAATTTGAAAAAAAACCTGATAAGAAAATTGAAAATTGTATTCGTACTCATGAAGAAAAATCAAACTCAGCCATTTCCACTATTTCCAAAGATAATATAAAATATAATACTGTCTTGAGGTAATAAGTAGAATCTAAAAAACATAATTGGTGATCAGAAATAGAAGGTTCATACAATAAGAATAATAAATGATATTACACAATCTTCTTTGATTTCAAAATTGGAGTCGAATGATGTGAAATAAGACTTTATGTAACCAAAATGGGTTCATGCCATGAATAAATAGTCAGATCAAATTGAAAATAATAGTACATGGGAACTCGTATACAATCTAGAAAACCAAATCATTATTGCAACAAAGTTGGTTTTTCGGAACAAGCTGAATGAATAAGGATAATTAATAAGAATAAAAAGCAAGATTTGTTTGAAAAGGGTATTAACAATTTTTGGTTATTTATTTTTGATAAAACCATTTCTATGATGGAAAGAATTTAAACAGTCAGAACATTTTTTATTATTATTACCCAAAAAGGCTACAAGATCTTTCAATTGGATTTTAAATTTTCATTCTTGAATGGTTATCTTGAATAGGATGTTTACGTTGAACAACTTTGTGTCTTTGTTGTTGGAAAAAATAAAGGCTATGTGTGAAAATTAAAAAAGGATTTGTATGACCTAAAAAATATCCAATGGTATGGTAATAAAAATTTGATACATTCTTAATGAAGATAAATTTCATGAAAACGAATATGGGATATAAATATATACATCAGGTAAAGTTAAGAGTATTCCCTTATTGTGATTTTTTATATTGAAGACATTATCTCTGTTGGGAATGATGAAAGAATTTGTAAAAGGTTTGTCGAAGAAATGAAAAGTTTATTTGGAATGTCCATGATGAGGGAAATGAAATACTTTCTTGGGTTTCAAATACATCAAAGGAAGGAATACATTTTTCCTTGTTAAGAAAGTGATTTTAAGGAACTTTTTAGGAGGATCAACATGGAAAATTCAAAACCTATTTCCACAACAATTTTTGTGGGAACAAAGTTGTACATAGATGGAGGAAAAAAATAAGTTTCTAAAATATATTTCGAAGAGTTTATTGAATGTTTATTTATATTTTAATTCCTTGAGACCTGATATTTTTTATGTTGTTACCTTATGTGAAATATTTCAGAGTGCTCCAAAGTAATCACATTTACATGCTAGAAAAAAATTCTCAGGTACATAAACAGCACATTAGAATTCAAAATCAGGTATGGAATCTTAGAGAGTATTGAATTGTTTGGTATTCAGATGCTTATTGGGCATGAAATATTAATGATAAAAGATCCATATCTGTAGGAATATTATTTCTAGTAAAGGGTTGTGTTAGTTGGAATTCAATGAAAAAAAATTCAGAAACTATTAGTACGGTTAAAGCTGAGTACCTTGCTTATACTCAAGCCACAACTCAACTTTTTTGGATGAAAACTCAATTGCATGATTTACTTGTTGAAGTGAAGTTAACCATTATCTTGTGTTGTGACAATAAAAGTACAATCAATCTCACCTAGAATCTAGTTCAATATTTTCATTCAAAACATATTCATATCAAATATAATTTCATCAAGGAGCATGGGGATAAGAATGAATTAAATCTAAAGTATGTTCCAACATCGTAACAAGTTGTAGACATATTCACATAACATTTACTAATGTAATATTTCTCTAAATTAAGGTTGAACATGGGTTTCCAAACTACAAGTTGTAGACATATTCACATAACATTTACCAAAGTAATATTTCTCTAAATTAAGGTTGAACATGGGTGTCCAACCTCTTTATCATCAAGTTTAAGGTATGTGTTTCTATCCCTTCTATGATCTTACCTTTGAATTATATTTTCAAGGGAGATAATTATTTCAAAAATAGATTTATTTCATATAAAATAGATAGTAGTGGGTAAGATATGAATTCATAATTATTTTGGGACTTAACTATTCTATATTTTTTTAGAGTGGTAGTAGGTAAACAATTTTTTTTCAGGGAGAATGATGAATAACTATGGCTAAAGAAGAGTTGAGGAAGGAAGAAGCAAAAATCATTTCATAATCACTACTTTTGGAAAATAAGGTTTTTCTGTAAATGATTCTTATTTTCTACAATGAGTTATCTCGCAAAAGATTAGAATTGTTGACAAGTAATCCATTTTTTAATGATACAATGTTCAGTGAATTATGAAAACTGGTTGCAAAATAAATCTATAGGGGGATATTATTAAGACCCAGTTGATGAGGAAGGTATATGTTTTTCAAATGTTGTCTTTTGTTGTCAAGGAAGGATTTTTTTTGTGAAGGATGTTGAGAATAAAGGGAAATCACATCACATTGTATTTGTTAAATATCATACTATGTTTTTCTTTCAAAAGAATCAGACTCATGATTTCAAATGAATCAGACTCATGATTTCAAAATATTCAGACTCACTATGTCCATCATAATTAGAAGAAGTTTTTTTGAATAAGTGATTTTGATTATATTTGTGTTTCTTACTTGAATTAAATGTTCATCGGGTTCACTTTAAATTGAGTGTGAAATAAGTGGTTGTTTTGATGGATAATTAGAGTCTTTATGACTATGATATAATAAATGTGATGATGCTTTGCTGATTCATATTTCATAGAACACAATTTCATTGAAGAACTTATTATGCAAGGTTGATGGAAGAAAATAGGGGATATATTACAATTTGTACCTAGATTAACAATATCCAATTGGATGAGAAGAAAGAGATGATACTGATTGAAAATCAAGCATACTCATGACAATTAGATTTGAAATGAGAAGGAAATAAATACATTGCTGAAGTATTGGATTGTTTCAATACATTCAATTGAAATTCAGGCACTATAGAATCTGATCATCTATCTAATGCATAATAAAACTTTCATACCCATGACAATTAGCCTTGGGATGTGATTAAAATAATGAAGCTGGAATGAACAGAAAGTTGTGATACTTTCTAGTTGAAGTCTGAAGATGCTGGAGATGATCTCAAATGAATTTCAATTTCATGAAGAATGTAATGATACATGATCAAGTTTTTTAATGAAGAAAGTTTATGTAGATGATATTAGACCAATGAAAATTTCTAAAATAAAAATAGATCAACAAGGTAGTAAACCATTCCAAACGGGTTGAATTAATTTTTAGGATTCAACTAAGTTAAGGGAATATGAGAACAATAAGTTTTTTTTACCTCAACTTAGTATAGAGAAAATCTAAATAAATTAAGGTGATGATGGGTATTTATATTTGTTTTTGATACTTTATATCCAAATTGAATTTTTTTACACTTCTAACTGTGTCAGGAAAATAAATGAATAAGTAAAAGTGGTTTGAAAGCATATTTTTTACAGTATGTTGAAAAGGGGGAGCTCTACACTCAAAATAACTATTGTATTCAGAATAAAGGTGTGGTATCTATTTCATCAAAAACTATCATATAATTGGTATTGAGTGTTGTTTTGAATAAATCATATTTAGAAAACCGGCATCAAGTATCACAATCGGACAAGAAATTAAAAATGAGAGTTTTAAGGAGAAGTGATCTTTGAAGAAGAATCAAGAAGCTTTGAGAATAGTTAACGAAGTCAAAATACCTCTGAGATTTTAGGGGAAATCGATATTTGGGTGAATTTGATTAAGTGGTAAAAAAATTTAGATTCTCACCAAATCCACATGAGTGTCTCCTATAAAAGGTGAAAAGTACATTGTACTTTTCTAATAACGGATGTACTATTCATGAGAGTGAAGCTATGAGTATTAGAGAGTAGAAAAAGTTTATGTATTCACGTGTGTTGAAGATGTTTTTAAAGAGAAGTTTAAGAGAAGAGACAAAGATCACAACATTGTATTCAGATGATCATCATACTCAGTGATTATCGTACTTGGCTGATTACCATATTCGGCTTGTCAATCATATTTTGCTGATCATTATATCAGGTTGGATAATTTGATTGGGTATTTTCATACTAATATTTATAGACTAAGGAATAATCATACCTAGAATAACAATATCAGGGAGAAACAAACTAGGAATAAATGTATTGTGGAAGAATTGTAGTCAATGGAATCAGATTTTAAAAAATATACCGGGAAAATCAGACTTGGTTTTTCTTTAAAAAAGATAAGAAGTTTTTACCATCTTTTGGGTAGGAAATTAAAGAGGTTTTTTTGATTGACAGCATGTTTTTACTTGAAAAGAAGCCTAAGTAACATGTCTTGTTACGAAATCGTTGTATTACCCTATTTTTTCTAAGAGGGTGCACACACACTATTGGACTGTTTACATAGTGCTACATGAGTAATAGGTTATATCCTATTTATTGTAATCCAAGGATTGTTTTCTACTAGATTGTGTGGTATTGGATCATTTCCATAGCATACCAAGGAAGTATATATTATTAATGAATAGTGACCCTTGTAAATAATTTTGTTCTTGTGGATATGTTTTTGAATTATTTTTAGTATGGAATAGAATCGTTAATAGGAGGTGAAGGTTGTTTGAAAAGAAACATAAAATAAAAAGTATAACTAATTCACCCCATCCCCAACTTAGTGATACAATTACATTGTCTGGGAACTTTAACACAATGCAAGGTATGTTGTTGACAATTATAAGAAATTATATCATCGGGTTATGTTATATTTTTGAATCCATATGTTGAAAAGTTTTTGATCCAAAATTGATATATTTATTAGAGAATGAATCCACATTCATACTTTTTCAACAAGAAATGTATCAACCAATTTTTTTTGATATAATGGTTCTTCAAGTGATTCATTTAGTGTGATAGATATGAATATATGAGCCCAATTATTTACATTGGATACATCCTTTTAAATCGTGTTTGAAAATTTCTAACCGATATGTTAAAAATATTCATCGAATATTGAAATATATTAATAAAATAAAAAATATTGAAAGATGTAATTGATTTATGTACTAAATATTTATATGAATTGGAACATATTGGTCTCCCTAAATTTCCTTATTTGATATTTGATATTTAAGGGGTAAGGATTCATGGATTAAAGGTAAATTACTTTGATTAAGTGATGCATAAAAATTTATACATTTTGAAAAAAAAACAAATGAGTTTCAACCATATATATCATCACACATTTCTAGATTCAAGGTATGATATCTAAAAAACATGAAAAGTGGTTAATGGTTGAGAATAAAATGAAATTTTTTTCATGGTTTAAAGAGAATGTCAATTGATACATTTCTGCATCAGAATTATTAAAATGGTTAGTAGGGGGACTATCTATTACTATGAAACATGGTATAGTTTTAATGTTAATGGTCACACATTTTATGATGAAATTTAGGATGACAAGAGTGTTGTTCAAAATAGTGGTCAAATAGTCATTGCCGAAGCACTAAATTTTTCAAGTGAAAATGATAAAAACTCAATTTCTATTTCAATAACATAATTTTGAGATAACGTTGATATATAAGATAATGATTATACTAAATTTTGAGTGAAAGTGTTTATGTGTGACTAGTTTTATTGTAAAATTTGTGTGAAACATGATTATTATAGATTTACACTTATTGATTTGAAAATATTTAGTTGGAAGGAGGAACAATTAATCCTTGTGACACATGTGAAGTAGTTATTTTATGCTATAAACCCATCAAATAATCAGTGGTCAGTTAGTTTTCATGGGGATATAATTTATTTTGGAGATGAGGATGAAGATGATGTTAGGGATATATATAAGGTTTCTTCATCAATTACATGATTTCCTAATTATTGAAATGACCATAATATAGATATAGTTCATAATGTAATTAATAATCACATTGAATGGAACACTAAGTTACTCTTCTAATTAAGTAATAAATTATTTATAATAATTTGTTCCTGAAATTTACACATGAAAAAACACTATTTTTTTAAAGTTGGTTTTTTAAATATTTATATATAAAATATTTTTGGGACTTTTATATTATAATTAATATTCATCAGTTCTAGTTAAATATTTTTTTGATTAAAAATATTGAAAAACAACATTATGTTTTTGCAAATTTCTTCATATAAATATACTTTATTTAATATATGATATTTAACTTTTTAAATTTTCATAATTTTAATCATTTTAATTATTTGTTATATTTAATAGTTAATGTTAACTTTTTCGGGTCAAGAATCCTGACATTGTAATTTTTTTGTGAAAACTACACATGTATTAACACTATTTTTTATACTGAGATATTTTTGTGTTCTTTAGTTTTAGATATTTACTTATCTAATAATTTGAAGGTACACATAATATCAATTCATTTTTATATTTAGATGGAATACACAATGGCAGAGGAACATTTACATAGGTATATATATTTTTTCATATTAAGAAATATTTAAGAGATAAATTATTTTATGAAAGTAAGCATTTGATCTTTCAAATATTATTTTTAGGACTATTGTTGAGCCTCCATTAGTGGATTATTTTTATTATTATCTAAAAACATTATTCATACTATTGGTTGATGTGGGATTACATCTTTACTGAATCATTAACTTTCTTATGGGTAGTATATATATTAAATTTTATTATAATAATAACCCAAATAATATAAATTTATTTTATTTTAGTATTTATATCACCAAGAAGAGACATTGCAGGATTAAAATTTCATATCCTCATTCAATACCCATTATCAAGATTAAGAAAGGGTTGTTGTGGGAGTCCTTAATGGTAAAATATCTTTATTTATTTAATTTTATAAATTCTTCAAATATTATGTATTTTATATGAGTAATATTTAATGTATTAAATTACATAAAACATTTAACATTCAAGAAATGAAATAAATTAATAAAAGGTGTATATATTTAGTGATGTTTCAATGTATATATCTTAAAGCAAAATTGACAACAAATTTTGTGTTTGGTATGTTATAGAAGGAAAACTAATGCCTCAAGTAAGGGTTTTTAAAAATAAAATACATGGGCTAAATGTTTCACCAACTAAAATGATGAATCATTTATAGTTTGATAATTATTTCACATTGAAAAAATATTACCTATTACTTATTCGTTTATATTTAGGTAATAAACCTCTGGGAGATCTCACCAAAAGATGGAGTTTCAGAATGTATACTCCCATACTTTATCATGTGTAGCTTATAATTTATAGTGGAGTAAAATAATTGGAAAAATAGTTTGATTCATTAAGAGATAAATCTAGTAGTTGATTACATGAGGTTTATTTAGGACCTCCATCCCTCTCCTACAAGAAATTTAAATGGAAAACGGAAAGAATGGGAAAAAAGGAAGGATTCATATGGATCAATATAAATAAGCTGCTAATAGAATTTTAAGAAATTAATGTTTATTTTTCATTATTTTTTTATATTTTTATAAAATTAATAGCTCTAATATAACATTTTAATATATCATTTCTAAATGAATATTAGGATAAAAATATGTCAGTAACCATTATACTAGAGGGTACGTTGGAAATTCTACATGTTTCTTTAGGAAATCTAGAACACCCCATCCCCATAATGGGATATGAGGTAAGTGTCAGTATTAGGAAAGTTGTTTCCATCCAAATAGGAAATAGAGGGGTTTAAAATTATATTCCTTAAAAGCTAAGGTGGGGGGCCTCAAATAGTCAATGGTACATAAAATTAAATTATACATGTATGATATTTTTTTCAATTTATGATACAGTCACAACTTGTGTAACCTTCCTATTAAGATCCTTCACCACCTTATTCTGACCGAACCTTATACCGTGAGTTGTATATTAGGGATACCCATATACATATTGTAGAATATGGAGTAGTATATATTTTTTGGGATTCTACACATAACCACCCTTTGCAATTAGGAAAGGTAAGAGTAATTGTAAATTATATTATCGATTCAAATTTTATTACTTTATTACATAAATATGAGGATACTGGAGGTAGACATTGTGTGGGTCATTTTTTTATTCTTTCTATCTTTCCGTCTTCTTCACCTAACATATGAGGAAAAATTGTTTTTTTAATATTATTTACATTTGATTGAAAAATTATTATAATTTTTTCTTATATTGAATTTATATAGAATTATATTATATCAAAACAATGATTAAAAAAGAAAAAATGGTTCAGGAACTAACAACATTGGATATATATGTTTTTTGATGGGATAAAAAGATAACCCTGAATTTCTTATTTCATGGTTTCTTTTTATGAGTTTTCAATGATTTCAGATATATATGGAAGGGACTATTCACTTTCGATATTAAAAAAATATATCATGGTTTTTATTATTTTTTTATATTAGTATACCAATGTTTCAGTTGTTTTTAATTTAAATAAATTAAATTTTTTTTCCATTTTTTTGAAATAAATATGAATTAATGTTAACTAATTTAATAATCATTCAGTTAGGTGTCTTGACATGATTTTAATTAAAATTAATAATAGTATTGTTTATGATTTTGTAGATCTAGAATAAATTCCAATAGTTAGTTTATATATGAATGAAGATACTAGAGTTACACATATATGTGAAAGATTATAAAATATGGATATTGGGTGTTGGTTTTCTCCATTAATTGATGGGTAATAAAACTAATATAATTATGAACTAATATTCATTATAATTTTATTAATTTTTAAATATTTATGTTTTAGAGGATCTTATATGTTTGGTGTATTCTTCCAATATGAATGCACTGTATATTGGGTTTTCTCTTTATTAGGTTGAGTTCGCAAAATTTTTAGAAATTCTTTTAGAAAGTATGTTTTATTCTTTTTATAAGTTATAAAATCTTAAATATTCTTATTATATAAGTTTTTTAGTTGATATATATAAATATAGTCCTTGTGAAATGTTTGAAGAGTATTACTTATTGATACTAAAGAAAAATATAATTATGCACATGAAAATATAGGTTAAATAGGTTTTATATTAAATAAGATGTATTTTTTCATATATGTGTGTGTGTGTGTGTGTTGGTTTTTATTTTCATATTAATTTTTCATAACCATAGTGTCATCATTAAAAAATAAATTTGGATAGATTTTATTATGTTTTAAGATTATTTTTTTGATCATCACAACTAGGAAGATAACTGAATTTAATAATGTTATTTCTATTACAAATTTTAGGTTGTATATAAAAATATTATATGTTTTAATCTTATAAAATTAATTATTATTATATGTTTTGAAAATTGTTGTGTTGTATATGGATGAAGTCATAATCCACCTTCAAATGTTTTTTACAAAGTATTTTTAGGTGTGGTTATTTTGTTGGTTGTGTATCATATTTGTAACATTTAATTAATATTTTAAAAATGAGTATTTGGGAAAAAAAATTGATTTATATTATTTTTTACTATTGTAATACATGAATAAATTTTAGAGGTTTTTGGGAAATGTATTTATTTTTTTTAAGTAAATTTGAAAATTCCATATCATTTATAATAACCCTAAATCTAGTAATGGAGATTTGGTGTCCAATTTGTTACATTGGTATACGATACAAGGGATCTAATCCAAAAGGGAAAATTAGTTTAATATTTTGTAGAACTTGATAAAAACATGATTCCCATTTTAAATTGGAATTAAATTATAAAATTTAATAAAATAATTTTTTTTAATCCTTGAAAATCATTCAAATAATCCTTATTCATATCATGTGGAAAGGAAACAGAGTAACGGTGAGCTCAAGTCCTTGGCAAGCGTTGAGTACAATAGAATCTATAATGAATAAATTAGGCATAATCAACTCGAAAGGTAAATAACTAAAAACTTTTGTCATTCAATCAATAACTTCAGCATAAAATGCATCTACGTATAATAGAAAATGAAATAATTTCATTAATAATAAGAACAAAATTATCAATGAATTAAATGCATAATATTAGACATCATGATCTCAAATATCATGATATTTTTACCGCAAAGGACTTACAATAAGACGGTCTAGACTATGTTTTGACATACACTAAAAACCCACTTAATAAGTCTATCTTACAATTTTTTCTCATTATACTTGATGATGAATCTAGGAGCTATATAATTTTGGGCCCCACCCATCACAATATGTCCAATTCATTCCTAACATATTCTAAAATCAATTTAATTCACTAAAAAATTACCTTATCAAAAAATATGTGTATTAACTAAAGGATACTGAATATCAATATTCCCTAGTTCATCAAATAACATTCCCAAAAAACACCAAAGGAGAAATGGAAAACGATTTCTAAAATAAGCATATATTTAATACAAATAATATGTTTATTTAAGAGAAATGTGATTTACAATGAAGTATTTTCCCAAGAAAGTAAATGTCTCAAGAGATATTTTTTAACATCCATATTTTTTATGAAATAGATTTTTTTAATAAATTAAATTTCATTGAAAGCTTGTGTTACATGCAACACTGAGTTTTGATAATCTTTAATAAACTATTAGTATTATTATTTAAACATTAATGTTATAAAAAAAATTAAACATGGTAGTAAGAATATAAGTAACCCCTTTTAAAATATTCAATATAATATTTTATATAAATTAAACATATTTTTGAAAAAAGTACATAATTTTTAGTAAAGACTATATGATTCATAAATACTATTTCATCAAAAAATGTTTTTATTAAAAAATAATAGAATTCATTTTCCAAATTTGAAAACTTTTAGTTTAAAAAATAAAATTCATTTCTGAAATCTACAAGTAAAAATCATCTTTTATTTAATTTATGATTTTTTTAAGAAGATTAATTTTTCAATAATTAATAAAAAAAATTCTATTTTCTATTAAAAATTACATTTTTTTAAAGAATTATAAAGCTATATTTTATTTTAATATGAGTGAAAAAAAAATTAGTCAAATTATATATTTATTAATCCGATTTATTTATTTGGAATTAATTTCACATAGAATTTAAAAATTAAAACCTTCTATACTTACGAAAAACTTATTTTTGGAAAACCAATTTTTCATCGTGCTAGGGGATTTTAGTTTAAATTGAATTCTTAAAATTTTTTTAATTGAATGAGTTAAAATATATTCCATATTTTGAATCACCATAATTTATATTATATAAAATTTTTAAATTTATTTTTCTTCATAAATATTTGTAAAAATAATAAAAATTAATTGTTGTGGCTATGGTTAAAGCATGGTTTTTCACATTACATATGCATGTGTTAAAATTAATTTTCGACATGCATAAGATATTTATTTAATATTTTTGATTTCATAATTATGATTAGTGGGTCTTAATTATATAATAGGGATTCTTTTAATTTCATTGTTCATGGATAATTTACCTATGTAAATAAAAAGTTTTTGGTTACCCTGGTGAAAATTATATTGTTAAAAATGTGAATACTTAAAGTCTAAGGAGTAACATGTTTGAAAAACGTTTATTTGCTTATGGTGGAGGTTTTTCTCAACAATATTATACCTCCAATATTTTACTTATCAATTTTGGAGGCCCTTTGGGTGAGATTGACTTCCCATTATTGAATAGTTTTTGGTATTAAAAAATTTTCACTCCTCTTAAATTATAGAAGTACCCTTCTTACACTCACTTATTAAAAACTATTAATCACATTTTATTGAAAAAAAATCAAAACAAATCCATCCCAAAAATTTTTAGACATGTTTTAGAGCTACTGGTCATCATAATATACCATCCTTAGGGTTCTTAATAAGAGGTCCAAAGGAGGTTGTTCTAGGAAAAAGGTAATTGTATTCACTATTATCTGTCTTTTGAATTATCTTACCACATATATTAATGGATTAATAATTCCAAAAAATAATCACTCCATTATCTAACATATAACGATATTTAATTATATCTATGAAATAACCTAAATCTATCTCCTCTCACAACAAATGGAAGATGAAACCATCAATCATGTGTACGATGGACTATCGCATCGTAAAACGCAGTAATTAATTTTCCATCGCCACCTCTCATGGTTGGATATAATGATGGATGTAAATTATATATATTATAATCATATAATAATTATAATATTTTCATTATAGTATCATATATACTTTCATACTTTCTATTCGGTGGGAATATGATAATGAAGACCCTGAGTACGACCGAATTCCACCTCATGAAGCGATGTGATTCATTTTTCACATAATAATTACATGGAAGGGAATAAGGATAAACATAATGAATATATATGATATATATGACATAATAATTAATCTTTAAAGGTGAAATATTATTTACCTTCCTTTCATTACATCTGTTACCGTCTCAATGAATGATGCAGTTCATTTTATCTATCTTAATTTTATGGATAACTCGAAATACATATACAATGAATATATATGATATTTATATCATGTTTACAATTCTGAAGATGATGGAACCATGATCAATATAAAAGGATAGAAAACACCATACCAAAACTTACACACAAAACAAGGAAGATATTACGTGAAGCATCATGTTAACAATTAATTCTTAATAAAATTGTAATAAACGGTCATCTAAAATAATATATGTTATAATATATATGTGTATAGTTTTGGAATACATTTTTCATAAAACAATATTTATTATACAAATTTTTATTATACAATATATGGTATAATGGAATTTCATCTCATGTTGTCATATTTGGGATATATATTATGTTATGCACCTATATTATTTTATGAGGTGTCTATAAAACACCTATTTCATGTTATATCATGAATTTATTTATTATTTTTATTTTTAAATTTTCATTTATACTAATCGTTTCATGGTGCTAATGACTCAAAAGAAAAATGAATGGTAATTGTGTAACAATCTCACTATTCGTTAGGATTGTTTATGATTAAGCTTATGGTGATGAAATATTATAATAGTCCTTTCATGAAACTATTTCCTTTCTTTATCCTATGGTAATCTTAGGGAAATAAATTTTTCCTTTCATTTTTCACCTTCTATTTTATCAATGTTCCAAATATTTTTAAGAAAAATTGACATTATTTGTCTCTTCAGTCAAAAAACCATTTTATTTGACGTCCTTATCTTGGTTCTAAATTTTTTTTAATTTTTTTACCATTCCCCAATTATTTCATAAATACATTTTTACCCACGTTATAATTTCTATGTTTTTTTAAATTAATCTTCGTGTCATTTTCTAAACACGGCCCTTTTGGATTTTTACCAAAAATATGAAATGAGTATTTGTTTTTAACATGTACGTCATGAAATGTATATCCCATTTCCATCACCTATAAATTATTTAATAAATACATTACATGTATCCAAGATTATTTTTCAAAGAATTTTTTTCTTTAATATTTCTAAATTTTTTATATTTTATAGAAGAGATTTCAAAAGGAAAGGGATATTTTCCACAAGAAATGATCCAAGTGAACTTTCAAATTTAGTTTTAATATAAGAGGACTTCCTTGGATGTTACTTAATATTTTATAGGATTACAATCCAATGATACTATCATTATTATTTATTTAGATGGTTATTGTTTATTTTTAAAATATGTTAGTGAAACTCATTCTTTTTTCACATGTTATGATATGATGAATTGTTAAAATATTTATGAATCCAACTTTTTCCATGGGTTATGTTATGATGATATTTTTATGAAACCCATTTCTTTTCATGGATTCTCACATGATGGTTGATTTATAATATTGTGGAACAGGTTTTTGTGAATTTCATTATGTGATGGGAGATAAGTATAGCTCTTTCTAATTTATTTGGAAAATATTAATATCTCATGAGATAAATAGTACTATAATGGGGAGATAACCCAGCTCAGTAAGGTTCACTACCCACTATGATAGACATGGAAGTGAACCATGTATATAATTATTGTTTGGGTAGCGAACCAAATCAACTATTATAGTCATGGGAGTGAACTTTGACTACTGTAATGGTTTGGTGAGTGAACCTAAATAGTCATACCAGTAAATCCTTGAATACTAATTGAATGATTTAGTATACTTATGTGTATTCAAAACTCCCATGTCTTATTCTAATGTATAGCTTTTATATATCATGTTCCTTGATTTATTTTTGATTCATATCATATAAACTTCCATGATTTCTATCATGACTCTTGTTTATGATCTATGATTTGTAGGGTATGATTTTAAAATTTAATTTTCAACTTCTCATCCTCTTATTCTCATGTTATGTTGATATCACCATTGATTTCCCATACTAGGCATATGAGCTCACCATTTCTTATGTTTTCTTTTCCCATGGTTAATAATAAAGGTGTTGTGGATGATATGTCTAATAAGGTAGATATCTATAAAGAACATAGTGGGAGATGATGTAGTTAACTTATGAACAGTATGTTTATGTATCCAAGTTTCAAAAGGAACTTGACCTAAACAATTCTAGCATGGATCATTATATTAGTTAATGAATGTTTTTCTATTAATATTTAAAATTTATATACAATAAATTTGGGTCTCTAATTTTATTATCAGATAAAGGTTTAGTTAAAAAATTTAAACTAGGTTGATATAACATTTTTGAGATCATTAAGGGTTTGTATAAGGATAATTAATAGTATAAGAAAATGCCTTGAAATTTTGTTAAATGATATAGAGAGTGGTTTCCAACAAATTAAATCTATGTATGGATACTAAAAGTGGATTTGGCTCTAGAACAGTTGTACCTTGGGTTAATAACATCGAAAATGGTGCAATGAGTTGGACTCAATCTCACCTAGTACATGAAAATGGGCCTTGTTGATCAAATAGTTTTACACTCCTGAGGGATATGCTATGGAATTCCAGAAACTCTTTACAAACCATCATTAAAAATTTGAAAATATAACCATGAATGACCTCAGTTGAACCTATGTTGTCATATATTTACATGATAATTTACTGATTTAGATTCATATGAATGATTGATCACTCTAATAAAAAATTACTAACGTTCATATTAACCATTTTGGATTTACTAAGTGACTGAAGATAGAAGAACAAAGTTGGTGTGGTGACAAGTATGATAAAATATTGATGTATCTTATTTGAGCTTAGTTATATGAATTATTATATATCAAGAAATGTTTCAAGGAATGTTAATTCATATTTTCAATGATTGGATATTGAATTGATATTGAAAACATGTAATGTTACAATGATCATGTCTCAAGTCTATGATTCTTATTTAGTTGAATATTTTAGGAATGTGCTTCATGCACACCCTGTTTTTCTCCCATTGGTAAAATTTGGTGTAACTTTTGTCATGGATTGGAATAATAGATATTAATCCCACATGAATATCTGAGGAAGCGAAGTCACATTTGACATTCCTAACCAACCTACGATCCTCTATTAGTGTGATGATACATATAAAATTAAAATTTAGATCACATCCATTGTATAGGTTATGATTCACATTAAAAAGTTTCATTTCTCTTAGATGGTTGGTTGACACTCATCATCAATGATATAGTTATGGTATGAGATTTTATGATGTATTTAAAAAATATTTTCCCAGTCTTACATTGAAATGTGAAATTGAGTTCTCAATATAACTCATACCCAATACTACACCTATTTCAAATACTATATATATAATGGGCCTGATTGAATTGCAAGAACTGAAGAAGAATAAAAACCTGAATAATTCTGATAAGGGATTCATTTGGGAATGTTTGTCACCTTAGTGTCACATTCCCTTTTTTAAGAATAAAACTTGAATGATGTGACTCTTCATTGATTATCAGGAACTAATAAAGTTTATAATCAATAACATGTATCCTATAACCTATATCAATGATTTTTTGACCAACTATATAGAGATAAAAACTTTTATAGGGTTGACCTTCATTTTGGATATCAATAATTTAGGGTCAATAAGAATAATATACCAAAGATATCATTACTTACAAATTATGGGAAATATGAATATATATTGATGCCATTTGATTTTACTAATACCCCTAATATCTTCATATATTAAATTAATAGAGTATTTAGATATTATCTTGATCATTTTTTGGTTATATTTATGGATTATATTCCCATTGATTCAATGGGAATGGAAGATGTGGAATATCACTTGAGAATTGTACTAATGACCCTAATGAAAGATAAATTGTATGAAAAAATTTAAAATTATTTATTTTAACCACATAAGGATTCATTTATGGGTCATATAATATCAAGATAGGGTATATCGGTGGATTCATCAAAGAGATATATTCATAAACATTTCACCAGACCAACTAGTATGAATAAGATCTAATGTTTTTTGGGTTTGGACAGTTATCATCGACACTTATGGGAAATTTATAATGATTTTTCAAACCACTCATCAAGTAAAATCAAAATGGAGCCAATATTATTTGGATAGATGAATGTGAGGAAAATTTTAAGGAAATAAGGAGATGGCTAGTCAGTGCACCTATTTTTACTTTACTATATACCATGGAAGGTTTTCCAATATATAGTGATTCATCTAATAATGTTTTGGGATTTTTTATCATAAATAGTGATATGGTGATAGAATATGCCTCTTGAAAATTAAAGGTTAATTAGACAAATTACCCAAATCATGATTTGGAGCTATCTACAGAAATTTATTCATTAAATATATAGATGAATTATCTTTATCTAGAAAGGTGTGACATGTATACAGATCATAAGAGTTTAAAGTATATATTCACATAGAATGAGGTATACAAGAACTAGAAAAGATGGTGGGAACTAATTAGATATTATGATTTCTCAATACATTTCCACCCTCAAAACGAAAAAGAAGTTTTCAGGGGTTTGAGTCAAATTGATAATGCTAGATTATATATGATTTGGATCACAAAAAGATCCAATAATTATTAATTTTAAAATGATAGATCTGTAAATCATAAAAGAGGGGGTAAATATTTTCTTTCTCATATAAGTGTTAAACCATATATTCTTCTGTGGATAAAATATGTTCAGAAGGATGATGTGAAGATTAAAAAGAAGGTAATAAATGTTCCAATGTGTAACCTTTATTGTGATGGAATATAATGTTTCAGGAAATGCATATGTGTTCTATCCATGATAGACTGGAAGAAGGAGTTATTAAGGGAATCTTATAGTTCTTCATTCTCTATTCATCTAGGAAGTAAAAATTTTTACTGTGTTTTTAAATAGTATTTTAACTGGTATGTAATAGAGAGGGCTATTTCAAATTTTGTGTCCTAGTTCTTGTTATGTTTGAAATTTAAGATTGATATGAAAAATTTTAAGGGGATTTTACAACCATTATCTAAACAAGAATGGAAGTGTAAAGACATCAATATTGATTTTTTTCATTGGAATCCCCAAAATTTCTAAAGGGAACAATACTATATGGGTTTTAGTTGATAACCTTAAAAGGTATTCACACTTCATCATTATCATGGAATATTCTATCTAGGTTAGAATTGAAGGATATATGTTATGGATGTGGTAAGGTTTCAGAGAGTACCACATTCTATTGTATCTGATTAGGATGCATGTTATACCTTGATTTATTGGAAAATTATTCTAAAATTCATTGATATTGAATTCAGTGTTAGCACCATGTATCATCCTCATAAAGATTGTAGGTCTAAGAGAATAATTAAAACTCTATACGATATAATGAGATCTTTTTATATAGATTTCAAGTGTGTTTTGGATTAACAACTTCCTCTTATTGATTTATCTTATAACAATATCATTAAATAAAGAATTCAGATAGATCCTAGTGAAACAATCTGTAGAAAGAAGTGTATAATTACAAAATTTTGTGATGACGTTTGAGAAATAAATCTATTGGTACATAAGATATCTGAGTAAATGGTAGAGAAACTAGAATTATTCAATATCACATCAAGGAATCTTTGAGTAGATAGAAAAGTTATACTGACAATCATCGATGTGATTAGGTGTTTGAATTTGGTGAGAATATTGTTGAAAAATTTTCTCCTTGGAAGATATTTACAAAATTCAAGAATAATGGTAATTTGATTTGTAGGTATAATGGCCCCTTAGATATTCTTGAATGGGTATAGACACTTTCTTACAGCTTGAAACATCCACTAAACATATCTCAGGTCTATAATATGTTTTTTTATCTCTCCTTATGAATTATATACCTTACCCTTCACATGTGCTAAATTTATTTGTCATACCACTAGATAAAGATCTTTCTTTTAAGTAGAAACCATTGGAGATTCTGGATCATATAGTCAAATTTCAACAAAACCAAACCATTTACATTGTCAATGTTTTGTGGTGAAACCAACATTTAGAAGAAGATACAAGGGAACTTGAGGATATGATGATCCAGAAGTATCCACATTTTTTATATCATAGATACAAAATTTCAAGTTTCAAATTCATTTTATGGGGGTTCAAATGTAACAACATTAGATTTTATAAAATATTTTTTTAATATATTTAATTTCATTGAAATCATTCATTACAAGAAATAATATTTTTAAAGAACCAAAATATACAATTAATATTATTATTTAAAAATAATTATTATAACATATTAATTAAAAATAGGTATATGAATTGAAATAAAAAATTTAAAATTTTGATGTATAATGGTTTTACATTAAGAAAACAAATTGATAACACAAGTACTTAATATTTATTAATGTCTTCATATGTCTTGAAAATACTATTTTCTCAGAAAAATATAATTAAAAAAATAGAAGAAATTTAACCTATATTAAAAAATGTATTTGAAAAAAATTATTTTTTTAATATACATGCTAAAATTATCTTTGGGTGATTTTTTGAAATTATCTGAAAATAGTAATTTTTCAATGATTATTACAAATTGCTGATTTATATTAAAAACAACCTTTTCGTTTAAAGAATTTAAAAACTCCAATTATTAAAATATTTTTTACAAATTAAAATTAGTTTAATTATGTATTTATTAAGTCAATTTAGGTCATTTTAATGAAATTCATGTTTATTTGATATTAAATCATTCAATATTTATGTAAATTCTCTCTTTGGAAACCCACTTTTTCATCTCATCTGCATGTTTTATTTTAAATTATATAATATAACTTATGTGAATATAATTTGATAAAATGGATTGAATATTTTAAATAATAACAATTTATATTATATAATAATTTGAAATTATTTTTTTCATAATTATAAGTAAAAATAATAAAACATAAATGTTGGGGTTAAGGATAAAATGAGGTTTTGTGGGTTACATATGCATGTGTTGGAATTTTTTTAAACACATATAAGACCTTTGTCTAATAATATAGATTTAATGTCTATAATTTTTGGTTAAAAATAATTAATGTCATTCATTTTAATTTTAATTAGAAGGGATAAATTTCACAGGTAAATGAAAAGAGTCCAGTTATCGTAGTGAAAATTATAATGATAAAAATGAGAAAACTTGAAGGATAAGAAAAAACATGCCTAAAACTGTGTATTTTTTGGTGGAGGTTTTGATCAACCATATAATTCCTTTAATCCATTATTTGTCAATTTTGGAGACACTTGGGGTGGGAGTGACTTTCCATAGTTGAATAATATTGGGTATTTACAAAAATGTCACTCCTCTTAGATTATAATAGGGAACTTCATCACCTCACTTATTCACACCCATTAATCCAATTGGATAAACCGTACCCAAGAAAACATCATACCCATCATCCTTATACATTTTCTAGAGTTTATTTTCATTTTAAAATTCTTATTTTAGTGTCCTTATTAAGAGATCCAAAGGAGTTTGTTCTATGCGAAGGTAATTGTCTTCACTAAAATCTTTATTTTCCCTTATTATCTTACAACATCTATTCATGTATTAATGATTCCATTATGATAAAAATATTATATAAATTATAATAATATTTTGTTTTGTTTATGTAATAACCTACTTCTCTATCCTCTTACATGAAATGGGAAGCAGAACCATCGATTGTGTGTACGAAGGACTTCCACCTTGTGAACTTATTTAATTCATTTTCCATCGCCCCCTATCAAAGGTAAATATAATGATAGATTTAAATTATATATGTATGATATTAATACCATAATTATACTTATATAATTATAATATCATATATACCTTCTTACTTTCTATTCTTTGTTAATACAATAATTTCACTCATGTGTATGGAGGACTATCGCTTTGTTAAGTGATGTGATCAGTTTTTCAATTATGCTTTACATGTAAGGTAATAAGGATAAATCAAATTAATATATGCGATATATATTAAATAATAATTACTTTATAAAGGTGATATATTATTTACCTTATTTTTTCCATCCGTCGAGAAAATGGTAACAACATTCATGCATACATACGGCCTACTGTTTCCAAGAACAGTGTAATAAATTTTATGTATTTAAATTTTATGGATAAATTTCAATACATATCTGATAAATATAATTGATATTTATATCAGTTTTTATATTTAATATATTATGAAATCATTGTCAAAATAAAATCTTATAAGATAAAAAACTAAAACATACCTGAAAAATGAAGCCGTTATTACCCAAATCATCATTTAACAAGGAATTATAAATAAATGGGTAATAAATGGTCATACATTAATCATATAAGGTATAATATTTATATAGTATACTATTTTTGTTATAAATTTAAGATAAAACAATATATATTATACATTATTTTTTAGTATGTATGAATTATTTCTAGACTTGAGGTAATGGACTTTCATCTCAATTTGTCTTCATTGGGACATATATAATGTTATGAACCTATATTCTTTTATGGGGAGTATATACAACCACTATTACATGTAATATCATGAATTGATTTATTCTAATCATATCTAATGTGTCAGTTAAAGTTATTATTTAATGGGGCTTTTGATTTATAAGATACCCAACTGGTAAACATTTTTTGTTACAGTCTCATTGTTCATCAGGATTGTTTAAGATTAAGTACCCAATGTTTTAATATTCTGATTTCAATTTCAATAAACTCATTTATATTCTAAAACTCTAGTTATTTCAAGGAAATACATTTTTTTACTTTCATTTTTCTCTCTTTTTGTAATCAAGAGTTTAAAGTATATTTTTATGTAAAATCAACATTATTTGTCTCTTTGGTTGAAAATTAGTTTTCTTCCATGTCCATGTTTTGTAAATGTTATATAGAATGTTTTTACTATTCATAATTAATTTTATAAACAAATTTTACCCATTAATGATAGTCAACTTTTTCATGTGAGATGAAAATATTATGAAGATTACCTCATGAATTTTAAAAGCAAAGATCCCCAAAAAGATTCAAAGGGAACTACCTAAGCTGGCTTCTGTGCCATCCCCTTAGCATCAAAAGGACTGCACAACCCCTCCCATGATACTAAAAGGTATTCCACCCCTATGAATGACACCTACTCCATGGACATAAACCATGGACCTACGCAAATAAGTTCCTTCATCCTAGGTTGCATATTTTTTCTATAAATTGGACCCATGGGCACCTAATTTGTAAAAATTGAAAATTTGAAGAAGCCCAGAAGTTCTAGACGAATAGACCCTTTTCCCATTCCATTTAAAACACTTTAGGTAGCTTTCGAAATCCCATGAAAATAGATAATTAATGGGAATAATTGAGATCAAACCCCTTTAAGGGTCTGAAATGCATGAAACCTACACGAGTACACCTTCTACCATAGTGGAAACCCACCTACGTGAACCCACTTCCCTAAGTAGGGACCTGCGTGAGCCCCTTCGCAAAACCCCTAAGGAGACCTATAGTTCCTAGGATAAAGCTTCACCCGAGGGTTTTTTCCCTAGTGGTTTATTTCCCAAGGCATACCCAGCTCACACAAGCCTACCCCCTACGTGAAGAATTTATAGTTCCTCCTAGGCCTCGTACAAAGTACCTTCTCTCTCAAATACAAGACCTACATGATCCCCCTTTTATCCTTATTTCAATCCACCGATGGTAGGGATCTTCTTCCTTTGGATCTCTTGTCTAAGAGGGACCATATTGAAACCTCCACTAAAGCCTTAAGACTTGAAAAACCATGGATAGTGGAAAAATAGCATGGCTCCCATTTTTGTAATCATTCCTATGGTTAGAGGTTTCCTACACATGCCCTACTAGATAGGTAATATCCTTGGGGTGATTGTGAGTACGCATTCCCACTATCACGAGGACACGAACCATAAGGGAAACATTAGTGAACTTCTAATATCAGCTACTTGGGTTATAACCATGTCCTTCTATGGTTATCTCTATGATCTGGAGACTCCAGTTATAGGTGGGGTGAGTGAGGATCATGCTTTCCTTTCCCTTCGATTAGGAATGAGATCCTCATCTGGGAACCAATTCTAGGGAATCACTCCTAGAGTAAGCCCCTATCATTTCTTACAGGACCTCTCTTGCTTCATTCTTTCCTATTTAACCATACATATGGTTAGTAACCAGATATATCACTGTATGTGAATATCCTAGTTACAAAAATAAAAAGGAGATTGGTAACTCAAATCCCTTTATCTTCCCCTTTCGACCAAGGGTAAAACAATGGGTGGGAATGGGGAATAGAGCCTTCTCTCTTTCCCTCTCCATTTGGGTCTTGTCCTCTTCCACTAGAAGAAGATGGATCCTATGGTTTTCCAGATCTTGTAATTCATATTCTTTATAATATTCAACCATGATTCATCATGGTTCATATAGGTTTACAGTTTAGTCATGATCATGGTTTCTGCATGCTTAGGGGTTTGTTTTGGTGGAGAATCTTCCTTCAGATCCTCCTCTCACCTTACTTAGAGGGCCTCCATAAGAAAGGGTCGTCAAGTCCATGTATCCAAACTCATGGAAAATCATATTGTGTGGTTCCACAAATTTACCACTTCCTCTTGTTTCTCATACCGAGCATTAATAATGTAATATTAGAGGTTGGTGGTGATCATGACATCTTCACATTCCTCAATATTTTACCATCATTCCAAGTCTAGTTCCCAACCAATCCCTATGGAATCCTCCTCAGGAACAAAACTGAAAACCCATCAATGGGTCACCTACTCGGTATAAGTCCCAATCGTGTCACCATACTCAACCATGGGCATCCTTATCAGTTGTAATCTCTAAACAAACCTCCAATTCACCATGAGTCAATACATCCCTCATGGACCCTTTCATAGGGCATCATTTTTAAGAATAGGACACAACCAACCCAAGAAATGGAATTATTTTTAGGAATTAAACACAACTTAATCCTCTCAAAGTGTTATACTCCCTTGAAAGAAAAATATTCAGAGGACCCCATAGGCGTAGGTCCTCTCCACCAAATAATGTGGGAATTTGTTTTCTATCCAATTGAGATAAGTAAGAAGTCTCCATGAGTTCTAAACCTAATAACCCAAACCAACTGTAATTATATCTAGTCCAAATTCCAAGTAGGGTATTATTCAACCAAGGAGTCAATATCCCTTCCAGTTTCCCTAGGTTTCTTCATCATATGTCCCAAACCAAACATTGACTAGACACCTTTTGCCAAGATGCCCTCATTGCATGACATTAACACTACAAGGTTTGGTCCTTATCACATGACCTTACATGGTATGATGTGCCCCATTACATGGAAGAAAACTACACAAATAATGATTCCTTTCATTAGGATATATATGAAGCCAATTTTTTGGGTCTAATCCTGACACCAAAACAACTCTTTTCTCCTTGGATGATGATACACTCTAGAGTTCCCCATTGTGTGGCTAAAAACTAGAATCTTTGTAATAAAAAAGGAATCTATAATCAGTACTTGAGAAGATAACATCTATGGAGAACATCCAATACATTTAGATATCTCCATTGATGAAGAACAACATATACATATAAATGTTTCTAAATTTAATACAAAATAATAATTTATTTTTTATTCAAGTGCGACCCATGTAATACATGGGAATTTAAGAAGGATTCATAAACATATCTTATATGTACAATATAGTCCCAAATAAGAAACAATTCCCCCAAAAGGGTGTCATTAGTTTGACCTCCCATCCTCTCAAAACAATTTTAGTTTTTATGCATCACTGGCCAAATGCCCCTATGAGTGTCTGACTTTGGAAAGAAACTCCATAAAGAATGTAGAAATATTTGGTGCTTTTGGTTCCATGAATAAAGCTCATTGGAAACCACCCAAAAAAGAGGTGGATATGTGTTTTAAATAAAGGTTTGTCTACCAACACCATGAAATTCCATTCCAATTCCACATGGCATTCTGGGATGAAAAAATGGTGAACCCAATAGGATTCCTTAACCAAGATGATGGTGTCACCCAATTTTTGGGCCCTTTTCACTTTTAGGATGGAAGATGGCCATAAAAGAAAATCAATCATGCATGTTATGTTAAAATGAGGAGTTTATTTGATGGAATCTTCTTTTTTTTATTTTTCATAAATATTTTAAGAAATTTCTCTTAGAAATCCCTTCAATCTAATGGTGTACTTTCAGATTTCCAAAGCATTTTCCCAATCTACTATTCACACAAGGTCTTCATCCAATAAAAGGAAATTATCACCAACCCAAAAAATTAAATGTTGGGTTTAAAACACACTGGTTCGGGAGTATCTCTAGATCATTTAATCCTGAACCTGGAGGCCTCTCGAAAATCCCTTCATCTAGAAAAGCTGCACCGAAAACCCAACCTATGGGAACCGGTGGTCCTGAAGTAGATCGTACCAACCCATGTCTTCAATAGTTTCGAGATTTTATCATGAGAACGTGACAACCAATCCCAACGGTATCTTATGAAGGTGGATCAAGAGGCCACATACATCCTCATTCAAAAGACATAGGGGTCCTTAAAATGGGATCTGGCTAGCCATCGTTGCCGCCAACATCATGCGGTAGAGAACCCTCAACATGATGGTGTTATCCTTGGAAGTCTATCCTATGTTGTCCAGGCCCAGGAACATAGGATAGCCCATTGGTGATGAAACTAGACAATATGGTGTAGGTTCTCACCTCTATCCCCTCTGGATAAATCCACCAATCAAATTTGGTGCAACATTCATGTCAGAGAACACACCTACCCACCCTAATTTGGTTAGCCAGTATATTATCCTGGAAGAATCCCATATAGACCGATATTCAAATCTAGTGTAACATGGAGAGAATAAACATAAATATAACCACACATATCAATCCTACCCATCAAATTTTGAAGAAATCTATTAGCAGAAAAAAACCACTACCCACTTTCATCAATTATACCAGAATCCTCTCCCGGTAGGGGTCAATGAATCCCACTATCCATGTTTTATGGCCAACCACAATTAGGTAGGCACACATGTATAAATTTATCAAGACTTATGGAAGCCTCATCTAGGCACACATGGAGAATTTAGTAAAAAATTACCAGCAATGAATAAGTGGAAGACTTAACTCTCTTGCCAACACAAGAGTACTTTCAATATACTCAAGAAAGAAAGGGAGGATATGAGACGGTACATACCCCTGCACCAAATGAAAAATGATAATATATATGTAATCTAATAATTGAAGTCACCAAGAATATTATGAAAAAGGTGAAAGATAATACGCAAATCCCTACCCACATCCTACAAACCCGAAAGGACGTCACAACAGTGACAATAGTCATTCTAGATGGATAGACACACATCTCTGTTCCCACAAATGGGGTGTCACATCAGTATGCTGCCATGGAGAAGACATACACCATTGCTCCAGAATATGAGGGTCCTTGGGAAAAATAATATTATATATATGGACAACTAGATTGTGGATATACACCCATTACAATTAGATATAATTATCCCATTCCAATGGACAGTCTAATTTAGGCACAATCCACTACCAAAATTCCAAGACCCAACCAAAAAATTCTAACATCAACATGGGATCTAGTAATGTAATTTTATGTACTTGAAAACCACTACACCAAAAGAGTGGCCCAAGTATTTCGCAAGAAAGAATAAAAAAAGTGCCACCAGAGATGATGTGAAAATAAAGAGATAATCTATGATCATGTTCTACTTAATGATATAGTTCTTAAAACCTATGATGATTATATGTGGAATATAATGATCATACTATCCCGTTTCCAAATTACAGGGAAGTAGTAGTAATTTTTAATGTACTTCTTAGACACTTCACCATGAAGGATTACTTCATGACCATAACATGATCGGTCTCGAGAGCCTATCTCCTGACGAGAGTCCGGATAGCCCTCTTCATGGTCTTAAGATCAAATAGAAAGTGGGTCTCCACCTTTTTGTAATCCACCATTATAGTCCTCCCCATGATGGCGTTTTCTATAAATGTGCATTCAACAAAAGAGTCTTAATTCATTAGAAGGGTCCTCCCCATAGTGATGTAGAAATGAAAAACCCCTCCTACCATGAGGCACTTTGGAAATAAAAACTATTCATGTCGAATGCATTTTCATTGAAAAGTGAAGTTATTTATCATCCAAATGACAGCCCAAGGAAACTGTCATTCTATGAACACCGCTTAGATAACTTTTCTTCCAAGATGATAGAGGATGTCCTCATAGATCTTATTCTTTATAATATATCATAAGGAAAACATTCACTTTGTTCGAAATAGGTTCAGTGTAACACCCCATGCTTCCATGGTACATTTCCCTTTGAATAATGCAGTAGCTTGTGTTGTACGCAACTTAGAGATTTAACACACCACAACCAGTCAAACTAGCCATTATGAATAGTAATATCCACTTTTTTAAATTATATAAATTTTTATTTTCAAATGGACTTCATTTTTTGATTTGGAATATCAAAATTAGCTTAGGGTGAATTTTTGGTATTTTTCTGAAAACATTCATGTTTTGAATAATAGTGAAAAAATGTGTTATTCTTTAAAACTAAATTTTTTATTTAAATAATTAGTTATTTTATTTGAAATTTTTACGGTCAAAATAAATACATAATTCATATATATATTAAAAGTAATTCATTGGATTCATTTTATAATATGTTTATATATATAAAATTTTATTGAACGTTTTACCTTATTTTACCCACCTTCTAGAAGCATTTACAAATTTGCATAAAACATAATTTTACCGCTTCTGTAAATTTAATTTCAGAAATATTAGAGACACGGTTGACATCAGTATGTAAAATTTGGTTCAATTAAGATGTAAATAATTTTTGGCGATTTGTAACTTTTAACATTTATTTACCACTACTAAAAGTACATAGAGAAATTAAGGGTAAAAATGATATTATAATTACCCTTACACATGTCCTAATTCTATTAGATAAGTGTAATTAGACAAAAAAACAACCTTAGAAATAAAATATGGCCCCCTTTGGTCCACATGGATTAGATTAGGACATTTATTATTATTTTATTTTAAGAAGAGTTTAAAGTGTTAAATTCAAAGTTTAATAACTAAACCATTTTTAATACAGGGTTATAAAAATTATAAATTCGACTCCAAATGATAATTTGAAATATAAAAATATTTCCTATATAATGATATTTTATTTATAATTTTTAGATATTAAATAATTAAATTTCCTTATGGCATAATGATGATGCAGTAGTTAACTAATTATTAAAATATTAAAATAATTGATATTATAATTATCCAACTGAATGAAATTTGAAGGTTCAGATAAATTAAACTAAATTTATTGGTTAATATGACATTTCATGGTTTACTAAATATTTTTTTTCTAAGTAAAAATGTTTTATGATTTTCACAAAAACCAAATACTAAATAGTGTCAAAATTGACATAATTGAGTTTTTAAAAGAAATACTATATCATTAATTGATATAATATCATTAAAAATATAAGGTTCATCCTAAGGACGTAGATAAGGTTATATATATTAATAATGAACCACTTGGGGTTCTCTTGTCTTGTTATAGTAATTTTATTAACCATATAATATAAAAATACAAAGAAACATGGTAAATGTCAACCTATTTAACTAAGAGATAAATCTAAAAGATAAGGTTAATATGGTGACCGAAACCTATCTAAAACCTATTGTTTGAGATTTTTTTCACCCATACACAAATTATAATCTAAATAAATCATTTTAGATCCATTAGAAACCGAAAATGAGTTTATTATTTAATAATGTTTCAAGATTTTCCTAAAGTGACCCTCACCTCTCTTATAAAAGGGAACTTCCCTTTTTCTTAATTTCACACCTCCAAGGCCATTTGGATTGGACATACCCTTCCCAAATATCCTCCCAACTTACTTCCCATCATCCTAGAGTCTTAAATTTGATTAAAAAGTCAACCTAATGAGCCCTTTGATCAACTCAAAAGGAAACACCTGAATAAGAGGTAATAATTTCACCACCCTCTTTCAAGTTCTTTTCTTCTTTGACTTCCTCTTTCTTTGTTGTTACAAAACAAAATAATAACTCTAGTACCTCATAGTTACTTTTATTTTATTATAAATATGGTACAACCATATTTTTTATTCTTTCCATCCTATAAATGAAAAATCCACCATACGTGTGTACGTACGGCTTACGGTCTCCACAACATTGTGTAGTTTATTGCTCAAACACTTAATTACTTGGATTGGTATAATAATTAGTATAATTGATTTAAATATTAAATATAACATGTTAATGACTCGGTATATATGATATACCATCCAATTACAAATGATTTCACCATCAATATAAAGATATTGTCGCTCGTGCGTACGTACGGATTACCATCTCCACGAACGCGATGAGATTCATTCTCCATCACAATAATTCACGAATAGTTATCTATTTATGAATAAAAATAATTTCCAAGAACTTAATATCATTATGAATATTAATAAAATACATCCTATCCATAACAAACTTGGCTTACGTATTTGATCATATGAAGGAAAACAGATCAGTTAACACCCGAAATGATGATACTACAAAAATATTATTAATAATGGAATATTACAGGATCATATATGATATCATATTTATGTATATAGTTCTTGTATAATTTACAGAAATTGATTTAACTATTATACAGGAGGGTAACATACCCTCGAACAAGGAAAAGTACAAGGTATGGGTTAATTCTACAATCTATTTACTTAACCGAGGTTGTTAATACGTAAGTATCTACTGGGACCTCTTTATCATTCACATTCGTGTGTCCTTGAAAATGTAATTAAAAACATTCTTAATATTTACTATACTGTGGTTAAATTCCATTTATACCCTTATTTTACATTATATTTTTTGAAAGGAATCTTTCCATCGATTTCCAAACAAGGTACTTTATGACCTTTTTTAAAAATTAAGGTATGAATGTATTCTTTTGACTTATATAGTGGGTGCGGCTATTTTCCACCATTATAACATTATCGAAGCTTCCCATACAATATTATAAGAATATTTTCAAAATAAATGTTTTCTTTTATAACTATGTGAATTTAAATTGATTTTAAAAATAGAAATATGTGTTTATTTCAAATGGTTCACATTTCATTTGTGTCAACATCCTTTTATGGATTTTAAAAATGTTTGAAGTTGATTTATTATGATAAAAATATTTTATATTGTATTTAAGGTTTTGTGATATTATTGAATGTGGATGTGTTATTTTTATACCATTCGTGGTTTATGGTTAAAGTATTAACATTTCATATGATAGTTTTATTACGAATGTTTATGTTATGTTTAAACCTTTTAATATGAGGAATGAATTGGACATAGTAAGTAATGGGTGGAGGACACTATTGCTCATTGATGCATCAGAAGGTCTCAAGAGACAAACTATTATCTTGGAATAAGGGCTTAACAAAATTTTATTTGTAGTCTTGTCACAATTCCTTGACAAAATTTTATTTGTAGTCTTGGCACAAGGCCCTGGATATATAGTTATGAAGTCTGGTATTATGAATTCCATCATTATGAATGTGGCTATTGATGTTTCATGTTATTATTAGACTAATAGAATATCCATGTGAATAATTAAATAGAAAATTTTGATTTTATCTTTTCCATATTATGATGAAGTTTACATTTAAAAGTATTTTGTTTTATTCTTATACATTGCCTTAATTGTTTATGCTTATTTGTGAGAGTTTCTGCTATATTGTTATCCTTACTGAGCATCTGATCTCACTCCTTTTTATGATTTATTTTTCCCAGGTTGTGAAGAAATATTTTATGGTTGACCTATATGGATAGGCTAAGGAAATAAGTGTGGTCAATGGGGAAAAAATGTTGTTGATGTTTTTATTTCATGATGTTATGTAAAACTTATGAATGTATCTAGTACTTACAAAGATACCAAACTGATCGGTCTTTCGAGATTTGATCCCTTGTGATCATGCCAATGTTATGTAATAATGAACCAACTTTAGGTAACTGGGGTTGGGGTGTTACAGTTGGTATCTGAGTAAGTTTAGTACAAACCTTGGAAACTAGATTTAGAAAAACTCTGATTAGATAACATTACCCTAAGATAGAATCTGATGATTAGTATATAAGAACTTCCAAGAATTTTGGTAATGTAGATATTTTGTGAGTTTTCCAAGAAATACATCCATGTCTAGATATAAGAAGGTAGAGGCGGCTCTCGCACAGAGGTACCTAAGGGTAAAACCTGAAAACATCACTTTGATCTAGACTCGTACGGGAACTGGTGCACGACAACGGGCATAGTTGCACCTTTGGTTACGACACTCCAGGGGGATATGCTTAGGATAATTCACATTCTATTTACATACCATTATGAAGGATTTATGAGTATATACCTACCCAAAGACATTTTTTTATGATTTCAGATTATATCCATAAACTGTTCAATTTATGTTAAGTGTTTTACAAGTTTGAAATTATGTATTGCGATTCATAAACTAATATACTATATGACATTGATTATAAATGGAGCCTAGTGGGAGGAATGGAAATAGTATCAATGCACGTAATCCATTTGGGATTTCCATCCTACTCAAGATAATTATAGTCGAGCCGGTGATGCAACTAGTTCTGATCAGCTTATCACCATACTGGGACAACTCACTCAGGTTATGAATAATAACCTTGTTCGTATGGATCACCCTGATCTACAATGCAGAGGATCAATGTTATACCACTAAATGAGTAAAAAATCAGCAATATTCAATGGGAGTACAAATCCATTAGTGTCTAAAAATGGATAAATTCATTAGAGAAAATATTTCATTCTTTGGGGAGCAGCGAAAGGGAAAAATTTGTCATGGTAGTTTATTGCCTCACGGGATATGTAGATCAATGGTGGTCATTAATTCAAAACACAAAGGAAGATAAAGAAGTATCAAACATGGAATTGAGGTATTTTAAAGATATTTTCTCATAATAATACATTCCTTGTGACCATCAAGTGGATACGGGAAGACAATTTAAGATTTTGAGTCAAAAGGAGGATGAGAATGTCGAAAAGTATGAGGCTAACTTTAAAAGGTTAGCAAGGCATGAAGTAAATTATTTACATAACACGAGGAGTATGATTGATCTATTATTTTCTAGGTTAAAATAATTTCTCCATTGAGAATTAGTCTCACAATCCTTCTCATCATACAAAGATATAATATCATGTGCCATGAAGCCAAAAAAATAATTCTTTAAGTCTTACAACTTTAAATCAATGAAAGAGAAAAAGAGATCTATTGAACACTCTCGAAATAGAAATAAGAGGAATAAGGGAATAGTTGAATATCCATAATGAGGTAAATGTGGGTAGAAACACCCTGGTACTTTCCAGAAGGGAATGTGATTATGTTTCTAGTGTGGTGAAAAGGACACCAAGCTCGTGACTGAAAGGGGATGAAAGAGGTTGTCAATGTTTAATTATACAATTTCAGATAAAATGGAAATTATGAAAATGAATGTACTAAGCACCAAGGTAACTTACCTGAGAAAAAGAAAAGGGAGCAATGCCAAGCTTATGCGATCACTAATGCTGAGGTTGAAGATTCGAAAGATGTGGTGGCAGGTAATTTAATGATTTCCTCATGTTTAGCCAATGATTTATTTGATTTTGGATCATCACATTGTTTCATATCTTCCCAGTTTTCTAAGAAAATTAATTTTTTTTAATTTTACTTAACAAGGTAGTTATTAGTCAAAACACCTAAGATACGTATCATCGCAACAAAGTTTTGTGAATCAGTTCCCACTAGGGAATATAAAAGTTCTTTATCTGCTGATCTCATCATCATACCCATGATTGAATTTGATATAATTCTGAGAATGTATTGGCTTTCGGACCATGATGAAAAAATAATTTGTAAGTAGAAGGAGGTTACATATTTTGATGATGACAAGAAGTAGCTTATATTTAGAGAATAAATATCACCACCTGATTCTTATCTATATCCACCCCCAATATCTCTACTATATTCAATTATTGTGGAATAAGAGAATGAAATAACTATGGGTGAGGAAAATAACATTCGAATAGAGGACATACCTATTGTGTTGGAATATATTGATGTGTTTCTAGATGATTTACCTGGACATCCTTCAGAATGATAAATTGAGTTTTCCATTGATTTAATTCATAGTTCAATGCCCATATTGAAGACCCCTTATAGAATGGCCATTATGGAATTAGTCGAACTAAAGAAACAACTATAGGAATTTTGTAATAAGGGATTTATTCACCCTAGTGTTTCTTCATGGGGAGCCCTTGTTCTTTTTGTTAAGAAGAAAGATGGATGTATTAGGTTGTACATTGACTACAGGGAGATCAATGATATAACAATAAATAAAAAGAATCCCCTACGTTTTATTGATGATTTATTTGATCAAATTCATGGAGGTTAATATATTTCAAAGATTGACCTTCGATATGGATAACATCAGTTGTGCATTAAGAAGGAAGACATTCCGAAGACAGTATTTTGAACCAGGTATGGGCATTACGAGTATACAGTAATGCTTTTTGGATTGACTAATGCACCCTCTATCTACATGGATCTAATGAATTTAGTTTTCAAGGACTATATTGATGACATTGTAGTGCTATTTATTGATGATATCTTGGTATACTACAAAAGGTACTAAGATCATAAAAATCACTTGTGCATTATTCTGAAGACTCTTAGGATAGATGAATTATATGGGATGTTAAGCAAGTGTAAATTATGGATTCAAGAGATTTATTTTGATGGCCATATTATCTCTAAGGATGGAATCTATTTTGATCCTTCAAAGAACAAGGAAATCCAAGAATGGCTAACACCGATGAGTATAACCATGGTATGCAGTTTTATTGGTTTAGTAGGTTATTACTGATGTTTCATCCCAAATTTTTCTTGGTTGGCTAACCCATTAAAGAAGCTCACATGTAAAGTGGTTAAATTTGTTTGGAAAAAAGAGTGTGAAGAATGTTTTGAAGAACTGAAGATAATTTTTTTCAATGCTTCTATCTTGACTCTACCATCAGGGAAAGATGGGTTTGTTATTTATAGTGATGCTGCAAAAAATGGACTTGGTTTTTTCCTTATGCAGAATTATAGAGTTATTTCCTATGCATCACGACAACTAAAAATTCATGATCAAATCTATCAGACTCATGATCATGAGTTAGCAGCTGTAATCTTTGCTTGGAAAATATAGTGACACTATCTCTATGGCGAATAATGTGAGATTTATACCTATCACAAGAGTTTGAAGTATATTTTCTGATAGAATGAAATCAACATGAGGAAAAGATGAGAGCTTGAACTACTCAAGGATTATAATTTCACTACACACTACCACCCGGGGAAGCAGAATAATATTGTAGATGATTTGAGTAGAACGTTTCATGGAGTTTTGAACAATATGAGAGTTTAAAGGTATCCTATTTTAATGGATTTAGTAAAGATGGATATGAGAAAAACCATTGAAGGTGAAACATCTATACTTTTTCGAATGGTTTCCAAACATTCTTTACTATAAAGGATAAATAGTTATCAGACTGATAATGAGGAGTTTCAAAAGAAGATTAATGTTGTTATTGATGGGAGATTGAGTGACTTCTTATATGAAGATAAAATTTTGAAATTTGGGAAGAGGCATTGTGTTCCTAATACACATGATATAAAAGGGGAATTTTTGGATGATGCTCATAGCTCTAATTTCTCCATACACCCTGGGAGCACTATGATGTATAGAGATTTGAAAGAACATTTTTGGTGGGACAACATGAAGAGGTAGATTTCTAATTTTGTTTCAAGATGTATGGTTTGTCAACAAGTGAAAGATGGAAGGAAACAGCCATGAGGATTCATGAAACATCTTCCCATACCTGAGTGGAAATAGGATAATATTACGATGGACTTTTTCATGGGGCTACCAAAGACTCCTAGAAGGAATGATGTAATATGAGTCATTGTTGATCATCTTACCAAGTCAGCACATTTTCATGCTATAAGAGAAGATGTACCACTTGAATATATGGTAAGACTATATATTAATGAATTTTTAAGACTTCATGGATTAAACCTATCGATTATTTAGGATTGTGATCCCCATTTTACATAAAGATTCTGGAAAAATCTTCAAAAAGCCCTGGATACTGAACTTCTTTTGAGAACTTCCTACCACCCTCAAACTGATGGAAAATTAGAATAGACTATTCAACCCATAGAAGACATGTTGAGTTCTTCCTCACTTGACTTTCAAGGTATGTTGGATCAATATTTACCGCTACTAGAATTTTCCTATAACTATAGCTTCTATTCAAGTATTTAGATGGCACCATATGAAGCATTATATAGAAAGAGATGCCACACACCAACTTGTTGGGATGATGTTGGTGAAAGAAAAATCATAGTCCCAGAACTTATTGAGGAAACAATGGAAAAAGTGAATATTATACAAACCCATATCACAGTAACCCAATGTAGGAAAAAGAGCTATACTGATAACCAAAGGAAGGATTTTGAATTTTAAGTGGGAGACCATGTTTTCTTGAAGGTATCATCATGGAAGGGTGTTATACATTTTGGTATGAAGGGTAAATTGAGTCCCTCATTCATCATACCTTTTGAAATTCTATAAAGAATTGGAGTTATAGCTTATCATTTGGAAATGCCTCTAAGTCTCTCTGAAGTTCGTCATGTGTTCCATGTATCATTGTTGAGAAAATATATGTCTGATCCAACGTATGTATTCACCTATGAGGAAATTGAACCGGAACCTAATTTGTCTTATTATGAAGATCCTGTCAAAATACATGACACTAGAGAACAAGTGTTGAGAAACTGGATGACTTGTCTGGTAAAAGTTCTATGGAGAAACCATAATATGGAAGATGCAACATGGGAACCTGAGGAACATATGATGAAAAACCACCCGAATCATTTTATGTAGTAACATTCTAGAAATTTTGAGGATGAAATTATTTTAAGGATGGGAGAAGGTAACACCCTAAGATTCCACAATACGTTTCCCTTTGAATAATGAAGTAGCTTGTGTTGTACGCAACTTGGAGATTTAACACACCATGTCCAATAAAACTAGTCGTTTATGAATAGTAATACCCAATTTTTGAAATTTTATAAATTTTAATTTTCATAATGGACTTCCTTTTTGTATTTGGAATATCAAAATTAGTTTATTGTGATTTTTTGGTATTTTTCTAAAAACTTTCAATTTTTGATGAATAGTGATAAGCACTACGTTATTGTTTAAAACCGACTTTTTTTATTTAAATAATTAGTTATTTTAGTTTAATTTATTCTAGGTAAAAATTGATACATAATACCTATATATTTTCAAATTAATTAATAGGTGTCATTTTATAATATGTTTACAAATATAAAATTTTATTGACCTTTTTACCATCTTTTACCCACCTTCTAGGAGCATTTGCAAATTTGCATAAAATTTAATTTTACCACTTCTAAAAATTGAATTTCAAAAATTCAAGAGACACGGCTAACATTATTAAGTAAAATTTTGTTCAATAAGATGAAAATAATTTTTGGTGAATTGTTACTTTTGACTTTTATTTACCAGAGTTAAAAGTAAATAGGGTAATTAACGGTAAAAAATGCTATTATAATTACTCTAACACATGTTCTAATTCTATTGGATAATTTTAATTCTACCAAAAACAACCTTATTAATAAAATATGACTCCCTTTAGTCCACTTGGATTAGATTAGGACTTTTATTATTATTATATTTATAGAAGAGTTAAAAGTGTTAAATTCAATGTTTAATAACTAAACCATTTTTAATATAGGGTTTTACAAATGCTAAATTAGACTATAAATATTCATTAGATGGAAAAAAATATTTCAACATAATGTTATTTTATTTAAAAAATTTAGACATTAAATAATTCAATTTATATATGACACAATGATGATTCCATAATAACTTATTAATGAAAGATTAAAATAATTAACATTATAAATATAAAAATAAATTTAATTTCAGCTTTTGATGAATTAAAATAATTTTATAGGTTAATATGACATGTTAGTGTTGATTAAATATTTTTTTTTGAATTAATCATGCTGTTATGATTTTCACAAAAACCAAATACTAAATAGTGTCAAAATTGACATAATTGAGTTTTTAAAACAAATACTATATTATTATTTGATATAATATTCATAAAAATATAAGGTTTTGCCAAAGCACTAAGATAAGGTTATATATATTAATAATTAATCACTTAAAGTTCACTTTTCTTTTTATAATAAGTTTATTAACCATATAGTACAAAAATACAAAGAGAAGTGAAGAATGTCAAACTATTTAGCTATGAGTACAATCTAAAATATAATGTTTATATGGTGACCTAAACCTATGTAAAACCTATTGTTTGAGAGTTTCTGACTCATAACCACATTAGACTCTAAATAAATCATTTTTGAGCCATTAGAAACCCATAATTATTTTATTATAAAATAATATTTCATGTTTTTTCTAAAGTGACCCTCAACTCTCTTATAAAAGGTTACTTCGCCTTCTCTTAATTTAACACCGCCAAATTCATTTGGATTAGCCAGAACCTGTCCAAATATCCTCCCAACTTCTCTCAAATCAACCTAGAGTCCTTACTTTGACCAGAAAGACAACCTATGTATCCCTTTTGAGGAAGTCAAATGGAAACACCCGAATAAGATGTAATAATTTCACCACCCTCTTCCAAGTTCTTTTCTTCTTCCACTTACACTTTCTTTGTTGTTTCATAAAAAAATAAAAACTCCAATACCTCCTACATAATGTGATTTTATTATTAATATGGTACAACCATATTATTTATTCTATCCATCCTATAAATGAAAAAGTCACCATACGTGTGTACGTACGGTTTACCGTCTCCACGTTGTGGTGTAGTTTGTTATTCAAACACTTCATTATTTGGATGGGTATAATAATGTGTATAAATAATGTAAATAATAAATATAACATTTTAATGATTCTATATAAGTGATATAACATCCAATTACATCTGATTTCACCATCAATATAGTGATATTGTTGATCGTGTGTACATACGGATTACCGTCTCCATGAAGGCGATGAAATTCATTCCCCATCGTAATCATTCAAGAATAATATTCATTTTATGATTAAAAATAATGTTTAAGAACATAATATCATTATGGATATGAATGAAATACATCCTATCTATAATAAACATGGCATAAATAACCAATCATATAAAGGAAAACAGATCAGTTAACACCCAAAATGATGATACTACTGAAATATTATTAACAAAGAAATATTTGAGGGTAATATATGAAATCCCATTTATGTATATAGTTCTTGTATAATTTAATAACAATTATTTTACTATAATACAGGATTTTACCATACCCTTGACCAAGGAAAATAACAAGGTAAGGGTTAGTTCTACAATCTCTTTACTTATCTGAAGTTATTAATACGTAAGTATCTACTGGGCCTCTTTATCATTCACATCCGTGTTTTATTAAAAATAAAATTCATTTATTTTTACTATTTTCTAGAATATGGTTCAAATTCATTTATAAACTTATTTGACCATATATGTTTTGAAATGAATCTTTTCATCATTTTCCAAACAAGGTACTTTATGACCTTTTCGACAAAATTAAGGTAAAAATGTATTTTTTTTACTTATACGGAGAGTGCGGCTATTTTCTCCCATTATGACATAATTGAATCTTACCATACAATATTATAAGAATATTTTTAAAATAAATTTTTTCATTTATAACTATGTGGAATTTAAATAATTTTCAAAATAAAAATAGTTATTTATTTTAAATTGTTCTCATTTCATCTATGTCAACATCCTTTGATGGATTTTAAACTTATTTGAAGTTGATTTATTATGATAAAAATCTTTCATATTGTATTGATGGTTTTGTGATATGCTTGACTATGGATGTGTTATTTTTATATCATTCATGTTTTATGGTAAAAGTATTAACATTTCATATGATAGTTTAAATATGGATGTTTATGTTATCTTTAAACCCTTTCATATGAGGAATGCATTGGACTTAGTAAGTGATTGGTCGAGCCCACTATAGCTCCCCGATGCATTTGTAGGTCTCATTAGACAAACTAGTGTCTTGGAACAAGGCCTTGACAAAATTTTATTTGTATTCTTGGCACAAGGCCTTGACTATGTGGTTATGAAGTCTGGCATTATGCATTCCATCATTATAAAAGTGGCTATTGATATTTCATGTGATTATTCGACTAGTATAATATCCATGTGAATAAGTAAATGGAATTATTTGATTATATATTTCACATATTATGCGGATGTTTACATTTAAAAGGCTTTTGTTTTATTCTTATAAATTTCTTTAATTATTTAGGTTTATTTGTGAATGTTTCCATTATATTGTTATCCTTACTGGGCATCTGATCTCACCCCTATCTATGTTTTATTTTTCCCAGTATGTGAAGAAATATTTTATGGTTTACCTTAGGGATAGGATAAGGAAATAAGTGTGGTCAATGGTGAGAAAATTTTGTGGATGTTTTTATTTCATGATGTAATGTAAAACTTATAAATGTATGTAGTACTTCAAAGGATACTAAACTGATCGGTCTTTCGGGATTTAATCCCTTGTGATCATGCTAATGTTATCTAATAATGCACCGACTCTAGGTAACTAGGGTCAGGGTATTACATTGAGGAACCTCTTGAAAAATATTATGATGATATGATAAACATGAGGAAATTGCTGGCTAAATACGACATACTGGTCATGTTTTGGCCTCTACCTCCACTCAATACAAAATTAGAGAGGTATTTTTGGATGATTGTGTGAATGAAATCTACCACAATATATGGAAATATATTCATAACATGAGTGGTAAATTATTACCCAATTATGAGTATCATAGTCACATCAAGGTAATAGAAGAAATGAAACACCAAATTGACTTGGTAGCTCTCCTAGATGCATGAATTCCAAAGATGGTAAAGTATCAAGGATCCATTCCAAGTGCATGTATCACTGTGTTAATATGATTTTTAAAACAGATCATGGATACCCCATTAGTTGTTCATATCTTAGGATGGGGTGAACATTTAGAGAATTATTTCACTACACTCCCCAACTAGAAAATCTTTCTGAAAGTGGTATCATGCAATTTCATAACTTTAGTCTAGATCAAACAAACATACTCTATTCACAATATAAAATATTCTAAAAAAATCTCAGACTGACTCTCACTAACACCATTATATGAGAGGGTAGGAAATTGAGATACTTTTGCATCAAGAATCTAATAATATCGATAAGGCCTCTTATTTAAGAGAATTCAATCATTAGATTGTGAAAATGTTAGAAATATAACAACATAATTTAAAAGTAGGTGATTCGTATACATACCAAATGATGCACTCATCTCATGTTTGAAAAAACACCATAAAATCATTAGGGTATCCATGGTAGTGGCATCCATGAAAATTTGGGAGTAACCCCAACCCACTGGACAAAGGGAATTTTTAACACAACATTTGAGGTCGAATTACTAGGTCCAAAGAGTTGTGAAATTCAAATAAGAATAGGACCAACCCTCTGAGATCAGCGATTTTTTACCTCAAAAACTCCCTCCTTGGTGGATATAAGTATTCTTCTAATTAGGGTAAACATAGAAATGTGGATCCTTTTTTCATAACATACCATGACCTGATATCTTCATTTGGAATGTACAATACTAAACAATCTGGAGATTCCATTTAGATTACCATCAACCAAACATCTCCCAAGGAATTAGTGAAGGAGAGGACCATGCCTCATGGAGGGTGAAGAAAAATGTAATCTTGCAAATACAATGATATAATTATTCCAATGCACTATGCATTAGTAAATGTCATAAACACCTCCCTTAAAGATAATATATAAAATGAGGCCAATTCAGAGGAGGAATTGGATGAGGATTTTTCTGTTCAAAATACGGTACAAACCGAAATGATTGAAGGAAGTGTGTGTACCTAGAACCAGAGGAATTACTTAAATTTGGGAAACCCCTCATACAGTCCATCATTACCCCCTCAAAAGTCTTCCAAAAAGGAAAATGAGAAGGGTTAGATTGTGAGTCACCTACCTCCTGGACTAGTTAATCCCCTTTCACTTGAGCAATGATTTTATTTGCATGAGGAAGAGATGACTGAATTGAGAAGACTCAATATAGAACTAATATGAGAAAACATCCATGCTTGACATGTTCTAAAAGAAGATTCTCAATACACACACCCAGTTGGAAAACCTCAAAAATAGGGATTTTAGTAGAAACTAAAACATATTAGAAACATCTGCTCAACCTGGGATACCAACCACCAATATACATGGATCCCACAGTAGTAGATCAGGAGTTCCCTACTTTGGTTTCACAACTAGAATGGGTCTAGGAGAATCCTTTCAAATCTATCCCAATAGACTACCCATAATAGATACCAGCATTTCCTACACATATATCCCCACCGATAGCTACCACTATCCAGGCTCCTGCTCAGCTAGATATTCATCAGGGGCTCATGAACACCATTAAGTTTCCAAAGTCTCAATTGGAATCCATAGAGGAATAGAGTGAACCATTTTAACTAGAAAAGAATCCTTACCCCAAATGGGTTGATATGAAACTTCCACCACTATACTTCATGAATCCTATATTCTCAATTTTTAATGGATCAAGAGACCCAGAGTTTTATTTGACACATTTCCCCCCTCGCTATGATCACATGATGGGGACCCCTAAACAATAGAAGGAAGCAAAACTTAGGTGCCTGGTACAATCACTATAGGGACCAACCATTGTCTATTACACAAGTTTACGAGAATCAATCAATTATAGGGTGGGAATATATCCATTGAAAGTTCCTCGTATAGTTAAGACCAGAATTACAGAATTCAACAGTCATCATCCCCTGAAACTGAAAACATCATGAGAAAGATAGGGTTTCATATTTCATTTCTTGGTGGAAAGGATTAACATAACACATAAACCTACAACTTCATAAAAAATACTTGCTTCACAACTACATGGATAATCATCTAAATTAGTTTCTCTCACCACTCATCTTAATGAAATACATAGGAGGGTTTCAAGACCCCATTGATATTTCCCAAAGAGTGGAATATTATATCAACCTAACCAAGGAAAAGTACAAAGTATTTCCATCATCTCAGGGAATGTGAATAGGGAAACCAAAGGCCACTATAGGTACATTTATTCATGCCCTTTCACTTACTCATTCCCCAAATCTTGCACCATATCATGCAGATCCTCTCCATGAGTGCCAAAAACTATGCCTGCCTGGTCAGGATGATCAAAGGGGTCTAATGCGAAAAACGTTTCAGAAGATGACAAATAAGGTCTATTCTTTTCTAAATGACCAAGTCTATCGATACATCATCTTGAAAATGGAGAAAAACATGATTGAGTTTCAAAATCCATAGAAGACCAGTGAAGATGCTGAAAAATATCTCCTAAACTATTTACACTTCCATCATGTAAGGGGGAACAGCATCCAAGAGTGTTTTTTTCAATGAAATGCTTTAAAATATGGTGGAATCTGGGAAAGTGAAGTTGGAAAGGCCACATACTCAAGTAGCATGTGTTTCTACCAAAACTCTAGAGAAGGATAATGAATGGAAGGAAGTTAAAAAATGGGTATGTAAAAGATAAATAACTGGATGGTTAGAAAGATGATCAACCAAACTAATTCTATTCTCCAAACAAAATTGAAACAACCAATAGTTTCCATGACCGCTTCCACTAAAATACAACTGACTCCATCAATAGCTCAATCCTTTGAAATCCAGTATTCCAAAAATTTACATGGAAGGTTGTAAAATAAAAAAATACTAGAGGATGAATCTATTCCAAAGTTGAATTTTTCTTTAGCATTAGCATACATTATGCCAGAAGTCCCAGAAAAATGTGCACCACCAATCCAAATGGTACAATAAGGGCCAATCCTCCTGATATAATCTCCAAAAGAAAAGGATTTTATCTTAAGTTCTATTAATTCCATTCACTTAATGGATCACTTCATTGATGATGATTGTGACTATGAACCCGAATTCCCTAAATATAATTGGGGAACTGGGAGAAGTGGTTGTCATAGTTGATGTTATAGGGGAAGAAGTGGTCGTCCCTAGTCTGTTACACTAACCACGTCCCTACTCAAACTGTCTATGAGGATGAAAATAGTGATAGAGCTCTCCAACTAGCTCAACAGGAGCAAGAAATTTCCCCTACACATATCATATTTTTTACTAAAATATTTATCCTAAAAGATAATTAATTACCTAAAAAAACTCATCATGTAGGAAGAACTAGTTGACCTAAGCCACCGTGAGAATAAATAAAATTAAACTCTTATTCCAAGTGTTGATCTCTCTAGATCATGTACTTCAACTCCTAAAGCACAAAAAGAACTTCCTTGTGCTGGGAAGTGTAGAACCTTGGGCTAGAAGAATGATGTTTTGAAGTTGTTAGTTCGGGTGTTGGTATAGAATCCCGGCCTTTTATTGAATTACTATTACATCATTTCAAAGATAAATAACATAATAGTATTACACATAGAGGATCCAAAGGTTTAGTGTCTTGGGAAAACTAGGACCACACATAACAAATACAACATCAAGTATAAACATTTATTTAATTTCTTCTTCTCTAGCTTCTAAGTGGCACTTGTCCTCTCCTTAGTACATATAGCCACCTGAGGATATACATCAGAAGGGGTGAGATAGAATCCCAGTAAGAGGATAGATAAAAACAATATATCATGGGGTGATCATAATCATAACATAGGAAAAATATCATGAACATGAGAGGAGCATAAATAAAAGACTTGAAATGTGGCAATGCATAAAAATGTAACATCATGTCTTAGTGGTTAACTACCACACATTCTTGTGAACCAAGCTAGCATCTTGTTCACACATCATTTTACATTTACTTATGATATTCATCACTTTACCCAATGCATTGGAGCGCTGTATAATTCTAGGTGCACCCGTCACTTTGAAACATTAATAATTGCACTATATAATTCCGGGAGCACCCGTCAAATCATAAAATTATAATTATCATGCTTGCCACATAGAACACATATCAAACATGTACATAAATAACCCATGGAAAGTAATTTTTTTCATCTCATAATAACACATTCATAAGATTTGGGTTCCCAAAATAAAGAGGGAATAACAAACATTTTACAAGAACCGTCCAGAGTGAGAAGTAAAAGGGGTGTTCGTAAAAGAATAGTTATTTTGGAAAAAATTTTGTTAGACATAAAAACTAGTGACAAACATTTATATCCCAAAAAAGTAAAGGAAATGATGAAAAAATTATTTTTGAGGAGTAACCATATCAAAAAATGGAGTGAAAGAGGGAGAACCCGAAGGAATAAATTGGGTTCGAGATTTCCCCTTACCTTGTACTCGAATGCTTCCTTCTCTTTAATGTCCTGTATAATGACATTATACTCATTAATTAGAAATCCATAACCATTTGTACATTAATAAGGTTAATTCTGGTTTCATAATGTCATATTATGTTCCTTTGGATGACTTATAGAGTTTAAAAACATTGTTCAGGGATGTTCGTTTTTATGGTTTTTCTTGGGTGGTTCACTTGTATTCTTAAATTGATGTTTTGGTAGAACATGAGTAAACATACAGAACTGATATTACATGTTATAAATGATATTACAGGATTTTTAATGATCTTATAATGAATCACATTATATCCATGTGGATGAATCATTTGATAATAATCAAACGAAGATTGTGTGGGTTAATTTGAGCAGTTTTTCGATCACAAAGAACTAGTTTTAATTTATCCCTTAGTAATATGTTCATAAGTCAGTTCCAGAACATTAAATAGGAAATAATACATATAACATATTCTGGTTCAACCATAGAAATGGTTTCATGACCAGATCTGAAGGTAGAAATGGAAGAAGAGAGCATGTCGTTTTCGAAGGTGATAAATTTAACACCTCATGAACAACGTTCTCTTTAATAAAATAAAAGGAAGAGGGAAAGGGGGTGGGGTAATATCATAACATTAAATTATATTTATAATACTAGAGTTAAAATAAAATTTAGGTGAAAAGAGGTGTAGAGAGATCAAGAAATTAACTTGAACTTGAAAGTAAAATAAAGGAGAAGAGGGAGAGAAATTACCTCTATAATCCTTCTCTTGAGAACCTCCTTAAGGGCCTAAGCATTGTATGTTGATGAGACCAGAAGCTCTTGGACGTGAGGGAGGGGATAGGGAAGGTTTTTGGGAAGATTTTAGACAATTCTTGAAGCTTGAGAGGTGTTTTTTGGCCAGAGGAGGGGTATGGCTTATTTATACATGAAGAGGGAGGTGTTTTTAGTATAAAATATTAAATAAAATAATATATAAAAAGTTAGACTTGTAATAGTAGTTTTTTAACATCCTAAATCATATATTAATATAATATAATTATTTTTCAGGCTTTAATTATTCTTTATAATCCTAATTCATTAATTTATTAAAAGGAATGTGAAAGAAAGAGAAAAAGACACTTTAAGAAATCACCATTTGACTTTAGGCTTTGGAAAGTTCTCTTTAGGCTTGAGAATTGGATTTATTGTATTTTAAGGAACCATTTATGAAATTTAATATAATTTAGCCGAAACTAAATTTCTAGAATGTTTATGTCATCATTACATCATTAGTGATGCAATTTAGTATACACTGATTATGTGAAAAACTATATTTTTTTACTATTCACCCGAAAATTGAAGTATTGCAAAAAAACCAAAAAATTTACCCCTACCATTTATTGATGATTAGAATCCAAAAATGAAGTCCATTTTTCAAAAATAATTTTCTATTTATTATTAATTTAATATTTAATTAAAATCATAATTTACATAAAAAACAGTTTTTAAAAGTTAAAAATGATTTTGTAGTGCTTTCAAAAGTTAAGCAGGGTCTTATAAAATTATACAAAACTATAAGACATTGATTCAATATTTTATGAATACATTTTAGGGAAATAAATATTATTTTAAATTAATTAATTAATTATAAATAATTATTTATGATATACAAAATATCAAAACATTTACTAAGGTCAAATTGTCACTTTGAAAGATGTCTAAATTTTATTTAGTTATTCATAGTTATGTTACTCTTATGTTGGATGCTTTACTATTCATAAGGGTCATATAACTATTCTTAAGGGTATGTTACTATTCCTAAGGGTACGTTAGTATTCACCAAAAATTATTTTTGTTTCATTAGACTCCAAAAAACATCTTGAACAGAACCGTGTATGTCGAATTTTCAAAATTCCTAACACAGAAGTGACCAAATTATATTTAATGGTCACTTATCACTTAGTAGTTCATTGTGTTGTGATTTCATGTTAATTTATGACATATTTATAAGAAGGAAATTTCCATTTAAAATCTTTGGGTCGTTACATTCTTCCCACCTTAAGAAATTTCACCCCTGAAATTTCACTTTACACAAACAGGCGAGGGTACGTCTCCTTCATTGCCTCTTCTGGTTCCCAAGTTGCTTCCTCACACTTATGGTTCCTCCAAAACACTTTGACAAGGTGGGTTGTCTTGTTGCATAGAACCTTATCACTTCGGTCCAGAATATTTACTACCTGCTATTTATAGAAGATATCATTTTCCAGCTACACCACCTCTGAGTTTAGTACATGTGAGGGGTCTGGTATGTACTTCCTAAGTAGTGATATATGAAACACATCATTAACCTGAGCCATATTCAGTGGAAGTGCTAGACGATAGGCCACAGCTCCTATGCAGTCAAGGATCTCAAAGGGGCCAATATACCTTGGGCTTAGCTTCCCTTTCTTCCCAAATCGCATGACTCTCTTCCATGGAGATATTCGAAGGAAGACATTATCTCCAACGTCAAACTCCAAGTCCCTTAGACAGTTGTCAGCATAACTCTTTTTCTGACTTTGAGCAGCTTTGATGTGTTTCTGGATGAATCGAACCTTCTCGGTCATCTCTTGAACAAGATCGGGCCCAAGTAGATTTATTTCTCCAACTTCATCCCAACAGGTTGTATTTCTACATCGCTTCCCATAAAGAGCTTCATACAAAGCCATCTGAATACTTGAGTGGAAGTTATTTTTGTATGAGAACTCAACCAATGGGAGATGCTGATCCCATCCACCTTTGAATTCTAGAGAGCAGGCTCTTAGCATATCTTCAAGCATTTAAATAGTCCTTTCAGACTGGCCATCAGTTTGGGGGTGATAGGCCGTGTTGAAATTTAATTCAGTACTCAAATAATGTTGAAGGATCCTCCAGAACATAGATGTGAACTTTGGATCATGGTTAGATACAATTGAGAGTGGAACACCGTGCAGTCTCACCACTTCCTCCACATATATCTTTGCAAGTTGATCAAGCGATAGATCTTCCCGAATAGCGATAAAATGGGCAGTCTTGGTGAGTCGGTCAACCACAGCCCATATCGCATTACTTCCCTTTGATGTCTTTGGGAGACCTGTGACAAAGTGCATAGTAACATTTTTACATTTCCACATGGGTATAGGCAATGGCTGCATCATACCCTTGTACTTTTGTCGCTCATCTTTGACTTGCTAACATACCAAGCACCTTGATATATATTCTGAAATCTCCTTCTTCATGTTATCCCACCAGAAGTGTTTTCGGAGATCATGGTACATCTTGGTACTCCTATGATGGATAGAGAAAGTTGAGGTATGTGCATTATCCAATAACTCCTTCTTAATCCTGGGTGATAAAGGCACACAAAGCTACGTTCCCAAACGAATCACACCATCATCATCGATATGGAACTCTTACAGCTTCCCTTCCTTTACTGCATTCACCCTCTTTTATATCTCCACATCATCCCTTTGTTCTTACTTAATCTTCTCTTGGATGGATGGTTGTAAAATCATTTGGGAAAGGTAGGATGTATCACCTTCCCTTATTATTTCAAAATCCATTCTTTACATATCCAAGAAGATAGGTTCTTTCTCAATCCGCAACATGGATAGAGTAGTAGGTTCTTTTCTGCTTAGAGCATCAGCTACCTTGTTCGCCTTTCCAGGATGATAGTGAATAGAGAAATAGTAATCCTTGATTAGCTCTAACCATCTCCTTTGATGCATGTTGAGATCCTTTTGTGTGAATATATACATTAGGCTCTTATGGTCGGTGAATATGTCACACTTCTCGCCATAAAGGTAGTGCCGCCAGATTTTCAAGGCAAAAATAATGCCTTCCAGCTCTAGATAATGAGTCAGGTAGTTCTGCTCATGCATCTTCAACTGTCGTGAGGCATAGGCTATCACATTATCATTTTTCATGAGTACACAACCAAAACCTTTTGTTGAAGCATCACTGTAATCACAAAACTTTCTCCACTTTTGGGTAGTGTGAGTACAGGTGCAGTGATCAGCCTTCTCTTTAGCTCCTTAAAGCTTCCCTCACATTCTTCCAGCTTGAAATACTTTACCCCTTTCCTTGTTAACTTAGTTAGAGGGCTTGAAAATCATGAGAAGTTTCTCACAAAACGTCAGTACTACCAAGCTAATCCAAGAAAACTACAGATTTCTGTGACACTATAGGGAATGGTCCATTCCTCAATCGCCTTTATCTTTGAAAAATCCACAGAAATTCCCTCACTTGTGAACACATGCCACAAAAACGTGACTTGATTTATCCAAAAGTCACACTTTCTAAACTTGGCATACATATTCTCCTTTCTCTATGTTTCCATCACAAGTCTTAGATGTTCTTCATGTTCCTACTTTATCTTGGAGTAGATGAGAATATCATCAATAAACACTACCAGATATTTTTTGAGGTAATGTCTAATGACTCTATTCATCAAATCCATGAAGATTGCAGGGGGCATTAGTAATTCTGAAGGGCATCACCAAAAACTCATAGTGCCCATACCTTGTACGAAAGGCAGTCTTTTGAATATCTTCCTTCTTCACCTTTACCTGATGATATCCATAATGAAGATCCACCATTGAGAAGTATTGAGATCCTCTTAACTGGTCGAACAAGTCATAAATCCTTGGGAGAGGATACTTGTTCTTTGTGGTGATCTTGTTGAGTTCTCGATAATCGATACAGAGCCGCATTGTTCCATCCTTCTTCTTCACAAAGAGCACTGTTGCACCCCAAGGTGATGCACTAGGGCGTATAAACCCCTTTTCCAGAGGCTCTTGCAGCTACTTCTTTAACTCCTCCAGTTCGATAGGAGCCATCCTATAGGGGAACTTTTATATAGGAGTAGCTCCATGTATGAGTTCAATTGAGAACTCTACCTCACGATTCGGGGGAATTCCAGGTAACACTTCAGGAAATACATCACCATATTCCCTTTCGATAGGCATTTCCTCAAGGGTGGAAATTTCCTTCGACTCAACCATTTGGGTGAGGTATGCTTCTTCATAGGGAATCAACACCCATACCATTGAAGGATTTTTCAAAGGAGATTCATGATCTTCCTTGAATTTGTAGAGAAGAATGGGATGGTTCGGAATATGAAAATATATTTGCTTTTCCCAACAGTTGATATGTGCTCTATATAATGAGATCCAATCCATTCCCATTATAATGTCGAATTCCACCAAGGGAAGTATTACGAGATTTTCGGGAAGAATCTTCCCACATACGTCAACAGGAGAAGAGTCAAACACTTGGGTTGCAATGATTGCACCACTTGGTGTTTTTACAGATATCTCTACTTCAAGGTTTCGGGGCTTTGATTCTATAGTTCTAGCAAACATGAAAGATATAAAGGAATGCGTAGAACCAGAATCAAATAATACTTTTTCCATTATTGAGGGAATAGGAAGTGTACCTTGTACTACTTCATTATTATGCTCTACCTTCGCAGTAGTGATGGAATAACCCTTCCCTTGTTCCTTTGGCTTTGGTGGCTGCTGACGCTGATTACCCTCGAGAGCTCGAGGTTTAGTGCACTAGTTTGCATAGTTCCCTAGCTCCCTACAGTTGTAGCATTGAACCATGGGTGGTTCTCTCCATTCATCAGCTACATTCTCCTTCCTTTTCATGTCTTTTCGACACTCTTGAGCATGGTGTCCTTCTTTCCCACACTTGAAGCATTTCCCCATCCCTTTGAGGCAGTTCCCATTGTGCAACTTCCCACATTTTTTTCATGTGGGTCGTTGATTTTTCTTCCCACCTTTATCATTAGATCCACCATCTTAAAACTCCATATTTATTTTCTTATCGACATAGCCATGGGACCATTCTCCAAAATCCATATCCTCTTTGAGATCACACTGAAAAACTTCTTCATAACTCCCAAAGTCTCGAATTGAAAGAGCCTTTCGAAGGTGTGGTTTTAATCCACTAAAGAATCTATCAATTTTGATATCATTATTGATAACAAAACCCGAAGCGTACCTTGCAAGCCTTGTGAAATTATATTCATAGGTTGTGACAGATTCTCTTTATTTTTGCTTGATCTCTATGAATTCTCTCTCCATTTTTGTGTGAAGAGTTCTTGGGAAATACTTATAAAGAAACAGTATCTTAAAGTCTTCCAATTCCATCTCTTCACTTTCCTCCCTTGGCTTGGTGTTCTTAATCAATTCCCACCATTGATTAACTTCTCCATCTAGACAATAAATGGCTAGAGTCACCTTCTCCATCTCATAACAGTGAAGCACAGAAAAGATCTTCCATATGGAGTTGACCCATTGTTCCGCATATAGTGGATCAGAAGATCCACAAAACGTCGGTGGTCATTGCCTCATAAAACATTCAATATCCAGTTGCTCCCTCTTTGGTGAAGGAGGAAGTTCCCGATTATTATGGTTATTATTCATAACCTAAGAAAATTGGGTAAGCATCTCCATGAAGTTTTGAACTCCACCTCTCAAATCATTGGGGATGTCATTCGGGAATCGTTGCATTGGCCCTCACATGAGTTGTTGGCCTGATTTCTCCTGGTTCTCAACATTTTCTAAAATAGAAAAGGTTAGAACAAATCATATGTAAACAAGTCATGAACAAATTATTCATTTGAAAAATTTATACTGAAAAAATAACATATGGGATACCTTGGTAAATATTCGTGTGTACACATTTGTACTTAGTCTCATGCTAGAGGTTATCTCTAGGGTTTACTAATCCTAATTCCCAAATTAACTAAACCTTCCCTCTGATACCAACTATAGAATCCCAGACTTTTCTTAAATTATTATTAAATCTTTTCAAATATAAACAATATAATATTATTTCACATAGAGGATCCAAAGGTTTAGTGTCTTGGGCAAACTAGGACCACGCATAACAAATACAACATCAATCATAAACATTTATTTAATTTCTTCTTATCTAGCTTCTAAGTGGAACTTGTCCTCTCCTTAGTACATGTAACCACCTGACGATAAACATCAAAAGGGGTGAGATAGAAGACCAGTAAGAGGATAGATAAAAACAATATATCATGGGGTGAGAATAATCATAACATTGGCAAAAGATCATTAACATGAGAGGAGCATAAATAAAAGACTTGAAATGTGGCAATGCATTAAAATGCAATATCATGTCTTAGTGGTTAACTACCACTCATACTTGTGAACCAAGCTAGAATCTTGTTCACAAATCATTTTAAATTTACTCATGAGATTCATCACTTTACCCAATGCATTGGAGCGCTTTATAATTCCGGACGCACCCTTTACTTTGAAACATTCATAATTTGGCTATATAATTCTGGGTGCACCCGTCACATCATAACATTATCATTATCATGCTTGACACATAGAAAACATATCAAACATGTACATAAATAAACCATGTAAAGTAAAGGGTTTCATCTCATAATAACACATTCATAAGCTTTGGGTTCCCAAAAGAAAGTGGGAATAATAAACATGTTACAAGAACCGTCCAGAGTGGGATGTAAAAGGGGAGTTCTTAAAAGATGAGTTCTTTTGGAAAACATTTTGTTAGACATAAAAACCAGTCACAAACATGTATATCCCAGAACAGTAAATTCAATGATTAACAAATGATCTTTTAGGAGTAACCATATCAAAAATGGAGTGAAATAGGGAGAACACTAAGGAAGAAAATTGGGTTCGAGATTTCCCCTTACCTTGTACCCGAATGCTTCCTTCTCTTTAATGTCCTGTATAATGAAATTATATTCATTAATTAGAAATAAAAAACCATGTGTACATTAATAGGGTTCATTCTGGTTTCATTATGTCATATTATGTTCCATTGGTTGACTTATAGAGTTTAAAAACATTGTTTTGGGATGTTCGTTTTTATGGTTTTTCTTCGATGGTTCCCTTGTATTCTAAAATTGAAGTTTGGGTAGAACATTAGTAAACATCTAGAACTGATATTACATGTTATTAATGATATTAAAAGAGTTTTTATGATCTTATAATGAATGACATTATATCCATGTGGATGAATCATTAGATAAGAATCAAATGAAGATTGTGTGGGTTAATTTGAGCGGTTTTTCGATCACAAAGAACTTGTTTTAATTTATCCCTTAGTAATATGTTCATAAGTCAGTTCCATAACATTAAATAGGACATAATAAATATAACATATTCTGTTTCGACCATAAAAATGGTTTCATGGCCAGATCTGAAGGTAGAAATGGAAGAAGAGAGCACGTCGTTTTTGAAGGTGATAAATTTAACAACTCATGAACATCGTTCTCTTTAATAAAATAAAAGGAAGAGAGAAATGGGGTGGGGTAATATCATATCTTTCCAGTAGATGTATAATACTAGAGTTAAAATACAATTTAGATGAAAATATGTGGGGAGAGATCAAGAAATGAACTTGAACTTGAAAGGAAAATAAAGGAGAAGAGGGAGAGAAATTACCTCTAGAATCCTTCTCTTTAGAACCTCCTTAAGGGCCTAATCTTGGTATTTTGATGAGACAAAAAGCTCTTGGACGTGGGGGAGGGGATATAGAAGGTGTTTGGGCAGAGATTATAAAATTATTGAAGCTTTAGAGGTGTGTTTTGGATAGAGGAGGGGGAGGGATTATTCATACATGAGGAGGGAGGTGTTTTTAGTATAAAATATAAAATAAAATAAAATATCAAAAGTTAGGCTTGTAATAGTAGTTTTTTGACATCCTAAATCATATATTAATATAATATATTTCGTTTTAGGATTTAATTTTTCTTTATAATCCGAATTCATTAATTTATTAAAAGGAAAGTGAAAGAAAGAGAAAAAGACACTTTTAGAAATCACCTTTTGACTTTAGGCTTTGGAAAGTTCTTTTTAGGTTTGAGAATTGGATTTACTGTATTTTAAGGAATCATTTATGAAATTTAATATAATTTGGCCGAAACTAAAGTTCTAGAATGTTAATGTCATCATTACATCATTATTGATGTAATTTAGTATACACCGATTATGTGAAAAACTGTATTTTTTTACTATTCACCTGAAAATTTAAGTATTTCAGAAAAACCCCAAAAATTTTACACTACCATTTTTCAATGTGTAGAATCCAAAAATGATCAATTTTTCAAAAATAATTTTCTAAATATTATTAATTTAATATTTAATTAAAATCATAATTTACTAAAAAAACAGTTTTTAAAAGATAAAAATGATTTTGTAGTGCTTTCAAAAATTACGCGGGGTCTTATAAAATTATCTAAAACTATATGACATTGATTAAATATTTTATGAATACATTTTTGGGAAATAAATATTATTTTAAATTAATTAATTAATTATAATTAATTATTTATGACTTACAAAATACCAAAACATTTACTAGTGTCAAATTGTCACTTTCAAAGATGTCTAAATTTTATTTAATTATTCATAGGTAATGTTACTCTTATGTTGGATGATTTAATATTCATAAGGGTCGTATAACTATTCATAAGGGTATGTTACTATTCCTAAGGGTACGTTACTATTCACCAAAAAATTATTTTTGTTTCATTAGACTCCAAAAAACATCTTGAACAGAACCATGTATGTCCAATTTTCAAAATTCATAACACAGAAGTGACCAACTTATATTTAATGGTCACTTATCACTTAGTAGTTCATTATGTTGAGATTTCAGGTTATTTTATGAAATATTTATAAGATGGGAATTTCCATTGAAAATATTTGTGTCGTTACAGTTGGCCATCTTCTCAATCCTAGATTCTATGTGTCTATAAAAATACATCTATGAAGAACTTATATAGGCATTGTCGATCTATAGGGAATTTGAAGTTGAGGTAGAAATTGTCGTACTGTATCATGTATAGAATGATCTTGCAGAATGGAACATGGTCTCTTCTTTTATAGATCGGGATGAGAATTTTATAATACATGGGATACATCAAACTATATTATATATTTGGAAGGATAAATGACATTGGTATCAGATGAGATATCATTGAAAATGGATCAGGATTTACCATATTCCCAATATGAAAAATTCATCAGTAAGGTTTCAAAACGTCTCACTTTCAACACTCCACTTCAATATTACATGGTTTTGACAATAATTATCAAAAAACTCTTAGTGAAATCAAACTTAGGACTTATTTCAGGGTTCTCGTGTCTAACTCGAATTTCTTGATTATTTGTCCTGATACATCCTTCAATGTTCTAATGATATTACCTTGGATACATAATCATGCATTTATCCATTCATCATACCACCAATACCACCAATATTGTATCAACAGAAAAATTGAGACATTTCAGGGTGAAAAATCCCATTTCAAATCCTCTGAATCACTATACATTGACACCAAATTCTACTAGATGGAAGGGAAATGGTCCATGACTATAGATTTCACTCAAAACAATACCCTAAAGAGTCTAGAAATGATTCCAGCAAACCCTTTATGCTAGATTAGATAAGAGTATGTGTTTTCCATCAACAAAATAGTGGATATTGTTCCAAATTCGGGCACACATCCAACAAATTCTGTAATGTTAGTGGTGAAAAATGAAGCACACAACTGGATAATTTTTCAAATCTCGAATTAGTAATGAAATCGTAGATGAAATGTCTTTATTCCATCAACCAATCATGGATAAATACCTATAATATCAGCTAGGCTAGAAGACATTTTAATGTAAATGACAGAAAATGATTATGCTCATTCTTAGTCGCTTGTCTCCCCATCAGAGCTCAAGAAGGGCCTCACACCAGTAGATGATCCTGGAGTAGTTGCTTCACCTTCCTCATTTCCAAAAATCAACCCCTAACCCAACTTTGAGAAATTGTATTCTTCACTCACTTCCTAGGAAGATGTAGAGGAAGTAAATAATGAGGAAGAGTAAGTTGAGGAAGAGCTCGCAAATTCCCCTCCAGTATTTAAGAAAGTTGTCTCCAACACTATTGATAAACTCATAGAAATAAATATGGGTATAGAAACAGTTTGATGGCATAATTTGATCAGTGCATAAACTAATGAAGAAGAATGTGATGTATATACTTACTTTCTTAAGGAACACCCAGATGTATTGATTTGTAATTACTCCTAGATTCTAGGCCTTGATCATGAGGTGTACACCCATCAATGGGTTTTTTCTAAAGATCATCGGGGGTACATAATGGTAGCTAGATGGACATACCCAACTCATGACCCCAAAAATTATGGCTGAATTGGATAAGCTCATTAAGGATGACTTCATTTGAGAGGTACGGTATTTAAAATCACTAGAAAAAAATTTCCATATGAATAATAAGAATGGTAAAAATTAGATTTTGCATCGACTTCAAAGATCTAAACTGGATGTTTCCAAAAGATGACTTCCTAGTTCCAATCATGGAACTCTTGATTGATGCAATGGATGGTTATCAATCCCTCTCCTTCATGGATGGATATTTAGGGTAAAAACAACTTCAGATGTCCCCCAACAGGTAAGAATTCACCTCCATCAAGGCCCCCTTTAGCGAGTATTCTATTATTAGGTAATTCCTTTTGGTTTGAAAATTTCTAAATACATATACTAATGTGTCATGAATCACATCTCCAAACCATTTTTTATAAGTTTTTTCAATTCTATGTTAATGATTTTATGTTTAAGTCTTGACATAATTCTGACTACCATTATGATCTGGAGACCATATTCAAAAATATATAATAACATTGACTAGAGATGAACCCATTAAAATTTGATTTCGTTCCAACCTTAGAAATGTTTCTTGTCTTTGTTGTAATCCATCACAGTTTAAAAGTCTTCCCTAACAAAACAACCTTAGCATGACACCTCCTAAAAAACCTAAAATAATTTAGAGGGCCTCAAGGAAACTTGGCCTACATCCGGCGCTTCATATCCAACCTTTCAGATAAGTGTCTTATATTCCCCAAACTGATGAATAATGGGGAAACCTCTTAGGGGACCAGTGAATTACAGGAAGAATTTGACAACTTCAATAAATAAAATTTGATATCACTAGTATTAATGCCTCATATTGATGGAGATCTAATCATTCTACATGTGACGGACCTAGAGTGATCACTCGGTTCCTTCCATGCATAAAAGAACAATGTTGGGAATTAAAACATCCATTATTATTTCATTTAAACCATGCTTTATACTAAAACTCATTACTCATATATTGAGAAGAGCTACCTGACATTAATCTTCATATTTAAAAAATATGGCCACTACATATAACACCATGTGGTCTATTTAGTCTCTTCTCCATATCCCACTATAATACATCCTTAATAGCCATTTGTTTACAGGACGTCTGGCATGGTGGGTAGTAATTCTTTAGCAGTTTGATATAATATTTATGCTATAGAAATCAAGGAAAGGAACAACCATGGATTATTTCATTATTGAACACCCTTATGTACAAAAATCATCATTAAATATTGAATCACTAGATGTGGATATATACTCTAATCATGTCTTCCCCCAAATGTGGGAAATGTATTTTTAAGGTGCTTTCAGGAGACCAACATGGATGAGAATGGAAAACACTGATCTCAAAAATTTTGGGTATGGGATCATGCTCATTTCTCTAGAGAAAGAATTTTTACATTACTCTTTGTTATCGAATGGTTGTTCTAATAATGACGTTGAATATAAGAATCTCATTGCAACCCTGTAACTCGAACTCCAAATATGAGTTAACCATATGGTGGTGAAAGGTAACTTAGAGTTGGTAATCAAACATATCAATGGGGATTATTCTATTAGAAAATAGGATATTATTCCCCTTCTTGAAAATGTATGAGGGTTAATGACAAATTATTCCTCAGATCCAACATTGGATCACATCCCATGATTACAGAATTCTAAGTCAGATTCATTGGAAAATATAGCTATAGCTTTGGAGGATCAAAGATGGGATGGAACAGTCATCTGAATTGGACATATCCAAATTGTGTCACCCTTTTTTCAGGTCATAATAGAAGATATTAATAATGAAAATTCCTATACCATATCCATATGGTCCTACCACTGGGTGGATGATTCTAATCAATGACTACCTTGAGAATGGAGTACTCCCACCAGATAGAGATGGGAAAGAAAAAAGATGATGGAAAGCAACCAAATTACCTCTTTATGATGGCTCAAATCACTGGAAATTACTCTATAAATGAGGATTTAATATATTACATATCAGGTGTATTGATGGAGAAGATACCACTGCTGTAATGATTGAAATGAATGACCAATAAGTTTCATTCCTTCCAAGTGCATGTCAAATTCATCAATCAACCCTAGGATTTTCTATATATACCCAAATACTCTTTCCCATTCTTCATATGGGGAATGGAATTTATCAGGCCATACCCTCCATCCATAGTGAAGCATTTTAAATACATCTTAACTACTACCGAATTTATCTCCAAATGTGAAGAGGAAATACCCCAAAAATTAGTCATAGACAAACTCATTATTATCTTTGTGAAAGAAAACAGCATAAATAGATTTAGTGTCACCCATACAATACTGATAGAAAATTACACCAATTTCTATTTTTATATGGTGAAAGAGAAATTTTTGGAGTACAATATCAAATATGAGCATTCATCTCACTATCATGTGGTGGCTAAAGAATCGATAGAGGCCTTCAACAAAAATCTATTGAACGTAATCTATAAAATATTTGATAAATACAAACAGTCTTTTCCTAACATGATCTTCCAAGCCTTATGGGCTCCCCAGACTACAACCCATTCAACTACCTAGGTTAACCCATACTCACTGGTATATGGAATAGAAACCATCCTTCCCATTGAGGTTCAAATTACATTACTCCATAAATCCTAGAAATGACTAGATGAATTGGAGCAACACAAAGAGAAAAGATTGCACACCTTTCACCACATGGAGGTCTATCAAAATAAGATAGCACGAGCCTTTAACAATATGGTTCACCTCTACTCATTCCACTAAGGATAAAATTTATTGGTCTTCAGGAATCTGATGATACCGATAAACAATCCTCAAAATCATGAACCAAAGTGGGAGGGTCATTACTCTATATACGAGGTCTACTTTACTAGATATTATTCTCTGATCTCAATGGATAGAGAGATCATATGACCCCAACCAATGTAAAATTTCTAAAGAAATATTTCATGTAATCACATGAATATCATCTCAGATTCAGGATGTTAACCAGTGTAGTTGTTCTTTGTAGCATGATCTTAAATGGCGTGACATATCATCCTAACAATCAAATTTTTAATTTCATAACACCAAATATTTTCTCAACTCTAGGATGTTAATATTTGTTGTTGTTCTTTGTTACATTCCCTTAAAAGGAATGACATATCATCAGTTCTACATGTATGTTCAATTGCATGGCATCATCTTCCTTCTTGCACGATGGTAAATTGATTGGCATAAATCTATAGTCATATGACCTAAAACTGTAAGACAACATTCATACTCACCACATGATGATAAACTACATGGTTAATGTCCCTCTCATTTGATTCTACGGAACCCCTAAAACACCACAAACTGAGACACTCCTTGTGGTCTTTTAAATATGGGTCTCCGTCTCAGGTGTAAGTACTAATCAAATACCTCTAACCCCTCAATGGGTTGAAATTACCTATTGTCCAAACATGAAGAAAAAAGAATGGTAATATACTATACACAATCCCCACTCACATCATTTCCACACCATAGTCACACTTGGGCTCCCTTTATAGTTATAATCCCCAAAATTATCAGGTCCTTATTGAAAGATGATTAATTTCATAGACAACTTCCTCATTTCGTTCTGATAAAATGCACAATATTTTCTAGAACATTATGTGGCTTGATTCTCATTCCAATAGGAAATGTACTGCTGCCCAGATCTCTGATCTCAAGTCCAACAACAACAAAAAAAACCACTCCCTGTGTATGAGTTATACATGCATAGGGAACCCTTAAAGAACAATGTATGGACTGATTCTCATTAGAATGAGATATGTTGAAACTCCTAGACCTTATATCTACATCCCAACAATCATTCTCGAGAATATCAAAGCCTTATTTTCAATGTTTCAGAACCTGAACGATCTGAGGATCTATTTTCAAGAACTTCATATAGCTTGATTATTTCTCCATCGAGATATGTTTTGATGCTTGGTTCGTATCCCCTAGTCTAGATATCATACCCCTTTTTATGTCAGGAGGCCTACGTCCTTTTTGCTTGGTGTTGAACGACACAGTTCTTCAAGAACTACGTGTGTCTTAATACCCATTCTAGTGAGGCATATAGTGATGCCCATCTTTTTATCCTTGGGTGTAGTGATAAAATGTTCCCTCTTCAAAATTAGTTCATATTCTACCTCACCATATAATTTTTAACTAAATGAGATTTCAATAACTACATTTTTCTTAATTCTCATTCCAATGAGATATGCAGTGATGCATGGATCATACCACCTAGCCTAGCCACTATAAAAATCTAAATCCCCCTATCCTTACCTTGTATTTCATTCATTTGGTGGATGACACCTTTTCCACTCCTTGTTTTCCACACTAAGCATAGATCCCATGGGTTTAAGAGTTTTGGTAATGTAGTTCCCTACATTAGTATGGCACATAAATTTTCATTCGGTTTATCATGGTCATAGATGGAAGACCATAAAATAAACACCAGATGTCCTCATTTCAGGAAAATAATATGAACTATTTAATCAAGAACTACATGTTTCTAGATTTTAATTCCAACGAGATACATAATCTCTTCTATATTTGAAATCCTAGACCCAACTGGAAAAAAATACAAGAAATTCTCCCACTCTCATGTTTATGAGTTTGATCAATAATAGAGGATCCAGTATGGTATTTCACTATATGTGTGAGATCGTATTCGAAACAAAAAAACATATTTTCCTCCACATAAGGATTCAATCGGTGTGGGGGATCTTTATTTTAGAACTGCATATGGCTTGACTCTTGTTTCAATAACATTCTTAGTGGTTCTCATGTCCTACACCCTAGTCTATCCATAATGTTCATTTTGTTTTTTTCTATCATGTCACCTTCATCCTAACCAAATAACATTAAACATTATGGATAATTCCCTCTCAATAAGAGTTAAAAATACATTGTACTTATAGAGCTATTTCTGGAATGATTCTTATACTAGTGAGATATATAGTGACAAATATGTATCATGTCCTAGTCTATGTGATGGGTTATAAATACATATCCCTGCTCCTGTGTACAAACAAAAATTTATACATGAGCTCTTAATTTTGGTTCCTCCTTCAGGGGTCCACCAAAAAATATAGATCCCCCCTATTCTTGCAAGGTAATCTACACTTCATAGCCAATATTGGTCCAAACATTTTCATTGTGCAGGAATATATCCTTTAAATAGTTTATACTTCGCCTCTTGGATACTTTTGGATCATCATAATCATTATTCATATTCTGGTGATATAATGTATGATAATTGATGAATCCTTTTCCCGACTATATAGTAACACAGCCCTGTCGTATTTGTATAATACACCCACATAATGGTTTTATTAGCCAAAGGATGCTACAATTTTATTATATGGTAACATGCCCCAATTGGCATTATATAAAGATTCCCAAAAAACAGGTTTGTCAACCAGTAGTAACTTCACTCACGACAAAAGTCTCTAATATCCTCATAAGCTTCAATGACATTATGTTGGGACCCTAGAATAAACTAATTCTAAGGTTATTAATAAATTTTTTTTACCATATCATTTATCTTTATCTGAGAACCCATGTGACCATGGTTTACAATTTCCTCGGACATGTCTGAAGTATGCTGGAACGGCCTTGGTCCGGCAGGCCATATATCACCTATAATTTCCATACTATTATGATGCATGTCGTATGGCCTAATACTAAATGCACCAAATTTCCAACATTTGGTTTATACCTATGTAGGAAAGCTTTTCCCCCAATTCTTATTTAATTTTGAATTGAAATGGTCCTTCTTTTCTTGTGTACTTTTTCTTCCATGATCTAGACTATAGGTTTGGTGAAATAAAAATCTCCATAAACATCATTCATTCCTGAGTAATAGAATGTCAGAATTCCTAGGAACTCATTTTCACAACTATTTTGTAACACAAACTCTTAGTATTTGTATGATTCTTCCATAAAATACCACATTAGCCTAAGGATACCACTATTTGACTATTCTATAACAGGAACTAGTTATCTATACATAATGTATAACACAACTGGGGTTTTAAACTATTGGTAACATCATCCTCTGGAGATAACTCCCCTATCAACATAATTCATTTCCTCTATATCATTATTTAGATTCTGAAATGACCAGATTATATCTTAGGAAATTCCCCTCCTGATACCAGAATGTGATGGACCATTTTTGGACAGATTACCATGAAAAATAAAGAATGGTTGACCTTTCATCTAAAGATAAATACCTTAAATTATAGCTCCACAATTTCATTACTAGAAGACTTTAAAATGCATCGAACAATGTTGTTGATGCGGGATATTAAATTAAATAACATGATTTCCTTTCTGTGAGAAAATACATTTCATGGAATAACATCCTAGTTAAAAGATGTCAAACTATACAAACAATGTCCTTTTCGTAAGATGTTAACCTACACAGTCAATTTCCTAGTTACATGACCTTAAAATGTTTGATGCTTCATCCCTTTTTAGAATGGGACCTTCCCCATAACATCGGTCATTTAACAAAATTTACCCTCCTTCATACATGCCAAATTCATATAGGAGAAGTTTCCATTATTGGATGATTCCAATACAAATGATCACTTCAGTCTCAAACATATTCCATTGGAATAATCACCCATAATGGTATCGTGAAATATAAATCTCCATAGAATTCCTTCGGAAATCAGTAATAGAATTTTATAATTCATGATAACTTCTTTACCTAACTATGTTGTAACACAGCCTAGTTGGATTTGCATAACTCTCCCAAAAAAGGTCTATTTTTCCTAAGGATTCCACTATTTTACTATATATTAACACACCCTAGTTCGATTTTCATAAAGTATCACAAAAAATTGGTTTTTCATCCAGTGGTAACATTATCCTTAGAAGAAACCTCTTTTATTCCCAAATATCATGTTTTAGTTTTATGAACCAAAAAACCATGTCTTGAAATTCCCCTTGTGGGTATCTGAAGAATGTCTCAACATTCCTGGATAATAAGTGTTTTTTGGGCTATCATTTCAAATCTTATGGTCAAATATTTTTGACCTAAAATGCAGGTCTTATAAGTCTGGCTTGCATAAATTAAAACTACCCAAAAATAGATATGTAGTACTCACTATATCCAAAACCTATAAAGGGTACTCTAGATATAGTTGAGTATCATCTTCCTATACTTCCACTCTATAGGGTTCTGGAAAAAGATCACGAAATATGAAGAAATAGGCACAAAACATGTTCAGGTTGAAACCCAAAAGGGAGGTCTATGAAAAAATAAAGTCTCTCTTATAATGCCTTTCTTATAGTATACATAGGGAAAAATTAGGTTGATAATAGAAAAGACACAATGTTTTTCGGGTTTTCCATATGACCCTAACAATAGTCGAACTATGATTGCAAGGCCTCATAGATTAAACTAAACTTAGAGTGCCCCCTTTCCTTTGTAATGGTAATTATAAACCGATAATTTTCAACTATGTGAGTAATTATTAGTGTTGTATTATGATTATAAATAGAATAAAAATACCATAATAAGTGAAATTAAACAAAAATTATTTTCATTTATGTTCGGATGCTCAGTGGGAAATCCACACATTATAGTCTCTTTAATGATTTTTTTTACATTTTTACCTCAAAAAAGTATTTTATAAGTTGAATTGTAACTCAATAAGTTTCTATATCTTGAAAAAGCATGGTCAATCGTGTTGTAATAGACACATAATATTTATCGATCTCCTCATGCTCTTCACCTACAGAATCTCTTCATTATAGAAAAGACCCTACAAAGGATCAGTGGAGTTGGACTACCTCACCCCTTACAACATTTAATTTTTATTCAAGGAATACCTCTTGTATTGATTTACCCTTAAGATGATCATGATATTCCACCACCTTAATGGTGTAGCTATGATCAGAATTGGTCATGGTAGCTCTAAGTTCATCAAATTGGTCCACTAGCTGCACCTCAACTTGTTGAGAAATTTTTTCCTCCTCCCTTTTCAAGATGATCATCTTCACCACATCACCACATCATGGATCTCAAGGTAATTAAATCAACCATATCCTGATATAGAATGATTTTATAGAAGTTGGTGCAGTCATGAAAACATGTTTTCGAGTGGCGTCTTGCTGATTATATTTTAGATGTTCTACGAGATACTGTGGTATGTACTGCTAAATGCCTATTGTGTCCCAAGATCAGACTCAAATCCACTGTCAGAGTGAGATACATAATATAGTATTCATGCACTCAACATGTTTCCTTGTTCCACAACCTCAATAAAAAACTATGTTTCAGCTTCTCTGGTTTGTGGAACTAGCATGTAAGGCACCCCGGCAGGCCCAATCATTGAATTCGATGGACATTAATAAAAAGTTATACTTATAATCAACATGAGGAGGTTAGAATAAAAAAAGTAGCGAGGTAACAAAAATAGTTAATAACACTCACCCATTTTTTGGATTGAAAATTGGGATTTATACCACCCTAACACTTATGTCCATAGCTCTGGGAGTGAGGACTTCCTAATGAGAAACATTATCTTAAGATTATTCAGTAGTAGGGATCAGAGGCTATCAAGGATCTTTCACATCATGATTCTCAACCATCACTCTCTCGGAAATATATTTATAATGGACTATATTCCTTATTCTTGAAGTTCCTTAGAAATGATCTCTATAGAAAGAATTTCAAAATATGGGCTTTTAAGTAAAAACTGAGGTGAAATAAAGTCAAATAAATTTGGAAAATTAAATAATGATAAAACTCACATCTATTCAGTTCCCTGTGGAAATCATTGAACACTTTTAGGGAACATGAGATATAAATGTATAGATTAATTATATTCATAATTTCATGATACATGGCATTATGTATCATAGAATCATCACTAGTTGTGGTAGCCAAGATGAATTTCTTAGAACCTGAATTGTCCTAGACGTTGATCCCCTTCACTGACTTCTCAGTTGGTAAAATATCAACATGACCTATGGAGTCAGGGTCATTGTCAACACCTTCATCAGACCATATAAGATCCCTATCAACCCCTTTCTTAGCAACATTGGGACCAATGTTGAGTTCTGCAAGGTCCTCCAGTGTAGGCAATAGATCTAAAATATCATGAGGAGATGAATGTCAGAAACAACACATTACACCTGAAGGAGTGAATGCGACACTACCATGGACCTCTCCTCTCTCTATAATAATGGTTGTAGATGTGGATACATCTCTTGATGCTTCACCCATCAAAATAATGGATTCATCAGTGAGGGTTCATGTATCTCCCATGGTATCCTCCTCAATCCTTTAAGGACCAGGGTTATATCCATTAATGGGGAAAACTGAAGCAGACTATAAAAAATAGAAGAATGGTAAAAAAGAGTATATCAAGAAATCCATAATATGGAATGAGAGAACAAAGTCTTTATGTGGTTCATGATCAACGCCACTTTTATTTCCCTCTTTAAATTCCTCTATTGTGATGGAAAAAGTCCCTTTTCAGTCATATTTGAAATAGATACTCGAGGTTACCATTGAGGAACTCCTCCTTCAATTTCCTCCATCATCATCCTTTAACATGGAGACTATTCTGGGGGATTTGAAGACTCATCCTAAACCTGTATGGGGGTCCTCATGGTCCTATATGTCAGTGATTCAAGAACCTATGATCTCTCTCTTTCTTCCCATTATTATTCTTCTTCTCTTCAGAGAATAAAATAAAACCCCTCAAGATTAATAATAATGTATAAAAGAGAGAAAAGGGAAGGGAGAAAAGATAAATACATCAGCATGGTTAAGGTGTTAATTCCATATCTCTTTAACATGACTAACTACCCATTAAGTCCTCTTTGATCCATTAGGATAGATACTGTCATTTTGACCAATATTTTATCATCAGTTTCATATATTGAAGCCTTCAACTTCAAAATGTACCCCCACTCGCACACACACACCTTGGACAAATCACTGTCAGGGTGGAGATATGGGGGTTCTATGATATCTCACAACTCTAGGATTCTCATGTTGGCCTTGAAAAACCACCATGCATCCTTGATATCAAAATTTATTCTCCTATAAGCTTATATCACTAAGGGTCTCCTGTAATTTGGATATAATGTGCCTAGCTTCAAGGAAGACCCTACACCATTATATATGGAAGACTCCTCAGGCCTCTTTTCTCTCAGGGAATAACTGGTAAATAGAACACAATTACCTCTTGATAATGATCAAAATACCACCTTGGTGTCGTAGGTGTGGTTTTCCTAACCCCAACATTCTCGGTGGTCTTTGCACGAGATCTTATTAATGGCTCTGGAGCTTCAGCATTGTTACCTTTGGTTAGAGCATTTCTACAATGTATTTCATGACCAATATTTGTCATGGACTCCACCTGGTAAATTATTTTAATAAATACCTTTTTCGGGTATGAAGTTATCCTTACCTTGGTTTACCCGACCTCTAGCCTGCTTGATGCATCTAAAAGAGGCAGCGTGATTGACATTTTGGATACTCCATGGCCATCTGGATCTAGAACTATCGGGATACCATAAAATGTTTCTCAAGATTAACATGTGTATAGGGGAATATTATTTACTATTGCAGACATTTTAACTAGTGAGAACATCGATAAGGAGTATAGACCTCAAAGATGATTTTGCAGTCAATGTGAAATGCCAATACACTATCTCTAAATGATACAATATACAGCCTTAGTTCCGAATTATTTTCCTTACCATAATTGGTAATAATTAATTTTGGTGTATTTCCATGTAGGATGATGTTTAATTCTCCCAAAACATTCATCATCATTAGTACCTTTTCATATGTCAGGTCTAGAGGCTGGATACCATAAATAGATTGAATGAATTGTAGAAATTGATTATAATTGACATTAACTGAGCTCATCACCATATATGAACTATGTGTATTGTAATCCCACCACGCATCAAATGAAATCACCCTGAAATCATAAAAAGAGCCTTCTTATTGTCTGTATATCGTAATCACTCGTAGATTATCACTAAAATAGGGTTAGCCAACCCTATGTGATTTCCCCTTACTAGTTTTCATGCGATACAAAAATCCCTAGACTCACACCTACATTTGATTCATGTACCAGAAATAGTTAAATTCAAGGCTACATTATATGGAAACCATTTAGGAGAGTCCTTTCAACAACATCTGAATTGACCTTAAAACCCCAACAGCTATATTGGCCTTTCACCAGTGTAGTCCATAATCTCACAAGAGCACCCTGGTTCTCTGAAGTGTGGAATCCTATAGGTAACCTAAAATTGGGACCCTCTCCCTTTGGATTGAGAAAATACTTCATCCACATTTAATGATAGATGTCACCCATGGGGCGAGGATATTTGTTCATCAATTTCATTGACACCTTAAAAATATCACGGGCCAAATGTGGTGTCATTTCTCTTCATCCCACATTTTCTTCAGTTGTATGAACTCATCCTAAATGTAGCAAAGAATGGGAGGCCGAAAATGTTTTTACACATCCCATAGGATAATTCCAACTTCACCTTGTGTTAGGTGAAAAGAATTTGTCTAAGGACTCCACCCGCCCATCAGATGAGGGATGATTTCTAGGTTCTTGTAAACATAGGTTTTCCCTTCCCCAAAAAACCTCAAAGATATGGATGTATTGAAGGTAATTTTTTAATTCTACACATGTCTAAAATACCCAGTATTCACACAACCACTCAGGCCTAACTCCCCCTCCAGAACGGAAATATAATTCCTCCTTTCAGCAATGCATTTGATCAATCCGGGAAGTGCAGAATGTTGAGTTGTAAAAGTGGGGATTCACTTCCGGGATATGCAGCTTTACATCTGGAATGAAGCTATTGTGATGCATGAAACAACCATTGGGAACCATCCCTTTCTTAGTATAGGAACCCTTTGAAAAAATGTTGAAAATGTCAGTTTTTTTACTTCACAAACCAGGACTTCAGAAGGTAACTATGTGCCCCAGGGATAAAGGCATCCATAAAAACTCAATGATCATAAAGGGGAGGTAATTGATTTGTCGGTACATACATTAATATGGTTATAAATACTTCCCCAGATCCAAAAGACTATACCCAACCATGTCATAGTAATCTATCCCAAAAGACTTGATCATCTCTGAGGAATTTTAAACACCTTTATCGGGAGAAGCCATTGGGGGAGCCGCTAAAACCCATCTAGATGGGATAAAGTTATCCCATTAAAATAAATTATTTAAATAGGGATATTATATTTGTAATTTGAGGAATTAAAAATCTTTTAAAATGAAAGGACTATGGCATACCCTTCAACTGGGTTCCATGAACAACCCTCTCGACCAAGATTCTCGCACAATATTATGGACCATATGCCTCTCCTAGGATCCTCTTGAAGGTGGATAATTGTTGAATGGTAGCTCAAGTTTTTGTGAAATAGTAAATTCATATGGAGAACTTCTTGAAAGGAGAATCATATCAAGGCTATAAGAATTACTTACATGAAAAGATAAAAAATGTTCCAACACAGAATTGGAGAAATCAGCAAAGGGGACCTATATATTTATAGAGGCCTTTGGATTTCACACCAGACTTATGAAATGAATCTACATCATGGACCTATGCACTGGACAAGAACACGAGGCATATGTTTTCTACCTGGACAGGTAACCTATATGGTTTACCAATTCCACCATCATAATCATTTCCCAATTCTACCTCAGGACTATACCCTCTTCTTCTGAATAGATCAAACCTTGAAGGGGCTCTTTTGTTGAAACTACATATTTTAATGTTTGAGGAAAATATTATAAATAATTCCTCAAAAATATTAAATAGGAGGATAATAATAATTAAAGGGAATTTTCCATGTTGTCACGCGGTAAATCCCCCTATGCATCATAAGACCCGCATAGCCTCATGAGCATCACTGAAAGGAAGGCCACCCCTGCATAGGACACCAACGATGTGGACCTATATTTTAGACTTATATTGAAAACCGTATTTAACCATTGTTCCATATTTTCATATAAATAAGTCCCATGGGATCCTCATTTTTGCAACTAGAAAATTAGATGAATCCCTCAAGATCTATTTGCACAACCCCTACACTCAGGTCCTCCAAACCCCCTTAGGTTTCTCTCTAAAGCAAGAGAAAATGTATAATTAATTGGAATAAGTGAGATAAAAGTTCATTTAGAATCTAAAATTCTAGAGACCTTCATGAGGACCCCTTCTCTCCTAGATCATAACCACATGTAGGAGGTTCAATCCCAAACTACGGACCTACACAAGCCTCATCTGGGAACCCCTTAGATGATCCATGGTTCTTAGGATAGATCCTATCCCAAGTTTTGTTTCCTAGGTGCTTCATTTACCAAGTCATATCCCAATCGTTCAATCCTATAACCTCTTATGAGAAGAAAATCTAGGTCCTCTCATTCCCTACACTAAATAACCTTACCTCTCTGAGTTATAACCTATAAGATCCCCCCTTTTATCCCTATTCAAATGCATTAATGGAAAATCTCCTATTCTTTAGGATACCTTGTTTGAGAGGGACCAAGTTTAAACCTCCACTAAAGCCTCAGTACTTAAAAACCCTTGAAAAAAGGGGAAATAGGGTGTCTCATATTTGGGTATTCATTCCTATGGTTAGTGGTTTCCCACACTTCACTTAAAAGAATGGTAGGGTCCTAAGGGTGCGTGTGAGTATGAATTCCTATTTTTACCTTTACCTAGACACTAGGGGTGGTGCTAGAGAACCCCCAGTATCATCTTATAGGTTTAGGACCATGGCCATCCCTAGTTTTCCACAAGACATGAAGCATGTGATTACAGCTGGGGATATTGAGTGTCACACTTTCCATTCCCTTTAATAGGGAATGAGATCCTCCTTAGAGAACCAATTTTAGGGCATCCCTCTGGGATTAAGCCTCTATAATTTCTTGTAAGACCTCTCCAACTTCATTTATTATTCTTTCTCTATAACCATGGGTGGTAGCTTGTTAAATAAGTGTATGAAAATATACGAGTTACAAAAATAAAAGAGGATACAAGTTACTCATTTCCCTCTCTCTCCCTTTGGGAATAGTGCATAGCGATGTGAGGGAATGGGCACCGTATCTTGCTCTCTTTCCATCTCCATTTGGGTTTTGTCCTCTTCCACCAATGGAAGAGGTATCATGTGGTTTTCCAGATATTTGGATTCCTACTATTTATCTCAGTTAATAATGACTCACCATGACATGTATATGCATAGAGGTTAGTTACGATCATGGTTTCTATACGATTAGACGCATGTTTTGGAGGAGAGTCTTCCTTTGGATGCACTTGTCGCCTTACTTTAGAGGACCTCCATAGGCATGGGTCCTCAAGGCCATGTATCAAGCCACAAGGAAAATCATATTGTCTACTTCCCTATATTTACATTTTCGTTTTGTTTCTCACGCTTATAATGAATAAAGTGGGATTATTGGTTGGTGGGAATCATGACATCTGCATGATCCTCATCAATTGGTCATCATCCTAATTCTATGTCCCAACCTAACCATAGGGGATCTTCCATAAGAGTATGCCCCAAAAACCATACATGGGTCTCTATCATGGTATAATTCTTAATAATTTCACCATACTCATCCACGGTCTACCTCCGTTGGTGTAATCCCTGAACAAACCTCCAAATCACCATTTTTTGAGACATACCTCATGTCCCCTTTCATAAAAAATCATTTTTCGGATTAATCCCCAATAAAACAAAATAAAAAATCATTTTTAGTAATAAAACCAAACAAAATACCCTCAAAGGTAAATACTCCCATGTGAGGAAAACATTCAGAGGGCCCCCATAGACACTACTCCTCAATACCGAATTACGTGGGATTTGAATCTTATCCAAATGGAATACGTAGGAATACTCTATGTGGTATAAACCCAACACCCCAAACCAATCCTATTTTACTCTAGGCCATATTCCTAGTAGATTATTTTTCAACCTAGGAATCCATATCCCTTATAGGTTCCCAAGTACACTTCAGAATAAGTCGTTCACCAAACAATAACTAGGAAACGTTTTCCTAGATGTCCTCATGACATGATGTTAAAAATTCGTGGTTCAACTAATATCAGATGATCTTAAAAGGTATTATGTGTCATGATATGTGGAAACGGACTACATGTGTTATGATTTCTTTTACACTAATATGTAAGAAGTTAGTTTTATGGTTCTGATGCCAATAAAAAAACAAATCATGTCTCCTTGGATGATGATACACTCTGGAGTGCCCTATTGTGTGGTTCAAAACTAGCATAATTGTAATAATGAAAAATAAATATATAATAATATATGAGAGGATACCATCGATTGATAATCTCATATATATACAGATATATCCATTGATGAAGAACATAAAATACATTCAAATGATCCTAAATTATATACATTATAATAATTTATTTATTTCATTGTTAAACCATTACATACTTGGGAAATAATAAAGGATTCATGAAATTTTCATAAATCCAAAATCCATTCATATAATAGATAACAATTCCTCCCAAAAGGGTGTGATAATCCTGACCTACCATTCTGTTAGAAAATGTGAGTTTTTATTCATCACTAGCCAAACTACCCAATAAGCGCATTCCATTGCGAAAAAGGTTATTCATGGATGTAGAACCATTGGGTTTTTCTGATTCCATGAATAAATCCCATTGGAAACCACCTGAAAGAGACATGGATATGTTTTTTATGTAAATATTGTTTTGACAATAACATGAAACACCATTCCAATTTTTTATGGTATTAGGGGACAAAACAACGATGTTTGACTTGTAGAATTAAACCAAATGAATCTCCATGTCATTTTCAAAATAATACTATTTTATATTCTTACCAAAAATATGAAAGGAGTATTTATTTTTATCATGTATGGATTGAACAATATTTCCTACTATCATGACCACTCAATGATATAAATATTCTTTTACATGTTTCTAAGGATACTTTTCAAAGAAAAAATTTCATTGATATTTAAGAAAAAAATTTATTATAAAGAAGTGATTTCAAAATGAAAAGGACATTTTCCTCAAGAAATGTTCCATGTTATCTTTCAAAGTCATTTTCTACCAAAGATGAAATTATTTGATGATACGTAAGATTTTCTGGGGATATGATACAATGATATCATCTTTATTATTTATTTGGATGGATTATGTTTATGATGATAATATGTTTATGAAACTTATTCCTTTTCCATGGATTATGCTATGAGAAAATGATGATTTTTTTTGAAACTTGTGTCTTTTACAGAGGTTAATCTAGGATGAAATTTTTATGAAACAAAATTATTTTCATGGGTTATAATATAATTAATGATTTGTTATATTATAAAAAAGTTTTTATTATTTTCATTAGGTGATGTGTGGGACTTATATCTCCCTCCAATTCATTGGTAAAATATTGATATCTCATGAGAGAAACAAGACTAGAATTGGGAGTGAACCTAGTTCAGAAAGGGAATCTATCAATTATGTTAGTAATGGGAGTGAACCATGACTATTGTGATGGATTGGGGATTAAACTCAATCCACTATGATAGTATTATTAATGAACCTTGACTACTACAATGGTTTGGGAGTAAACCCAATCCACTATGGTCGTCTTGGAGGTAAATCCATTACCTCCACACAAATTATTTTCATTGCTTATGTGTATAAAACAATTCGATGTATTATGCTAATTTTATGTCTCCATGGCTCATGTTCATTTATTTATTTATGGTTTATGTCTTACGGACAACCAAGATTTATTCCATTACTCATTTTTTAGATCTATGATATAAAAGTTATGATTTTCAAATGATATTATCATGTTCACATACCCTTGTACTCATGTTATGTTGATATCTCTCTTATTTACCCTTACAAAGAATCTATTATCACACTTTATTATGTTTCCATTCCATAGGTTATGAATAGAGGTATTATGTATGATATGTCCTAGAAGTTTTCTAGTTATGAATAACTTAATGGGAGATGATGTAGTTCACTTATGAACTAGTTGTTTATGTTTCCATGATTCCAAAGACATTAAACCTAAATGATTATTTCATGGATAATTATGTTATAGAATGAATATTTTTCAATTAATATGTATTATTTATTTATGATAATTTTGGGACACTATAAATTATATGACTACACAATGAATAAGAGATTAATTTTGAATATAGATTTATTAGAAAGATATATTTTTTAGTAAATTCATGTATTCTTGAGAATAAAAAATGGATGTGAAGCATTTAAATAAAATTTTATTTATGTATTGTATTTTTCAAACCATATAAACCTTGTAGAATAATATAAATATCATAAAATAGTTATAGTGGTAGAAATTATATTAACGACGTAAACATTAAAAATAAAACATTCCATCAAATTGTTATAAATAAAGGTGAAAATGTAACTTTAATAGAACATTAGAATGATTCCTTTAAAACCTTTTAAAAGGGAAATGATAACAAAATATTTCAATAAGAAATCATTTTATTAAATAAAAATTATTTTTTAAATAATTTTTTAAATATATGGACATGTAAGAAAACTATACCTGATCAATAAGAGAAATAAGATCAAATTTTATTTTAAACATTCCTCTTGAAAGTTAAAATTGAATTAAATCATTAATAATCATGAATAAATATATATTAATTTTAAATACCTAAATCAGTTACCATATACACATCATAAAATTAAACAGGTTTTTAATATCAAATATATCTCAATTGAGTGTAAATTGAGTTGAAAACACTTACAATGATCATAATTTAGAAGTGAGAACTAATCAATAAAGTGATTATGTGTATCAAATGTAAATCCATCCAAATTAAAGTATAATTAAAACATAAATAAAATAATTATTATTTTACACTTAATATTTGAATAATATAGTCAATAAATAAGTGATTTAACCTAATGAAATGTGATTAAGATAATAATCTCCTTACAATAATTATAATAATGAATTAATAATTAATAAATATAGAGTATATGTGTCAAATAAATAAACAAACAGTAATATAGGTTTAAAAAACATAAATAAAAAAATGTTCATTTCTCACATAATCTCAATGTAATATAATCAATGAATAAGTGATTTAACCCCAATGAAAAGAGATTGTGTTATGAAACACCTTACCAAACACTTATCTTTAGGTAAAAATGTTTTAAACTCTTATATAATGGTTTTTAACAAGTTATCAATTTATAAAATTACCACATTCATATTTATAATATCCTATATGATATTATTATAACATATTATAACCTATTTGTTCATAATATTTCATTATTACCATTATTTTTTGTGTTAATAACATTATTTTCTCATGCATGTTTTGTAAGGGAAGTTCTAATTATTATGCTTGGGATATAGTTCCATAATATCTAAAAAGATACGAAAATTATAAATATAATATGTTTTCAATAGATATGTTTTTAGTCATTTCTGAAATTTGGACAAGGAACATGAATGACATCTCTTCGTAGAGATGGTAGGTCGAACATGCACATATGCGACGTTATCATTTCTTCAATGGGTGAAAGGATAAGGAAGTAGATGATATATTAAATTTTCATAACAAATAATATTTCATAAATATCGTATGTATACATTGTTTATATCATTTTTACTATCAATGTGAGTTGGTAATGGAGAAACATTACGTTAGTTAGTGAGGCGGTTGTCCACCATACACATGAGAAATTGTTTCATTTCCCATTTGATGGAGAATGAGATGTAATATTATAATTTAATAATCTTAATAAATTTAATATAAATATACGGAAGATACTGTTTTTATTATACTAGTACTTTTAGGACTTAATTGAAGGTTGTAAAAGAAGAAGTAAAAAAATAAAGAGATTCATTAAGACGATTACCTTCTCTTACAAAACTTTCCATTGAATATTTTCTTAAGGACCATATGGCTAGTCTTTTGGGAAGACTATAACAAAAAAACTTGAATAAGTAGGTTTAAAGGATTTTTTAAAGGATTTTTTTGAAACTATAAAGCTCAAAGTGGTGTCAATAAGAGATTGTATGGGTGTCCTTTTATAAGTTATGGATATGACACACATGGAATTTCATTAAAGATTGTTATTTGATAATATCATCATTTTTCAAAATTCTTAAAAAGAGACTATAAGATCAAAGGAGGGATAACATGTGGATGATATATGTCTATCTAATAGGATGTAAAGAAGTTTAATAGTTAAAATTACCATTATATCTAGGTTTAACCCCTTGGAAAACATGTATTAACCTTAACCATGGTAATGAATTTTCACTCTTTTCACTATTTATTATGACCAAAAATTATGTTGACCATATTAATTAATATTATTTTTTGTTATTCCAAATATAGAATCTATTTTATCAAATAAAATTCATAGAATTGGTATAATTTATAATAAACCCTCAAAACATGATGAAAAACAGTTTTTGAATAAACCAATATTTCGAGAATAAGATTAAATCTATATATATACTAAACCAGGATTTTTTCCCAAATGCTTGTCATCTTCCTACGAAGCCACGTCACCCAGTACTTCATTTCCCACAATCAATCCCGAAATACCCTCTTCCTCCGTTTGGGATTTACCATCGCTTTACCCCCACTCTCTGATTCTCCTCTACACTCTCTAGGGTTCCCGCTCCCCCCCAAATCCCCCCTCCCCAAAAACCCAATCTCTCTCCCCTCTTTGAATCCCTGCTGCCTCCATGACTGATCCGCCGTGACTCTGCCTCCACGCCTTCGTCTCCCTCTGATCCGCCTGCGACTCCTCCGACTTCGCCTCCTCCGCATTCACCTCCTCCGCCTTCGTCTCCTCCGCCTTCGTCTCCTCTGCATTTGCCTCCACCGCCTTTCACTTGTCCACCTTCGGCTCCACCACCTTTGACTCGTCTACATTTGGCTCTACCACCTTCTGCTCCTCCGCCTTCGGCTCCTCCACCTTCGGCTCCTCCCTCTCCGGCTCCTCTGATTCATGATTTTCATCAGGCCTTGCTACGGTACCAACTAAATCTATTCTGTTGTATCTTCCTGCCTTGATTTTTTTTTATCTTTTAGTATGGTTTCCCACTTTGAATAATTTGTTTTCCTCAATTTATCATGTTTTCTAATGTATCCTCCTGCCCACACTGCTCCCGCTCTCAGTTTTCATCACCTACTCATACACTTCCTTGTATATTTCGTCTACTCAATGCTATCCAATGTGTTGCGCCTCCGATTCGATCTACATCGTCAACTATTCACATACTCGGTTTTCAAATCAGAGCTCAGCTCCTCCTTTGGATTCATACCTTTTTCAACTTTTGGAACCCTTTCCCCTACAACGACTACTGAAGCGATAACCGACTTAAATCGATTGATGGCTTTGCTTTGAAGCTCAGATGTGGTTTGACTGGGATAACCTTTATTAATTTCCTTCCCGTGGATTGAATTTTGTTGAAATATATCATATAACCATATCCTCCTAATCTGAATTTTGGTCAAGAAATATAACCTAAGGTTAGTATATTTTTTCTCACTGCTTCAGTAATTTCCCCCCCATTTGGCTGGATGTTTTCTTTGTTCGGATTCTGATGTATAGATTCTTTTGATTTTAGGAGTTGGGTTCACATCTAAAAACATGTATTTTATCAGGAATGTATCGGCTCAAATGAAATCGGTACCTGGAAATGTTGTTAGGACTATCACTGCTTCTTACGTATTCTCTTTCAATCTTCTTGACATAATATTAGTTTATGAATTTTTTAGTAAAAATCTATATTCTCTTAGTTCCAAGTTTTATGTGTAAATGCATAGTGGATTTTTTACTTCTTGTGGTAACTAATGTGTAGATTCTATTTATTTTAGGAGTTATATTTGCATCTATGAGCGTGTTTTTTCATGTGAATGTGTTGGTTCAGATGAAGTTGGTACCTGAAAAACCATCACTATATACAATTTCAGTTTCTACATCCACATGCTGTTATCCTATTACATATTCTTCAATTTTTATCATCCTCACATAGTGAAGAAGTTGAGTCCAGATGAATGTGCATGGGATTATGGAATGATTATCTTAAATTTACATGCATGGAAGAGGATGAAAATAAGAGACACATATAATCATGTTCTTCTTGAGTTTTACTTGACAGTACTTGAATTTGGATTCAATTGGCAGGTATGAGTTGTTTCGGTTGTTTTTTCCTGTACATAAATGTGCAATTCCTTTTTTTCAGCATGCAAGGTCACCTTTTTCATATTCAAAATTAAATGCTCACATTTACTTTGGTATATTTTTATTTTACACTGGCTTAAATTGATCTATCTGAACATTTTTTCAGGTATGAGTTGTTTTTCTCAAGTATGTGACTTGAAATCATTGTGTTTTTAAGGAGGTGCACCATCGACAATGAGAAAATATTGTGCCTAAAGGATTTGATGTATTGTCTATTATATGGATGAATCCTTCTAAAAGGTTTGATGAGAAATCATTCATTATGTTTTTCATTTCCTTATTGATTAAATTTAGAAGGATATGGATGATCATGTTTTCAAGTATTTTTATTTTTTAAACCCGTTTAGAAAGGGTTTTGAGAAAGTTAGTTTTGAAATTAAGAACCTTGGGATCTTGGGAGTTATTGGATTATTCTATGCATCATATTGGTTTAATAATTTATTTATTCATTTATTTTAATCGGTCAACTTATAGTATGCATTTTTACATTGGTTTATTATAATATCAAACTTTTACTCCTTGGAAATATTGTTTCTTTCTCTTCTTAAAGGACACAAACCGGGCTATAAGTGGCTTAAGACACTTTCTAGTGTCCACTTGATTCTCTTTTTGAACCTTTTTTTTCTGCTAATGATTTTTGAACTTTAATTATTGATTCATATAATATATTACATTATTATAATAACTATATTATTCTTAATAATGATTATTAATTTCATGGAATCATTAATTATGTTTTATCATTGATTTGTGTTTTGATCATTGTTTTTAGATGTTAGGGGACAATACCTGCCATCTTGAAAGTGAAAGTGCATTTGGGGCCTACTAAGGATCGTTCAATATAACCCCATGGCTGAAATTTTCCCTGCCCCTTATTATTATGTGGTACATAAATCCAGTGGTATTTTGTAAAATTGCACTTCTCAAAAGTTCACATTTCATAAATATTTTTTTCATAATTTCAGGATCTGGTTTAAGATGCTCTATAAAACAAGGGATATTAATGTATTGAATTTTAAAAATATGTCAATGTCATGTATGGATGAACAAGGTAAGGGTCTATTTGAGAAAACATTCCAAAAACATCCTATAGCACATATTTCTGTTTGCATTTATAATATATGTTTCCTACCCAAAATATATCTTCCTACCCAAAATATATTTATTCTTTCCCAATTAAAATATTTTATGATCCACTGGCTATGATATGTGGTCTCAAGAAGTGATTCTTCTTCTTTTTGGTATCATGTATGAAAAATCAACTTCTATTGATAATTAATTTTTCTAATTTTAATTACTTCGATTATAAACACTAATAACATTTCATTCCATTGATATTCTCGGAGATCGCATCATATAACAAATTTTTTTGGTAGTTTTTTTGTATAATTTTATTTTTTCTTTTCATTTAATATTATTATTTGTTTGTTTAAAATACAGGTATTTGATTTCCATATTATCATGCCATCATTTTATGAAAAAATAATGGTCATATAAATTCATCTATTTTTTTAATTTTAAATTTGTTTATCATTTATTTGTTTATAATATAAATAAATGAGGGGTTTCCATTAGTGATTATTCTTCTATATGGTTTCATGTATGAAAAAATAATATATTTTAATAAATTAAAACTAAATTTTTTTATCATTTATTTGTACAGATATCAAATGTTGTATGCAATTTAATTATATGTTTGTGTACTTTATTTAATGTGTTTTTTAGACAACATGTTCTCTAAATATGCCCATATACAACACTATTCTATTTATAGTTGATAATTTTTTTAGATATAAAATTTGTTCTGTTTTAGTTTAGTTGATATACCAAACATGCATTCTGTATTGATTTTTTTCTTTCAAACTGAAAATTCATTTAATTTTTTTAATGAAGCGGTTTGCATATGTGTTTCTTTATTTTCAACTGCAGATTCCATTTAATTTTTTTATTAATAGTTAAATTGTTATGTTTTTTGTTAATTTAGTTTTTTACATTTCTTTTGCATCAATTTTTTATTTCATGTAATAGATTTATATGTTTATCTATGAAAAAATATGTTTTGGGTTTTAGGTTTCTAAACAATGAATATTCGGGTTTTCATTCTTAAATGAACATACATCCAGTTCTGAGGAAGTTCATGGGTGTGTATGTATCCATGTCACAACATACATGGTATCCATATTTAACCCTCTGAATTCATCATTTATAAATTTTGAATTATCAATTTCAATCAATTTTTTGTGCCTTTTTCAATGAGTTTTAGGAATACAATCCCAAACAGATTGGATTTCCCATTTTACCATTGGGTTTGATGTCTTCATTACACATATTTTTTGACTAAACAAGCAACATGTTAGTCATCAACCCATTTTTTAGACTCAATTTGAGAATAAGTTTCCTAAATATGCATGTTCTCATTATAATATGTACATTCTATATGGAGTTATATTACAATATTTTCACCTTGCATTTGTTTTCTGGTTTCACTAATTTCAATAATTTATCTTTGCAGGCTCATATTTGTCATTTTCAAGATATAATTGTGCAACATTCTGTGTGTGAATGTGGTACACCTTTCATAATGAGTTCTATATATTTTTTCCAATTGTATTCCAATATTAAGTATCACTATTTTTTGATTTTCAAAATATCGAATAATCATGTTCATTAAATTCTCATCCAACGGTAATATATTTTATTTCTCCATTTACATGTAAAAATCATGTTCATTAACTATTGTGACCATTTACCTACAATAATCATGTTCAATATTAAGTATCATTATTTTTTGATTTTAACAAGTTATATGTCTACTTACCTATAATAATCATACTATAGTAAATATGTTCATTAACTATTCATCATACTATTAACATATTTTGTCCAATACTCATATTTCAATATTGACTACTCTTCATTCTAAATTTTGAACATTAATGTAAAAATATTGTTGATTTTCTATAAAGTGTACATAATAGATAAATAAGTCTTACATGTTCTACATAAATTGTTTTTGTAATATTTCATTGCTAATTATCCTAATTTTTAAACTTTATATTTCCAATTTTTTCAATTTTTATGTACAAAATTGCATCACTATGTTGTGGCAGTGGCAGATGGTCAGTCTGTGTCGGGGATATGACTGGCATGGAAGTGCTGTTGTATGCACTGCGAAGCCACTGCATACAAGTTCTTGGTTTTCTCTATTCTGGAACAACATCTCTATCACCTGCAGGAGGTATCATTATAAGGTTCGTATTCAAATGCTCATTGATTAGTACCCCTTTGTTGTTAAGTTGAATCATTGTTTTGTAAGCTAAAAAGCAGCAGAACCACTTTCATCCATCATGGTGAACCTCTTTTCTTCTTAGTTTTTCCCTATATTCATCTCCAGTCTTTCACATCTTTGAAACTCACCCACAATAGGAAAACACTCTTAAAAAAATTTTACCTTCTTTTCTGAATATTAAAATTTCAAAACATATAAGTAATTTGTTTAATGTTGCATGTGCGGAACAATTGTATGTCATCTGGGGAGGTAAATACCAGGTCATCCATGAGCAGAATCCTTTCCTATGCCATTATACAATGACTGATACTGTTGATGTGGTCCCAATGGACCATTCGCTGCTTGTAGATCACTCCAGAAAATCATTTGATTTAGATGATGGAACAATGATGAAGGTATTTATTATTACATTTTTTATGTTTTACTTATTTCAATGTATTTTTTCTCACCTATATTTTCTACTGAAATGTTCTACAACACAGTGAACACATCCAGGATAGGGGAGGGGAGGATGAGGGGAGGGAAGGGGAGGATGAAGACATGGGAGGATAGGGGAGGGGAGGATGAGGGGAGGGCAGGGGAGGATGAAGACAGGGGGGCTGGGCATGTTGGATGGGAGGGTAGGGGAGGGGAGGATGAGGGCAGGGGGGATGGGGTGGTATGGTTTGAGGGGAGGGGAGGGGAGTAGAGGGGAGGATGATGGAAGGGGTGATGGGGTGGGAAGGTTTGAGGGGAGGGGAGGGGAGGGAGGAGGGGCTACTAGGGGAAGAGGTTGGGCAGAGTGGGGAGTGGTGGGGGAGGGGGCTGGGCAGGGGGGAGGTTGAGGTGTGAGGGGGAGCTGCTGGGATTGGGTGGGAGACAAGTAGTGATGGGGGAAGGTGAGGGGTAGAGATGGGTAAGTGGGTTAAGAGGAGGTGCTGGAAATTTTTTTGGGGGGAACTACTGGAAACATATAATCCATTTTTTAATGACATGTTTTTTTTCATTGCCATATGTCTGAAGGAAAGGGTACAATCCGATGACAAAAACAAAGGATGGAATGTCCACTTTAGATGTTTTTTCAACTACTATTATTTTTCTTTCAATTTAATACTTTTATGTTAGCGGTTTTCTTTATTCTACAAAATCAGGTGTCCTTATTGTAAGAATTTTTTCTATGAAGAAATGTTTTTTAGGCATTTGAAGTTGGATATTTATACACTGTGTTGTATTTTCTCGTTGACATATAGAATTATAATGTGTGTCTAGAAATGTAAATGTCCATTTGAATATTTTTTTAATTCATGTTCATTGGGATATTGTACTATTTATAGAATTCCTGTATAATATTTCTTTCATGTACTGGTCATAATATCTCAGTGACATTAATAGTTATGTAATTTCATTCATGTTCGTTTTTAATGTACTTTTCTAATTACTGTCAATTAGTTATCTTTATTCGTGTATTTGAAAATCGATACTTATGATTTTTTTCTACAATGTGACCTATTTACTTTTCCTTATTTATTTATATTTTCATATACGTTCATTTCATTTTTATTCAAAAATGTTGTTTTTCTTTTCAATTGACTGTTATCCACTATATTCTCATATATGTTTTATATGTTTTCAAATAATTTTACATTTCTTTTATATTCTCCTATATGTTTCTCTTATATTCTCCCTCGAACATTTCAATGGTTTATTCTGTACAGTTACGGTATACTTATGTTTTCCTTATGTATTATCATATATTCTCCAACATGTTTTCAATATTATTATACATATTCCTCTATATTATTTTCTTATTCTTATTTTCTTATGTTTTTAATTCTATATATTTTTTCCGATTATAGTTCAATATTAATTATCACTATTTTTTTTCAATATATACAATATTGATGTTCTTTAATATTGTAATATAGTTTTGTCTTCTTGAAAGTATGTGTCGAACGTATTGTCGTGCGAATGCACGGGTAAGTACTAGTTATATTAAAAAGTATGATTAGTAATAATAATTATATGGATTTAAATTTATATTTTTAGATATATAGTCAATAAATTTCAGTTAAATTATATATTACTAAATTTTATTTTAATTAATTTAAATAGAATTATTTTATGCATTTAAAAAACAGTTTTTTAAAAATTATCCCTTTTACCTCCAAATGATATTATCATTATTTAAATAAAATAATAATAAAAAATGGTTAATTATAAATATAATAAAAAAAATTATTAAAAAATAATAGATAAGTACTATTTTTCAACTATTCATAAAATCATATTTTTAAGGGAAATTTTCAAAAACTCATCCTAGATGAATTTTGACCTAAAATATTGAAAATCGATATTTATACTATTAAATTAGAATTTTTTTACATAAAAATTTAAAATTTATTTATATTATATTTTTATTAATATAAAATTTCCACTTGCTATAATTGAATATAGGGTATTATATTCTTCCCTCCATTAAAAATTTCATCCTCAAAATATTCATGTATATTACTCTCTGAAAAATGAGGTTGGTTATTATTTATAAGATACTAGGATTCTCATATTTATTCATCTCTTTTTATCTCTCTAATGTAATTTTATTATTAGATTTATCTTGTTCCTCAACACTTATTCTCAAGTTTCATGTATCTGAATGGGTTCTTTACAAAAAATTAGACCAGGTTCTAATTTTATATCTTAAAAGGTGAGAAAAATCATTGGGTTTTGCATTTACTTCCTTACCAATGATCTATGGAACAGAAAATGTACTTTAGAGAGGCTTGGTGGAATTTCTAAATGGTATGCCTCAACTCCATTTCTTTTTATAATTTCAAAAGGTCTGATATACCTGGGGATTATCTTTTCATTCTCACCAAACCTAATAAGTACCTTCCACAAAGATTCTTTCATGAAAAATGATCCCCCCCTTTAAAGACCAAATACTTATTATAATATAAATTTCATAAACTTCATTCTAATAAGATAGAGTACACAATCTCTTACAATATAATGCTTCATACAATGCCAATTGAATAGTTTAATGGAAATTATTATTATAGGAAAAATCCACCAAATGTTAATATTGATCCTATATATATTTAAAGTCATGTGATCATGACCGTAACTTGAGTTTTAATGTTTGGATTGTTTTTTTGTAATGTCCATCAGTTTGATGGTGATAGTTAGTTCTCAAACGAATCTTAGTATCTATAGACTTATGAATACTTATCCAGAATTCAAATGTAAATTTTGGATCAAGATCATATACAATTGAAGGGGGTGAACCATGAAGTCTTACAAATTCATTAAAATAAATTCTCCCAAGGTTCTCAAGTGGTGAATCTTCTCATATAGTAATGAAATGTGAAAATTTGGTAAAATAATCAATAATAACCATTATTCCATTATTATTTCAAGGAGTATTTTCTAATACAAGGATAAATTCTATAGTAATGTAAACCCATTTTTAGATAGGACTCTATAGAGGTTACATGACTCCTCTATGATGTTATCTCTTATCCTTCACTTGTTAAAAACCCAAAAAACTTGAAACGTAATCAGTAATTATTTTCTTGATATTATCCCACAAAATAATTTCCTTCAAATCACTATATATCATGGTGATAAAAGGGTGTATAGTGAAAATTGAGTTATGATAATAATTTATTAATACCCTTTTTAGCTCAGGTATAGATAAAACACTTAGCCACTTCCCCAATTTTATAGTGTCATCTTCATATATGAGGTTTCCAAATTACCTATCATTCAAAGATCTAATTTTATTTTGAAAATTTGCATCATCATGCTGAGAAATGTTTATCATTTCTAATATATATGGATTTAGAATTATTTAAAAAATTATTTATGTTTCACCTTACTTAATAATTTTCATATCCATGTTCACTAAACCGATGAACATAATATCCCTATGAATCTTCATTTGCCTTCCTTAAGTGGTATTGTATTGAGAAATCATAATACTAGACTATATCAATCCAATATCATTGCCTTATATTAATCTATTTCTATAAGAAGATGTATTTTAGACACTTATGATCTCCGTAGATCTCATATATTTTTCCATAGAGATATTGTATCTGTATCTTCAAAGTAAATATTACAGATTCCAACTAAATAACATGAGTTAGACAGTTCTATTAAAGACTATTTAAGTGCCTGAAAAAATATTCAATTAATTTATCATTATATATAAGGAAAAAATCAAGTCCCTTGTTCGATGCATCACTATATATCACAAATCCATCACTTCCAGGTGGAGAGTAAATATTAGAGCATTCAACAATCTCCTCTTTATTTTTTCAACACATTCTTCACATTCTATTTTCTATAAAAAATTAATACCTTTATGTGTAATATTTATTAATAAGTTATCCAATTGAACAAATTTTTTTAACAAATTGACGTTAGTAACCTTACAAATAAATGAAACTACAAAACTAGATTATAAGTTTTTGTGTAGTACATTATTTGTGTGCATTTTTCTTCGTAGGATCAACTAAGATTCCATCCTCGAAGATAATATGGCGAAGGAAAGAAAATTTCTATTTCCAAATTCAAAACATTCTAAATTTCCCCTATAATTATTTTTCTCTATGATTTTCAAGAAATATTTGCAAGTGATTCGCATTGTCCACATAGATTTTATAGTATACTAAGATATCATCAATAAATAACCAAAAAAATACTAATAAATTCCTTGAGTACTCTTTTCATTAAATCCATAAAAACATAGCATAAATTAATAAATAAGAATGAAATTAATGTACATTTTTAATGTATATACCTCATATAAAATCCTATCTTTAGAATATATTCGTTCATTAATAAAAATTTCAGATAACTAAAATGAATTCCAAGATTTGATAAATATTGATCTCCATGAATTTGATCAAATAAGTTATCAATTTGAGATTTAGGATACTTGTTCCTTTTATTAATATCATTATATTGTGTATAATAAATTCAAATCCTCAATGATCCATGTTTATTCTTGAAACAAATAATAAGGGATCTCCATGGAAAAACGCTTGGGTGTATAAATCCCTTTTCCCACAACCGCTTAAGTTGTTTATTCAATTCCACTAATCCAATTGTTTTTATTTTCGAGGGATTCTTTGATATTGGTCTTTCATAAGGGATTAAATGAATAGAAATCTCAAATTTATTTTTTGGTGGATGAACAAGAATTTTTTTAAGAAATACATCATTATATTCATGTACAATAGGTACATTATAAATTAGAATATTGCCATTTTCACTCATATATTTTTTCTTCTCTTCTTCCTTAAGAATATAATTTGGAAGAGCTACTGGATTTTTATCTATATATGTATCCTATGATTAATACAATCCTATAAAATTTTGAATTTTACATCTTTAACACAAGTCATAATTTATTTAACTTTGAAATAAATGTTTTCATTATATTTTCAAACCCACTCAGTACCACAGATTATAAAAAAATCACCATAATAAATTATGAAAATAATACATTTTTATCTGTCATAATGGAAACTAACAAACATATTATTATTTTGGTGATATTTCCAGTTGGAATCTTGATAGAAATATCCCTTATTAATGTGGTAGAAAAATATTTAATTTTCTCAGCAAACAAGGATGACATAAAATAATGAGAAGACCCAAAATCCAATAAATAATTAACTTAATATGAGGATATGATTAAACGACCACTTTATATTTATGAACATCAACCTTAGTTGTAGAGATCATATAATCTTATCTTCTACCCTTATAAACATCAATGGTAAGTTCCCATGAATCATTGGACATTGGTTTTAATAATGTACCATTTTTTAATAGTTAGAGAACTAGATAATAATGGTTTATTTCTTCCCTTTTAATTAATTATAAATAATACTTTAATATCAACAATTATAAAAAACACTCATTCCTTTCAAGCATTTTCTTTGATGTTTCTTCCCACAAACTTCAAAAAATGTAAATTACTTCATTCTAATCTTATTATTTGATATATTCCTTGTTTCCTGGTGTTCATCCAACCTCTTTTTCTCTTGATTTCCCTTCAATATATAGTATATAAAAAATGTGTTCTCTATTTTGATAAAATATAATACTATTTCATCACATGATGAAATTTTTTGAGAAATCAATGCTCTTCGAAGGCTTGGCATAATCCCTATAACGAAATTTCCAATATTTCTTTCAGTATTACATATGGAATCCATATAATACCAAGATAATCATGTAAAGGTAGAAAAAAATTCTACAACACTTTCTTCTTCCTTTTTCTTGAAATTGAGAAAATTTTGCCTCATTTTATTTCACTGCTCAAAAGGGAGATATTTTTTGAATGTTGTTACCGTAAAAGATCTCCACTCCATATATTATATTTATTTCTCATCACTAGTATTCTAGATCAATAACCACCACTAATCTATATCTACCTTTAATAGAATAAACTACTAGTATAAAATTTTCCATTTCATCACATCCAAACCCAATAAATATCTTTTCCAGGGACTTAATACTATATTCATCTACCACTAGATTAGTAGTTACACTAAAAGATGGTGTCTTATGTCTCTTGAAACAATCCAATATAGGTGTATCATGGTTTAAAAATTCATGGAGTACTATATTTTTAGGGTTATTAATCATAACATCGGATAGGTGCCCTAATATGGCCATGATCTATTCATGTAAAACAGCCGTTTTGCTGGATATCACAGTATGTAAATTTTGAAATTGGCCACTAGTATTGATACCATTATTTCTACAATGTTACATTTAAAAAAAATTAAAAAAACAATTATCTTATAACATTATGAATTTTAAATCATAACATATAAATATAAATAGGGTTTAACACTTAACATAAACTAAAAATTTATGCATTGTTAGTATCAAAATCATAAAATTGGTTTCTTCCGGGATATCATAAAATTATAAAATTATATTAAAATATTTTCTAATGGTTTTTAAATAAAATTTTAATTAACTCGAGCATATCCCCCACGATTATCAAACTACCTGCACAGTAAGGACACATTTACTATGCACTAGAATGATGGATGAGATATAATTGATCACATCTTTTCATATCTATTATCCCAAAATATAACTGTTTCACAACCATGTCAACTTATAGTTACTATAAAATGAGATATTTTTAATAAAACCACTCAATATATACCTTTCCATGTTTTATGATATTATCATATAATTATACATTTCTTCAAAAACATTCATAGTGTTATGTTCCATAATCTACATTTTACAAAATCTATTTCTCTAGGTTTTAGATAAACTTATTATGAAACCAATAATTAAAATCTCAACTCTAATAACCCTTATCCAATGAATAAATAATTATATTGGTATTATATTCAATGGATATAATCCTAATTTTCTAATCATTTTTCTAGTCTTGAATAAACAAATAAATATATAATTTTAATTTTACATTGTAAATAAAATATAAAACCTAATAAAAGAAAAAGTTTGGAATATTTTAAACTCTTTCAGATAATTCTTCTTCATATACTATAATAGGGAAACTAAATAAGAGTGATCTCAAATTCTCAACAAGGTCTGAGTACAATAGAATTTATTATGAGTGAATAAGGAATAATCAATATGGTGAGGTAAATAAATGAAAACACATGTTATTTAATCAATAAATTTAGCATGAATTGAATTAATGGATAAAATCAAATAAAATAATCTCATGAATTATAAATTAAAGAAATTAATAGCATTGGACTTCATGAATTTAGACATCGTGATATCATTAATTCCAAGACCTAGTGCCAACACAATTTAAACTATGGGTAGGCATACACCAAAAACCCATTTAATAAGTCTATGTAATCGTCTTCTTTCATGGGGAAAGTAGATCATCAAGGGGATATATAATTCTAGGCCCAACACATCACCTCATGTCCAAGTAATTATTCATATATTAAATGATAAATTTAATTCATAATTATATGTCTTATTTAAAAATATCTATATTGATTAAATTATATAGAATATCAAGATTTCTCTCATCAATGAAATAATATTCAAAGTAAAACACAATATATACAAATGGTATATGGTTTTGGAAATCAAAATATTCCTGACACAAAGAATATAGATATTTAAGAGAAATAAAATGTTCTATTAAAGATGATCACATGAAATTTAAAGTTTCAAGATAACATTAATGGACAAAAATCAATAAGATATTAAATATTACCATCAATTTATTATAAATATACGGTTTATAATAAATTAATTTATTTTAGAGAATAAAAGAAAATGTAATAGAAACATTACTAAAACTTTTCATTAAATATTTATTATTTTTAAAACCATAGAAAATATGTTGAAAAATATAAATATCATAAAATGGTTATGGAAGTATGGAAGTCTTTTAATGTTTTATACGTTAAAAAGAAAACATTTCTTTTTGAATTTTTATATGAAAAGTCAAAAATGAAACTTTCATAAAACATTAGAAATATTAAATTTATTTTTTAAAAAAATTCAATAATAAATTAAAATGTTCTTTTTAATTAATTTGTGTAAATAAAAAAATTAAAATAAATTTATAAAAATATATACAAGGAAGGAAAATATACCTGATCAAAAAGAGAAATAAGACAAATGTTTATTTTAAACATTCTTATTCAAAGATTAACTTGAATTGATTTATTATAGATCATGAATAAATATATATTCATGTTAAATTAATTAAATAATAAGTATATACAATACCTAAAACTAAGTATATGAATAATACCAAATATGTCTTAATAGAGTGGAAATTGAGAAAGAATCCATTAAAATGATCATAAATTAGAAGTGATAGTTCATTAATGATGTGATTATGTGTATCAAATATACTTCCACATTATGAAATTTTAAAAAAATACATAAATCTAACAAAGATCATTTCACAAAAAAATCCTATCTTAATATAGTCAACAAATATGTGATTTAACCCAGTGAAATGAGATTGGGTAAAAAACCCCTTACAAAGATCATATCATTGAATTGAGAAATAATAAATAGAGATATTATGTGTAAATAATTTAAATCTAATAAAATTAATTTTTAATAGAAAATTAAATAATTCAAAAGACATTTTACAAATAATTATCGCATAATATATTCTATTAAAGAGTTATTTAACCCAATCAAAGGATATTGATTTAAGATACCCATTAACTCACACTTCCATTTAGTTGAACATGTTTTAACATCTTTTATAATTTTTTTAAACATGTTATTAATTTTCACAATAACCATATTCAAATTAATGATATCATATATCATGCTCTTATAACATCATATCACCAATTGGTTAATAATATTTCATTAATATCGTTGTTTCTGGTGTTAAATGCTTCATTTTTAAATGAATGATTTTTCATGGATGTTTCCATTATTATGGATGTGATATAGTAACATAATTTTAAAAATTATTTTAATGTTATAAATATAATATTTATCCATTCAATATATTTTTTTAACCATTTATTAACGTTGGAAATGGAAAATGAACAACATCATTTCATGGAGATGGTAGGGAATACTTACTCACATGCAACGTTATAATTTCCTTAATTAGTGAAATGGTAACAAAGTATATGATATATTAAATTTAAAGAACCAATATCATTTCATAATTATAATATATATTTTCATTTTTCTATCATTGTGAAAATCTATGCTAGTGGGCGATAGAAAACAAATTATATCAGTTTATAAGGTGGTAGTCCCTCTTATACAAGTGTTATTGTTTTGTTTCCCATTTAATGTTGAGTGAGATGGAATATTATTATGTCATCAACATAATAAAATTTCAATATATGGGAGATACTACTGTTATTATATTTTAATTTTTAGGATATAATATACGGTGGAAAAAGAAAAAGTAAAAAAAGAAATATCTTCATTAAGATGATTAATTTTTACTAGAGAATACACCTTTAAATTGATTTTCAAGGACCCTAGGTTTGATATTTTAATAAGACCAAAACCTATATAACATGGATAAATATTTTTAGATGACTATTTTTATGGTTTTTCAAACCTATAAGTGTGAATGTGTTGTAAATAAGAGATGTTAGGTGTTTCCTTTTTTAAGTGTGGTAGAGGAAACACATAGAATTTCATAAAATATTAAAATATTTTAATATCATTACCTAGAAAAATGATTCCAAATGGATAAAGGTCAGAATTTGGGATAATAATACGTCAAAATATGGCAATCCAATAGGATTTAAAAAAGTTTTACTAGAAAACATACTGTTTTCTGTTAATTTATCACCCCTCCTAGTGAACCTATTTTAATCTTAACCATGGTAATAACTTTTTATTATTTATGATTTTATATATAACCCAAAATTAAGAAGAAATTATTAAATAATATTTATTGTTATGATTAAAAATATGGATTATATTTTATCATATTAAAATCACAAAATTGTTATAATTTAAATTAAAAATAAACCCACAAAACATGATGTAATAATAATTATATGGATTTAAATTCATTTATATAGATATATAATATAAAATGTTAATTTAAATAATACATTATTAATGATTAATTTAATTAGTTAAAATAAAAACAAATTTTTCATTTAAAAAAAATTCTGACAAATATCCATTTTTACATCCAAATGAACTTATCTGTATTTCTATAAAATTCATAATAAATACATGTTTGATCATAAATATTATAAACAAATATTATAAATTAATGTATTAACAGTTATATACAATAATTATAACTATTAATTAAATTAAATTTCTAAGGGAATATTCTATAAACATATTCTATGCTTATTTTGACCTTGTAAGTTTAAAATCAATAATAATATAATAAAATTCAAATTTTCTTCCATGAAATATTAATAATTTAATTATATTATTTTTTTTTAAAATAAAGTTTTTTTACTATAAATAAATATCAATTGTTACATTCTTCACTCCTTCAAAAATTTCATTCTCAAAGATTTTATAGAAGTAACTTTCTAAAGAAATGGGGGGTGGTTCTTCTTCATATGATCCTATGATTCCCATGTTGCTTCCTCAATTTTGTTATATCTACAAATTACATTTACCATTTTCACTATTTTTTCCCTTAACACTTTTCATCTAGTGTCATGTATCTAGACAGTCTCTTCACAATAATATAGATCATTTTCCAATTCTATTTCTTCATAGGTGAGCACTTGCATTGGGTATGACATGTACTTCCTTAACAATGAGATATAGAATACATCATGTAATTTAGAGTGTCTAAGTGACATTTCCAAATGGAAATAAAATAATATAAATATTTTTATTATTTAAATAGGTCCAATGTTCCGGGGGATCTTTTTTCCTTTATTACCATACCTTATAACACCTTTCCATGGAGATACATTCTTGAAAACATGATATCCAACTTAAAATACCATATATTTTCTTATGTTATCGAAAATATTATTATTCATAATTTTGGATACTTTAATATGAGTCTAAATAGTCTGTATGTTATTTTATACCACAACATATTATGGTCCAACAAGCTTCTGTTCACCAACTTCATCATAAAAAAGTTTGATAATGAAATATCATTCCATATAATGCTTCATATGGTTCCATTTGAATACATTAAGAGAATCTATCTATATATGAAAACTCCACTATTATTAAATATTTACCCCACCTAACATTAAAGTAATGTTAGCATGACCTAAAGAATATATTCTAATGTTTTAATAGTTTTATTGGATTGTCCATTACTTTGAGTGGGATAGGAAGTGCTCAAATAAAGCTTGTTATCCTGAGCATTGTGAAGAAATTTCTATAATCTTGATATGAATCTTGGATCATGATAAAAAATTAAAATTGGTGAACTATGAAGTCTCAAAAATTCATTACTATAGACTCATGAAAGTCACTCAATAGGAAAATCTTCTCATTTAGTGAAGAAATGTGCCTATTTTTTAATAAAATCAAAAATAAATCATATTGTATCTTTATTTGTTGGAATATTTGGTAATAATGGGACAATAATATAGTAATATCTTTCTATTTCCACATATGAATAGTTAGAGGTTCTGTGACACCTCTAGGATGTTTCCTCTTAGCCTTTACTTATTAAGAAACCAAACATTTTGACTTATAATTAGCAATTTCATGCTTCATATTGTCCCACAAAAAATGTTCCTTTATATCTCAATACATCTTGGTGCTACCATGGTGTATATAGAAATTAAAGAGATGAGAATTATCTAATAATTTTATTTTTGAGTCAGGTATATATGGTAGAAAAATCCTAATTCCAAATTTTAAAACTTCTACATCATATACGAGGTATGCCAATTTCCCATCATCCACACCTTTAATTTTATTTTTAAATTTCCCATAATCCGGCTGAGAAATTTTTATAATTTATAATAAATATGGTTTGTAAATCATTTAAAAAATGTCTGATTTTTTCCCATCCTTAATAATTTGTATATCCATCTTCACTAAATCCATGAACATATGATGATTTTATAATCTTATATTAGTCTGAACTCTAAGATCTTTCTTTCTTAATGCATCTGATACCATATTTTACTTCCCAATGTTGTATTGTATTGAGTAATAATAATAATTTATTAGCTATATCCATCACCATTTCATCATGTTGGTCTATTTAAGTGAAAACATGTATTTAAAAATCTTATGATCTATGTTTATCTAAAATTATTTTCCATAGAGGTAATTTATTCAAATCATCTAGGTAAATATTATAGTTTCAAACTCATTGTGATGAGTTGGATAGTTCTCTTCATGATTCTATAACTACCTTAATTCATAGGTAATTAATTTATCAATCTATAAAAGGATATAACCATGTATCTTATTTGATAAATCACTATACATCACAAATCAATCACTTCCTAGTGGTAGAGTCAAAATCAGATCATTGAACAATATCCTCTTTAGTACTTAAAAAAAATTCTCCCTATTCCATTTTCCATACAAAATTCACTACTTTACGCATAGTATTCGTTAACAGGTTAGCCAATAGGGGAAACTTTTGAACAAATCACTAATAATAACCATCAAAACTAATGAAACTAAATACGTAGATTATGTTTGTTAGTGTAGACCATTCTTCAACTTTCTATATCATCATACTATCCACAAAGAGTCTATCATTGGAGAGATTATAGAGAAGAAAAGAAAAATTCTGAAGTTATAATTAATACATTATGAATTTCCCATATAATCAATTTTCAATAAGAGTCTCAAGAATTATCTCTAAGTGATTCTCCTTGTAACAACCCATAACTTTTGAATGATAATTATTTTTTGAAATGTGTGTTATATTAGTTTCTCACAACAAAAAAATATAATTATTAATGAAGTGAATACAAAGGGAAATTTGACCATATGGATTTTACCATTTTATGACCATTGGCCAATATGACTATTGGACAATATGACTGTTGGAAACTGTACTCTTGATAATAATTTTAACATTATCATTATAGTTTATATGTAAAATTTTATCAAAGAAATATTGATATTGAAAAAATATTTGATGTCCTCAACAAATAGATTTATAACATTGGAATCCCATTTTTCATTGCTTGGAATGGATGTAGCATCACTTGGGTTCTCCCTTTACAATGTCTAAACCAAGCTTCAACATGTGAAGTTTGAACACAATTTCCTTTGAGAGACATTCAAGTTAGTATAAATTACCACTTGGATAATGTTATCTAAGCCACCCCATGAATCTATCACCATCACACACCTTAACCATAGGTCGTATGTATGTTTTATAAGGGGTTATATTTCAAGGCAAAAGTTATTTAATGTTCAATTCCATTGTATAAATAGTTATTATTCCATATATTCTATTGTAAGAATAGTTTTTCTTAATAAGATTCAAATATATTTTGATAAATTTTTTTAGACCGAAATTTCACTTTCCAAAAAAGATATAAATATTTTTAATAAAATAAGATAATATTAATAATACTAACCGAAAAGTACTTGGAGTCAGGTGAACCTACCCATATTATATTAAATGAAAATAATTGTTCAAAATAGAATATTACAAAACAGCCTTACACAGGCGTGTAAAAACCTTTGAATAATAATTAGCATAACAAAGACGACTACAAGATCCAGAGTTCTAAATGGCTAACTAGATATAACCACTTAAATTTCTCTTTTAGAGAGGGAATCCACCAGTTGATTGGATTCACAAAAAACATGTGTAACATCAAGAGAGATCCGGTCAGCATGTTGAAGGCAATCAACCCACACTGAAATCATCCTCTATGGTACATTCCTTGACCGAATTTTCATAATTTAGATAGTAACTGTAGAATATGATTCCAACCATAAAATCACTCCATTTATAGTGGATGGAATACCTTATAGATTTAATCATTGACCATAGTTCATCTTCAATATCAGTCACATTACCAATATAGTTATAAAATAATCTCTTGACCAGACCCTGATAAGTGCGAAAGACACCTCTGCAGCCAGCAAGTCTTGGTGATCTAGATATAGCTCCATCAACATTGAACTTTAACCACTGTGGGATAGGTGGAATCCATCGAATATATTTCACCATGAGAGGCTTCTTTGACCTACCATTTACACCAATAGACCTCAAAAGCACTAGGTCAGAGACATCATTATTCATGGACCTAGTTTGAACATGAGAAGCAGAAATAATGGCTTGGTGGACAGCCAGAATAACAGCCTAAAATGAAGGCTTATTGCTTCTGAACATCAAATCATTGTATTCCATCCATATATAGAAAATATCAAAAATAGTGGAAGTGATGATCAATGAATAGACCTACTCACTACCGGTGTACCTGTAAATAGCATGTAGCACAATTTCTATGGAATAGAGCTATTGGGGTACCAAAAAATCGCATTCACATGGGACCAAACACTACTTGAAAAGAAACATTAAACAAAAATATGGGACATCGCTTACACTTCTCTCAAAAAGAATAAACATACTAAGAAAAGACTCCTCCCAGTGTGTTTTATACGGTATTGTAGGGAGAGTCTTTGCCTACAAATATTCTAGAGTAGCAAAAAATCAGTAGGGGGAACAAATGGTTTGCACATTCCATAAATCCAAGATGGTGGAGGAGACAAAAGACCATAGTGGAATATGTAGTATTCCTTTATGGTGAACTCACCATTCATGTTTTTCACCCAAACAAGACTGTCCATATCATAAAACATGTACCTGGACATTTCCATACACATTGGGTAGGAATAATCATTTGAATGGATTGGTCATCACTAAGATCATAAATGGTTTTATCCCTTAGAGTTCCTCACACAGTCATCTCAGTGCAGATCGGGTGAGATAACCAGTGGGTTGTCCAGAAGTTCAGTGGGGACTACTTGCAGACAATCCACCTTGAGAATACCATAAGATTAGAGTATGCCTTTTTTCAATACAAGCCACACAGAAGAGTCCATGTAGCCAACCCATCCATTAAACATCTTCTCAATGAATCCGGTGCTCAAAAAATAAAGGGATATGTCAGATTTATAAAGTATCTTCTAAGTGACTTTTTTGATCAAAGAGTCTTCAAATGTTCGAATATCCTTAACACCCATTCCACCCATATCAATTGGTCTAACTTATTATTTCCTGGAAACTAAGATCAATTTATTATCATCAATAGAACCCATCCAAATGAAATTCATAATTTTTCTACTCAACACTCTTATAAGGTTTCTAGGCCATTTATACAGAGAAAAAGTATACACAAACATTGATGTGATAAAAGAATTTACCAAACCAATTCTTCATTCTTGAGATATATTTCTCCCCATCAAATTTTCTTTCTGATTAGTAATTTTTTAGAGAAATATTATCTATATGAACCCTCTTCACCCTACCCTAAAACATAGGCACATCAAGGTACGTAAACAGTAAAGATACCCTCTTAAAACCAAGCTTACGTGCAATTTTAATCTGTTTGGAAATAATAACACCTTCCCCAAACATGACTGAGGACTTACTCGAACTGATGACTTGTTCGAAAACCTCTTCATAATGTGAGAAGATACACTTAATACAAGAAATGGTACCTATATTAGCCTTTCTAATGATCAAGATTTCATCCGCATATAGAAAATGGGAGGGAGAAAAATAATTCCTTCCAACACTCATCCTCTTATATAAACCAGTATTAACAAGGTCGTGAAGACACCGACTGATATAATCTTTATCTATAGAAAATAAAAGACCAGAGAGAGGATCCCCCTACCTTAATCCTCTTGAGAATTTAAAGAACCCCATAGGATAGCCATTTACCAGAATAGAGAGTCTAACACTCTTCATAATGGACCCAATCAGGTCAATCATACCTTGTGAAAACCCATGCATTTTTATAATGGTAAAGATGAAACTCCATTTTATGGTGTCAGAGGTTTTATAAATATCAATCTTCAAATCCATGTTACCACAATTCACATTCTTATTCATGACATTAACACATTCAGTAGCAATAAAAAGACGGGTTTGTATAATTCGTTCGGGAAAAAATACAAACTGATTGCAAGATATCAGCCCTTTGGAAATTTCACCCAATATGTGTGTCATTATCTTTCTGATCACTTTTGGTATAGTATTTCCAATTTCAATTGTCTGTAAGTAATTAATTTCTAGGTAATTATCCTTATTTGTAATAAGAGAAATAAAGTTGGAGTATATCTCAAAAGGCATATATGAGGAGATAAAGAATTCTTTCATAGAACTCAAAACTTCAACATGAAAAATATCCCAGTAGAACATGAAAAACTTATTTTTGAAACCATTAGGTCCTAAAACACTATAAAGATTGAGATAAAAGAGAGCATCATGAATTTCATTATCTATAGGTATCTCAACAAGTCCCTTGTTTGAGTATCATCAATAGATGGGTCATAACACATTATAGTTTCCCTATTATTGGCCACCCCACAATAAGAGTAATGTCTCTCAAAATAATCTATCACTGCATGTGAAATCTAATTCTTAGAGACAAAAAAATTCCCTTCAATATGAAGGGAATTGAAACTCATCTAGGCCTTCCTCTCCCAATGCATGCAATGAAAAAATCTTGAATTTCTATCACCTTCTTTCAACCATATGGTTATAAACTAATCTTGAGATAAATTTTCCTTAAGATTTAAGAGTTTTTCCATCTTTGAAGCAGCATATATCTCAACCTGAGAGGGAATGTATAGGGACATGTTATCATTTTGATAGGATGACAATCGAATTTCAGCCTCTTTAATGTCATTATCAAGAGAGGATAAATTTACCTTACTTTATTCCATCAGCTATGAACTTATAACCTTAAATTTAATGCATAGGATATACAGAGGGCTACCAAGGAAAACAGATTTACATGCATCTAAAACAACTTCCCTGCCACCTGGTATTACTAACCATGCATTATTGAACCCAAAGGGTATAGGGGCAGACCTCAAACTGTTACTACAAACATCAATTAGAAGAGGATTATGATCTGAATGCAATTTTGGAAGGGTGATACCTAAAACATCAATAGTTTCATTTCTATCATCATATTGCATAAAACACCTATCCAATTTACATGCCTACCTCACATTGATAGTGTATCTAGACCATGTGAAATCAACACTAGAAATAGGAACCTCAGTCAGGATGCACCTATCAATAAAAGAAGAAAATTCAGATGTTGAGACCTACAAAAGTTATCACCAGTTTTTTCCTCGGGTCCCAAGACAGTGTTGAAGTCACCAATCTGTATCCAATTACACTCCATATTTGCAGCAAGATATTCCAGGTTCCTCCAAAGTGTTCTTCATCATGTAAATAAATTAAAGGAATAGATAAAGGACACCAAAATAGATATCTTATTGATACAACAAGATAGTGTAACAAATTGATGGTTATTCATAAAAGAGTTGATAATCACATAATCATGCTTCAAGATCCACATAGACATAGCATTATTATCAAATTTGTTATTAGAAATCAGGGAGTAACCCAAGGATCCCCATTTTAAGGATAACCAGTTCTCAAATTGTATTCTTGGCTCATTAATACCCATTAATATAGGTTTTTTTCCTTAATAATATGCCAAAGGGCTTTGACTATGGGAGGGTTCCAAATCCCTTTACAGTTCCAGTACAGAGTCTTCATTTATTAGCATATCTGAGCCAAGTACTATGCCCATCATATCTATGAGTCACATTTTAAACATTATTAGTATCACCAGAGGAAGGATTACATGACTCCTAATCATCTGATTGGGAGGTATCATCCTCCTCAGTGGAAATGCTGAGAGAAGTTAACCTATTAGCCGAGTCAACCGGACCACAACGCAATGTAGCCGGTAACCTCCTTTTTTCCACCTTTGATGGATAAAAATGTTTAAAATAAATAACTTTCTATCCAGCATCATCAAAATTGATAACATGAACATTATTATCCTCACCAGTGTGAGAATGAGATTAAGACTCCATTCGATCATGAGCTTCCACTATAATTTGTGCAAGAGAACTATCATAGAAAGGCACCTCCATAGCAGTATCTCGTGGCAACACCATAGGCTCATACCTATCTTCATGTGCATAAATGGCATGTGGTGGATCATCATAAGCACAACCCACCTTTGAGACAGCTCCAACCGGCTGTATCAGATTCCCTAACTGACTGTTAGATAGTCTTGTGATCTCAACAAGCTGATCATGTGCAACCAAACAACTCTTGTCAACTACAACATCACAAGTACCTACTATTAAAACCTCATCTTGGGGCATCGAAGGTGCCTCCATAATCTTCTAAACAAGATCATCTTCATGATATGTTCCATGATCAACATGTACATCCAGTGTCGTACCATTATGGGTGGAGGGACCAATGTTAAAAAATAAGGCCTTAACTTACTCCTCCTGCAGTTTTCAGCATCATGACCCCTGATATTACATTGACTACACACCTTGTACCTATTACAATCTGAAAAAACATGCCCAAAAAATGATATTTAAGCATAATGTTGGTTTCCTCTCATATAAAATGCCAATATTGAGACTATCATCTTTCGTAGTAAACACCACCTCTTCTAAAAGTGTGGATTTAATTTCATTATCAAAAATAATCCTCACATAGTGACCATAAGTGTGATATTTTTTCTTCTTGTCAAGTCTGGTTGGATTAATAATAGACGATGTAATGTCCTAGAGAATTTGAGGATGCCAATAAAACCACTTGAGAAAACATATTTGAATCCATACCTATGAAAATGTATTTTTAACAGTGTTAGGGTCGAAGCATCTATTCCATTCATGAATCCAAAGAAAAACAGGATTAAATGGGACATAACAAAAGCTCCATGCTCTTATTTTGATCTCATATGAGCGGAAGATGATATGATACAACCCCATCCCATCACTGTCATCTTCCGGTTTATGAGGCCTCATATATTAGCAATCAGACCGGTAAGATCAGTAAATTTCTAGGGCATCACATTTTTGGAATCACCTCTCGAGTAATAATCGAAAACATTCAATTATATCCCTCTCCTCTAGAACAATTTGGTTTTTCGAGACATGGCAACGAGACCCTTTTTGATTATCTTACCAGAGTGGGAAGAATTACAATCATTGAAGGAGATGGTACCTTCATTATTAACGGTCTCTAAAAAGCTATTCTTTTTAAAATCTTATCCCCGATAGATATTTGACATAAAAGAAAATTCCTTCATGCAGTGGCTGAAGAGATATTTATTCCCAATTTGATCATCTCCAACCACACCAAAATTAGATACCTTCCATGTATCAACGATTTTTAAGCAGGAATCAGATCCATCTAGGTTAGGGTTGTCACCAAAAAACCCACCACACTCAGCCATATTAATAATAATTATTTAAATAAAATAGTGTGATAAAAACACTCTTATATAAATATAAATGATAATTTTTTTTTTCAAGTGTCATTAATTTTAATATGCATATTCAATCCTCTATTATTTTTAATATATAATGAATTTTATATTTAAAAATTAGAATTATTATATTTATAGAATTATTATATTTTTAGAATTATTATGACAAAATAAATATCATTTTTAAATAATCATGTAGAAATTAGGTTAGGGTGAATTTATGAAATGATTCTAAAATACTTTATTTTTCCTTGAATAGTTAAAATTCTGTTTGAGTTTTTGGTGTATATAATGACATCATAATTATTTTATAATGATATAATTACTAATTAACCACAATAAAAGACTTAATGTGTGTTATTTTATTATTATTAATTGATTCAATATATTTTAACCAGTTTTCCAATATATATTTTACCTTCCGCATTCTCAAATGGAATCTTTAACATTAAGAATGTTATTTTGTGAAAACATTAATTTTTCTTACCAAAATACGTTATATAAAATGATGCCTAAATATTGTGAATTAAAATAACATAAATTTTTTTCCAAGTTTCCAATACCATGGTACAATACCATTGGAAATCCCATGGCTTTTCATTTACCACTAACTAGGTTTCCAATACGTTTACTTATAAATTAATAAACCAATCTACCACTTTTTCTATATATATCCACCATTTATCAATTTTGTTTTACTCCCATTTAATCCTCCACGAAAATATAACCATTTAACCTCCCAAGTTTTCCTCTCATGGTGTACTCAAGCCCTAAAGTTCCTAATACTCATGTTTTAGGAATTTCTCTTCAACGTAAGGTAAATCTCCACTTCTCTTTTATAATGGAGTCTCCTATTTATGTGGTATGCCTTTAAAATTTAAAAATTATGTTCTTTAGTTAAAATTTTTATATTCATTTAATTTATTGATATTATTTTATTAATGGTATACCTATTTCACCTCTTTTTCCCCCTTATCTAAAACTATGTTTTATACACACTATGCTACGAATTTTATTTCACAAAATTCCTCTCTTCTCCTCAAGAAATTACCTTTTATTTTCATTATGTGAATACAGAACCCACTTTATTTTCCATGGGCATTCGATAAGATGTAAAAATGATTAATTTTATTATGGGATTGACATACATAAAACCCTAATTTCTTTTCTGTGTGTTATAAATGACCTAAATATCTTATTTTTAAACACTTTTTAAAATGCTATTATTTTTATATAAAACATGTTTCTTTTATTATCCATTGGTTATTTATGAAATATATTATTGTGATATATGTGGATCAAATTAGTTAATACAAATTAAAGGTGTCCCCTAATAGCGCTTTAATTCATTGGATAAATAATTTAATCTTTAGAGATGACATGTATTATGATACCATGGTGGATAACCATGGTAATTTTTATGACACCTCAGGGACAAACCATGGTGAAATGCTTATTAATTTATCATTGAAATATTGTAGCCACATTTACATGTTATGATTCATGTTATTTTTATTATTATTATATTCCTATTCATAATTCTTTTATGATATTCCTCAAGTTGTTATTGATATTTCTCAAGATTACATGTAGACTATTTCCCTTTGCTTTCCCTTACAAGGCCATATGTTCACCCTTAATTTTATGTAAATCCCTAGGTTATGAGATGTGGTAAATTTAATTAGAATGAGCTTACTATTAATTCTTTCAAGGGTATTAGAAGAATATTCTATGTTTTCATGTTTTATGTACCTTTTTTCCAAGAAACTAAACATTAAAAGATTCGATGTTTTGTACAATGTAATGAAAATTTTATGAAAAAAAATGAAGGATTCCATAGTTGGAATCAAATTATGGTTTAGTTATATATAGAAATTAGGATTTGAAAACTTTAGGAAGAACCCCAGGGATAAGATTAAATATATAAAAATACCCTTGTATTTTTGTGAAATATTATGAAAGTGGTTTCTGAAAAAATAAATCCCTATTTGGATACAAACAAGTGGATGTGGCTCTAGCACATATGTACCTAGGTGTAAAACCCAAAAACATCACTTTGATCTAGACTCTAATAGGAACTAGTGAATGACAATTATCCCTAATTCACTCGTGGTTTGACAGTCCTGGGGGATATGTTTGGTTAATCTAAATATTTTTGTGGACCATTATGGATGGTTTATAAAAAAATTAATTGTTGTAAATAATAACATATTTAACTATGAATTTTTAAGATATAAAATTTCCTTTAGAATTATAATATTCATTAAAGAAACAAGTTTATCGTTATGGTTTTGTTATTTTACAAATTGGTAGGAAATAAGAGCAATGACTTAAACATTGAGTGAAATGGATCATGTGTTGATGACCCACTGATGAATGTTAGAATGTAAAACTTCATTATAATGATGAATCAAGTGACATGTATTGTGAAAAATAACATGAATCAATCTGCGAGACCTGATTCATCTCAAAGGGTAAAAAATTTCCTTTGATTCCTTTATGTGCAAATGACCACCTTCTTTTATTGGTTCTCATATCCCATTGATTTTTGAATAGTAGATAAACTATATAAAGTAGATATTTTCTATACTCCTTTGTTCTAAATAAGATAAAGTCACTCTGTTTATGTACTTCTTAGAGGGAGAAGATGATTAGTGGGGGGAAAATGATTAAAACCATGATTTTAAGAAGGGATATTTAATCATTGGAGTGGGAAGAGTTTAGGGGAATATTTTTCAGAAAATATCCCCCCCATTCGATGCAAATGAAAATGGAGAAGAAATTATTAGAGCGGAAGCTAAAGGAAACTAAATCTGTGGGAATTAATGAGATGAACATTATAAGGAATTATTACTACACCTATATCGTTTTAATGGATCATAATTGAATGATTGATATATTCATTGGTGGAATAAGACCTCATATATAGAAAAATATAGCTAATCAATACTATGATAGCTATGAGTAGATTGTGAGAATTTCTATAAAGGTTGAACTAAAGTTTGGTGAGATGTTGTAATCTCAAAAATTGAATGAAAAGAAGAGATCAATGGATCCAATATTATGAAGTAACTTCTGTCATGGAATAGAAGGAAAGAAAGTGAATTTTTTCACATGCAATAAATATGGGAAGAATAATTTGGGGAACTAATTTCGTGGTAGAAGGAAAGGATAAATGTATAGAATAGAAGGCCATATTGAACGGAACATTCATAGTGATGTGAAGCCTCAACTTCTCAACACTAATGTCCTAGTGAATATGGTGCAAGCCCAGACTGATCCAATGCATCAAGTGTTGATAGCTTGGGAAGTTTTTTAATCCCAATCAAAATAAAAAGTAAATGGAGGGAATACCCATCAACCTCCTCAAATGATAAGGGAGCAAGGTCATGTTTTTTCTGTCATGGTGGATGATGTTTAATCTTTAAATAATGTGGTGTTAGGTACTCTCATTGTTCTCTCAAATCTATAATGTAATATTATTTATTATGGTTCTACACATTACATTATTTCCTCCATGTTTGCAATGATTTTAGAATCAATAAAAGAAATGATAGAAGAAGATTTATTCATCAAGACTCTTGTGGGGATTCTCCAACCATCAAAAGTGTATAGAAACTCTAGTATTCACTTTGGTAAGAAAAATATCATAAAAAATTTGGTAGTCATTCCCATGTTGGAATTTAATAGAATACTAGGGACTAACTGTCTCTTGAAGTATTATGCTAAGATCAATTTTAAATGAAAATAAATCTTAGTATTCTTCTTTGAAAAAAATTAATTGTTTTCAAAAGAGAGATATCTTAACCTGATCTTTTTCTAATAGCACCTCATGTATCCATATTTATAGAGATTATCATTAAAGATGTTGAAGGATATGAAAGTATATGAATAGAAAATTTCCCCATCATTCCGGAATACATTGATGTATTTCTTAAGGTGTTACTAAGAACTCTCCTAGAGTGAGAGGTAGATTTCTCCATTGTGTTTAAGTTTGCATCCATGCCGATATCAAAGACCCCATAGAGAATAAAAAATGTGGAGCTTTAGGAATTATAGAAACAAATCCCAGATATTTTGGAAAAGGGGTTTATCCGAACATGTGTGTCTCCTTAGGGATTACCTATTTTCTTTGTGAAGAATAAGGATGGATCATTGTAGCTATGCATTGATTATACAAAACCTAATGGGATCACAATGAAGAACAAGTTCCATATTCTAATGATTGATTATTTAGTTAACTATCTTCATGGGGATGAATTATTTTTGAAGATTGATATTCGATCTGGCTATCATAAAATAAGGGTGAAGAAATAAGACATTCTAAATCCTTCCTTATGATCAAGATATGGGTATTATGTGCTTATTGTTATTCCTTTCTTGACTAATTCTCCTACCATTTTTATGGATTTGATGAATAGGGTCTTTAAGTAATACCTTGATAACATTGTGGTATTTTTAATTGGTGATATTTTGATATATTCAAAAAGTCACAAGGAGGATGAGGGTCATATAAGGGTTATATTGAGAACTCATAGGAAGAAGAGGCTATTAGGAAAGTTCATAAAATGTGAATTTTTGTTACAATAAGTTTTGTTCTTGGAAAATATTGTAAACAATGAGGAATATCATTTCACCCTTCCAAGAAAAAGGTTCTGGAGGAGTGGCCTCATCTTATAACAGTAATAGTGATTCATAGTTTCTATGGTTTAGCAATATATTATATGGGTTTTGTGAAAAATATTTCAACACTTTATAATCCACTAACCAAGTTAACTCGAAAATGGGTCAAGTTTATCTAGAGAAATTAGTTTGAAGAATGTTTCACCGAGTTAAAGAATAGATTGGTTACCTCACCCGTGTTAACTCTACCCTCTATCAGAGAAGGATTCATTATTTTTAGTGATGCATCTCAGAAAGGGATTGGGTACGTCCTCATGAAAATTGATAAGGTTATTTATTATTAATCTCTATAGTTAAATTATAATGATCAAGATTATCCAATGCATGAACTAGATCTGGTTGCAGTTTTTATATGAAATGATATGGAAACACTATATTAGTGGAGAGAAATGTGATATATACACTAACCACCAAATTTTGAAGTGTATTTTCACGGAAAAAATAATTGAACATGATATGGAGGTGTTGGTTGGAACTTCTTAAAGACTATGATTTTTTAATTCATTATCACCTCAAAAGAGAAAACAAAATCACTGATTCATTAAGTAGGAAATACCATGTTCTTCTGGAAATGATGAGGATTCAATGGGGTCCTTTGATCAAAGACCTAGTAAAATTGGACATGGGAATCAAAAGTGAATTTACATCATTAACCTTATACAAAATTTATTATCAACTATCATTACTAGAATATATCAAGAAAGATAAAAAATGAAAATACGTTATTAAAGAATATGATAGAGTCTATGAATAATGAGAAGTTTCCTGTGTTCAATATTGATTAAGTAAGAATACTGAAATTTCGTAAAAGGATATGTGTTTCATCTATTTTAGAAATAAAGACGGATTTAAGGAATTAAGATCATAGACCAACATTCTCTATACATCAAGGAAGCACTAAAATTCACAGGTACCTTCATTATCACTATGTACATTTTCATTTGTATCCCATGAACATCCAAATGAAACTATGTGATATGGTTTACAATGGATCATCTCAACAGGACTTCCAATTTTATCACTCTATGGGAAGATATATATCTTGATCAACTTTCTAAGATATACATAATGTATGTTGTGAGGTTTCATGGATTTCCACTTCATATCATTTCTAATTAGGATATATGGTTCACATCAAATTTCTGGAGAAGTCTTCAAGATTATCTGAATACTGAAATGAATTTCTGTATGGCCTATCAGTCCCAAACTGATGTCTGATCAGAAATGACTATCCAGACCCTCGAGGACATGCTGAGAACATGATCAATGTAATTTAATGTTGTATCAGATATATATATATATATATATCATTAGTTGAGTTATCATAAAACAATAGCTTCCATTCAAGTATTCAAATGGTACCCTATGATTCTCTATATGGGAAGCGATTTAGAACTCTTACTTGTTGGGATGAAGTTAGTGATAGAATGATTATTGGGCCTAATATTTTTTAAGAGATAACAGAAAAGGTTCATTCCATCCAAAAACAAATAAAGGATGCTCAAATTCCGTAGAAAATATATGATGATAACCATTAAGGGGACTTGAAGTTTGATGTTGGCGATAAAGTGTTCTTTTGAATATCAGTATGGAAGAGAGTCATGTTGTTTGGGAGGGAAGGGAAACATATCTGTAGGTAAATTTCTTCCTATAATATCCTTAATAACATAAGAGAAATTTCCTACTAGCTTCCACATACAAAAAATCCTTCTCACGTTCATGATGTATTCAACGTATTTATCTTGAGTAAGTACACACCTACCCTTCACATGTAAAAAATCTGAAGGTGGTACAACTGAAACATGAAATCTCTAATGAAGATCTACTGGTGGGTATATTAGACCATAAAGACAAGGTTCTATGCCACAAGAATACCCACCTCATCAAAGTTTTGTAGAGAAACCAAAAATATGAAGATGTAAAAAGGGAAATATAAAAAACAACGACACAGAAGTACGCATAGATCTTCTCAATTGGGAGAATAAGTTAATGTTTCATGGATGAAATTTTTTAAAGGGTAAGAATGTAAAGACACAAAACTTTTGAATGATAATTTTTTCAGGAAAATGTGTGTTTTGTTGTTTTTTCACAATGGAACCATATATTAATTATAATAAAGTGAATATAAAGGGAATCTTGACAATCTGTATTCAACCATTTTATGAAAATTATTTAATATTACCATTAGGAACTATATTCTTGAATATAATTTTAATGTTATCATTATAGATTATAAGTAATATTTTGAAAATGTAAAATTGATACAGAAAGAAGATTTAGTGACCTCAACAGGTTGATTCATGCCAAACAAATCCCATTCATCAATGATTTGGAGGGAGGTAGAATCACTAGGGTTCACCCATGAACAATTTCAATATGTTCTTAAACATGTGAAGCTTGAATGAAATCACCTATGATATTATTTCAATTTAGTCGAAATTACTACTCAGGCGATGTTATCTGAGCCGCCCCATGAATCTATCACATTTGAAAACCTTACCCTTAGGTCATATGTGGGTGTTATAAGGGGTTATGTTTCATTGATATATTTACTTAATGTTTAATTCCATTATATAAATAATTTTTCTTTCATCAGTTATGTTTTAATAATAGTTATTCTTAATAAAATTATTATAGAATTTGATAAATTGGGGTTTGAGACAAAATTTAAACTTTCATAAAGAGATATAAATATTTTTAATAAACTAATATATTATTAATAATACTTATTTTAATAAAATAATATGATAAAAACAATCTTATTTAAATATAAACTATAAAATAATTTTTCTTTCAAGTGTCAAAAATGTCACTATTCATTTTCAATCCACTATTAATTTTTATAAATATGGATTTTTATATTTAAAAGTTAGAATTATTATATTCAGAAAATTATTTTGATAAAATAAATATCATTGTTGAATTAAACAAATTAAAATTTGTTTAAGGTGAATTTATGAAAATTTTCTAAAATGCTTTATTTTTCCGTAAATAGTAGAAATACAGCTTGAATTTTCATTATATTTAATGACATCATAATTATTTCATAATGATGTAATAACTAATTAACTAAAATAAAAAAAATAATTTTTTATTTTTTTATTACAATGTTTTTAAATATATTTTAATCAATTTCCAAATATATAATTTACTTTCCAAATTGAAAAATGGAAACTTTATCTTTAAAAACATTATTTTTTGAAGACTTTAATTTCACGTTCCAAAATAAGTAATATTAAGTGATGGTAGAATGATGTGGATTAAAATAACATAAAAGGTTTACCATGTTTCCAACAACAAAGGATAATACCATGGTAAACACCATGGTTTCTCATTTAACACTACCTAGGTTTCTAATGCCTTTATTTAGAAATTAATCAACAAATCACCCACTTTATCTACAAATACCCACAAATTTCTCTTTCATTTCACCCCTATTTCAACCTATACAACTATCTGATAGTTTTAACTCCCAAGGTGTCCTCAAAAAAATTTTCTTTAACTCCCAATGTTCCCAATTTTCATGTTTTATGAACTACTCTTCTAGGTAAGGGAAATCTCCACTTCTCTTTTCCATCTGAGTATCCTTTTTATGAGGTTTGTATTTAAAATTTCAAAAATATGTTCTTCTATAAAATTTATTTTAACCCTTTACACTATTAATATTCTTTAATTAATGGTATACCCATGTCTTTTATCTTTTTACCCTTTCTAAAACAATTTTTACCTATTATTCTAGTGATTTTACTTCTCAAAAGTTCTCCCTTATCCTCAAGAAATTCCTTTTTATTTTATTTATGTAAATAACCAAACCAATTGTTTCCATGGGTATTATGAAAATATATAAAAATGATTAATTTTATTCTTGTATTTAGATAAATAAAACCCTCATACCCTTTCCATGGGTTATAAATGACATATAGATATTTTTTAATCACTTTTTAAAATGCCAGGATTTTTATATGAAACTTGTTTCTTTTATTCTACACAGGTTATTTATAAAATTTATTATCATGATGAATGTGGATCAAATTAATTAATATATATTAATGTTAATCCATGATAGACATCCAATTAATTGGGTAAATAAGTTAATCCCTATAGAAGACAAGTTTTATGATACCTTGGTGAATAACCTTGGTAATTTTTATGACACATTGTTGAAAAACCTTGGTGATAGGATAATAATTGTCTAATTTAAATCTTTTAATCAAATTTACATGTTATTATTCATGTTATTATTATAATGATATTCATATTTCTCATTAATTTATGATATTTCTTATGTTTTTTTTATGTTTTTTAAGATTACATTTAACTTATTTCTCTTTCTTTCCCTTACTGCACCCTATGCTCATTATTTCCTTTGATATTTTTCCATAAGTTTTGAGATGAAGTAAATTTACTTATGATGAACCTACGATGAATCCTTTCGAGGGTATTAGAAAAATATTTTTTGTTTTCATTTTTTATGTACCTTTTTACCCTGAAACTAATCATTAAAATATCCTCTATTTTGTACAATATAAGGAAAAGTGTATGTAATAAAAAGGAAAAATTCCATATTCATGGTCTTCATATCATTTAAATTTCACTAATATATCATCTATAAATTAAAAAAATCAGGATATTCCTTGAATACATATTCATTAGATACATAAAAATATTGTTTATTAATCATTCAAATTGGAATGACCAAAAAATTAAAATTCTCATACCTCATATGAAATTCCATATTAAAAATATCTTCCTTCTTTACTTTTAATTGATTATACCTATAATGAAGTTTAATCTTTGAAAAATATTGAGCTATGTGAATTTTATAGAATAATTAGTCCATGTGAGGAAGAGGATACATTTCCTTTCTTATTATAGCTGTTATTTACTTATAATCAATGCAGAGCCTTATACATATATCATTTTAATGAAATTAAAAGGGACTCGACAAGGTGAACACTAGGGACTATACATCTATTTTTACAAAACTTATCTAGTTGTTTCTTTAATTCCACTAATTATATTGTGTCCATTATATAGGGATTATTTCATATAGGCCTTCTATCAATGATTAAATAAATGGAAAACTAAAATTCATATTATGGTGGATGTCGAGGTAATTCCATAGGAAACGTATCAATGTATTCATGTACAATAGGTACATCCTAAATTCAATAATCATATTTTTTATCCATATATTGTGTTAGATAATCTTCCACTTGAATATCATTTAGAATAGATATCAGTGGTGGATCTAGAAATGACTCATATGATGAATTACCCCTAAATATATGGAATTATATATATTCATCATTAATCATAATTTCTTTATCTTTTCAATAAAATTTTTCATAATATTTTGAAATAATGTTTATACTAAGGATTATATAAAATTTAAACATAGGTATTATAATAATTTATGAAAATAGGTAACATTTATGTTCCATACTGGGAACTGAATGACACATCTTTATTGCAGTTGGACTTCCACATAGAATCTCAACTAACAACTCCCTTGTCTGCAGTAAGATCCACTGATGATTTAGACATAGGATTTAAAAATTCCTTGTATATTTATAGTTGAAGCTCTAGATTGTATTTTTTTCATTATTTCTACCTAATTAATTATCCAAATGACACTTATCATCACACTTATAAGAAACTCCCATGCCCTTAAAGTATTTTCTAGGATGCTTCTTCCCACAATTTCCACACGATGGAAAAATATTTGCTCTCATCGTATTATTTTACGTGTTTAATTTTTCTTTGTGTTTATACGACCTCTTAATATATATGTTTCTCTTATAGATATAGGATCTAGAATATTCCTTCTCTTATATGATGGAACATATTACTATTTCATAATATGATGATTTTTTTTAGAAACTTGTGCCCTTGGAAGTTATCGCTTAATCCGTTCAAATAAATTGTTAATCTTGATTTTTTTATTACATATATAATCCATAGAATACCTATATAGTATTGTAATAGTGGAATCATATTATAAAACACTTTATGATTCTTCTTTATTTAATATTATTTTCATTATCTTCCCTCTCGTTTTTTTGTTCAAGATAGAGAAATTTTTCAAAGAATGTTACTTTAAAATATATTCATTCAATATGTTTGATTTTGTCTTCCTACCTAGTATTCTAGATTAATTACCACCACTAATATGAATTTAATTTTAGAAAGCATAATTACAGTATAAACTTTTCCTTTTCATTTCATCACAAAGACAAAAATATCTTTTTAAGGGACTTAATCGATTTCTCAATTACCACTAGATTCAGAGTTACACTAAATTTTGGAGGATTCTGTCACATAAAATGATCATATATATGTGTATCATGATATGGAACATGATTTTTCTTCTTATGTGTAATGTTATTAGTCATAACCTAGTTAATCTACCCTAATAAGGCCATGCTCTTTTCATCTCTAGCACCTATTGTATTGGTTTTCTCAGTAGGTAAATTTCTACATTGTCCATGAGTATTAATACCACTATTTCTATATGGTTCCAATTCTAAATAATGATATACACTATTTTCCTCATAACATTATAAATTTTCAATCATAATATATAACTTTAAATATGGTGTAACACTTAACTTATATTTCTAATTTATGAATTTTTAATATCAAAACCATAAACTTGGTTTCATTGGAGATATCCTTTTATAATTTTTTAAAATATTTCATAGCTGTTAATAATAAAAAATAAAAATATCCCAATAATGAAAATTCCCATTCACCATGCACTATAATTATGTCCATGATATACTTGACCCACTCTTTACAGAGTTATTACCCTTGGATGCATCTTCACCGAAACAACATCAACTTGGAGTATCTATATAGTGATGTATTGCTAAGAAAACAATGTAATCTCTACCTTACCAAAAAATTCATGATGTTATCATATAATTAGAAATGTACTCAACATTTTTCATGGGTTTATGTTACCTAATATACATTTCACTAAATCTACTTCCAAATAATTCTATTAAACTTCCTATAATACCAACTATAACAACACCCACTCCAGTAAGCTAGAGTTGTTGTATACTTTAATACATTAGCATAAGATACAAGGGATATAATCCCAAAAAACTGGTCATTTTAGTAGTCTTGAATAACCAAATAAATATGTGATTCCCATTTTACAATGGAAATAAAATACAAAACATAACAAAATAAAATATTTAGAATATTTGAAAATCATTCAAAAAATTATTTATCATTTCTTGGGGAATGGAGGAAATGTAAGGGTGATATAAAATTATCAGTAAGAGTTGATCATATTAAAATTTATTATGGGTAAATAAGGCATAATAAATATGGCCAGGTTAGTAACTAAAAACACATGCCATTTTATCATCATCTTGTGCATGAAATACATCCCAGAATAATTTCAAAACAAATAATCTCATGGATAATAATAACTAAATTCTCAATAAAATAAATAAATAATATTATACATCATAATATCAGATATCATAATATATTTACTTCCAAGGACTTACACTATGACAGTTTAAACTATGGCTAAGAATACACCAAAACAATATTTAATAAGGCTAATTAACTGGTTTGTCCCATGAGCCCTATCGATTCTTCGAGGGATATACTATTTTAGGGCCCACCCATCATTTCATTTCCAATGAATTACTCTTATATTTAATGATAAATTTAATTCCTAAACTATATTTCTTGTCAAGAAAGTCATTATTGTGTAGATTATACAGAGTATAAATATTTCCCCAGTAAATCAAATAACATCAATAGTAAAAAATAGTATATAGAAATGTTACATGTTTTATGAAACAAAGATATATATGATACAAGGAATAGAGATATTTAATAAAAATATAATGTCCAATGAAATATGATCACAAAAAATTAAATTTTAATATATGAATTTAATGACCAAATAATTGATTGTATATTAAATATGACCAATAATTTATTATAAATATAAGTTTTTTAATAAATTCATGTCTTTTAGAGAATTTGAAAAAATTGAAGTGGAAAATTAAAGTAAGTTTTATTTGAAGTTTTTTATTTTTAAATCCTTAAAAAACTTGTAGAATAAATAAATATCAAAAAACCATTATAAAGGTGGGAATTTCTGTTAATGTCGTATGCTTTAAAAAGAAAACATTATTTTTTAATTTTTGTAAATAAACCAAAAAATGTCCATTTTTAAAATACATTAGAAATAGTTATTTCAAATATTTTAAAATGTCATTATTAACATAAAATATCCTTAATAAATTATTTTTTAAAATAAAAACGATTTAAATAAATTATCAAAAAATAGGCAATGAAGAAAAATATTCTCGATCAACAAGAGAAGTAAGATTGAATTTTCTATTAATAATTTACCTTGAAAGGGTAAGTTGAATTTAATAATTAATAGTCGTGAATAAATTGATATTCCTTTAAAATATATAAAATAGTTTATGCATACACCACATAAAATCAAATAGGTTTATAATACCAAATAAGAATCAATGGGAAGGAAATTGAGATGAAATCCCTTACAATGATATAAAATTGAAGTGATAAGTAGTCAAAAAGTGATTATTTGTATCAAATGTAAAAACAAAAAAATAAAAGTGTAAATACATAAAAAATAAAACAAATCATATAATACTTAATCTTGGCATAATATAATCAATGAAGGAGTGATTTAACCAAATGAAAATCTTTTGAGTTTAGAAACCCATTAAAAATATCGTATCGTTCAATTAAGAATTAATAAATAGAGAGATTATGTGTGAAAAATTAAAATAGAAAATAAAAGTGTAAAAAAATATAAATAAATAAAGGTAATTTTACATATAATCTCGGCATAATAATTTAAATGAAGATGTTATTTAACCCAAGGAAATGAGATTGAGTTAAGAAACCCCTTATCCCAAGCTTTGGATCAGTTAAACATGATTTAACCTAATAAATAATAGTTTTAAACATATTATAAATTTATAGTAGAACCATATTATTATTTATAATATCATATATGATCCTTTTATAATATATTACCACCAATGTATCAGAAATTTTTCATCATTACCAATATTTCCGGAATAAACAGCTTCATTTTCTCATGTTTTTTTTCAAGGATGTTTCAATTCTTATTCATGGTATATATTTGCATAATATCTAGATTTATATTAATGTTATAAATATCATGTTTATTCCTTAGATAATGTTTTATAATCATTCTTGAAAATAGGATATAGAAAATGAATTTCATTTCTTCATGGAGATGGTACGATGTATGTATGCACGAGCGAAGTAATCATTTACTTAATAGATAAAAACGTATTTAAGTAGATAATATATTAAGTTTACTGAATTTTTTTTATCATATGTATCATATATTTTTTTTGTTTACATATTTATTAATAGCTATGTGATTCGGTGATAGAAAACAAATTAAATTGGTTCGTGAGGTAGTAGCTCAGCATACAATTGAGCGATGGTTTTGTTTCCCATTTAATGGAGAATGAGTTGGAAATCTGTTATTTATTAAACCTCATAACATATAAGTATATGGGAGATATTGTTTTATAATTTTATAATTATTATGATATTATTTAATGGTATAAAATAAGAAGTAAAAAAGTTCTTTGTTAAGACTACTTACTTCTATTAGAGAAACCTCCTTTATATCGCTTCTTAAGGACCCTACAATTGGTATTTTTGGAAGACAATCAACTCTATAATGTGTCTATATAAGTTTAAAAGATAATTTTTCATTATTTGGTTGAGTTATAAGGATTAAATTGTATTAAATAATGGATGGTATGGGTGACATTTTAAAATTGGGGGAGAGGAAAAACATGTAATTTTTTAAAATATTAAAATATAATAATGTCATTATCAAGAAAAATGCTTCAAAATGGATAGTGGATCGAAGGTTGGAAATTATGTGGTCTATATATGTCCAAAACATATTATTTATATAATTTTAATTGGAATAATTACACTTATATATTGGTTTAGCATCCCCTATCCCCTGGTAAACTCATTTTAACCTAAACCATGGTAATCAATTTTTAATATTTTTACTATAAATTTTGAAAAACATTATATGAACTTATTAAATAATATTAATTATTATGATTAAAATTAATGAATAAATTTTAGAAAATTCAATTCATATAATTGATATAATTTAATATTAAAAATCCTACAAAATGTGATGAAAAGATGTTTTTTTAAGAATTGCATTTTTCAAGCATAAGATGATATTACTTTAACTGTATGATTAATAATAAGAATAATATTGATTTAAAAAAATATATCTAGATATATAATCAATAAATTAAATATAAATCATTAAGTGGTAAATATTATTTTAATTAGTTAAAATGGAAAGTCATTATGCAATTAAAAATTGTTTTCTGAAAAATATCACTTTTACCTCCAAATGATTTTATCATTATTTATTTTTAATTAATAATAACCAAATTATTAAAAAAATTATTATAACACAATATTGTAAATAAAATTATAAAATTATAAATATAATATTTTAAAATAATCATAAAAGATTATTTTTAATGGAAAATTTCAAGAACTCATTTTAGGCTTCTTTTGAACTAATAAGTTGAAAATTGATATTCATATTACAAAATTATAAATTTTTTCCTATGATATTTTGAAAATAGAGTAATAATATAGTTTTATTAAAATACAATTTTCACTTAATATAATTGAGTCTAAAGTATTACACAAGTTTTATTATAAACCGTTGTATAATGTAAAAGATCCTAGATTTTGATATCAATTCTTACCCAAAACCGATGTTGAAAGATTCTTTCTAAAATGGGTTTTTATTCCTATATATAATAAAATGTCATGTAATTTTAATTATTATTCCACGTGAGTCTTATATCAGAAATTAAATTAAACTATTTTTTTTAATTTTCACATCAGTTATAACATAAAACCGATATGGAAAGCCTCTTTCAATGTCAATTTTTTCCACTGGTAAATGTGTCACTTATTTGAAAAATGTTAAATTTCTTGGAAATAAAAAAAAATATTAGTTTCATTATCAATATCATAATGTTAAAATAAATATCTATTATTATTTATGCTGATTTTTTGGATTAAATAGAATTTATTTGATTTTAATGTTTATTGCAATAATATCACTATCTATTATACTAGAATATATTATATTTCTGTTTATAAAATCCCATTACAACACTCTAGAATAAAATATATAGATGTTTTAAATGGTTTTATAATATATCATGTATAAATATGTGAAATATGTTTGGAATATTTTTTCATTGATTATCAGTTGGATGATATATTTACTAATAATTTTGATGTAGAAATGTTTGAGAAAATGAATTTTAAACAAAATGTGATATAAATTTAACATGAATATTTTTTTTTCATTTACCATCAGCATCCATGATCAATATATTTTACTTTATGGTTTACTATTATATTCTAAATATTTTGGTCATACTCTAATTAAATACATATAATTACATAATTAATTAAATATACTAACTTGTTTCAGGTATCCTAGTTGCTTATCATGTTTTATTGAGGAGTTTTTCTACATTTTATAGATCTAAAATTTCAAATCAATACAAATTATTTTTATTATTTAAAATCATATACTAAGAGAAATATTTAATTTTTTTTTATTTAAATTTATTTCAAATGGTATCTATTTTTAGAATGCATGGATTTATGGGGATCTATCTTATTTTAAAAAATTTAAGTAAAGATTAATGAAATCTACTATTAATGTTTTTAAAATCTACTTGACTATTGTGAAACTAAATTTCATAAATCTTCTTTAAAAACATATCTTTTCTATAGCTCATTTAATGTATAATTTACTGTTATGAGAATTTTTAGGACAAAAGTTTCAAAATGGGGTACCTTAAAAACATAACCATTTTTATTATTCAAAAAGGGGAATAATTTTTAAATAATTAATTTTATTATTTTTGTAATTTCCAAAAATAGGGAACTTATTAAGTGTCTATTTATCACTTTATTTGTTTGTTTTTTAATGATTATAATCCCCAAATTTATTTAATTAAAATTCATATATTCATGATTTTAATTTAGAAGTTACATTCAAAATATATCATTTCACTCCCTCTAACATGAGATTGAATCTTGAAAAACTTAATGAAGAAAAATTGATTTTGAATTTTTATATTTATTATTTATAAAAAAAATTATTTTTGTTTTATTAAATCAGTACCTACAGCTGTATAATATATTTTTAATATTTGTTTCAACGTATTAAATGACTTATACACTCAATATAATCACTCATACGCAAGTAGAAATGAATAATGCATAGAAAAAAAATACATATATACATATTAAAAGTCTCTTATACAGATCATATTAAACATACACCATATATAATGACTCGAACACAGAACTAAAAGACTCATATAATAACACCTACATTGAAATTACGTGTATGATGAACCTAAAATAATTCATATATGTCATAAATGAATAAAAAATAAAATTAATCCTACGGATAATATAATATTTACATAATGAATATTGATTTTTATATAAGTCATTATTTTGAAAAATTATTCTTGTAAACATATCATCCATTGGGTTTTATAGTGAATATTTTTGGGTGGATATGATTTTCAAATTAGTATGTATTTTATTTAAATAATTATCTATGATTGATTATTTAGATGTTTCTAGAAATTATATTTTAAATTTAAATATTGGCGAAGAAAACTAAATCCTGATATTTATTGTATTATATAAATTAATTTTAAATTTTATTCAATGATATTTATTATGGTGTGTTTATTTAAAATGACTAAATAAATCTGAAGTGGTTTCTTATTTTATGGATGATGTTTTGGAATGAAAGATTATGTGTTTTTTATTCTTTATTAGTATTAATAATCATATAAAATATTTTATGAATTTTTATAATTATTTAAATTTTTTGACCACTATATACTGCATTTGAATACATTACATACTCTTATTTAAAGGAAAATGAAGCTACAAGTGATGTACAACTTCACCGTTCCTAGAAACTGAAAAACTAATACTCAACACAACTATATTAAATGGAACTTTCAAGTGAACTTATGAAAATAATTTTGAGAGTGTCAACTAAAAAAGAGAAAATCTTTAATGATCACTACATCCTTATGTTATTATTATTGATTGATTTTTCAAGGCTAATGGAGCTACAATAAACAGTTATACCTATGTATTCCTTGATTGGTTCTTGTGTATTGATTCTTAATTATTTATAACTTTTATATATTATTTAAATTTAATCTTGTTTATAATTTTCCATTCCAAAATCATTTTTTTGGATTGAGATATCTTTCAATAGGAACTCTTGGTTTATTACTCTACATTAAAAATTTATTGTTGTAAGGGGTTTTGACTCGCCTTTTAATGTTATGGGTAATTTGTAGTTGTGACTCGACTGTGAAATGCATGTCTTTATAGATTTTTTAATTCCCTTAGAATGTTAGGACTTTTAATGAACACTATTTCTCTCTTTTGTTTGAGATATGTGTAGAAAATATGTAGGATCACTTTGATCTAAAATATAATAAAAATAATTCTATTCATATTTTGTTTTTCACTACTTAGGCATGTCCATGATTACTTTGATTTAAATGCCATTAAATTTTTTAACTTTTATATTTATGCCCCTTTAAACCACAACCAATCTTGTTTGGAACATAAAATCCAAGACTACATCTGGATTGTATCCTCCCATGCCTCTACATTTACACTCCCACTACTGGAATGGCCCCATAATAAACCCATATCCTATATACTATCATTCATGTGGGACTAATAGAAAACCTTCTCATTTTCCCTCTCATATAGGTTATTCCCTCTGTAGAGACCCGAAGCCTGTCGTACATGGACATTACATTACATTAGTGGAATACTTAATATATAACAAAAACAGACACACAAGGACCGTAATAGTTTAGTGTCTTTGGAAACTTGTAATATAATCTTCTAATCGTGGTGAAAGATCTTCAACATATCCCATAAAGATATTAATTTTTTTACCTAAAACCTCTTTTTATATCCTGGGGAAAAGAAAACATAAAAGGGTGAGCTCAAATGCTCAGTAAGGGTAAACAGAAGAAATATCAATCACATCATATTCATAAGAACATAACAATTTGGAAATCTTACCCTGCAAAAGAGATCATAACTTCATAACATGGGATAAATCATGGTAGTGAAATGTAATCCCAATAATCATAACATAAAACATGAAACATTGTGGCATGCACACATAATCATAGAGAATCATTTCTTATTTGTCAAGACTCATTGCCAAGACTATCTTAGTGGACAAAGTCCATTTCTAAACCGAGTTCACTCCCCGTTTTAGTCCTGTTTCATTGAACCGGTTTACCCTGCTGTTCCAGCCATGTCAATCTCATGAGATATAAAATCTTTACCCAATGCATTGGAGGGAGATATAGGTCCCACCCATCTCATAATGATACCATTCTTATGTGTGCCACAAAATCATAAATCATACATCATTGCATAACCCATGTAATAAAAATGGGAATCTTAAACATCGTGACATCATCAAACAATTCATATAAGATAAAGGAATTAATAAAAATAATTCCATCACAGCATAATAAAATCAATGTAATAATAGGGATAAAAATAGAACCCTATATTATCTTAGATGGAAAATAATTTTGATAAAACACTTGAACTCCATTCTTGAGGAAAATATCCATTCTACTTCAAAAACATTTTCCTTTTTTAACATGTTATAAAATTTTAAACTAAAAGAACTTGTTTAAAAATAAACTTGAAAACTTGTAAAGGAAGCTTCTTGGAAATAATGTTTTAAAAATCCATTCATGCCGTATAAGTTAAAAAAACAGTCTTCGTACTTTTGTCGGAAAAGTCAAAAAGTACCTCGTACGAAAAACGACAAAAGATTCCTTTCATATACTTTAGTAAAAACTCATCGAAGGGTAAAATAGGATTTAAACAATTTTAGGTGAATTGAAATAATATTACATATTGAGGAAACATGGATGTGGATGATAAAATACACCCCAGTAAATGCCAAAGTATAAACAATCTCGGATAAAAATGAGATTGTGATATTTCCCTTACCTTAGGTATGATTTGCTTGGTAAGTGTCCAAACCTCCTGTAAAATGATTTAAATCATGTCATTGACTTATTCCAGAATCATACTCATTGTTATGATATCATATATGGTTCACTTATGACTTTATTTTACTCGTTCTTTTGTAAATTCCATGTTAAAGAGCGTTTTGGGTAAAATCGTTTCATTTGTCGTCCTTGTTTTGACTTGTAATTATTCATATGATTACTTAGATCATGATTAATTAATTCCAGAATATAAAACATGATTTATATATAATATATATTCGTAATATACAAATATATAATAGATCAGTAAATGGAAAGAAATACACTGTTCATGTAGACGGTAGGCCGTATGTACGCATGAACGATGTTTTTGTTTCCTTATTGAGTTGAATGGAATTAAGTAGATGACATACATATATATAAACATAAATCTAGTATCATTATTATTTCATTTGTTTCATGATTACTTATTATATATACTGTATAATTATTCATGAATGGTTAACGTGGAGAATGAATCTCATCGCGTCGTGGAGACGGTAGTCCGTACGTACGCACGAGCGATGATATCGTTCTCATGGTCGTGGAATTGTATTGAAGTGTATGTATACTATTTCATAGTCAATATCACTTTAAAATAATCATATATAGTTATTATTTACACCATTATACCCATCCAAGCAAGATTGTGGTGGAAAATAGATTACACCACGGCGTGGAGACAGTATTCCGTACGTACGCACGTGTGGTGATTCTGTTTTCCATAGGATGGATAGATGGGGAAATAGGGTTGTTTAATACTTATAATAACATATAAGTATATGAGTGATACTGTTGTTATTACTTCATAATGAAACAACCTAAGAAGAAGAAGTGGAAGAAGAAATAAATTTCAATGAATCGGTAACGGACATTACCTCTTCTTTGAAACGACACTTTGAGATCTCCTTTTAGGGAACTAAAATTGGTATTTGAGAAGACCAGAACCTCTAGGATGTTTCTATGGAATTGGAGAAGAGAATTTTGCAGGGTTTGGACGAGATTGAAGGTCAAAGTGGTGTGAGGAAGAGAGGGAGTAGGTGCCCTTTTATAAGGGAGGAGGGGGGAACCTTTGGAATAACTAAAAATATAATTTAATTATAAAGTTCAATTAGGTTTTTAATAGCTCAAAATTGATATATTTCGAATATAAGGTGGGTATAGGTCTAAATCCTCTCATCCAATAGAATTTAGACATGTTTAGGTCATTATACTAACCTTATCTTTTAGGTTTAACTCTTAGTTAATTAGATTGACATTTACCATGACACTTTGTATTTTTATATTATATAGTTAATAAACATACCATATACATTCAAGAGACCCCCAAGTGGTCCATTAATGATACACCTATCATGATATAAGTATCTTGTCCGAACCTTAGATTTTTAGGAATAAAATAACAATCAATAATATAATATTTGTTTTAAAAAATAATTTATGTCAATTTTGACACTATTCAATAGTTGATTTTTGTGAAACTCATAACAGAATGATTACTTCGAAAAAGTTAATTAAATCAATCCTAACATGCCATATTAACCTATAAAGTTAGTGTAATTCATAAAAAGTCAGAAATTATATTTATTTGGGTATTTATAATATCAATTATTCTAATTTTTCACTATTATGGTAATTACAACATCATCATTGTGTCATAAATAAATTAATTTATTTAATTTATAAAAATTATAAATAAAATATAATTATGTAGGAAATCTTATTATATTTCTAATTAATATTTAAAATCTAATTTATCTTATGTATAACCCTATATTAAAATTTTTTTAGTAAATAATCATTGATTTTAACTCTTTTAACTCCTCCTTGAATTAAATAATAATAAATGTCCTAATCTAATCCAAGTGGGCTTAATGGTAATATTTTATTCCTAAGGTTGTTTTTGGTCGAATTAATCTTATCCAATAGAATTAGTACATGTGTTAGGGTAATAATAATGTCATTTTTACCCTTAATTACCCTATTTACGTTTAACCGTGGTAAAAAAAAGTAAAAAGTTACTTTTCACCAAAAATTATTTTCATCTCATTGAACCAAATTATACTTACTGACATCAACTGTGTCTCTCGGATTTTTGAAATTCCACTCACAGAAGCGGTAAAATTAAGTTTTATGAAAAGTTCATTCATTTTTTTTAACTACCACTTAGTGGTTTCACTATTCATCAAAAAATGAAAGTTTCTAGAAAAATACCAAAAATTAGTCCTACGCTATATTTGATATTATGAACTCAAAAATGATGTCTATTTTACCAAACTCAAAACATATCAGTTGCATTAATTAATTTAAAAATTAATTACCGTCGTCAAAACAAATAGTGTGTTCTTAAAAGATAATAACTATCAAAAGATTTACACTTGTTTATGTCTGGTTTAAATGTGAAATTACATCCAATGACCAACATTGTATTAAATTGTAAAAATATATTCTAAATATACTTTAAAACCACCCAAATTAATAATTTATCACTATTAATTATTTCGATTAAAAAGGTTGTTTTTAATTAAAATCTAGTAATTTTCACTATTCATCAGAAAATGAAAGTTATCCGAAAAGTACCAAAATTTCACTCTATGCTAATTTTGATATTCCGAATCCAAAAATTAAGTCCATTTTGAAAAATAAAAATTAAAAAATTTCAAAAAGTGGTTATTACTATTCATAACGGCTAGTTTTAATAATATTTTAATAGCATATCATTGTTTAGCGAAACTCCGTATTGCGTACAACACATGCTATCGCGGAAGGTCGCGCTTGCGTGTAATGAAAGGGTAGTCAATGATGCGTGTTGTGAAAGCTTCTTTTGGTGTAGCATACAAAACAATACATTAATGATATTAAAAATAATATTTTTCATAAAATCTCATTGTGTTACATTCTACCCCCCTTAAAATAAATTTCGCCCTTGAAATTCGTCGGGGTTATAAATGGTTTACTACTCGAAAGTTTGTTTAATAGAAACCCACATAGTAAAAAGGAATACCCAAACTTGGATTTAAAACCTAAAGTATTAAATGTAACGGTTACCCAAATTAACTTGTCACTGGGTTTCCACGTAGGAGAACATAGGTGAAAATATGGATATGGAAGAAAAATCTAACCATCAAGTTCTGATGGAGAGTGGTAGAGAACATGGCTATGAAATAGCCAAAAATCACAAAGACATAAATTTGTGATGATCTAGGGTACCATTTTATTAATAGGATATAAGAGCACTGTGAAAAAATTCTTGGTTTTCAAAATCATTTCCCTAAAGTTGAGGAATTTGAATTAGAATAAATACTTACTTTATTTTGGTACAATCTCACTGTTGTTCGTGCTTTGAACAATTTCCACTTCATCTCTTAAATAAATTAAGTTTAATTTTTTATTCATGAAGTGTTAATAGATCATGTGATAGAATGATGGGTCATTACATATGTTTCAATCAAAAGGTTAGCAAAAGTTATCAAATATACATAAGTCCTTCTATGGTGAGGTTAATCGTATACGATTCCAAGAATGAACCTATACTTCATATATCATACCGCGAAATAAAATAAAACTAGTTTCTACTAACCAGGGACTTCCTGTAGGCCAGTGGTAGGCGATAAAGGCCAGTCGCACTTTGGTTGTGGGTTCGCTTCCCACAGCCTTGTCCGACGCGATGGGCTGTCGCCCGTCCTGCAGGTTGTCCTTTTTCTAAAGTATATTACTATAACATCCCATCAATAATATCGAAAAAAGTCATATCTTAACTTATGTCCAACATAATCCATTCCAATATTTAGGATTATCTAGAATACTTCGGTCCAAGCTTGTTGTATAAAGAAAATGATTACTTGAAATGTCATCAACCAACCATCATTTATCCCCCATTATCTTGTTGGTCACATTCCAATCATGTGAATACCGTAATCATGTATTCTCTTGAAAAATGAATACCCATTAAACCTTAGTGAAAACATGAATGCTGTCAAAATTTAACTCTTTCCACATACCAAAATCCAAAAATTCTATATACTCAAACCATGATATAACCTTCTCCTTATATCAGTCATTAGCTCATGAATACTATCAAACATTTAATTTTCTCCTTATCCCTTCATTATGAACATATCATCTACTTTCCAAAAATAATGGTACCATTCATCACATAATTTCAAAACTTAAGGAAAGAAAACAGTGTAACAATCCTTAGATGTCTCTTTATTCCATAGTACCATTAGATTACTTATACAACATTACGCTTGATAAACATGTAATCGTTCCACTACATTCTTAAACCATTGACCAAGCTTCAACAATTCTTTCATCTCACATATTATTTGTAGTCTCTTAATCATCATCAACATAAATACTACCCATACGACCATACTGATTCTCTTCATGAGACTTTCCCTTAGGGCATTGGTTTGCATAATTCCCTTACATTCCACATTTAAAACATTTAACCATTGTTGATGTCGTAGCAATACCATTATCCTCATCCCTGGTGTTAACTAAACCTTTTCCTTTGCACTTACTAGATTTGTGTCCTTCGTTTCCACACCCAAAGCATCTTACAGTTCCTTTGAAACATTCTCCTTGATGCCTCTTCCCACATGATTTAAAAAGGGGAAATTGAACTTTATTTCCTCTATGATCATCATGAAACTCCATCTTTCTCTTATTAGCCGAGTCAGGAAACTTACCAAATTTTACTTTACTGATCATATTATGAGATTACTGATTCGGCATAATAATGATGTTTGGACCTACAAATCCAATTTCATTTGGTTTCTCATGAAGAATATCATTCCATTGTCCATCATATCCTCCATTATCGTGAATCATCTTGTTTCCAGCCATTTTCTATAACCCAAAAAGAATAGTGTGAGAGGCAAAAACCATAATAAAGGGGGAGTAACTTCAATATCTAACATATTTGGTTTAATCTAATATCGTTACCATAGTTCTAGGACTATATCCTATACATATACTTATCCTTAGTGACATCCCTGGACATACCTTAGAAATATCTCGAGGGATCTCACTAACGTTTTCGCATCCTAGTTTCGAAAGGTTGACTAAACCGTTCCTCTGATACCAACTATAGAGACCCAAAGCCTGTCGTACATGGACATTACATTACATTAGCGGAATACTTAATACATAACAAAAACAGACACACAAAGACCGTAATAGTTTAGTGTCTTTGGAAACTCGAAATATAATCTTCTAATCGTGGTGAAAGATCTTCAACATCTCCCATAAAGATCTTCCTTTTTTTACCTAAAACCTTTTTTTATATCCTGGGGAAAAGAAAACATAAAAGGGTGAGCTTAAATTCTCAATAATGGTAAACAAAAGAAATATCAATGACATCATATTCATAAGAACATAACAATTTGGAAATCTTACCCTGCAAAAGAGATCATAATTTCATAACATGGGATAAATCATGGTAGTGAAATGTAATCCCAATAATCATAACATAAAACATGAAACTTTGTGGCATGCACACATAATCATAGAGAATCATTTCTTATTAGTCAAGACTCATTGCCAAGACTATCTTAGTAGAAAAAGTCCATTTCTGAACCGAGTTCACTCCCCGTTTCAGTCCTGTTTCACTGAACCAGTTTAACCTGCCGTTCCAGCCATGTCTATGTCATGAGATATAAAATCTTTACCCAATTCATTGGAGGGAGATATAGGTCCCACCATCTCATAATGATACCATTCTTATGTGTGCCACAAAATCATAAATCATACATCATTGCAAAACCCATGTAATAAATATGGGAATCTTAAACATCGTGACATCATCAAACAATTCATATAAGATAAAGGAATTCATAAAAATAATTCCATCACAACATAATCAAATCAATGTAATAATAGGGATAAAACAGAACCCTATATTATCTTAGATGGAAAAATAATTTTGATAAAACACTTGAAATTCATTCTTGAGGAAAATATCCTTTCTACTTCAAAAACATTTTCCTTTTTTAACATGTCATACAATTTTAAACTAAAATAAGTTGTTTAAAAATAAACTTGAAAACTTTTCAACGAATATTCTTGGAAATAATGTTTTAAAAACCCATTCATGCTGTATAAGTTAAAAAACATTCTTCGTACTTTTGTCGGAAAAGTCAAAAAGTACCTCGTATGAAAAACGAAAAAAGATTCCTTTCATATACCTTACTAAAAACTCAACGAAGGGTAAAATAGGATTTAAACAATTATAGTTGTATGGAAATAATATTACATATTGAGGAAACATGGATGTGGATGATAAAATACACCCCAGTAAATGCCAAAGTATAAACAATCTCAGATAAAAACGAGATTGTGATATTTCCCTTACCTTAGGTCTGATTTGCTTCGTACGTGTCCGAACCTATTGTATAATGATTTAAATCATGTCATTGACTTATTCCAGAATCATACTCATTGTTATGATATCATATATGGTTCACTTATGACTTTATTTTACTCGTTCTTTTGTAAATTCCATGTTAAAGAGCGTTTTGGGTAAAATCGTTTCATTTGTCATCCTTGTTTTGACTTGTAATTATTCATATGATTACTTAGATCATGATTACTTAATTCCAGAATATAAAACATGATTTATATATAATATATATTCAGAATATACATATATATAATAGATCAGTAAATGGAAATAAATACACCGTTCATGGAGAGGGTAGGCCGTACGTACGCATTAATTCTGTTTTCGTTTCCTTATTGAGTTGAATGGAATTAAGTAGATGAAATACATATATATACACATAAATCCAGTATCATTATTATGTCATTTTTTTCATAATTACTTATTATATATACTGTATAATTATTCATGAATGGTTAATGTGCGAATGAATCTCATCGCATCGTGGAGACGGTAGTCCGTACGTACGCACGAGCGATGATATCGTTCTCGTGATCGTGGAATTGTATTGGAGTGTATTTATACTATTTCAGAATCAATATCACTTTATAATAATCATATATAGTTATTATTTACACCATTATACCCATCTAATCAAGGTGGTGGTGGAAAATAGATTACACCACGGTGTGGAGACGGTATTCCGTACGTATGCACGCGCGGTGATTTCGTTTTCCGTAGGATGGATAGATGGTGAAATTGGGTTGTTTCATACTTATAATAACATATCAGTATATGATTGATACTGATGTTATTACTTCACAATGGAACAACCTAAGAAGAAAAGTGGAAGAAGAAATAAATTTGAAAGAATCGGTAACGGACATTACCTCTTCTTTGAAACGCCTCTTTGAGATCTCCTTTTAGGGCACTAAAATTGGTCTTTGAGGAAGACCAGAACCTATAGGATGTTTCTAGGGAATTTTAGAAGAGAATTTGGCAGGGTTTGGCCGAGCTTGAAGGCTCAAAGTGGTGTGAGGAAGAGAGGGAGGAGGTGCCCTTTTATAAGGGAGGAGAGGGGCACCTTTGGAATAACTAAAAATATTATTTTATTATAAAGTCCAATTCAGTTTTTAATAGCTCAAAATTGATATATTTAGAATATAAGGTGGGTATAGGTCTAAATCCTCTCATCCAATATAATTTAGACATGGTGGGTCATTATAATAACCTTATCATTTAGTTTTAACTCTTAGTTAATTAGATTGACATTTACCATGACACTTTGTATTTTTATATTATATAGTTAATAAACTTACCATATACATCCAAGAGACCCCAAAGTGGTCCATTAATGATACAACTATCATGATATAAGTATCTTGGCTGATCGTTAGATTTTTAGGAATAAAATAACAATCAATAATATAATATTTGTTTTAAAAATTATTTTATGTCAATTTTGACACTATTCAATAGTTGATTTTTGTGAAACTCATAACAGAATGATTACTTAGACAAAAGTTAATTAAATAAATACTAACATTCCATATTAACCTAGAAAATTAGTGTAATTCATAAAAAGTCTGAAATTATATTTATTTGGGTATTTCTAATATCAATTATTCTAAATTTTCACTATTATGGTAATTACTACATCATCATTGTGTCATAAATAAATTACTTTATTTAATGTATAAAATTTATAAATAAAATATCATTATGTAGGAAATCTTATTATATTTCTAATGAATATTTACAATCGAATTTATCTTATGTATAACCTTATATGAAAAATGTTTTAGTAAATAAACATTGATTTTAACTCTTTTAACTCTTCTTTGAATTAAATAATAATAAATGTCCTAATCTAATCCAAGTGGGCCTAAATGGTCATATTTTATTCCTAAGGTTGTTTTTGGTCGAATTAATCTTATCCAATAGAATTAGGACATGTCTTAGGGTAATAATAATATCATTTTTACCCTTAATTACCCTGTTTATTTTTTAACTGTGGTAAAAAAAAGTAAAAAGTTACTATTCACCAAAAATTAATTTCATCTCATTGAACCACATTTTACTTACTGACATCAACCGTGTCTCTCAGATTTTTGAAATTCCACTCACAGAAGCGGTAAAATTAAGTTTTATGAAAAATTCATTCATTTTTTTAACTACCACTTAGTGGTTTCACTATTCATCAAAAAATGAAAATTTCCATAAAAATACCAAAAATTAGGCCTAAGATATATTTGATATTATGAACTCAAAAATGATGTCTATTTTACCAAACTCAAAAAATATCAGTTGCATTAATTAATTTAAAAATTAATTCTCGTCGTCAAAACAAATAGCGTGTTCTTAAGAGATAATAATTATCAAAAGATTGAAACTTGTTTATGTCTGGTTTAAATGTGAAATTACATCCAATGACCAAAATTGTATTAAACTGTAAAAATATATTCTAAATATACTTTAAAACCACTCAAATTAATAATTTATCACTATTTATTATTTCGATTAAAAAGGTTGTTTTTAATTAAAATTTAGTAATTTTTATTATTCATCAGAAAATGAAAGTTATCCGAAAAGTACCAAAATTTCACCTTAAGCTAATTTCGATATTCAGAATCCAAAAATGAAGTCCATTTTGAAAAATTAAATTTACAAAATTTCAAAAAGTGGTTATTACTATTCATAACTACTAGTTTTAATAATATTTTAATAGCATATCATTGTTTAGCGAAACGCCGTATTGCGTACAACACACGCTATCACGGAAGGTCACACTTGCCTGTAATGCAAGGCAAGTCAAGGATTCATGTTGTGCAAGCTTATTTTGGTGTAGTTTACAACACAAGACATTAATTAAATTAAAAATAATATTTTTCATAAAATCTCGGGGTGTTACACCCTCACACTAAATTATGATCTCTTCCCTCTCACTCAGTGTAGGTACACATACCAAATCATGTCTTCTTCCCCCTTACTCAGGGCACCCCCCCCCCCCATTAAAACTAGGATCTCTGCACTCTAACTCTAGATAGGCTCTTATATAGAACCATGACCCAAACCCTACCACTCAAGGTGGGCCCTCAAGCTAAACCAGGATCATTTACCTCTCACTCAAGGTTGTTCGATATACCAAATCATGACCACTATTTTCTCACTCTCATAAGGTCTACATACCCGAATCTATGTAAAGGGTCACACTACCTCATCCCTAGCACCATACTGGCCCATAAAATCAAAAACAATCAATCCCAAGTTTCCATTAGGATTATTATCATTCATAAACTAACCTCGCATATAAAATAACATATCATCACCCACCTATTCAAGTAGAAAAACTTCTTGATCCATACTCGAAAACATAATCATCATGTTCCATACCAAACTACATCCATTTCTCACATTTGAATTCAACAAATAGGTCCCAATGACCCAAAACAGTATTTATAGTTCAATACCAACCCATGTCTATCACTCAATTTTTATCCCATATCTCATGGGCTTTACATGATCCTGGCCTCACGAGGCATGTCCCATCCCTCTTCTAAAACCATTATTAAAAATGTCATCCCCTACCCAAAGACTATACTAAGCTAAATTCACTCTAAGACATCAAATAAATCATCATATCCACTACCTTGGTTCTGTAAAAAATCTCCCCTAGAGGATATATCAATCTATCTATAAAGGTAAAACACTCTTTTTACACTATACTGATCTATGATGAACTCAACCTACTCACCACATGCACTAACTCAGTTACCAAGACTCAAAGTAGTAATTCTAACCATATATGATATATAAGACCATCTCGCCTGACACAAATATATCCAATCCCCTCATGACTACTAACTATACCTTGTAATAACAAAATTATACCATACATAACTTCTCTTATGGCCCAAGAAATATCTAAAGGCTCTATAAACTCAATCAGCATCCTCTCTCCTATAGAGGCAGGCCACTGGGTGTTTCTAAAAATCATTAAATAACATAGAACACATAAGAAAATATTATAAGTATCTAATACACATAATCCTCCACTTATTTCATTCTCAATCTCTATTAAATTTACCCAAAACCAACATCCCCTGGAAGCATTCATACACAATAGGGGGTCCAAAGGGGGAAAGAGGGGAGGTGATGGCCAAATGGACCACCCCAAGTTATATTTACCTTCTAAAACATGAATGGGGGTAAACAAGAAAATATGGGTCTATCCCTGCAAAAATAATGAGATAAAATACATGTTGAGTTATGACCCTTTGTATCACGTCACAATGCCCCATCCCATAAAACGTTTTTTCCTGAGCATGTGGGATCATGACACAACACCCTACTCCAAGGGATACATTTTCACATGACCATATGGTTCACAGTTTAATATAACTACCCATTAAGTAAATAAGATAAGTCTATAATATGATTCATGATGTATCTCTTCATAGGTTGTGTCATAAAACATTCCCTATAATTACTCTTCATGGAATAATCTCTATTGTTGCCGTGTGATGTAAATAAAATATTCAGAACATAATTTTAAGAATCAGGTCATGGTGAAATTTCCATCATTTTATGTTCATTTTACCCAAAATGTTATTAATAAATATCACCCTAGTAACCATGGAAAAACATGTTCCTCTTATGAACAATTCACCACTGTCAAAGCATGATGACCACTGATATGGTGTGATCCTCTACTAATTCCCCAAAATAGAACTTTCAACTCCTCCAGCCTTCTCCCAGTTCTCTATAACTCCAATGAAACACTAAAACACATGAAAAAAATACTTCTATATGTGTTTGAACTCATGAAATCCAATTTCAAATTCCAATTAACAAATCCCCAATAGCATTAGGACTCAAATCACAAATTTCCCTTAGAAATACAAACCCATAACAACATGTGTCATTACATCACGAAAATTCTCAAATACATGTTGATAATTTCATATTTTGTTTTAAAATGGATATAAATGGACAATTGGGTGACCAAAAATAATAATTCCCTACCTTGATTGTTAATCATCATTGTCTTATAGTTTCACCTATGTCATAGGTTATAATCACCGTTATCATTGGGAATCCTGATCTCTCCTCAGCCTCATAATTTGTTGGTGGATCACCTCAAAAGAGGGTATAAAATAATTACAATTATATATTGGTTTTTTATAGGAATAAATTAATAAACCTTGATTAATGACAAAAATATGAATTTATAATGCTTAATTTTGTCAGCCATGCTTTTTAATAAAAGTCTTAAAGTAGTCGAGTCCAAGGCCCGACACTCGAGCATATAAATTATAACTCCCTTTGAGATTCATCCCATTTTTTACTCAACTACGATACCTGAATTTCATTTAAATATTATATTTTCAATATATCTTCATCCTCACTCAAGAAGTAAATATTTATTTTTTCAATAAAAATTAAAAATCTTTTAAAATTCAAACAGCTTGGAAAAGAATTATTTAAGTCCTAGTGAAGAAAAATTGGGGTCACTACACATCAATTTATTTATCATTGATAATAATAAATTGACATGGAAAATGGTATTAAAAAAATTTGACACCAAGTAAGTGTCCACTTGATATTAAGAATTGTATTCCTTGTAATCCCTCATGTTATGTTCTTTAATTTATTTTTTTTATAATATATCATGTTCTTTTCATCACTATTACGTTGATCATTTTTTATTCGTTCACTAATTACTAACATGGGAAAATAGTTTGAAAATAGATAAATATTTTATGTTAGCCTTGGACCCCCGATTCACCCATAGTGGATGAGCATCTCCCAAATGGGCCTAACAAACATGCATGCTCTTTAGTAGGATTTGAGATTCTTATGATTTTAATTTTTTTTCAAATAGTTGAATATAAAAATTTCATGAGAATAATATGGATATGTGTTTAATATTATAATTAAAAAAATTATAATGGAATAACAAAAATTAAGGACTATATAAAGATTCATATGTTAATTTGATTATAAAATGTTAATTTTTTGACAAAAATTAAAACATAAAAATTAAATCTTATAAAGAAAAATGAATATATATATATATAACATTATATTCTATATATATCCTATATAAAATAATAACTTTTCAAGTCCTAAATCCTTAAATATAGGTTATCGTGATAGAATTAGGTTTCCATTGACTATATTATATTCGGTGAGAAATATAGATGACCCTAAGAGGATTGGGTATCTAAAAACAATGGTATATTTGGGATACCCTTAGTTGGATATTCCTAAAAGTTAGGTTACTCGATGATTGGAGTTTGGATAATCCAAAATATTGATTAGAGAAAGTTGTGTTCTTAATTATCCAAATTTATATGCTATATAATTATCAAGAAAGTATGCCTAAATAGCTATGTGATGGGGTAAATACTAAATTTAACTCAAATATTTGTAAACTATGGATCTTTTCTAACTAAACTTTTTAACAAAAAATAAGGGGACCTTATTTTAACGGTACTATATTTGATATAATTCATTAAATATTTATAAAAAATGAGACTCATGTGATAGATTATTCTATTATAGAAAAAAGGATAATTAATACATCATCAAACTTGTTTTTGAGATTAATCATTAAGAATAAAAGGTTAAAAATAGAAATTTACTTTACTATTATAAAAATTTAGGAATTGTTACTAAACAGGGAAAAAAATAATGTCTTAGAGAAACTACATCATAATTCACCTAAAAAAGAATATTTTAAATTATAAAATAATTCATATTGTAAAAATAATAATAATCCTATTGAAATATAAATATTGATATACTTTCCATGGATTCCAAACATGTAAAAAAAATGAGAATATATAGGCTTTTAGAATTTCTAATAGCTTGAATTTCTCTAGCATGAACTTCATAAAAATATAGATTTGATGTTTATAAGGTTCTATTTCAAAGCATGATTACTAAGGGTATATTAGTTTCTACTCTTAAACTCATTATGATTGGTTACAAAAATGACTTGGACATAGTGATTTCACTATTCATGATTGATCTAGCTATAGAATATATCCTTCAAGAATTGTAAGATATATTCTATCAATTTATTCCAAAATATAACATGAATGAGTTTAAATAAACATTATGCCATGTCTTCAATATTTTTTGGTTTAATGAGTAGTACATGAGAGGCCCAATATATACCTCAATTATAATGTTATATAAATGAAGGGTAACTTTTTTTCTGAAGTAAGAAAATAAAATTCATATAGATTCTATTAATACTTCTCTTAAAATGAATATGAATGAGGGAAAGGAACAAAAATGGTTTAATTTTTTAAAGGTTATGAATTATTGTGGTAATTTAGTAATATAAATGAAGGTGTGTAAGAAAATTTAAAGTGAGTCCAAAAAATATTATTTTTATTTAATAAATTCTTTTATTTTGAATTGGATAATATTCTGATTTTACGTTAAATAATTTCAATGAAAATATAAACGAGTTCAAAAGTAAGGTAGAATTGATCATAAAAAGGAGTTCATCTCTATGGAGAAAGTAATTATTATTATTTGAAAGTAATATATATTTTCTAATATTAATGAATATAATTAATGAATATGTGTTTCTTTTTCCATCTTACTTGATAATATTGGATAAATTAATGAAAAAAATAGTTTTTTTAAAATAAACATTATTTGGAGCAACATGGTTTATATTCTTACTATCCAAAATATAACATAATATCAAAAGGTTTGATACTGTTGAAAATATTTTCAATGCAATTAAAATAAAATACTTCATTCATATATTAAAATGTGAATATATTTTGTATTTTAATTATGATTTTTTATTTCTATAAATACAAATTAAATGCTACACAATAAAGTCATATATGATAAGAATTTTTATTTTTTTATTAACCCATAATGAAAATCATATGATATATTATTTCAGTATAAAACTTGTTTGTGTTCTTAGAAGATACATTCAAATTCAAACAATTATTTTTACAATAATGTTAATTTTTGAGAGAAAAGTTTAATTAAAAGTGAATGATACAAAAAAATATCTAAAGTACTTGAGTTTTGTTGGGAATTTGTGTTGGAAAAGTAAGTTTTAGTATAAGGTTTATATTGTTTCTTATTACTATTAAACTTGAAGAATTTTTTTATTCATAGAATAGTTATAAGTGGTTTTAATTTAATAAAAAAATTAATATATATATCATAAAATAAGATATTATGGAGTAATGTTATTTGGGAAGAAAAATAAAGGGTTAAACTTAAGGATTAAGAATCCTAATGTGACCATTATCTAAATATTCATTCTTTAATGACGATATCATACTCATGGTGTTTCGTGGGAAGTTTATTTTTTTAGATGGATACATTTTGATGTAGTATTTGTTACATGGTGATGTATCAAGTGTTACATAGATATGTATCATTTTTTTATGAAACTAATAAATAAGAAAAACTTATTGTCATTAAGGTCTCCACTTAGTAGGATTTAGTGGGACTAAAACTTATGTATATAGTTTTATATGTATTTTGTTAAAATTAATTTAAGATTATACAAATGTATAATTATTTATGTAAAAAGTTTCAATTTTTTATTCATTCATATATGATCTATATTTCTTGAGAATGGAATGATAATTAATCCCTTAGAGTTAAATCTCTAAGTTTTGCCTCACTATGGATCATCATAGAAGTTCATGAATTATGATAAGATGACTAGATCAACATGAGTAGTGTTTTATAAAAAGATACATAGTTCACTCATGAGATAAAAATATATCATGTGTTTTAGATTTAGATGTTAGGTATATCACATGAAATTTCATACATCGTCTCATTGGTATACTATTTTGACATCCAACATTTCTAATGAAGGTTATTATAAATATTCTTTGGAAAATATATATGTAAATTCTAAATAAATTATTTTCATTTAAAAAACCAAATAATTTGAAAATTATTTATCATAAAAGTTATTCATTTACATTTTTCAAGTATAATGGATATTTATTTAATAAAAATATATTAAAAAAGGGCTTCTCATAGGTCAAGAAGAAGATTGTCCTATCTAGAAAGGACATGGTGCCCAAACCCATGACTAAAGGGAAACAAGGTCGTATCTCCAACCATAATCCAATGTGATTCCCTACTTACACCCTCCATACATTTTATATATATACTTATGTATATAAATTACTATATTATCGATTCTTTTTTAATATATTGTTTTATTTTATAACTAAATTCCTTTTTTAATATTTTATTTTCATATCATCTTGGGGATTAAATAACATTAACTTGTTAGTTAAAAAAGTATGAAGAATGTTTTCATAAACATAAAATTGTATCATATGTCCATTTCAAGTAATATCATATGAAATTTTATGTGCAATGTGTGATAAAATAAATGGTTATATGTAATTTATAAATTAATATAATCCTTTATTATTTAAAATATTGTTCTTTTAACTTCTAAATGTTTTTTATTTTATTATGTGTATATTTTTTGTTACACTATAATTTTCAATCTATATGATTAAGTAACATGTTACATAATAATAAATAAATATTATTTAGAATAATAGGGTAAATTACATTTATTGATCAATTATATGAAACCAAATACCCACTCTTATATTAGTTAAATAACCATAAATAAATTAAAAAAACTAGTATTTGAAAATACAGATCATTACGGTCATTTAGGTTTATCACACCCATGAATAACACTATAAAAAGCATTAGAAATAAAATATTTTTTTTTGAAAATAATAAATATTTAACCTACTATTAGTTTTAGTAAATGACAGGATTTATTTATAGGAGGTGTGGAATTAATGTGACTATTGGAACAATGACTTGACCAATGGTAATTGTGTCCTAAAAACTAATATTTTTTCATAAATAGTGATTTTAATTAAAGAAAATATTTATAATTTTTTAAAAATTATTTTTTAAAATTAATATCATTTTTAATTATAACATCATTCTTATCTAAGGAATTTTTTTGGGATTTTTCTAAAGAAGATAATTTTTTGGTGAAAATAATGTTTTTAGAAAACCATATCATTTATTAACTAACAATTTTATAATCACAGATTCAAACTTAATAAGCCTTTTTATGGATTAAAAATGTAATTATTGATTAATATGAGGAATTTGAAAAAATTATGTTACATATATAAACCTATGTTTGTTGTTTTGGAACCTAAGTTATATCATTACTAAAAATTATTTTTATGCAATATACATATATTATTTTAGAAATAATTTTCCTATCATATTTAAATTAATTAAATTAAAATGGATTTCATATATATAATTATAATATCTGATTAAGAAATAATTTTATTTTTTTTAAAATGATATGTTATAGAGGTAAAAAACTGTTTTCCAAGGAAAATGTAAAATAATGTAAAAGTTTAAAATGACGGGGTAAAAACAGTAAATACCTAAAACCAAATAATTAAATTTGTGTTAAATAATTTTCATGAGTATAACCAACTTGTTTAAAATTAATTATCAACCAAATTTTTTGAAGTTAATTCCACCTAAAAGTGGATGGCCTTTATAACAAAATAATCATTATTTAAACAGTTAAACACCTTCATCATCCTATAAAACTACCCAACCCATCCTATCATTAAAAAACATAAAAATTATAATTTAACTCATCATATCTCTCTTAATGAGTCTTCCCTATTTATATCTCTTCAATACTGAATAGTTTGGTTGGTTCGAAGGGTCAGTTCTAAGCTAAGAAGCTCAAGAGAGGTAAGTGTTTTCTCAATCCTCCATTTTCCTTTAAAATTTAATTACTTTTCTATACTTCCTTTTTTAGATAAATTTATAATATACTTACATAATTTTAATTACATTTTAATATCTTCCATTTGATATTTTATAATGTATACTATTGTGGAAACACTAAGAGTCGCAACAACAAAATGGTTTGGGTTTCTGCATGTGCATTTGCATGCTTTTCTATTGTTTGATTAATTTTCCTCTATATTTTATTGATATATCAATCCAAATTGTTTTAATTTATCTTATTATTATCAATTTTTATAGATAATAGATTTATCTAAATATTATTACATTATAAGGATGTTTTAAAAAGTTTTTCTAGTGCTCTAAAAATTCAAAAAAGTGGCTGATGTGGGTTTAGAAACTCTACAGCAAATAGTTTTGAAAAGTAACATTATTTAATTTACTAAATGTTGTAAAATTTTCATACTCACATAAAAAATGATATTATATAAATAAAACATGGTTATATTTATTTCATTACTTTACATTGATGTATAAAATTTTTGTTTGGATGGTCAATAAATTATTTTATGTTCTGGAATTCCTTTTCATAGTTTCAATATTTCTAGAATATTTTTTCTTTTTTTTGATTATTTCAGGAGAATTTAAAGTCAAATTTATTCTATTCATGAATATTTAAAAATAGAAAACGTTTTTATACAAAGAATTATTCTTGAACAAAGTATTAATCTAGTGTTAAGATCCTTTAAAAATTCATTGATGTTTGTTAAAGTATGATGTCCTATTTTTCTGAAAGATCGGTTAGGAAACCCTACTTTAGAAAATTATGGTTTGGGAACCCTCATTTTGAAATGTATGGTTCAGAAACCCTACCTTTGTAAAGTTTGGTTCATTAACCCTACTTTCACAAAACAAATGGTATGGAAACCCAACTTTTTCAATGTATCATTCAAAAACCCAGATTTCTCAATGTTTGGTTCGGCAAAGAAACTTTCTCAATGTATGGTTTGGATACACTACTCTGATGAACCCTATTCTAATTTGATGAACCCTACACTACTTTGAAGAACCCTAAGCTGATTTGGTGAACCCACCTTTCATGAACCCAACTTTCATGAACCATAATTTTGTGTACCCCAATTTCGTGTACCCTACATTGGTGTACCCTACTATTTGTACCCTCATTTTATACTCTCTTTTTGATTTTAAACTAAACATTTATTTTCTAAAGGTATATATGGATTGTTTTTAAAAGTGCGTCCATTAGATAAATTAACATTAAATATAAGGATTATGGTCGATGTTTTTTTAAATTATTTTCATGTAATATTTAAAGATAAAAAATAAAAAATTGTTTATAATTATTTTTCCAATAATGTTGGAGGATTATAGATTATTTAAATTAAAATATTATAATTTAAATTCAAATTTTTCAATGAGTTTTTACGAACTTTTTTGTCTAATTGTAAATAGGTAGGAATGGATTTAAACCAGTGTTTTAAATTATTAAACTCTATTATCATTCTGGATATATTTTTGGAAGAGTTAATAAAATTATATTAAATTTTTTTTAAGATTTATTCTATAGAAATAAAGAGGAAATGGTGTTTTAGTGTTTTTTGATATATTTATGAAAACTCTTTACTCAGTTTATTTTGAATATCTAAAAAAACAGAGCTTCTATAACTTTTTAATATTTATTCTATATATATCTATGGAAGGAGAAAAACAGATACACTGGTTAAAAATTCAAGACTCAATTTCTCAAATAGAAAGTTCTCTCAACTTTGAACGTGCTCTGAATTTTTAACGTCATATGAGACTCTTTTTCATCACCTAGACATTCTATCGCATTTTAAATTAATTATTCTTAAACTATTATTGCCTTAACGAGATGTGATAATCCAAATATCAAAAACCAATACTAATACATTCTTTTTTAATATTATTTTTTTCTGGTTTCTATGTCTGTAAACATATTTCTCATCTCTCGCACTCACTCTATTTTTTCATTTTATGATTTTACACTAAAAAGATCTATTTGTTAATTGTTTTCCTTAGGCTTTGACTCCCCTTTTCTACAATCCAGATCTAAGGGTTTGGACTCCCTATATCAAATGTTTTGAATTTTCAGATTGTTGATCCCCCTATCTAAATCATGATTTAAGGGGTCTGACTCCCGCATACAAAATTTGATGTCATGGTTATCCCTCCACTAAAAAATGATTCTATACTTGGGTTACGATTTACCCTTATAATTAATTTTTATTGCATCTATATCTCTCACCAGGAAGAGAGGTATAAGAGTAGATTAGGCCCACATTGGGCCAAACTACTATAAAAAACCATCCTTGTGTTTTTAACTTTTTTTCTACTATTTGACCTTAATAATTAACTTTTATAATTGATTTAATTAACAAATATTTTTTCATTTTTTAATCTAGTTTATTGGCACCGTCGAGACCATCAGCCATTATCCTTTCTGACCTAAAAATGGTATCAGATAGAATACCTTCTTAATAATATTTTAGCTAATTCGTTCTATTTCTCGATTCCAAATGTTGGTATCATCGGTAGTTCATTCCGAAATCTAGCCAACCCTTTTTTGATATTCTACATTTAAATTTAATTGTGCAAACCTATTCCTAGAACTCACACTCTAAGGATAAAGATCTTGTAAGATAGAAATATTGAACCCAATAGATGATTGGATTCCACAAAACTCAACTCAGTTTGATGGAAATGATTATGGTCATTTGAGATCTCGAATGGAGGCTTACCAAAAATAGTTGAGCATTGAGCATAGGTCTATCTTATCAAAATGGTACAAACATTTTGAAGATGACCCATATACTCTTACCAGAAACGATGATACTAGATATGTTTTAAAGTCAAAAGTTGTTAATATTTTATATTCTTCCATTAACCGAAGTGTTTTTACTCATGTGTCTTCTTGTATGATAGCTCATTAAATTTGGAAGATTATACATGTCACTCACATTCACTCAAAAAAATTGACATGTACCAAAATTGGAATGTTTTGTAAAGATTACGAAGACATAAATATGGATAAAGATGAAACAGTAAACCAAATTCTCCCTTGATTAAAAATAATTGTGAAAAGAATAAATTCACATAGAGAAGATATTGAAGACCCAGAATTATTGAAAGAGTCCAATGAGACTTACAAAATAAATGGCATGCAAATAAGGTTTCCATTGATGAAAGAAAGAACATCAAAGATTACACACATGATGAATTGATTGGAGTACTACTTCAAAATGAAATGGAACTAAAAAAACATAGCTATTGAGGAGACAGAAAAAGAAAAGGTGTAGCTTTAAAATCATTAAATATTGTTTCTACTAACTCTTCTAATTATAATCTATGGGATAGTGAAAAATTAGATATGGCACAAATTGTTATTGGTGTTTACAAATGAATGAAAAAAAATGGATTTAAAAACTAGTTTATAACAAACCATTATAAAGAAAAATATAAGTGATAAAATAAATGTGGTACATTTTATAATGCTTTGTATATAACCTATTATGAGTGAAAAAATAAAGGGAATATCAAACCTAGTTTCCATAAACTAAATAATTTAGATAAGTATAAAATAATGAAAAAAAAGGTGTTGACCACTAGCTTCAGTTATATAGATGAATCAGATTTTAGTGAAAAATCTAGAAATGTTAAAGAAACTACTAACATCCTATTCATGGAATCACTTGATAAGGTTAGTAATTATTTTTTTATTCTGAATTTTCTATTTATAAATATGATTCTGAAAACTACAATTTTTTTGAATTAAATAAATTAAATGAAAGCTTAAGTAAATATATATTCAAATCTACTTATTTATATAATAATATTAAATAATGTAATGAGAACATTATTTTTAAAATTAAATTAATTTTATAATAAAATGAAAAATTAATAAACACTACTTCTACTTCTAATTCAAATGTTCATAGGAATTTAAAAAATACTCAAGAGTTGAATAAAAATTAGAAAAAGGATGTTGAATATATTAAATAATATTTATCTACTATTATTCAATGTCATGAAAAATATAATGAGATATTGACTTCAACTAAAACTGATAAAAATAAACATGTTTCTGGATATGATATAAAATAACAACTAATTTATACAACTCATTTTGTTAAAAGTAAAAATAGTTGTAATTCAATTGTAAATTTTTTTAATGTAGCATGAAAGGTCATAATGTAAATTATTGTTCTATTAGATTTATACAATATTTATGATTTACAAAAACAAATATTTCTAAATCCTTATTATCTGAAGTAATTTAAAATAAAAGTTTAAATTATGTATTGGTACCTGTATAATTTATTTCAAATCCTATTGGACACAAAGTAGTTTAGTTACCAAAATTTTCGAGTAACTAATTTTCGTAGGAAAAATGATTTGGATTTCACAAGAATGACATATGGTACACGTATAGTGGAAGCTCTAGAAATATGATTGGAGACCCATCAAATTTTACCACTAAATTTGGATTCTAATGTTTTGTATAATGACTTCATTGATTTTAATTTTGGAAAATAAATTATTTAATATAAGGATAAATCAATTGAGGGGGAGCCTAATCCTTCTAAACTAGATCCAAAATCATTGAAGATTCAAAAATATCATCCTATTGAAATTTTAATTGCAAATATTTATTCTGGTGTAAAAATGAGAAACTCGGTTTTAAAATTTAATGGTAATTTTAATATTTTTTATATTTTTTCTTATTAATTTTAATAATTCGTTATATTTTTAAAAAAAGTATTCTTTTTGTTCAAGAAGAATTAAATTAGTTTTTTAGAAATAATGTTTGGACTTTATTAGAATTTCATGAGGATAAATACAAGATTGAAACTAAATGGATATATAGAAACCATCTAGATGAATCTGGACATATTGTTAAAAACAAATCCAGAATTGTTACCCAAGGATATTCTCAAGGAGAAGGTATAGACTTTTAATTTTCTTTTTCAATTATTACAAGGTTTGAGGCTATTCGAATTTTTTTGGTTTTTTCTTGTTTTAAATGTATTATGTTATATCAAATAGATGTACAAAGTGAATTTTTAAATAGATTTATATCTAAAATGTTTTTTTCTCAGCCCCCTAGTTTTGAATGTGAAAAATATCCTAACTATGTTTTTAAATTATGAAATTATTTGTACGGTCTCAAAAAAACACCTCGTGCTTGGTATGAAATACTTAATTTTTATTAAATAACGATTTTAAGAAAGGAAATGTTGATCCATCTATTTTTATTAAAAGAACTTCTGATGATATTTAAATTGTACAAATTTATGTTTATGATATATTTTTTTGATCATCTAGTGAAATAATATGTAATTATTTTCTTATTTGATGTCTTATGAGGTTAACATGAGTTTAATGAGAGAATTAATTTATTTCTTGAACTTAACATTTTTTATAAGAAAATATGGATTTTTTTAAAAAATATAAGTATGATAAATAGTTGGTTAAATGATTTAGTATTTATATATCTAAATCTAGAAAAACTCATATGGGTACTAATTCTAAATTAGATATTGATGATTATGTTAAATCTGGTGATTATAATGTTTATAGAGGTATGATAAGTAGCATGCCATATTTAACTGCATCTGGACCCGAAAATATTATTAGTGTTTGTTTATGTGATAGATTTCAAGTTGATCTTAAAGATATTCATATTAATGATATAAAAATAATAAATAGATATATAAAATTAATTGTTTATTTTGGTTGAGTTTAACAAAAATATAACAGTTTTGATTTAATATATTATTCTGACTCTGAGTTTGGAGGATGTTGAATTGACCAAAAAATCACATCAAGTATGTGTCATTTTCTAATAAAATGTTTAATTTCTTAGTCTTCTAATAAACAATTATTATTTTCTTTATCTACTAATGAATATGGGTATATCACTTCTGCATGTATTTGGGCACAAAGTTTATGGATTCAGCGAACCTTATGTTATTATGGTGTCTATATTGAAAAACATCTTATTTATTGTGATTATACTTTTGTAATTTCTATTTCTAAAAAACCCGTACATTATTAAAGAAAAAAGCATATTTATCTTATATTTTATTTTATTAGACATCTAGAGAATAATAGTGATATTGTTTGAGAATTTTTCCCCTCTAAAAATTATCGATCAGATATTTTTTAATACCTTTAGACTCCACTAAATTTGATAAAATAAAATTTGATCTTGGTATGTTGAAAATTTAACATCATATTACTAAAAAAAAAAAATTGGGGGGGGGGTTCTCTTTTTTTATTTACAAAAAGGTGGATTAATAAATTGATTTTATATGGTTTGAATGTATTGTCATTGTAATCAAACAAAAATGGGTAGATTGTTTGTTCATGTGTATGTTATTCATTATTTTTATTACATTTCCTCTGTATTTTGAATATATCTCAATTCAAATTGTTTAGTTTTCTGAGATTCTTATCAATTTTAATATATAATATATTTATCTAAACATTATTAGTATATGAGGAAGTCTGAAAATGATTTTATAGAACTCCAAAAATTCAACAAATTTGCTGTTGTAGTTTTCAAAACTCTACATCAAATAGTTTTGAAAAGTTATTATATTTAATTTACTAAAAGTTATAAAGTTATCAGACTCCCAAGAAACATTATTTTATATAAATAAAAAATGTTTATGTTGATTTAAATATTTTACACAAAATTCTAAAAAGGATGTTTGGATAGCCAAAACATTATCTTAAATTATGAAATTCGGTTTCACACATGCGGTTTTTCTATAATGTTTTTTATTCAATTATTTTGTTAATTTAAATAGAAATAGAAGTCAAATTTTTTTAATTATTGATTCATTGAAAATATAAAAAATTTCTTCAAATAATACTCTTGGATAATGTTCTAATCTACTATTAAGAGCCTTTAAAAATTCCATAAAGTTTGTTAATGTATGATGTATAGTTTTTCTTAAAGTATGGTTTGGTAACCTAACATTCACAAAGTATGGTTCAGTAACTATACATTCACAAAATATGGTTCTGAAACCCTACATTCAAAAAGTATGGTTCAGAAACACTACTCACTCAATGTATTGTTTACTAACCTTACTTTCGCAAAGTATTGTTCGTAAACCCCACTTTCACAAATTATTGGTTGGTATGCCTACTTTAGCAATGTATGGTTCAACTACACTACTTTTCAGAACCCTACGCTACATTAGTAATCCCTACATTCATATACCCAACTTTTGTTAACCTTACATTTGTGTACCCTTCTTTTTGTATCCTACTGTTCAGCTACTACTTTGCTCTTTAATGTTGAACAATGCTTTGCTTCATATATATCTGTTTTATTTTTCAAAAGTTTTTCTACTTGATAAATTCAAATTAAATATAAAGATTATGATCGAATATTTTTTGATAATTTTTGTGATATAATTAATCATAAAAATTACTAAATTATTTTAAGGTCATTTTCCAATATAGATAGAGGAATCAAGATTATTTAAATCCAAATATTTGAATTTACGTTTGGATTGTGCTACTAGTTTTTTAGAATGGTTTTGTATAAATTTATAGAGCTTTTAATGGATTTAAAAATGATGTTTAAATCATTCAATGATATTATTACTCTATACATATTATTGGAAGAGTTATTTATATTATTTTAGATTCTTTGTATGATTTATTCTATACGAATAAAGAGGCAATGGTGTGGTGTTTTTACAGATATGTTTATGAAAGCACTTGAATAAAATTATTTTTAATATCCTAAAAAAGTAGAGATTATACAATTACAGAATATTTATTAATTGTATATATATATGTATAGAAAAAAATAGATACATGGGTTAAAATATTTGAGACTCTATTTTTCAAAGATAAATTTTTGTGGACTCTGAATCTACTATGCATTTGCAACATCCTACCAGATGTTGTTTCATCACATGGACATTCTCTCAAGTGAAAAATTAATTTTTCTTTCACTAAAATTTCCATGATGTAATGTGATAATCCAAACCTCAATAACTAGTACACGTTCTTTCATGGTTTATCTTATGTGGTTCGGTTTCTGAGTTTATAACACTATTTCTCATCTCTAACATGCACTCTATTTTTTTGGTTTATGCTTTTACAGAAATGAGTGATTTGTTACTATTTTTCCTTGGTTTGTGACTCCTGGTTTCTAAATTCAGGTTCTAAGTCTTGTGACTCTCTGTATCTATAGTAAAGAATGTTCGGGTTGTGACTCCCTCTGTCTAATGTTAGGTTGTAAGGGTTTTGAGTCCCCATACAAAATTTGGTGTCATGGTTATTCATCCACTAGAAAAAAATTCAATAATTTGGTTATGATTACCCCTTAGAAATCACTTTTAGTGGACATGTATCTCTCATCGAGTAGAGATGTATAAGTGTAGAGTAGAACCTCTTTAGACTAAACTACTATAAAATAAGTCCTTGTGTTTTTATATTTTTTACGCTGCTATTTAACGTTAATAGTTAATATTTTTAATTTATTTAATTAATCAATATATTTGATCAATTTTTTAAATTTATTTTATTCACCCCCCAGACCATCTTCCATTACACTTGATAACCTAATAGTATAAAGGTGAAGAAAGTAAATAAAATAGAAAAAGAAGATGATGAAAATGGGACACAATGATTTATGTGGCTCTAGAAATTATCCTTATGTCCATGGAGAGGTAGAATACTTCAATATTTCCCAGTGCATAAATACCTGGTATAATCTTAATGTATAAAACCATAGCTTTAAATAGTATCATAAAGAAGATGATGAAATTGTCCAACCAACCACACAATAAGTCCATTATGTTATAGTAACCAGTTGATGGATGTCGGAGGATCTATAGTGACCTATCGGTATCACTGATCACATTTTTATATAGTTTCATGTTGAATTCCACACTTATATAGTGTCCTATTTAATGTAGCTATATTAAGTTTTCATGGCTATAATGCATTTTCATTGTCTTCGGTTAGTAGTTGGCCCAAAGTTTCTTAGAGTTTTATTTACACCAATATAACCGAGTTTATTTATTCTTTCTCAATATATCATTTTCCGTCCACATTATTATTGGGATCCTTTTTAAATTACATTACATGTGAATGGGAAATGTCAGGACGCATAATTGTAATAATTTCCTTACAATGTTATCAATTATTATCACCATTAACTCTCATTATAAATCCTCAATAAGACATTACAATTATTAAACATTCAATTAGCCATGAAACTATCCTAAATTTGGTAAATAAAAGTGTATTTAGTTTACCTAATGACTACATCTCTATATATATATAAAATAGTGGATGTAGGATCTATCATAGATGAACCTAAGTGTAAGAACCTCAGAAATCATGGATTATGTATTAACTTGATCATTACCCAGTGCATAAAAAAGAGTCCTAATTACACCTCAGTTTTAACACTCTCAATGGATTTTCTCTAGATAACTCACATGAAATTTATTATCCATAATAATAGACAAAATTATATGGATTTATGTTAACATTAAATTGGTATACTTATGAAATTAATGTTCCCTCCATCACTTATTTTCATCATTCCTTAAATTCAAGTACCACCCTTTTTATTATTAACATCCTATACTTTCTAAATTTGATTATTGGATATTCACCTAGATAGATGCATTAATCCAATGAAGGGTTTTCATTCCTACCTAATTTGTGACCAATTTTTTTATTATCTAAGACATATACACTCTCTATCTCTCATGGTTTTTACCTATCTCATTAATTTCCATTTTCTTATGTATACATGGTATGTGGGAAATAAGGTCTCTATTGAGAATGAACCGTTGTATTGCTTTATCATAGATTTTTATAATTTTTGATCCAATATCATTCCCTTGGGATACCATTGAATGAATCTTATAATTAAATGGTGTTCACCAATATACCCATTCAAATATTGACTAGGAAATTAATGATTAACCCATGTTCCATTCATTCTATATGGTGTAATTTCTAAATAATTCATTATCTTGATTGAAGGGTAATTACCTAGAGGAGTAATTATTTCACTGCACACTCAATTATTTTCCCTGGGTCCATGTATGTTTTTATCTGTGTCTCACACATGATTATAATAATTATAAGGGAATTTCGTAATATCTTCCAATGTATTGGTTAAAGAATTAATCTTTATAGAAGATAGGTTAATGATACCTTTAAATCATGCCTTGTTAATGTCTTATGATACATTAGATAATAAACCTGGTAATATGATTTTACTACACACTAGAGAGAGACTTCTGTGATATGATTATGAATTTCCCATGTTAATATAATAGCCATATTTCATTGTTAGGCCTCGTGTAATTATTTTCTTTTTATGACTCATTTTATTATGATCAACATATTACTCATTATATTATGTTCTTGTACTTACATTATGAATCATGTTCTTATGAAATATTCTAATTGCATGCTTCGTGTTTCACCTATGATGTTATCTTACATGTATTATCCTTTACTCGGGATTTACAGCTCTCCCATCCTTATGTTTCATCATTTAACTAGGAAATGTAATCAAAGGGATATGTAAAGGATTATGGAGAATATTTGTGGAAGTGATGTGTTTTATACCTTGGGTTTAGATGTAAATGTACCTAGTTCCCAAAAACATAAAACTTTTGTTCTTGGGATTTGTTTGTAATTTATGTTCTGTATAAAATTTAATTATGTGTAGCACCAAATACAGAAGTACATGGATGGGAAATCTCAACTAGGGGTGTTCATTTCATAGTAATCCTCATTACATGAGATTAACATGGTATCATCCATCTGAAACTTCATAATTTCATATATTATGTTCTAATTGATAATTATCTAATTGAAGAGTGGTTGGGAATGTTTTTGTGCATGTATTAGGTTCACTTTAAACCACAATTAAATTTATCATATTGTATGAAGAGTATAAAATATATGATCTAGATGAGAGAGGCATAATAATTGTATGGTAATGACTAGTTAAATAAAATGTTTTTTTAATAATATTTTTATGTTAATGACAAGATATACATTCAATTTTATTAATGAAATTTTATAGATTTTTCACACATTGATCAAAAAAATTACATTATTTAATGTTTGATTCATTCATTACAAGTTATCTTTGAATGAATAAATGGTTACAAGTCATTAGTTAAATATTTAAATAGTGGATAATCTAAATATATTGATAGTTTATTGGGAAAAAATGAACATTTGATATCTTGAATTTTAGTGATATTACTCCTTGCAATATCACATACCATAAGTAATGAAATAACACAATTATTTTCTACAATACGAGTTTTTATGTGAATTATCCTTCAAATATCCCACTTTAGAAAAATGCTCATTGACATTCTATATATTTTATATTATATTGTGAAATAATCACCAATGTATTTTTAATAAACATATTAATATTTTTAATTTTGGATGGAAAACGTTGGACCAAAATTAATCCTCCTTCTGCAACATTATGCATGAGATTAATATCCATTATAGAGTATTCAATGAATATGAATCCTAATTCAAAACCATATACAAATAGAAATCTCATAAAAAATTTCAATGTTACTCTTGATATAAAGGGATCCAATCGGATGTCCATCAAACACACAAATCTTCATATTAAAATGTTCACCATATGTATCTTTCTATACCTTATAAGGATTAATATAATTCTTTTATCCAAGATGTAGATTAAAAACATGATATATAGATAATATCTATGTCAAATAGTCTAAATGATACATTCTCAAATATCTATAAAAACAATGAACAATCCATATGAATACATTACATGAAATTCATCTTATTTAAATGATTACATTATATGTCACTAAAAGAAGAATGGACATATATTTCTTCTATTTAACAAAATCATGGGACTAAATTTCATACATTTTATATATGATAAAAATCATATTTTATTTGACCAAAACTCACCATCTGATCAACAAAAATCCTAACCACTCCTTAATTATCTCAACCCTAAGACTATTGTAAAAATTGTATCAAATATGAAGAATTATATATAGGTCACATTTTTACCTCATATAACAGGGATTCATATAAGGTATATGTTAATAACTGTATCATAGAAAATATTTCTTTTATTCCATGTGAAATAATCTAACAATCCATTCAAAAAATCATAATTTTTTCTCATGAGTGAAATTTATAACTCTATATGATCTTTTACTCATAGAAATCCTTATTTTTTTGTTAAAATTATTATTATTCAGTGATAAATATAAATTATTGATAAAATAACGATTTTCTCTAAGAGGATAGTTATTATTCAACTATTATGTAATAAATTCACCCCACATGAATGAATTTTAATGTGTATATTTCCATTAATAATAAAACCATGGTATTTTTTATAATCCCAAAATTTACAGCACATGAACTATATTTCTAATTAATAAAAAATTAAGTATATATATATAATCCTCTATGTATTTAATACCCCAAGTATTTTATATGCCCGTTATATTTTTATTGTGTCAAGGTATATTTAAATTATTGTTATATATTATACATAATATCAATATAATAAATGTCAACATTACCCCTCTCAATAATTTATCAATTTGGTGGTATGTTTATAGATTCTATTTGCTGCTTTTGTGAGATATAGGTTCCTTAGCTTACATGATATCTTTTTATTAAAAAACAATTCTATCTGGTTTTTTATGATAGATATTACCCTTAGTTTAGTAATGAAATTATTGATCAAAATATCTTCATTTGTGGGATATTATATAGAAATATATTTCTCTCATATTTTATAGTTATCCATGAGGAGTAACTTAGAACTCATATGTATATTGACACCAACATTGAGTCTAAAAGTTCCAGATTTATATCTTTAATCAACTTTACTAGTTTATAATCTTAAATAAATGTAATTCATTACAATGATATTTTCCTTGCCTCCAAATTCAATGAATAAATATTTAGTTATTATCAAGTACATAAGTATATTTTTAGTTTCAAGTTCGATAATCTCAATCTTTTATGGTTGGTATCAACTTGTTAATCTTAAAATATAAGAAACATTAGGTTGAGTGCACAACATGGAAGACACAATTGATATAATTTTTTTGTATAATAAATTTCATTCTTGTGTTTTATTATTTTCTTAATGGAAGGATAATGAGATTTCATAGTACTCACACCATGTAATACTATTAAATGACCCTATTTTTGTTCTCTATGGAAAACCTATTTATAACTTTACCAATGTATGTGGTCAAACTCAAAAAAAATATCTTTTATCAATAACTATGAATCCACATACCCAGTATGATAGAAACCTTACCAATTTCATTCATTGAAAATAATTTTCCTAACCAAGTCTTTATAGAATTTAATGCATCGACATCATTTATATTACACAGTATTTCATACACATATAACACCAAAATTACAAAATTACTACCATTAGGCCTCTTATATAAAATATATTTATCTCTATTTTTTATGAAACAAGACTCTTTAATTAGATATTAATAATGAATATCCAAACTTATGATATACTTATTCTAATAAATAAATGGATTGTTTTAAATTTTAAAACTTAATAGTACCATTTGGATCTTAATTTTTTTTGGTTTGGATCGGTAACACATCTTTGAATATATTTATTTTAAGTAAACTCATTTTTGCATTTATCTGATTGATACTATAATCATAATAAGTTATTATGGAAAGAAAAATCCGAAATGAATTTATCATAGATATTGGTGGTATGGTTTCTAATAGTCAATAACATGCATTTTTTAGGACCATTCACCTCCAAGTGAGCATTATAAGAAGACACTCAACCATCCATATATAGTTTTTAATTATACATAGACACTATAGTTTTAGCTATTTAAGTCAATTAATCATTTTACAAACATAATTCATCTACATAGAGTCTATTTTTTATTTCAATATCACTAACCATTTCTTGGAATCAAAACTCATGACAGTTTTTTGATAGGTAATAATCACATTTTGGATGAACTTAACCTCGTCATTATTACATAAAAAATACATATTTATTAGGATATTGATGAATATTTCTAAGCCTAAAAATAACCAATGATATATTATATAGTTTAATATTTAGGAAACCCTATGGAATTTTCTCATATTACATATCAGAAACTATTCATGTTTTTTGTTATTAAAATTCAGTAACATCAATATTTCTGTTATAGATTAATTATGCAATAAACTACTTATTAATTAATACTTCATACCAAGACACAAGAACATTTTTATTTTATGTAATAACTAATTATTAATGTGTCATATCCAAAATATATCTAATTATCAACTGATTGATAAAATATTCCTATAAGTATTATTAGCCATGATCTAATCAAAGTATGTTAATACACTTTTGGGTTATTTTTTAAAAATATTTTTTAAAATTATGAATATTTAGAATGTTTTAAATTATTATTTATTAGAAAGGAATTTCAATACTAGATAAATTCATTAGTAATGGTTAAAAATTTCTTATAAACACCACTTTCTTATGTACTCATTATCCAACACACATAATTATGTATTAAAACCAAAAACTTTTTCACATGTTTTTACTAAATGTTTTTTTGAAAAATTTCTCTAATAAACAATGTTTAAATGTGTAGAATCATTCATGATCAAATAGATTCAACAATAAACATTTATAGATCCTATGAGTGAATTTCTAATATATGTTTCTAATAAAAGAATTCCAAAAGTAATGTGTTTTTGAATTACTCCTTTTTAACATAATATTTTTAATGTTATACAATATATTATCCATTTTTAGAATATATATTTCATTTCACATATTTTTTATTCCATAAAATATTTAATTAATTTATATTGAATAAATATTGTTTTTAAACATGAAATATAAACATTTATCAACAAAAAAATGAAACATAAATCAAATTTCTATTTATGATAAAAATATAGTTACTATTTTTAACTATAGAATTATTCCCCTAGGATGGTGTAGATAATTTTTGCTAACTTATAGTGAAATAACTTTTCCTACACTTCAATCATATAGATCTACATGTCCCATAATAAAGTAAATTATATTTTCAAGTCCTTGTACATTAGAACAACTGTTTGGTTCATATTTTTTATCCAATACCCATGAGTAAAATTAATAAAAAGAACTAATTTTTGTAATATTCAATTATTTATGGTAACTTTATTTCTTATAACTAAAAAAATTATCAAGTTATAATACCAATCAATAACGAATTTAAAAAATTATGCTCTTATTTAGTACCATTATAATTTATAAAATATTTATATTTATCAAGTTAGTATTGTATTTTAAAATATATTTAATAAATACTTTTATTGAATATACCCCATCTAAAATGATGAATTATCAAATAATATATATTATTTGTCTAATATCTAAACCACACTATAATTTGAGTCCACTTTGGTGTTAATTTTAAAATATACTTATTTATAGAGAAAAGTAATTTCAATTGTCCCAAATATAATTCATGGATAATTACGTGGATGATAAATTTCTCATATTTCTCTCATAAATCATCTTAACTATGTTCCTTTTGGGTATCAAAATTTATATTTAACCACCTAAGTGTTTTCCAAATATCATAATTAGATATAGTTTCTTAACATTTAGGGTTATTTATATCCATCACACCTTATAAAATATAATTTATTTGAACCTAACCTTTATGGTTATCAATATTCAATGATATTGATCTTGATTAGTGTTTACATTCAAATGAATATCACTCTTATTATCATAAGGGGTTTTATAAATCTCAACATTTTATTTCATATATCTCATGTAGTATATATATATGTATATATATATGTATATATATATGAACACTTTTATTTATTTAATTTATGAATCACATGTCATCGACCATATTAACATGTTCTGGTTGGGTTATTGTATAACTCTTATACACAAAATGATCTATCTTATAATTTCACCATGAAAAATATAATTACAATATTTAATATATATATATATATAATAGTATCTCATGTATAAGTTACATGAACCCATTTTATATAATCAATTAAAAATATATGAAACCAAAAATATTACTTAGGATCATATATGGTGTTGTAGATATCCAACCCCATTTTTCTAAAAAACCCCAAAATTCCAATTATAAAGAGAAATAGACCCAAAGTCTCAACACAAATCAATCAATATTGTAACCCCAATGTTATTGAGATTATTTAATAATTTATATTTTTTACTTTGTTTTATTTTTGGAAGTTTGTCTGACATGAAAAATTGATTAAATATTATTGTTTTATTAATAAGTATTATATTGTCATATGAATATGGGAGTTAGATGATTATGTTACATGAGAAATTAATTTTAGGTAATAAATTTGAAGGAATTTTGACTTGGGTTATTTTTTAGTCGAAATAATTAATTTGAAGGAATTAATTTATAGAAATTTCTTTGACATGTCATGTGAATATTTCATTTAATTAATTACATTACATGATTTTTTTGGATTTTATGATGATCAATTTAGAGGAATTAGATAATTTGAATAATTGAAGTGATTAAATTTCTAGTTTTTTATTTATATTTAAATTGTCTTCTTTGAAATTTATTATGGGTTATCAGTAAGTTATACTATAAAAAGAAAATTTTTATTAATTTATAAAATTGAATTGGTAGAATGTATAGAGATGATTTAATTAGAAATAGAATATTATATGAGATATATATATTTCCTCAATAAAAGATATTTAAATGGTTAATTTTTTTGGTATTATAGATGATTTGGATGATGGGTATACAAATTATAGGGCTGGTAATTTTATTCTCTTCTTTGAAGTTGTTCATGTATACTAGTGGTGGTTGTGGAATTAAGGGGGAGATGGGTGGAAGTTAAACAAGGGTCGAGATAATGGTTAGAGTATTAAGGCATTCATAATATGTTATTATATATTTTTTATTTGAATTATTTAATTTATTCAAAATTGTACATATGTTATAATGACCATAATTTTTATATTCTCTCAAAATAGGTTTTGAGGATGAGTTTTACGACATTTGGAATAGGTTGTGCAAAAATAGTATAGGGGATATGAAACTCAATGGAAAATTTTGCCTCTACTCCCCTCCCCCTTCTACACTTCATAACAAGAGAGTTAAAAAGGGTCAAATAATGTGTCCTGGGGGGATGTAACTCCTTGGAGGTCATTCCCTCTTAGATAGAGATTTATGCTGGTCAATGCCAAAAATTGCATAGGCTATACAAAATATATCTGAACATGAGTATTTATAATCTTAAATTATTAATTTTTCTTTATGGGGGATTTAGATGAGATAACTCAGTAGTTTTCTTGGGAAGGATTATCAGCTCGATAATTTCTATTGAATATGGAAAATGTATTATAGGTAAGTGGATTTGATATTTGAAATGATATTATACAATTAATTTTTTCCTTTGTTAACTAATTTTTATCAAATAATTATTTTCTTAACAAGTTGGGGTCATAGACTCTTTTTATTAATAAAATAAACCCCAATTTTAATATATGTAAAGAGGGAACTCATGACATGATCTATATTCCAAAAAGTGAATATACCTTTTAATACTTGGATGGACCATAGGCAAAGTGGCCCATGGCAAGGGATCATACCTCTAAGGCCTTGGACCAAATCCATTTTTTTAATATCTTGTATCCCTTCACCTATAATGTTTTTCCCCATCATTCACATGTGCCTCATTTTCCAAGTATCCTTCCCCCACCACATATTCCCCCTCCCCTCCCCCCTGCATGCATGTCTTCACCTCCACAGTCCTCCTTGCACAATGTGTGTGATCCTTGGAACATATCTTCGCATATGTTAGCCTCCTCTCCCACCATCACTTTTTCAACCTTCTCACATTCATCATGTGATTTCAACCTAAATTGAATCATTATTATTCTGTGCCGCCCCCATGCACATTCATATAATAAAGAAATTCCCCATCACAAAACAATAATGGGGGGAGCGACATGTAGTAGCTAGGGATCGAACAGTTTCCATAGAGGATATAGTAGAGAACCCACAACAACCAGGATAGGGATCATTTACATGATCACATAATTATTTTATTATCCATTTTTTGTGATAAAACATATATATTTTTAAAATTGAAATTTTTATAAAATGCATTTTTGATAATAACTGATAGCTATATTTCAGGAATAGTTTCTGAAAAATTGAACATTTCTTCTGAAATTAAATTGATGACTCATAACCATGTTTTTAATGTTATTATAATATAATGGTAGGATATATTTCAATATGATCTAGGGTTAGTGAACCAAATATATGAATAAATGATTCTAAATGCACTTCATTCTTCTTCACTTCATGCTACAATGTATCTCCTAAAGATTAAAGCTGGAAAAAACTATATAATATAGGAAAAGACGTATCCACATCCTTAATATAATTCATATTAGGACTATATTGGGGTTTATACACTCCTAAAAACATGGAATCATATCAAGATTTGTGAATAAAAATTCACACCATGTATGAGCTGCATGTAATTGATTCACGCTATGAATTGCATTCACGTCATGATTTGATTAAGATTAAATAATAGGTCATGTTTATTAACAAAGTAAAAAAACATTCACCTTCTGAAATTTTGATAAAGAATATATGGAGTGGAATATCCACACAATTCACATTGTGAAACATTATTTTACATCACACACACATTGTCAAATGTAATATTAATGATCCATTTTTTTGGAATCTTTGGGGAATATCTATTGGGTTTGATCGTGGACTCTCGAGAATTGACCAGGATGAATATAAAAGATTTTTTTTGGGAAAATTTAATCTAAAATGGATGATATCTGACCATATAGATATTAGTTTTAGGTAATTTCTTCAAAAATATCATATATCATAGCATTGGGAAAGGTGTTACTCTACTAAAGAGACCTTCATCGAATTACGTTTCCATTTCATTTATGAATTTCTTTATATTTATCCTCCCCACTCACTCCCTTGTGGATATAATGAGGGGTAACTCCCAAATTTTCTTGGGTGATGTAGAAACAAAGGGGAGGGTTCTATGGATTATTATTTTTCTTAGATTGATCACTTTTGGGGTTGTTCAAATCAATGTTCAATTTCAATTTTATTCTTTTTTACTATCTCATGAAAATTGAAATATAAATTATGAAAGTATTTTTAAAAAATTTTATAACTACTTACCTTAAAGTATGCATGACCATTGAATAGTTTAGGGTAATTATGATTAAAAATAGTATAATGGAATATAATTCATTGAAAAATTAAGGTACATGACTATATGAATATGTGGATTTCTATTTCAATTAGGGGATACCTAGACCATAGAACCTCTTTGTTCTAAGTATAAAAAAATAATACAAATTTAATTTAATTTATAAATTCACTTTTACCTAATACTATAATCTATAAAACTCTAGCATGGTTTATTAAATTTATTTTAGAACTAAACTGTCTTCTTCACTCCCATTCTTCAAAACATTTAAATTAATCATTTTTAAATTCTAAAAAATATAATTTCATTATCTCTTGGGATAGACCTCAAACTAAATTATTTTTAAACTTGGTTATTTAATATCTTTTGTTTGAGTGTGTTGTAAATTTCTAAATTTTCTTTGACCCATAGGATTTAACATCTTATGGACCATTAAATTTCTAACATTAGTTTATTATAGTGGTTAGTATTTTTTTATACTACCCATGGGAGGGGAATGTTTTTCATATCTTTAGCGTGGTTTATCTGTATTGCATATAATGTGTGCATGTGTAAAAAATGGTTTTATTCAGAATTTATATATCATTTACTTGGATTGATTATTATATTATATGACTCTTCAAGCCTGAACTCTTAGAAAAATGGGTACATTCTATTGAAATATAGGGAACATTTGGTAGGGTGTTTTATATAGAATGATGATCATATCAATGCCTTTTGTCATCCAATTTATCCTTATATCTGTATATAATATAGTTTCTTTGAGCCTCTACTATATCTCATATGAATTTAAATCGACAGTGAACTCTATTGGAAATAGATGATTCAATATAAACATTAGGTGCCTATCTAGTTGACATACAACCTCCTGGGCCATTATCCTACAAAATTCTAGTCAGGGTTGAGTACAATACTCTTTATAGTCATATCAAGTTTTAAATGAATTGATGTTACTTATTCTTAGGGGAACGATTTTCAGTCCTAGAAAACAGAAGCAAGGTTTTCAAATATTTTTTCCATCTTGAGGAGTAGCTTTGATGATTCCAAGATGTTTGATCATTTCATGGGTGTGGGAAAGACAAGATCCTTAGAATTTTTCCATTCTTTTGAATAGACACTAGATACTAAGAATCGGAATTCTATTAACATTAATGGTGAGGAAAAGGGGTGGTGGTTTATTCTAGTGCTGGTGGGCACACTTTCTTTGGAACTATGGACGATTCAACAATTTGTTTATTCATTCCAAGAATTCCATGGATTAAAATCAATATATTTTCAGGTTTGGGGGTCTTATGGAACTCAGAACCCTAAGATCAATCCATCTTTAAAATTGATTCACTACTATAAATGGGAATGAAGAGGAGGATGTAGATGCTAATGTTTTAAAAAAATTTATTTCAAGATTGAAAAAAGTAGACTAGGTCAAGGATCTCAGTTGACACTAATCTGAGTGACAAAGAAAAAACTCCCAATTATCGTTGAAATGTGTGAAGGATTCCCAAAAAACCTTGATCATTGGGTCTGTCTTGAGAATTGAGAATCATGTTGACTATGTTCCTAGAAACATTACATTCAACAAGTTGAAAAATAAAAGGTATTAAAAATACTACTCAAACATTTCAAAACCAATGGTCGCTAGGTTAATGAGAAAACTTAACAAAACTAAGGAAGTGGTAAGGTATTTTACATTATCACTTGAAAAAATCTAACACCCTGGATCTAGTAAAGTAGAGTGATAAAGTTCCAACTCCTTTCATTTGAATAGATGGGCCTTATGATGGTATGGTGGTGGACCGATAAGAGTCATTAGAAATGGTGTTAGGTAATGGTTCTTGATAGGATTCAATAAATGATATAGTTGAAAAAATAAATACGTTGTTCTTATACTAATGTATAAATAAGTGGTGTTATAGGAGTCCTTCAGCATCAATGTTATAAAGGAGGAGGTTGATATAATGTTTGAGATGTGTCTCCAATCTGATCTCAATGTTGATAAAAAACAAATTTATCAAAAAATAAGATCATATCCTAGATCATAGAATAAATGAGGGGAAAATAAATATTTAGGAATATATTCATACATGGGACAAGATAGACTATCACTTTGAGGGTCTCATCAAGGAGGATCCAAACATGGAGGTAACCTCCATTAATTGTAGTTTATATTAGTTAAAGGATTCATCACCCTTTAAATTTTTCTATAATGGCATAGTTATTTTATATCTTGTTGAGCATGGAGAAGGTTGATTTTGGTTAGGGGTTTCACTTACCCATTATATTGTTTTGAATAAAAAATTTAATTGTCAGTAAGTTAGTCATTTTATTTCTACTATTAATTTTTTGTGTTTTTTGTAAAATATATTTATAGTCACATGAATTTTTATCCTTTATATTGATATATTTTAATGGAAAATGGATTATTTTATAAATAAACAATATTTTTATTCTTCTTTGGGAAAAGGAATTTGATTGAGATCGTGTGACATTATGTGTTGGATATCAGGATTCGAGTCTTCAGGACGAGTGTTACAAAAACGCATGAGGGGTCTTAATTATAATGTAATTTTAGACACAAGTATGTAAAAATTAATATAATAAAATCCATTTTGTAATTATAACAATGAATAAATATCTAAATTTTATATACAAATCAAAAAACCTTAAAAACTTGTTACATATTAATAATAATAATTGATTTTCAACATATTAAATTAAAGAATACAAACATTAAGGGAAAATATGATTATGGGTAGGCACCTACAACCATGTTTGGAAAGAATATGGATTTAGGGTACCCTAAATCCATCATCAAATAACAATCATTGTCATAAGTCACCTACTGTTACGGTCAAACTGATTTAGGGCTATAGGTATGCATGAAACACCGAAAAAACCATTAGAAGGGAAAAAGAAGGGGCTTCTGGTCCTGATCCATGGGGATCATGACCATGGGACATTAACATGAAATTTATAACCATGGTCCACAACTATCATGGATATAATAATTTCATAATATATGTACAACCATAGTCCCCATGGACCATGGCCATAGTCTCAGAAAAAAATATGTGTTTTTATATATTTTTAAGTATAGTAATTATAATTATATACAATTATATATATTTATAAAGACACACAGATTGTTTTTTATAGTGTAGTGGTAAATTATTTCAAGATATGTAATAGAGATTGTGAGATAAAATATCCTTGGTGTATTTTTGTTGGAGGGTTAAGACCACATTGAAGATATTGGTTATATACACTCTATCTCCACATTTAGACCATGACAGTTAACACCTCTAGCCAAGGTCTGTGACTATGGTGAGGCCTTACCCCCTATATAAATACCAATAGGTCCCACAACCACATCACCCATAGATCTAGGTTGTGGTCGTGGTCTAGTTGCCGTCTACCAAAGTTTTGGATTGTGACATTTGGTAATTTTTACAGCTCTGAAATATTAATTATATAAAACCTCTATATATATGAATATTAAATAGAGAAATAAATGAATGAATAAAAACAAAAAATACTTTTTTTATATATGAAACAAACTTTTTTTATGGTATAATTACATATAAATCTTTCATATATTTTGATATAAACTATTTATATTGCCTTTTTTTATTATTTATTAATGTATTATAAATAATCAATTTAATCCTAACAATAAATATTTTATAAATAAGTTATATTGCGAACAATGATTGATATATATTACTTAAAATGAAATTGGTTTTTTACATTCTATCACTGGTATAGATGTACTATTTCACCTTCCACGATATACATGAAACCCTTTTTTATTATTATTATAAGACTCTATTGCTGGTTGTGATATCTCTACATTAGAAGATATAAAATTCATAATAAATATTATCTCTATATTAATAATATTTTTATATATTTCTTCAAGGTATTTACAAAAACAATATATATATATATCGATTCCAATAATAACCCCAAATAACATCATTTTCATTATATCTTACATAATGATATCCTGGTATTATGGGTGTAATATGGCATTTAGTTTTGGAACAAGTGATCAAGTTTTATCTTTCACAATGATATCTTATATGATTGTGCATGATACCGCAATGAGTGATCAACTTTGAGCTATAATATATTGTGAAAATTAATTATTATTTAATCCTACATGAATCCATACCATAGACAGTAATATTACATTAACATTCTCTATGATATCAACAAATACTTCATTTAATATAATTTATAGTAATAAAAAATTCCTTAATCCTTCTCCACCGATGGTACTAATACCATGGAAGGGTTTTTAAGAAACTAATCAAGTCTAGTAAAAGTGAAAATAAAAACAAATTAAAATATAATCATTCAATAAATAATATATAATAAAAACATAAATAACATAAATTAAATATTATTTTTTGGTAGCTCTTTGTTTGATTTTTTTTATGAACACCAATAAAAAAACCACTAGTTCTTACATCTGAATATAATGAATTGTATCAAGAATCTATTAACATGCTTTGAGACTTTCATTTTTATCCCCAAAATATATTTTAGTACCTCCTGGGTTAATGAAGAAATAGGAATACAAGATACTAGGTGATAATCTAGTCCAATAGATTACCACACGAATGAAGCATAGAATTTTTTCCAAGGAATCCATAGTAAAAGATCACTATTTTTCTCCTTTTAATTAAACTAAGGTTTTAATAGGTCTGAACTCAAATCGTTTACCAAGATTTTTTATTTTTTTATTTATAAATCCAATGGATACCTAATTGAGAAAAAAACTTTTATTTAATTATATGGATGTGAAAAAATATCAAAAAATCATAAAAATGATTCAAATAAACCTGAATCACCTATAAAACTATAAAATAACATCAAATAAGGTGGGGATTTTTTTTATTTTTATTTTTTTTAGTTTGGGTGGTTTTACGAAATTTTTAGTCTAATTGTACCCACTCGCCAAGTTTTATATACCAAAATTATTTCTAAGTATAAACTTTAAAATATATTGGCATAAAAAATAATTAAAAATTGGGTACATGAACCACCTATATATTAATAATATCATTAAAATATTGTATGAAATACTGACCCTTCACTTGGACTGTACATTTATAAAAATTAATTTTAATTTTTTTTCACCACACGCAACTTTACTAGGCGTTTAAGAGGTGCAGTAAACAAGACTGTTTATCTTCACTGCATACTTCCAACTACGAGAGAATTAATTATAGTGTTACTTGATATTTAAAGTGAGGGAGTTGAGAATGAAGTATAGTTGGATGGATAGAATGCAAATCCATGTGTCTATGGAAGTGCAACTGTAACACCCTGAGATTTTTAAAGAACACATTGTTCAATATCGTGTTCCGAAAACAACACTGAGTTTATACAAACTGCAACATATTATTTAAATTTTGTTATTTAAAAATGATAATTATAATATATACATAAAATTAAGGAAAATTAATAGTATTAACTTAATAATGAGATAAATATAAATTTTCAAATCAATATAACTATATTTATAAATGCATAAGAAATAAGCACTCCATTTTTTGATAAAAACATTTATTTCAAAAATTACTTTTATTATGTTTCTTAGAAAATATTATAATTAATTTCAGGATATTTTAGAAATTTTATTTTATAAAATAGACATATTTATTGATATCATTGTATTTATATTAACATAGTCCAAAAATTTGGTATTTTTGGGAAATTTGTTTAGTGAATATTGAAAAACTGTTTTCTTTGAAAATTATCATTTCTTTTTAAAAATAAGACAATTTAAAGGTCATAATATTATTTTATTTTTATGTAAATATAACATTATTATTTTTTAGTAAGATATAATCAAATTAATTTCATTTAAATCACCTTTATACTAAAGTTGAATATCTGTTTATTTTTATGCTCAAAATGAATTTTTATGGAAGCTAATTTAAAGTACATAATGTTCATCCATTTTAATTAATGAAAATAACCCCTAATGAAGAATTATTTAAATAAAATTTTAAAAATTATATATTATATTTTTGAATTGAAATTATTATAATGACAGTTTGTATTCATGCATTTAATATAAGATTTTCTTTTCCTTCAAAATTTCATTTTTTAGAAAACCAATTGTCATCGCTCTTCCTGGTTTTATTTTAAATTAGATTCTACCAATTTTATGAATTTATTTTTCTTAAATAGATTCCATTGTAACATCCTAGTTCCAGAAGCCACCAAAAGGCACCCCGTACCTGATTGGTCACATGGACTCAAGTGAATTTCCCCAAACGCCAGAGGCTACCAACTAGCAGCGAGGGCCTTTGGTGTGATTGTGGTGAAACTATGCCCTCATTGGCAGAGTACACAACGAAAGTAAGAAAATACAAACAAGAGCCTAAGCATTAATAATGAAATTCAACAGAAAACTAAGGTTATAAACTAGAGAATATATATAAAATGATGCACGATACATAATGTCTATGAAAATAACCAAACAAGTCACAATACTAGAATTCAACAAAACTAAACCCAAATGAAAAATAAAGTATATAAACACTTCATCATCGAAATCCATAGCTTGGTCCCATGCTCTCCTTATCCATATCAAGTCAAGTACCTGAAGTAGATGGTCACTTTCCCTTATCTATACCTACAACAACATAATCAGTTTGGACCCAAAAGCATGACCCAAAACAGGGTGTGAGACTAAATCCAAGTAGGCAACCACCACGATATACGTGCCTAATAGTTAGTGAATATATGAAAGGTAAAAATACAGAAGGCAGTAAAACAATGATGTACTCAGCAGTAAACAATCCACTATTCAAAGTATTCAAATTACCACCCAACATGAAATAGCTAATCAAAGTAGATAAACACAACAGGTAACCCTCTGGGAAGTACCCACAGCCTATCCCCTCTGGTCCTACGCACCAATACAAGCAAGTAGCTAACACAAGGTAACCCTCTGGGAAGTACTGACAGTCTATCCCTTCTGGTCCAACCTAACAAGTACAAGGAACCCTCTGGGAAGCACACACAGTCTCACCCCTATGGTTTAGCTTATGTATAGACTCTCTGAGGAATCACTCAATGTCAATTCCCCCTACAATCTCATATCAGTATTAAAGGCGCTCTAGGAAAGAACTCAACGTCTATTCCCCCTGTGGCCCACGTTGAGAAACTACAGACACTCTTAGGAAGCACTCAACGTCAATTCCCCCTATAGTCTCACATCATATAATTATAAAGACACTCTATAGAAGCCCTTATGTTCATTATACCTATGGTCTACTACACTAGGTTATCACGGCCCTATGTAAGTCAACAAGTATCGCCAAGCGTAGTGGCCAAAGTAAACCTTAAGAACTACATGGATAATAGTTTAAAGCTTATCAAGATGTTATAAGAACAAAAAATCATCCTAAAATACTAGGCATGGGAATAGATAAGGTGGCCTAACAAGCTAATCAGGCCAAATGGCTATAAAAAACATGCATGGGTAAACACTTACAAAGAATAGAAATTAACTCTAATGTCAATCAAATATCCTCTACTCAAACATATATGAATAAAATGCAATTATCCGGGATAAAATGGTAAACACGCAATACCCTGTTCAAGGGTACTGGGAACAATGGCACATACAACTCAAAAACTTTCAAAGGAAATGCACAAACCACCTATCTCAAAGGTTTTGATGAAAACCCCAAAAAACGAAGAACACACAAGAAAACCAGGTTGATTCTCCATGAACCAGCCTTAGATCTCTTCTACTAACAAGATCAAGACAAAAACTAATCAAATTTGTCATCTACGCACTTAGATCTACCCATAATGGGTGTTAATCTATGAAATCGAGAGAAGAGGATAAGTAGATCTAAATAGATCTACGAAACAAAACAAGAACGAAGAAGAACATCCACATACCTCTGGAATCCAGCTTCGATTCACCCATAGAAGCCTTCAGGTCGCTTCCAAAATGATGGTAGAACCTTTTTTGACCTTAGGAGAAGCAAAATACTGAGTTATGGATGCATAAGAGGAAAAACGAGCCACTTAGAGGAAAACGTGTGAGATACACTTTTTTAGGATCTCATATAAGTGCCAGCATGGTTTTCTCACACTGTTAGACAAACTGTGCGCTCACCGTGTGTTATCCACTACCCTAGTAGACCCTCTGTGCATGGTTTTCTAGCATGGTTAAACACACTATGCGCTAACCGTGCGTTATCCACTCCCTCGACAGACCCTCCATGCACGATTTTGGCGTATGGTTGGACAAACCGTGCACCGCCCGTGCGACTTCCCCTTTTCCTAAAACATCATTCAATGTTCTCCCGACTCTCCCATTCATCACCCTTAACTTTATAACCATGAAAATCATAAGAAAAGAGTCATATACCTGAAAATAATGTCCAGTTTCCTACAAACTTCTCCCTTAATGAAATTCATCCCCAAATTTCCCTACCAAGGCGGTGTAGAAGAAGAAACCCCGAACAGCTCTGGCCATTGCAAACATACATCAGCCTCCCTCTCCCAAGTCTTGTCCTATACTCGACTGTGCTGCCATAGAACCCATAATAGAGGAACATACCGACCACAGAGAACCTTTTTACTTCGATCAAAAATCAGAATAGGGTGCTCCTCGAAAGATGTGTCCACTTCTAACTCAACCTCCTCTGGTTGGAAAACATGAGACGAGTCTAAAAAGTAATGTCGAAGTTGAAAAACAAAGAAAAATTTCATGCATAGCCTAGTGCCTCTGAGGTAACTGCAAATTATAGGACACCGGCCCAACTCTCTCCAACACCTCAAACGGCCCGATGTACCTTTGTGAAACTTACCCTCTCTTCTGATCCTCTTGTGTCCCAACCTCGGTGTGACATGCAGAAAAACATGATCCCCGGCCTCGAACTCCAGAGGTCGTCTCCATTGATCAGCATAAAACTTCTATTGAGACTGTACAGTAGCCATCCTCTTCAGAATCAACTCAATCTATTTTTTGGTCTCCTGAACAAGATTAGGTCCTAGCAAAGCTGCATCTCCTGCCTCCAGCCAACATAAGGGTGATCGGCATGGCCTACCGTACAAAGCCTCATAAGGTGCAATCTATATAGTTTCTTGAAAACTTTTATTGTAGGAAAACTCCACAAGACGTATATTATTTTCCCAAGAACCTCCAAAATCCAGAATGTATGATCGGAGCATGTTCTCAAGCACCTGAATCATACGCTAGGACTTTCCATCTGTCTAGGGGTGGTAAGTTGTACTCAAAAGTACCTTCATACCCAAATCCTTCTAAATCCCATGCCAAACCCAAGAGTTAAAACAAGCATCTCTATCTAAAACAATGGGGTTTGGATGTCCATGAAGGCGTAAAATCTAATGGATTTACAACCGTCCCAGCTCATCAACACTGAAGGTTTCCTTGATCGGTAAAAAGTGAGAAACCCTCATGAGTCTATCAATGACAACCTAAACTGCATCATTCCCTTGAGGCAACCTCATCAAACCGGTCACAAAGTCCATCAAAACATAATTCCACTTCCACTTGGGAATTGGCAACTGTTATAGAAGCCTTGCTAGTCGCTAATGCTCCTCCTTCACCTACTGATAGGTGGAACACCTCATGATGAAATCAGAAACATATCTCTTCATACCTGGCCACTAATACTGACAGTGTAGATCATGATACATTTTTGGTGACACTAGGATGAACTGTCCAAAATGAAGATTGAAAATCATTCATCAGCTCTTCACGTATGTCTTCTGGCACCCATACTCGCCTCTGAAAATGCACGATCTCATCCTCTCCTATAGTTCATCTAAGGATAGTTTCCTCTCCTGACATGTTCTCCCATAGGACTAGGCCTTCTGAATCTAATAGCAACCTTATTCGCACTCGATCAAGAAGAGTATAGGTAATAGCTATAGAAGAACGAAATCGTTTCCCCTGTCTATCGTGAACCTACAAATGCTTCTCAGAGAGCAGATCCATAAGCTGCTAATCACTACTGGCCTTCTGAACTGCCTGTATCTGAGTCCTCCTGCTCAACGCATCATCCACTGAATTGCCTTTCCCATGCATATAGGCATGCTCAATGTCAACGGACTGTTGTTACTCAACCCACCTTCGTTGTCTCAAATTTAGATCACGCTGAGTGAAGATGTACTTGAGACTCTTGTGGTCGGTGAAAACCACAAAATTTTCTCCCAGAAGAAAATGTCTCCAACAATGTAAAACATGAACAATAGCTGCTCACTCCAAATCATGCATCAGGTAATTCCTCTCATGTGGCATCAACTGCTGAGACTCGTACACAACGACTCCATATCCCTGCATAAGCACAGTTCCCAGCCTGATACCTAATGCATCATATTAAATAGTATAGCTCTTGCCCGGTTCTAGCAAGACTAGTATCGGTGCTTAATTCAACCTACCTTTCAGCTTCTGAAAAGATGAATCACAAGAATCTGACCATAAGAACTTCTCACCCTTCTTGGTGAGACCTGTCAGAGGTGCTACTAAGCATGAGAAGTCTTGTGTGAAATGACTATAGTATCTAGCCAGCCCTAGAAAAATCCGCACCTCAAAGACGTTCTTCAGATGCTCCCAGGAGATTACTGCTCTCACTTTATCTGGGTCTACTGACACTCTTGCCTCTGAGATAACATGACCCAAAAAGTGAATCTTATACATCCAAAAGTGGCATTTTGAGAGCTTAGCATATAATCGATTCTCCCTCAGTGTACTCAAAACAATCTCAAGATGGGTAGCATGGTTGTGTCGAGTGTGAGTGTACACCAAAATATCATCTACAAAGACCACCATGAAGGAATCAAAGTATGGATGGAAAAATCGGTTTATCAGTTCCAGGAAAACTATATGTGCATTCGTGAGACCGAACGGCATGACCATATACTCGTATAGATGATACCTACTTTGGAAGGCTGTAAGAGGTATATTAGATGGTCTAACGTGAAACTGATTATAATTGGACCTCAAGTTAATCTTTGAGAACACCCAGGATTCTCGAAGATGATCAAAGTGATCATAAATCCTGGGTAAGGGGTATCGGTTCTTGACCGTCAACTGGTTCAACATCCGATAATCCACACAAAGTCTGAGGGTACCATCCACCTTCTTCGCAAACAGGACATGCGAACCCCAAGGATAAGTACTGGGTCAGATGAAACCCTTTGCCTACAACTCCTCCAACTGCTTCTTGAGCTCCTTCAACTCAGGTGTAGCCATCCTATAAGGAGGAATGGACACTGGTGCCACTCATGGAACAAGATCAATCAAGAAGTATACCTCACGCTCTGGAGGCAAACCTAAAATTCCTCTGGAAAGAAATATATGAAATGATCCACCACTGGAGGAAAGTCTAACTGTGAAGTCCCCCGGTCATCCAGATATAGACTAGAAATATGGGTTGAAACTCCTCCTAGCCCATGATGCTCTAGACCTGCTCTCCTCCATTGGACATCCCATTCACCCTTGTGAAGAAAGGATCCACCCTCTGGAAATATGAAACTCACCCATTGGTGATAATAGTCGACAACTGCTTGAAAGGGAACTAGCCAGTCCATTCCGAAAATGACATCATAGCCTGTCATCTCCAGGACATAGATCTCACATAGAAAGTGACACCCCCAACCTCAAGAGGGCACTTCTTACACTGACGTACACACTCCATTCTAGTCCCAAAAGGAGTGTCTAGTATCAAGATATCGGTAGAAGAATAGATGTAGAGCTCGGGGATCTTCACAACAGCAATAGAGATAAAGCTATGGGAATCCCATGTATCGAAAGGAGATGAAGATAAAACTGAGGATACTAAGATCGTACCTTGAACTGTATAGGGGTCGAGATCCTACTCTTACTGGGTCTGCTCCACTGCAAAATTATGGCCTACTCCATGTCCCTGTGACCCTGTCTGACCACTCTAAGCTGATCCACCCTACTATCATTGAAAGCCTGACATCTGACCACCACGGATGTGACTTCCACCTCGTCCCGAACAGCTGGAAGAACTCCCGTTCGTAGAATGTTGAGAAATTGGAGGAGCTGCACCTATACAAGGAGTCATAGATGAACCCTGATCACCAGCTACTGGTGATAAGACCTGACAGAAATGCTGACGGAATCCCATCTTGCCGCAATATCGTCACTCCACTGGATCACTCTAGCACTGCGGCCTCATGTGCTCACTTCTCCCGCACTGGTAGCACACCACTTGGCTATAAGAAGATGCATCCCGCCTACTCAGATCTCTCCATGTAGTCTCTCTACAGAGCTTCCTTCTATCATCTAGTGAAGCACTAACTCTGGATGTCGAGCCTCCCTGGATCACAACTCCAGATTTCCTCAGATTCAGCTCTGCGATCAGTTCTTGGTTGATGATCGAAGTGATGGATGTCGACCTGAATATATTCAAATGCGAGTGGATGTCCTATCTGAGACCATCCTAAAACTTCCTTACTAGGAATAACCCATATCCTCCTTAGGACGGTGTGAAATGGTTAAGCTCTGTGAAATGAGGGGAATACTCCATAACCAATATAGTACCCTGCTTCAGACTCATGAACTCCCGGGATTGATCGGCCCTCAACGTCTCCGAATAGAAGTAGTCATAGAAGATGCATAGGAACTCATCCCACATCATAACCTGCTGGCGTCCTGCCTGTGAGATCACATCCAACCACCTCTTGGTGGATTCTCGAAGCATATAGGTAGCAAGCTTGACCATCCTCTCTAGAGGTGTCTCCAGATGCTCGAAGATAGTCAGCATGGCTTCTATCCATGACTCTGCAGCTTGGGGTCCTTCTTCCCCTGAGAATGTGGGAGGATTCTACTGTTGGAAAAACCATGTCAAACCTGCCATAAACGAGATAGGAGGTGGTGCCCCTTGAAAGGTTTGCATCATCCTCATAAATCCTTCCCTGAATTGTGCATCAGAACTTGGGTCTGATATAACTACTGGTTCCAAGATTGGCACAACAGGAGTATCTGCAAGAAGTCCCTAATTAGACATATCTGGTGTCTGATCACCGCCTTGTGGCTGGCATGCAACTGGAGAACGTCTCGGTGGCATGACTCTGCATGGTCAAATGCACACCTCAGATCATGATTAACAGGGACTGAAACATAGGAGTACACGGCGTGTATAGAGATTATATGGTGTGTACATAAGAAATAATGTTTCTTCCCTAACAGAAGAACACAAGTCATGTAGTCAAAAATACATGGTGTGCATTTTGGGTTTTTCTAGATAATAAGGCTCAAAAACTACTCCAAAACCCAGAGAAACCCTGAAATGAACATTGAAAGTGCCAAATTCTGATCCCTGAGGTCCCATACTCCCCAAGAATCAAACATTGGCATCTTAAAGATATTATAAAAAAGCAAAGAAAAGGTGATAATCCACCATGTTCCGATCCATGAGGGCTCATAACACCTCAGGAACAATAATTTGGCATTCAACATAAAAAAAACCTTACTCAAACAATACCCTTCCAAACAGTCGGTATTTTTATCAAAGCATCAATCACAAAATCATGCATATTCTACACAACACCTATCACAACAACATGCAATTTCCAATGCACCCTAAATGGCATGGAAAGAATGCATGACATGTGATTTCTAAGAAGTGCCTATATGATGAATGATATGGAAGACCCTCATCTCATCAGGTTGTGACAAAAATAGAACCTCGATAACATCAACGGTAACCGTACAAAACATGAGAATCACCCAAAGGTAAAATCAAATCAACTGTTAAATTGAAAACTAGAAAAATTGAAATAAAGAGATAGATTGGATTTTCCTTGTACACCAGTTAGCTACTCCTGGGCATAGCTTATTACAAAGTACATATTCCTTCATATCCCTAGATAAAGGCTCCAAACAATAATTCAAGAAAAATAGTTCCTCTGATACCACTTTGTAATGTCCTAGTTCTGAAATCCACCCAGAGGCACCCCGTACCTGGTTGGTCACATGGCCTCAAGCGCATTTCACCAAACGCTAGAGGCTACTGACTAGTAGTAAGAGCCTTGGGTGTGATAGTGGGGAAACTATTCCCTCATTGGAAGAGTACATAGCAGAAGTAAAAAAATAAATACAAGAGCAGAAGAAGTAATAATGACATATAACACAAAACTGAGGTTATAAACTGGAGAATATATATATAATAATGCATGATACATAATGTCTATGAAAACATCCAAACAAGTCACAATACTGGAAGTAAACAAAACTAAACCAAAGATCAAAAGAAATAAGATAAACTCCTTAGCATCTCAATCCATTTCTTAGTCCCATGCTCTCAAGCTCCATAGCATGTTAAGTACCTGAAGTAGAATGGCGCTTTCCATTTTCTATACCTGCAACAGTATAATCTCTGTGGGCCAAAAATCATGAACCAAATAGGGTGTGGTACTAAATACCAATAAGAAACCACCATGAGATCTATTCCTAACAATCCGTGAATATATGGCAGGTAAAAATATAGAAAGCAGAAAAACAAGGAAGTACTCAACATTAAACAATCCACAGCTCAAAGCATTCAAATTACCACCCAACATGCAATAGCTAATCAATGTAGATAAACACAATAGGTAACCCTCTGGGAAGTACCAACAGCCTATCCCCTCTGGTCCTACCCAGCAACACAAGCAAGTAGCTAACACAAGGTAAACCTCTGGGAAGTACTCACAGTCTATCCCCTCTGGTCCTACCTAACAAGTACAAGCAACCCTCTGTGAAGCACTCACAGTCTCACCCCATTGGTTTAACTTAAGTATAGAATATTTGATGAATCACTCACAGTAAATTCACCTGATAGTCTTGTATCGGTACAAAAGTAAATCTGGGGAAGCACTAAACGTTTATTCCCCCGGTGGCCCACGTCGAGGAACTACAGACACTCTGAGGAAGCACTAAACGTCAATTCCCACTATGATCTCACATTGTATAATTATAAAGACACTCTGGAGAAGCCCTTACATCCATTATCCCTATGGTCTACTACACCATGTTCCCACAGCCCTGTGTATGTCATCATGTATCGCAAATCATAGCGGCCAAAGTAAACCTTAAGAACTACTTGGCTAACAGTTTAAAGCTTATCAAAATTTCAGAAGAAAAAAACATCATCCTACAAAACTAGGCATGGGAACAGGTAAGGCGTCCTAACAGGCTAAGAAGACCAAACGACCATAACAAAAATTCATGGGAAAACACTTCCAAATCAAAGAAATTAACCCAAATCTCAATCAAATATCCTCTACTCAATCATACAAGCATAGTAGGAAATTATCAGGGCTAAAAAGGTAAACACGCAATACATCATTCAATTGTATTGGCCACAATTGCATATATAAATCAAATAATTTCAAAGGAAAGTCACAAACTACCTACCTCAAATATTTTGAAGAAAACCCCAACAAAACAAAGAACACACCAAAACATCAGGTTGATTCTCCAAGAACCTGCCTTAGATCTCTTATCCAAACAAGACCAAGACTAAAACTCATCAAACCTGTCATCCACACACATATATCTACCCATAACGGGTGTAGATCTATGAAATAGAGAGAAGAAGAGAAGTAGATATAAGTAGATCTAAGAAACCGAACAAGAACAAAGAAGAATGTCTACATATCTCAAGAATTTGTCTTTGATTCACCTAGAGAAGTCTTCAGATCGCTTTTGGAACAATGGGAGAACTTTCTTTGACCTTAGGAGAAGAAAAATACCCAGTTATGGCCGCTTAGGAATAAAAAAGTGCCACTTAGAGGCAAAAACGTGTGAGATCCACTTTTTTAGGATCTCACTTAAGTGACTGCACAGTTTTCTCACACGGTTAGACAAACCGTGCACTAACCATGTGTTAGCCACTACCTCGGCATACCCTCCACACACGGTTTTCTCGCACGGTTAGACAAACCATGTGTTAACCGTGTGTTAGCCACTACCTCAGCAGACCCTCCATACACGGTTTGGCCGCACGGTTAGACAAACCATGTGCCACACATGTTACTTACCCTTTTCCTCAAAACTCCATTCAATGTTCTTCTGACTCTCCCATTCATCACCCTTAACTTTATAACCATGAAAAGCATAAAACAAGGGTTATATACCTGAAAAAAAGGTATGGTTTCTTACATCCATATTTAGAATCACAAAAATTGATAGTATATAATTATTATAACTTAATTTTTGTTCATAATGAATAGTAAAAACAGTAAAAAGATGTTACCATGATAAAAATAAGTAAAATATAAAATGTGAGTATATTTATAGGTAAATAGAGTAAAATGTTTAAAACATGTTTATTTCTAGTTATGGAGGGTTTTATAAAAATTTATTTTCTAATTTTAAATCCACTTTTATTGATACTGACTTCCCATTATTGAATAGGTGTGGGTATTTACTAAAACTTTCACTCTTTAATTATAAAAGGAAACCCCCTCCCCTCACTTATTCACACCTATCAATCCATTTTTATTGAGAAAAATATTCCAAAATATCTCCCCAAAATCCTTATACACATTGAAGTTATTTTGTTCTTCCCAAATGGCCAAACTAATGGTTCTTAATAAGAGATTAAAAGAGGCTCTTCTAAAGAAAGGTAATCATCTTCCCTAAGTACCTTATTTTCCACTTCTTCTTTTTTCACCTCCAATTATGTATTAAAATTTACAATATCATAACACCAGTATCTTCTATATAATTATATTTTATTCTATTTATATAATAGTGTTTATTAATCTCCTCTTCCATCATATATTAAACTAAACCACCATTCATGTGTACAGAGGATTAATGCATCACAAAATGATATAATTAATTTTCGAAAATTACCTCACACAGCTACCCATGATGATGGATTTATGGTTAATATATGATATTAATGACATAATAATAATTTTGTAAAAGTAATATATCATATACAATCATACTATACTATATATTGAAAAAAATGATATCATCATTCAAGTGTACAACGGACTACCGCCTTGCGAGGCATTGTGATTCATTTTTTTTACCGAATCCAATTTAAGTTATATTTAAGTGTATTTAAATAAATAATTTTATATTTATGATATTATTATAATTATTTAATTCTAAAATAACACAGAACTTATTTTTATCATGATCATTGAAAAATTGAAATAATACACATGTGTATGTACGACCTATCGTATCCATTATTGTTACATGGTTCATTTTCCATAACCGTATTTTATGGTTGGTTTTAAGAATTAAAATTGAGGTATAAAAATAATAATAATTTCCTGATTATTATCATGGAGATGATTTAACAATTTACCATTTTAATATGGTCAACACATCGATGTCGTTTTGAAATTCTGAACTTAGCATTCAAAAAAACACCAAACATGGACATAAATGAATATGTAATTAAATATGACTCTAAAATAAATAATATAAATAGTTTAAATAAAAGGGATTAAACCTGGAAAATATTATTAAGGAATAAATAATCTATATAATTTTATTATATAGGATATAAAATAAAACTTGACAATCTTTGGACTCAAGGTAACGATTTTGTCTCAAAACATCTTTCTTCAAGACACAAGTTCTTTTATACAAATAATTTATTTTAAATTGAGTATATAAATTCCATTTAAATATTATATCACAAATCCTTCATACATCATGATATATTATGTATTAATTCAAATACTTCATTCATGTGAGTAATGATTCAAATGTTACCAAAGTGGTAAAGGTTTATTCTTTAATCTCATTTTAATCACGATTTTTTATACATGAACTTATTTTTTATAAAATTATTTGATAATTTTTTAATAATAAAAATTAATTTCTTTATATTCTTTTTATTCATGAAATTTTCAATTTTTAGTATCTTTTTCCTCTCTTTTTTAACTAAAATGATTTTGAAAAAGTTTTTATTAAATGTTATCTTCATTTCTCTCTTTGATCAAAATACATTTTTCTTCTATATCAATGTTTCATAAAAATATTTTCAAGACTATTTTTAACATTCAAAAAACTATTTATTGAATAAATTTTATCCATTTTAAACTTTTAAAAAATTGTTTAAATGGTATCTTCGTTCAAGTTTTTAAACGAGTGAGTTTTTAACCTTTTTACAATAGTGTGAAATGACTGTTTGTTAACATATATGGAATGTATAGAATTACCCACAATCATGACCACTAAATTATTAGAATATTACTTTATAATATTCCAATTTTATTTTACAGTAAAATTTATTACCATAATATTTTAATATTTTTTAGTTTTTCAAAAGTGATTTTCAAATTCAAATGGTCAGTTGCCTCAAAAAAATTAACATTTTTATAAGAATTTATATTCATAAATGAAAATAACCATTACTATTATGGATTGATTATGAATTCAATATATATGTCTCTTATATATATAACTAACTCACTCTCCCTTCCTTTGATGTGGTAATACACACCTTATAATAATTTCTCAAATTTATTCTCTAATAAATCTATTTGATTATGATATGAGACAAGATTAGACAACTTATTTTCATTCCAAGGGTAATTCATATGTTTATGTATTATGATTTATTTCATTTTTTTAATATATATGAATGTACATGAAATAAATATTATAGGTAGACCAAAACTTATATATCCCATTAGTTCATTGAATAATGATTTAGTCTCACGAGACTCCATGTATGGGATTTGGGAGTGATGCTAATACATTATGGGACTCTATCCACCATGTGATTTTGTCTTGGAGGTTACCCTTGTCTTATTTTAATTTAATTTCTTTCTGTTACATTTTTTATGTTACCATGTTTGTTTTATACAATGTTCAACATGTTAGGATTCCATGTGATTACTCTTGAGACTTCACTTTTGTGATATCATGTTATACTAACATGGTATACTTCTGTATCATGTTTGTTCACTTAATGGAATTTTTAGCTCACCATTTCCTTTTATGTATTAATAAAGTTATCTTATGAAGTATTACGTGCTCAAATTGACATTGTATCACATTATAGATAATAAAAAATATATATTTTCTTTTTTTCACATTTTGAGGTATTATGAAACTAGTATTCCAAATACACTAACCCTTAATATATTTTTGTTGAAATTAATGGATGTTTATATGAAAAATAATTTAATAATATTTATAAAAATATAGGGTCTCCATAGTTGGTATATAGTCAATGTTTTGTTTATCCTTTTAAAATTTAGATAATAATACTTTTGTGACAACTGTAGGGATAATTCTATAGATAATTGTATGTATAGGGAAACATCATGGGATTTTGGTGAAGGATATAATGAGTGGTTTTGAATAAAATTCATCCCTATATAGATACTACAAGTGGATTTGGCTCTATAAAAAAAGTACCTAGGGTAAAAACCCATAAATGGGATCATTGAACTAGACTCAACAATCACTTGGTGTATAAAAATGAGACTTATTGCACAACTAGTTTGAACTCCAAGGGGATATTCATAAATACCAATAATAAGTAATTGAAAAAATATTCTGGTTAGAAATAAAAATATGAAACATTACCATGGACAACCTAGGTTGAATCCTAGAGACTCATAAGTTAGGATATACTTATAATTTATACGTTATTCCTCTAAATATTATAATCTTCCCAGATGTAAATATATTAGTTAATGTGTTCTTATATTGTTTTTATTATTTATGTTATATGAGGTAAATATGATAAATAATTCCAACAACCAATGTTGTGGGAAATGTAATGATTTTTATAATATGATACCTAAACTAATTGGGGAGGAAGTGAGACATATTGGTATCATTCCATGTGTTCTATCTAGAATTATGAATAATAACTAGAATACAGTTAAATTTATATACACATCGAAAAATATAAGGATGTAATATCATGGTAGTTCAAGTGTTAAATATGATAATGAAAATAAAATTCAATTTCATACATTAAAAAAATATTGTAAGAGGAACTCTGGAGAATGCCTTGAGCGTACTGGAAGATTATTTATGAGTGGAAAAGGAGGCAAAAAATAAGATAATAATTGAATAAGAATGAAGAGTTTGGTTAAAAGCATATTTGGAAATAAAGATCAACCTAAGAAACCTCTAATAGTTCAATGTCAATAATATGGGCAATTGGTACATTATCCAAGAAAATACCCAAATACAAGGAGTAATTCCTAAGGGAATATGTTATGAAAATCATTGAAGTTTAAAGATTGGGGTGTTTAGGTGTTGGAATATTAGATTTAGTTTGTTCAAGTTTTTTTATTAAGGATATTATGGTTATGAGAATCATGAAATATCTTTGGATAATTTTGCATTTTTTTTTTCATTAAGCATTTTCAATAATATGATGAACGGTAATAAGGACCTAGAAATTTGATTTTATGATAAGGTTATATTTTATGGAAAATAAATGTTTTAATAAAATAAAATCATTGATATGTGGTTAATATTGAGGTAGTAATAATCAATTAATATTATTTTATTTTGTGGGAAAACATTGTTCTATAGAATAATTTAGTGGCTAAAAACTAATTTTTTTTATTAATTATATTTTTAGGATGTCCATCATATTTTTGGGAACATTATAGAAATTTTATTCATATAGTTTTTGAAAAATAAAACCCATGTTCTGGGTGACAATTCATCGTATTCAATAAGGCCACGAGGCTTGAGCCCAAAATAAATGGGTGATAAGGGTACAACACTTACCATGGGACTGTGTAATAATTTTTTAGTATGGAATTGTTTTTTCATAAAAATTTTAGTGGATATATTTTATATTTATTTCGGGAAAATTATTAGATGATCAAATATTTTCAAATTTTTAGAATTTTAATATGATTAATGATATATTAGGGAAAATTTTATTGGGTTACGATATATATATATATAACCATTCAATAAAACATAATTCATTATTTGGGAAAAATAATATGATATATTTAGAGATGTATGTTTAAGGGTATGAGATAACCTTTGAGGATAAAAACATATTTCATGTTGCGGTTATTGTGTTTATTTGGGATAGAGGGTTATTTATTTAATAAGTGATCTAAGTTAAACCATTGTTTTTATTGTTTAATTATATAGATTAATATATTTCTATTAATTTTGGGTATTATATTATTTTTTTTCTAAATAAAAATAAGAGGAATATCTTGTTTCTATTTTATGGATCTTATGATCTATTAAAAGTTAAATTTAGTACTTCAAGCATAATAATTTTTTTATTGGATATTCATTCCTTATATTAAGTGGCGAAATTAAAATCTATTGAATCAAAATGAAATGATTAAATTGTGTTCCTGAAATAAAGTTATATTAATTAAGTATATTTTTTAGTATTATCCATCTTGGTATAAAAGGAAACCATCATCTTTGGGAAAAGGATCTTGAAACAAAAATGATTTTATATTACCTTCATATCTGATAAATAAATTATATATTATTTAAATATAGATTTATGGTTTTGTGGTTGTTAATATTCACTTGATCATTTACATTCTAATGATAAATGATGTATATAACTCTCTATATTTTTTTACACATTTCTTATAGTTCCATCCACCCAATTTTCTACTACTTTGAAATAAACTCATGTGTATTTCTAGAAATACTTCATATTTCCCTTTCTATAATTTGAGAGGAAGTTTTATTAACCCATTTTATGAGGTGGGTTTTCCATAAAAGGAATTTCCAAATTAAGAAACCTTCATTACTAATCAAAAGATTAAATTTTGAGGATGCAATTTATTTAAGGGTTATAATGTAACTCCCATATATTTTAAAATAACACTATGTTTGATTTCATATTCAATACACAAAACTAATCCTAAATGAAACACGTCATATTATTAAAATATTATTATTTTAATCTTATTTTTATAAATTAGCGGTTAAATTTGAATTTATGAATAGGATTAACTAAAATATAAAATAAATATAAAGGTTCTAATAAATATAACTATATTTCTAGTTCTTATGAAATAAACACTCAATTTATTTGTAAAACCATTTATTTCAAAAATGATTTTTATTTTTTTCATGAGAAAATATTATGATTAATTTCGGTAAATTTATGAAATTTTATTTTATAAAATTAAAATTAATTTTAAAATCATAATATTGATATTAAATTGGGATGAATTATTTTTTATTTTTTGGAAAATATTTATTTTACAGTGAATTGTGAAAATATCGATTTTTGTAAAATTGTCATTTCTTTATATAAATTAAGTAATTTAAAAGTACCATTATTATTTTAATTATGTTTTAAAGTAAAAATAGTATTATACATTTGGGTATAATAAATTAAATTGCATTTTATTCACTTTTATACTATATTTTAGTATATGTTAATTTTTAGGCTTAAAACACATTTTTTATGGAAAGTGATCTAAAGTGTATAATGTTATTCCTTTAAAATTGATTAAAATAATGCATAATAATGAATGATTTAAATCAATATTATTTATTAAATATATATATTATTAAATTTATATTTATATTATTATTATTCTTATACATATAATAAATATATGATCATATTTTCCATAAAAATGTTGTTTTCAAGAAAACCACTTTTTATCGCCCTTGTGGATTTATTTTTAATTAAATTATACCGTTTATATGAATTACATTTTATAAAATTGATTACATATTTTTAATGATCTTAATTTATATTATATAATAGTTTCAACATAATTTTTTCATAATGAATAATAAAAATAGTAAAAAATAATTACTATGGTAAAAACATTAAAATAGTAAAAGTGAGTAGCCATAGTTGTAAATAGGACAACATGTTTAAAATATGTTTATTTTTATATTTATAGGTTTTTATTATCCTTATATCTATTCTACTAATTTATTTCTCAAATTTGGAGGCATTTGGCATTAGCATGACTTCCCATTATTGAATAGTTTTGGGCATTTACAAAAATGTCACTCATCCTAGTTTATAAATGGGGACCCCATCCCATAAATTATTCATGAATTTAAATTCATTTTTATATAAAAAATCTAAAAAGAACATTTCCATAATATTCACATACATAGCCTAGAGCTTCTCGGATTCCCATAAGACCAACATTAGGGTCCTTAAAAAGAGATCCAAATAAGGTTCTTCTAGGAGAAGGTAATCATCTTCAGTGAGATCCTTCTTTTTACTTATTATTTTTATAGAATGAATTATGTCTTAAAAATTACAATATAATAACACTAGTATCAATCATATAATACAATGTTATTATGTTTATGGGTTAACATTTAACCATCTCATCTTCCATTAAATGGGAAATGAAACCATCATTCATGTGTACGATGGACTACCTCCTCGTGAACTGATGTAATTTGTTTCCCATAATCACCCATAAAAGTTTTTAATTATGATATATATTATTTTTAAATATATAATTAATGAACTATTAATAATTCTAGAAATTTAAATTTTCATATAAATTCTTACCTTACCATCTTATGAAGATATGATAAAATTGTTTGTGTGTATGGAAGATTACTGCCTCACGAAGCGATGTGATTTGTTTTTTATTAAAAAATAATATATATGGTATATTTATTTGAATTTAAATATATAATATTATATTTATGATATTTTTATAATTATATAAACATTAAATAACACTTACCTTATTTCCATCATGATTTTTGAAAATGTAAATGTAACCCATGTGTACATACAGCCTACCTTCTCTATGATTATAATGTGTTTCATTTTACATAACCATATTTCCAGATTTGTTTTAAAAATTATAATTTATTTATAAAAATTATAATTATATCATGATTATTATTCTTTACATTATGAAACAATAACCTTTTCTGCCATAATCAACACACCAATTCTGTTTTGAAAGTATGAAATGAGCATCCTCAAAACACCTGACATAGACATAATTGAATAAGTAACTAAATATGTATTTAAAATATATGAATTAAATTATATAAATATAAGGGATTAAACCTAATTTTTATTAAATAAAGCAATTAATTTATATAATTTTATTATATATGAGATAAAATACATACTCTGCAAAGTATGGACTCAAGGTATGAGTTTCATCTTAGAATATCCTTTTTCAAGACACATGTTATTTAATGAGTATAATTTATTATAGATGGTTTATAAAATAATAATTTATATATTTTATATTAAATAATTAATAATTTATTATATTTAATGTAAAAATTAATCTACATCATTCATGGGAGTTATGTTTCAAATGTAACCAAAGTGTAAAGGGTTTATGCTTCAATCTAATTATAATTGGGATTATTCATTATTTAATTTCTATTATAGGAAATTATTTTATTTTTTTTCTAATAAACCCCATTAATTTTATTCTCATTTTTTTATTCTTTAAATTTTTATGTATTGTAAACATTTTTTCTGTTTTTTCCCTTAAATGGATTGAGATTTTTTTTAATAAAAGAAGACTTTATTTTTCTTTTTGGTTGAAAATATTTTTTCTCTGATATCCATGTTTTCTAAAATAATTTCCAAGGATATTTTTAAAATTATATAAAAGATTTATCAAATACATTTTTAATCATTATTTACTTTTTAGAAAAATAGTTTAAAAGGAATATTATATTCATTCTCTGAAAGAGTGAATCTTAATCCTTTATCGACACTTTGAAAAGAATATTTTTTAACTTATATAGGATCTATAGAATTACCCTCAATCATTACCACTCAATTATTTAAATATTAATTTTTATGTTTTCAATTATTATTTTTCGAAAAACCCCACAATATTTTGGGAATTTTTAGATTTTCAAAAGGGACTTTCAAATCTTAAATTTTACTTTCTTCAAAATTGTTTCAAATATCTTTAAAATAATTTCTATTAAAAATGAAAATAACCTTTAATGTTATAGAATTATTTAAAATTATGTATATATTATTCTTATATATACCTAACTCACTCTCCAATCCTTTTACTAGGTAATGCATGATTTATAATCTTTTATTAAATTCCTTCTCTAAGAAATCACTTTGATTATGGTATGAGTCAGGATTATGTAAGCCATTTTTATCTCATGGTTAATTAATATTTCTATCCCTTATGTTTGATTTACTTAGTTTGAACACATATTCATGTACATGAAATGAATTTGATTTGTGGGCACTGAATTCTATTTCCATCAAATGCATTGGGTAATTTTTTAGTCTCATGAGACGTCATGTATGGGATTAGTGAGTGAACCTAATACATTATGGAAATCTATCCATCATGTGATGTTTTATTACTATTTAATCATAACATAAGTTTATGTCATGTTTTATATTTCTACAAAACTTCATATGTTACCATGTTCCCATAATACCATGTTCATTATGTTATTCTTCCATGTGATTACTCATGATCCTTCTCTTTTTTTATATCATGTGATACTCATAAGTTATACTTCCTTATTGTGCTTATTTACTTGTTGGGACTTCTAACTCACCCATTTCATTTATGTATTACCTAATTTCTCTTATACTATTTTAGGAACTCAAAAATATTTAGGATATCATTATGAAGAATAAAATAAGAACTTTTTTTTAATATCTCTTTGATGTATTATAAACCTTGTATTATTTAGACCCTAGGACTTGTATTTTTTTGTTATAATTAATGTATTTTTATGTTAAAAAATCATTTACTAATATGTGTAAAAGTCTTGGGTCACTAAAGTAAGTGAATGGAGTCATGTCAGATCGGTTGTATGAGAAATCACAATTAATGTTAAATGGGTTATTATCACAGAATGGTGTGACAATTTATATTCTTCATTTTCTAATTTTGGGATTTTTATTATTTAGTTCCTAGGAATATTCATCTCACAATTTATTTCACTTCATTTAAATAAAAAAAACATTGTCCATAACCAACCATGTAATGAAACACGCCCATAACCAAAATGGATTGACTATATATCAACAATGACGAGGGACAAAAAGGTTTTTTTAATAAATATACCACATCTTTATTTATCCATATCATTAATTAGTAAATATGAATCCAATAATTATTTTGTAGGTTGATATTTTCTTAATTAATAGTAGTAAATTGGAATCTTATAAATAGAAAGAAATTAAAATTAGTAAATCATTTAAAGAATCAATGTAAATTTTTTTCAATAAATTTATTATCATGATAGAATTAAAGATAAGGTTTTTTTATTTTGTTAACAATTATTTGGTTTCTATTAATAAACTTTGTGCCTTTTTTGTTTTTAATTAGAAATTTATTGAGAACACTAAAATATATTCACTTAAAAATTATGTTGTAAGTTATGAATAATCAGTCAAGATAGAAATGTAAAATTAATTGTTAGGCCATGGAGTTGTGATTTAGACTACCCCATGGTCTATCCTTATATGCACCATGACATACTGTAAGAAACTATTCCATGGTGGATCATGAAAGTAATTATCACATTATGATATAACATGTGAAAATCATTTTAATTCATCTCTAATAGCTATCATAATTGGTTTTTCATCATATGATTAAAATTTTCAGGATTTTGAACGGTTGATTTTATCATTTAAACATTAAAAAAATATTATGAGAAATGGACCAAATGTGTTAAGGATATGAAATATTTAGATCATTTTATAAAATGCTCTATTAACATAGGAAAATGATTTTAGGCCCTTAGAGGACTGTATAATTTGGTTCAATTTTCATATAGGTGTTTGAGTTAAATTATGTTGAAACACTATGATAAATTACTCATACTTAATCAAATTTTATCTCTAATTCTCTTTCATAATTTAATATCAAGATTATGGAATATAAAGGATAGAAGTGGATCATTACCAATCATTAGAAGATTCTTTTATCTCATGGAAACACTTGTATTGAGGAACTCATTGGTATATCCTTAGTGATATAGAACAAACTCATGTGTGGAAGCTTGGATCACCTAGTGTAAGGTACACTATTCTATTTTCATTATTATATTCAATCTAACACATATGAAAGATATTTTGGTTTTAGTATTTTGTTTAATGTGTTTACCATATTTTTGGATAAGATTTATACCCATAATACTCATCATTTTTATCCTAACCATCTCCATTTGGTTCGAATTATTTATTGTAAAGGATGATGAAATTAGAAAATATTATTTTTCAGGTTATATGTCATGGTTTATGTAATATATTAAGTTTTGTTCTTATTTTTTCAGACCATTACATAGTGATATTTGAAATAAATGATTCAGTTTTTGTTGTTATCAAACCATGACATAGTCTATGAAAAATAGTGGTTACTTACGATGCCTACTAAAAATGGTTAAAAAGTATAATAGGTGATGAACCTATATCATGTTTACCTTGTAATTATGTCATGTTACATGGTATAAAGTGGTTTATCACCTTCTATAGTCAATTTTGTTCAAGATATTTCTCTACTTATAAATTCTTTCAAAAAATAACAAGTTGACTCAAACTCGATTCCTCCAAAAAATAGCTTACAAAAAACACATTGGCCAAATAAAATGGTTTCACCTCATAAAAAAATTTCTATGAAAAATGGATACTCCCATTATTATTGTAGAGACATATAAAAAACATGAATAAAATGGATTGACAAAGATAAATGACTTCCCAAAGGATCGGGGTCTGTGGTATAACCATAGGACCAAAAAACATGGGATTATAGATAATAGGCATTCTGCTTCCCATTACAAGAGTTTTACTCGAGGAACACAATTATATATTATAACAATTTTTAGTATAACATTAAAGAAATTTATATTTTTTGTTATAATTCTAAAAACACATCATTGATGTGGTCATGGATAGGCCACATCGAATTCAATGGGAGATTTAAGTTGAACCATATACAATTTGGCGAATGTGATCTTGTTTGAAGTGGAAATTCATGATTTAAATAAATTTAAAATATAAAATTATTTATATATGTTAAAGAATATATCTTATATTTAAACATAAAATAATTATATTAGTATACGTATTTTAAAAAATATGTGATATAGAATATATGCAAATTTTTTATATAAAACATAAAATATTTATTTTTTTATAATAAAATTTTTATAAATTATCTTGTATTTTTAAATTATGATGTAGTTGATATGACAACAATGTAAAAAATAATATGAAATGTTCATATTTTATTAAACTAAATTTTTCATGTTTATCTGGGCCTAAATTATAAATTTTTTATAGTTTATTTATGATTTTTTCATAAAAATTTATCTTGTGTTAAAATTTATGAATCATACATCTATTTAGTCTTATTTCCGTGTTTTTTATTTATGAATGTGAATGTAATATAATGAATATATTTACTCTTTAATTTAAAATTATTAAAATTATTCTTTAAATTCAAACATGCATTTAAATAGTTACGTTGTTGGTATGATAATGAATTTATTTTTCTTATACCATGACCTTGGATTGTAATATGTTATATTATTTAATTAAGAATTTAATTATACTTTATACATATTAGGTGTTATAATTATTATACAATGAAGGTCTCACATGAGTGATGAACTGTGGATAAATGGACATAGGGTTATATTTCTCACTTTGATAGAGGTTTATGCCTTGTTAAAAAAAGTATGGGTTAGATACATGTCACTCCATGATTAAACTTATAGGTGATATTTATTGAATATGATTATAAGCCTTTAAATGATAAAATTTCATTTAGCTTATACATGGGATGCATTTGGATGTGTTTAAATATAGTTATCTTTTAATTTGGATAGTAACAGAATCTATGATTTGTATAAAGGGACACACATCAAAATGGTTTAAATATATTGGTTTGGTTGAAGGAATAGAATTTAAAATATAATTATTACAGGTGTTCTAACATATAAAGAGTATACATGAGATTTAATTGTTGGAATAAATAATTTTAGAATGATGAGTGAAAAATTAATTCTAATGAAAACACTTGAAATCCCTTGATCATCCTATAGGGTAGGTCATACCAATGTTTGGTGCCACAAAATTATATTTTAAGGAAAGAAAGTAATGAGGCGACATTAACCATTAGGTGCATAATTATTTCCACATTATTTGAGTTACACTAATCTAGGAAAGCATCGCATTGTGGTTATCATAGAAATAGATTTAATACAATCTATATGATAAATTGGAAAAAGGTATTTCCACTAGACTATACAAGAGTAATATTTTATAATATTAAGATGACCGCATACATGAAATAGTCCTGAATTATGTTTCAATATTACCTGGGGTGAGTCATGATAAAACATGGATCTTGTCCAACTAATGGATATGATATGAATTTTAAAATGATTCATCATTTTACTGGGATAAAATTATTAAAATTCATTAAGAAATGAAATTAAAACATGAAAATATTCTGATAATACCTTTTTTATAGACAAAATGACATCATAATCATCAAACACAGATTTTAAATTTACATTAGAAAATAAGAATCTATACATAAGAAACTTCTTAGAATGGAATAAAAACTTAAGAATAATTCTTAAGTAACATTATATGTTTTAGAGAAACCCCTTATAAAGGAAACCAATTATTAAATTCTTCTTGCTTATGGGACTAGATACTTATGATAAGCATAGATGAATTCACTAAAGGTTTAAAAGGAATTGGATGTAAGAAAACAAAAAAATATCAATCTCATCCCAAGTAATTAATATAATTGGGTATGTAATGACTTGGTGAGACTAAAGATATCCATTATAGAATTATCTGGATATAGAATTCATTAAGGAATTATTATTTTAAATATTTCAATAATATTATTGAGTTTGAAAAAAATATCACAAATTTTATCAATGTTTTAGGCATATTTCTGAATGAAATGTGATGATAAGGTTATAGTGTTTTTTGATAGTATAAAAGGTTAATGGTCTAATCCATATGAAGAAGATTAGATAGTTCAATAGTCATCATTGGTAATCAAATCCTAAATGGATTATTAAGATTTAATGGTATTGTTTCCATTAGATGGATTTTCCTAAAATATATTTAGGGGTTTGAGGGACCTAGTTTAGAGTATACACATAGTATTAGTGATTTATAATCAATTTTATATTTTTTAAGTGTATATGTTACCAAATTCATCCTTTTAAAATTTTATAAATATATAGGAGTTAAAAATCATTATTATAATTAATAAAGATTAGAGTTTTCATTCCAATGACGAATCAAATAGTTGATGAATCATAATGATGAAAAGGGTTAATGAATTATGGAGTTGAATGTATTGGAATCACTACAAGAAAAAAGGGTTACACCAACAGTTTCAAACCATTGGTACAAACTATACTAATAGTTTAATAAATAACTAGGAATAGATATATCAGAATTGTTCCATTCCAACAGTTTACTAAAATTGTCGGTAAAGACCTATTGGTATTAGTAAATACCAACAATTTTTTTAAATTATTAATATATAGTTTTAAAAATGATTTAATGAATTGTTAGTATATAATTATCACCATTCAAAAAATTTCACCCAACCTCCACACCCCCTATAAGAAAAAGTACATTATTCTTAGTATAATCCAACCAATAAATCGGTTCCAATACAAATACATATTTAAAAAAATAAAAATAAAACATATTTTACATTAAAATAGTAAATAACTGAAAACCCAATTGAGAACATATATATATATATATATATATAATGATTTTTCAGTCATTAGACTCAATCTATGAGAATAAAGAGTGAAATAAATAGGATGTTGGAAAAGGAGATGGTCAATGTCTTACTTTAAACAATCCTTTTCACAACTATCACTACTATCTTTTTCATCACTAACATTATCCCCATCACAAGCCTCATCACGTGGATAATCATCCACACTAATTTTATCACCTTCAATGTCGAGAGGGCTATTACAACAATCACCCCTAAGACTATCATTTCTATCACCTAAAGCATCATTAAATGAGTGCATCATTGACATACATGTGTCAACAACCATAACAGTATCAATAAAAAGTGATGTAGATGTCTCCATCATAGATTTCATGAAGGATATGTGATTTTTATAACTTCTTTCAAGATTAATCATGACCAATATTTTTTCCTAATCTATTTTTGAATAGACCTCTTGGAAATTCTACAAAACAAAAGTACGTGTTTTTAAATTTCTTAAAGTGGTTTGAAAACTAGTGGAAATATAACCTAAGGGAACAAAATATTTTTAGGTTAATTAATGACCCTATACAAGTTATCTTCACCTAATAACTATCGCAAAAGGTCATTGGGTCTAAATTTGTAATCATATTTCTCATTAATAGCCTCTATAGCACATTTTTTATAATATAAATTATATAAAAAATAATATATTGATATTTGAATTGATATTATTTAGAATACCCTACTTATTTATGGTTTTTTGGTCATTTATTTATTCAACAACATGTTCTCTATGACTCTAAATTAATCCTCGGATGTTATTTTTTATCCATGTCAATATCTTCACATCCTTCCAAATATCCCCTTATTTGGAAACTCGATAATGTGTTATTTTTGTGACCATAATGTTTCCCTTATCCTATTTTTAAAAGGATGTTTTATAATCCCTTTGAATGTTTTGTATTTTCAAACAACTTATATTTAAATTTTAAAAAGTTATTCTTTTCATGGTCAAATGTTATCCACTCCTTATAATTGATTCTGATGTTTTCTAAACACTTTTTATAAGGCACGAGATAAAATTCTAATGATTCAATTTATTGAAGTGGGTAGAATGTATCTCCCTAATATTTAATAAGTTATTTTATATAAATAATATGTTTTATATTGTGTTTTATATGAATCATCGGGATTAATCTAACCATGATATACTATTATTTAAATTTTACCATTACGATCTAGTCATTCATTTGGAGGGTATGAATAAAAATAATTATATTATAAAATTAATAAATATATATATATAATATTTACTTTATAAAATCATAAATAAACTATGAAATGATTATCAATAGGTAATAAATGAAGATAAAATATTCTAAAGGTAAAAGATATATTTTTTCGTAAAATTATTTTTTTGAACGCAATGTTTTTTAATATTAATAGATTAAATTTATCACTATTGATAAATGATTAAAATTAAAATAATTTATTAAATACTTATTTATTTATTTTAAAATAATTTAATTATTTTTATTTGGAATGGAATGATAATAAATTCATTTTTTTCTTCAAAAATACATTTTTCTCAAAATGGTTTTTATTACAATTTGTGCCGAGATATTATAATCAATTTTTTCTATTGTTAGAAATTTTATTTTATAAAAAGGATACCATTTTTAAAATTAGTATATTAAGATTATATTACGATGAAATTTTTTGATTTTTATAAAAATAATAATTTTTCATTGAATAGTAAACAATAATAATTTTATAAAAAATTATCTTTTCTTTTAAACTATTAAAATAGTATTATTTTGTTTTAGATTAGTTGAATATTTTCATTAGTTACATTGAATTAAAAATATTCTATTAAATTTCATAGAATTAACATTATACTTTAATTTGGAAAAACACTATTATACTTTAAATGGAGTTTTTTAGAAAATCATTTTGTATCTTGTTTTGAAGGTTTTTTTAAAAGTAAGTTCTTCCACTTATAGAAAATGAATATGATAAAATGGAATCCATGTTTTAAAAAAATCAAATTCTTTAGTAAGGCCACTTTCATATTTGGTCATTATTAATAGTGTAGTTGGTAAAAATTCATTTTCCATAGTAAGAGTTAAATTTGGTTTAAAGGTTAAAAACAAAAATGACATGGGTTAAAATGATATAAGAAATTAATAAATCCATTTGGATGGTAATATTTATCCCCATTACCCTATATTATTTTAAAATGTACCATTTTGGATCTATTTGAATTGATTAAGACATTAATACACTTTAACCTTTTGAAAAATTAAATGTGCGTCCTCTCCCTCACTTATAAAAGGATAGCCCCTCTCCTCTCTTCTCAACACATCAAGATCCACTTAGCTTAACCAAGAACTACCCAAATCACTTCCTATCATCCCTCCACATGTTCAGGAGGTCATGGTTTAATCATAATACCTTTCTAAAAAGAATTTAGGTGTAAACCTAAGGGGTTTGTATCAATGAATGGATGATAAGGAATGTACATAAGAAGTTGGACTCGAGGAAAGGGCCACTTTATCTTAGGACCTCATTTTAAATTTCATTATGATTTATTTTTTAAATATTTTTATACTATGTATATATTTTGAAAATTATTTTATGTATGTATTTATATTAACAATAAGTTAGAAAATAAATTATATATATATTTACATTATTTAAATGGTTATCAAAAGGAATCATTCTATATATTTTATACAGAATGTTTTGGATTTCTTTACAAAAAGAAAAAAAATGTTCTACTTTGGAATATATGACATTAATAGATATTCCCACCCCAAGAAGATTTATTTGATATTTGGATTCCATTACAAGATTCCATGTTTTCTTAAAATAAAACCCCTATTCCCTTCGTTTTGGGTATTTTTTTAGAAAAATGGGTTTTAAATGAATGAGGTATATCAATTTATGAAATTTTTTCTTTATATGTTCAAAAGTATATTTTATGGTTTTAATTATTTCAATACAATATTATAGAAGATTATTGTATTTTATGGTCCTCATAATCTATTTATGATGATGTGTAAGCACAATATAACACTCCAATGTATTGGGTAATTATTATCTTCTCTAAATAATTATGGTGGAATTAAATGAATAGTTTTTCCCATTTATATCGGTTGATGTAAAGGTTATATGAACATTTTATCCCAAGGAACCTACATGTATTTACTATGACTGTTATAGAGTTTTCATGGTAATATTTTTATTATATAAAGTATGTTATGATAATTTTTTATAGGAATGATTTTTCTATTTAAGAATAAAAATGATTTTTTAATAAATGTTTGTCATCGATTCTCATATTTTATAAGAAACCCTCATGATTATGATTCTACCATTATTTTTTCTTAAAACATTTTTTATGAAATACTTTTTGATGTATATATGATTTCATGTATATGAAAACCATTATTTGTGCTCAAAGATTATTATGTTAAAGTGAAACTGTCTTATATGATCTTATATTATTCAAATGGACAAGCAGATTTATTTTCTCCTCTTTTATATCCCTTACATATATTTTTGGCTTCAACCCATATTTTTGACTATTTTTTATAGGGTTTTGATTATGGAAAGATAAATGATGAAGTCAAGTTAAAAATTTGGAATATTTTTCATGAAAATAAAACATGTTGTATATGAAAAATATTATATTGTTGGAAATTGATATTTATTGTGATTTCCAATTTTTATATTATGGGTTTATTATATAATATTTATGAATTAATTATATATACCCCTAAAACTAAAAATATCCTTGGTAATGAAAGAAAATTAATTCTTTATTTAAAATTAATGATTATATAATATTTTTATCTTTGGGTCCTTATATGTACTCTATTCTGAAGGTGGTGATTCTGAACATCAATTTCTCTTTTATTCAGTATACTTTTTTAGAAATAATTAACTTTCATAAAATCAATAGAGAACCCTTCCTGAATTCTCAACTCAAATATCTCAAGTATAATTCATGAAATTGTTTCATGGGCTTGTAAAATCAATAAAACCTAGAATATAAATACTTATTATTTCTATAATTTTATATGCCTCTAATTTTTGTAATATTTATCTTTAATTTCCTTTTGTGTTTTAAACTCGACCTATTTTAAGAATGCAATTTTAGGTATCCCAATACATATTCATGTACTATATGGTCACATGTGTGTACTATTTATAGTGACTTTACATAGGTCTGTCATGAAAAATAGATGTGTGGTATATCATGATTATTTTTTAACCAAGAGTACATGAGTGTTGTCCTTCGTCTTCATTGAAGTATATAGGTTCACGAAAACTCATATACGCTTCGCATAATAGGGAGGATGGAAATTCGATCCACTTCTTAAAACAAACAAGAATGTGATCTATCTTCTTCTTCTCATATGCAATAAGTATTAAAACCCATTCTTATTCATATCCTATAAGGCACAAGGTTTCTCACTTATACTTAATTCTTATGAGAGTGTGGACCTTCTCATATTCACATGATCGAGAGAACTATATCGATTCCCTATTTTCATTTGAGAAAATAGGAGCTCTCAAAATATATCATTAAAAAATAAACCCTCTTCCATGTCTCAATATTTATAAATTAGCTGACCAAACCTTTTACTAGGAGTAACATTGTATTGAACATCTACTTATCATGAAGATTTTAGTATTTTTATAAAACATTTATGAGCTCATCATATCTAAAATATTTTAATTTTAAAAGGAGTGGTTCTAAGAACCTCAAGATCATTCTTCTCTATTGGTGAACACTCACATCCATGTGATTAAAATCAAAATTAAATCCTTTTGAATTATTTCAAACTAATTAAAGACGATCATTTTTAGACAAAAAACATTCATGTATGTTGTAAATTTATTTCATAGATAATCCTTGTTGTTTAATCTCATGACCTTATTTTTATGGGATTTTCTCAGTCATGAGAATGGAAAGATCAGTGGTTTTCAAGCAATAATGTTTTTAAAAAAATAATATCATTATTGAAAGGTTGAATATGATGATTGAAATGATTGGGCGACTCATATTATCTTGATCAGAGGGATAGATATAAATGTATCATTTTAACTATCAGAATAGTGTAATGATTCTCCATGTCCCGTATTGATTCTCTACACATATATGATCCATTTTATAATAATTGATGCCCTATTAGCAGCTTAGTTGTGAGTATATGTGTACACTCTTGGCTTCTACTGGTAACAGTCAGTGTCAGATTCTCCTTCATGCTACCACCTCATGGCATAGCTCTACTTCCTCTATGTATGCACATGCTCTCACACCATTTATTGTTGATATGACTAGTCAGCCATGCAGGTTCCCCTATGTGGTTGAGGTTACTACCATATTTGTTGGTCAGAGATGGATAACTTGTCTTACACAGTTTAACCGTTTATTAATATAACATTCTCATGAAATATAAAAAATTATCTTCTTATAATGTCCTCAAAAAAATTATTCAATCCCCCTAATAAATAAAATAACTTATTATTTTTTTATTTCCTTCAAAATCATTCTATTCACAATCTTAATATCATAATTCAAAATTAAAATATTGCTTTCTAATTTTTTCTGTTCAAGAAACCATTATATTATAAAATATAAACCCTATTTTAAATTGGGTTGATATGTAAAAAAAACCTGACATAAAGGCCCAAATTGAATGTAGCATTAAAACAACAAGGGTAGACGACCTGCGACCTGAATTCTGAACATGGATTCAAGTCCCATAGAGTGAATACATTAATATATCAGGTCATTAGTCAAAAAAAAATTCGTGCATTCTTTGTGCATTACGAATAACTTTCCCATCACCATGAAAAATGTCAAGACTTTTAAAAACAATCATACACAATTGGTTGAAAATAATTACAACATCCTTATCAAATATTATGGTTCTTAATATTCAAGGAAATTTGATATAAAATTAATAATTAAGTATTTAAATATTAGTTAAGGTTTATAAAAACATCTACCATCCATTTATGGAATATTTTTTATGAGCTATTTTATGACATTATCACTTTATTTAACATTTTTACCTCATTTTAACATTTACTGTAGTGACTAATTTTTTCCGTGGTAACTTAATTTTAGTCCCTAAAATTAAATTGAAATTGTTAAATAAATTTTATTATTCTAATTCTAAATATTAAATCTGTTTTATTTTACAAAAATTTTGAATGTGATAAAAAATAACTCCAAGAAAAGTATATAAAACAAAATAAAAATAATAATTTTACTATTTACATTAAAATCAACTTATTTTAGTAAATTTCCAGAAATTAACATTAAGCTAATTTTGAAATGATTAACTTGAAGATAATTTTTGTTATTAAAATTAAAATTCTATAATTTAGGATTTAAAATTTATAATGTAAATATAAATTATTATGGAAAACTATTTTTTGGAAAATTAATATTTTAAACCTTAGTGCACTTAATCTTATTTCATTTCAATTATATGTAAAATTTGTTTTAATTATTATTTTATACATTTAAAAATTTTATTATATTAATCCTTTGAGAGAATTTAATTTAATTTATTAAGATAAAAATATATAATATTTTTTAAAACATAATTAGTCACAAAAAAAAGTCATTTCAACACTAAATGATTTTAATCACAAACCATTGAATTTAATTATTTATATTATAACAATTAAATTTATTCAATTAATTTGTTTTATATCACATCATGTTTTTCTTAAAAATAGTACTAATAATATGTAAGGAATTAAAATAAATTGTTTTAACAATCATTCTATTTACATGGGGTTTTACACTTACTAAAATTTTATTAATGATTTTTAACATTTTATTTTCATTATATGTTAACATATATAATACATTGTAAAATATAACCAGGTTTATTTTAGTTATTTTTTTTGAATAATACAATTTATTCAACATAATATTTATTTAAAGTAAAAATTACTAAAATATTAGGGAATTACATTCTACCTCTCATTAATATGTTGTGTGCTCACAATTTTAATTTCTCCCATCGATGATAATGGATTAGTGTATTCTTAATATTGTTGTGAATCAAGATATAAAAATATATTTAAATTATTCATAATGTATCATAAAAATAATTTGAAACGTCTATGTCACGTCCCCCAATAGTGTCAAAATATTTATGCAGTTAGGTCCTCTTATTGTGCACTAAGTGGAGATTGCATTAATACCATAAAAAAATTATTAATTTTATTCCCCTATATGAATCAATGTTCGAGTTTAAAACAAATTTTATTATCAATATAATGATGCCATTACAAGAAAACCATACACTCTTAACATTAACCAAATTTTAGGATGTTCATATTTATCCCTAGGGTTTCCACATATGTATTCTAGTCCTTATACTAGATAATATTTAATCCGAAATTTATCAAGATATGTATTACTAAATTCAAAAATCAAAATTAAATTACCTTTTCTTCCGTAAAAACATGAAATTGCATATCAATCACTATATACTTTAATAATATAAAACCCCAAAAACATATTTATATTTTCATAAAATAATCTAAATATCCATGACATTAAACTAGATACCAAACCAAAGGGATACTTATATATCAATCATGTATTTTCCTAAAACCCCAATAAAAATATCCCAAAATATCATCAATAACCATAAAATATAATCTCATAATACCTCAAAAGGTTATTTATCCCTTTAATCTTATGATCTACCATAACATGATTAACCCATGAGGGTATCCAAAACTCTTAAAATAACCTCATATAATAACATGCTAACATTTAATTCACCTAAAACCGAATTTGATACCAAATAAGATTCTTTAAACCTACACTCTTGGATCTGGTTATTTAAAAATATTCCTTACAAACTAGATTTGAAACAAACTAATGAGAACTAAACATAACTGTCCATAATTACAATATCAAAAACCATTATTGATTCACTTACATACCCAAGAAAATTTAATTGTCAAGTAAAAAAATTATATAAAGAATTTAACTAAAAAAAACCCAAATATTTTCCATTAAATGTAAATTTTTCTTACTAGGCTGAGGATTTTTTTGTATAAAATAACCCATTAATATCTACCAAAAAATCTCCACAAATGATACTCATGAAGGCATATCATATTTGATATTATTATTCAAATATTAGGGAAATGAAATCATAAGAATGGTGAGTTTATATTCTTAACAAGTGTAATTTTATGTGACGATAATAAAAGATATAACGTTATAATAAGATAAACATATGCGAATGAGAACATAATCATGGTATGAGGAAACATCATAAGGAAAAAATACTCAATGGAAAATAGAACATAAGTTATGATTCATAATTGAATGATTTGGATGAAATAATAAGATATGATCTAATCATTGAATCATAAGAATGTGGAAACAACATAGAATAGTAAATTTTAAGAATATTTCAAGGATCAATACCAATAAAACATAACATATTATGCTTGGATAATTTCACATGCATCATACATGTTATATCTTGATATGAAAGAATTAACAAATGAATTGGATATATTTAAAATTCTAGGCCCACCTGTCACATCATTATATTTACATAAACATTTTTTCCACATAAAGAAAACATACATAAATTAATTAATTATCAAAACATAATAAACCCATAGAAATTAAATGGGCACCAAATTAAGAAACTCTCTAGGTAAATACCATTTAATTAATATTATGAAGCATAAGATATTTACATTGTATAAATATAGGTTATATGATTTATTTAATAATTTCTACAATCAATCAATATATGGGTATTTATGTTGAAATCCTTCAATCAAAATAATGAAATACATGGTATTCACATAGGATAAAAATTAGCAGAAAGGTTATGTTTATGCATATTGTATGATTTAATAAGAAAAAGGAAGTGATGGATTTTTATCTTATAGATATTTTTTTCATCATACCCCGCATATGTAGTAACATGGTTAAATAATAAAATGATTTTATTTCTATAGATGAAAAAAAATTCATAAGAACATTGGATAATAACTTTTAAAAAATATATATACTTTTTTGATAATTTATAATATAGAAAAATACATATATTAATGGGAATAAAATGTTCTTTACAAAACATTTAAAAATTATAACGGAATATGGATAATGATCATTAGGATTATTATCAAGAAAAAAAATTATGCAGAAATCCATAACAAATAAAGATATTTTTACACATTTGTAGAGAACGTAAAAAATTGTCTGTTGTGGAAAATGTTAAAAATATTTGTTTTAAACCATTAAAAATAAATTCAATGATAGTTTAAAATAACATTAAATGATTATTTAAGTTTATATACGATCATTATTTATTCATTATAAATAAAATACTCATGTAGGAGAAAGATTATTGACTATAAAAAAGAGAAAAAAACCATTGTGAACAGAGAAAGGTGTGACCTATACATCCACTAAGAATGAGATGAGACCATAAATTTAAAAACAATATGTAACATGGTATGAGAAATATTTTAGAACATTAATTCAATTCATGGAAGTTAAAATATATAATTTAAAGAAAATACTTGAAATTATTGAAGAATTGGATAGCCAATCTTTACTAAGAACACAACAAGTGACGTAATAGTATATAAATGAATAAATTATGTTAAAATATGTTTATCCAAATAAAAATTTTAAATACAATATAAAATATTAGTGGATATAGTTCAAATAATAATAGACTAACATAATCAATTAAGGGTGGATTTAACTCAACGAATGTAAATTTTGTTAAAAATGACATTATGCAATTTGTAATGAATCAAATGAAAATGTAAATAGGACATGAAATATATTTTAAAATAAAATTAAAAAGGTAATTTATGATAAGTGAAGTCAATAGATAGTAGATATAATTTTAAAATAAGAATAGGTTAATAATTTTAAATATGTCTCAATAAATGGAAATTTAGACCTTAAGTCCTGATATTCTTTGTATGTTCATCTACCCTACTGAAGAACCAAATTAATTTTATTAAATAATTTAATGATAAAATTTTGAGGTATATTTCTTTTTTTATGTCACATGAACTGTAATATTTTATTCTTTAATTGGATAGTTTTTTCTCTCATTAGACACTTGGGGTTGTTTAGTCCATTTATAAAGAACTACCTTAGAATGTTTACCATAGTCAAAGGAGTTATAAAATAGTTTCATAATATCTATAATTGTAGAGATATGTGTTATCATTCATGTATTAAAAAATTATTATAGTTCAATATTCTTTTAAAAAATAGATTCAAATTAAAAAAATGTGTCTTGGTATTCTTGTTTTAGGTGGTTAAATATACAATGGCCATTTATTATTATTATTATCATTTGAATGAAAATTTTATCTTTATATAATATTAATCATGTCATAAATAAAAACGTTTTTATTAAATCATAATTTAGATTCAACCATGTAAGATTGTGATGAAAGATGAAATATGTCGTTATGAAAATGGTGAGCCAACCATAACATGGGTGACATTTTCATTTTCTAATGGATAGGTGGAAGGTAGATAATGGTTACTAAATCAACATAATAACATTTAATTATAAACATTATCTGAATTTCACATTATTATTATGGGTAAAATATATTTTTATGAGGTGTTTAAAGAAAGAAACTTGATGGAACCTGGTTAAAACAATTACATCCTTTTTTAATATCCTCATTTAGACCACTCATTAATACTTCTGAGATTACTATTTTGGTGAGACAAAAATAATAATAAGTGGAGGAAATGTTTTGGGGGATTTGTTGGTTGAGATTTTTCATGTTAGGAAGCATTATTTTTTAGGAGAAGTGGGGTGGTGAAGGGGTCATTTTATAAGTGAGAGTGTTGACATTTTTGTAAATATTAATTTCTTAATATAAAAAGAGATACCATATTCAAAAAATGAATTGAAATTTAATAATTATAGTGGAAATAATAATATAAGATTTATAAATCCATCACCCACCCATTTTAAAATGACTTTTTGATATATTTAGAAACATAATCTCTTGATTTAATATTTTTACCTCATATTAACCTTTATTGAAGTTACTATTTTTTCCTTAATAACTTATTTTTGTACCCTAAAATTTTATTTAAATTGTTAAATAATTTTTATTATGATAATTAGATATATGAAAACAATTTTATTCAATTAAAATTCAAAAGTAAATAAATATTAATTTTAAAATAAGTATGTATAACCCAATATAAATAATATTATTACTATTAACAAGTAATTAACTTTTTAAGGAAATTCCTTTAAAATAACCGAAATATATTTTTGAAATGATTAATAAAAGAATTAATTGCATTTTTTAATATTAAAATTATAAAATTAATGAATTTTACTTTTAAATAGAGAGAAAAAATAATTATGAAAAATGGTTTTTATAGAAAAAACACTTTTTAAAACATTAATTGTTATTAATATTATTTCATATCAATTATCGATTAAATGAGGGTTAATATATTGCTTTTTAAAATGAACAATTATATCATAATAATATTTTAAATGTTTTTAAATTATTATATTAATATAAAAAAAGTTAATATATAGAAAAATATGTGTTCAAAGGATGGGATTTTAATAATAAATGATTTTAATCACATCCCTTTAAATTTAATTATTTATTATATAACCGTTAAATTTCATCAATTGTTTAGTTTTAGAATAAATAATTTTATTCTTTAAAATAATAATAATAATATGAAAGGAATTAAAATTAATAATTTTAAATATATTTTAATTTAGTTGATGTTTCACTGTTTTTTAATTTTTTAAAGGACGCTTCACATTATATTCTCATGATGAATAAATGATTATCTTACATTATAAAATAAAGAATATATTGGTGTAATTTGTTGTCACATGTGATGGAATATATTAAATATAGTATTTATTTAAATAAAAAACATACTAAAATCTTGGTGTGTTACAACCCCCCCCCCCCACCAGATATAATTAGGTTGTGAGTTCTTGTGTGTTTCATAACATTGATAGTTCAAATACATGATCGATGGTATGGTCTTTGAGGGCCAGAGAATGTGGAAATCCCTTAAATTAAGATCATTATTCATCAATGTTATGGATACTCTTAATGGCATCTAATAGTGATTTGGTAGTTGGAAATGCTAATAAGTACATATTCATTTGAGACTTGTGACTCCTTAGGACCACATGGGTTTTCTTTTATATGTGGTATGTGGTTAGCTATTTCCTTTAGTATTTAAAGGCCATTTTGTGTTCCTATATCCTATGTTTTCTAGTATAATTTTACCTAAGAATATTGGACTTATGGTGATTAGGATCTTCCTTGTATCTGTGTGACTTTTATTTGTAGAGAATACATGCATCCTCTCTTATATTCCTCTTGGTTACTCAATTATACTATGGCTTTTGAGCTAAAATAATTCTTTCTTTTTCCCCGTTTAGTTTTATTTTATCCTACTAAATAAGTTTTTACTCACCCCTATATAGGACTTCGGCCCACATGTGTTGTGTTTATGAAAATGAAGCACAAGTTAGAAGATTGTCTTAGTGGATGTGGATCTTGTGTGAAGTATCCAAATATGACATCAGAAAATGCTTGGCAGTGAAAGATGGATCGTATTGGTTCATGATGGTGGTGGTGGTCATTATATATATAGATCTATCAGGGGTTACAAAAAATGAAGAGTAACTTCTTAGTGTCTTGGGTCTAGAAGATTGGAGAATTTTTGGGTGTACAAATCTTTTGGGTGTTTTCTTCATAAAATTATACTTTTATATTCTTTAACATACATGTTTCATAAACTGTTCAGTTATTTAAATATATTTTGTCACAATTACTGGTCATTATTATGTATTGGATATGTATAAATATATAAGGTTGATATAGGCTAAGTCCTCTCTAATTATTCCATTTTTCAACTTAGTGTTAGACACCAACCCCTAGATAGTCAGCTTACAATCGGCCCAAGTTGATCCTTAGTGGGTAAGTTTATGTCATTGTATTCTCCAGTATAGGTATCACACCAATGTCATAGTGATATATTCCATTGGTGTTTATGACAATCATGTTTAGTATCATTACTATTACAGAAAAGGTTTTTTAACATCTCGGATTTTTTATTTTTCACATCGATAATCAAGTGATTTCTTTGTAAGATTCATTGTTAATATTTTTTTATATCGATTGAAATATTCATTATAAAAAACACCTTAAATGTATTCTATAATAAAAAAATGTTGAAAACCCTAAAAATAATCAGATAACTTACCACTTCATTTATAAAAATAACCAACGTGGAATATATTTTTTATTTCAATTATTTTTGTTACTGATAAAAAAAATTATAAAAAATATTAAAAATTACAACACCCAACTTTTAATTCAAGGGAACTAATTCAAAAAGATTCAAATTAAAAAAGTAGAACATTTAAGTAAATTCTATAATAACTATATATATCGCAACATTGTTACAATTATAATAACTTTAAAATTTCATTATTAAAATAAAAAATGTATAATGTTAAAATATAGTCAAAACTAGATCATACTTGAAAAATATTATTCCCTTAATTCTTATGAATGACTTTCTCGTTTACCTTATATGGGCGGTGTTCATATAAAATATACAAATTATAATGAAACTATTTGGAATTTATATTTAATATAATGATACGCTAAATAAAAAATAAAACTGATAATAAAACCTAACCATGTCGAATGTTATAACTATTCCAGTTGTAATAATTCCATATATGAATCTCATAAAATAATACCCAAATTTGATTAATCCATATTTAAGATTAATTCTATATTATATAAATAATACAACGATTAAAAATAACATTTTAAATACCTTAAAATTTATAGTTCTTGTAAAATAATGCACCTTTATTCACACATAAAAGATATTTTTTCCTTCATTTTACAGATAGTTTATAGTGCTTCTGTGTTTTTTATAAAATGAAAATTATTAAATAAAATAAATATATTTATAATATATAATAATTAAAATAAAAAATTAACTTCTCCAATACTTCTTTAATGTTCCCTATCATGTCACACTATATGGAGTATAGCCAGTAAGTAGTATTTTTTTGTTGAAAAAGAAAATACAATATAAAATGTACACTAATATACAAAAATAATATGTGAGATATTATTTAATTCTGATAAATTAAAATTTAGTAAGTATATTTTTCATACTGATTAGGATAAGAAATAATCTAACACATAATTTATTTTTTCTAAAATAATTCAGAAAGGTATTCAGTTATTTCATCATCCTTAATTTTCTTTTTTATTGGAAAAAATATTTTGGGCTCATTAATCCATACAATGATGTGATAAAATACTAAATAGAAATTTTATGTAGATTACTAATAAAAACGAACATAGTTTGTTATATCAAATTTGTGTAATTGAAAAAAATGGCAATTGATTTACATGGAAAATAATTTCATCATTGTGAGACCGAATATATATTCACCAACAAGTTCCAAGATATTTTTCTTACAAATCAACAATAGATAATTTCACTCCAAAAAAAATATGCTCATATCATAAATATACAATAATATAAATTCATATGAAAATAATTTATAATTTTTTGGAGTTATCCACCTAGAACCAACTTATGTGTACCATATCATATTCTTTATCCATTGTTTTGAATATTAAAATATTTCTTACCACATCATGACTGTTATTTTGTGTTCCATAGTATGTGATACTATCCTAAGAGTAGTTTTTTACTTGAAAAATGTCATAATAGTTCCCCACTATAATGAGAACACAAAAATTTCATGAAATTATTCTTAAATATATGTTTTGTATTTAGATAAAATCATTTTAGTGACACAGATGTTATATGCTATTAGAGGTGGTGACTCATATGAATTTGATGAACCTTTTCATTGTGTTTTCCAGGGGTGATTTCTAGTATAGAAAATTATATGAATGAGACTACATATAGGAAATAAGTATTTATATAATTCATTGGATGTTATTATCTTTAGAAGTGTGTATTGGTTCTTAGATTTTACTATTATTATTAATGGATATTATGAGTCACTTACTTTCATGTATTGAGAAAATCTCTGGTGAAATATGTTTACAGAGAAGTAGTATATGTTGGGTGTGTCATGAGTAATATTTCAATACTAAATTATAAAATAAATTATTTTTCCCTTATGTTCTCTAACAAAAGTTGATATCTTAAGCTCTTTGATAGAAATGATATATCTAAAATAAATATATGTCCCTAGTGTTCTATATGAAAGTTCTATTTTTTAAAAATCAAATAAAGATACCTCAAGCACATGGTTTGATGGCACCAATATGAAACCTTCTTAAATAGATATATTATGATAAACCGATTATGTTACAAAGTATGTTTCTATATGTTGTTTTATATCATTTTGAAATTAAATTCTTTATCTATGGGAGAATTGGTGTGTTTCTAAATTCTATCATTGAACTTTGGACATTTATTCCTAATTCCATTGGGAAAAAAGCCTAGACGATCCCACACTAAGTGTATCCAGAATACCAGTTGAATAATAATATTATTTAGTATTTAACATGTTGAATGAATTTTATTCCTATATGTGGTTTTGTAATTACTCATGTTTCTTTGATCGCATATATTATGTAACCGGTTATTCGATAACAAATTTTGTGAGCATAATATTTAATACATATTTATAAAATATTAGGTGTATATAATATTTATTTATTTATTGGGGAATATTGTGGTGATATTTATTTATTAAATAAATAGTAATTTTTCAATTTCTAATAAATATTTTGGAAATAATGGCAGAACGAGTTTAATGGTATAGTGATAAATAATATATATATAATATTATTTGAAAAAAATAATATTTAATTTAATTCATAGGAATTGTGAATATCAAGAAATAATTATAAAATTTTTATTAATATAGACATGGGGTTCTGTATAAATTAATAAATAATAATAATTGCACATATGAAATTATTATTTTATTCCCCCAGCGGTATATAAAATCAATTATATCATTTACTTAGTGCTAGAAATTCCATTTCTTCATGATGACATCCAGAGAGAATTATATTGAATCACTAGAGACATACCTCTCTAAAAATGTTCTTAACAATAGAGAACAATCCTTCTCCACCACCACCCTCAAGTATATAGTGATCAAAGAAAATCTTCCTTTAAGAGATTCTCATGTGGATTCAAGGTGAATGATGCAAGCATCGGGATCTACCCTGCTAGCACACAAGGATTCCTATGACAAAATCTAGAGATTCTTGGAACACCTGTAGATCACCACTTTAGTAAATATACTCTTTATTCCTATAAAAATTGATGTTATGAAGTAGAAAAATTATAATATCCATCAATTAAATAATAATTAATTGCAATGTAATTACTTAACTATTTAAATTAGTTATAAATTATATGTGATGATCCTACATATTAGTTCCATCATTCAATCTTCATTTATTATTTGATTCATTTATATTGATAACATTGTTTATCATTATATAAATATTATATTAATCATCAAATATGACAAAAAACCAGTTTGGAATGCCCCATAGATCTCTTTCTCTACACCCCGAACCTTCAAGTGGTATTAGATTTGTAATATAACTATTTATATGTATTTAAATATCATTGATTGATTTGAGCATCTATCATTAGTTTTCAATTCTGTTTTCATCGTTCATTAATCCAAGTCATGAAATATTTTGTTCTTATAATTAGTTCTTGAAAATATATTCAAATAAATTTATTTTATAATATACATATATTCGATGAAATCATCTGGAGGTACCAAGGATTCTGGCAGGATATCACAAGAGTACACACTGTGTATCCCATTGGCACACACCATGTAACTATTTTCAATGCACCAATAATTAATTCATATTTAATTTGAGCTGTCTGCATTTATTACAGGTGGTTTGTATTTAAATACACCATGTGATTATTAGTCCAGCGTGATGCATAGTCATCCATACTGCACGTTGTGTAACATACATACACAATGTGTTTTCCGTTAGACAAATATAGACCATGTATTTCCATACATAGAATACAGGACTCGTGACCATGTAACTCTAAGAACACACATTGTGTACTCTATAAATTTCTTGTTGAATAGTTTCATTCCAAGTCCTTAGCTATGGTCCATATATAGATGGTAAGAAAAATACACAACATGTCACTAGATTATATATACCGTTTATATTATCAAATTATCTAAATTTAAAATTTATTTGTTATATTCCATAAACACTATGAGAATTATTTATTTGGGTTACTTAGTTGAGGTTACAAGCCATCTAACAACTTTTTTATATATTAAAGGCCTAATTTATTTATGTGTAATGTTCAAAACTATATATCATGTATAATTTGTAATAAATTTAATACTCTATGTGAATTGAAAAATAACATGCTATATAAATACCATGGGTTCCATGTGGTCATTAAGTTGATAGTACATTCTATAAAATTATGCGTTAATATTTGTCTGCCACATTCACATGTGTAAACATTATATGAGTATAATATAAGTTTCACACAAGTAATCATCATGTTAACTCCAATGTACATTTCTGTGCATAGTAAATTTTAAATAAATTTATATATGTTGTTTAAAAATTAAGATGGATGAGAATCCCAAAAAAAATTCAAATGAAAAATTAAGTAAAATAATTAATAAATTAAAGAATATAATTAATTAACTTGAATGTGATTTTTCATAAATAAGAATGGTTAGAATTGAGTTTCATTTTCTTGAAATTTTTATTTCATTTCTTGTATGTGGATGATCATGAGCATAGACTAGGGTTTTTTACTTATCAATTTTCTTTTAATTTATTTTTAAATTAAATTGATGGGGTCCATGTTATCCCTCATTTCATTATGTAAAGGTTTTCTATCCCATGGTTTCTTTAATGTAAACTCAACAATCAATCCTTGGGTTAACCATACCTACATGTGACTAAAATAATATATAATAGATAGAGCCCCCATGCTAGTAGAGGTAGTTTGAGTTTTGATACAAGGATAAAAAGGTCCAATAAGTATATGGATGGGTAGGTGGAAAGATAAAATGTTAACAATAAAATGGTTCAAGGTGTTTCTACACTAGGTTGATGGTTAGTTTAACATATTCAAGAAAAATTAACCATTAGTTAAATCTCATCATCATGCCACTTTACTATTTTATTCCTATCATGTTTTATGTTTATTTCATTATGGATATTTGATCATGATTTCTTGAATTAATGAGAAAGCATGACAGAACATAAAATATTGGTTCATGCCAAAATTTTATATAATACACGGTAAATAACTAATGTAAATCAACTTAATATTAAAAATATTGTAATAAATATGAAATGGTCAATTAAATCAGAATGATAAAATCCATCAATTATATAAATTAATTATATATATCCTTCTATTACATAAGCTAAAATTGAACTGTAGTTCAAAGTTCTTAACCATCCAATGCGAGGATTACATAGACCCTATTTTTCTTATATGAAAAGTACATTATTTTGAAGATAAAAAACATAATAGTTATACATTCAGTGGTTGAAAGGTTTAGTATCTTGGGTAAATTAGGATCATACATCATTAATACAAAATAATCAAAAAAATTATTTAAATACATCTTCTTTATCCTTCTAAGAGATCATGTTCTACTTAGTACATGTAGTCACCTAAGGATATACATAAAAGAAAGAGGAGAGCTAAAATACTATTAAAAGGAGGAATAAAGGACATGAATAAATATAATAAGTGTGACCATAATCATTATCATCACATCATAATCATAGTATTATCATCATAATCATGATGGAAAATTTTCAAAATTTCATGGAATGTGGACAAATATAAAAAATGAAGCATCAGGTTTTAGTGGTCAAATACCACACATAATAGTGAACAAAACTAGTATCATGTTCACGCATAAAATATGTGCATAATTCTAAAATCATCACTATGAACAAATATGGGATCATTTCCAAGCATAATAAACATTATCTCAAGTGATACATCAAACTAAACAATTGATTAGTGGGATATAAAATTCTGGTCCCACCCGTATCATCATAATATTCACATTATCATGCATGCTATATAGAACTTCAAATAATCATAATCATGAAATAACCCATGTAAAGGAATGGTTTTCATTATTATTTCATTACACATACAATCATGAATAAAATATTTGGTTTCCAAATAAAAAAATTGATATCATAGTTTCGAATAAAAGATCATTTTTTGAAAAGAAAAAACACATGAGGAGTTGAACATTTGTTTGGAAGGAAAATCCTTTCGGTAAATCTTTGTATTTAGATTAAAAATAAAGGTAGATATCTGAAAAAAAAAATGGAAAAATATTTAAAAATATTAATGTAATATTATAGGAATATCTATATCAAATATTTCATTAAAAAGGGAAAACCTATAGAAAATGATTTGGGTTTTAGAATCATTTTTCAATAAACACCCCTTCATTTCATTGTTTTTACTCTACCAAAATAATAAACATATGATTATTAAAACATAGTTATATAAGTGATTTATGTTCATTGTTTCAACTATTTATCCATTATAATTATTATATTCTAATTTATAACACTCTTTGTTAAATATTAATTGTTTTGATATCATTTTTCATTAAATTTTCCTATTTTTTCAATGTCACTATTTTTTATTAAAGTCATTTATAAATTTGTATAATTAATTATAGAATCAAAAAATAAAAATATTAACAGCTTTATATATAATAAATAATTTATTGTAACAATCTATTGGTTTGGGGATAAAAACATATTGGTGATGTCCTCATTGGTGATTAACCGAATGTTGACGGAACATTATTAAAAGAGTGGGAAAGGGAAGTTTGAAATTTGTATATTTCATAATTATCAAACTTTTAGTAGGTTAAAATAATTAATATAATGTTAATATCCTACCTAATTAATTTTATAATATTTTTTTAAAAGTAATTTAAAAAAATAAAGAGAATAAAAAAGAGATAAGGGTTGATAGAAACTTTCTCTTTCCTCTGTGAAGCTTCTCTTATACACCACTAAAAAATCCCCATATGTTTGGAGTTTTTTTACACAAAAACTTCCCTAGGTAATATAATGGTATTAAGAGGGAGGATCTGGGAAGATATTAGGATTTGGAAAATGAGGGATGTGTTGTTTTATAATGGTAGGGAGAGGGGCTATTTATACGTGAGAGAGGGGTATTTTGAGAATAAAATATTAAATAAAATATTATATCAAAGGTAAAAACTGTAATATTGAATTATTGATAATAAAAAATATATATTAATATAATAAAGTGGTTTTAATACATTAAACTATTTATAATTATAATTAACTTAGTTTATTAAAAAGAAATATGGGGAAAGAGGAAAATTGTAATTTAAGGGTTTACTTTTGACTTTAGGTTTTGGAAAATATTTTTTAGGTTTGGAAATTAAAATTCTTATATTTTAATGAATAATTTATGAAACTAAATATATTTTGTCCTAAAATCAAGTTCTATTGATGATTATGTCCTTATTACATCAGGAATGGTGTAATTTTAGATACATTGGTTACGTTAAAAACTGTATTTTTACTATTCACTAGAAAATTTAAGTATTTTATAAAATTATGAAAAAAAATCACCCTTGTAAAATTTAGACATTATGATTTCAAAAAATGATATTCATTTTATACAAATAAATTTCTCATATAGGTAATTTTATTTTTCATATATAAATTATGATTTTTAAGAAAAACATTAAAATATTGTTTTTTAAAAATGTGCTTATATTTTACTTGAGTTTTTTAATCATGCTATTTATTTTTTGGAATTATAATATATATATTAACTTAAATTTATCATGATAAATATTATGTATATTAAAATTTGTAATTTTTGATGTAAATCTCTTTTCCAATGACCATATTATTATTCCCAATAGTAAAGTTACTATTTCCAATTGTCACATTATTATTACAATGATCACATTACTATTATAAAGGTCGCATTACCTCGTATAAATACCTATAAATTCCTTAATTCATTATTATACTCAATTCCTATCAAGGTTTTATATCAAAATTTTCTATAATGTTGATTGGAAAACTATTTTATTATTTTCTATAATTTTGTTCGTGGGAGGTATGATTCGTGTAGATGAGGGTGATCCATATTTTCACATTATATTTATTCTATTTTTTATTTTTCCCCTATTAATATTTGAAATTTTAATGGTTTTAGTCAATGAAAAATATAATGATTCAAATGAATTAAATAATGCGTCATTTGTTTTCATTTGTTTGATATGGGTACAATATTGTATAATATAATATAATACACATTCATTTCAAGAAGAAAATATAATTTATAAACTCTACATTGTTAAATTCTTCCCCCCTTTAAAATTTTCATACCCAAAATTTCAACTCAAATTGTCAGTTCAGAATAGCTGAGGGTAATTATATTATTTCTTCTCGTTCCCATGTCGCATCTTCATACTTATGGTTCTTCCAAATAATTTTGATAAGGTGAGTTTCCTTTTTGAGTAGAAATTTAACTCTATGGTCTAAGATCTTTATCTTATACTCTTTATAAGAGATGTCATTCTCCAATTGTTCCACCTCAAGATCCAATACATGTGAGGTGTCATGAATGTAATTATCAGTAAGGATACATGGAACACATCATGAACTTGATCTATATTTGGTGGAAGTTCATGTTGATAATCTACTTCTCCTATGAAATCAAGGATCTCAAAGGGGACAATGTAACAATAGATAAGATTCCCCTTCTTTACAAACTATATAACTCTCTTTCATGGTAATATTCAAAGGTAAACATCATTTCTAAAATCAAAATCCAATTCCCTTTGACGGTTATCAAAATAGAACATTTCTTAACTCTGTGTAGATTTCATTTGTTGTTGAATGGATTAAAAATTATTTATAATATCTTTCAAAAAATCAAGTCCATGTATCTTTCATTAAATAACTTCATTCCAAAAATTTAGAGTTCAATATCACTTCCCATAAATAGCCTCATATGGAGTCATTTGAATACATTAGTGGAAGCTATTTTTTATCAGAACAAAAATAATGGGAGATTTTAATCGCATACACCTTTGAATTCCATTGATTAAGCTCTAAATATGTCCTCTATAATATTAATTTACCTTTTAGATGGGCCATTTTTTTGGGGGTGATAGGCCATACTGAAATTCAATTTAGAAATCAAGGCATGTTGAATAATTCCCAAGAATTTAGAGGTGATCAGGGGATCATGATTAGAGATAATCGAATTTGGAACCCTACGGAGCTTCAAAACATACTTGATGTATATATTGGCCATTTATTCCAATGATAAATCTTCTTGAATGGGGATGAAATGGGATGTTTTGGTGAGTCGATACAACTCAAACTATATCACATTTTTTTCATTGGATTTGTTTAGAAGACTAGTGACAAATTACATGGTGACATTATCCCATTTCCATGTGGATATAGGAAATGGTTTCATCATCCCTTTGGAATTATATCACTCTATTTTAACTTTTTGACATACCAAGTACCTCGAGATATACTCTGTAGACTCCTTCATTTTTTCACACCATAAGTTCACTCGAAGATCATGGTACATCATGGTACACTTAGTATGGATAGATAAAGATTATTTATGTGAATTATACAATAGATCCTTCTTTATGTCAAGTAATTAAGGCACATAAATCTTATTTCCAAACTGAATCACACCATCATCATTGATGTGGGTCAAATTTAGAACCCATTTCATTACTGTGTTTCCTACTTTTGTACCTCTAGATCCTCCATTTATTACTCCTTAATCATCTCTTATATAGATGGTTGGGAAATAATATTATAAATACAGGATGTATTTCATGACGTTATTAATTTCAAATAAATATTTTTTATATCCATGAAGATACATTATTCCTCAATCCACATCATCAATAGAGTAGTAGGATCATTTCTACTAGGAACATCATCTATCATGTTCGCTTTTTCCAAATGGAAGTGAAAAGAGTAATCATAGTCCTTGATTTGATCTAACCATCTATATTGATACAAGTTGTTATACTTATATGTAAAAATATAATGTTGACTCTTGTGATCCATATAAATGTCATACTTTTCACTAGAGTTTGAGCCACCAAATTTTCAAGGTGAAGATCAAAGCTTATAACTACTTATCATGTGTTGGGTTGTTTTTCTCATGGATCTTCAACTTTCTTGAGGCATAGGCTATCACATTGTCATTATGCGTTAGTAGAAAACCCAAGAAATTATTTGAAGCATCATTATATATCACAAAACATTCTCCAAATTAAATTAGTTGGAGTACATGCATAGTGGTTAGCCTCTTCTAGTTATCTTTAAATTGTTCCTCGCATTCTTTTATCGATAAATACTTCACCCCTTTCCATGACAACATAGTTTTAGGACTATAAATTCATGAGAAATTTCTCACAAAACATCAATAGAACCCTAATAAGATAATAAAACTTGGGATTTTCATGATACTGGTATGTTTGATCCATTCATCAATTTCTTTTGTCTTTTAAGGGTCTACAAAAATTCCCTTGCTTATGATCATGTCTTCCAAAAATGTGGATTGTTGTATTAAAAATTCATACTTTCTGAACATATCATATATATCCTACTTCCATTATATTTCTAGTACAATCCTTACATTCTCTTTATAATTATTATTTATTTTAGATTAAATGAGAATATCATCTATAAATACTGCCACAAATTTTCCATAGTGGTCATAAATGACTCTATTCATCAAATCCATGAATATTATAGGGGGATTATTAAGTCCAAAGGGCATTACTATGAAATCATAGAGTCCATATCTTTTGCGGAAATAAGTATTCAGAATATCATCCATCTTCACCTTCAATTTATGATATCTAGAATGAATATCCACATTTAGGAATTATTGAGCTCTTCATAATTGATCAAACAGATCATCAATATTTGTAAGAGGCTAGATTTTATTTATAGGGATTTTTTTGATCTCCCTGTAATTGATACACAACTACATTGATTCATCCTTATTCTTGACAAAGATCAATGGTTCAGGATAAGGCCATGCACAAGGGCATATGAAACCTTTGTCAAAATTCTCATGCATCTGCTTTGTAAACTCCTCAATTTGATCAGCACCAACATTTAGAAGAATATACTGATAGGAGTAGCTCTAGATATAAAATATATTGAGAAATATAACTCACAATATTAGAGATTTCTAGGTAATTCATCAGGAATTATATCAGTGTATTCCCTCAAATGAGAATTTCCCCTATATGGGTACCTAACGTTGACTCAACCATTTTAGTTCGGTGTGGTTCTTTATGGGGTATCAACGCCCACACTATTGAGGTATTTTTGGAAAGGAGATTCAAGATCTTACTTGTATTTTTAACGGATCATTTGATGGTTTGTAATATGAAAAGTGATTTTATTTTCCATGTATCTGATGTGTACTCTATATAATGAGATCCAATCCATTCTTGTTATGTCATCAAATTACACCACTAAAAGGACTATGAGATTTACTAGAACAATATTTCCACATACACTAACAGGGTAAGATTCAAACACTTGAGTTTCAATTTTCACACCACTAGGTGTGTTTACATATATCTATACTACAAGGTATCAAGGATACAATTCAACAATTTTAGAAAACATGAAGAATATAAATGAATTCACATAACCATGATCAAATGAAACTTTTTCTATTATTGAGTGAATAAGATGTGTACCTTGTACGACATTATTTTCACACTCTAAATCATTACTTGTGATGGAATAATATTTCCCTTTCTCCTTCGGATTTGGTTGTTGTTGAAACTAATAACCATCAAGGACCCATAGTTTCGTGTATCTGTTTTCATAGTTCCATATTTTACTGTAGTTTACGTAATAAACCATGGATGTTGACATGGATTATCATCAAGGAACAATGGTTTAGTGCACTAGATTTCATAGTTTCCTTTCCCCTAAAGATGAATTAATGAACCATTAGTGGTGTATTAGAAGGTTCCTTCCATTCATCTATAATGTGGTCTAGCATTATCATGTCTCTTAATCATTAATTAAAACATTGTAATTCTCTCCTACACTTGAATCCATTCATCATTGCTCTAAGGTAATTCCCTTGACTATGATTTCCAAATTTTTGACATCTAGGTGCTTGGATCCTCTTTCCTCTATTTTCACTTGACCCACCAGTTTTAAAATCCATTATTCTATTATTATCTGAATAACCATTGGACAATTGTCTAAAATGTTTATCTGCATTGAGATCACATGAAAACACTTCTTCATACCTCTCAAACTCTCAGATCCCTAGATCCTTAAAAAGGTATGGTTTTAAAAAAAATGAAGAATTTATCTATTTTGATATAAATGTGGATAACAAAACTCAAGGCCAATCCTGAAAGAACATTGATTTTTCCATAAAATTTCTGATAGATTCCAATTCCTTTTCTTTCGGATTCATGAATTCTCTCTCTATCTTTGTTCAAATAGATTAAGGATGATACTTGTTAAGAAATATTTTCTTAATGTTGTTCCACTCCTTCTATTGCATTTAAAAAATTGGCTTTATGATCATTATCAAATCCCACCATTTGATGAACTTGTATATCTAAACAATAAATGGTCATAGTCATATAATCCTTCTCATAATAGTATAGCATAGAAAATATCTTATCCACTGAGTTAACCTGTTATTAAGAAAAAATTGGGTCATAAGATTTAATAAATATGGGTTTTCTTTAAAACATAAAAGACTCAATCAATATTTTCCCCTCCTTGGGAGAAGTCAGATTCTTCACACGGTTCAGGTTATTATTCACTGTTGAAGACAACTGGGTATGAATCTCGTTGATGTTTTGAGCTCCACCTACCATGGAATTGGGGATGTTATTCTGGAAATCATTGGAGTGTCCCTCATATGGGTTGGTGGCCTAGTTTCTCCTAGTTCATTCCCTTTTCTAAAATAGAAAAGGATTGAACAAAACATAATTAAACAAATCTTGAATAATTAATTTATTATTTTCCACTATTAACTATAAAGGCATATATTAAGGGGTCCCTATGTTTAGATATTTTCTAAAATAATGATTCTTGGATGTTTACATATACTTATAGTAATCCTAAGTTTTGTCACTAATGTTCTATTTTATCAGTTCCCAAATTACATAAATCCAACCTTTGATACAAACTATAGAAAACCAATATTTTCTCACATGAAATTTTAAGATAAACAATATAAAAGTTATAAATTCAAGGATAAAAAGGTTTAGTATCTTGGGGAAATTAGGATTATACATCACTATTACATAATAATCATAATTTTTTTAAATCCTTCTAATTTACCCTTATAAAATCTCATGTTTTCTTTATTACATGATGTCGCATGAGGATATACATCAATGAAATGGGTGGACTAATGGGCAAATAAGTGGAAGAATATGGGACATATAAAAATATATTATGGTTGATCATAATCATTATCATCACATCATACTCATAATATTATCATCATAATCATGAGGGAAACATTTTACAAATTAATAGAATGTGATAATTCGTAAAAATGATACATCATATCATAGTGGTCAAATACAACACATATTTGTAAACAAATATAGCTTCATGTTCACGCATAACATATGTTCATAATCCTAAAATCATAATTGTGAAAATATATAGCATCAAAAACACGCATAATACAATTTATCTCATGAGATAAATGAGATTACCCAATGCCTTGGAAGGATTTATAATTATAGTCCCACCCGTCACGTCATAATATTCACATTATCATATATGTCACAAATAACGCATAACAATCATTGTTATGTAATAAACCATCAAAAGTAATGGATTTCATAAGGAATTAATAAACAAAAAATTAATGAATAGAATTTGGGGTTTCCTAATGAAAAATATAATATCATACTTTTGAAAAAAAGATCATTTTTCATTGTATAAGAAACAACACATGGGGAGTCGAAGATTTATTTTGGAAAGAAAATTGTTTTTGGGAAATATTTGTATTTAGAGTAAAAATCATTGTGGAAACATGTATATCCCAAAAAATAAAATCGAATAATAGTGAAAAAAGATTTGTGTAATATTATAGGATTATACCTACAAAATATTTCATGAAAGAGGCATAACCCAAAGAAAATGAGTTGGGTTCGAGAATCCCCTTACCTTAATTTCTGCTTTATGTTGTGGCTTTTACACCTCCTAAATAATAAGCATATGATTTTTAAAACGATGTTTTTTAGTCAATTATATTAATTTTTTAGAATATTTATCTATTAAAACTATTGGATTATAATGTATAATACTCTTCTTTAAATGTTAATTGTTTTTATATCATGTTTTCTTTAAATTTTCTTATTTTGTTTCATAGTCACTATTTTGATCGAGTTAATTTATAAATAAGTATAATTATTTATAGATGAACAAAATAAATTTATTTATACATTTATGTATCATAAATAATATACTTCACCCAATTATAGGTTTAGTTTAACGACCCACTTTTTAACCAGGTTAAAAAGTGGAGAAATTTGAACTTTTTCAATTACTGAACCGGTCATTTTTTGAGCTGGGCTTCAGAATGAGGTTCTAAAGGTTTGGATCCTTATTTTTAATGTTTTTGAACATGGTAGAATTCCCGTTAAGTTTCCTGTGTGGCTTGAGGTGTTTCGGGTGTGTCGTAATCGAAGGAGGATGACTTTTAAAGAATAGTAAAAGGTGCACGGTTGGCGCACGGTTTCCCAAACCATGCAGCCCAAGCCCTACTGTTTAAAATATGGAGGCAGGGGAGTCCGCACGGCATGTGCACAGTTTCCCCAAACCATGCAACAAGCCCGTGTGGGGTGCCTGGGGTATCCAATAGAGGTTTCACGGTTTGCGCACGATTTGGAAAACTGTGCAAGATAAACCGTGTGCGGCCCTCCTGTTTGGTTTTTGAGATATTTTAAATGAAATTAAAAATAAAATAAATAAAACCTAAAATAAAACACCCTCACCTCCTCTTTCTCCAGACCCACGCTCAGCCTAGGGAGCTCCCCCTTCGTCGCGCGACAACCCCCTCCTACGGCCTCCCTTCGACTGGCGATTTCTCCTCCGTTCTTGGCGATTCCTCCTTCAAATCTCCATGGTAAGCCTCCTTCATCCTTCCTCCTCTCTTCATGGCCGATTTTAAGGCTCCTCCTTGTCCTAATTTCATTCGGCCAAGTACCCATAGGATTAGGGTTTGTTTTGGATTTGTTTTCTTTTGGTTCCTTTGTTGTAAGGGGATGTGAAAGGTCCCTCAGGACCTTGTTGGTGGGCGTACGACATCCACCGCCGAAGGCGAGGTAGATTGCGGTGATTTCAATCCTCCGGTTTGATTTCGAGGTAAGGGTTCTACCCGTTTATGGTTTGTGTATCCTCTAAATTAATTTATTTAGTTGTTTTAAGGCTAGTAGTGTGTTTTTCCTAGTGTGTTTGCGGCTTCGGGTTAGTTTCGGGTTGTCAGAGCTTAGGCGACTCACCTGCACAGGCATAGGTATGTATTTATATGTATGTGGGTTCCCCCGGTATGCATATATTCTTCCATGGTAGCGAATATACATGTACGGGTCTAGTTTTCCCCATTGCATCTATATAAAGTGCATGCGCAGGTGAGCGGAGACAGGTATATGTGTATAAGCATATTTGTAAGGATCCTCTTGTGCACTCTCATGGACATTCAGGGCGTGTGCATAGAGGCCAGGTGTCCTTATATGTATGTGAAATTACATATGCCTCATGGTGGAGCAGCATCGGTAGCTTTAGTTAGAAAGCGCCAAGAGCCGGAGTGGACGGATGGATCCACCTTGAGGTAGGGTCCCCCTCCTTGCCCTTTAATTTAAAGTAAAGTAATAAAGAGTTATTTTTCCGAGTTAGTCTTTTATAAGTGCTTCTGTGAAAACATTGTGAATTGCAGGAATAAGATAAAACGGTTGTTTGGTCACTAAACTAACGATTTAATAATAAAACCCCTCGATCAGAGGTGCGATGTCTTCAAGATAAAAGTAGTAACTGGACTCTTATGCATGATTTCTAAATTCTTGTTATGATTTGGTGAAACATGAATGAAATGGATAAGGATGGTAATACCATGCCTTAGGATAGTGGAATAAGCACGGATTATATTAATGGAATGTGTCTAGTGAGTGGGAATTACCTAGGAGGAGTAGTCCTCAGCACCTCTTATTGCTTTGTAAATCCTTATATGTCTTTGAAATGAAATGAAAGGAATAAAAAATGAATTGGGGGTTAGCCAATACCGTACCTGAGCATTTTGTCTCACGTACCTTATATCAATGTGATGAATATGATAAATGATGTGATTATGTTATATAGAGAGATGGAAATGCCATGTTTTATTGATATGAATGTTATAAGAAGTGTATGCCTCATAACCCATACTAATTAAATGATTAAGCTTCGGGACAGGGGTATACTGTGAGAGCTCCCCTATGATACGGCTTCGGGCTAGGGGTAGACCATGAGAGCTCCCCTAATTAAATGATACAGCTACGGGCCAAGGGTTTACCGTGATAGCTCCCTTATGTTACGGCTTCGGGATAAGGGTGGATTGTGAGAGCTCTCTTGAATAATTATTAAGCCTTAGGGTCAGGGATAGGCCATGAGAGCTTCCCCAAGGTTGGGCCAGGGGTAGGATTGAGAGTGCTGCCCCTGGGTTAAGGATGTCTGTGAGTTCTGTCTTGGTCCTACCCAACGTATTATATAAATATATGGTGACATGAATGAGTTACTTTATCGGCAATGAGCCAAAGCTGGTATAGCCGTCAGGTTTCCTCTGGGAAAATCGGGATGGGTGTTATTGTTCTTTATTGTTCTATTTATCAAATACAGCAATACCTTCTTACTGCTTTAATTATTATTACACTGACAGGGTTGGGTTAGACACTGGTGGTGTTAGCCTACTGAGATTTATATCTCACACCCTACTCGGGCCACCATTTCACTGGGGTACATGAGTAGAACTTTCTTGTTTGTAGGACCTAGGTTGGTTGTTGTGTTGTTTGCACCTGAGGAGTTAGGAGAAAAGGACCAAGCGGGAGCTTGGGATGCTCTGGAGATCACCCGTCGGACCTTGCTGTATTTTTCTTCATTATTTTTCATTGTATTGTGAGCATGCTGTATTGTTTCTTGCTTTCACCTTGTATCATTCATCATCCCTGTATTGTGTAAACTGGCTTTGGCCACCTTTTATATAAATGATCACTATTATTTTTCCGCTGCTGTTTGTTCATTGGTTATCTATTACTGCTTCCGCTATTGAATGTTATTTACTCTGAGATACCACTGTGAAACTCTGATAAGAGGGTATAGTCTCCCCACTATCACCTCTTGAGACCCTCGCTGCTAGTAGGCAGCCTTTGGCGTATGGGGAGATGTGCTTGAGGCCATGTGACCATCCGGTCTGGCCATCGGGTCGATGGTGAGCCAGGCCAGGACGTTACAATGCGGTATCAGAGGGGTTTTCTCTTCTGATTTGTTTTACTGTTTGGCGACATTAGATTGGGATAAGAAGGAATTGGAATTTGTTAATGAGTTGTGTCCGGGATTGGCCACCTCGTGTATAGGGTAAATCCAAATTAACTCGAATACAATTATTATTTTAATGATTTTAATTATTATGTTTGATTTGATTTCACCGTTGGGTGACGCACATGATTTATGCTGATACTGTTGATGCAATTGTGGGTTCTATTTTAGTTGCAACCCAATGAGATGAGGGTATTCCATCTTATGCATCATATAGGCACCTTGTAAGAAATTTCATACCATGCATTATGCCATGCCATCTAGGATGCATTAGTAATGCCAGCTATTGTGATAGGTGTTGTGGTAGTTATTCCATTCTTCTGTGATATAGCATGTTCTCGTGTTACTGCTTACGATAACATGTTGTTTTTGATTAAGATGAAATTGGTTTCTTTTGCTAAATTAAGTGATTGGGATTATGATAGGAGCCAATTTTCAGTTATAAGGTGTATGGGTGCCTTATGGATGGGAAAGGGTAGGCTGTGTAATTGAATCACCATAAAAATAGATGAAAAAGTTTAAATTCTAAAATAAATTGAAATTGTTTTTGAATGAAGGGAGCCAAATTCCAAATTGTAAAGTGTATGGGCACTTTATAGATTGGTACGTGGCCACCCATATGACTGGATGATTGATTTGAGCATGTTAACTTCTGATAGGTGATTGTTTTGTTTAATGGGAGCCAATTTTCAACCCATGGAGTGTATGGGCACTTCAGGAGTTGGGAAATGGCAACCCATAATGGATGTAATGGAATGATGTTCTGTGAAATGTACATACATGTAAATGATGTTTGTTTCCGATATGGAATGTTTTGGCTTGGTGGGACCCTTTTAGGTCGCCTGATTTTTTAAAAGGAATTTATTATGATAAATTTCAGGAAAAAGATGGGATGTCTGATTAATGTTTAATGGTTAAAAGGATGTTTATTGTAACTTTCCTGCTTTGCTTTGAGTTGTTTGTTAAAAATGATCAAGTGCCTGGTGATTTTGGTTTTGAAATGTCACTTTAAGTTTGTAATTGAATCTTTTAAATTGATTAAAAGAATGAACGTGATTAAATATAAAAGGGCTTGGAAAAAGAAACATGTCGTGGTGTCCTCTGTTGAGACCCCGTGTGTGGGTAGGTTAAGTCTTTCTTGTGAGTTCCTTGGAGCAAAACCTTATGCATTTTTGTAGGTTCTTTTCTTTTGTAAGTGACATTAAATGTTAGGATTTGAGCCGATGACTTTTTTTGGGCGTGACCAAGTGCTTGAGTCTATGCTTGTTCTTCTTTAGGGGCTAGCCCATGGTAGGTAGCACCCTTAGATCTTATGTTCTTGGGTTGTTAGGTGAACTTTCTGAAGTTTTCTACTATTCGGGTACCATTGTCCCTTTTAGGACATCCAGTTCTAATGACACCCTTGTTTGGATGGGTGGTCATGGTTCTTTTGATCTAGTTAAGGGATTGAGCATCGGTTAATGCTCTGTAGACATGCCTCGGGCATGGTTGGTTGCTTTGTCGGTCGTTTGACCTTTTCTTATCCAAGGTAATGGACGATTCGTAAGTCGTCGTCCATGTAAATGGTCGTGTAAGGTGAAACGACATTCAGCTAAACCTCTTGTGCTGATATGTACATCTTTGGGTCATCTCTGTGGTAGAGTGACCTGAGCTTTTTTGACTCAAGTTGTCCCAATGCTTGGGATGATTTTCTTAAGACTCGAGTGGTTGACACGCCGGTCTTGTTGCATTGGACTCCTTGTACATTTGACATGGTGATCGTGGCTCGGAGGAGTGACACACGTCCGTTCAGTTAATTATAAACTAGTTCTCTTATGAGCATCTTGTCTTTCTCCTTTCGATGATGCCGAACCTTATAAGGTGGGAAGCGTCGTGCCAGTTGAGTAAAGCGTGTCCTTCCGGGTAGAAGGAACACATCAAGAATGACCATTTGGGAATGGTCGGGTTTGTTTGAATGCCTTTGAGGCTTGCAGGTGTCGTTATGTGTCGATGCTTGCTTGGAATCACGACTTTGATATGATTAGCGGTGAATGCAACCCCTTTTTAGAAACACTGTCGGTCGTGGAGGACTCCGGTGCTAAATCGTGAATGATCACGAAATGCCTTGTGTGGGGAAAAAGGCATTTTGATCGGTTTAGAAATATTGAGGTGCCGGTAGAAGAAGCTGGGTCTTGTCTTTAAAGTCGACTAGTGGTGGTTTGAATGTTCTTATTTTTTAGTTATTAGGTATAAATAACTAGAATCCGTTTTAAAATCCTCTTATTTTACTCTGCAACGTGATGAGCATGTCCCTTATCTTGATTTCATCTTGGATGCACTAACAGTGCGTCAGCCATATGCCGTGATAATGTTTTGAATGGCTGTTGAGCTCTTTTGGTGGTTCCCTTTCAGCGTTTCATGCAGAAGGTGTGGTTTCTCTTCGTGGTTTGATCTTAGATACGTCACAGGGAGTCGGGTATGAGCTTCAGTGAACATTCTCGTGTTAAGTGTGAGATGCCTTGGGAGAATTCATCATTGTTCATCTTATAAAATGTTGTCCGTCTAAGCTGTGCGTCTTCTTGAATAGTCAGACAGAGTGGCTTGACTCTTTTTCACTTTGGTCTAGAGGTTGACGGGGAAATCGATCGTTTGATCGTTTCAAAATCATGCTAGTTGCGCCATTGGAATTCTTAGAGCGTGCTTTTGAAAGACTATTCAAAAGGTGGTGGAGTTGTGGTTTGAGTCTTGACCATTTAACGTGGAAAATATAAGGTGGGAAGTACCTTTGCTTGGTTTATTGATGAGACGATGATGTGATCATGTCTCTTGTGGAATGAGCTCGGGTAGGAGCTTTCATGTTGGTTCGGTGGGAAAACGAGCGTTGGCTCGGGGGTTGACGACTTAAGTGTCGTGTGCTTAAGTGGATGATCGTGGAGTGTTGAATGTTTGGAAACGTAACATGATCGTTGAATGGAGCTTCACGACCCTTGTAGGTCGAGTGAGGTGTGTTTTTCCCCAATGTCTTCTCAGGGATGAGAAGTTCTATGTTGGGAAGGTTGTAATGAACCGCTTTTTGAACCGGGTTAAAAAGTGGATAAATTTGAACTTTTTCAATAAGTGAACGGGTAGTTTTTTGAACCGGGCTTCGGAACAAGGTTCCGAAGGTTTGGATACTTATTTTTAATGTTTTTGGACATGGGAGAATTCCTGTTAAGTTTACCGAGTGGCTCGAGGTGTTTCGGGTGCATCGTAATCGAAGGAGGTTGGTTTTTAAAGAACAGCTGAAGGTGCATGGTTGGCGCACTATTTCCCAAACCGTGCGACTTAAAATATGGAGGCAGAGGATTCCGCAAGTCCTGCGCATGGTTTCCCCAAACCGTATGACAAGCCCGTGTGGGGTGCCTGGGGTATCCAGTAGAGGTCGCACGGTTTGCGCACAATTTGGAAAATAGTGCGGGATAAACCATGTGCGGCCCTCCTGTTTGGGTTTTGGGATATTTTAAATGAATTAAAAATAAAATAAATAAAACCTAAAATAAACACTCCCTCGCCTCCTCTCTCGCCAGACCCACGCACAGCCCAGGGAGATCCCCCTTCATCACGCGACACCCCCTCCTACGGCCTCCCTTCGACCGGTTATTTGTCCTAGGATTAGGGTTTGTTTTTTATTCATTTTTTGGTTCCTTTCTTGCAAGGGGATGTGAAAGGTCGCTCGGGACATTGTTGGTGTGTGTACGACATCTGCCGCCAAAGGCGAGGCGGATTACTGTGATTTCGATCCACAGGTTTGATTTCAAGGTAAGGTTTATGACCTTTTATGGTTTTTGCATCCTTTAAATTAATGTCTTTAGTTGTTTAAAGGCTTGTAGTGTGTTTTTCCTAGTGTGTTTGCGGGTTCGTGTTGGTTTCGGGTTGCCAGAGCTTAGGCGACTCGCCTGCACAAGCATAGGTTTGTATTTATATGTATGTGGGTTCCCCCAGTATGCGTATATTCATCCATGGCAGTGAATATACAAGTACGGCTATTTGTCCCCATTACATATATATAAAGTCCCTACTCTGGTGAACGGAGACAGGTATATGTGTATAAGCATATGTGTAAGGATTCTCTTGTGCATGCTCATGGCCATGCGGGGCATGTGCATAGAGGCTAGGTGTCCTTACATTTATGTGAAATCACATATGCCTTGTGGGGGAGCAGCAGCGGTAGATTTAGTCAGAAAGCACCAAGAGCCGGAGTGGATGGATAGATCCACCTTGAGGTAGGGTCCCTCCCCTTGCCCTTTTATTTAAAGTAAAGTAATAAAGAGTTATTTCTACAAGTTAGTCTTGAATAAGTGCTTTTGTGAAAACAGTGTGAATTGTAGGAATAAGATAAAATGGTTGTTTGGTAACTAAACTAACGATTTAATAATAAAACCCCTCGATCAGAGGCTCGCTGTCTTCAAGATAAAAGTAGGAAGTATACTCTTATGCTTGCCTCCTAAATTCTTGTTATGCTTTGGTGAAACTTGAATGAAATTGATTAGGATGGTAAGACCATGGCTTAGGATAATGGAAAAAGCACGAGTTATGTTAATGGAATGGGTCTAGTGAGTGGGACTTACCTTGGAGGATTAGTCCTCAGCACCTCTTATTGCATTCTAAATCCTTATATGTCATTGAAATGAAATGAAAGGAATAAACAATGAATTGGGGGTTAGCCAATACCGTACCTGAGCGGGATGTCTCACGTACCTTATATCAATGTGATGAATATGATAAATGATGTGATTATATGATATTGTGAGATTGAAATTCCATGTATTATTGATATGAATGTTATAAAAAGTGTATGCCTCATAACCCATGCTAATTAAATGATTATGCTTCGGTCCAGGGGTAGACTATGAGAGCTCCCCAGCGATACGACTTCAGGATAGGGGCAGACCATGAGATCTCCCCTAATTAAATGACACAGCTTCGGGCCAGGGGTAGACCATGAGAGCTCCCCTATGTTACGGCTTCGGGCTAAGGGTAGACTGTGAGAGATCCCTTGAATAATTATTAATCCTTCGGGTCGGGGATAGACCACGAGAGCTTCCCCAAGGTTGGGCTTGGGGTAGGATTGAGAGTGCATCCCCTAGGTTAAAGAAGTCCGTGAGTTACATCTCGGTCCTACCCAAAGTATTATATATATATATATATATATGGTGACATGATCATGTTAATTTATCAGCAAAGAGAAGAAGCTGGTATATCTGTCAGGTTTCCTCTGGGAAAACCGGGATGGGTGTTGTTGTTCTTTATTGTTCTGTTTATCGAATCTTGATATACATGCTTACTGCTTTAATTATTATTACACTATCTGGATTGGGTTAGACACCGGTGGTGCTGGCCTACTGAGATTTATATCTCACACCCTACTCGGGCCGCCATTGCATTGGGGTACCAGAGTATACATTTCTTGTTTGTAGGACCTAGGTTGGTTTCTGTGCTGTTTTCACCTGAGGAGTTAATAGCAAAGGACCAAGAGGGAGCTTGGGATGCTCAGGAGATCGCCCCTTGGGTCTTTCTATCTTTTCCTTCATTATTTTTCATTGTACTGTAAGCATGCTGTATTGTTTCTTGCTTTCACCTAGTATCATTCATCATCCTTGTATCGTGTAAACTGCCTTTGACCACCTTTTATAAAAACGATCGCTATTTGTTTTTCGCTACTATTTGTTCATTGTTTATCTATTACTACTTCCGCTATTGAATGTTATTTACTCTGAGATACCATGTCACGACCCCCTCACACCAGATATGCCCCCCTGAGCTGGCAATGGTGAAAGAGAGATAATTACCCCCGAGTCCCGCCTCCAGTAGGCCCCAGGGTGGCGACTAGCCCCAAGGGTATGAGTTTTCACAAATATGAGAGGCATTACACTTTTTATGATTTAGGATCGGGAAATAGGACAAGTCAACCACCAAAAAGGAAAAGAACAAGTGTATATAAATAAACCCAAACCAAGACCACATGCATGAATAATCAATTTTATAACAAGGTGCAAGTACAAGAAAGCTCAAAGTACAATACCAAAAGAAACAAGAGTACAACAATAACAACAACTCCAACTGTCCGACTAGTAGGGTCCCGCACGGCCCTGGTAGTCCTCCTGGAAGCCTGAAAGTAAACGTAGGGTGAGCATACAAGTATACTCAGTAGGGAAACCTAAAGCTCTCGTGCACAAGTGGGGAGACATCCTAATGTCCCGTGAGAACAACAGAAGAAACCTAGCAAGGAACTCTATCCACCCAACCTCACCAGCCACACTCACCAAAAACACAATCAGAACAGGTAGTAGTATATAAGAACAAGAGTATTGGGTACCCCACACCATTTCCCTTTAGTTAGCTTCTCTTCCTAACGGCGAACATCCTGACGCTGCCACACTCTCCCCGTCCGCACACAACTGGGCCTCACAACCATGTATCCCGCCCGCACACAACTGGGCCTCACCACCACGTATCCCACCCGCACACACCTAGGCCTCACCACCACATATCCGGCCCGCACACACCTGGGCCTCACCACCACGTATCCCACCCGCACACACCTGGGCCTCATCCCGATGATTCTAGGGAAATATTAGAACCTGCACGAAGTGTCTTGGGCTAAAACCACCCCAATCGAAACCTACCCGAAGAGTCTTATGTGTAAGGTCACCTCAAGACATCACATCCTAAAGGAGAAGGAGTAGGAAGGAGCTAGTAACTAAGGGAAAACTCCCTCTCCTGTGAAATGGGAGTGTTCGACACTAAGGGCTCAACGTGGGTGGGGTGAGATAAAACACAAAAGATACATATATATATATGTATACCAAACACATAGCCCAACCTATGGCTTCTAAATAGAGAAAATGAGCACGTGCCTCGACACTGCTACTATGAAGCATGCATACAACAAACAACCCCAACCCCATTTAGGTTTTCACGTTTCAGCAGAATTAGTTTATTTAGTTCCTTAACTACTGGGAAACTATCCACAAACAACCAAATCATTCGTTCATAAAACATATCCCTGCCATCCACAAATCAAGTTAGGAAAACACAAGAAACACAACCAAGTCCCTCTTATCAACCAACCAACCCATTGATTATTAATCTCGTTCCATTACCATGACCCACCATTTATTTACTCTTCCACTTTTATTTATTATTCACAACCCATGGTCCGTTCACATTCAAACCCATCCCTGTAGCCCCGCTACCAACTTTCATAACCACAACTGCACCATAAATCATTTTCCCTTTAATACCATTTATCGCAGCCCCGCTGCCCACCCGATCTACAACAACCCACAAAACAAAGTTCGTGCCACATCATAGCCCCATTAACAACATTTACCGCCGCCCTTCTACCTGTTCTATTCGTAACAACCCAGGATTTACCCCTCCCTTTCACACACCAGTAACCAATCCAAAACCACATGTTCATTATTCCATTTTGTTTAACCAGGGTGATCACACAGGGGTTCCAGATTTTAAACATCCAACATTACGTGATTAACCAATTCCACATTCCAAAAATTTTCCATACATATGAAAATCCAGAAGGAGAGGGTAACATTTAATTGCGTATGCAAAGGCCCCCAAAGACCATGATTTTCAGTAGGTAGAAGCTCATTCAATTCACAACAAAATATCACAGGATATAAAAAGTAACAGCAATCACAAACATCCCATCCCTGTTATATAATATAGTTATTATCATCATTAAATTGGTTTGACTGTGTTTCATAAAACAAGAGGAAACCCACCCCGAATGATACAAAAAAGACAGAGACAAAGGTAAGATCCCTACTTCAATAGGTTCTGATCGCAACGCTCCCCCAGATCAACCTTAGAAGACGTCTTTCGGTGTCCGTAACATCTGTCGGGTCCCAGAAAAACCTCCTCGGGTGGAAGTCTGAAAGGAAAGGCTGATGGAAAGACAGTGGATCCAAGCTCGAATGTTCCTACTTGTCCTTACGATCCCGTGGCTGCTAACGGTTCATAAATCGGAGCTCGGACGAAGAAGTTATGGAAGAAAAGGAGCCTTCGAGTCTCTTGGGAAAGATCTGCTCAGAGGAAAGGGGAGGAGAGGGGTGAGTTGAAAAGGAGGAGGGGACCCCTCCTTTTATAGGTGAGAAAAGAAAAAGTACACGGCATGTATTTTATGGTACATGGCATGTACTCAGTTATTTCACACGGTCTCTACGTTGCTTTCAACACGGCTTCGCGGCCATTGACTGGTCAACACACGGTTTGAGGGTAACGCATACGCAGGGAAGGACTACACAGCGTGCAGAACTGGACACACGGTGTGTACTCATTTATTGCATACATCAAGGACACGGCTCCAACATGGCACACGTCCGTTGACTGGTAATGCATACACGGGAAAGGACTACACGGCGTGCTCCCATTATTTCACACAGCAAGGACATGGCCTTCAACATGGGGTATACCTGGCAAGGTGGTACAGGGCGTGTAGTATGGACACACGGCTTGTACCCACTTATTTCACATGGTAAGGACAAGACCTTCAACACGGGGTATACCCGGAGAGGGGGTACACTGCGTGTACTCACACTACACGGCGTGTAGTTTCAAAATTCTGGAAAGTGAGGGAAAAGTCCATTTTACCCTCCAGAACACTTCGTGGCCTTCTTTTTGACAAAGGAATGGGCTGGAGAGGTCCGGGCCATTAGATCAGATACCTACTAAAACATTATCATCCCCGAGAATTCAAAAACTGACCCATAGGAACCCAACAAGATACCTCTTAGGGTTCTCATTATAACAGGAACCCAACCAACAACCCTAATCATAGGTGTTAGGAATTCCCCCTCTTATGTCGAGATATTATCTGCTTTTGGCGTCACTGACTCGCCTGCATGGGTTTAATCGTATATGCATTAATGCGTCTCGATTAAATATTGGTCCTTCCCACTTCCATATATTAGGATTTTCCAACTTGCACTACCCCCCAACACCACACAACCAACACACCGCCCCGAACATGTAGTTTGGGGAAAAATTCATTCTCCTATGTCGAGATATTATCCGTTTTAGGCGGAATTGACTCACCCGCACGGGTTTAATCGCATCCGCATTAATGCTTCTCGATTAAGGATAAGGTTGTTTTTCCTTTCCTCACACATCCATACATGTTACACATTACTAGGGAACAAGGAATCAAAAGGTCTCACAACCGACAAGCAAATAATTCCATATATCAAGGTACAGAGTATAACATCAACAAAAATCTTAGAAGAACAAGGGAAAACACAAGTCAAAACAACTCCAGGTACTGAGCGTGCATCTGGGTCTCCCGCTCCCAAGTGCTCTCCTCGAGGCCGCCATGCCTCCACAACACACGAACCAACGAAATGGTTCTCCCACGGAGCACCTTCTCTTTATGATCCTCGATTCTGACTGGTCGTTCCTCGAAGGTCGTGTCGTCTCCCATATTTAACTCACCCCAGTCAATAATGTGGGAGTCGTCGTGTAAGTACCGATGAAGCAGGGAGACGTGGAAGATGTCATGAACCTTCTCCAACTAAGGTGGCAGGGCTAGCTGATATTCCACCTTGCCAACTCGCCTCATCACCTCAAAAGTTCTGATGAACCTAGGTGAGATCCTGCTCCCTTTCATAGACCTCTGCTGCCCCCATCAAGGGGAAACCTTCAAGAACACATGATCTCCCACCTCGAACTCTAAGGGCCTCCTCTGACGGTCAGCATAAGACTTCTGGCGGTCCTGAGCTGCTTTCATCCTCTCACGTACAAGATGGACTTTCTCTGTGGTGCTCTGCACTACCTCTAGCCCAAGAGCACCTGTCTCACCAACCTCTGCCCAGCAAATGGGTGAATGACATGGTCTCCCATACAAAGCCTCAAACGGTGCCATGCCAATAGTAGAGTGGAAGCTGTTGTTGTAGGCGAACTCTACTAAAGGAAAGTGTCATACCCATTATCCTTCGAAATCTAGAACGCATGCCCGCAGCATGTCCTCCAACGTATGGATAGTCTGCTATGTCTGCCCATCGGTCTGGGGGTGGAAAGTAGTGCTAAGGCGTAGCTGGGTGCCAAAAGCATGTTGTAACCCCCTCCAAACTCGTGAGGTAAACCGAGTATCCCGATCTGAGACGATAGTCTTTGGGACTCCATGCAACCGCACAACCTCGTCAACGTACCTCTATGCTAAGGTACTCACCGGGCCTGACTCCTTAATTGCTAAGAAGTGAGCTGATTTCGACAGTCGATGCACCACTACCCAGAGAGCATCATAACCACCCTGTGTTCTGGGTAGTCCTGTGACGAAGTCCATTGAGATGTCATCCCACTTCCACTCTGGGACATCTAAAGGATGCAGCAAACCACTGGGAACATGGTGTTCAGCCTTCACTTGCTGACACACTAGGAATTTAGCCACAAACTCCGCCACTTCCCATTTCACCCCGGGCCACAAAAACTGTTCCCTCAGGCCTCGGTACATTTTTGAAACTCCTGGATGTACCACCAAGGCTGAGCTATGGAACTCACGGAGAACTACCTCACGCATTGTCTCCAGGACAAACAACCTTCCATGTAAAAGCATCTGATGTCGGTTGTCCTATGACCATCCTTCTGGAGCGTTCCCCTGATCGACACGATCCTGCATCACTTCCGCCTCGGAGTCCCCCCACTGAGACTCTTCCACCTGCTGCAACAAGGAGGACTGAACCATTATCTGAAACAAACAGCCTCTAACACCTTCTACCCTGGAATCCAAGTGCAAGGCAGCCAACTCTCCCATCGACTTCCAAGCATCAGTGGATTCCCAAAACACTTCCTTATGTGACTTCCTGCTCAGGGAATCAGCCACAACGTTGCCCTTACCATCAATGTAACAGATCTAAAAGTCATGGTCTTGGAGAAACTCAACCCATCTCCGCTGCCGCAGGTTTAGGTCACGCTGGGAGAAGATATAACGCAGGATCTTGTGATCTGAGAAGACCACAAAGCGCTCCCCAAAGAGGTAATGTTGCCACAACTTTAGTGCAAACACTACTGCTGCAAGATCTTGGTCATGGGTGGCACAGTTACGCTCATGAGGGCGTAACTGCCTAGACCCATAAAAGATCACTCCCTTCTTCTGCATCATCACACACCCCAGACCAAGGCCAGAAGCATCACAAAACACCTCATACAACAATTCTTCCTCTGGCAACCTGAGTACGAGAGAACTGACCAAATTCTCCTTCAGGTAGTCGAAAACCTTCTGGAATTGCTCGCTCCATAGGAAGACCCGGTTCTTCCTTGTCAAAGCTGTCAATGGAGCAGCAACTCGAGAGAAGTCCGAAACGATCCTCCGATAGTAACCTGCTAACCCCATGAAACTACGAACTTCTGCAACGCTCTTGGGTGCTTCCCAAGAAACAACTACCTCCACCTTCGACGGGTCTACCGACACTCCATTCTGAGACACCACGTGCCCAAGGAAGTGTACTTCTTGCATCAAGAACATACACTTTGACAATTTCCCGTAAAGCTGGTGGTGTCAAAGGACTTCCAAGAATGCCCTGAGATGCTCGATGTGCTCCTCCTCTGATCTTGATTAGATCAGGATTTCATCGATAAACACAACGATGAACTGGTCCAGAAACTCTCAGAAGACAAAGTTCATAAGTCCCATGAACACAACTGGTGCATTCGTAACTCCAAACGGCATCACTACAAACTCGAAGTGCCATACCTACACCTGAAAGCCATCTTTGATATTTCACTGTCCTTTACCCTCAGCTGATGATATCCAGATCATAGATCAATCTTAGAAAACCAACTTGCTCCCCTCAGTTGGTCGAAGAGATCATCTATCCTTGGAAGGGGGTAACGGTTCTTGACTGTTACCTGGTTCAACCTTCGGTAGTCTATACATAGCCTGAGACCACCATCTGCCTTCTTCATGAACAAAACTGGAGCACCCCATGATGATACTCTAGGTCGAAAAAACCCTTCTCCATCATATCGTCAATCTGAATCTGCAACTCCCGCAACTCTGAAGGTGCCATCCGATAAGGGGACATCGAAATCGGATGGGCACCGGGGTGTAATTCTATCCCGAACTCAACGTCACGTCGGGGGGGGGGGGGGGGGTAGAGTCACAACCTCCTCAGGAAAAACATCGAGTAACTCCCCAACAACCTCTGGGACATCCATCATCTATGTATTAGCTGGAACCACTGATAACCTGCCGAAAAAGGAAAGGAGAGGCTTCACATGCCGACTCCCAACCTGATAGCTCCTCTTGACAGCAAAAGATATGCGCTGCCCATCCACGTCGGAGAACACAGAACTTCTCCGGAAGCAGTAGATAATGGCACTAACATAAAACAACCAGTCGATTCCTAGGATGACATCGTATGGCTGCATCTGTAACAGAAGAAGGTCCCCAATAGATCGATGTGGTCCCAACGTCATCCCACATCCCCGGCAAACACAAGATATGCTGGTTTGGCCTCAAACGGGTGTACTCAGCACTAGTGGTATGGAAAGTCTCTCTATGTCTAGTCCCACAGCATGGGCTAGACTAGGTGTAACAAAGGAGTGTGAAGCTCCTGAATCGAACAAAGCAGAAACAACAGTGCTGAACAAACAAATCGTACATCGCACCACCTCTGGTCCTGCTGGAGCTGTCAACTCTGATGTGTGAAATTTTCCAAGCCCATATCTTTTTCCTCTCTGATGTCATCCACCTCCCCGACCACGCCTTGGTCGAGGTCACTGAGGATCACCCTGAGGTCGGCCTCCTCCCGCAAAGTCTGCCCTCGGAGGAGCATTGTCCCACTGCTGCTGGAAGGGCCTTGCCGACAACTGGTGCTGGTGAGGTGGGCGCTGAACCTGCCCACCTCCACCGTGCTAAGCTCGGGTTGGGCACCGACTCTGAACGTGCCCAAAACCTCTACAAGAAAAACACTTCGTCCTGGGATCATGAAAAAGGGACTAGGACCTGAAGATCTGAACTGGAACTGCTAGGGCATGCTCCCCACTGGCCTGAACCTGGAAGGCCCCGTCGCAGGAGACCTGCTGCTGACTACCTTCCCCTTCGACGAGCCTAGCTAGATCCCCTCTCGGGGTGCACCTCCCAGCGCGTGCATCCTCTCTACAACCTCTTCCTTCTTCTGTACCGCCATGTACGTTGGAAGGGTGAAGGGGGTGACAGCATACTGGAGCGAAGGACGAAGCTCCTCCTCCAAAAGTCTCGCTTGAGACTCCTCATCTGGAAAGAGATCCGGAGCAAAGTGCAGGAGATCCTTGAACTTGATACCCAACTCTTGTACCGACATACTCCCCTACTGAAGGGAGAGTAACTCCTGCCACTTCTCTTCCTTGATCTTGGAAGAAAGGAATTCCTCTCGGAATTCCTTATCAAAGTCAGCCCATGGAACCTATGCATCTATCCTCTCTCTGAGGTAGAGCGTCCACCACTGTCGCACCGCACCTCTCAGCTGACTGACTACTAGGGGAACCCATTACTCCCTCGGAGCACAGATCAAGGTAAAAGCGATCCCTAGCTCCTCAAGCCACCCCTCCATCTCCGTATCTGAAGTACTACCCTCGTACTTCTTGAGGGTCTGCCGCTGAAAATAACAGAGAGTATTCTACCCCTGGCTATCTTCCTCCACTCGGTCAATCCTCAACTGATCGACCACCTAAATCTTCTCGGACTCGGCCGTCTGAGACACCCGGGGACGACGTCCAGGTGCCATAGTTGTATGGTAAACAAAGATCACCTAAGCCCAAGTAGTAAGGAAATTTCTCAAGGTTTTATTTTACCATTTTATTTCAATTTCTTTCCCAGAATACCCAAATAAAGTAAAACACAATCATGATGATGCATGTACCTTCCCTAGGGTCTCTACCCTGCAATCAATATAGTCTCACTTGGTCGTTCGGTAGGCTCAGAGTCCTTGCATCGGATCACGGAGGGCCCTAAAATCCCGTGTCCAAGCGAGTCTTCCCTAGCCTATGTCATGCACCAAGATTAACTAACATTGTCGCCCTACCATCCCATGCAATCCTCTCTGTTCCTAACTCCAGACTCCATCCTATCTCTCAACCTTCAGCTCTGATACCATTCTATCATGACCCCCTCACACCATAGATGCCCCTCCTGAGCTGTAAATGGTGAAAGGGAGATAATGTCCCCCGAGTCCCACCTCCAGTAGGCCCCGGGGTGGTGACTAGCACCAAGGGCATGAGTTTTCACAAATATGGGAGGCATTACCCTTTTTATTATTTAGGATCGGGAAATAGGACAAGTCAACCCCCAAAAAGGAAAAGAACAAGTGTATAGAAATAAACCCAAACCAAGCCCACATGCTTGTTTAAACAATTTTATAACAAGGTGCAAGTACAAGAAAGCTCAATGTAAAATACCAAAAGAAACAAGAGTACAACAACATCAAAAAATCCAAATGTCCGACTAGTAGGGTCCCGTACGGCCCTGGTAGGCCTCCTGGAAACCTGATAGTAAACGTAGGGTGAGAATACAAGTATACTTAGTAGGGAAACCTAAATCTCTCATGCACAAGTGGGGAGACATCCTAATATACCACGAGAACAACAGAAGAAACCTAGCAAGGAATTATATCAACCCAACCTCACCAGCCACACTCACCAAAAATACAATTACAACAGGTAGTAGTATATAAGAACAAGAGTATTGGGTACCCCGCACCATTTGCCTTTAGTTAGCTGCTCTTCCTAACGGCGAACGTCCTGACGCTTCCACTCTCTCCCCGCCCGCACACACCTGGGCCTCACAACCACATATCCTACCCACACAAACCTGGGCCTCACCACCACGTATCCTGCCCGCACACACCTGGTCCTCACCACCATGTATCCCTCCCACACACACTTGGGCCTCACCACCACGTATCCCACCCGCACACACCTGGGCCTCGCCCTGAAGATTATTTGGAAATAGTAGAACCTGGCCGAAGAGTCTTGGGCTAAAACCACCCCAATCGAAACCTAACCAAAGAGTCTTAGGTGTAAGGTCACCTCAATACATCACAGACTAGGGGAGAAGGAGCAGGAAGAAGCTAGTAACTAAGGGAAAACACCCTCTCCCATGAAATGGGAGTGTTCAGCACTAAGTGCTCAAGGTGGGTGGGGTGCGATAAAACACAAAAGATACAGATATATATATATGTATAGCAAACACACATCCCAACCTATGGATTCTAAATAGAGAAACTGAGCATGTGCCTTTGCACTGCTACTACGAAGCATGCATACAACAAACAACCCCAACCCCATTTAGGTTTTCACATTTCAGAAAAATTAGTTTATTTAGTTCCTTAACTACTGGGAAACTATCCACAACCAACCACATCGATCATTCGTAAAACATATCCCTACCATCCACAAATCAAATTAGGAAAACACAAGCAACACAACCAAGTCCCTCTTATCAACCAACCAACCCATTGATTATTAATCCCATTCCATTACCATGACCCACCAATTATTTACTCTTCCACTTTTATTTATTATTCACAACCCATGGTCCTTTCACATTCAAACCCATCCCTACAGCCCCGCTACCAACTGTCATAACCACAACTGCACAGTACATAATTTTACCTTTAATACCATTTATCGCAGCCCCACTACCCACCCGATCCACAACAACCCACAAAACAAAGTTCGTGGCACATCATCGCCCCTTTAACATCATTTACCGCAGCCTTGCTTCCTGTTCTATTTGTAACAACCCAAGATTCACCCCTCCCTTTCACACACCAGTAACCAAGAAAAAACCCACATGTTTATTATTCTATTTTGTTTAACCGGGGTGATCACACAGGGGTTCCAGATTTTAAACAGCCAACTTTACGTGATTAACCAATTCCACATTCCACAAAGTTTCCATCCATAAGAAAATCCAGAAGGAGAGGGAATAATTTATTTGCATAAGATAAGGCCCTTAATGACCATGATTTTCAGTAGGTAGAAGCTCATTCAATTCACAACATAATATCACAGGATATAAAAAGTAACATCAATCACAAACTTCCCATCCCCTTTATATAAGCCAGTTATTATCTTCATTAAACTCGTTCGACTGTGTTTCATAAAACAACAGGACACCCACCCCGCATGATACACAAAAGGGAGAGACAAAGGTAAGATCCCTACCTCAACAGGTTCTGATCGAAACGCTCCCCCAGATCAACCTTAGAAGACGTCCGTCGCCGTCCGTCACTTCTATCGGGTCCCGACAAAACCTCCTCAGGTGGAATTCGGAAATTAAAGGCCAAAGGAAAGGCAACGGATACAATCTCGAATGTTCCTCCTATTTGTTACGATCCCATGGCCGCTGATGGATCGTAAATCGGAGCTCGGACGAAGAAGTTATGGAAGAAAAGGAGCCTTCGAGTCTCTTGGGAGAGCTATGCTCAGAGGAAAGGGGAGGAGAGGGGTGAGTTGAAAAGGAGGAGGGGACCCCTACTTTTATAGTCGAGAAAAGAAAAAGTACACAGTGTGTAATTTATGGTACAAAGCGTGTACTCGGTTATTTCACACGGTCTCCACGCGGCTTCCAACACAGCTCTGCGGCCGTTGACTGGTCAACACACAGTTTGAGGGTAACGCATACGCAGGGAAGGACTACACAACGTGTAGAACTGGACACACGGCGTGTACTCATTTATTTCACATGGCAAGGACACGGATCCAACACGGCACACGCCCGTTGACCGGTAATGCATACGGGGGGAAGGACTACATGGCGTGTAGAACTGGACACACGACGTGCACCCATTATTTCACACAGCAAAGACACGACCTTCAACACAGGGTATACCCGGCAAGGTGATACACGGCGTGTAGTATGGACACACGGCGTGTACCCACTTATTTCACACGGCAAGGACACGGCCTTCAACATGGGGTATACCCGGAGAGGGGGTACATGGAGTTTACTCACACTACACGGCGTGTAGTTTCAAAATTCTGGAAAGTGTGGGAAAAGTCCATTTTACCCTCCAGAACACTTTGTGGCCTTCTTTTTGACAAAGGAATGGGCCGGAGAGGTCTGGGCCGTTACATACCGTTGTGCAACTCTGATAAGAGTGTATAGTCTCCCCACTATCACCTCTCGAGACACTCGCTGCTAGTCAGAAGCCTCTAGCGTACGGGGAGACGTGCATGAGGCCATGTGACCTACCAGTCCAGCCACCAGGTTGATGGTGAGCCAGGCCGGGATGTTACATTTAGTGATAATAAAATTATGGTAAATGTACTCATCAAAGATTAACCGACCATTGATGGGACATTGTTGAAAAACAGGGAAAGGGAAATTTTAAATTAATATATATCATATTTATGATTCTTTGGATCGGTTAAAATAATTAATATAATGTATAAATACTTCCAAATTAATTTTATAAGATTTTATTTTGAAATTAATTGGGAAAAAAGAGAAGGAAAAAAGAGTTGATAGAAACTTACTATTTTCATGGTATAGATTCTCTTGTATGACACTAGAAAACCCTAAATATTTGTAGTTAGATTACATAAAAATATCCCATGGTATTATAAGGGAATTTATGGGGAGGATTTTGGAAGAACTATGGCATTTAAAAATAATGGAGGAGTTTTTTTACGGGGAGGGAGAGGGGTTATTTATTCAAGAGGAGAGGGGTATTTTTAGAATAAAATATTATAAAAAATAATATATCAAAGGTAAAACTTCTAATAGTTAATGATTTTTAATATAAATTATATATAAATATAATACAATGTATTTAATACAGGAAACTCTTTTAAAATTTTAATTCTACTATTTTATTATAAAGTAAAGTGGAAAACGGGGGATATTCTTATTTTAAGGGATCGTTTTTGACATTAGGTTTTTGAAAATTCATTTTAGGTTTAGAAATTAAGTTTATTGAATTTGTGAAATTAAATATATTTTATAGAAATTTCACATTATATAAACTATTATGTTGTTGTTAGATCGTGAATGATGTAATTTAAACACACTTGTTACATGAAAAACAGTTTTTTAACTATTCACTTGAAAATTGAAGTATTTTAGGAAATTACCAAAAAAACCATTAAAAGTTTCAACATGTTGATTTCAAAAATGATATTAATTTTATCCAAATAAATTTAAAACATAGGTAATTTTAATTTCTAATATAAAATTCATGACTTTTATGAAATACTTTAGGGTACATTATAAAAAGTGTACATATATTCCCTTGATTTTTTAAATCATGTTATTTATTTTTTGGAATTATAATATTTATAATTACTTAAATTAATAATGATAAATATTATTTATATTAGAATTCATAATTTTGAGGTAAAAATACTATTCCAAAGGTCATGTTACTATTCTCAACAGTTATGTTATTATTCCCAACGGTCAGGTTACTATTCCAATAGTCATTTTAATATTCCAACTATCACATTACCTCCTATAAATATTAATAAATTGTTTAATTATTTTTCAAATAAATTCCTCTCAAGGTTCAATATTTATATTTTTATAATTTTGATTGGTCTGCTAATATTTTTTTCTTTTCTATAGTGTTTTTCGTGTGAGGGTTGATTCAAGCATATTGGGGTGATCCATATTTTCCCATTATAGTTTTTATACATTCTAATTTTTTCCCATTTTAATATTTGAAATTTTAATGGATTTATTAATTAACTAATTTAATGGTTTTTATTAATGAAATAAGGATTTTTTTGGTTACTCGTTGTGTTTTATGTGCGTACTATTTTATAAAGTAATATAATACAAATTAATTTTAAGAAGAAAATATCATTTATAAACTCTTTGTTGTTATAGGGGTTAATTCAATTATTGGAGAATTATAACTTGATGTTTTGGGTTGACATAACGTATTTCACATCAAGGATTGACCGGTAAGACCTGTTGTAAATAATAGGCAATGGTTGAGGAAATACAATTTAAAGATTTTATAATTGCGGAGTGCACTCAAAATGTCAAGAAACTATTATTTAATGTAATATAAATTTTTAATACCTTCCAAAAACCCCTTAAATTACATGTCTTCCCATTGTTGGGTTGATGAGAAGGGAAATTTGGATTCCTTCCACAAAAATATCCAAAAAACATGATATTCTAAATCCAATGGTGAGGGATATTGGGTTTCAATAAAATAGTGGGATATTAATAAATAGAATATTTATTTATTATCTACTTTTATCAAATAACGTACTAAAATTTTTCTCATATTAGTAGTATAAACTGAAATAGACATGTTTTCAATCATATCATGGTGATACATACTTGAGAAGGAAAACCTTCTCACAGACATAAATTTCCAATGGTGAAATATGTGGTTACACATGATCATATTCCATTAAAGTAAATTTTATGTGATATAAGAACTTATTCCTCTCGATCCTTGTAAAGAGGTTAGTGAGTAAAATTCATATATCTATGATAAACATTTGAATCATGCTACATATTTTTATTTAATCATTTTATCATATAAGACTAATGAGTTGGTAAAGCAATATGGGGTCATGGATTCATATAGAATAACATATCACCTTTAAGATCTCTATCAATATAAAGTAGTACAAGAGAGATACGAGATATCTAATGCCCTTTTTACAACTATACTAGGAGATTTGGTTCTATCTGTGCCTCATGTAGTCAAGATTATTGGAAAAACTGAATGGTTAAACATATTAGGGATTAAATTACTTGATGAGAAGAGTAATTTAATCATACATTCCTCACTAAAAACACCTTATCTAGTTTTATTGTTAACTATAACCATGTAAATAATAAGAAGGATCTTTTAGAGATTTTTACTCTGATTCGTTAAGTGGAAAAGGATGTTTGTACTAATGAACCCATATTCTTTATGGTGAATAAGAAAATGAATAACACGGTAAATGGGCAAAAGACTCATAATAATTTTGAATATCATAAGCATCATCCAACTACGAATATGAAGATCGAAATGAAAGGAAAGGAAAAGGAACCTGTATTCTGTTCATGTGGAAATCAAGGTCACTAGAATAGGAACATCACCAAAAAGCATGGGGATGTTAATGGTGTGTTCGTTATCGAGTGTAATATTTCAATATCTACACAATTGGTATTATTTATATCTTTTGGTTATTATATCTATATATAAATATAGGAAACAAGTTGATTATAAAAGATTGCAAAAGTATATCTAGATTTGTTTGTTACAAAAGGTGTGAGGCTAGCTTATCTAGCTATTATAGACTACCACCTTTAGTTTAAAATATGATTGATATTGGTTTTAAAGGATTTTTATTATCTACCAACCATTATCAAGAACATATTTATATTTACTTTTTAGATACATATGGTTTTATTTTCATATTTTGATATATAATTTTTTTTCTAAAGAAAAATTATGTTATGGTATGGAATATTTTAATAATGGTCCTTATTTATTAAATTATGAAAAAAATTTGTTGGAAATTGATAATGATCCAATTTATAATGACTCGTATAGAAAAATGCTATGGAATCACTATCTTTGTCATGTAATTGAAAATTGTTTGAAAAAGCTCTATCAATAGGGTTATTTATAAACTTTTAAACTAAAGATACTTGAAATATTCCATGCATGTTTATAATGAAAATGACCAAAAGAACCATTCATTGGGAAGGTTTAAAGTGACATAGATATTATATAATTGATACACACTAATTTCTATAGACCATTTATATAAAAAACTAGATGTATATATTCTTAATTAATAACTTTTACTGGTGGATTTAGGAGATACAGATATGTCTACATGATGAGGTATAAGTCTGATTCTTTTGAGATGTTTAAATAATTCTAGAAAAAAAGCATATAATCAACATAAAGAAAAGATAAAGAATATTGAATCATATTTATGTGGTTAATATCTTCACCACGTGTTTATTGACTTACTATGAGAATTGAGGATTTTATCTTAACACACTCCACCTTACGGACCACAGTGGAATGGTGTTATTGAAAGGAGGAACTGTAAATTTTTTGACATGTTAAGATTGATAATGAGTCATGCAGATATTCCATTATCCTTTTAGGGATATTAATTTCAAAATATGATATAAAAACTAAAGTGAGTACCATCTAAAGTAGAAAATAAAATTCCATTTGAGTTATGGAGTGGAAAGAAACTCATTCTATCACATACATATGTATTAGTGTGTGAGGTTTTTTTAATTACTTCTCTAGAAACAAACTATAACCCTGAGGCTCAAAGTGTATCTTTATTGGGTATCCTTAGGAATCAAAAGGATACTATCGATAAAATGCCTTAGATAAAAAATTTATTATCTCTATACAAGATATCATTCTTGAGAGGTAGCATATCCTTAAGAAGGATAGTGGTAGGAAGATTTATTTAAATGAAATTGATGCTTATGAAACACAATAGTTTTTAAATGAACATATTCCATAGTTCTTTATTGAAGAAGTTATTCCTAAAACATAGGTACTTCATAGAATCATCAAAGAGGGAGTATAACCAAAGAGGGATGGTTTTTAGTCACCATATATGGTGACTCATTATTGGTTGATAACAATAAAATGTTCTCCTATAAAGAGGCAGTAGAGTGATTGTAATCATTATGATAGAAAGATTACATGAATTTTGAAATGGATTCCATATATCAATGGAAGGTTTGGGTTATGGTTAATCCACCATTTGATGAAAAGGCTACTAGGTGAAAATGGGTATTAAAGAGAAAACATGGAATGGGAGGTATAGTAAGTACCTATAAAGTAAGGATATTAGCTAAAGGTCTTAAACAACATGAACTCATTGACTATGATGAAACCCTTTCCCGATTTTCCATTTTTAAATCAATCAAAATTCTACATTCCATAACAACTTACCATTACTATGAAGTTATGTATATAGATTTGAAAATATTTTTATTTAATGGGAACCTTAAAGAAGATGTCTACATGACAAAACAAAGAAGGTTTTATGACTCTAGGTGATGAAAAAAATATATGGAAGTTACATAGATCCATTTATGGATTTAATCATACATTAATGTTAGGGAAAATTAGATAAGATAAAGAAATAAAAGATTTTGGTTTCATTAATAATAAAGGTGACCCATTTGTTTCGATGAATATTAGTGGTAATATAGTCTTTATCCTAGTAGTATATGTTTATGTCATATTACTTATTGGAAATGACATACCAGTTTTATATTTTGTCAAGGATTGGTTAAACAAATGTTTCTCCATAAAGGGCTTAGGTGAAGAGGCATACACTCTAGGAATCAAAATCATTCATGATAAATCCAAGAGGTTTATTGGGATAATTCATGGTACATAAATTTACTATATAATAAATAGAATTATGATAGAACAATCTTATAGGGGATTGGTTCTAGTGTCACATGGTATACATAATTCTAAGAAAATGTATCCTTATAAAGAATTGGAGAAAGGGTTAATGAGTAAGATATCATATGCTCCAACCCTATAATTTATCTTCTTTTCCATCATATATAATAGACATGATGTTTCCTACACATTGAGCATGGTAGTAAGATATAAAGATGACCCACGAGAACAAAATTGGTATAATGTTAATTATATCATTAAGTATTTAATAATAAATAAGGATATGTTCCTAGAATATATAGGGGATGATGATCTAGTCATCTGGGGTTATATTAAAGCTAATTTTCAATAGAATCAGAATGATCTGAAGTCATATTTCGGATATATTTTCTCCTTCAATTGAGGATCTATGAGTTGGGAGAGCTCAAAGCAGACAGTTGTTGCTAAATCTATAATGGAGTCTAAATATATATCATATTTTGATATAGCTAAAGATATATTTTATTTATAAATTTTTTTCCAGGATCTTAATGTGGTGCCTAATAGAAAATACGTAATCACATTATATTTTCATAACATTGCAGTTGTATCTCTTGAAAAAGAGTAAATGTCACCCCAATAGACAAATAATATACTTTGGAAATATCACCTCCTATTGATTTTTCTCAAAGGGGTGAATTTTCAGTAAGAAAAATTTATATGGAAGAAAACCCGGTGGACGCCTTGACTAAAGTACTATCTTTGTAGAAGAATGAGTATTATGTGAGAGATAATGGATTGAATGTTTTTTAAAGCAGTCTCCAATGAAAGTGGGATTCTATTGTATTTTGTGCCCTAGAATCAACTTGTGTGCACTGTATAATAATTTTAATTCATTTATTTGAATATTAATGAACACCTTATCACATCATGATTATTCCATTTCATTACATAGTATGAGATAATTTTAAAAGATTAGTTATTTTATAAAAGGTCATATCAGTTCCCTGTACCGATGAGAACCGAGATGTTTGTTGATAATATTCATAAATATATGCTCTATAGTTAGATGAAATCATTTTAGAGGGAAAATTATAAACTCTATCAGTGGTGTATACTCAAAAAAAAATTAGTCACATTCTCATGGCTTATGCCCTTGGTAATTTTCAGTGTAGGAAATTTGGAGAACAAGACCCATCAGTAAAAAATCCACATTTATATCTATCATCGAAGCTTCCTATCTTTAGACATTTATATTGTTCCTCAGTATTTAGTATTATTATTAATGGATGGTATGAGTCGCATACTTTGATGTATTCATGAAAATGGTGATTACATATGTTCTTGGTGGTGTAGGATACATTGGGTGTGTCACGAGTAATATTTCATTAATTAATTATGTGAGAAGGGATTTCCCATTTTTTATTTAACAAAATTTCATACCTCAAGACCTTTTGTGGAAATGATAATCCCGAAATAAATCCATGGACATGATGTTCTATAGAAAAGTTTAATTTATTAAAATTCAAATAATGATACATCAATACTATAGAGTCTTGTGTTTTTAGTCCAGATCAAATTTCAAGGGAATTTGAATTTTTTGTGATTACTGGATGGGTCTTTTTACAAAAAATATGATTCAGACCAAAATTATTGAGAGATGTAACACTTCCATTTTTTATTTATAGACATAGGTGAAGGCCCTAGTAGTTCCCTGGGTTCCTTCTTGAGTTTTGGATTTTTCATGGTTTGGAAACCAATATTCTAGAGGGTCTGATAGAGGTTCATAGTTTTTTTAAAACCATTTGGGCCTGAGCAGCAAATTATACGGCCTATTTTAAGAGAGTAGAACACTATACATAGACTATTCATGGTTCACCCAAACTAACCATATTTCCTGCACGGTTAGATCCATTTAGGTAGTACCCTTCCACTATTCAACGCAGGGTTGGTGCACGGTTAGGGTATCCATGAGGGATAAACCATACAAGGTGTTTTCTGAAAGAATTGGATTTATATGGTGGGTGAACAGTTTTTCCAAACCATCTATACAAACCATGTGACCCAGTTTTTGGATTGAAATTACCAAAATGGCATTAATGAATTTCAAACTCATTTCCATTTTTTATTTCTTCTTCACTAGTAGGTGTCTCTTCTTCTTGGAATCATGGCTTCTTCTAAAGAATACAATAGGATTTTTGTTAACTCCTAAGTTCGTCATCCATTTCGAGCATCTTAAATCTCTATGGATCCATACTGGTAAGATCCACATTCCTTTTTTGTCATTTACTCATTATTTTGGTATTTATTGTGTTATTTAGGTGCAAGATTTGTTTCCCTTTTTTCAAGGCCTTCGTCCGTTCATAGATTTTATCCTCGTATGAGTCGAATCTGGATATGTTACTGGGTGAGCTATCCATTACAGACCTATGGTAGGTGGTCTTGTTCTTTTTATTAAATATCGAAGTGTTTATATATACCATAATTTCGTCTTCCCAATATTCGGAGTGTCTCCCCATCAATAGATTTTGATACATGATATAAAATTAAATTTATCACATATTCAATTAATGAGCCTAATTGATAAATGAATTATAGGTTATAGACCTTCAAACCAGAACCAACCCATTGGGTGAGATGTTTATTTAAATGGCCATTATGATGGAATATGAATTTGTATGCCTTTTAGGTGTACCCTCTATCCCCTTTACAGGGGATGTTTAATATTGAAAGGATGATGGTGAATTGATATATTAATTAACTTGATGAATTGAAATGTAAATTTAATTGAGATATGATTTGAAAATTATAATGGAATTTTTTTAAAAAGAGGGAATGGATGAAAATTCCAATTGGCAATGCCATGGTATTTTTTATTTAATCTTTATTCACTAATTATTTTGAATTTCCCAAGATAATAGTTTAGTTTAAATGATTATATGATTGTAAAATGACATAAGTCACCTCTTGAGGTGAGATTGAATTGGATTTTCTTGGTGTTGACCATGGAATTTTTAATGGTTTAGAAATAATGATTTGATTAAATGTTGTTGAATTATATAATTATAGTTGAAATTAATTATAAATGGGATTGTTATATCAATTTTAAATTAATCGGTTAAATAATTTAGAATGGATGACATGACCCTAGAACTTTTCCATATAATGGCTTGTTTAATCATGCGATGCTTGTTATAATTAAATTCCAATGTGCGCAGTAGAATGGAAAGACTTCTAAGCATGTCCAATGACTTGAGTCACCTTGTGAGGTGACTTTAAATTGTATCGGATAGGGTGATGACCCTTGGTATAATTGAATTGTTTAATTGATATTGAATGAAAAATGTCATGGGTGACACATGGATTCAAATGAATAATTCCATTGAAAGACTCATTTGGCATTTATCTTGATTATTCCCAAGTGATACTTGGACTCTTGATATGGATTTCCAAGGACAGACTCATGAGGTGAATGACTATTATACACCTAAGTGATACTTGGACTGCCAAGGACGGACTCATAGGGGGGTGACTATTATATGTTGAGTGATACATGGCATCCATAAGGGTTTCTAGTGATGGACACAAATGGAATTTGATCATTATTACATGGGTTATACTTGTTCTCTCTTAGTAGACCATCATGAATAGAATCGTGTGAAATTAATGTGGTTCCAAACCTAGAGCGATACTTGGGTTCTTGAGGATCACCATGGACGATCTATTAGGGTGTTGGTTTTTATTATACCTAGAGTGATACCTAGATTCCAACTTAGGAATTCCATGGATGGGATCATGTTCATAATTGATTAATAGATTAAATGAATTATATGATGCATATTCCAAGAAAAATAACAAGTTTGGATTCATTTTTTATTATTACTTATTAGATGGCCTATTTAGGAATCCTTTTCTTACCTATCCACACTGGTGATGTCAGGCTTCAAGTGGGGTCTAAATTCTTATAAAATAAATGAGCTAAATGGTTGATTGAGCATGATTATAAATGACATAGGACTGAATATTAATTCAATGACTTATTACTTAAATAAAATTGAGTAAATAAAATGGTTATAAATGGGAACTTGGACATATGGGTTGTTTACATATGAGTTCTTCCCATACTAGTTATATATATTTTTTCACACTTATGTTATATATATTCACTGACCGGATGTTATAGACCTTGGGTGTTTGCCTATTAGGATTATGTGCCACACCATGTTTGAAATGCCTTGGGTACCTGAACAGGCTATATGATTGTAAGTATGGATAAGGGAAATCTCTCTACTAATGGTTCTTGGATACTACTTAAGATAAGGGGAGCGTGGGACATTGCATTGGCCTGTCATGCTAGCTGGATACCTTTGGCCTTTCAGTACTTTTTTATATGTATTGTACATCTTCCATGTATACCAATTTTGGTTGTTTTTTATAAACGTAGAGAAAATCATCATTCTGTATATGATATGACTTATGGAATCGTTTATTTATTAGTCTTCCATTGTTTATTTCACGTCTTTATGATTTTCTGCTTCCCATAATTTTATGATATTGATATTCTGTTGTGATATACTCTTGTGATGAGGGAATAGTCTCCCCACGGAAACCCTTAGTCCCTCACTTCTAGTCAGTAGCCTTTGGTGTTTGGGTTAAGAGGTTGATGCAATTTGGCCAAATGGTATTGAGAAAATATTGTGTGCCACCTAGGTTCAGGATGTTAAAAAGTGGTGTTATATATTTCTTTTTCTTTGTCTTGCTATTTTGGTAAGGTATACAGAAGACTAGTAATGTGTCGGGGCTTGGTGAATAGTCATTTCTAGGATTCATCACCCCACCCATGGGTAAATGGAAAAGTGGATAGAGATAGGATTTTTGTTCATTCAATTATATATTAAAATATATTATTATTTCACCAAGAGTAAATGGTTTACTTTCTATTGCTTAATTATTTATAAATTGTGGTCTTTTACCCTTTTCATAGTATATAAAGGATGTACCAATGCATGCATCATTATAAGAACATATAAATTCACCACCATGCATATTTCATGACATGTAGTTTCATTATTAGTTTTCTTGTTGAGTATTATTGGGTTCCTTGAGTGTTATTCCATGATTTGATTCTCTTTGGTATGCATGTTTATTAATCAGGTTAGTTGAAGCCCTCCTTATATGATTATATGACATGATTCATATTATTAAGAAAGTTTATTTTTGTTTACTACTTATAATAACATGATAATCCGGATTTTGGTATATGAAACTGGTTTCATGGGCTTAAATTTATTGGTTGCATTTTAAGTGAGAGCTAGTTTTCAATTATAAGGTGTATAGACACCTTATAATTGTGAAAAGGTAACCTGTGTACTCGAACAGACTTTGACCTTTGTATACATATCTTGATACCTTTGATAAAATATTGATGCTAATAAATTTGATATGTTAAAGTGGAACGATTTCAATTGATGGGATCGAAGTGACACCCTGTAAAGTGTATGGTCCCTTTATGGATTGGTAAACAACCACCCATATAACTGAACCATTATATATTACCATGGTATGTTTTGAAATTGTTATAAATTTAAAATGCGTTTAATTTTGATCTAAAATGAATTTTGTGCCTCTGTAATAGGTTTTTATTACCATTATAAATGCACAACTGGCCCCATATAAGTCATTTAGGGTAGGTTTATAATTAGATAATCCTCTATGGGTTTTTTTGATATTTTAGTAAAGAATAAACATCTATTGGGCTGAATTCCTATGAACCCAGAATGGCTTAATTGGTCCCTCGTAGGACTATTTATTTTTTAATAAATTAATCTATATACTAAATTAACTAATTATGATTGGATGTCTAAAAATATTTAATTAGTAAAAATAATTTTTGATAAGACTTTCTTGTTTTGTAGTGGGTTTTTAGTTAAATCAAGGACCTAGTACTTTTTTTAAAAAATCGGTACTTGATATTTTTTTAGTATTTTAAATGATTAAATATTTACATGAATCAATGTAATGAACATTAAAATGGAACCTGAAGTGGTAACCTTTTTTGAAACACTCATGTAAGATTTGTTTAACTTTTTTATTGATTTTCCTTGGAATAGAAATGTTATCATTTTTCATATGCCTTTTTCCTTTTACCAATGTCTTAAATGATAGACTTTTGAGCTTAGTTACTTTCCCATTTGGTGAGACCTAGTTATATGGTCAATTTTTGTGCTTTCTTAAGGGGATATCTCATGGAGGGTATCACACTTTGAATTTAAATTCCATGATAAATTCCCCAAGTTTTTTGATGCTTGGTGTTATTTAGGTTCCATTTTCCCTAGTTGTAATTTTATCTTTTATATGAAACCATTTTTTGGGTGGCTATTCATTGTATTATTTACCCTTGTTATGGGTATCAACATAGAGTAATGACTAATTTTAGAAGGTTATAAATTCCTACGGCATAGTCGACCACTTAATAGGTCTCGTAACCTTGTTTTTTTCCTTAGGCGACTCGATAGGTCATAATTCTATTTTATGGTCATATGAGATAATGTTATTTTGAGCTAGAATCTATATAAGCCCTAGGAATCTTGATTTCATATGGTTAAAAACCTATGGATAGTACTCTGGATGTGATTTTTTATCATGAAACCTCAAGGAAGTATGCATTGAAATATGGGGTACCCATCGAGTTGCTAAATGATGTAATGAATTAGTTGAGTTCAGTCAATTTGATGTGCCTTGTTCTATTGAGTATGTTCTTGGGTAATCTTCATAGTATAATGACCAATTTTTAATGTAATCATGTTCTTCCCCATTCTTGAGAAGAATTTATAGAGGATTGTGTGTTTTTACACACTGCTTAGGTTGGTTTATGCTATCCTTTGTGAAAAATTATCTAACAGAGTAATCTTGGATCGGAAGAGCATCACATGTATGTTTAAGGTATTTTTGATCTATTGTTCTTGTGATCAGTTGTTCTACCTATTATTCAATGGAGAGTATACCCCTATGTTGGGGAGAGTTTCATCAGTTCTAGTGGATATGTGTCTTTTTGGGTAGAAGGAACACAACCACTGAGAACCCTTGGAAATAGTCGATCTTTCTTGAATGCCTTTGAGGCATGAAAGTCTTGAATCACATTGGTGATTTTTCAGCATCACTAAGTCATTGAGGTTTTCTATATATGTGACCCTTGTAATCACAATTGGTCTCAGGTGGACTTCGGTGGTTAATCATCAATGATCACAAAAATTCCTCTTATAGTAAGGGAATTGTGGTCAGTTAAATGACAATGCATTGGTAGGTGAAGTTGAGATTCTTTCAAGGAGTATACTTGTAGTGGTTCGATAGATCTAATTGGTAATCCTTGACATACTCTTAGTTCACTCTAGCTTAGTGATGAGCATGTACCCTATCTTGACATTGTTTTTAATGCAATAAGAGAGAATTGTTCTTACACCGTGCTAAATTTTTAAATGTTTTTGGGCTTGTTTGGGTGGTTTTCATAGTGTTTTACACTGGATGTGTGGTTCATGTCGAGGTATGGTTATTCCTAAGTGATAGTTGAGTTCCCATGTAATAACACCTTGGAAGAACACTTAGACACCATCCATTTATTTTGACTTGGCCACCTGGTGGATGATACTCTGGGCCCAGTAAATGTTCTTATATGGACGTCTTATTTTGTTAGCAATGTCATTATTATAACATGGGGTCTGTACTTCCTTGTGATAGTTCCTTAGACCCTAGTTTAATGAATCTGAGGTAAACTAAAACTTATAGTTGGGCTCATTAGTGTTCATAAAGGGTGATGACTCCATTGGATTGGATCTGGGTTACAACATTTTTAGGTTGAGGAATGATGGTTAGATGGTCAAATTATGGTTTAACTAAAGAATATCTCCATATGTCAGGCATGGTATTTTTTGAATATGTTTGTGGTAAGATTAGGATCTGTTGGAAGAAGGTAGTGCCGTTAAATTTTTGATGTGTTGTCTGTCTAAGCTGGGAATCTTTTAGAATTGTCAGTCCAAGGTGGTTAGGCTTGTTATCCTTCTTTTTTAATGTATATTTAATGTGAAATACCATTTTTCGGCATTTCATTGGGAATATGAGAGTGAATTATTTGTCAGTTTAGGTTTTCATATAGAGATATCTTGACGTTTCTAAAAGTTTAGCTACGTAATCGACCATTTAATCATTTCAAAAATTACGCAAGAAGCATCACTAAAACTCTTAGAGGAATTCTTGGTAAGAAAATCCAATGGTGGACATAACATTGTTCAGAATTGGTCCATTCCTAATTCTAAGACCTATGGTATGAAGTGCCATCAGACAGATGTTTAAAGACACGATGAAGTTATCGTGTCTCTAGTTAAATGAGATTGGGTAAGAACTATTTTAGTGTTTTATTTTAAAAACAAGTTTTGTCTTTGGTTTTAATGGATTATTTTTCATATGATTAAGAAATTAATTAAGGTTGGTTTGGTATTTGGAAATGAAACACGAACATTTGAATGAGACATGAAGGCCCTTGTAGGTCGAGTTACGTTTTTATTGTTTCCCCAAGGCTTATCTTGGAGAACAATTTCTAACGTAGGGAGTTTGTAGAGTATCATATTTTTGAACAAGATGGAATTCCAATTGAATTTGAATTTCTAGTGATTATGGGATGGGACTTTTTAAAAACTGAGTTTCATAGTGAAATTTATAGAGTTGGAACACTTTAACATATTTTTTCTAGACGTGGGTGATGTCCCAATAGATTCTTTGGGTTCCTAATTGTTTTTTAGAATCATCATGTTTGAAAATAAATGTACTAGTGGGTCTAACGGAGGTGCACGGTTTGTCTAAAACCCTGTGGCCCCCTTCAGAAAAACATGTGGCATGTTTCAAGGGATGATAATTCTCCACATGGGTTGGAAACAGTTTACCCAAACTTTGTGCCTATCCTAAATGGTTATTTCCACTTAGGAAATACCCTCACACTATTCATTACATGGATGGAATACACATAGGGTAACAGTGCGGGAGAAACCGTGTGAGTTGTTTTCTTAGGGAATGGGTGTCGCACTATTGGCACATGATTTGGACAAACTGTATGACCTAGTTTTGAGGATGAAATTACCTAAACTCTCTTAATTAGTTATAAAACTCAATTCCCTTTATTCTTTCTTCTCCACAAGCATGTGTACCCACTTCTTGCTATTGGGGCTTCCTCCCAAGACTATACTATAATTTTAGACAACTCATCTAACCATCATCTTATTCGAGCATCTTCAGTCTCTATAGATCCATAACAGTAAGATCTATATTCTGTTTTGTTTCATACCTTGTTTATCTAGGTATTGTTTTCACTTCTTATGTTCAATCTCATTCTCTCTATTTAAAGGTCTTCATTCGTTCTTCAATTTTCTCTCGATCTTAGTCGAATAAGGAGTTATTACTAGATTGATATCCTCAATGTCTTATAGTAGGTGGTGTCATAATTGTTTTTAAAAAATTGAAGTGTTTTTATATTTCATTTTGATGCATTCACAATATTCGGTGCATCTATACATTAATTGATCAATATCCTTGTTGTGAAATGTTAGGTATCTCATATTCAATTAATGAGGATCATTTATAAATGAATTATAAGGTATGTACCTTGAAACTGGAACCACCCATTTGGGTGTGTTGTTTATTTAAGTGGCCATTATGGTGGAATATGAATTTGGATGCCTTTGAGGTGTTCCCTTTTCCCCCTTTCTAAGGACTATTTAATATTTAAATGATAACGGTGAATTGAAATTTGAATTGAACTGAAGAATTGAAATATAAATTGAATTGTGATATGAAATGTGAGTTATAATGGAAATGGATTGGAGAGAGGGAATGGATGAAAAGTTCATCAGTTATTCTATGGAATTATTTTTTCTGATTAAATTTCTTTTTATGTTGAATTTTCCATGTGATAGTTTTAGTGGAGAGAGTTCTATGATTAGCCAACAACTTGAGTTACCACCTAAGGTGAGATTGAATTGGATGTTCTTAGTGCTGACCTAGGCATGTTAAAGGTATTTGATTAAATTTTTTAATTAAATGTTTATGAATTGTTGGAGTATAGTTAAAATTAATTATAAATGGGATTGTTATATCAATTGTGAATTGATCGGTTAAATAATAGGGAATGAATTTCATGACCCTAGAACTTTTCCTTGTAATGGAGTTTTTAAGCATGTAATACTTGTATTAATTATATTCCAGCCTGAGTAGTTGAATGGTGAGCCTTATAATCTTGGACAATGTCATGATTAACCTTTTTATGAGAGTTTTAATTGAATTGGATAGGGTGATGAACCTTGGAATAATAGAATTTTTCAATTGATATTGAATTTGATATGACTTGGGTGAAACATGGTTTCAAATGATTAATTCCATGGATGGACTAATTTTTTATTTATCATACTTCTGCCTAAGTGATATTGGGACTCATTATATAGATTACCAAGGAAAGACTCATGAGGGTTATAACTATTATACACCCAAGTGATACTTTGATTACCAAGGATGGAATCACATGGGATGACTATTATTTGTTGACTCATAGTTGGAATACATAGGTATTGCCACAAACATACTCAAATTGAATTTGATCATTATACCATGGGTGACACTTGGGCTCTCTTAGTAGACCACCAAGGATAAACTCGTGTCACAGTAATTTTGTACAACACCTAGACGAATACCTAGGTTCTTGAGGATATCCATGGTTGGGCTCATAGGGTATTCATTTTTATTATACCTGGATTGATACCTAGATTCCAACATTGGAATTCCATGGATTGGAATAGGTTCAAAATTGATTAATGGATCAAATGAATTATATGAAATGTCTGCCAATCCAAACCATAATCTTGGATTTGGTCTATATTATTACTTATTGGATAGATTTTTTAGGCATCCTTTGATTACCTATACCCATGGGGGAAATTGGGATATGTGTCGAGTCTCAAGGCTAATAAAATAAATGAGACGAATGGTTGACTGAACATTCATATAAATGACACAGTCCTGACTGTTAAATCATAGAATTATTATTTAAATCAAATTGATTAAATGAAATGTTTATAAATGGGAACCTTAAATAATGGGATGCTTACATCTGAGTTCTTCCATTACATTTTATATATCTTCTTACACACTGTTGTTATATATATATTCACTCACTGTATTGCACATTCCTTGGGTGGTTTCTTATCGGGATAATGTCGCACACCCTGTTCAGGCCGCCTTAGGTGCCTAAATAGGCTATATGATTTCATGAATGGATATGGTAATGTTCTCTACTATATGTTCTTTATTTCTATCTAAGATAAATGGAGAAGGGTGCTAAGATGAGTCTCATGATCCTAGTTAGATAACGTTCACCTTTATGTACCTTTGTTATATGTATTGTACATCTTCCATGTATACATATTTTGGATATTTTTGTAGAATCGTGACACATTCATAATTTTTTATATGATATGGCTTAGGTTATTGTTTATGAATCAATTTTCAATTATTTATTTCTCATCTATATGATTTACTGCTTCAACTACTTGTATGATATTGATATTCTGATGTGCTATACTCTAGTAATGAGGGCATAGTCTCCTCATTAACACCCTTAGACCCTTGCTACTATTTAAAAGACTCTATTATTTGGGGATGTGGTCTTTAGTCTATGTGGTCATCTAAGATTGGGACACTTTTGAGTGCAATCTGGTTCTGGTATATTATAGAGAAGATAGATTAATGGCACTAACATGCAACCAACTTGATTAGAGATATCAAGATAAAGGATTATTTTACATAGTAAGAATCCATATGTGGTTTTATGTCACTATGACATTAATGTACTTCTCTATGGGTTCCTTGGAATATTGTTAGATGATAACCTTGTACTTTGGGATGCATCGCCTAATTCCATTGAGAAAGAGGTCTAGAGGGTCACACACTATGTGTATCTAAAATTTCAGTTAAATAATATTATTATTTATTACTTAATAATTTTATTAACTATTATTATTATGTGTGTTTAAATAATTATTCATGTAGCCTTTATCATAAATATTCCTCCACTAGTTATTTGGGAGAATATTTTACGAGAATAATATTTAATAAATAGTTATTTTTTATATACTTAATATAATATTTATTTAATTATTCGAGAATAATGTAGTGATTTTTATTTATAAAATAAATAATCATTATTCAGAGTCCTATAAATATTATATATTAATGGATGATTGATTTTCATGGTCTAGTGAGAAATAATATATATTGAATATTATTTTTATGAATAATATTTAATTTAATTCACTGGATTTGTGCATGTCAAGAAATATTAAAAATAATTATATTATAATTATTATAGACGAGGGGTTATATAGGAGTTAAGAAAAAATAATAATGTTTCATGTGAAATTATTATTTTATAACACTATAGTTATATATACTCAATTATGTTATTTCCTTAGTTTTACAAATTACTTTTGGTTGTGTACAATGACATCTAAAGAGAATTATAGAGAATACCTAGAGATATACCACTCATAGAATTCTATTATGAACTAAGAGTGATCATCCTCCAACAACACTCCAAATTATAGAGAGATCAAAGATAATCCTATTTCGAAAAATTATCAGGGTGATCAAAGATGAATGACACAAGCATCGGGATCTGCTGTGCTAGCACCAAGAGATTAATACAATGACAGTCGAAGGTTTGTGGAACAAGTGTGGATCACCTACATAGGGAATATACTTTTGGTTCCAAAAACATAGTGATGGTATATTTTAGGTACATTTTAAGATCGATTAATGAAGAAATAATTAATTTCAAGGAAATTAATTCATTATTAAAATTAATTATATATAATATGTGATGATCTTTCATCTCAGTAATGATGTTCCAACATTAATTTCTCTTTGATTCATTTAAATTTATCACTTAATATATCATCTTGTAATTGTTAGATTAATCATTTATTATGACAAAAATATGATTTGGGCATTCCCCATCTGACACTTCTGTTGCACCTAGAAACATTAAAAAATTCTTTAGAAAAAGTACCATATAAATTTTAGTGTCCCCAACCCAAGGTTTCTTTTTATAAATCATGTATTTACCTATAATATATTCTTATAAATATAGATTTATATATATTAAAATATTAAAAAAATTAAAACCAATATAAAATAAAATATATAATCTATGCATACCTTACTGGTAATTTTCAAAGAAATTCTAGACAGCCAAAATAAAAAAAATACCAAACACTATGTAGAACTGTAGAAACCTAATCAATGGGGAATGATACTCTAGTTATTTCATCTATAATATCTCATAAATTTTCTATAATATGATCCATCTCCATATATGGATGATTTAATTTATCCCCAATATAATTATTGAACCCATATCCAACAATATGATTCTGGATATCCTCAACATATAACTCATAGTAGAAAAAAACTATGAAGAAGGTGGTGGAGGTGTGAGACATATATCCTAAAGTTTTTCATTCATGTATAAAAACATTGAATATATTGATTTTCTAATCATATCCTCCATCATGTCATCCATCTCTTGAACATTATCTTTTTAAGAGGCTATTTTTTAAATGCATATTCCCTCAAAGAAGTACAATAATGAATGAACAATTTTTAATAGATACACCTACCTCATATCCATTTACATGATCTTGAGTGGTATCAATTTACGAATTTTGTAGAAAAAATTTCCTTTCTACCCATGGGTATGAAAATTCCCTATGTTAACTTCTCTTTAAAGGATTCCTCCAAACAATATTTGAAAAATGTATTCATGAATTTAAAAATATATAGAGGTTAAAAATAGCTTAAATAAATATTTACAATCTTTTTAGTTATATCATTTTACTATTCTATAATATTTTTTCTTCTTTTCATTAGTTAGTTCCTTTTCAATTTTTTCTGTTCAGCTACGGGGGTGAAGGGGTAGAATCTAAAAATTATAATGACTGGGGTCGAATATTTTCAAAATTATTAAACAACATTTGTGATTAAAGTAAAAAATAACATCTCTAGGATTAAGTATGAAGGTATATATCCTACTTTTGGATTTCTTAAGGAGATATCCTCAATTCATATTAATTAAGAAAAAATAATTAATATGTTTATTTTTAGTGATTATACAAAAAAGAATCAAACTATTGACCTTTCACTTAGAGAAAATGATTTCCTCCTTCTGTTTTCAAAAAATATCCTCCATATATATTAATTCATAAAACTATATATTTCACATGTATTTTAATTTTTTATTCAACTAAATATGAAATTTGGAGTTAGTGTTGATTAAAAATCTATCTATCTACTTACATAAAAAGGGAGACATATCCTCCTTCCTTTTTTAGTTTTGGTAAAACAAATATCATATAATGAGAGGAAATATAAAATATATTACAAAACAATTTCATGATAAATAAAAAAATAATAAATTATCCTAAAAAAATAGTCTCCCATATTTGATCTAGTGTCATCTAGTTGAATATTCTCCAATTAGAAATCAAAAATTTTACTTCTGCTATATATTTCATAAAAAAACATCAAAATTTCATTGAATTTAAACCCAAAGGATTAACATTACCATTAAACTCGATATATATTTCATTATAGTATCTAAAATAAAGATATAATTTAGGTAATAAGGTGAAACCTTGTTTACCAATCTTGGAATTCTTCTCTTTCTCTATAGTTGTAGGAGAATCCTATTTAGAGGAATAAAGAGCCTCCTCAGTACATGTATATATGTTTCCTTTATTTTAATATCAAAAGGAATTAGTTTTTTAGTCTGAAATGATTCTATAAATAAATTATCAAACAATTAGTAAAAATTAAAAAAATCTAACTATTATATATAAAATAGAATAAAAATCATAAAATTATACAAATAAATTTACAATATCCTAAATTGTTTTTATCATATTCTTTAGAGTATTCATCTTTTATGATAAAAAATTTCTATAACATTTATGATACATGAAATTATATAGAAATAATAAAAAATTCTATAAAATATTATAAAAATCAAACTACCAAACCTAAAATTGAATAAAAATTATAAAATGATACAGACTAAACTAATCAAAACTAAAAACACTTTTTATCATATTCATTTGTGTAGTTAACAAAACTAATAAAAAATATTTGAAACCTTTATGAGTCATGGTATAATATGGAATGAATAAAACAATATTAATGTAAGAGATTATACTAATCCAACTGTTACATATATAATGGATTAAAACATTTAAAATGATACAAACTAAACTAAAATAAACCCACTATTTATCAAATTCATTGGAGAAGATAACAAAAATGCTATTCTTGGTCTGAGTGAGTAACTCAAGTGGGGGTGAATTGAGTTCCCAATAAAAATTTATATTTAAAAAAATATATATAAAATTTAAATCCCAAAAGTTACAAAAAATACCAAGTTAATCAAAATAGTAGTGTTAAAAAAAATTGACCATTTAAAAAAACTCGGAAATGGTATTAAGGAAAAATTAAACTATTTTATCAATACCTTAACTCTTTAAATTAACTTACTTAATTAACCAATTTATATAATAACAAATTAAGACTAAATATCAAAGTAAATTATTGTTATAGGTTTCAAATAAGATACACTTTTAACATTGAAAAAAACAAAACCAATAAATCACATTGCATAATATAAACATGTGGTTCAGTCTCAAGACAATACATAATCCCATCCACGTAGAAATTAATACTTATCTTGATATTAAAACCAAATCATTTTATAAGTTATTTGGTGTCCTTAATTTGATTTAAAATAATGTTGTCCTTACTTTGATAAAATTTAAAACAAATATAGAATTTTAACTCACATATTAAACTCATTTCAAATTAACTATGCATGAGTTTTGAAAAATTACTACGGAAATAATTTTTATAAGATCAAAAATTTATATGATCAACAAATATTTGTACAACTAAAACATCTTTGAAAATTCATTTTATAACTAATTTATGATCTTAAATTCCTTTTAAAAAACCATTTGAAATTTAAAAAAGGAAAGCATATCATACCAAGATCCAAGTGGTTGTTTTTATCCATAGAAATATTTTTTTAATTAATAATCATGATATGGAAAATTAGGATTTTCAAATCAAGGGTTTTTTTAGAAAAAACATCCTAAAAAATGTAACCATTTACAAATTCACTCTTAACATCTGTTTGATATAGTTTGAAATCCAAATATATTGCATAGGTAATAAACAATCTAATGGATTCAAGACTACCCACTGAAGTAAAGGATTCCTCATTGTCAATACCCTCTTCCTAACTATATACTTATGAAACCAATCTAGATTTATATCTAAAAATATTTCTAAAGTCATCAAATTTTTTTCTAAACACCCAATCAGTTCACATGGTAAAAGTTTATTAAGATATATCTACTAGTTTGAAAAGAAATTCTTTCAAATTGATTATTTTCTTATTGAATTTATATATCCCAAAATTCAATATTAATTGCATCATTGATGTTCTTAGGTTAAATATATGAAAAGAAAGCTTGATTTTTAACCTAATTTCTAGTAGAAAATATATTTTGGGTTATTCTATCAAGGTCTCCAACTACAACATCTAATGTATAGTATCTATGAGTTCAAAAAGTTTTAGGAAAATAAGGGATGGATATCTCATTATAATCTAGTGGTTTGGTTTCAGGATGTTCCTCATAACTGGATGGTTTTTCTTCTTATTTCACATAACTATAAAAAGGTTTACCATTTTATTAGAAACATGTCGTTAGGTGCTTATCCTTTTTATTGTGGTTCCATATCAATGAATCTTTGAATCAAACTACATTTCTCTTCATCAATGAAGGATATGATTTCTGGATGTATTAGTATTGATGAATTGAAGGCTTTTCTTGGTCAACCAACTCCTGTACAGACATCCTAGGTTATAAACTTCGCTGGCACACACTCCGTTGTTTAAATTTTATCAGACTCGTGGATTCCTTTTGGTAGATCATAAAAAATTATTGGGGAGTGTTCAACATCCTAACTTCTTCCACTGTTATTATCCTTCCTCTATGGTGGGGTATATTTTCACAACTACTGCTCATTCTAATGATTTTTTTCACTTTTGGTTGGTTCTTGTTGTATGTAACATAGGATTTTGGTCTTCTTATCTTAGTATCTTCATTTACCCCCCCCCCCCCCCCACCATTTTCATCTCATATTGGTGTAATCTTATTACACCTCATACCTGTAATGTAACTTTTTTAACAAATTTTCGTGGTGGAATGAACAGGGTGACCGGTTCATCTCATCGCTTTTCTAAAAAAACTACAAAGGCCATCCTCAAGATTTTCTAAGTAGATTTTGGGTTCACGTGGATATGTTTCTTAAAATTTGAAATGTATGTATACTAACATAATCATAGATTTTCCCTAAACACCCTATATGACATAAAAGTTGTATAATAACCGATATGTTTTCACTTATCTCTATTGGAATAATATTTTCCAAGGTTATCCTTTTTATTAAGAAAAAATTCTTTTCAAAAAAAAATATTAACTAATTAACCGTTTTCTTTCATCTATTTCATAATTCTTATAGAGTTTTCTTTAAAATAGGAATTATTAACATTCTATTGATTGTAGAATAATTTTTTTTCATAGGTTCAGCAAAATAAAATCTGTAATTCATCCTCATTGAGCATGGTCTTAGAAAATTCTCGTAGGGTTTTATAAGATCCTATATTTTCTATGAGGTATGAAACTATTTTATTTCAAATTTAATTTCTTTTTTTAACTATTGTGAATATATAGTTACGATATAGGGGAAACAAGTTTTTCCATTTCTTATTCGAACCCAAATCCTATGTTTTTGAAAAATGAAGATGGGTTGTAGGTTTGGTATAAACTATGTCACCAAAGCTGCATTATTTGATGAAACTGTCCAACAGGGGATGCAAACCCATATAAATTCTATAGAGTTTTTTTCATAGTCAAAATGAATGGGTTGGTACATTTTTTCTCTAACCATTCACCTTGTCCATGTGAGGGGGAATTTGGGAAATTTAAAAGAACAAGGTTGGCAAATAGTTTGGCCAACCGTGTGGCCAAAACTTGCGACATGGTATTTAAAGGGGAAATGATTGTTTTTACCTTATTGATTTATTTGTAAAAAAAAATTTCTCATTTTTTATAGTGGAAAGATTCTTCTCTATTAGAGATATTCTTAAATCCTTCTCCTAGTATTTGATCATATTCCTCTACTTGACATCCTATTCCAGAGTCATTTGTATCATTAAATTTTCACTAGTGAGTTCTTTATTCATATTTCACCTGAAGTTGTTTGTATTACTATTGATACATTTATTTTAGTGCAAGATAATATAACTCATTTACATGGTATTTTTCAATTCATCCATTTTCTTCTAATATGGGTCGAGTTAAGATTTGATACTGGACGAGTGTTGCAACACCATGAGATTTCATGAATTATTATTTTTAATTAATTTATTCATTTTGATATTTATCATTTAAAGAAACACTAAAAATAGTTTTTTTATATTTATAACTAAGTCATAATTTCATCATATGAAACACTAAGGCACGCTTGTGCTACATGGAATACAAACTTGGCTTGTGTTACACGTAACACTGAGTTTTTGTGAAACAATACTTTATTATTATAAATATTTAAACGAAATAGATATAACCAAGCCATTAAATTTCATAATATTAATAGTAAAAACTAATTTTTAAATTATATTTTAAATGGTTTCACATAAATGAAATATATAATTTTAAGAAAAAAAATTGTATATTTTAAAATTCTATTTTCTTAAAGAAACCCCATTTTATATCCTATTTTGAATAAGAATAAAGATAATTTTAAAAACTATTAGGAATTTAATTTAATACACTAAAGTTAATTTTTTAATTAAAAATGTAAAAAATTATCTTCGCATTATTTTGTTGGATTTTTTTTGAGAAACTTCATTTTTTGATGAATAGTGAAAAATATTGAATTTTATCTCAAAAATGCTTTTTTGTATAATTTATTTATATAGTTAAATAATATTATAGGGTGGTTTTAAAGTAAAATTAGATCAATTATTCATATATTAATCAAATTTAGGAAATTTTAATTATTTTTATATTGAATTTAGATATAAAATCTTACTCAACTTTTGAACATTCTCACTTTAAAACCCTGTTTTCTTTCCACGTCTGCAGGATTAGACTTAAAATTAATTTTTTCACATATGTGAATTTAATTTTGAAAAATAAAAATAAAAATTTGTAATCATTATGATATTTATATCCTAATAATATCCACTTAATTTTTACCAAAATGATAAGTGAAAGTGATTAAAATTAATTACAATGCTTAAGGTAAAAGTAACCTTAACAATGGACTAAACCTTAATATTATGGAAAAAATGACCTATTAAGTTTTATAAAACCTATTTTATAGCCATATTACTACTAATAAAACTTTAAGGTTCCATAATAATCCATTTTGGGACTTTGTAAATGTGTAATACTTGGAGAAAACACAATTCTTTTCAAAAAATACCAAGCGTGTCTTTTCCCTCCCTTATAAAATGCCACCACGTCTACCCATTCTTCACACCTCACAAACCAATTATGTTATTCCAATATCTTCCCAATAAAATTCCCAAAATACATCCCTTACTCTTTGAATCCTATATTTTGGAAGAAATCGATCCAAGGAATCTCTTTGGTGAAAATTAAATGTATTTACCTGAATAAGAGGTAACACACTTCTTCAACCTATTTTATTTTATTTTAATTATTTACCCAAAAAACTCACCTTATTCCGTTAATATATTATAAAAAAATCCTAAATGTTATTATATATTTTTTACATTAATGTTTTTTCCTACACTTAAACACACTTCCATCTAAAGGGTAATGAGAAAATTGTTTATGGGTATGGTGAACTACCACCTCACAAAATGATGATTGTTAGTTTTTCTTTTACCACCTTTCATCGTTGGGAATTATGATAGACATAGTATTTATATATGATATATATAATATATTCTATGTCTTTATGAATCTCTAATTAATTTATAACGCATACCATTATACTTTCTATCTTGTGTAACTAAGATAACATCTTTTGTGGATGTGTGGACTACTGTCTCCTCAAAGCGATTTGATACATTCACACACTACACGGGATGTATTATGGATGGTTTTAATTAATAATATTTTATATATAAAAAGTATATGATATGAATTAAAAAATTAACTTTCAAGAGATATAATTTATAATTTTATATATTTTCCTTTTAACACACAAAAAGTGATAACAACAATCATGGACGTGTGAACTACCACTTCCTCAATGCGATGTGATTCATTTTACATCCCAAGAAATGTATATATATGTATATATGATTATATAAAATTTTATTTATGATATAAGGATAATTATTTAGAGATATATTATTTATTTCCTTCTTTCTATAATTATCATTAAAGAAAATGAGAACGTTGCCCATGCATACATACAACCTACCGACACCATGATTGTAATGTTGGTTAATTTTTAACAAAAATCATTCACGGTTGGTTTTAAAATTATAATTTGTATATAAATATGAATATTATTTCATGATTATTATTTTTTAGATGTTTATATAATTAACCCTTAGATCATATTTGACCAACCAAATTCGTTTTAACACCTGAACCGAATGTGGTCAAAACACTCGACTTAAACTTAATTGTTTAAGTAGTTATATAAACCATGGTAATAATTGAAGTAAAAGTTATGATAAAGTTAAAAAGGTTTCTGAATAAATTATCTATTTAACATAAGTTTATTATTTTGGAATATAAAGACACACATGACAAGTTAGACTCTAGGTAATGGTTTTCTTTGTCTCACTTTTTTTTAGTTAGTCACATGCCACGTATACCTTCTATTTCTTATATATTATGTACAAAATTCCCAATTATGTATTACATGATTATTATAATAAAATTTATGGGTATTTACATATCCATTTTATGATCTTTATTTCATGGGGTCAATGTTTCAAACGTTACCAAATCAGTTAAGTTATTTAGTCACAATTTTCTTTCTTTGAGAAACACGACATTTAATGCACCTATATTCTTTCATGAGGTTTATATACTTCCTTTGACATGTTATATAATGAATCTTATTTTTTATGATATTTTATGCTTCATTTAATTTTATTTTTTCCATTTTTTTATGATTTAAGGTTACCAAATTAGTAACGGTTTATAACTATAATCTCACCTCTTAATAAGATTGTTTATAATCATGCTCTCATTGATAAAATCTTATAGTTCATATCTCAAGAACTCCCTGGAATTTCTACACACTCTAGTTATTCATTTTATATCCAATTAATGGCACCATTTTCCCACTCTTGGGTACATAATATGATCAAGAAAGTTTTTTTATGAAAGTCTGACTTTACCTCCCTCTTTGGTCAAAAATCCATGATCCTTCAAAACCATGTTTTCAAAAAAGGTTTCCAAAAATATTCTACAATTATCCAATGATATTTAAAATTTATTATTACCTATTTTTTACCTTTTTAAAAAATTATTTTTTGAAAAGGAATATTCTTTTGATTTTCTGTTCAAGTCACTTTTCTAAATTTATTACGGTGAAAAAGAATATCCGAAAAGTATGGATTTACCAACCATCATGACCGGCATTCCAATAAAGATTCCCAGAAAATATTACAATGTTTTTTTTTCTAAAAGAAATATTTTCCTAATATTCTATAAATTGATTTTTTTAAGTGATTTTCAATGAAAATTTTTTTCAAAAAAAATTATGTTAATAATTATTTTAAATATTTTTCAAATATTTTTTATGAATTTTAAAATTATTTTTAATGAAATTTTTTTCAAAATGTTTTCAATAATCCTTTATAAATTTTCAATAAGTTTTCAAAGGAAGAGGTTTTCAAAAATAATTCAAATTATCCTTTATAATTTTTCATGTTTATTTTCTGGAAAAATGGTTTTTTAAAAGTTTTCTATTTTTAAAAAAAATCCCATGAATATAGGATATTTTCATTAAGAAATGTTTCTAAAAGACATTTCAAAATTATTTTCTATCTAATATGAGATATGATGGTGTTACTCATTCATTTCCAAGAAATGATCTAATGGTTCCATTCATATTCATTCTCTTAATGATTTATGTTTTTATGGAATAATGTTTATAAAGACATGTTTCTCTATTACAGGTTATATGTTTATGAAAATTGTTCCTCTTCCATGTGTTATATTCTTATGAAACTAGTTTATATTCAATGGGTTACACTATAACAAATTCTTATGAAACCTGTTTCTCTTCAATGGGTTATACCATGATGAATTCTTATGAAACTCATTTCCTTCCATGGGTTATTCCAGAATGAAATGATTGTGAAGCCTATATATTTTCCATAGGTTATGATATGACTAAATGTTTATGGTACCCATTTAATTTCATTGATTATGATATAATTTTCATGAAAACCATCTAATCTATGGGTAATGATATGATGAAATTTTTATTATATTTTGGAACATGTATGTATGGTTTTATTATGAAATGGGTGGGACCTATATCTCCTTCCAATGCATTGGTTAATGATAAATGTTTTGTGACCTCAAAGGGTACATGGGAGGCATACCAATCAGGAAACCAGAGGGTATAATAGAAGTCATCCCAAACCCGAAACAAGAGGGAACATAGGAGGGCATTACAATCCTGAAAGAAGAAGGTACAGGGGAGGGAATCTCAAGCCCGAAGTAGGTACACGAGTGATTATAAAAATCCTAACATGTTACAAAAGTCATGGTAGGAAGGCATGACATAGTTTAATAAATGATTATGTGTATCCTACAATCACATATATTATTCTTATGTCATGATTTTATGGATTATATTATTTATTTTCTTATGATTCATGTCTAACAAACTAAAAATCTTCATTCCATGACTCATGTATATAATATTTGATATACATGGTATGATATTCAAATGTCATTCACATGTTCTCATGCCCTTATTCACGGGTTATGCTTATTTATCTCTTTTTCCCTTATTGGGAATCTAAGATCACCTTTTTTTTATGTTTCCATTCCCTAGGTCATGAAAAAAGGATTTGGGTAAAATTAATAAAGGGGGATATATTTGAGGGAAACATTGATGATATTTTACTATGTTAGAATATATATTTTTTAAGTCTCTAAGGAAACATTACTATTATGGTTCCAAGGAATTTACTTTTATAATATACTAAATATTTATCTTAAATGATTTAATATACAATTATGTTAAGAATGATTCTTTATCATTGGTATTAAAGGAAATGTATATTAAATCATTGGAAACTAGGATATGAAAATTTAAATTATATTACTAGGTATATTTCTAAGGATATGTATATGGATGTATCTAAGGATAAGTTTAAGGGTGATATAATTTTTAGGAAAATGTCATAGATTTCAGGTAAAGGATAGACTGATAGGTTTTTTATAACTACATCAATATCTTGATACTATAGGTGGTTGTGGTTCTCGAATAGATGTACCTAGGGATAACAACTCTAATAGGGTTTGTCAAGCCTAACTCGGCATACCCTGATACCTGAAAAACAGCCCTAATGTGCACCTGGTTTGACAAACCAAGGTGATATGCTTTGGAAATTCACAAAATTTTTATGAATAGCCAAGAATGATTTGAATTGAATATGACTATGAATGACCTAGTGTAAACCTAAGGTGTCATCAACTAAAAAGTCGGTGTAATGATTTAGACATATTATAAGTAATTTTTCATGGTTATGTGGTTTTCTCATATGATATATTTTTCTCAACATGTTCTTTCTTCTTTTAGTCAATGGTGAGAACTATAAAGAACATTGTTAACATTGAATGTTTTAGATGTGGAATGTATAGGATTTATAAATGTAAGTAGCTGACCCCAGTTTCCCAGATCCGGTGCCTTATTTGATTACATTGGAATATAAACAAGGAATATACATCCCAATAGACTAAGTAGTTTAGTGTAATTGGAAACAAGATTCAAATATAATTTCAACATTATAACATTAAATGAAAAACAGCATAGAAATTTCTTCGACCACATACATCGCTCCTAGTTTATTTCATCATGTCATTCATAATAAAATTCTTCATGTCCTAAGAAAATGAAACATATTAAAGGGTTGATCTCATATTCTCAGTAAGAGTAAGAAATACACCAGAAGATAACATAAATATTAGTCATGGTGAATAATTGAAAACACATGCCTTTACAAATAATAAACATGAACAATTTATGGCAGGAATATCAGATGAGTAATTAATTCTATAATAAAACTTAATCATGGGTATTCTCCTATTCAAATTACCACATGAACAATTAATACTATTTTCAAAATTATGTAATTCATAATGTGGTACATCATAACTATACAATCAAGGGATCGTTCCAAGACCATAAATAATCATTTTTTCAAGGACTTGTGCCAAGATAGTAGTTTGTGTTATGAGATCTACTGATGCGCCGAGGGGTAATAGAGGGCACCACTCAACACTTACTATGTACAATTAATTACTCATATGAACATGGATAAACGTAAGCAACATACACATTCATATTAAAACCAACATATGAAATTTAAATAACTTTCCTCGAACATTGACCATAAACACTAACCATTTTGAGTAAATTTGTGAATGGTTTTAAGATAGCACTTACACAGAAAAAATAGTCATAACCCATTAAATTAAATATGGTATATGATGCCATGGAATATTAATCCCATTAATCCATATGAATCAACAAGAGTATAGAAATAGATGAAGATACTCTTATAAGATCTTCATGTAATTCTTGAGATAAATACTCCTTTACATTAAAAAGAGGAGTTCTTCTGGAAAAATATTTCTATAAAATAAGTAGTGAAGAATGATATTATTTTCATAATAAAACGAGTGATTTTATAAAGATTACGTTTTCCAAAAACAGATTATAGAGTGCCATTGAAAATATGTAAGAATTTGAGAAATTCCATTGAATCGGGCTTGTATTTTAGAAAGAATTTTGAATGTTCATTTTAAAACATATTACTATCCATAAAATAAGGAAGGATTATAATTTCTGAACATATATATAACACACAAACAGGTTTTATGAGGAGTACATAATAATACATAATATTTTAACTGAGGTAATTAGACAATGAAAGTAACCAGAATGAAAATGATGGTTCGGGTGGAAAACCCTTACCTTATGTCTGAATGTGTTCCCCTCTTGAACTTTATGTCTTGTAATATGAAATTAGACATATTATTAACTTATTTCAGAAGCTATTATATATTTATTTGTTTTATCATAATTACGTTTTGTTGATTTAGGTTCTTATTGATATGTTATAAAATTGAATTCAGTTGTTCCAGAGTGTTTTTTTCTTGATTTTCATAATCGATTCACTTATTTTTAAGTAATAGAGTTCATTTGGTGTAACACCCCAAGCTTCTACGGTACGTTTCTCTTTGAATAATGTTATAGCGTGTGTTGTACGCAACATCGAGTTCTAACACACAGCACAACCAATCAAACAAGCCGTTATGAATAGTAATACCGACTTTTTAAAATTTTATAAATTTTATATCTCAAAATGGACTTCATTTTTGAATTCAGAGTATCGAATTTAGCCTGAGGTGAAATTTTGGTACTTTTCGGATAACTTTAATATTTTGATGAATAGTGAAAATTACTAAATTTTAATTAAAAACAACTTTTTTAATAAAAATAATTAATAGTGATAAATTATGAATTTGAGTGGTTTTAAAGTATATTTAGAATATATTTTTACCATTTAAAAAAAATTGGTTATTGTACATAATTTCACAATTAAACCGGACATAAACAAGTATCAATCTTTTGATAGTTATTATATCTTAGAAACACGCTTTTTGTTTTGACAACGGGAATTAATTTTAAATTAATTTATGTCACTTATATGTTTTGAATTTGGAAAAATGGATTCCATATTTGGAATTAGGATGTCCAAATTGTGTAAATAGGTAACTTTTATTTTTAGACATTTTGAATAATTACTTCGATAGATATTTTATTTACAATGGTTAAAGGGTAATTCCGGTAAATAAGGGTTAAAAAATAATATTATAATAATACTAAATTACCCTAAAACGTGTAATAAAATTATTTTTGGATACATGTCCAACCCTGGGAATATTTGCGTCGATTTTGGGACCCCATGGAGCCACTTGTAGGTGATAGGGACACTTTATTTTAATTAAGTTAAAATAAATACAAAAATGACATAAGCATATATCTTTTAGAAAAACAATTTTTACATAGGGTTATATATGTTGGATTTTGGACTATAAATATTCATTAGAAAGATAAAAATATTTCATACATAATGGTTTTTTATTTATAATTTTTAGACATTATATAATTTAATCTATTTATGAAACAATGGTGATGCAGTAATTACCTAATTAATGAAAAAAATATAATAATTGATATAAAAAATACCCATATAAATGTAATTTGAGACTTTTTATAAATTCCAATACTTTTCTAGGATAATATTACATGTTAGGACTGATGTAATTAACGTTTTTCGAAGTAATCATTCTGTTATGATTTTTAGAAAAATCAATTATTGAATAGAGTCAAAATTGACATAAAAATGTTTTTAAAACAAATATTATATTATTAATTTATATTCAATTCCTAAAAATCTAAGGTTCGTCCAAGAGACTTATATCATGATAATTTTATCATTAATGGACCACTTTGGGGTATCTTGGAGGTATATAGTAGGTTTATTAACTATATAATATAAAAATACAATGTGACATGGTAAGTGTCAAACTAATTAACTAAGAGTTAAAACTAAAAGATAAGGTTAATATAACGACCCAAACCTATCTAAATTCTATTGGTTGAGTGTTTCTAGACCCATACCCACATTAACTTTTAAATAATATACTTTGGAGCCATTAGAAACTGAATATTAATTTATTATAAAATAATATTTCTAGCTTTTCCAAAGGTGCCCCTCCCCACCCTTATTAAAGGAAATCACTTCTAACCAATTCTTAACACCATCAAAGACTTTTGGATCGGAAAAACCCTACCAAAATACTCTCTAAACTTCACTAAATTCATCCTAGAGGCCTTAATTTAGTAATAAATCCAACCTAAAGATCCCTTTTGATCAAATCAAAAGGAAGAACCCGAAGAAGAGGTAATGATTTCACCACCCTTTTTCAAGTTCCTTTCTTCTTCCACTTCATCTTTCTTTGTTATTAACATTATAAAATAATAACTCCAGTATATTATATATAAATTGATGCTATTATAAACATGTTAAAACCATATTTCAGTATTCTATCCATCCTTTGAATGACATGTCACCATACGTGCGTACGTACGGCTTACCGTCTCCACGTCGTGGTGTAATTGTTATTCAAAACATTATTATTTGGATGGGTATAATAATGATGTTTAATTCATGTAAATAATAAATATAACATGATAATGACTCTGTATGTATGATATACCATCAAATTAAATATTATTTTAATATCAAAAGAATGATATTGTCGCTTGTGTGTACGTACGGACTACCGTCTCCACGAACGCGATGAGATTCATTCCCCATCGTATCCATTAAAGTATAATTCTCATTTGATGATTCATAATAGTATCTAAGGACTTGATATAATTCTTGATATGAATAATATACAACCTATCCATGACAAATATGGCTTACGTAACAAAACATATAAAAGAAAACGAGTAAGTTAACACCCCAAACAACGATAAGACTAAGAAATTATTAAGAAATCAATGTTAAAAGATCATATATGATATCATATTAATGTATATGATTATTGTATAATTTAATAACAATTATTTTACCATTATACAGGAGGTTGACCTACCCTCAACCAAGGAAAAGTATAAGGTATGGTTTATTTCACAATCTCTTCATTATTCGAGGTTGTTTATTAGTAATTATCTACTGGGACCTCTTTATCATCCACATCCATGTTTCTTAAAAATGTATTTCAAATAATTATTACTATTTTAAAGACTATGGGATAAAGTCATTTATATCCTTGTTTACTTTTTTTAAGAAGTTTATAAAGGAATATTTCTGCCGTTTTCCAAACAAGTTCCTTTTTAACCTTTTCGACGAAATTAAGGTAAGAATGTCTTTTTTTAACTTATACGGCGGGTGCAGCTATTTTCCACTGTTATAAAATCTTTGAAGATTCCCTTAAAAGATTATAAGAAAATTTTCAAAGTAAATGTTTTATTTTATAATTATGTGACTTTTAAATTATTTCAAAAAAAGGTATATTTCTCTCAAAGAGTTTTGATTTCATCTATGTCAACATCCTTTGATGGATTTTAAGCTTATTTGAAGTTGATTTATTATGATACAAAACATCCATATTGTATTGAAGGTTTTGTGATTTGTTTGACTGTGGATGTGTTATTTTTATACCATTCATGGATTATGGAGAAAGTATTGACATTTCGTATGCTAGTTTTAATACGAATGTTTATGTTATGTTTAAACCTGTTCATATGAGGAATGCATTGGACTTAATATGTGATGGGTGGAGCCCACTATAGCTCCTCGATGCATCTTTAGGTCTCGTGAGACAAACTAGTGTCTTGGAACAAGGCCTTGACAAAATCTTATTTGTAGTCTTGGCACGAGGCCTTGTCTATGTGGTTATGATAGTCTGGATTTATGCATTCTATCATTATGAAAGTGGTTATTGATATTGCATGTGATTATTTGATTAGTAGAATATACATGTGAATAAGTAAATAGAATTATTTCATTTTATTTCAACTTTATTATGTTGAAGTTCATGTTTAAAAGGCTTTTTTTTAGTTATACATTGCCTTAAATGATTATTCTTATTTATGGAAGTTTCCGTTGTATTGTTATCCTTGCTGGGCATTTGAGCTCACCCCTTTCTATGTTTTATTTTTCCCAGGATGTGAAAAGGTATTTATGAATGACCTGTAGGGATAGTATGAGGGGATAAGAGTTTGGACTATGGAGAGTATATTGTTGTAGTTTTCATTTTATGATGTAATGTAAACTTTATGAATGTATCTAGTTATTCCAAGGCTACTAAACGAATCGGTCTTTCGAGACTTGATCTTTCTTGTGACCATGCCAATGTTATGTAATAATGCACCGACTCTGGGTAACTTGGGTCGGGGCGTTACATGTGGAATGGATGAAAAAATACAGAATTAAAATTACATATTATTTATGAACATATAGAAGTGTTAATGGTCATTTATATTATTTGGTTACATGGAATGAGGATGAATCATTAGATGAAATATTAATGACAACCACTTCTATTATTTCAGCAGTATTGGATTTTTAGGAACTAGTTTGGTCTTTTGATTTAATATTATGTACATATACTGGTTCATGAAAATTAAAAAGGTAATAATACATATATTATAGTCTGTTTAAACAATAAAATGGTTCATTACCAGTAATTAAGGAAAAATTGACGAACGAAACATCGTCGTCCATGAGGTTTATAAATTGGATCCTCGTGGAGGATGATTTCGTTTATAAAATAAAAAAGAGAGATTAAGAATATTGATGACGGTTCTTCCATTAACATGATATAACTCATGTATATAGATTATAATGGAGTAATAATGGTCATTTTGATAGATTTGGTTAGGATATAATAATACAAGAAGATAAATTGAAATGAAACTAAATAAAAAAATATGATTTACCTTTTGTAATAACCTCCTTGAGAACCTCCTTAAGGGAAGGGTTTTTAGTATTTTTGAAATTCCAAGAGCACCGTGGATGTGGGGAGTGACTAGTTAAGTGTAATTGTTAAGAACATTAAGTAACTTAAATTATTAGAGGAGTGAAGATAAGAGGAAGTGAGGGGGGTTATTGTGGAGGAGAGGAGTGAATTTTGAATATTTTATTCATTGTTTAATTATTTCCCTCAAGACAATCAATAGTGTTCATTCATGTGACAAATAACAATAATAAGTGCATGTGATTTCGATCCAAGTATCCTTACATCACTTATAATATCATAAATAATGTATTTAACTGATAATTTTTATATACGGTATTTTATTGTGTTTCACTATTCATCAAAACCTCAAGAAGATCAGCAAAATCCCAAAAATTTACCCTAACCATTTTTCAACATGTAGAATTCAAAAATGAACCCTATCTTTCAAAAATAATTTTCTAAATACTGTTAATTTAATTTTTAAATAAAATAATTGTTAATTCTAAAAACAACAATTTTAAAGGTAAAATTAGTTTTATATCACATTGAAAAATTAATTAATATCCCATTATCTTATTACATTAAGAAAAAATATATTATTATTTCATATTCAAAAGGGTCATATTACTATTAATATTAACATTCATAAGGGTATGTTACTATTCACCAAAATTCAAGTTGGTTCTATCAGACTCCAAATGAAAAACTAATTACAACTCTAGATGACTGTTTCTCAAAATTCAAAACATATTGGAGGAAAGGTTGTGTTTAATGACTAGATTATAAAAAACATTGTAGAGAATCGGTGTTTTGGGGTTTTACATTCTCCCCTCATAACAAAAATTTTGTCCTCAACATCCACAGAATGTTACCTCAAAAAAATATTTGGGTATGTCTTCAACATAAGCTCCTCAGGATCCTATTTTTCCTCTTTGATTTTAAGATTTCTCCTAAGTGTCTTTACTATACGAGTCATCTAATTCCTCAACACTTGTTCTTTAGTGTGAAGAATCTATATAGGCTCTTCCCAGTAAGATATATCATGTTCCAACTCTAAACCTTCAAAAGTGAGGACATGTGTTGGTTCTATCATGTACTTTCATAGCAATGAGACACGGAACACATTGTGTACTTTGGACGGGCTAGGGGACATTGACATATGATATTCATTAGCTCCAATTCTCTCTAAAATTTTAAAAGGTCCTATGAAACAAGGGATCGGTTTCCCTTTATTTCCAAATGTTTTAACGCCCTTCCATGGAGATACCTCCCAGAAAACATGGTCACCGAATTGAAATTTCATATCCTTCCTTCGATTATTGGCATATCTCTTTTGTCTACTCTATGATATTTTGATATGGCCTTCAATAGTCTTTACCTTCACTGTTGTTTCCTCCACAATCTCTAGACCCACAAGTCTTCTTTCTCCAACATCATCCCAACAAGGTGGTGTACGACATCTCTTTCCATAAAATGCTTTATATGGTTCCATTTGAATACTTTAATGTAAAATATTATTGTATTAAAACTCCACTAAAGCTAAGTATTGATACCACATACCTAGGAAGTGAAGTGAACATGATATCAACATGTCCTCTAAGGTTTGGATCGTCTTCTATGATTTCTTGTCAGTTTGTGGGTGGTAAGCATTACTCAATCAAAGTTGGTATCCAAATATTTCTGAAAACTTTTCTAGAATTTCGATGTAAATCATGGGTCACGATCAGACACAATTGAGAGAAGTGGTCCATGATGTCTCACAACTCCATTGATATAGAGTCTTGGTAGGTTATCTTGTGGAAAATTCTCCATTATAGCAAGGAAATGTGAATATTCCTATGTTGATCTACAATTAACCATATTGCATCATTATTTATTAGAGTTTTGGGTAATACAATGACAAAATAATTGGTTACGTCATCCCATTTCCACATAAGAATCAGTAGAGGAAGCATGAATCCTCTAGGATGTTGTCGTTCAGCTTTTACCTGTTGAGAGACTAGACATCTTTCTACACAATCAAAAAATTTCCTATTCATGTTATCCCACAATATATGTTCATTAAAATTACTATATGTCTTAGTTCTACCAGGATTTGATGATAAATTCAAACTGTGGGCATCATCCAATAACTCCCTTTTTAGCTCGAGTATAGCTAGAACAAAATGACTCTTACCAAGTTTCAGAACACTATCTTCACACACAAAGGCCTCCATCTTTCACATCATTAATTTACTTTTTCATGGTCTCATCATTAGGCTGAGAAATTTTAATCCTTTCTAATAAAGATATTTGGGAAAGTAATGCTTCACCTTCTTTGATAATTCCCATTTCCATCCTCACTAGATACATGTACAAAGGATCTTTTTCAATCATCATCTTATTGAGAACCCCATGATTCTTCATGCTCAATGCATCAAGTACCTTGTTTCCCTTTCCTGGGTGATATTGTATAGTAAAATTATAATCCTTGAGTAGTTCAGGCCATTTTTGTTGCCTCATGTTGAGTTATTTCTGTGAGAAGATATACATCATGCTCTTATGATCTTTATATATCTCACATTTTTTACTCTAAAGATAATGTCTCCATATCTTCATATAAAATATTAGTACTAATAACTCAAGATCATGAGTAGGGTAGTTTTTCTCATAAATTTTTAATTGCCTAGATGCATAGGAAATAACTCTCTCATTCTGCATAAATACTCAACAAAGTCCTTTCTTTGATGCATTCCTATAGATCACAAACCAATCATTCCCCAGTGGTAGGGTTAGGATCGGAGCATTCACTAATCTACTCTTCAATTCTTTGAACCATTATTCACATTCTTTTTTCCATATGAACTTAACCTCTTTACGTGTAATCTTTGTCATTGGGTTGGCTAAACGGGTGAAGTTCTGAAGGAAACGTCGATAAAACCCTCTTAAAACCAATAAAACTGCGTACCTCAGTTATGTTCATTGGAGTTGGCCATTATTTCACAGCCTTTGTCTTTACAGGATCAACAGGTATTAAATATTTAGAGATAATGTGGCCTAGAAAGGAAACTGATTAGATCCAAAATTCACACATGTTGAACATCCCATATAACTCATTTCTTCTTAGAGTCTTTAGAATAGTGCGCAAGTGACTTTCATGATCTTAATATATTTTATAGTATACTTAGATATCATCAATAAACACCACCACAAAGTCATCAAGATATTACTTAAAAACTCTATTCATTAGATTCTGGAAAACATAGGGTATATTAGTCAATCCAAAAGGCAGTACTCTAAACTCGTAATGCTCATACTTGGTTCAAAATTCTATTTTTTGAATGTCTTCCTTCCTCACAAGAAACCAATGATATCCATATTTAAGATCAATCTTCAAAAAATATTCTGCTCCATGTAATTGATCAAATAAATCATCAATGCGAGGTAGTGGATACTTTTTCATTATTGTTATAGCATTGATCTCCCTTTAGTCAATGCACAACCTCATAGATCAATATTTCTTCTTAATGAAAAGAACATGGTATCCCCATGGAGAAACACTAAGGAGAATAAATCCTTTCATAACTCAATTCCTATAGTTGTTTCTATAATTCCACTAATTCTATAGTGGCCATTATATAATGGTTCTTTGATATGGGTCTTGAACCAGGAATTAAGTCAATAGAAAACTCAATTTCCCACTCTAAAGGATGTCATGGAAAATCCTCCGGAAAGAAGTCAACATATTCTTTCACAATAGGTGCATACTCTATTTAAACATTCGTTCCTTCTCCCATATTTATTTTATTCCCTTCCTCCCTAATAATATAATTCAGTAGATCTATTGGGAATGGACCTATATGAGAATCAGAGGGTGATGTTTCTGCCCTAAAGAAAACGGATTCCACTTCATCATCAAAAATTGTAACCTCATTCCTCTTGAATTAAATTTTTTCAACATGGTTCAAAGTCTAATACATAGATAGTTTATATTAAATTAAATCATGGGTATGAAAATAAAATTAGCATATAAATCACGTTTATATACCATAATGGGGAAAACAAGTCACAAATATGTTGCAAAGATACATCCCTTTGGAGTTTTGGATAACAAATCCCAAATTAAATCAAATTGGAAATATCTTATTTTATTGTAAAATTGGTAAGATATTATATAATGCGATGATCTAGATTAAAATAAATCATTGGATAAGTTTGATGAAATGATTAAAGTATCGTCCACTGCTTTGTTAGGAACTTCAACTTCCATTATTGTGACTATATAATCTTGGCCTTTCTCCGTTGTCCTCTTTGGGGAATGTTTCCATGACGCTTAAGACATTCATGTGCATAATTTCCAATCTCCTAGAAATTGTAACATTGAACATTGGTAGCTTCTTTATTCCCCTTAAAATGTCGAGATAGGTGTCCTTTTTCTCCGCACATGTAATAGACTCCCATTCTCTTCAGGCTAGTGCTAGATTGTTTCTTCCCACAATTACTGCAGGATGGATGTTCAAATATTCCCTTTTCCCCACTTCTATAATTCATTTTTTAGAGTTTTCGGCAACCCTCTTCTTCTCTTGTTTTCTTTTAAAGTCACAAGACTTAGAAAATTTATTTTCTTTCTTGATATCACTTAAAAATATATCTTTATATGATGAGAAACTTTGAGACACTATAACCCTTACTACGAATGGTTTTAAACCATAAAAGAATCGATTAATTTTTCTCCTTGGATTACGAATGTAGGCCATAACATGCCTTTACAGCCTTGTAAAGTTTTCTTCATACTTGGAAACATTTCCATCCTCCTTACTCAAATTCAATAATTGAATTTCCATATCTCTTTTCTGTTCATGAGGAAAGTATTTCTCTAAGAAGATTTCCTTAAATCCCCTCCATTCCATCTCTTTTATCTCTTCCTCCAACTTTGTGTTTTGGATTAATGACCACCACTGATCCAAATCTACCGATATACGATAAACATTCATGATGACCTTATATCTTTCATTACATCCCAAAGATAGAAATATATTCTCTTGGAACTTATCCAGTGCTCAACTACAAATGGGGTTGTATTCCCATTGAATGACAGAGACTGTTGTCGCATACAATGATCTAACAAAGCTCCTCTACATGGTAGATCTTGATGCTCCATATGAGTAAAGATATTGTTTATAACCTTTGTAAGTTGTCCCCTAATAGTTATAAGCTGCTCTACACTAGTCACAACACCAGAGCCAACATCATTATCTTGCATCATAGGAAAATCCCTACATGGGATATGCCTGTTCATGCAGCTTTTATTTCTTCCAGTAGGTACCATTTACTAATAATGGAATACATTAGATTAGCGTATGAATCATAATGTATAATATGAATATAGAAAATTAATTATCATAAATTGAAATTCTATAAATAGATAATCTCTTAATCATAAACATGGTTTCTTTGAGTAAAAATGCACATTTAAATCCATCATAATGGCCTGTAAAAGATTGAATTATCCTAATTATATCCCTTTAGAGTTTCAAACCAGGTGCACTGTAAGGCCCATTTCGTGTACCAGGATACCCCGTGTTAAGCCTGAAACACCTTGTAAGAGTCTTCACTTTTAGGTACATCTGTTCTAGAATGATGTCCACATATATTATCCAGATAGGGATGTTTTTTTATAAGATGGTTCCTGGCCAGAAAACCAAGGCACTATAAATATAATGGAAAATAGTTACAAAAGTCTAAAAGAAGGAAACATATTACAATCATTATTTTGAAAAGGAAGTAAGTCAACATGAAGTTCATCAAGACAAGTGATGTCTTTATTGACTCCCTTGTTTTCAAGACTATCAGCAACCATGTTAGCTTCATGATATATATGAGTGATGATGTAGTTGACGTCATGAAGAGCACGAATGCAGTCCATCCAATGGGTGGTGATTGTCCACGCAAGATGTATCACACCATTCCAAATGACTTGCACAAAAGTGGTCGAATCACTCTCAATCCAGAGGTTGTTCCAGCCATGTTGTTTGGAAAAAGAGACGATGTGAATCATACCCATCATTCTAGCTTCCATATAGGGATAAATATAATAGCTACCATAGAAGCAACCAACGATATGACTAGTATGATTAATAAAGATAGTCCCACAACCCACAGAACCATGATTTCCTTTGAAAGTGCTATCCACATTATCCTTAATCCATCCTAGAAGAGGGGAACACTAGAAGACATAAAAATTATGGTGATGTTGGAAATAGTTTCTAGAAATAGGTAAACATCAAACGATGATAAAGTCTTGCACTGTGTTGTTGCAGTGACCCTTTTGAATCAAAGTAGCTTCGTGAATGGCAATGAGAATCTGATTTTTTCCTGCATTAAGACTGGATGTGAATTTATTATGAATAATATCATTTATATCATACCAGATCATGTGGTTATGCTTAGTGACAACAGAAAGAAAAATGTTTTTAATTTTTTGGGAACTATTAATATCCACACATATCGTTAATTGAGTTTTGACATAGTCATGAATCAACCATCTACAATCAAAAATGTCAAAAATATAACTCCAAAGAGAAGAAGTAGTGGCACAAGAAATAAAGAGATGATTAGAATCTTTTCTGTGCTGATTGCAGAGGCTACATTTAGAATAGAGTCGAAAACCAGACGATTAAAGATGATCGTTAGTGGGATGTTTTTTATGAGAAAGTATCCAAATAAGATTGAATCTTGATGGTTTTATCCAAGGTTTGTCAAAAAGTTTTAACCACCCAAAACTCTTTTTAAGGGTTACAAAAAATGGCTATAAAAGTTTTTAGAATAAAGCATACCATTATGAGAAGATTCCCAAACTAAGAAATATTCAGTGTTTGAGAAGGGGTAGGTGTCAATGACATTTATAATGTTATCAGGAAGAGGATCATTACGATAATTAAGAACATCTATAAAAGAGAGATTGGTGTTCCCAGGGATTTGGTCAAGGGAAACCTTGGAAATTAAATGAGTGCCAGCTGAGTTATCTAACTAGAAGTTCATGGAGGTGTTTCTAGAAACCATCCTCCTAGAGTTACTCATGATGGAGGAAAAATAATGCTTTGTGTATGGCTAGATAGAGGAAGCAAGAAAGGTAGAGTTTCCTTTTTTAAGTTTATGATGAAATCTATTTTTAATGAAGTTGATAGAATCAGAGTTATAATAGAATAAGTTCCAAGTGAGCCTATCTTGCAGAGCCTCATTAAAATGTTTGATATTTTTAATGATGATACATCCCTTCTCAATTGGTTGAAAACAAGTAGCCTAGGGTATGGTAACAAGTTTCCATTCCATGGTGCTATCGGTCCAAACAAATTTTTTGATTGAGGTGTTCATTTTTTAAATAATACTAGCAGCCCAATTGTAAACCATCAGAAAATTAACCATTTTCGATACAATAGTAGACTTGATAGGGCAGATTCTACCAGCCACAGATAGGGATTTTACTTTCCAAGAGGAAGGTTGTTTTATAACTTGATTGGAAATTTCATGGAAATGACAAGATTTTGGTCCTCCTCGAATAATGGGGACACCTAGGTACTGAAAATGTTGAGAAACCTCTTTTATACATATGTCATTTTTAATACTACTTTTCCTATTAGGGGGGAATTTTTTCCAAAGTAAATATAAGATTTCTTCCAGCTAATCATTTGACCAGAGACTTCCTCATAGTGCGCAAGAGCATTTTTGAGGGTTCAAATATTTCTATTATTACCTTGAAGAAAGAGAATGATATCGTCAGCATATAACAGGTGAGTAGGAGTGTTTAGATTTCATGAAACATGGATGGGTTTGAGTTTTTTTGATCAACCAAACAAGTGAAGAGCCGAATAAGATAGTCCTCTGCAATGGAGAAAAGGATGGCAGAAAGTGGGTCCCCATATTTGACACCTTTAGTACATTTGAAATAACCCCTAGGAGAACCATTAATAAGAATGGATATGGAGGCCAAATTGAATAAAGTTCAGATAGCAGTGATAAAAGAATCTCTAAAACCAAAATATTGAAGCACTTTGAAAATAAAACTCTAGTTCATGGTATCAAAATCTTTTTTAATGTCAAGTTTAATGGAAATACTACCACCTCTGTTGCTTTTTTAAGGTGTTCAATCACTTTGAAGAAAGACAAATGAAATTTTGGATGGATCTACCTTTCATAAATCCAAATTGATTCCAGGAAACTAATTTTTCAGTGATAGGAGAGATTCTTCTATCAATGATTTTCATGATGATTTTATAGAGGGTGTTAATGATGGAAATGGGTCTAAAAGAATAGATCTTAGAAGTATTGTCATCCTTTGGAATTATAGAGATGAATTTAGCATTTAGACCATGATGCAGAACACCATTGGAGAAGAAGGATTTTACTAGCCTAAAAACATAAATGTTAATGATATCCCAGAAGTGTTGAAAGAAACTATTACTAAAATCATTAGTTCCAAAATCACTATCAAGGTTTATACTGAAGACATCGTCTTTAATTTAATGATCTAGTGGGGTGCTAAGAAGAAAGTTGTTATATTCATCGCTAACCACCATCAGAATTATCCCAGGTAAGAGGCCTTTGTTTCTACCAGGGCCATTAAGGATAGATTCAAAATAAGACACAATACGGTTGGAAATATCATTTTAGTTGTCTAAAATTTTGTCACCATATTTTAATGAGGAAAGAGGTATACAATCTTTCCAATATCTTTGAAGGGAATTATAGAACACAGTGTTTTTATCCCCATCGGAAAACCATTTTACATAAAAAACTTGTTTTCTCATCCTCTCCAAAAAAGTGTGCAAAGAATTGAGATTTATCGAAATGTTGATTTCATGGTTCAGATCAATGCTATAGTCAAAATGTTTTCTATGGGATTGAAGCTAGTTCAACTCATTCTCAAGGAGGAGTATAGCCTTATCTATATGTTTGAAATGAGATCTACACCAAACTTTGAACATCTATTTAAGAGACTTTAATTTGGAAGGCTAGTCAAAGTCATCATTGAAATGAGTCATGGTGATCCAAAAGTTCTTTATGATGTTAGTGCATTTAGTGTTAGTGAACCAAGAATTATTAAATCTAAAAGGAAAAGGACGTTTAACAGTGTTAGTGGAGACATTGACCAAAATATGGTGATGGTCATAATGTAGGTTATGAAGGGTGGTGTTGGAAATGGTGTCCCATTTATCTAGGGAAAGAACATTTATTAAGGCTCTATCTAGTTTGGTGGAAACCACTCTATTGTATTGTTTTCTATACCATGTGTATTTGGAACCCGTAAGATTTATTTCAACAAGTTTGTTTTCTTCGATAGTGGATATGAATTCTCTCGTGGAGATCATAGTATGTGAAGGACCAATTTTCTCACTTGAATTGAGAATATCATTGAAGTCTCCAATTATAAACCAAGGTGCCTGAGTGATATTGTCTATATATGTGAGATCATCCCAAATAGGCCTTCTAATTTAATATATAGTCTTGGCATAAAAAAGGAGTAGATAATACGAGTTCTCTCAAGGAAAAATCACATGTTAATACTTGATCCAGTATGTTAAAAATATTGACATTTTGAATGGCTGAGTGTGAGAATATCCATAGAGTATCAACTGTAGAGGAATTTTTAATAGCACCAGTGAAGGTATATTCATATTGACATAAGTGGTGGAACTTGGTAGAGAAACTGATTTTAGGTTTAGAAAATTGAAAACAAAATGGGGTAGTGAGTGATAATAATTCTTTTTAGAACAGAGAGGGTGTCAGAGTTGGCAATACCCTGACAATTCTAGAAAAGTATCTTTATTTATACCTAGGTTTTGAGTTAGAACTCACTTTTATTGTTTCTTGAGCCCCGAGGTCTAGTAGATCTTATAATATGGTTAGAGATAGATGGGATATTTTTCATATACTGACTAAATTTAGAAGTAGGAGGGTTCTTTTTACAATATATTTTAGAGCCTCCATCACAGGTAACTCTATAGTGTTTATAGTGATATTGGTAACATTTTTCACCTCATTTTGAGTATTGAAGCTCACAGCATTTGTAGTCATAATACTATCATAAGATATATCTACTAATTTAGTGCCGAAATATAGGGATTTTTTACGTAGAACATTTGAGGTATGGCCATGAGTTGATGTACCTGAGTAACTTCCTAGTTTCTGCCCAGAATCTAGTGGTGGAGAGTCCATCAGATTCAAATTAGTACCCTTTTCATTTCTATGCATACTCGGGACAGCAACCTCTAGGGAGTTTCCCAGAATTGCATCATGTGAAAGTCTCTTATGGTGGACATTTTCTATGACAATTTATTGTATATCCCAATCAATTAACATACCACTTTCCAAATCTGAGTCATGTTTTAGCTTGTAATTATTCTTCTCAGGTGTAGTTTCTAAAACTATTTGGTCTCCAGTAAAGAGCTAACTTGGTGAGCATAACAGCTTGCATAGGATTTCTGTTGGAATTCTCTTCCTACTTTCTTGGATTTCCCCTTGACATGTAACTCCATGGTGGTTTTAGTGCTATTGGGATTAATTTTATCTTCATTCTGAGATTTTATGTTCACAACATTCAAAGGCATGATACTGTCGTTAGATTTTATACCTACTGAATTAATGTCAGATTTTGTACCTGAAAGATATGAGTCAGTTCCATAAGATGATGTGCCTGGGTGAATTCTTTATTGTTGTCCAGGATCCAGTGAAGGTGTTTCCTTGGAAATAACCCATTTGGGATTACGGAAAGTGCCAACCTATTTTGGGTCATAGCCTGCAGAGGGATCCAGTGGATGCATAGCTGTTATTACAGTATCATAAAGGAGTCCTCCAGCTGAGGTTGTTTCATTACCCAAACACAAATATGGGGGTAGGTGGCTACAGTTTGGAACCTCCTATTAAGAATATATACCTTCAACCAGGTTACCAACAGAGTTCCCAATATCTTTCCCCTTTGCCTTACCTTCAACCATAGAGTTTCTTGTGATCAGGGGAACATTACTTGAATCATGAGCATTGGAAATAGTAATACAAGTGGGGGTAGATAGCTTACCTGTTTCATTCACCCTAAGTTAATTTTCCTATTGTTTTCGAATAACATCCATGACTGTGGATTCAAGATCATTAAGGAGGTTACTTTCATCCTCTTCAACAAGATCATCCCAGGAGGTTATAGATTTTGATTTAGTGGATTTCTTCACCCATACCTCATTCTTTCGTTTGGAAGATTCAAGGATGTTAGTGTTGGTTGGATTTCCTTTTTTGTTATTTTTTATTTCCTTCCATTCATTCTCTATCGGTTGGACTAATTTTTTCCTAATCCCCCTACAAATTTCTATAGTGTGGACTATAAGGTTTCAAATTTCATAGAATAGTGGTTTTTTCTCATATTCGATCCTAATTTCTATTTTATATTATTTATCATAGAAGCTTATTGAATTAAAGAGAGGTGAATCAAGTTTAAACCCAACCATTACCTGAGAAAATAGGCCCAAATAATCATTTAATGTTCTTTGGTCAATTATCAGTTGTAATACAATGCAAGACACAATGTCATTAAGAATTTTAGGATGCCAAAATTACCAATTTAATTCATGTAATCTGACCCATATTTGGGAAATTTTATTCCTATGAGTGTAAGGGTTGAATGCATATTCCCATTCAGAAACCCAGAGTAGACCAGGTTTTAAATGGAGGTTACCGGTATCCCATACTTTATCAAGGTCTAATTGAGAATTGATTAATAAGTGGGGATATCTGCAACCTATGGGAACAATTTTCCAATTCGATATACCCCAATCGTGTGTAATTCTGTGTTTAAGATCTATTAAAGTCCAAGGGCGGTCACCTTTCAGGTAGGATATGTAGCCCATGATGGATTATTTTCAAAGAAACTCACATTGATGAAGTGCCACTAGATCTGCTTCAACTATGAAACCACCATCATCTAGATTCTTGAGAAGAGCGGGCCTCATTGATAATAGATCTTTGTCGAGATTTGTTCTTTTAATCACATCCAGGATGGAGACACCATTATGTCTCCCCGTGAATAGAAGTGTGGGGTCTCCATCATTTTAATTTCATTTGTTATTTTCAAAAACGGGTCCTCGCGTGTCGAACTTATGATTTTGGAAGAGGTGGGAGTTGAATCTCCGAGGTCTAAGAAACGCATCAAACAGTGTAGGAGGAGCATGGAAACTTAGCAAGCCCTAGATGCTCACGATTTTTAGAGAGAGATGGTCTCTCATCTCTCTAATTTTTTCATTTCATCCAAATATGGATGTGTTTTCTTGAAATATCCAAATAATATATTCCTTACCAAAATACTCGGATGTCCTTATATGATTATCCTCAAATAATATATTAGGTATTTGTTCCTTAATCTACATTTTCTAAATCTAGTTTCTAATTTCTCTACTAAACTTCCTTCGATACCAACTGTAAGGACCCAATCCTAGTTTCCTAGAGCCAGTACCTTATTTGATTACATTGGAATATAAACAAGGAATATACATCATGAAGGACCAAGTATTTTAGTATCATTTGAAACAAGATACATACATAAGTTCAACATTGCAACTTAATATCAATAATAACATAGATCATTCATCAACAAAATCCAAAACTCCTATTTTATTTCAGAATATCATTCATAATGATATTCTTCATGTCCTAAAAAAATGAAACATAATAATAGGGTGAGCTCAAACACACATTAATAGTAATAAATACAGTGGAAGATAACGTAAACATCAGGGATGGTGAATAATTGAAAACACATGCCTTTACAAATAATAAACCTGAAAACTTTATGGTACGAATATGAGCTGAGTAAATAATTCCATAACAAAACATAATCATGGGTATTCTACTACTCGAATATCTACATGGACCACTAATAATATTTTCATAATGATGAAATGCATAATGCGGGACATCATAACCATAATGTCATGGCCTTGTTCTAAGACCATAAATAATCATTTTGTCAAGGCCTTGTGCCAAAACCATAGTTTGTGTCATTCGACCAACCGATGCACCGAGGGGCTATAGAGGGCCCCACAAAAGACTTACTATGTCCAATGAATTCATCATTTTAATAGGGATAAACCTAAACAACATAAAAATTCCTATTGAAACCAACATATGAAATGGAAGTAACATTTCCCGAACATTATGAATAAACACTAAACATTCAGAGTAAATTGGTGAATGGTTTTAAGACAGAACATCCACATCCAAAATAGTAATAAACCATTAAATTTAATATGGTAGATGATACCATGAAATATTAATCCCCTTAATACATATTAATTAACAATATTGTAGGAATAGATAATGATACTCTTATAAAATCTTCGAGTAATGGTTGAGATAAATACTCTTTTACTTGGAAAAGAAGACTTCCTTTGGAAAAATATTTGAATAAAACCAGAAGTGAATTAATATAGTATTTTCATAATAAAATGAGTGATTATATAAAGATTATGGTTTCTAAAAACAGATTATATAGTTCTATTGAAAATAGGTAAGAATTCGAGAAATTCCCTTGAATCGAGCTTGTATTTCGGAAACAATTTTGAAAGGTCATTTTAAAATGTGTAACTAACCATAAAATAGGGAAGGATTTTGGTTAGTGAAAATATATAGAACACAAAAATAGATTTTATGATGACTAAATAATTATACATAATAATTTCATTTAGGTAATTATACAATGAAAGTAACATGAATGGAAATGAAGGTTCGGGTGGAAAACTCTTACCCTAAGTCTGAATGTATTCCGCTCTTAAACTTAAGGCCATGGAATATAAAAGTATACTTATTAATAACTTATTTAATAAAATATTATACATTCATTTAGTTTATAATAATTCTTTTTAATTAATTTATGTCCTTATTGACATGTTATAATATTGAATTTCATCGTTCTGGAGTGTTCGTTTTCTTGATTTTCATAATTAGTTCACTTGTTTTTAAGTAATAGAGTTAATGTGGAAGGGATGTAAATATCCAAAAATAAAATTACATATTATTTATTGACATAAATAATTTTTAATGTTCATTTATATCATTTATTTAAATGGAATGTCAATGAATCATTAAATGAAATATTAATGGAAACCACTTCGATTATTTTAGTGGTATTTGATTATTATGAACTAGTTTGGTCTAATGATTTAATATAATGTATATATATTGGTTCATTAATATTAAATAGATTATAATACATATATTATAGTCTATTTCAACCATAAAAATGGTTTCATGACCAGTAATTAAGGAGAAATTGAAAAAAAAATCCTCGTCCACAAAGGATGTATATTGGAACCTCATAGAAAATGATTTTGTTTTTAAAATAAAAAGAGAGAGATTAAGAATATTGATGATGGATCTTCCATTAACATGATGTAATTCCAGTATATATATGATACTGGAGTAATCATGTTCATTTAGACAGATGATTTTAGGATAGAATATGAAAAGAAGATAAATTGAAAGGAAACTAAATAAAAAAGAAAGATTATTTACCTTTTGTAATAACCTCCTTGAGAACCTCCTTAAGGGAAGGGTTTTTGGTCTTTTGGAAATACCAAGAGTTTCATGTAAGTGGGGAGTGACAAGGGAAGGGTAATTGGGTATAACATTGAAAATATTAAAGGCTTAGAGGAGTGAAGAGAAGAGGAAGTGAGGGTGGGGGGTTATAGTGGAGGAGATGAGTTATTTTTGAATATTTTATTTATTATTTTATTATTTCCCTCAAGACAACCAATAATGTTGTTTCATGTGACCCATAATAGTAAAAAGTGAATTTAAGTTATAAAAAAGTGGTCTTACATCACTTATGATGTCATAAATAGTGTAATTAACTGATAAATTTATATATAGTATTTTACCGTATTTCACTATTCATCAAAAATTCAAGAATCTCAGAAAAATCCCAAAAATTCACCCTAACCATTTTTTCGATGTGTAGAATTCAAAAATGAACTAAATTTTTCAAAAATAATTTTCTAAATATTATTAATTTAATTTTTAAACACAATCATAGTTAATCCGTAAAATAATAATTTTAAGTTAAAATTAATTTTATATCACATTGAAAAATTAATCAATATCCCATTATCTTATTACCTTAAGAAAATAAAACAATATTATTATTTACTATTAAGAAGGGTCATATTACTGTTCATATTACTATTCATTTAGGGTATTTTACTCTTCACAAAAATAAATTTGGTTCTATCAGAATCCAAATGTCTTACTGATCACAACTCTAGATGACCGTTTTTCAAAATTCTAAACATAGTAGAGAAAAAGTTATGTTTAACAGATAGATTATAAAATTTTATGTTTTATAGGGAATCAATATTTCGTGCATTTAATATTTATTTTCCAGACTTTGGGGTGTTACAAAAAAAAATCTATTTCCCAATTGGAAATATCATAAAGAGAATCAAGAAGATGGTATAGGTATTGGTTATGTTACTGAAGATAAAGGGATCAAAAATGACATGTGAATTGAATGGTATATTCTTCTAGAATTGTTTACATTAAATATAAGAAGAATTATTATATTTTGGTTGAGGAACCATAAGAAATTATTCGTATATCATATTCTAGGAACGGTTTATTAAGGAATAAGATTATGAATCCTATGTAATGGTTAAATAATAAACTTGTATGATTGAATTGTGTATATTTTCAAATTCAAGGATTATGTCATAAGAATCATGAAATAAATAAGTATTTTCAAAATCATTTTTTTATAAAGGATTGAAGATGATATGTGGAATAGTGATGAAGACTTGGAAAAGTGATATATTTATTAAGGGAAGGAACCCTTAATTTAATCAAGATGTTGAGAAAAAATTATTTAACCTAGAAAAAGAGATAATTGATTTGGATAAAGTAAACTGGGTAGTAACAATAATCTTAGAACAAATTATTTATTTATTTAAAATTTAGTCTATGTCATCATGTAAGAAGTTTACAACTTGTTGGATTTAATGAATATATCCATTAATCTTTGGAATAATGAGGCATGCATGTTTTTGAAAAGGATTTGTGGTAATTCAGGTTATCACTATGTCTCAAGACAATATACAATGAGGTTATTCACATTATAGAAAGTGAGAACCATGAGATACTTTATGATATATGGGGGATCAATGTTAAACTAATTTTGTGACCTTTTTGTAATGTTTTTTATTTTCTGGAAGAGTTGAAAGGTTACAATTTATGTAGGGGATTAAGTTAAAATTCAGATAAAGTTTGTGAGATTAAAGTAATATCTCATCATATGAGTATTTATGCATATTGTATAACCTACGTTAACCATTTTCTTTGATGTTAAGTAGAGGTGGATGGAATGAATTGTCATTCTATTTATGGATCTCATGATCTTCTAGGTCTTAAAGAACGAAAAATTCCCCATCATTCCCTGGAGTAAGAGATAAAGTGGGAATTGATTAAGGAAATTCATAAGGGTGAAATTATATATATTAAAATAAATTAAATAAAGTAATAATATTTCCTTAAGTTCCTAGAAAGTAAAAAAATTACTTTAATCTAGAAAAAGGATAGTGAAAAAGATTTACCCTAGAAACATTATTTTCGATGAATCAGATGGTCCCTTAGATCATCGTTGATTTATGGCTTTTTGATCACCGACTTATATTGATAAATGTTATCTATAAATATCTATCAGAACATAATAGTTAGATTTGTTTCCCTTGTCCATGTTTTAACTTTCCACCTATGTTCTCCTATTATGAAACCTAGTCATATGTAAATTTGGGTAACTATTATGATTCCAAAATTCATTATTAAAATGATGTTTTAGTATTCATCATTACGATGTGGGTAACTATGAATGGAACTTTGAAGTATTAAATCTTTGATAACCCAGAAGAATTTTGAGGTGTAAATTCATTTTAAGGGGGTAGAATGTAACACTTAAAGATTTTTTGAATAATTGTTTTGGGAATTAATTTATTAAATTTGATATTTAGAATTTCAAAAAACACTTAAAATAGCTTTTTTATATTAAATCACTAAGTCATACTATCATTATAAGCTATAAAAAGGCACTCTTTCACTACACGCAATACCGACTTGGCTTGCATTACATGCAACACTGAGTTTTTGTGAAACAACACTTTATTATTATAATTATTTAAATGAGATAGATATATCCTAGATGTTAAACATAGTAATATTAATATTACTAAATCGTTTTTAAAATCTATTTATAATGGTTTTATATATAAAACATATTGATAATAAAATATTTAATTTTTGGTAGACTTTCTAAATTTTAAAAAATTATTTTCTTACAGGGACTTCTTTTTATGTCCTTCTATGAACAAGAATAAAAATAATTTTAGAAATTCATAGGAATTTAATGTTATAAAATAAAATAAATTTATGAATTTATAATTTCAAAATTATGTTAGGGTCAATGTTTTGGATTTTTCTAATAATCATCATTTTTTGGATGAATAGTGAAAAATATTGAATTTTAACTCAAAATTTCTTTTTTGTATAAATCTTTTATATAGTTAAATTGTATTTTAAGTTTTTTTTAAAGTCGTATTTGATATATTATACATATATTAATAAAATTTAGGTCATTTTATTCATTTTTATATTGAATTTAGACATAAAATTTTAATTAAATTTTGAACATTCTCACTTTAAAACCTCGATTTCTCGCAACATCTGCGAGATTAACAATAAAAATAATTTTCCAATTTATGTGACTTGAATTTTAAAAAATGGAATTAAATTGTTGTAATAATTAATATATTTATATTCTAATAATTTCAAATTAAATTTTCACCAAAATGATTAATGGATGTTGTTAAAAAAAATTACAGCGATTAAGGTAAAATTAAGCTTAACAATGGACTGAACCATAATATTAAGGGAAAAATTGTCCTATAAACTTTTCCAAAACCTATTTTATGGACATAATTTGTCCCATACACCAATAAGGTTCTATTATGATCCATTTGGACACTTTGGGAATAAGTATTACTTGGGAAACGTATAATTCTTTTCAAAAAATACCATGTGTGTCCTTTCCCTCCCTTATAAAAGGCTCCCACCTCTCCCCTTTATTCACACTTCTAAAACAACATTGGTTCTACCAATATCTACCCAATAATCTTCCCAAAATCCCTTAATTTCTCCTTCAATCCTATATTTTGGAATAAATCCATCCAAGGAATCCCTTTGGAGAAAACCAAAAGGACTTACCTGAATAAGTGGTAACACCCTTCCTCAATCTCTTTTATTTTATTTTCATTATATACTCCGTAAACACTCATTATTACATTAATATATAATAAGATAATTATCATAATTACAATAATATTTTAATATTAATATTTTTTCCTACAAAAACATACACTTCCAAATAATGGGTAACGAACATACAATTTATGTGTACGGTGAACTATCGCCGCATGAAACGATGATTATTCATTTTTTCTTTAAAACCTTTCATGTTTGGGAATTATGATGGAAATGCTATTTATATATGATATATATAATTTTTATTATTTTATTATGATTCTTTAATTCTTTTATAAATCATACTTTTATAATTTCATTCTAATGTAAATGTGATAACATAGTTTGTGAACCTGTGGACTATTGCCTCCTCAAAGAGATGTTATATGTTCACACACTATAAGGGATTTATTAAGAATGATTTTAATTAAAAATATGTGAAATAAAAAACATATTTATTATATTCATGAAATAATTACCTTTCTAGATATATAATTTATAATTTTATTTATTACCATTTTCACACACAAAAAGTGATATCGTCGATCTTGGATGTGTGGACTACCGCCTCCTCGATGCGATGTGATTCATTTTACATCACAAGAAATATATATATAATTATATATGATTAAATAAAATTTTATTTATGATATAAGTATAATTATGTAAATATATAGTGTTTCTTAACTTCTTTAAATAATGATGATTGAAAAAATAGAACGTTACACATGCCTACTTATGACCTACCATCACCATGATTTAATCATTGGTTCATTTTTCATAACCATAATTCATTATTGGTTTTAAAAGTTTAATTGATGTATATATATTATAATTATTTCATGATTATTATTCTGTATATGTTTATATAATGACTCTTTTGACCATAGTTGACCAACCAATGTTGTTTTGTCACATGAACTGAATGTGGTCAAAACACCATACATAAATTAATTATGTAAGTAGTTGTATAAAACAATGTCAAAAAGTTAAGTAAAATTTAAAATAAACTTGATAAATCATATCCATAAAGTAATTAATTAACATAAGTTTATTTTTTAGGAAGATAAAGTCACAAGTGACAAGTCAGACTCAAGTTAAGGGTTTTTCCTTGTCTCACTCTTATTTTCCATGAGACACAGGCATCGTACACCTAATATTTCTTATATTTTTTTAATATACATTCCATTTATGTATTAAATTGTTATTATAATTAAAATTATAGATGTTTAGATATCCATTTTATGTTCTATTTGTCATGGGGTCAATGTTTCAAAAGTTACCAAATCGGTAAAGTGATTTTGTGTCAATTTTCCTTCTTTGAGACACATGGGATGTTATGAAACTATATTTTTCCATGAGTTGTTTATATTAACTTATTAATGTTATATCATGAATATAATTATTTTCATGATATGTTAATCTTCAAGTAATTTTACTCTTTCCATTGTTTTATGATTTAAGGTTACCAAATTGGTAACCGTTTATAGTTACAATATCACCGTTTATCGAGATTGTTTATGATTATGATCCCACTAAATAAATATTATGATAAATATCTCAAGAATGTGTGTCCTTAAAATCTAGTTATTCATGTTATATCAATATAATGGTTCCATTTTTCCACACATTGGTACATAAGATAATCGAGAACATGTTTTTAATAATGTCCGAATTTACCTTCCTCTTTGGTCTGAAATATATGATCCCTAAAAGCTATGTATTTTAAGAAAGTTTAAAAAAATATTCTACTATTATCCTATGATATTAAAACTACATTTTTATCATTTTTTTACCTTTTTAAACAAAAAGGTATTTTAAAATGAATATTCATGTCATTTTATGGTTAAAAAACTTTTATAAACTTTTTACGATACAAAAGGAATGTTCGACATATATAGATTTACCTACCGTCATGAATATAATTCCCTTGAAGCTTCCTTTATAAAATTACAATGTTATTTTTCTAAAAAAATATATTTTTCCTAATATTCTAAAAATTCCTTGTTTTAATGTTCTTTTCAATGAAAAATGTTTTCAAAAATGTTTTATGTCTAAAAATTATTTTAAATTATTTTTAAATCTTATTTTATAAGTTTTCAATGTATATTAAGTTAAATGGTTCTCAAAACATTTTCCGGATTTATTTATATTTTGTTCAGAATTTTTCAAAGGAAGAGGTTTTCAAAATGTTTTCAAAGATTCCTTTATATGTTTTCATGTTTATTTTTGTGAAAATTGTTTTCAAAAGGTTTTATGTTTTAAAAAAAATTATATATCAAATAGGATATTTTACTCAAGAACGGTTTTTAAAATATATTTCAAAACTATTTCCCATTTATGATGAGATCTTTTTGTGTTACTCATCCCTTTCTGGGAAATGATAAAAATGTTCCATTTATATTCTTTCTCTGAATGGTTTATGTTTTGATGGAAATATGTTTATGAAAACTTATTTCTCTTTCACGGGTTATATGTTTATGAAACTCATACCTCTTTCACATGTTATAAGCTTTTAAAATGAATTTTTATTCACTAGGTTACACCATGATAAATTATTATGAAACCTATTTCCCTTTAATGTGTTATACCGTGATGAATACTTACAAAACCCGCTTCCTTTCATTAGTTATTCTAGGATTAAATGATTATGAAACCTATATATATTCCATAGGACATGATATGATGAAATTTTTATTGTACTCGTTTAATTTCATGGGTTATGGTTTCATTTTTTGAAACCCATCTCTTCTATGGGTCATGATATGATTCTATTTATATTATCTTTTGTCACATGTATGTATAGTTTTATTATGAGATGGATGGGATGTATAACTCCCTTCAATGCATTGGGTAATGATAAATGTTTTATGAGCTCAATGGGTACATAGGAGGTTATCCCAAGCATGAACAAAGGGTACACGAGAGGGTATTCCAGGCCCGAAAAAAGAGGGTACATGTGAGGGAATCCCAAGACCTACACGAGAGGGTACATATAAGGGAATCGTAATACCAAAGTTGGTATGTGGGTGATTAGCACAAACCTAACATGTTACTAAGGTCTTGATAAGCAACATTGACATAGGATTTTTTATTTAATTATATGTCTCCCACAATCCCATGTAATATTACCTTGTAATGCTTTTATAGCTTTTTTTTTGTTTCCATATGATATATATCTTATGAAATGCAAATATTTATTCCATGAATTATGTATATGATCTTTGATATGTAATTTTTTATCTTCAAATGTTATTCACATGTTCTAATACTCTTATTCTCATGTTATTATTATGTATCTATTTTACCCTTATTTAGGATCTGATCTGACCCCTTTATTATGTTTCCTTTTCCTATGTTATAATGTAAGGTTTTAGGTATAATTACTAAAGGGGAGATCTTTGTGGGAATTATTGAAGATCTTTCACCGAGTTAGATTATTTTTCGTACGTTTCCAAAGACACTAAAATATTATGGCCCATGGGAATGTACTTTTTCATATGTTGAATATTAATCTAAAATGAAGTAATAAGCATGTATGTTAACCTTGGGACTCTATAAGTGTTCTACCATGGGCATAAGGTATGTGGATTATCACATTTCTCACAAATTCTAATTATTTTACTGCTAGTTTACACGGTTCTGCACACCATACATTCATTGAATTTCTCCTTAATAAATTTAATGCCTTAATTAAATTATACAAAACTTTTTAGGTTTCCCATATAACACCATGTGATGGTTGGAGGTTTTCAACCTCATATTGAACCTCCTTTAATGCATACTCATGTATATTCCCATGATATACCGCATAATTGGGTTGAATGAGTTTGAATTTTTAGAGGGATCCTTATTGAACTAACTGAGATGCTAGGAAAAGTATCGTACCTTCTTTCCATGTGATTACATGTGATTAAAATGGTTAAATTTTTGAAATGTAAAAGGTGGAATGAGATGGATGAACTCATAGACAATGTATGATTGTGAAATGTATTATGAAATGGGTTAAATGATAAAGGCAATAGTTAATGAATGACCTTTGATTTCCTTATTTTATCAAGTTGATTATGGATTGATCAGTACGGTAGTGAGGCATTCCATGGATTCCATAGACATTTATACTCCATGGATCCAAGATTATGTTGGATTCCTTGGACATTTCTACTCAAGGGGTCTGATATTATGATGGATTCCATAGATATTTATGCTCTATGGATCCTGGATTAATTTGGATGCCACTAAAATTTCTACACAATAGATATAGGATTACGTTGGATTCCTTGGACATTTTTACTCTACGGATCAATATTAAATTATATTCCCTGGATATTTCTACTCTTTAGATCTGACAATGTGGGTATGATACGTGATTACTTAGTATTGGCTGCAGATGATGTTTTTTCCATGCTTTATTCTTATCCATGTTTATAGTTTCTTGTTTATAGTGACCCATAGTAGGCTGGATAGTACCAAACTTACTTTATTTCTATTATATTTTGTACACTTCTTCAACTTAAATACAAATACTAGACTTGTTATAGACACCATTAGTGGTGGACTACTATGTGCTACCACATACGCTATTTGGGCCATCTTTGGGTACCCACAAAAACATCATTTATGCTGGTAGGAACCATGTAAAGAACCTTATTTACAATTCTTGATTAATTAATCATATGATCGGAGGTTCACAGAACTAATTTATAGATCATTAAGTTATTTAGAAATACTAATTTTGGTCTTTTGTACTTTAGATACATGTATTGCACTAGATGATTCTATCAATGTAAAGCCTGCCTTTTTGTATAGACACCTGAAATATTCATTATGTTATATTTGATATCACCTTCGACTTTTTAATGTGTACTCTTAGGATGATTTACCACCACTATAAATTATTATTAGATCTATCTTCCACTTTTCTATGTTTTTTTTATCGTTGTATGACTATGATCATGAGGGTATAGTCTCACCATAGTATTACCTTATATCCTTACTTCTAGTTGATAGCCTCTGGCATATGGGGAGGTTTTCTTTAGTCCATGTGACGTCCTGACTCAGTCAGGATATATTTTCTCTCTCAATGGAGGATCTATGAGTTGCGAGAGCTTAAAGAAGATAGTTGTTGCTGAATCTACAATGGATTTTGCATATATATATATATCAGCTTCTGATACGGCTAATGAGACATTTTGGATATTAAAATTTTTATAAGATCTTAATGTGGTACCTAATATTAAATACCCAATCACATTATATGTTCATAATACTACAATAGTGTCTTTTGAAAGATTAATTTCATACCAACAGACAAATAATATTCTTTGGAAATATCACCTCTTGTGGGTTTGTCTCAAAGGGGTGAATTTTCATTAAAAAACATTTCATGTAATAAAACATGGTGAACCGCTTGACTAAAGTATTATCTTAATATAATCATGACTATTATTTGATAAGTAATGGATTGAATGTTTTTAGAAGTAGGCTCTAATAAAAGTGGGATTCTATTGGATTTGGTGCCCTAGAATCAACTTCTGTTCACTGTATAATAACTTTTATTCATTGTTTTGAATATTAATAAACACCTTATCCCAACATGATTATTCCTCTGAACTACATAGTATGAGATAATGTCCAAATAGTATTTGTTTTACTTAAAGGTCATAGAAGTTCCCTGTAATGATGAGAACCCAGTAGTTTCATGACAATATTCTTAAATATATGTTCTATAGTTACAAAAAAGAATTTCAGGGTAAAATGATAAAGGCTATCACGGGTGTAGACTTAAAATAAATTTTGTCACATTTTCATGGTGTACGCCTTTGGTAATTTTCAGTGTAGGAAATTAGGAGAAAATGACCCGCCAGTAGGAAATCCACATTTATATCTATCATCAAAGCCTCCTATCTTCATACATTTATATTGTTACGTAGAATTTAATATTATTATTAATGGATGTTATGAGTCACATACATTTATGTATTGATGAAAACTGTGAAGATATTTTTTTTGTGAAGTATGATACATTGGGTGTATCACGAGTAATATTTCATTAATAAATAATATGAAAAATGATTCCTCAATTTTATTATTTAATAAAAGTTCATATATTATAACCTTTGATGGAAATTATAATTCCTAAATAAATCCATGTCCATGGTGTTCTATAAGAATGTTAACTTTCATTAAATTCAAATAAAGATACATCAATAATATAGAGATCAGTGTTTTTAGTTCAGATCGAATTTTAAGGGAATTGGAATATTTGGTGATTTCAGGATGGGTTGTTTTACAAAAAAATATTTAGAGAAAAATTCTAAGAGTTTTAATACTTAAGTGTTTTATTTATAGACTTAGGTGATTTCCCTAGAGGTTCCATGGCTGCCTCATTGACATTAAGATGTATCGGGGTCTGGAAATCAAAGTTCTGGAAGGTCTAATAGAGGCACACGGTTGGCTAAAACCATGCAGGCCTGAGAAGAAAATTGTGTTGCCAATTTTAAGGGAGTAGAACACTCCACATGGACTATGCATGGTTTACCCAAACTGTTCATCTAGCCTGCACGGTTAGATCCACTTAGGTATCACCCATTCACCATTCATCATAGGGTTGGTGCACAGTTAGGGTATCCTTGTGGGTAAACCATACAAGGTGTTTTTGGAAAGAATTAGTTCTATATTGTTGGTGTGGGTTTTTTACAAACCATCCATCCAAACCATGTGACTCAGTTTTTTGGATTGAAAGTACCTAAATAGCCTTAATGAGTTTTAAAACTCATTTTCATTCTATCTTTCATCTTCACCAGTAGGTGTCTCCTCTTCTTGGCACTATGGCTTCCTCCCAAGCCCACACTAGGATTTTTGTTAACTCCTCTCTCTATCATCTGATTCGGGCACCATCAATCTATATGGATCTATATCAGAATGACATACATTCCTTTATTTTCGTTTCTTCTTTAGTTTGGTATAGATTTCTCTATTTATGTTTAAGATATTTTCCCCTTTTATGAGGTTCTTCATCAATTTTTTTATTTTATCCTGATCCGAGTCGAATCTGGATATGTTACTGGATGAACTATCCTATATGGACCTATGGTAGGTGGTATTGTGATTTTCATTAAAATTTGAAGTGTTTATATATACCATTATGTCATGCTACCAATATTCAAGGAATCACCCCATCAATAGATTTTGATACTTGATATTAAATGAAAGGTATCACAAATTCAATTAATGAGGCCAATTGATAAATGAATTATAGGTTATGAACCTTGAAACCAGAACTAACCCTTTGGTTGTGATTTTTATTAAAATGAACATTATTATGGAATATAAATTTGGATTCCTTTTTGGTGTAACCTTTTTCCTTTTCCAAGGGATGTTTAATATTGAAATGATGACGATGAATTGGCATGTGAATTCAGTTGATGAATTGAAATGTTAATTGAATTGAGAGATGAGTTGTCAATTATAATGGAAATGGGTTATATAGAGTGAATGGATGAATAGTCCAATTGGATATGACATGGAATTTTTTATTTAATAATTAATTACTAATTATATTGAATTTTACATGTGACTAGTTTAGTGTAAATCCTTATAATATTGGCCAATGACATAAGTCACCTCCTGAGGTGAGATTGAATTGGACATTCTTGGTGTTGACCTTGGAATGTTAAATGTTTTTTATTAAATTATTTGATTAAATTTTGTTGAATTATTGAAATACAAATGAAATGAATTATAAATGTGATTTTTATATCAATTGTGAACTGATTTGTTAAATAATATGGAATTGATGACATGGCCCTAGAAATTTTCCTTATAATGGATTGTTTAAGCATGTGACGCATGTTATAATTAAATTCCATTTTGAGTAGTTGAATGGAAAGCCTTATAAGCTTGGCCAATGACTTGATTCACCTTGTGAGGTGAGTTTTAATTGTATTGGATAGGGCATTGACCCTTGGTATAATTGAATTGTTTGATTGATAATGAATGTTATATTTCATGGGTGAAACATGGATTTAAATGAAGAATTACATAGATTGACTCATTTGGAATTTTTCATGCTTATTCCCAAAATATTCATGGACTCCTAATATGGATTTCTAAGGATAGACTCATGAGGAGGCTCGCTATTATACACCTGAGTGATACTTGGACTTCAAAGGACATACTCATAGGGGTGACTATTATATGTCGAGTGATACATTGAATATATAGGGGTTTACAATGATGGACTCAAAGGTAATTTTATCATTATGCCATGGGTGATACTTGGGGCCCCATAGTGGACAATCATGGATAGAATAGTGTGGAAGTAATGTTGTACCAAACCTAGAGCGATTCATGGGTTCCTGAGGATCTCCTTGATCAATCTAGTAGGGTGTTGATTTTTATTATACCTAGAGCGATAGATGGATTCCATCATTGGGATTCCATGAATGGGATCATGTTCATATTTGATTAATATATTTAATTAATTATATGACACATATTCCAATCAAAAGAACACGATTGGATTCATTCTTTATTATTACTTATTGGATGGCCTGTTTAGGAATCCTTTTCTTACCTATCCATACAGGGGATGTCGGGATACACATTGGGTAGCAAGGCTTATAAAATAAATGAGTTTAATGGTTTATTATTCATTATTATAAATGAAATAGGACTGACTGTTGAATCGAATACTTATTACTTAAATCAAATTAAGTAAATGAAATGGTTATAAATGGGAACCTGAACTTATGGGATGTTTACTTATGAGTTTTTCCTTTAATATTTTTATATATATTTATATCTATACACTATTGTTATATATATTCATTGACTGGATGTTACAAGCCTTGTGTGTTTGCCTATTGGGATTATGTCCCACAACATGTTCTGGGTTCCTTGTGTACCTGAATAGACTATATGATTGTAGGTATGGATAAGGTAAATATCTCTACTAAAGGTTCTTTATTGATTCTTAGGGTAAGGTGAGTATGGTATATATCTGAGGCTTGCAATGATAGAAGGATACCTTCGGACTTTAAATACTTTTTGTATATGTATTTTACATCTTCCATGAATATTTTTTTGGTTATTTGTTTAGAAACATGAAACATTCATCATTTTGTATATCGTATGACTTCTGGAATCATTTATTTATTAGTCTTCCATTGTTTATTTCATGTCTTTGTAATTTTATACTTCCACTAATTTTATGATGTTGATATTCCGTTGTGATATACTCTAGTGGTGAGAGAATAGTCTCCCCACAGACACCCTTAGTCCCTCACTTCTAGTCAGCGTCCTTTGGTGGTTGGGGAGATGCACTTGAGGCTATGTGTCCAACCGGTATTGAATAAATATTGAGTGACACCTGGGTTCGGGATGTTACAAACCAATATCATAGATTTCTTTTCCTTTTCCTTACTATTATGGGTCATGTAGACAGAAGACTAGTAATGTGTCGGTGCTTCGTGAATATCCATTTCTGGGACTGATTACCCCAGCCATGGGGAAATGACCAAATGGCTAGGGCTTGGATTGTAGTTCATTCTCTTCAATATTAAAATTGATTATTATTTCACCGAGAGTAAATGGTGTACTTTTTATTGCTTATTTATTTATAAATTGTGGTCTTTTACCCTTTTCCTAGTATATAAAGGATGTATCAATTCATGTATAATTATAGAAACATATAAATTCACAACAATGCATATGTAATGACATGTAGTTTCATTATATATTTTTCTACTAAGTATGATTAGTTTCCTTGAGTGTTATGACATGATTTGAATCTCTTTAGTATGCATGTTTATTAATCATGTTAATTTATTTTGTGCTTAAGTGATTATATGACATGCTTCCAATTAAAAATAATTTTTATTTATTTTTACTTCTTATGAGAACATTCTATGTTTGATTTTGATATTTTAAATTGGTTCCATGGGAATAAATTTATTGGTTTCATTTTAAGAGAGATCCATTTTTCAATTATAAGATGTATAGACACCTTATAATTTTGGAAAGGTAACCTGTGTATTTGGACTAACTTTGACCTTGGTATATATCTCTTGATACCTTTGAAAAAAATTAGAGGCTAATAAAGTTGATATTTAAATGTGGAATTATTTCAATTAATGGGATCCAAGTGACAACCTGTAAATTGTATGGGCCCTTTATGGATTGGTAGATGGCCACACATATGACTGATCCATTATATATGACCATGGAATGTATTTGAATTGTTATAAATGTAAAATGCATTTAATTTTTATCTAAAATGAATTGGGTGCCTTTGAAATAGCTTTTTATTACCTTTATAAATGCACTACTAGAGCCATGTAGGTCATTTATGGTAGTTTTATAATAAGATAACCCTCTATGGGTGTTTTTGATACTTTAATAAATAACCAACATCTATTGGGTTTCATTCTTATAAACCCAAAATGGCTTAATAGGCCCCTCATATGTCTCTTTATTTGTTAAAAAGAATATATATACTAAATTACCTTATTATGATAGGATGTCTAAAAATAGTTAATGATTAAAAATGATGTTTGATAATAATTTCCTGTTTTTCATTGGGCTATTAGTTAAATCAATGGCCTAGTGATTTTTTTACAAAATGGGTACTTGATGTTTTTTAAAAAAAATTAAAATTTTAAATATTGATGTGAATCGATGTAATGATCTTTAATATGGAACCTAAAGTGGTTCCCCTTTCTGAAACCCTCATATAAGGGTAGTATAACTTTCTCATTGAGTTTCCTTGGAATAGAAATGTGAGCATTTTACATAGGCCTTTTTCCTTTTATCAATGCCTTAAATTATAGACTTTTGAGCTTAGTGACATTCTGATTTGATATGACCTAGTGATATGGTCGATTCTTTTGGTTTCTTAAGGGGATATATCATGGTAGGTATAACCCTTTTAACTTAAATTCCTTGATAAATTCCCCATGTTTTTATGCTTGTTGTCATTTTGGATCCATTTCCCTTAGTTGTAATTTTATCTTTTAAACGACACCTTCTTTTGGTTGGGTGGTTATTGTATTCTTGACCCTTGTTATGGGTATCAACATCGATTAATGCCCAATTTCAGAAGGTTATACATGCCAAGGGCATGGTCGGCCACTTCGTAGGTCTCATAACCTTGTTTTCTATCCTTGGGTGACTCGATAGGTCATTATTATGTTTTATGGTCGTATGAGATAATGTTATTTTCCGACAGCTTCTACATGATACATATGATACTTGATTTCATATGTTGGAAAACCTATGGATAATACTCTGGATGTGCTTTTTTATCATGAAACCTCAGGGCAGTATGCATTGAAATATGTGGTACCAATCGAGTTGCTAAATGATGTAACGAACCAGTTGAGTTCAGTCAAACTGATGAACCTTGTGCTATTGAGTATGTTATTGGGTCATCTTCAGAGTAGAGTGACCAAAATTTTAATGAAATCAAGTTCTTCCCCATGGTCAGGAAGTATTTCTAGGGGATTGGATTTTTTGACCAGCTCCTTAGGTCGGTTTATACTATCCTTTTTGAAAATTCTCTAACATTGTGATCATGGATCAGAGGATCATCACACATACATTTAAGGAGATTTTGATCTAATGTTCTTGTGAGTAGTTGGTCTCCCAATAATTTGATGGAGAGGACACTCTTAAGGTGGTGAGAGTCGAATCATTTCTAGTGGATATGTGCTCTTTTGGTTAGAAGGAACAAAACCAATGATGACCATTGGAAATAGTTCACCGTGTTTGAATGCCTTTGAGGCATGAAAGTCTTGAATCAGGTGGGTTCTTCTTCAGCATCAGAAATTCATTAAGGTTTTCTATGTATGAGAACCTTATGAACACCATTAATCTCAGGTGGAATTCAGTGGTTAATCATAAATGATCACAAAAATTCCTTTTGTGGTAAGAGAATTGTGGTCAATTAAATGACACAACATCAGTAGGTGAACCTGTGATTATTTTAAGGAGTAGTATAGTAGTGGTTCGACAGATCTAATTGGTAATCCTCGACATCCTATTAGTGTACTATGGTGTAGTGATGATCATGTAACCTATCTTGACATTGGCGTTAATTCACTAATAGATCATTGGTATTACACCATGCTAAATTTTTACAAGTCGTTTGGGATTTTTTGGTGGTTTTTTTAGTGTTTCGTGATGGATGTATTGTTCTTTTCATAGCATGGTTGGTACTAAGTGATAGTTTGTTGCCGAAGTAAGAACCCCTTGGATTAAATCTTGGAAACCATCCATTTATTTTGACTTTGACACCTGGTAGATGAAACTTTGGGCTCAATCAATGTTCTTATGTGGATGTCTTATCTTAGTACCAGCATCATACTGATAACATGGAGTATGTACTGCCTTGGGATAGATCCTTATAGTCTATTTTAATGAATCTGACATTACCCAAGACTTGTACTTGGGCTCAGTGGTGTTCATAAAGGGTAATGACTCTAGTGGGTTGGATCTGGGTTACACCTTTCTCTAGTTAAGGAATGATGGTTCAATGGTCAAATGATGTTTTGACTAAGGAATTTCACCATATGTCAGGCATGAGATTTGGTGAATATGTTTGTGGTAATTATAGTATTCCTTATAAGAAGGTATTGTGGTTCAATTTTTTACGTGTCCCTTATCTAAGCCTGGCATCTTTAAGAATGGTCAGGCAGAGGTGGTAAGGCTTGTTATCCTTCTTGTTTAATGTATATGGAATGTGAAAGACAAATTTTGGGTATGTAATTTGGAGTAGGCGAGTGAATTATTTTTCATATTAGGTTTTCATAGAAATCATGCTTGAATTTTCTAAAAGTTTAGGTGCGTAATCGAACATTTAACCATTTGAAAAATCATGCATGAATAATCGCTAAAACTCTGAGAGAAATGCTTGGTAGGAATCTCTAACGGTGGACATACCATTATTCAGAATTCGTCCCTTCCTAATTCTAAGACCTATGGTAGGGAGAACAATCAGAAATATGTTTAAAGAGATGATGTAATTATCATTTCTCTAGAAAAATGAGATCATCTAAGCATTATTTTATAGTTTTAGTTGGAAATAAATTGTTGGCTTGGGTTTTAATGGCCTATGTAACGTATGATTAAGAAATGAATTGAGCTTCGTTTGGTATTTGGAAATGAAACATGACCATTTAAATGAGACTTCATGGACCTTTTAGGTTGATTTATGTTTTTATTTTTTCCCTAAGTATTATCTAGGAAGAAAATTTATAAGGTGGGGAGTTTTTAGAGTCTCATTTTTTTGAACAAGATGGAATTACAAAAGGAATTTGAATTTCTAGTGATTAATGTATTGGTCGTTTTATAAACCGAGATTCGTAGTTAAATTTTTAGAGTTGGAACACTTTGAAATATTTTTTATATATATAAGTGAAGTCTCTATAGTTTAATGGGGTGACTCATTGAGTCTCAAATGCATCAGGGTTGGAAATCAATTTTTTGGTGGGTCTAATAAAGGTTCATGGATTGTCTAAAACCGTGTGGCCCCCGTCGAAAATACTTGTGGTATGTTTCAAGGGATGAGAATTCTCCTCATGGGTTGTGATAATTTTACCCAAACCATGTTCCAATCCCACATGGTTAATGAAATTTAGGAAATACCCTCAAACTATTTACCGCATGGCAGACATACAGTTTGGGTAACTGTGTGGGAGAAACTATGTAAGGTGTTTTCTTAAAGAATGGGTGTCATAATGTTGGTGCCTAATTTGGACAAACTGTGAGACCTAGTTTTGGGAGTAAAATTACCTTAATGTTCTTAATGAGTTATAAGACTCAATACCCTTCTTTCGTTCTTCTTCATAGGTGGGTATATCCTATTTTTGGTGCTGTGGATTCCTCCTAAGACTACCCTAGGATTTTAGACCACTCCTCTACCTATCATCTTATTTGAGCATCTTCGGTCCCTATATATCCATACTAGTGAGATCTATATTCTATTTTTGTGTCGTTATATTTTATTTTGGTATCGGTTTCACTTCTTATGTTCAAGAACATTTCCCCTATTTAACGTTTCTTCATTCATTCTTCGATTTTCTTCTGCTCTGAGTCAAATAAGGAGTTCTTAGTGGACGAGATATCTTATATGTCCTATTGTTAGTGGTCTCATTCTTTTTCTTAAAATGTGATGTGTTTATATATTTTATTGTGATGCATTCCTAATATTTGGTGCATCTCTGGTTTAATGTATTTTGAAACTTATTGTAAAATTTTATGTATCGCTTATTCCATTAATGAGAATCTTTGATAAATGAGTTATAGGGTATGTACCTTGAAACTAGAACCACCAATTTGGGTGTGTTGTTCTTTTAATGGACATTATGATGGAATATTAATTTAGATACCTTTGAGGTGTTCCATTTTCCCCTTTTCTAAGGAATGTTTAATATTTAAATTCTAATGGTGAGTTTACATTTGAATTCAATTAATGAATTTAAATATAAATTGAATTGTGAGATGAAATGTGAATTATAATGGAAATAGTTTAAAGAGAGGGAATGGATGAAAATTTCATCGGTTATTCTAGGAAATTGATTTGTATGCTTAAATTTATTTTTATGTTGTATTTTTCATGTGTGTAGTTTATTGGAGAGATTTCTAATCTTGGATAATGACTTGAGTCACCTCCTGGGGTGATATTGAATTGGATGTTCTTGGTGCTAATCATGACATGTTAAATGTGTTTTCTTATATGATTTGATTAAATATTTTACAATTGTTGAAGTGTAGTTGAAATTAATTATAAATGGGATTATTATATCAATTGTGAATTGATCAATTAAATAATGGGGAATGGATTCCATGACCCTAGACCTTTTACTTGTAATGGATTTTTTATGCATTTGATGCTAGTAATAAGTATATTCCAACCTAGGTAGTTGAATGGTAAGCCTTATATGCTTGGCCAATTAATTTAGTTACCTTTTAAGGTGAGTTTGAATTGAATTAGATAGGGTTATTAACCTTGGAATAATTTAATTGTTCAGTTGATATTGAATGTTATATTACATGGGTGACACATGGATTCAAATGATGAATTCCATGGATGGACTCATTTTTTATTTATCCTGCTTATTCCTGAGTGATACTTGGGCTCATAATATGGATTACCAAGGACAGACTCATGAGGGTTATAACTATTATACACTATAGTGATACTTTGATTACCAAGGATAGACTCACATGGGATGACTATTATTTGTTGAGTTATATTTGGAATCCATAGGGATTTCTAAGGACTTACACAATGAAAATTTGATCATTATGACATGGGTGATACTTGGGATCCCTTAGTAGACCAACAAGGATATAATTATGTGGAAGTAATGATGTACCACACCTAGAGTGATACCTAGGTTCCTTAGGATCACCATGGTTTGGCTCGTAGGGACATCATTTTAATTATAGCCGGATCGATACCCAGATTCCAACATTGGAATTCCATCGATGGGCATATGTTCATAATTGATTAATGGATCAAATGAATTTTGTGACATTTCTTCCAAGACAAAGCATAATCATGGATTCGGTATATATTATTACTTATTAAATAGAATGTTTAGGCATCCTTTGATTATATATACACACAGGGGAAATTGGGCTATGCAATGGGTCTCAAGGCTAATAAAATAAATAAGACGACTGGTTGCTTGAACATGATTATAAATGGCACTGGACGAACTATTAAATCAGGGAATTGTTAATTAAATCAAATTGATTAAATAAAATGTATATAAATGGGAACCTTGACTTATGGGATTATTAATTTTGAGTTCTTCCATTACTTTTTATATATCTTCCTACACACTATTGATATATATATTCACCGACTTGATTGCACATACTTTGGGTGGTTTTTTATTGGGATAATGTCGCACACCATGATCAGTCCACCTGGGGTACCCGAATAGACTATATAATTGCATGTATGGACAATGGAAAGTTCTTTACTACAGGTTCGTGATTTCTATCTTGGGGAAGGGGAGAATGGGTCTGAGGAGAGGCTCACGATGCTATTTGGATACATTTTCCCTTTTTTTACTTTTCTATATGTATTTTATATCTTCCATGTATACCTATTTTGGATATTTTTGTAGAAACATGAATCATTCATCATTTTTTTATTAATTATTCATGTAGTATTTATCATAAATATTCCTTCAATATTTATTTGAGAGAATATTTTACAGGATTAATATTTAATAAATAGTTATTTTCTATTTACTGAATATAATATTTATTTAATTTTTTGACAATAATGTAGTGATTTTTATTTATTAAATAAATAGTTATTATTGAAGGTCCTATAAATATTATGGATTAATAGTGGATCGTGTTTCATGGCCTTATGAGAAATAATATATATTGAATATTATTTTAATGAATAATATTTAATTTAATTCAATGGATTTGTACATGTCAATAAAAAATATTAATAATATTTTTATTAATATAGACAAGGGGTTCATTGGAGTTAATAAAAAATAATAAAGTTTCATGTGAAGTTATTATTTTCTAACCCTAGCAGTATATAAACTCAATTATTTTATTTCCTTAGTTTTAAAAATTACTTTTGGTTGTGCACAACGACATCCAGAAAAAATTGTAGAGAATCCCTAGAGATATCCCACTCATAGAATTTTATCATTAAAGAAGAGAGATCCTCCTCTGAAACCCCTCTCAGTTATAGAGAGATCAAAGAGAATCCTTTTTAAGAAATTCTCATGGTGATCAAAGATGAATGACATAAGCATCAGGATATGTTGTGCTAGAACCTGGAGATTACTATCGTGACATATGATGGTTCATGGAATAAGTGTGGATCACCTTCATAGGGAATATACTTTTGGTTCCAACAAAATAGTGATATTATAGTTTAGAGATATTCTCAAATCCATTAACGAATAATTAATTAATTTCAAGGCAACTTGTTCATTGTTAAAATTAATTATTTATAATATGTGATCATCATGCATCTTGGTTATGATATTCAAACATAAAATTTTCTTTGATTCATTTAAATTTAACACTAAATATGTCATCATGTAATTATTAGATGAATAATATATTAAGAAAGAAATATGAGTTGGGCATTCTCCATCCGGCTCTTTTGTTTCACCTAGAACCTTCAAAAATACTTTAGAAAAATTATCATGTGAATTTGAACTGGCATCAACACAATGTTTCTTTCTATACATAATGTATTTACATATAATATATTCGAATCAATATATATTTATATATACTAAAATATTTAAACATATTTAAAACCAATATTAAATAAATTATATAATCTATGCATACCTTACTGGTAAGTTTCAAGGAAATTCTAGAGAGACAAAGTAAAAAAAATACCTAACACATTGCCTAACTGTAGAAAAATCGTCAATGGGGAATGATAATCTAGTTATTTCATCTATAATATCTCATATCATTTCCTTAATATGATCCATCTCTATCTATTTATGATTTCATTTGTCCCTAATATAATTAGTTAACCCATATTCTTCAATATGATATTGGATATCCTTAATATTTAACTCATAGTAGACAAAAAACAGTGGAGAAGGTGGTGGAGGTGTGAGATATATATTATAAAGTTTTTTATTCATGTCTAAAGACATTTAATATATTTATTAACTAATAATATCCTCCATCTTTTCATCCATCTCTTAAAAATTATCTTTTAACGAGTCTATTTTTTTAAATGCATCTTCCCTCAAAGAAGTACACTAATGAATGGACAATATTTTAATATATACACCTACCTCATATCCTCTTACAAGATCTTGGGTTGTGAGGGTTTTCTAATGTTATAGTGTAAATATAATTATAACCCATGGGTATGACGGTTCCCTATGTGAACTTCTCCTCAAAGGATTCCTCTAAAGAATATTCGAAAACTTTATTCATGAATTAGAAAATATATAGAGTTTAAAAATAGCGTAAATAAATCTTTACAATCCTTTTAGTTATATACTTTGACTATTTTGTAATATTTTTTCCACTTCTCATCATTTAGTCCCTTTTCCATTATTTATGTCTAGCTAAGGGGGGTGAAAGGGTAGAATCTATAGATCATGAAGACTGGAATCTCATTTCTTCAAAATTACTACCCATCATCTACGATTAATGTAAAAAATACCCTCCATGGGATAAAGTATGAAGTTATATATTCTCTTCTTGGATTTTCTAATGAGATATCCTCAGTTCCTATTAATTAAGGTTAAATAATTAATATGTTTATTTTTAGTGATTATACAAATAAGAATAAAATAGTTACATTTCACTTTCAAGAAAATGATTCCCTCCTTTTCCTTTCAAAAAAAAATATCCTCCATATATATTTATTCATAAAACTATATATTTTATATGTATTTTAATTTTTTATTCAACTAAAAATGAAACTTCTAGTTAGTGTTGATTCAAAATCCCTCCATCTACTTGTATAAAGAAGTAAAAAAATTCTCCTAACTTTTTTTGTTCAAGTAAATCATATGTCATCTAATGAGAGGAAAAAATAATCTATATTATTAAAAACATGTCATGATAAATAAAATAATTATAAATTATCCTAAAATAATAGTCTACCATAGCTGATCTATTGTCATATAGTTGAAACTTCACCAATTAGAAATCAAAATTCTTACTTATGCTATATATTTCATAGAAATAAACATCAAATTTTATTTGAATTTAAACACAAATGATAACCATTAACCTTAAACATGATATATTTTTCCTTCTACTTTCTAAAATAAAGATATAATTTAGGTAAGCACGTGAAACCATGTTTACCAATATTGGAAGTCTTCTCATTCCCTATAGTTGTAGGAGACTCCTATGAAAACGAATAAGGAGGCTCCTCAGTAGATGTATATAGGTTTCCTTTCATATAATATCAAAAGTTATTAGTTGATTAGTTTGAAATGATGCTATAAATAAATTATAAAACAATTAAAAAAATTATAAAAAACCAAACTATTACATATAAAATACAATAAAAATCATAAGATTATACAAAGAAAATAAAAATATCCTAAAAAACATTTTATCATATTCCTTGGATTATTCATATAAAATGCTAAAATATTTCTATAAAATTTATGATACATTAAATTGTATAGAAATAGGAAAAAAGTATATAAATCATTATAAAAATTAAACTATTAAACCTACAGTTGAATAAAATTTAGAAAATGATACAAACTAAACTAATCTAAACTAAAAACACTATTTATAATATTCATTAGAGTAGTTAACAAAACTAATAAAAAGTGTTTAAAACCATTATGTGTCATGAAATTATAGAGAAATAAGAAAACAAAATTTATGTAAAATATTATACAAATCCAAATTTTACATACATAATCAAATAAAAAATTTAAATTCATACAAAAAAAAACAAAACTAAGCTAAATAAAATATTTATCAAATTCATTGGGGGTAGATAACTAAAATGATATTGTTGGTCTAAGTGAGTAACTCAAGTGGGTGTGAATTGTGTTCCCAATAAAAGATTATATTTAAAAACAATTTAAAATTTAAATCCCACAAGTTAATAAGAACACAGTGTTAATCAAAATAGTAGACTTATAAAAATTTGACCATTTAAAAAACTCATAAGTGGTATTAATTCTCAATTAAACTATTTTAGGAATTATTTAACTCTTTAAATTAACTTACTTATTGAACACTTTATATAAACACATATTAAGACTAACTATCAAAGTAAAAAAAATATATGTTTCAAAGAAAATACACATTTAATATTCACAAAAACAAAACTAATAAATCACATTGCATAATATAAACAAGTGGTTCAGTCTCAAGCCAAGGCATAATCCCATCCACTTATAAATATCTACATATTTTGATATTAAAACCAATTCATTTTAAAAGGTCTTTGGTGTCCTTACTTTGTTTTAAAATAATTTCATATTTACTTTGAGAGAAGTGAAAACCAATAAAGAATTTTAACTCACATATTAAACTTATTTCAAATTCACTATGCATCATTTTTGAAAAATTAGTATTCAAATAATTTTTAGTAGATCCAAAATTTATATCATAAATATATATTTTTACAAAAAAAATATTTTTAAAGTCATTTAAAAACTAAATTAGTATAATATATGCCTTTTGAAAAACCTTTTGAAAATAGAAAATAGAAAAACTTATCACACCAAGAGCTAAGTGGTTGTTTTAATCCATATAAGTCTTTTTTTAAATTTAAAAACATGATATGGAAAATTAAGAGTTTCAAATCCAATGGTTTGTTTATCAAAACCATACTAAAAAATATAACTATTTAATAATTCACTCTTGACATCCATTTGATATAGTTTTAAATCCAAATGTGTTGCATAGGTACTCATCATTCTAATGGACTCAAAACAAGCCACTGGAGTAAAGGTTTCCTCATATTTATTCCCCTCTTCCTAACTATATCCTTATGAAACAAATTTAGATACATTTCTAACAAAATTTCATAACTCATCAATTTTGTTTCTAAACACCCAATTAGTTTCCATGGTAAATGTTTATTAAGATATATCTAATAGTTTTAAAAAATTATTTCTTCCAAATTGATTAAGTACTTATTGAGTTTCTATAATCAAAATTTCATTATTAATTTCATAACTGATTTTCTTAGGATCAATATATGAAAAGAAAACATGATGTTTAACCTAATTTCTAATAGAAACTCTAGTTTGGGTTCCCCTATCTAGGTCTCCAACTACAGTATCTAAGGGATAGTATCTATGAGTCTGAAATATTCTACGAAAATAAGTGATGGATATCTCATTATACTCTACAGGTTTGTGTTCAAGATGTTCCTTAGAACTGGATGATTTTTTTATTTCAGATAACTGTAAAAAGTTTTAGCTTTTAATTACAAACTAGCCTTTATTTTATTATCCATTTGGGTGTGGTTCCATAGCAATGATTATTTGACTCCAACTACCTTTCTCTTCATCTTTGAAGGATATTATTTCTCGATGAATTAGTATTGAAGAATTCATGGCTTGTCTTGGTCAACCAACTCTTGTACATACATCTTGGTTTTCCAACTTTTTTGGATTTCACTCATTTGTTTTATGTTTATCTGACTCATGGATCCTTTTTGGTAGTTCATGTAAAATCATTGGGGAGTGTTAAACTTCAAGAATGCTTTTACTATTATTATCCTTCATCTATGGTTGGGTCTGTTTTCTCAACAACTACTCATTCTAATTATTTTTTCACTTTTGGTTGGGTATTGTGGTATGTAACATAGGATTTTTGTCTTCTTATCTTAGTATCTTTGTTTTTACCCCCACCCCCTTAATCCGATATTTATGTAAGCTCATTACACATTGTACTTTTAATATAAATTTTTTTTGTAATAAATTTCATTGGTGTAATGAACTAGGTGACCGGTTCATGTCATCACTTTTCTCCAAAAAATAGATTACAAAGTTCATCCTCAAGATTTTCTAAATAGGTTTTAGGTTCATGTGGGTATATTTCATCAAATTTGTAATGAATGTATACTTACACAATCTTAGTTTTTTTACTAAACACCATATATGATGTAAAATATTTATAGTACCCAATGAGGATTCCATTATCACTCTTGGAAGAAAATTTTCCAAGGTTATCATTTTTATTGGGAATAAAGACTTTTTAACCCAAAATTATAAAGTAATTATCGTTTGGTTTTAATCCATTTCATAATTATTATGGAGTTTTATTTAATGGAGGCATAATTAACACTCTATTTATTATATAATAATTTGTATTCATAGGTTTATCAAAAAAAATCGGTAATTCATAGTCATTGATCATGGTCATAGAAATTTTTTGAAGGGTTTTATAAGATCCTAGATTTTATATAAGGTATGAAACTATTTTATTTACTATTTAATTTCTTTTTTAACCTAATTTGAATATCTAGTGAGGATATAGAGGAAACAAGGGTTTCTATGGCTTATCAGGAACCCAAATCCTATGATTTTGAAAAATAAAGTTGTGTTACCTAGTTAGTATAAACTGTGTCACCCAAGCCGCATAGTTTGATGAAACTGTGCAACGGGGGATGCAAACCCACACAAATTCTATTAAGTTTTTTACAGAGACTAATTGAATGGTTGGTACACTATTTCTATAACTATTCACCATGGAAATGTGAGGGGTAATTTTGGTAAAATGAAGAGAATAAGGCTGGAAAAAAGTTTGGCCAACCGTGTGGCCAAAATGTGTGACGTAGTATTTAGATAGGAGATGGTTGTTTTCCCTTAATGATTTATTTTTATAATTTTTTTCACTTTTCCTCTAGTGTAAATAACCTTTTATATTTTAGATATTCTTAAAGTCATATACTAGTCTTTGATCATATTTCTCCATCTGACATCTGATTCGAAATTCTTTTGTATTGTTTGATTTGCACCAATGAGTTCTTTAATTTTTTGAAATCCTTTTGATAGGATTATTTTTTGAGAAAGATAATATACCTCATTTCTAGGGTATTTTTCTATTCATCCATTTTCTTCCAATATGGGTTGAGTTAGGATTTGATACTAGATGAGTGTTGTAACACCTTGATATTTTGTAAAAAAAAATTTCAAGTTAATTTATTCATTTTGATATATATCATTTTAAGAAACACTGAAAATTATTTCTTTATGTTAAATAACTAATTCATGCTTTCATTATATGTGACACAAAGTTATGTTTGCACTACATACAATACTTTCTTGGCTTATGTTACACACAACACTCAGTTTCAATGAAATGACACTTTATTATTATAATTATTTAAATGAGATATATATAACCAAGACGTTAAATTTAGTAATATGAATAGTAATAAATAGTTTTTAAATTCTATTTATAATGGTTTCATGTAAATGAAATATATAATTTTTAGTAAAGAATTTATATATTGTAAAATTTGATTTTCTTAATGAAACCCCTTTTTATGTCCATATTTGAATAACAATAAAATTAACTTCTGAAATTATTAGGAATTCCATTTAATAAACATATGTTTATTTTTGAATTCAAAGTGTAAATATTATATTAACGTGATTTCTTTGGATTTTTTTGAGAAACTTCATTTTTAGATGAATAATGAAAAATATTGAAGTTAAACTCAAAAATCCTTTTTGTCTAATTTAATTATATAGTTAAATTATTTTTAAGGTTGGTTTTAATGTCAAATTGGATCAATTATACATATATTAATCAAATTTACGTAATTTCAATAACTTTTATATGGAATTTATATATATAATCTTAATTAACTTATGAACATTCTCACTTTAAAAACCTGCTTTCTCGCCACGCCTCTAGGATTATCCTTAAAATAAATTTTTCCACTTCTGTGAATTTAATTATGAAAAATAGAAATACAATGTTGTAATCAATATGATATTTATAGTCAAATAAGATCCACTTAATTTTTTACCAAAATTATAATTGAAAGTGATTAAAACTAATTACAGTGCTTAATGTAAAAGTAACATTAATAAGGGACTAAACCTAAATATTAATGGAATAAATGTCCTATTAAATTTTCTAAAACCTATTGTATGGACATATTTCTACCATTACACCTCTAAGGTTCTATAATTATGTGTCTGGGAACATTGTAAATAATTAATTATTGGGGAACACACAATTCTCTTCAAAAAATACCAAGTGTGTCTTTTATGTCCCTTATAAAATGCCACCAAATCTTCCCCTTCTTAACACCCCTCAAACCACTTGGGTTCGATGAAGATCATCCCAATAAAATTCCCAAAAAACATCTATTACTCCTTGAATCCTTCATTTTGGAATAAATCTATCCAAGGAATCCCCTTGGTTAAAACTTAAAAAAGTTTCCCGAATAAGAGTTAACACCCTTCCTCAAGCTCTTTTATTTTATTTTAATTCTCCACCCCATAAACTCTCATTATTCCATGAATATATTACAAAAAAAATATAATAAATAAAATTATATTTTTACATTAATGTTTTTTCCTACACTTACACACACTTCTATATAAATGGTAATGAGCATAATGATTATGTGTACGGTGAACTACAGCCTCACGAAATGATGATTGTTCATTTTTACTTTACTACCTTTCATTTTTGGGAATTATGATGGACATACTATTTATATATGATATATATAATATTTATTATTTATTTATGATTCTGTAATTATTTTATAACACATACCTTTATACCTTCCATCTTGTGTAAATAAGATAACATCTGTCGTGGACGTGTGGACTACCGTCTCCTTAAAGCGATGTGATACATTAAAACACTACATGGGATGTATTAAAGATGGTATTAACTAATCATATGTGATATAAAAAATGATATTAATGACATGATTACCTTTCTAGATATATAATTTATAATTTTTATTATTTCCCTCTTCACACACAAAAAGTGATAACATCAATTTCAGACATGTGGACTACCTCCTCCTTGAGGTGATGAGATTCATTTTGCATCCAAAGAAATATATATATAATTATATATTATTAAATAAAATTTTATTTAACATATAATAATAATTATTTAAATATATATTATTTCTTACCTTCTTTCCATAATGATCATTGAAAAAAATGATAATGTTGCTCATGCGTACATACGACCTACCGTCACCAGGATTGTAACGTTGGTTCATTTTTCATAAAAATAATTCATGATTGGTTTTAAAAGTATAATTTATACATAAATATGATAATTATTTCAAGATTATTATTATGTATATTTTTTTATAATTACCCCTTTGATCATAGTTGACCAACCAAAGTTGTTTTAACACCTGAACCGAATGTGGTCAAAACACTCGACTAAAACTTAATTGTTTAAGTGGTTGTATAAAATATGGTAATAAGTAAATGAAAAGTTATAATAAAGTTGAAAAAGTTTCTAAATCAATTAAATAATTAACATAATATTGTTATTCTAGAATATAAAGACACATGTTACAAGTCTGACTCAAGGTAAGTGTTTTTCATCTTCTCACTTTTATTTTCCATGACTGACATGCCATATACACCTCCAATTTCTTATATGTTATGTACATAATTCCAATTTATGTATTACTAGATTTTTATAATTAAAAGTATTTGTATTTACATATCCATTTTATGATCATGTTATCATGGGGTCTATGTTTCAAAAGTTACCTAATCGGTAATGTGATTTTGTTTGAATTTTCTTTCTTTGAGAAACACACCATGTAATGCACCTATATTTTTTCATGAGGTGTATATACATAATTTTATGTTCTATATAATTAATAAAATTCTTTTTATGATATTTTATGCTTTATTTAATTTTATTTCTTCCATTGTTTTATGATTCAAGGTTACCAAATTAGTAGTAGTTTATAGCTATAATTTCACCAATTAACAATATTTTTTATGACTACGCTCCCACTGATGAAATATTATGATCCATTTCTCAATAACTATATTTAGTTGACACAAAATATAGTTAGTTATTTTATAAACAATTAATAGTAAAATTTTCCCACTCTACGGTATATAATATGATCAAGAAATTATTTTCAAGAAAGTCTGAATTTACCTCCTTTTTCGGTCAGAAATCTGTGATCCTTCAAAACCAAGTTTTCAGAAAAAGTTTCAAAAAATATTCTACTATTATCCAATGATATTTAAAATACATTATTACCCATGTTTTAATTTTTTAAAAGATTCATTTTAAGAAAGGAATCTTCTTGTTTTTTTTCTAGTCAAGGCACTTTTCTAAATTTATTATGATGAAAAAGAATTTTTGGCATGTATCGATTTGCTCGCCATCATGATCGGAATTACATTGATGATTCATTAACAATATTAGGAAGTTTTTTTTTCTAAAATAAAATTTTTTCCTAATATTTTTTAAATTCATTTTTTTAAAGTGATTTCCAATGAAAATGGTTTTCATAAAAAATTATGTTTAAAAATTGTTTTAAATAATATTCAAATAATTTTTATGAGTTTTAAAATTATTTTGAATGAAATTATTTTTAAAAAATTTAAAATAATTATTTATAATTGTTAAATAAGTATTCAAAATAATGTTTTTCAAAAAAATTCAAATATTTCTTTATAAGTTTTCCTGTCTTTTTTAATGAAAATGGTTTTCAAAATGTTTTCCTTTTTAAAAAAATCCAAAATGAAAGGATATATTCTTTAAGAAATGTTTTTCAAATATATTTCAAAATTATTTTCCATCTTTGTTGATGTCTTTTAGTGTTATTAATTCATTTCTAGGAAATTATCTAATGGTTTCATTCATATTATTTCTCTGAATGGTTCGTGTTTTGATGGAATAAATTTTATGAAAACCTATTGACTTGTTATGGTTTATATGTTTTTGAAACATGTTCCTCTTCCACATGTTATATTCTTATGAAACTAGTTTCTATTCAATGGGTTACACCATAAAAAATTATTATGAAACATGTTTCTCTACAATGGGATATACCATGATTAATGATTATGAAACTCATTTCCATTCAAGGTTTATTCTAGGATAAAATGATTACAAAACCTATATATTTTCAATAGGATATAATATGACTAAATTTTTATGGTACCCATTTCATTTCATTAGTTATGATATGATGTTTTTAAAACCCATCTCTTCAATGGGTCATGATATGATGCAAGTTTTATTATCATGTGGCACATGTATGTATGGTTTTATTATGAAATGGGTGGACCTATATCTACATCCAATGCATTGGTTAATGATAAATGTTTTATGAACTAAAAGGGTACATGGGATGGAATATCTATCCCAAAACAATATGGTGTACTAGAGGTCATTCCAATACCAAAACATAAGGGTACATAGGAGGGAATACCAATCCTGAAAGAAGAGGGTACATGGGAGGACATCCCAAGCCTGAAGTAGGTACATGAGTGATTATTCAAATCCAAAAATGTTACAACGGTCATGGTAGGCAGGCTTTAAATAGTTTTTTAAATTATTATGTGTCTTCCACAATCCCATGTATTTTTTCAATGTCATAATTTAATGGATCATGTTCTTTATTTTCTTCTGATTCATGTCTTATGAACTACTTATCCTTCTTCCATGACTCATGTATATGATCTTTGATATATAGGGTATGATCTTCAAATGTTATTCACGTGTTCCCATAACCTTAATCTCATGTTATGCTTATGTATCTCTTTTACCCTTATTGGGAATCTAATATCACCATTTATTAGGTATCCTTTCCTTAGGTTATGAAGAAAGGTTTTAGGTACAAATACTCAAGGGGGAGATCTTTGTGGGAAACATTATGATGGTTTTGGGCCCAGTAGAAGCATGGTTGGTCCAACACACAACTTTTTTTCCATAATCAATGATTATTTTGGGATCAATATGATGATAAATTCCAGTCTCCATGGAATGGAATCAAAGATTAAGATAAAGAATGAAGATACACAAAACCTTTAGAAAGGATCTTGCACATCATGTTTATAATTAATTAATTTATTTTCATATAAAAAATAATACTTGGATATTTGTTGTTTTCTTCGTTGATGATGTTGATCATCCAGAATGACCCTTATGGATTTTCTTGTTGTTCTTGTAAGGATTCAAACTATAATCCCTTTAGTGGTGATCCACGCATTCTCTGACTTCCACCGATCAATGCTGCTTGTTCTCGGGGTGCTAGCACGGTGAAGCAAGTATCTTATGTCGTTCATTCTTGATCGCTTGTTATTCATCCTTGAAGAACGTATCTCATTCTTGAGAGGGATGGGAAGTGGATTTGAGAGAGAAATTTTTTAGCTCAACAACTCTCAATTCATCGGGTGTGCAGTTCGGAACATGGAACAATAGACGTATGTGTCTATTTATTGACATGGGGCTTCATTTACGATATTTAATTGCATAAAATGAAATAAATATATTCATTAATTAGAGAAAACCCACTATATTAATAATAATACAATGTATTTATTTATTTTGTGCCATATTTCGCAAAAATGAATTATAAATAAAATTCAACATTACAAAATAATAGCGGCATTATTTTCATTTGTGCTAACTAGTAAAATAATTATTCATGGTCTTGAAAATAATTATTTTAATATTGGACTGGCCTTGGTCCCCTAGAACTCCACTTACATTTATTGAACACCAAAATAAATAAATAAATAGATTATTCTCATAAATAAATATTTTATTTACAAACTAGTAAATAAATATTTATTAAATGTTTAATAAAATAAATAAATATATTTTACCACAATCTGGTGAATAAATATTTATTTAATTTATGAAATCATTTTCACTTGAATATAATTATTTATTTGTCTTGAAAATAGTATTTTTTATTTAAATTAAAATAAATTTAACTCAGGCCATAAGAAACACTTTGTGTGTGACCCTCTAGAATTATTTATCGAAGTCATTAGGTGGGTTTTCCTAAAGTCCAAGAGTATTGTCTTGAAACGTGTCAAGGAACCCAAGATAAAGTACTTAAGGTATAAAAATTTAAATCCACATATGAATGCTCACTATGTAATATAGTCTATGTGTCTCAATATCTCATCAAACAGGTTTCATGATAGTGCCATCAACCTTTTTGCTTGATACGTCATTCTTTGACTACCTAAAATAAAATAATCATTACACCATGGCCATGGAATTTTGCACAACCATTATATTTAAATAAAATGAGTGAGATATCAACTTCCATAAATAGGAGGGACAAATCCTTCCTCTACTTGTCCATTAATAACATGCCACTCATGACGCACCCAACGTACCCAACTTCCCGTCAAATGTCTACATGATGGTTTTCATCAGTAAATCAAACTGAGCGAGTCTTTACACGTATTAATGATAATATAAATGTCTAATGATCATTACACATTCTTGCATATAGAAATAACTGATGACACCAAAACATACGGAATTCTTACTGGCGGGTATTTTCTCATAATCTCTCGTCTTGGATATTACCAAGTGTGAACTTTATGAGAGGAATTCTCATCTACATAAGAGTAATAGCACCTAATGGTCTTCATGATATGTGTCCCATAATAGTATGTCACCAAAATGTAGAAATATATTTAAGAATATTGTTATATGATTTCAAGGTTCTCATTATAGAAGGAAACTTCCATGACCTTAACAATGCAACAAATACTCTAAGACGTTATTACATCATAGTCATGCAGAACAATGTACAATATTTAATAAGATGGTTAATATTTAAATACATTAAATATCCATGTAATCAAAGAACAACAAGTTGGTTCTAGGACACCAACTCTTACAAACTCCCAATTGGACTAGAGCAAACTGCCTACGACTTTTAGTCTGCTAGACCTCAAATAGTGATCATGTTTCTACTGAGTAAAGGCTTTAGTCAAGGGGTCTACCACGTTGTCTTATATGGAAATAAAACTCACTGCAACTTCACCTCTCTGAGAAAAATCTCTCAAGATATGATACTTACGAAGTATGTGCTTCGTCCGTTGATGTGACCTTGGCTGATTTGTGAGAGCCACCACAGCAGTATTATCACCATATAGTGTGGTGGGATCTTTACTACTAGGTATCACATCTAGATCCTGGACGAAGCTTCAGATCCAAATTTCTACTTTAGTTGCTTCATAATATGTGATATACTTAGAATCTACTATAGAATTTACGACCACACTTTTCTTTGAGCTCTTCCAACTCATTGCACCTCCATTCAATGTGAAGATGTGTCCCTTTTACGACTCCATGTCATCTTGATCAGTATAAAAACTATCATATGCATATACTATGATGAATAGTTCCTCATCTCCTCCATAAACTAGGAACACATACATAGTATGCCTCAGATACTTTAGGATAGTCTTGACTGCCATCCAATGGTGGTCACCTGGGTCAGCTTGATATCTACCTACCATACTCAATGCATAGGCGACATCCATCCTTGTACATAGCATGAAATATATGAGTGACCCAATCATTGATGCATTTGGAGTCCTTGAAATTATCATTCTTTACTCATGTGTTTGAGGACACATTTTCTGGTCCAGATGAAGGACATGTCACGCCGACAAAAATCCCCTCTTGGATTGTTCCATACTGAATTTCTTCAGTATCTTATCAAAGTTTGTACTTAGACTTAAGCCCAGCAATCTCTTGGATCTATCACGATGGATCCTAATCCCAAGAATATATGCTTCCTCACCCAAGTCCTTAATCAAGAATTATTGATTGACCCATGCCTTTATAGACTATTAGAATGGTTTCTCATTTCCAATAAGTAATATGTCATCAACATATACTATTAAGAAAATGATTTCACTCCCACTAAACTGTTTGTAAACACAAGGCTCAAAGTCATTCTTGATAATACCAAATTTCATTATGTATTTATTAAAACGAATTTTCCTTGACTTTGATGCTTTCATTAATCCATAAATGGATTAATGCAACTTGCATACGTTGTTGGAATTCTTTAGATTCACAAACCATTCAGGTTGTGGCATGTAGACATCTTCATGAAGGTTCCTATTAAAGAAGGTTTTTAAGACATCCATTTTCCAAATCTCATAGTCAGTGTAAGACACAGTGGTATGTTGAATTATGATGGATTTCAGCATTGAAACTGGTGAAAAGGTTTCATCATAGTCAATTCCTTAACGTTGTTTAAAACATTTTGCAACAAGTTGTGCCTTATAGGTACTGAATTTTCCTTCTATGTCTAGATTCTTCTTGAATACTCATTTTCAACCAACATGATTTACATCAACAGGGGGATCTACGCAAATATAGACTTGGTTTTGGTACATGGAATCCACTTCAGAATTCATGGTTTATTCCCACTTGGAAATGTTTGTTTAACTTACTGCTTATTTGTAGGTTAGAGGATCGTTATTATCAACTAATATTGAGTCTCCATCCTTGGTAACTATAAAACCATATCGTTCCAGTTCTTTAACCTATTTTGTACTCCTACACAGTACTTGTGTCTCTAGAATTTATTATTCTTCCACAGGGCTTTGTGTAATATGTTCCTATACAAACTCTTGTGTACCTTGAGCCTCGACTTCAGCAAAGTCTTTCTCAGTCCCACTATCTCTTTTGGAGATATTCTTAGAGATATTATCCCTTTTAGTGAATATGGAATTTATTGCCACCATAACCTTTTTTCTGAGGGGTTGTATAGGTAATATCTACTTATTTCCTTGGGTTATCCTATAAAGGTACACATTGTGACTCGGGGTGCGAGTTTGTTACCTAAATAGGTCTTAACAAATGCTTCATTACCCCACAAATGTAAACTCGATAACAAATATTTTCTTCCACTTGAGAAATCATATGTAATACCATTTATTGATTTAGTTGGTTATCATATTAGTATGTGTGTCACTGTTTGTAATGCATATCCCCAAAAGGATAATGGAATACTTTCATGACTCATCATTGATCTCACCATGTCCAACAGGGTGTGGTTCCTCCTTTCACTCACACCATTCCACTAGGGAGTGTATGGAGGAGTGAGTTGGGATAGGATCCAAAACTCCTATAAGAAATAAATGAAGTCTTGATTAATATATCCTCCACCTTGGTCTGAGTGGAGTTTCTTAATCTTATTAACAAGAGTATTCTCAACTTCATTATTGTATTATTTGAAATTTTAAAAAGAATATGAGATATACCTCATTAAGTAGATATATCTATACCTATTAAAATCATCAGTAAAATTTATGAAGTATGAGTAACATCCCCTTACTTCAAATAGAAATTGTACACACACATCGGTATAAACCAATTCAAGAAGTTATTTAGTCTTTTCAAATTTCCCACTAAATAGGGATTTGGTCATTTTTCCTTGAAACATACATGGCATATGCCAAGTGGTTCTAGTTCGAAAAAATCTAAATATCCATATTAATGTAACATTGTCAAGTGTTTCTCATTTACATGACCTAGCTAGTGATGCCAAAGTTAGGTGTCGTATAAGCCATGTGGTGTATCGTTGTTATTGATTGTCATTACAAGGTTTGTGTAATCCATCACGTAAAGAACATTGTATAAATGTTCCCTACCAAAAAAAATGCTATTTTTGAAAAGTAAGAAACATTCATTTCCAAAAATGAAAATAAATCCTTTTGTATATAATCTGGATATAGAAATAATGTTTTTAGTAACCTACTGAACATAATAACAACCCTTTAACACCAAAATCATCCCAGTTGGAAATGTGATGTGGTATTCCCCGACAGCTACAACAGCAAGTCTGGCTCTGTTGGATGCTCGTAGATCTACCACCCCTTTGTCAATCATCTAGGATCTACTTGGTTCCTATATTTGGATACATATGTGATCACCACAAGATATATCTAATACTTAATTTGTAGAAATAGATAGATTACATTCAATAACAAATGCACCTAATGCTTCCCCTTGATTTTTTGGCTGGGTGTAGTTCTTTATCTACTGGCCCTTATTGAAACATTTGAAACAAACTTCCTCCTATTCCTTTGCCTCCCCTTTGATCTTACTTTTCTTGGAAGGCCGTGAAGAAGCTTTGGGATTAAATCTCTTCGCTTTCCCTTTCCTTTTATTCACCATAAGTACAGAAGGATTTTCTCACTTCATATATTTGTCCACTTGGATAATGATGATAAAAAATACCAGATATAGACTTATAAATGTTGTTTGTATTTAAATTGACAACAAAGTTATAGAATCTCCGAGGGAGTGTTGCAAGAATGAGATAGGTTCCCAGTTCTTCAGGGAGTTTAAAACCTACAACCTCCATGCACTCAATGTATCCAATGATCTTTACTACATGAGGCCCAACTGGGGCACCTTCTCTAAGATTACTATTAAAGATTGCCTCAGAGATCTCAAACCTTTATTGTATTGATCTCTCTTGGTAAATACCACATAGTTTCTCAAGCATGATATAAGAAACCATGTTTTCATGAGACTTCATGATCTCACTAGACATTGATGACAACATCAAACATTGAATGTCGACCGTTTCATTCAAATGTTTCTCATAGACCAAGAAATCATCATCACTCAGCTCTTTAGAATGTGGATCAGGTAATGATGACTCCATCACGTAAGACTTCCATTCATAGAGAAGGATAACCCATAGGCATCTAAACCATTCTTGAAAGTAACTATCGGTGAGGATGTTGTCATTATCCATAATTGATCGTAGGGATAGTGTGGTTGATGAGATTGTCATTTTTATTCTAAATTTAAAATAGAATATCATTAGTACTTTATTTATAACATTTTATGAGAAATAATAAATTTTTTAAGTCTCCCAATATTTTATCAAGTCCCAATGGCTCTCACAATTGATCATGAAATGTCCAGTTTCCATGACATTATAATGGAAAGGATCCATATTCCACTTCGCATAACCCCAACAAGGGTTGGTCAAGCTATTAGAAGGTATTTAGGTAGTAAGGTCATTTCAAACTATGGGCTTACAGCTCCTTGATCTATTGAATAGACACCCCAATCCTAAAATCATGACTTTTGGATTTCCTCAACTCTTACCTCCAATATTACACCTGGTCTAGCAAGGTCTACTCCTCTTGATGTAATATGGTTAAGTCAACCCGAAACCATTCATAAGGGGTTCCTATATAAAAGTAATTTTCCCAATAAGGGTTTGTCAAATAAATAGTTTTATTGAGTTTTTCCCTTAATCAAGCAATGTAGGGGTTGGTCTGACTTAATAACTTATTTGAGGTATTTTTATCTCTTATGCGTGAATTGATTATTATCATTATCACAAGCTTGTTAATATTAAGTGTAACATACTTAAGTGATTAACCATGTATTGATAATATACATACATAAGTATGGTTTATTTTTATTCTATCTAGCAAGCTTGTTTAATTCATTAATTATGTGATCGTGACAACAAATACATAATGATAAACCATGAAACTCAAAGAAATAAAATAAAGTAAACGACGTGATAAAGATATTTTCTAATTTTCAGTTTATCTAGCGGTTGATAAACTAAACCTAACCTAGGGGAGAAACATCTTGAACCTTTTTGGTTCATGTTTACAGCTCTCCACCTATCAACCTCTGTATCTGCTAGGAATGGTTTTGTCTTGGCTCCATTTTTAACATCCTACACTAGCTTGGGAGTTCTATCTATTACATATGCCTTGTTTTTTTAACTCCCACACAGGTGAGGGGTAAAAAGGGGTTTTACATAAAATAATCATTGGGAATGAAGGCCCTACATATTAATGAGGATAATGCTCATGGGCTAACAAATTTAATATAAATAAATATATTAAAAGAAACCATCCATATACAAAGATCTTGGTCTAGCTCATAATCATCCATACATGCAATGATATTTATGCATAAATAAAACTATCATTCAATTCTTTAATCGTTCTTATTTAAGAAGAATCACACTCGAATAAATTTATTTTCATATTTAATTAATCAATCATTTTATCTCAATGATTTTTTTTAATTTCCTTGAGATTCTCATCTATCAAAATTTTAAACAAATAAATTCATTTAAAATTATCTTTGAACGTAACATGTACCTTGGAGGTAACCCGGTTAATTCCTATTCATAACTACCCAATGAGTATAAATGAACATTACACAGATGTTAAATTAAACACATACATATAAAACACTTATCACGTGTTGTCCCTCGGCTTTATGCCCGCACAATGGTATGTGTGTAAAGGGTTTTTATAATATAATAATAAATTTTAATAAATCTTCGTAATTTGGATTATTACATAGCGTGTAGTTCCAACTACATGGAGTATACTATTTTTTACTATCAATACTAAGTACACACCCGAGGAAATAGTGTGTGTGTGTAATTCAAAAATATTCAGTGTACACGGTGTGTCTATTGGGTCACACTTTGTGTAGTTCCTCGTTACAAAGTCTCCAGTTGGGAAATCTATGTATGGGGTACACAGTCCGACCCTAAACCAAAAGGGACTACTCTTTGTGTTTAGTGGACCACATGGCGTTTAATCTGGAAACTGTGTGCCATTGATTTCCGGTTAACACATAGAGTAATTTAAACTTAGACATACTCCAATGACACAGCTCGGTTTGGAGGACCAGACACGGTGCATTGAACCTTCGCTACACCACAAGTATTTCTAAATAGAAATTGTGTGTTGTGGTTTTGTATGTCTAGGAACCTTTTTCACCTCTGGATGAGATCTTCTGATTTATTTTAATCAAAATTAAAAGAAAAGATCGTTTCTGGTAGGTGAACGATAAACGAAAGACGAATAACAGATCTCGAGATTCATATTTCTATAACAATTAACATGAATTGAAATAACTAAATTATTAAATTCATAAATCCTCAAAGAAATATTTAAATAATTATAAACTATGATGTAACCTGGCTTTGATACTACATGAATGTTCCGGGAACAACAGAAGCATGGTTAGTTCGACAACCAGCTTTGAATTTTACCATGAACAATGATTTTTCTGAGATCAATACGATGATGAACACTAGTCTCCATAGAATAGAATAAAAGATTTAGATAAATAAGTAAGATCTCAAAACCTTTAGATATGATCTTCTACATCATGTTTACAATTAATTTAATTAATTTAATAAATAAAATAATACCTAGATATTAGTTATTTTCTTTGTTAATGATGCTGATTTTCTAGAATGACTCTTTTAGATTATCTTGTTGTGCTTGCAAGGTTCCAAACTAGAATCCCTCTAGCGGTGATCCACACATGCTCTGATGGCCTCCAATCGACACTGCTCGTTCTCCGGGTTCTAGCGCAATGAAGCGAGTGTCTTTTGTTGGTCATTCTTGATCGCTTGTTCTTCATAATTGAAAAAAATCTCTCATTATTGAGAGGGGAAAGAAGAATATTCAAGAGGAAAATTGTTTTTCTCAAAAATTATTAATTCACCGAGTGTGCAGTTCGGTTCATGGCACAATAGACGTATGTGTCTATTTATTTACATGGGTCTTGAATTACAATATTTAATTTCATTACAGCAATTAAATACATTCATAACCTTAGAGAAAACCAATGTTATTTATAATAGTAATGCGTCATTATTTATGGTGTGTCAACTTGCGCAAAATGGAATTAAAAAAATCTACATCACAAAATAATACCAGTATTATTTTAATTTGTGTCAACTAGTTAAATAGTTATTCATAATCTTTAAAATAATTATTTTACTATTTGACCAGCCTTGGTCCCCTCAAACTCCACTTACATTTATTTAACACCCAAATAAATAAATAAATAATTTATTCTCTTAAATAAATATTTTATGTACAAACTAGTAAATAAATATTTATTAAATGTTAAATAAAATAATTAAATATATTTTACCCACAATCCCGTAAATAAATATTTATTTGATTTATGAAATCATTTTATCTTGAATAAAATTATTCCTTTTTCTTGAGAATAATATTTATTAATTAAGTTCAAATATAATTTAATCGAGACCACCAGAAACAAATAGGGAGTGAACCTCTAGGATTCCTTCCCGTAGGCATTGGGTGGGCTTGCCTAAAGTCCAAGAGTACTATCTAGAAATGGGTCAAGGCACCCAATAGAAATAACATAAGTTCAAAAAACGACATCCACATATGAATGCTCACTGCATAATATAATCAATGTGTCTCAATTTATTATCAATTAGTTTTCATGATAGTTTCATCAACATTTTTTCTTGATACGTCATTATTTGACTACCTTAAATAAATTCGTCATTACACCATGGCCATGTTATTTTGCACGATGGTTCTATTTTCATGAAAGGCTTGAGATATCAACTTCCATAAATGGAAGGGAAAAATCCTTCCTCGACTTATCCATTAATAACATGTCACTCCTGAGGCACACAACATACCCCACTTCCCACCAATTTTCTATGTGATGGTTTTCGTTAGTAAATCAAAGTGCACGAGTCGTGAAATAGATTAATGATAATCTTAAATTCTAAGGATCATTGCACACAATCGCAAATAGAAATATCTAATGACAAAAAAACATGAGTAATTCCTACTAGAGGGTGTATTATCCTAATCTCCCATCTTGGAGATTACCAAGTTTGAACTTCATGAGAGGAAGTCTCATTTGCTTATGAGTACTCGCACCGGACGGTCTGCATGATTTGTATCCCATCTTAGTATTTCATCTATCCATATAACTATATTTAAGAATATTTTTATTTAATTTCATTGCTCTCATTATAGTGGAGAACTCCCATGACCATATCAATGCAACAAATACTCTAGGACATTAGTACATCATAGTCTTGAAGAACAATGAAAAATATGTAATAATATTTTTAATATTTAAATACATTAAATATCCATGAAATTAAAGTAAAACTTATTGGTTCTAGGAAACCAACTCTTACAGATTGATTATCATTTACAATGTTTGGATATTTTTTTGAAAATTTACAAGGAAACAAAACTATTATGGTCCTCAAACATGTACATTTATAATAAACCGAATATTTATCTAAAATGATGTAATATCCATGTATGTTAAGCATAGATACCAAGAAGGCTCGATCATGGGCATAAGGCCCATGAACCCAAAATTTATTCAAAGAAAAGTAAAAGTTGCTGAAAACAAATAGGGGGAAAATCTGCAGTCCAACAGACCACACCAACAAACACAAACAAAGAAAACAGAAGGTCACCTTTTTCGAGGACGACCTCGACCCCTATATCCCCCCCGACTGGCCGGGAGACAACCACGCCCACTCTACTGTCCAGCTTCCATTGCCATAGTCAGTTCCTCAGTATTTTCCATAGGGAAAGCTTCCCCATGCAGGCCAACCTCAGTGCAAGAGTCTTCCTTGTGATCCGCAGCAGCATGACACTCTAGATGCACCGTCCGAACCTCCTTTGTATCTTGGACCACCTGCATCTCAGAAGAAGAGCAAGCAGTATTATAAGCAGTGGATTTCACTACCACTGGGATCTCCATCCCCTTATCAGCAGCAGGTATCAAAGTGCTATCTCGATTATTGCTACATCCTGCCTTCTTAAGCCCCTCCAGATTAATCATATCAAACTCCGTAGTATTAATCGACTCCAAAATAGAAAAGAAATTAAGTACTGGCTTTGGAGATTTCGGCTCAGCACTCAACGTATCCTTTGGATCAGCCTCCATATCAGCAACATGCAGAGTGGGACTCTCCAGAATATCCTCTGTCCCAATATCAGCATCACCCTTCAATAATAAATCATAATGGTTGACCTTCTGGACCACATCCTCTCCTACAGTGCCACTATCCACCATCACAGCACCATCCAGCCACGCTCCCACATTAGCTCCCTGGGCTGGATCAGCCCTCAACTTCTTCGACGTTACCAATTGAAACCCATATTCATCAAAGATCTTCATCTTACCCTTCATACAAGCCGAAGCCACTACAGCACGATCAAACTCAGCATTGACATCATCATGAACAGCAGCCTCATGCTCCGACTGGACCCCGTCCTCATCCTCAACAAGAAAATGTTCACCCTGCTGGGCAACAACCACATCCTCCTGCTGAACTTCAGTTACCATTGTAGCAGCATCCGTATGCACTAGATGACACCCTTCCTCATCTTCAGCAATATCAGCCCATGACCTGCAAGTATCACCCCTGGTAATTCCAACAACAGATGGTTCCAATGCCTTATCCACTGATCGGTCATCATCAGCTGCCGGCTAGCCAGCAGACTTACCCAGACCAAACTGAACAGCCTCAGCAAATGAGGCAGGGCCTACCTTTGGAGGCTCTCTAGGAACCAACTTAGAACCATCCTGCACCGCCGAAACCGTTTTGCACTGCTCAGAGGTATGACCCACCGACTTACAAAGTGTACACTTCAAATTCCATTGACATTGCATAGAAGTATGACCAATACAAAGACACGATTTACAGAAGATAGGCAGCCACTCATATTGAACAGCAAGTTCCAGCTTAAACTCCCCAGCAACAAGGAAAACTTTGTCAATCAGGACCTGTGCTAGATCAATTTCTACCAAGACCCTAGAAAAATGGCCAAATCGAGGGTTTTCAGTCTCTTTGTCCACCTTAATTGGACTCCCAATGGCTGAGGCAACTTCCCATAAGACTGAAGGATGCCAAAAAAACCAGTTTAAACCCTTAATGCGGACCCATGTTTGAGTGGAAGAGTTCTTAGTGACAAGGGGATGTGATAAAGGATCCCACTGCTGTACCATTATATACCCAGGCTTCAAAGAAACAGGTCCAAAGCTCCAGGCTATATTCAGCAATTCCTTCGAAGGAAAAACGACATGAAACATACCTCTTCCGATGGAAATCAGACGCCAATCCGAGAACCCCCAACTTCTGGCCAAGCAATTGCGCACTTCATCAACCCTCACAGGAGCTTCGCTACGATTTCTCGACAATCTAGCGAGCAGTGATAACCTACATTCCTCAAGACGATCCTATAGAACTTTCGGATTAGCTTCCACAAAAGCAATCGAACCATTCTTGGTGATCCTCTTATTTAGAGAGGCCGAATCAGATAGGGATTCAGAGAAAAACCTGTTTCGGGAAGCCAAGCCATCATCCTTCCACCTAGGGTTTAGCAGACAACCCTTCGCCGCCAAATTAATAGCATCACCCAGAGCGACCACCTTCGAGGGAGGAACGAAGACATCCTTGGGATCAAAATAGCAATCCAACAGCGCCGCCATCAATCACCCAGCATAGATAGACTAATTGATTTCTTATAACTACATCTCTATCTAGATACTATAAGAGGGAGTTGTTCTAGAATAGATGTACCTAGGACTAACAACTCTGAAAAGGTGTGTTGGTCCTGACTCGTCATAACCTAATACATGACATTGGGCCTTAATGTGCACCTAGTTTGACCCAACCAGGGGATATGCTTTGGAAATTCACAAAATTTTTACGAACCATCATGAAGGATTTGAATATAATGTGACTATGAATGAACTAGGATAAACCTAAGGTGTCATCAATTAAAAAGTATTTGTCTTGATTTAGACATCCTGTAAGTAATTTTTCATGATTATGTGGTTTCCATCTGTGATTTGTTTTTCTCACCCAATTATTTCTAGTTTTAGTTAATGGTAAGTACCCAAAAAAAACATTGTTAACATAAATTTATTTATATGTAGAATGTATGGGATTTATAAAAATCTATTTCCCAATTATAAATATCATAAAGAGAATGAAGAAGGTGGTATAGGTATTGGTTATACTATTGAAGATAAAGGGAACAAAAATGACATATGAATGGTATGGAATGTTCTTCTAGTATTTTTTATATTAAATATAAGAAGCATGATTAGATTGAGGTAGTAGAAACATAATATATTATTCATATATCATATTATAGGAAATAGTTATTAAGTAATAATATGTTAAAGCCTAAGTAATTGTTAAATAATAAACTTGTATGATTGAAGTGTATAGGTTTTGGAATTCAAGGATTATGTTATAAAAATCATGAAAGAAATAAGTAATTTCATAATTAGTTTTTTTATAAATTATTGAAAATGATATATTTAATGGTGATAACGAATTGAAAAAGTGATATTTTGATTAAGGGAAGGAACCATTAATGTGATCAAGATGTTGAGAAAATTTTACATAGTATGTATAAAGAGATGATTGATTTGGATAAAGTAAAATGGATAGTAATAATAAACTTATAACCAATAATGGATTTATTTACAAAGTAGTCTATGTAATCTTGGATAATGTTTAAAACTTATTGGATTTAATGAATATATCCAGTAATCTTTGGAATAATGAAGCATGCATGTTTTTGAAAAGGATTTATGGTAATTCTGGTTATCACCATTTTTCAAGAGAATATACAATGAGGGTATTAAGATTAAGGAAATTGATAACTAAGAGGTACTTTATGATATATTGGGGATCAATGTTATGCTAATTTTGTGAACTTCTTTATAATGTTTTTTGTTTTCTATAAGAGATGAATAGTTAACAATTTATGTAGGGGATTAAGTTAAAATTTAGATAACGTTTTGAGATTAAAGTAATATCTCACTATATGAGTATTTATGCAAACTGTATAACCTATACTAACAATTTTTCTATGATGTTAAGTAAAGGCGGATGGAACGACATATCATTCTATATATGGATCTCATAATCTCCTAGTTCTTTAAGAATGAAAAAATCACCATCATTCCCTGGAGTAATGGATGAAGTGGGAATTGATTAAGGAAAATAAAAAGGGTGAGATTATATATATGAAAAGTAATGAAATTAAGTAAGAATAATTCATTATATTCCTAGATAGTAAGAAAATTAACAGAATCTAGGAAAAGGATATTGAAAAATAATTACCCTAGAAATGATTTATCTGATGAATTAGATGGTCCCTTAGTTTATCATAGATTTATGGTTTTTTGATCCCCCACTTCTATTGATCAATGTTATTTATTAATATCCATCAAAACTTAATAGTTAGATTTATTTTCCATGTATATATTTTTATTTTCCACCTATGTTCTCCTATTAGGAAACCTAGTTATATAGAACTTTGGGTAACCGTTATGATTCCAACATTCAATTTTAAAAGGGTGTTTTAGTATTCATATTTTTGATGTGGGTATCTATGAAAGCAACTTTCAAGAATTAAACCTTCGATAACCTAGATGAATTTTGAGGTGGTTATTCATTTTAAGGGGGGTAGAATGTAACACCTCGATATTTTGTGAATAATGTTTTTCGGAAGTAATTTATTCATTTAGATATTTAGCATTTCACACAACACTTGAAATAGTTGTTTATATTAAATCAGTAAGTCGTAGTTTTTTTATAGTCTATACAAAGAAAATATTTCACAACATGAAATACCAACTTGGCTTGAATTACATACAACACTGAGTTTCATTAAAGCAACACATTATTATTATAATTATTTAAACGAGGTAGATATAACCTAGATGATAAAATTAGTAACATTAATGGTAATAAATCCTTTTTAAATGATATTTATAATGGGTTTTTATAAATAAAACTTATTGATAATAAAATATTTAATTTTTGGTAGACTTTCTAAATTAAAAAATATTATTTTCTTAAAAGAACTTCTTTTAATGTCCTTCAATTATCAAGAATAAAATTAATTTTAGACAGTATTCGGAAATTAATATTATAAAATAAAATAAATTTGTGAATTTATAAAATCAAAATTATCTTGGGGTCAATTTTTGGGATTATTATAAGGAACATTATTTTTTGGATGAATAATGAAAAATATGGAATTTTAACTCAAAATTTATTTATTTTTAATTTTTTTATTAAGTTAAATTATATTTTAAATTGATTTTAAAGTCATAATAGATTAATTATACTTATATTAATCCAATTTAGTTCATTTTAATCATTTTTATATTGAATTTAGATATAAAATCTTAATTAACTTTTGAACATTCTCACATTAAAATCTAGATTTCTCACCACATCTACGAGATTGACCATAAACTTAATTTTCCAGCTGATGTGACTTGAATTTTAAAAAATCGAGTTAAATGGTTTTAATAATTTATATATTTTTATTCTGATAATTTCAACTCAATTTTTTACCAAAATGATTATTAAAAGTAATTAAAATTAATTACAATGATTAAGGTAAAATTAAGATTAAAAGGGACTCAACCATGATATTAAGAGAAAAAATGACTGATAAACTTGTCCAAAACCAATTGGATGGATGTATTATGTACGATATACCTATAAGGTTCCATAATGATTAATTTTTGAACTTTTGGAATAAGTATTAATTTGGGAACATACAATTCGTTTCAAAAAATACCAAGTTTGTCTTCTCCCTCCCTTATTAAAGGCCACCACCTCTCCCCTTTATTCACACCTCTAAAACCACTTAGGTTCAGCCAATATCTACCAAATAATCTTCCAAAACCCCTTAATTACTACTTAAATCCTATCTTTTGTAATAAATATATCTAAGGAAGCCCTTTTTAGATATCCAAAAGGACTTACTAGAATAAGTGGTAACACCCTTCCTCAATCTCTTTTATTTTATTTTCATTATATACCTCTTAAACTCTCATTATTATATGAATATATAATAGAATAAGTATCAGAAATACACTAATATGTTTTTATATTATTATTTAGACCTACACTTACATAAACTTCCATCTAGTGGGTAACGGACATACTATTTATGTGTACGGTGTACTATCGCCTCATTAAACGATGATTATTTATTTTTCCATTAACACCTTTCATGGTTGGTTATTATGATGGAAATTCTATTTAAATATGATATAAATAATTTTTATTATTTATTTATGACTATTTAATTCTTTTATAAAACATGATTTTATTATTACCTTCTTGTGTGAATACGATAAAATCATTTGTGGATGTGTGGACTACAGCATCCTCAAAGCGATGTGATATGTTCACACACTACATGGGACATATTAAAAATGATTTTAATTAAAAATATATGAAATAAAAACATATTTATTATATTAAATACATAATTATCTTTCTGATGATATATTTTATAATTTTATTTATTAACCTTTTCAGACACAAAAGGTGATAGCATTGATCATGGACGTGTGGAATTCTGCCTCCTCAATGCGATGTGATTCATTTTACATCACAAGAAATATATATATATATATAAGTATATATGATTAAATATAATTTTATTCATGATATAATTATAATTATGGAAATATATAGTGTTTCTTACCTTCTTTCCATAATGATGATTGAAAACATGGAACGTTACTCATGTGTACGTACGACTTACCGTTTCTATGATTGAAACATTGGTTCATTTTTCATAACCATAATTAATGATTGGTTTTGAAAGTATAATTTTTATATAATAATGATTATTATTTCATGATTATTATTTTGGATATGTTTATATAATGAATCCTTTGACCATATTTGACCAACCAATGTCGTTTTATCACAAGAACTGAATGTGGTCAAAACACCATACTTAAATTAATTTGTTAAGTAGTTGTATAAAACAATGTAATAAGAAAAGTAAAATTGATATTAAACATGAAAAAGGTTTTGAAAAAAGTAATTAATTTACATAATTTTATTATTTAGGAAGATAAAGTCACATGTGACAAGTCAGACTCAAGGTACAGATTTTTACTCATCTCACTTTAATTTTCTACAGTACACCTTCTATTTTTTATATTTTTTTAATATAATTTCCATTTATATATTAAAGGATTATTATAATTAAATTAATATTTATTTATATATCCATTTCTTAATCAATATTTCATGGGGTCTATGTTTTAAAAGTTACCAAATCGGTAAAGTGATTTTGTCTCAATTATCCTTCTTTGAGACACATGTGATGTTAGGCACCTACATTTTTTCATGAGGTTTATATATTTCCTTTGAAATGTTATATCATGAATATATCTATTTCATGATATTTTAAGCTTGATGTAATTTTATTCTTTCAATTTTTTTATGATTCAAGGATACCAAATTCATAACGGTTTATAGTTACAATCTCACTGTTTATCGAGTCTATTTATGATTATGATTGCATTAATAAAATCTTATGATCCTTATCTCGTGAAAACTCATGGGTTTTCTTAACATAAATTTATTCATGTTATATATAATTAATGGTACCAATTTTCCACTCTTTGGTACATAAGATAATCAATAAATGTTTTTAATAAAGTCCAAATCTACCTCCCTCTTCGATCAGAAATCTATGATCCTTAAAACCATGTTTTCTAAAAATGTTTGCAAAAATATTCTACTATTATCCAATGATATTAAAAAGATATTTTTATCCATGTTTTAACATTTTAAACAAATTGGTTTTTTAAAATAAATCTTTTTTCCATTTTTTGGTCAAGGAACCTTTCTAAACTTTTTACGATGCAAAAGGAATGTTCGATATGTACAGATTAACCTACCATCATGACCATCATTCTCTTGAATCCTCGTTTATAATATTAATTTTTTTTTAATTCCTTAATATTCTGGAAATTCATTGTTTTGAAGTTCTTTTCAATGAAAACTGTTTTTAAAAAAAATATGTTTACAAATTATTTTTAATTATTTTAAAATCTTTATTTATAATTTTTCAATGTATTTTTCGTGAAATGTTTCTCAAAAAATATTCATTATATTTTATAAGTATTCAAGAAGTTTTCCAAGGAAGAGGTATTCAAAATGTTTTCAAAGCTTCCTTTATAAGTTTTCAAGGTTATTTTCATGAAAATGATTTTCAAAAGGTTTTATGTTTTAAAAAAACATTTTATAAAGAATAAATGCTATTTTTCTCAAGAAAGGTTTTAAAAAGATATTTTAAACCTATTTTCCATATACGATGGGATATTTTGGTTTTACTCATGCATTTATGGGAAATGATCCAAATGATCCATTCATATTCTTTATCTGAATGGTTTATGTTTTGATGGAAATATGTTTATGAAAACTTATTTTTCATTCATGGGTTATATGTTTATGAAACTCATTCTTGCTTCACATGTTATATGCCTATAAACCCCATTTTTATTAATCAAGTTACACCATGATAAATTATTATGAAACCCATTTCTCTTTAATGTGTTATACCATGATGAATACTTACGAAACCCGCTTCCTTTCATTGGTTATTCTTGGATGAAATGATTATAAAACCTATATATATTACATATGTTATGATGTGAATAAATTTTTATTTTACCAATCTCATTTCATGGGTAATGATATGATATTTTGAAACCCGTCATTTTTACAGTTCATGATATGATTCAATTTTTATTATATTGTGGCACATATATGTATGGTTTTATTATGAGATGGGTGGGATGTATAACTCCCTCCAATACATTGGGTAATGATAAATGATTTATGAGCTTAATGGGTACATAGTAGGGAATCCCATGCATGAAAAAAGGGTACACTGGAGGGTATGCCTTGCCCGAAACAAGAGGGTACATGAGAGGGAACCCCAATCCCAAAGGAAGAGGGTACATAGGAGAGAATATTATTCCTGAAGTTGATACATGGTTGATTAGATCAATCCTAACATGTAACAATGGACTTGGTAGGAAACATTGACATTGTTTTTTTATTTTCTTGTGTGTCTTCCACAATCCCATGTATTATTCCCAAGTCAATCTTTCATGTCATATGTTCTTTGTTTCTTTATGATAGATATCTTATGAACTATTAATCTTTAATCCATTACTTATGTTTATGAACTTTGATATTAAATGTATGGTCTTCAATTGTTATTCACATGTTCTAATACTCTTATTATCTTGTTATTCTCATGTATCTCTTTTGCCCTTATGGGGAATCAGATCTCACCCCTTTCTTATGTTTCCTTTTCCTAGGTTATGATTAAAGGTTTTAGGTAGAAGTAATAAAGGGGATATATTTATTGGAATCATTGAATGTCTTTCAATAAGTTAGAAGATTTTGTTCAAGGTTTACAAAGACACTAAAATATTATTTCCCTTAGGAAGGTACTTTTTAAATATGTTGAATATTCATATAAAATTATGTAATATCCATTTATGTTAAGCTTGGGATACTACAAGTGTTATACCATAGGAATAAGGTAGGTGGCCTATCACATTTCCCACAAAGTCTAATTATTTTACACCTAGTTTACATTGTTCCGAACACCAAAAATTCATAGAATTTATCCTTAATAAATTTAATTCCCTAATTAAATTATTGAAACCTTGTTAGGTTTTCCACATAACACCATGTGATGGATGGAGGTTTTCAACCTCATATTGAACCACCATTAAGGTATACTCTTGTATCTTCCCATGATATACCACCTCATTGGGTTGTATGAGTTTGACTCCTTAGAGGGAGCCTTATTGAACTAAGTGAGATGTTAAGAAATGGATCAGAACTCTTTTCCATGTGATTACATGTTATTAAAATGGTTAAACTTTTGAAATGTAAAAGGTGGAATTAGTTGGATGAACTCATACATTGTGTATGATTATGAAATGGATTATTAACAGGGTTTAATGAAAAAGGTAATAGTTAATGAATGACCCTTGATTTACTTATTAGATCTTGTTGATGGTGGATGGATCAGTATAACAGTGAGGCATTCCATGGATTCCAGGGACATTTATACTCCATGGATCTAAGATTATGTTGTATGCCATGGACATTTCTACTCCATTGTTCTGATATTACTTTTGATTTGTATTTCTGCTCTACGAATCCTAGATTAATTTTAATGCCATGGAAATTTATACTCCATAGATCTATGATTAATTTAGAAGCCTTGGAGATTTTTATTCTATAGATCTTTATTAAATTATATACCTTGGACATTTCTACTCTTTATATCTAACAATGTTAGTCTAGAACTCAATTACTTAGTATAGGCCACAGATGATGTTTTTACCATGATTTATAGTTATCCATGTTTATTGTTTCTTGTTTATAGTTACCCATGGTAGGCTGGATAGTACCACATTTACATTATTTATATTATATTTTTCACACTTCTTCAACTTATATACACAGAATATACTTGTTATAGACATCGTTAGTGGTGGACTATTTAGTGTTACCACATACGCAATTTGGGCCATCGTTTGGTACCCGAAAAAACTTCATGGATGCATGTAGGGACCATGGAAATCACCTTCTTTACAATACTTGATTGATTATGCATAGAAGAGGGGGAGCATAAGACTAAGCTACATCTCATGATGTTATTTGTAGATAGTAATTTTGGTTTTTTGTACTTTTGATACATGTATTTCACTAGGTGCTTGTTTCCATGTATGGCCTGTATTTTTGTATAGACTCATGACATATTCATTATGTTATATTTGATATTGCCTTATAATTTGTTTATGTGCACTATTTAGAATATTTACCTCCACTATTCATTATTATTACATTTATCTTCCACTTTTATATGTTATGAAACCATTGTATGACTATGATCCTGAGGGTATTGTCTCTCCATAGTATTACCTAATACCCTTACTTCTAGTTGATAGCGTCAAGAATAAGGGGAGTTCTGCTTGAGTCCATGTGACCCACCAACTCAAGACACAAATTAATTTCAACATGTTACAAAGTGGTATTGGGGCACTTTTTATTTAACTTACTCTTTTTTTATGGTACATAGTAGATTAAGAATTTTTTATATTTTGGTAATGAACTATTCCAATGAATATCTAACTCACGTACATGGAAAAGCAGAATTAACTTGGAATGGTACTTGATGTTATGAATTATGGTTGTTGTAGTTGATTTAATTTTCCCATTGGATGATTCACAAGCTAGGTGATGTCCATATTTTTATTATTGTGGTTGTCAATTTATCCTTGGACCGATGTGGAAAGGAGTCGTTGATCATACATCATTACAAGCACATGGGAAGTTTTCATTCCATGTATATTCCACATCATATATGATATATTGCTTGACTGCATGAAATTATTAAGTTTGAGTTTCATGATATAATTTTAATTCAACTAACATTTTGTATAGGGGATTGCAAAATATTTCCTATATAAACTTCATGCATTAACCTGATAGTTTTTTCCTGTGTAGAATAATAAAAACTCCTTTAGTAGTCAATTATTTCATGTTGATTCATGGACCATTGGTCGCATAGAAAAGAACATGTTATGGATGTGATTGAATAGATTCCATGGTGGAAATTACAAATTGTATGGTAATTTGATAATTGGAAACTTTCATCTATATAATTCAACCATTTAATGATAATTTTAATGAAAATACAAATTTAAATGATTTCTAATTTTTAAATGGAATGGCCACCGTAAAATAGAGTTGGTAATTACAGATTAATTTATATTTACTCTATAATTGCACTTGATAGTCAATATACTAGGACTCATGGTGTGATACAGAGAGCTTGACCTATATTTTACCTTAATAGTGAGAACTAGGAAGTGAATCTGGTGTTCTTTACAGTTATTCTTATTAGAAATTCCAAGATTTACGAGTAGGTAGAGGGGTCTGGCTAGGTTATAAGAAGTATTGTAGATGTCTTATATGTATATCTTTGATCTGGTTGTTATATAATATTTTATAAGGTGTGTGTTTTGAATTTTTGGATTTATTCCCTCACAATGACATAAATTTTCACGTCATGAGGGTGGTGACAACCATGCTCTAGATGTAGTGGGGCCTGAGTCTCTAGTAGAACCTCCAGTAGTTCCACATGTTTCACTTCCCTTTGTTCCTAATAAGGGTGTTGATGCCTAGTTCTAATAGGGTTTTCTAGGCTTAATGCAGACTATTTAGGGATTCTGGTCTCTTATCTCGATAATGGAAGTGTTGACATGTGTGTTCCATCTATGGTATCCACCCACGTTTTCGGGGGATTCTATTCCATAAGCTTTCTAAGATGAGGATTGAGACTATCTTCTCTATCTTTGAGAATAGGGAGACTCCTCTATAGTGGAGAGTAAGGCACATGATGTATATTCTTAACAAAGAATCTAAGAACTGGTGGTGTTGATGCAGCAGGTAAGCAGTGTGCCATCCAATCTTGCTGAGGGTGTGTGTCGAAGTCGATGTATCTATAGCACCTGTTGAATTATTCTAGATTTCCATGGGTGAAGAGTTTTTTTACAAGAAACACATGGTGTTTAAGTCTTTGTATGAGTTCTGTATATCGTGCAAGAAACTAGGGAACAATCTGGAGGTCTACAGGCGCAGAGGGTTGAGGCATGGGGATGTTCAGGTGACTCGGGCCTCAGTTGGTCCTTCCATAGGGAGTAGCGAGATTCTATAGGTTAATAGAAAGGATGGATTTATGGGAGGTGTAAGTTCTACGAGTGATTGTGTTGATGTAGCAGGTAAGAAGACATAGAAAGGGGTGTTTCCTTCTGAACTGAGTGTCAATGAAATTCCCAATAGTTTGATCCATGATTTGGTAGGGCCTCTGGGAGCTACTGGTCCTTTGAATTCTTATGGAACCAACTAGGTGAGGTACCAGCAACCTCTATCTCTGCCTCCTGATATGAAATTCCAAGATATTTTTAGCAGATTGATGGGTGACTTCAATGCAATGAACATGCCAGTTACAGTGATTCCTAATGACAATGTAACAGTCATGCTGGGTTAGTCTAGTTCTAAAGGTGCATCTCAATTTGAAAATAATGAGGGTTGTCCAATTGTGCAAACTACATGTAACATTTAGGGTATGGTTATTGAAAAAACTAACAGGCATCCTCAATTCTTGGGGTGTGGGTTCATACATTCCAGATATTATGATTCAATAGACCAGATGTCTCTGTATGGTGATGTTAGCTTGGGTACATAGCATAATAATCTTATTGGTGGAAGTGGGAATAAACAGGTAAGGGAATATCAAATGGTGGATGATAGAGGAAGTTCAGACTTCATTCGGCCCACAATTCCCTTGTGCAACAGGTTTGAAGGTCTTCTAGAGGCTGATTTGAGTTCTAATTCCATTATCCTAGGTGAGGCAGACAGGATACACATGAAGACCACCAAAGGGATCGAACATATGCACTCTAAAGATGAGGATTCAAGTCCAAAAAGTAATAAGAGATTAATGAGGAAGGGGAAGAAATATTACTCCTTACTACCTCCTCCTTTGGAGACTCAATCTGCTAAAAAGATGATTGAGAATAATATGGACATGAAGATGCTGAATTCTCATAGGGCAAGGGAATAGGGTGATCAAACCTTGGTTCTCTTTTTATGTTCCGAAGAATAAGGGATAGATCATGTCTTGTTTCTCAATGCAACTGAGGAGGAGGAAGCTAAGATGATTGGGAGATCACTACAGGTGGATCTCTATGAGGAACAATTTTCATTGATTGACAGACAGGACTCAATCCTGGTATGGTGTTTCAACAGAGGGAAAATCAGCATTGGGGAGTACATTCAGACCTGGGGCTAGTTTACTTATGAGCTCGAGAAGCGGATGTCATATGTAGTAGATTTACAATTTTCATCTTTATCCTACAAACTATTTAGGGAAATGGATTTGGGTAATATCACATTTCTCTTTAATGATCCTATTTAAGTTTTTGGCTTCAGTCGGTTGGTTTGAGAGAATTTTTTGTGCGAGCTGTGTTATCCTTTAGATCTTATTTTTGTTTTCCTGTGCTAGGAATTTTGGTACCTGTTTCTAGTACTCTACTTGGACCAGCTCTAGAAGGGGATTATAGCATGTAGTCTTCACTGGTGCAGGTCCTTTGGATTTGGATGCTCAAGAGGGTATGGATTCTCTATCTGTTCCATGCCCATGCACTTCTGCATGGGACTACTTGCTAAAGGGTACTATGTTGGTGAAGGCTTGTCATCATGGAACATTTTCTGGGGTGGGGCATGTCTAGAAGTTTCCTCTGGACTTTCTATATCTGATTGTGTTGACATGTGATTGTTCAGACAGCTTTTTTGGTTTCTCACTTTTCCTTAAAAATATTTTTGATAATAAAAAAAGTAATTTTCAGCAGTATAGTTTTTTTGAAGAAAATTACATCCAAAATCCAGTCAAAGGGGTTCTACCCTGACTATAGGTTCTTGAGAAGATTCATAGGTCCATGTTAGGCCAAGATCTTGAATACTACCAGTCATTTAGGTTGACCGGGTGGGTGTGGCCAGGGGATCCAGACAACAGTTGTACCTTGACATTAGAGTTTACATACTAAGGGTAGTCAAACTATTTCTCAAGTTCGTGGTTCAAGCCAGATATATTTAGTATAAACTATACTAAAGGAGCAGATTGTTAGTCTATGTCTAGTGATAGGTAAGATCTTTGTAGCTTCTACTCTAGTATCTTTTGTTTTTATATAGGTGCTTCACATTTTTTCGTATCTATAACTATAGGTGAAATCCTTAGTCTCGATGTTCATTTATTTATGGAATTATAACACTCAATACTCTATTGGGGATTTGATCAAAGAATATGTCTAAGTGTAGGGAATTCCCACTTGAGATTGATGGGTATCACTTCCGATGAAATATCTTTATTCTCAATATAAAGGGATTTGATGTCATACTCAGAAAGGATTGGTTGGTTTCTTACCATTCACATGTTGATTTCTATTTCTAGAGGTTATTATTTATATCACCAGAGTGCGGTAGGTATATCAATAAGTGTGAGTGGGATGTATAGGTAGGTAGAGTTGGACTAGAGCATCGTGGGTTGTGTGGTGTGACAACTCGAATTGCTAGGCTCTATCTGGTCGATCAGATAAAGTGGAAGGCTGAATTCACTTTAGTAGTATAACATTTCAGGGATGTATTCCTAGATGAATTTTATAGTTTACCTAATGAGTAGAAGTTGGGGTTATATATTGATCTAGTTCCAAGAGAGGCACTAGTATCCATTCCTCCTTATAGGATTTCCACTAATGAGTTATAGGAGCTCAAGAGATAGTAATAAGACATAGAAGAAAAGGTTTTTATATAACCCAGAACTTCTCTTTGGGGTTCACCCATCCTTTTCACCAAGACAGCGGATGTAACCCTCAGTATTTATGTGGATTACTAAAAATTGAACCACTAGATGGTTAAGAATTGGTATCATTTACCCCGTATTGGTTACCTCTTCAACTGGCTCTGAGGATCTCGTGTTTTCTCGAAAATTTATTTTCGGTCATGTTATCACTAGGTATGTGTCAGGCATGAAGATATACCTCATATATTTTTTTGTAGAATGTATGGAATTTAGTAGTTTTTTGTTATGTTATTCGGTCTCACGAATGTACCATTAGTTTTCATTCTTTTGATGAATCGGGGTTTCCATCCATATTTGGACTCTTTCATGGTGGTTTTTTGGGGATGACATCTTGGTATGTTCTCAAACATGAAAAAATCATTCCAAACACCTTGGAATCATTTTGAGTATACAGAGAAAGCATAAGTTTTTTGTTAAGCTCACAAAATGTATGTTTCGGATAGATTAAGTTAATTTTTTAGGTCACATCATCTCAAAGATAGTAGTATATGTGGACTCAGAGAAGGTGAGTGTTGTGGTTTCTTGGGAGAAGCCCAAGAATTTCATTGATATTATAACATTCTTAGGATTTTACAGTTACTAAAATAACTTCATCTTAGACTTTATACATCTATATACACCTATCATGCACTTGACCAAGAAGAGGGTAAATTTTGAACATTATGAAATGTGTGAAAATAATTTTCATGTTATTAAGGGAAGATTCACTTTAGTGAAAATACAGATTTTTTTAGAGCCTACTAGAAGTTATATGGTTTACTATGATGCATCATACATCGGGCTGGGAGTTGTCCAGATATAGGTGGACAGATTCGTCATATAGAAATCTCACCAATTGAGACCTCATTTGAGTAATTACCCAAACACATGATCTTGGGTTAGTATTTTTGGATCACGCCTTGATTTTTTAGAGGAAATATTTTAGGGGAGAGAATTTTGTGGTGAGCGCATACCATAAAATCTCCAACTACATATTTACACAACATGACTTGAATCTTTGACAGAGAAGGTGGGTTGACTATCTTCATTTGTTCTATTTTGAGCTAGCCTATATTCTTGGTAAAGGAAATGTTGTAATGGATGCTCTAGTCTATAATAATTAGGCATAGGTAGTTCATGAGGACATTAGTGAATGAAAATTGATAACCATGTAATCTAAGATGCATTTGAAAGTATAGGATAGCTAGGGGAAGGCTGATCTCTCATTTTTTGTGGTAACTTCCACTCTCTAGATAGGGTGATGATGAAATAGTTTTCATTTTCTGAAGGTTAAGTACTAAGGGATAGAGTGGTAGGTGATGACTCGCCTTCTGGTTAGACCATTGTGGAGGTGGAAAATCTATACATAAATGGGAATGTCTGGGTTTCAAAAAACATATTTGAGGAGTTAATGGGGTTATTTCATTTCAAAATCTTGGGATGTTCATCCCAGTGTCACAAAGATGTATTGGGGCTAAAATCTTCAATATTGGTGGTCTGGTATGAAATGGGGAATAGAAAGTTTTTCAATAGGTGATCCACCAATTATCAGGTGAAGGTGAAACATCAGTGACCAGCTGGTCTCTTAAAACAGTTAACCATTCCCAAGCTGAAATGGGACAATGTAACAATGCTTTTATTGACCCATTTTATGAGGTCACACAGAGGTAGTGATGTTTTTTGTTTCATTTTAGATAGGCTGATGAAGCTCACCCACTTATTATTGATCAAGGATAACTTCCCAGTAGAATATATTAGGAGAATTTATCTCCAGGGGATTTTCTTCCTTTATAGGCTTCCTCAAAGTTTTGTATCAGATTGGGATGCCTGGTTTACAACTCAGTTTTAGAAAATCTAATAGAGGGAATTTGGTACATAGGTTCTTTTTAAAACATCAAACAACCCTAAAACTAATGTCTATTCAGAGTGAGCAATATAAGTTCTAGATGACATGCATCTTTCCTCAATTATTTTTGATCTTGGGAGAGGAACATACCCTTGGTTGAATTATCCTACAATAATAGCTTTCAAAAGACTATATAAATGGATCCATATGAGAATTTTTATGGTAGGCCTTTCTGATCACCTCTGTCCTAGGAAGAGTTAGTAGAGGAAGCACTTCTTGCTCCATGTCTCATTAAGGAGACTTTATAGATGGTTTTCCTTATTCCGAAATGGATAGCTACAACACAGTCTAGATAGAAATCATATGTCTATCACCATCGATGACCTCTAGAGTTTGAGGTCAGGAATCAAGTTTTTCTATTCATCTCACTGAAGTTGTGGCACATGCAGTTTTAGAGACAGGGTAAGATTTCACTATAATATGTTGGGCCTTTAAATGTATTGGAGAGAGTTGGGATGATAGCCTATTGGTTGAAGTTTTCATATAGATAGTGATACATGCATGACTTATTCCATGTATCTCATCTATATCATCACCACTTAGACCCGTCTCATACTCTTCAACTATCCAAGGTTGAGTTATAGGTAGATATGTCCATCTAGGACCATCCTATATGTACCATTGATCAGAGCCTAAAATCTCTCTGAGGTAGGTCAGTTCATCTATTTTGGATACTATGGTAGCACGGTCGCGTGTAAGAAGTGACCTAGAAGATAGATGAACATGTATACTCTCAAGAGTAATAAATTTTTTAATATTCATGACAACCATTGGAAGAAAAATACAAGGATGAATTACTTTAAGGGGGGATATTATAGGATCTAGGGTTTTCTATAAGGTGCAGAACTATTTTATTTCTAGTTTAATTCCTTGATTTTCACCTGATGTGAATAACTAGTGAGGATATAAAGGAAATGAGGGTGTTGGGGGATTGTTCAGAGTCTAGTGAATAAGGTTTTGTAATTGGAATCTAGGTCTCACAGTTAGTCAAAAACATCCCACCCTAGAAACTTGGTTTAATCAAGCTGTGTTGGATGGTTTGGTGCATTTTCTAGGTCCGTATGGTATGATTAAAGCATGAAACAGGTCCCACATGCCTGTAAATATGCTGTATAGGTTTTGAAAGAGGAAAAATACATCGAAAGTGCATTGTTTTTCTAACTATGTGCCATGACCATGATAGGGGGAATTTTGGATAGTGAAGGGTGTATGGTTGGCGCATGGTTTGGAAAACCATAGAGCCAAACTAGGAGACCTATGAACAGATCCTTCTCCCTTTATGATTTTCTTCAAGCCTTCTCTTAGAATTTGATCCAATTCCCCATCTCACTTCTGATTTGATAATCATTCATCTTTTCAGATATATACCAGTTATTTCTCTACTCATCTTGCATCATTCATCATTTATATTCCTCTCGATGAAATTATTTTGGTTCAATATAATATTCCATATTTCTAGGGTATTTATCATTTCTTCTATTTCCTTCTAATCTTGGTTGAGTTATTAACTGATACTGGACGAATTTTCTACCACGGGCATAAGTTACATAGTCAATACCTTTTCTCTCAAATTATAGTTGTTTTATATCTATTTATAATTGTAGGTCACATCAAACAATTAGTGAATTTCTCTTTAATTAATTTAATTCCTTGATTAAATTATTAGAACCTTGTTAAGTTTTCCACTTAGAACCACGTGATGGTTAGAGGTTTTCAACATCAACTCGAAAAACCTTTGATGTGTGTTCATGTATCTTCCCATGATATACCACACCATTTAGATTAATGAGCTCACCTTATCAGAGAGATCCTTATTGAACAAAGTGATATGTTAGGAGAAATATTATGCCTCTTTTTCATGTGATTACATGATATTAAAATGGTTAAATGGTTTAAATAGAAAATGTGGAAGGATTTGGATGAACTCATGGATTGTGTATGATTATGAAATTGATTGTGAAATGGCTTAAATGATAATGGGAATAGTTAATGAAATACCCTTGATTTACATATGTGATCATGTTGATGATGGATGGATCAGTATAGCACCAAGGACTACTAGGGATTCCATAGACATTTCAACTCAATGGATCTATGATTACATTTAATTCCATGGAAATTTATAATCCATGGATCCAAGATTACTTTGGATGCCATGGAAATTTCTTCTCCATGGATCTAGGATTACTTTGGATGTAATGGACATTTATACTCTAGGGATTTGAATTACATTGGATGACTTAGAAATTTATACTTCTTATATCTGAAAATGTGGGTATGAGACTTTATTGCTTTTCATAATCCACAATTACATTTTTATTATTATTTATCCTTAGTCATGTTGACATTTTCTTCTTTACAACTAGACATGGTAGGCTGCACAGTATCACATTTACTTTATTTTTGTTATATTTTGTGCACTACATATGCTTATATGAAAAGACTAGAATTATTATAGACACTATTGGTGGTGGCCTACTAAATATTATCTCACACCCAATTCAGGTCTTCATAGGGTACACATAAATACCTCATGGATATAGGTAGGGAACAAGGAAATCACTCACTTTAGGATGCTTGATTTATTGTTCATAGGAGCTTGACTGACTCAAAAATTATTTTTTATTAGGAAATACACTTTTGGGGGAAATGTGATAAACCATAAGTTCCAACAAACACCAAACATAGCCCAACATAAAAAACCAGAACCAACCTCTTCCAAGCAAAAACAGCAACCACAAGCTCCAAAGAAGGACCACTTGGTGATCCCATGAAAGCATGGTCCCTCCCGATGGAAAGCCATCCCTCTGAATCAACCACATCCCAAATGACCTTCAGAGGAAGTAGTAGCGTGCTCTAACCTGTCGGAGCCGATCTGACCCTCCAACATTTCCACCCACAACAAGGATTTTAACTCAAAAAAGCATTAGTTAGGGAAGAAATAAACAAAATCATTGAAAACCAATTGAGTTCTACCAGAACTCATATCCCTAAATAGTTTCCAGGTTAAATTAGAGACCTTTAAAAGTGGATCCCCCCTTATCAGATCTTCAAAAGAAGAGGTCATCTTATTCCAGATCTGTATGTACTCCTCGAGTCTGATCAACCCCTTGTTGAAGCCTCCAACCAGAATCGCGTCCTGTTTGTCAACCCACAAATATTGTTCTTCATTAAGGTCCACTTCCAGATTCCAGCCCATAATCTTGGCCGCATCCTCATATGATGCATTGAGAAATAGCACCTGCTCTTTCACTACATCATCCGAACTTAGAACCAATTCTGAGGAAGTTTCAGGCTGCTCCCATGATTTTAGTGGACACCTGACCTCCTTGTCCAGTTTCTCAACCATTATCTTCCTTGCTGACTGGGTCCTCAAAGGAGGAGTTAAGGAGGAATAATCCTTCCTACCCCTCCTTCTCCTCTTACTCTTGTTGCTTCTTGAATTGGGCACTTCATCAGAAAACCTCTTACTGACCTCGTCGATTTTTTTCTCCCCTCCACCGAGAGCACACTCTGGGTGAACATGCCCCATGGTCTGACCTCCCAGAGTGAGGCCATCGATGATCCTCCTATTGTCTGTACCTTTTTCAGCCAAGGAAGATGATTCCACTCTCTGAACCACTTCATTCAGTCCTTCATACCTTTTTCTCCAGACGATAGGGGGCTGGGTAGAAGAAACAACCCCTGGCCGAATTCCAGAGTCCAAACCCCCTGGAGGATGGTCGCCTAAGGAGGCAGAAGGCTTCCCATCCTTCTCACCTGCATTATGTTACTTATTCTACTCCCCCTCTAGTGCTGGGAACCAGTTCAATGAGCATGGATCGGCACTGACCAATTCATTTCTGATCAGTAGGGGCTACTCCGCATCAACTGTATTTGTTGAATGGTCAAGACCACGTACCATGAATTGATGTCCACCACTACTAGAATTATCTTGAGTCTGCAAGGAGGTCTCCATTGCCTCCCTACCAACATTAGTATCAAAGAAATTATCCCTGAGAGCATCCTTGTGTCTACTAAAAACACTAGACACCAAGGGGTTTTCACCCTTCTTTGCAGCAGGAGCGGAGTGTTCAGCAATACTGAACCCATTTCCTCTTGGCTCGTGATCCCCTTTCGAAATACCTCCAGCCTTCACATCATTGAATTTCTGGAGGCCATCACATCGGCATCAAGCCATGTTGTGACCCATTCTATGGAAAACTAAACAAAAATCCATCCAATGATCGAAGATCACCGTCTGCTTGCATCATATTTCCTTAGCAGCATCAATCCAGATCGTCTCCACCGGCGCTCTAGAGGTATCAACTTCCACGCACATCCTTGGGTTAATCGGGTGGCTAACCGAGGCTTTAAAGGAATCAAGACACAGAAAGTGCCCAACCATATTCCCCAACACATGCATGATCACTGGGTTTTGAAAGGAAAGGGGAAGCAGGGGAAAGCTAACCCAGACCGGAATGAGAGGGGAATCGCGGTTCATATGAAAATCATAGGACCATCTTCATAAATGAAACTCATACCTTCCGCACTTCCTGGGAGCGAACGACAGTGCATGAACCATGTCCTCCTTTGAAGAGAAACAGACCATCAAACTCCATTTATCCAGCAAACCAACAACCGGCTGAAACTAAAGTCCCCAAGATTTGGTGACGAACCTGTCAAAATCATCCACCGAAGGTCGAAACTTCCTGAATCGCGCAATCAAGGTTAGATCGAGGATATTCTCATCTTCTGAGATATCCCGAGACGAAAGAGGGACCACGGGGTCACCGTTCTAAAATCCATGAACCTTCAGGCCGATCTTAATCTCAAGGAACGGGGGATACAAATTAGGGTCAGAAAATCGTGTGAAACGATTCCGCCTCGAGACCATCTTATCCTACCCCCCCCCCTCTAGCTTGCATCGGAGGGGGGAGTCGCCGACCCCATTAGGGTTAGGCGACCATAATGTTAAGCTCCACCGACCCCATTTATTCTTCCCCTGTGCATAGGAGCATGGGAACACAAGATGGAGGTATGAATCATGATGCTATCGAGAGATAGTAATTTGGGTCTTTTATACATTATATTCATGTATTGTACTAAATTCATGTCTCCATGTATTTCCTGCATTTTTTTAGACTCCTGACATATTCATAATGTTATATTTAATATTTTCAATAACTTTGTTTATGTGTATTATATGGATGATTCACCACCATTGTGAATTATTATTATATCTTTCTTCCAAAGTTTCCTGTTATGACATAATTTTTTGACTTTGAGAATGAGGGTATAGTCTGACCATGGAATTAACATAGACCCTCACTATTAGTCAGAAGCCTCTATCGTAATGGGAGGTGTGCCTGAGGCCATGTCACCCATTAGTTCAGGAAACCAATTAGTGGCTCCCATGTTAGGAAGTTATAGGTTATATTTATCCTTTATACTACAAGATTACATTTGGGGGGACCCAGGGGAAAATTTTATGATTATATCCATTTTATGAGAAAATTTGACTAGAAGTATTGATTTTCAATCTCATATCAATGTTCACTTTTTAAGGTTATATTTCTATGTCCATTAGGATTTTCTGTAGATTTAGTATACTTAGTAAAATAGTAATAAGATTCAATTTTTTGTTCTATAAATATTAGCTAAGGATATCTCAAAAATTCATCTCATTGAACATAATCATGGTGCTTCCCATTTAAGATAGAAACTTGGGAAAGTCCAAAAAAAAGTTCATTCAAACCAACTAAAGGGGTTGAGAAATTGAAAAGTATTTCTTTAATTTGAAATTGATTTTGTGTTGTTTACATTTTTTATATTGGTTACAAACATTATCATTGAGTAAGTCTAGTTTAGTGGGATCCTTGACTAACCAATTCCTAAATAACTTTGTAAGTAAATGAATGTTACAATGGCCTAATCTCCTATTCCAAATCCATGGTTCTTTATGAAATTCACTTAGACAAGTAATTTTTTGATAAAATAGGGAATCTATTTGAACAATTCCAATATTTTTTACTTTGGAATTGTAATCAAAAGTGACATATTCACTATAAAACTTGATTAGGTTCTTGAAACATGAATTATCCCCATTTATGTGTTTGGATAAGTTGTAGTCAATATAACATAAATTCTTCCTAGAAAATTTTATACAGGTTTCCTAAAAAATGGTTTAAACCCAAAATGACTTTGGTGCCCATATATTCTTGGGTCTTGAAATGTTAGTAATCAAATAGTTAGGAATTCATAATTTTATAATTGTTCTATTATAATAATATCTTTAAATTTTAGAAAAAAACATTGTTTGTTCAAGTATAAAAATAATTATTCACATATTTATAAGAACTAGAGCTATTAATGAACATGTTTTTTATAATAATTCTTTCTTCATGATTATATCCTCTTACAGTGTTGTATTTTTGTGTTTTTTTCATTCCAAGAATTTGGGTAATTGTGTTTATTCCATTGGTAAATCTCAGTAAATCCTTTTTAATTGCTTATTGAATAATTTTAACTCATTTTATCTTTTAGAAATTTATCAATTTTATCCTTCTATATACGAATATCAATTTTAAAATGTGAATCTAAGGCATGCTGATTATTTAAACATTATATTTACCTATAAGTTCATTGAATATATCCACAAACATATTATAGTATGAAAACATTTCTTCATGAGACATGATTTCTTTACATTTTTCATCTCTATAAGGATTAGAAATATGAACAGAAGATATATGAAAAATATTAGATACCTCATATGTGTTGGTCATTGACCACATATTTTATCTATCGCGGTTGTCTTTTATACTTGAATTTAATTAACTTGAGTTATCCTCTGAATCACTCCATGTTTGTTTCATATGTTTATTATACCTCTAATCCTTGTACTCATATATTTTCTAAAATTTTAACTTAGGACAATCACAATTGACATGAACTTTTCTATTGTATTCATAGAAGACTATTTATTTTGTAGTATCATCCATATTTTATTCTTTTCTATAATTACCACAATTATTATAAATTCCTCAATAGTTTTAATTTTTAAATAATTTATTACCCCTATAAAATTTATTGAGTTGTCTGGCAAAGGGATCCATTTATTCGTCACTATCTGAACACAACTCTACATCATAAGGGACTTCTTCTTTAGCCTTTCCTTTTTTATTTGAGTTAGATGTTTTTAAAAATACTAGCTTCTTATTTGGTTCAACCTCTTTTTCTAGGTTTATTCTGATATCCTTTTATTACATAATTATATTTCATGCTATGTCTATAAAATGAAACTATGTTTCATCACATGATTCATAAATTGAAATTGATGTTCCTCTCCATCTATCCGGTAAAAAACAATAAAGGTTCATCACTTGATCTTTGTTAGAAATAGGTTTTTCCAATGATTGAATTATCTTAAAAATGTCATTAAACTTTAGATACATATCATAAATAGTTAATCAAGTTTCATATAAAAGTATCATATTTAATAACATAAGTATTCGAAGAAATTTATTTTGTATTAGAAGTTCCTTCATGAGAATCAAATAAAGTATCCCAAATTTCAAATTCCAAAGTACAAACTGATATTTTTTTAAACTCTTTATATCCTAAAGCACAATAAAAATCATTTATATATTTAAAATTATTTTTATAAGATGATTTATTAGGAATAATCCATTCATATCTAGTATATTTTCATAATTTTTATTTTCCTTCAACTACTTTCTACACTTCAAAACTCATATGTTAAATATGAATATTCATTTTAATCTTCCACTGAGCATAGATTGTTCCATTAAAACAATGGGTTCTTTTTTTAGAAGATATCTCTTGTCTATTATTATCCATAAAGATTTAAATTTATAAATAATATAAATTTTAGAACTTTAAAATACCATTAAATCTCTATTGAAAATATATTTGATAAATTCTTCTGATACCAAATGTTGTTCAGATAGAGTAATTCAATAGGGTATGTGAATTGTGATTCCAATAAAAAATAATTTTTCAAAATAATTTTAAAGAAAAATCCCCCAAGTTAATAAAAATCCTCGTTAATCAGTATAGTAGAAATGTATAAATTTTATCTTTTAAAAAAATCTCAGAAGCATGATTAAGGCTTGGTTAAACTACTTTATAATTATATTAAATTTTGAAATTAACATACTTAATAAAAAATATTATATAAACACAAATTTATACTAACTATGAATGTAATGTTTTATCAAAGGATTCAAATAAGATATAATGTTAACTTTGAAATAGAAAAACAATACTAATAAATGAGATAGTGGAATATAAAAAAGGGGTTTGGTTTCAAGAGGAGATATAATCCCCTCCACATGGAAATAACATACTACCAATAATGTTATTAAATAATAAAATTGATCCAAAATATGGATTGGGTTTAACAATCAATGATGCATAGGCTATCTAGGATTGAATCCTCTTTTAGAGTTATTCATGGGATAAAGAAATCATTGGTTGTATAGGACCACTTCAATAATTTTTTGGGTATACAAAAGAGAAAAGTGGAAAATGTGTTTCAAGAATAATTTAGTTTGGTAAAGAAGAAAATTTTTATAGATAAAACAAGTAATGAAAAACACATCATAAATTTAATGCATAAAAATATAAAATCATTAGATATAGTAAGAATTGATGTTTCTCAATCTGAATAGCCTAGATGTTAAGAGTTACTAAAATCTATCTTCAAAAGGTGCTTGAATAGGTTCCATAGAATTCATAAAAAACAATGTATTATAGAGGTATGTAAAGTCCTTATTTTAGTCTGTAGATATTCAGAAATCCTTCTTACACGGCTATTTTGATTCAACGTAATAGGTTCTTTATTTTCTTTTCATGTATTAATACTATTGTATATTCTCAGTTCAGACATCAATATGGTGCGTGAGGGAGTTAATTTAAATATATAAATCCACAAGTACAATTATCCGTTGAATAAATAAAATCATAGATCATAATACTAGGAACTAAATTAAAAAGGTTTGACATTTTCATCAATGCAACAATAGAGTTGTTTAAAAAAGTATTCTTAAATACATGTGTGACTTTAAATCATTAAATTCCATAAACTAGAGATTTTTGGAATTAATTTTTAATTATTAATCTAAACAAAAACAGTACAACTCTGGTGGTAGATCCCTACAGGAGGTAGATCTAGTTTAATTATAGATCTGGTCTGGTGGTAGATAAACTCTCTCGGTAGATCAACTCTAGTGGTAGATCAACTCTAGTGGTAGATCAACTCTAGTGGTATATCCACTCTAGATATAGAACTAATTGGTGATATAATAGTCTAGTAGTAGATTCATATGGTAGATCTGTTAGTGGAAGATTCTCTAATGGAAGATGTAATTCACTAGTATATATTACTCAACTAATAGTATATATAATGAATTATCATTAGATGTCCTCAATATTAGATCCATTAACACTAGAGTCTTATAGTAGATGTATCCCATTGGAAGATCCAATTGAACAAGTGGTAGTTCAGCATATCAAATGGTAGATATTTTTTAAATAATAGTGGATCTCAATAACTAATAGTATATCTCTTTTAACTCATGGTAGATTAGTAATTTACCAAATTTATTTTACAATGTTTTTTAGAAACAGATTTACTATTATTAAACATTGAACTTGGTAGAAACATAATAAAAATGATTTTTGTGTATTAAAATAAGGAGTTTCTAATAGATACAAACTAAACTAAACACAATTTTTATTATATTCAATAGATTAGTTAACTAAACTACTAAAAACATATTGACAACATTAATGATATATAAAATGATATAGATAGAAGAAGAAAAAAATTAATAAAATTTAAAATGATAAAAATATAATAAAAATTTAAATTTTATATGTAATTCATTTCCAGTAATAAGAAAATAATTTATCATATATTTTAAAATATATGACTTAAATAAACAATAAAATTATAAATAATACATCATTCATTTTTAAAAATATGGAAATTTAAAAAGGAAATAAATATATGGAACCTATAATATTAGGATGCTATTAAAGGATTGTTTTCCCATATTCCATCTTCATGATTTTTACATATGGTGCCAACCATTTCTACATCATGGTCATCAATATCCACTAATAATCATTCCATAAAGGAAAAGATCTCAAAAAATTCACCATCACCACTAACGTTTTCATCAGAAGAATATTGTTTTCTAAAGAAAAATTGTAGGAAACTACACATTTGATGGATAAAAAACACACAAATATTTTTTTCATGTGTTTCTATGATAAAAGTGGCATCTATGTATTCCATTATATTCATATCTACTAGTGTTAGTCAAAATTACTAATGGTTAACACAAATGTTACCAAAACCCATTTATTGTTGAACACATAAACTTGAAATTTAATGTAATCAATCTACAATAGAACATAAATAACTCTATAACTTTCACTTGAATTAGAGATTGGTTTTTTTCTTTTTCACTCAAAAAGGAATTACTTCAGACAGCACTAATAAACCAATATTCTAACTTCACATATATTATATTGTTCTTTGGTAAAACATGTATAGCCATTCATGTCATACTTAGACAATGTTGTAACATTTAACATGGGTATGATGCTAACTATCTTAATGTTGATCACACATAAGATCTACCATGTATCGTATCTTTAAACCATGGTGAAAAATATTTCTTATGCTCATTCACTAACTACATATATTTATTCATCATATAATTCCTTTTTAACACATTAATATGATATGTTATATATTACTAAATGTCATGAGTGTTATTAAAGATGTATAAATGTGCATATTCTATTTATTCACTTATTAGTGAATTTATTTTCAATAAATGTATCCCATTTCCCCTAAAACTAACCCGTTCATGGAAATATCTATAAAAACTGATATTCACTATTATAGAAAAATAGTCTACAAAAAACTCTTCCATCTCATTAGAAATATACTTCTCAACAATGGAGGCGTCTGTTTGATGTGGATTATGAACATTCCCCCCTTCAATATACGTAGATACCATTCAAAAGGATACATTCATCATATGTATACGAGACATCAAATCGTTATTTATTTCTCTAAACAATCCATTAAATGTAGGATGATATTAGAAAAATATGGTGAAAAGTACATTTCTGGTTTACAAAGTATATCAACAGAATCATTCTTCAAATTTTTCAATGAAATCACATCAATCGCTTTATTACAAATGGAATTGAAAAAATAACAGAACTTGATAATATTAAATCTGACATATAAGGTTAGAATGAAACATAATGAAACAATTATGATTTTTTGTATCAAAATATAATAATCATGATATATAATTTCTATTAAATTTAAGTATTTTAGTGATAAAATATTGATTACATTTGATGAATAACTCTGAGGTAATTTAATACCTTGGAAGAACTAAAAAAATATTTTCTCCCTCTTGGATAATTTATGTAAAGACAAAGGTAATGGTATTCATTTTCATTTAGGAGTGGGATCAAACACCAAAACTATTCTAATTGACAATAAGTATAATATTGTATTCAAACCATATGTATTAATTCTTTTGATATCTAAAAATGTTCTAATAAAAATTTCATAGATATTCTTCTCAACATGAATTGAATAAATTTTATGTTTCTCCAAATGATATCTTAAATATTTATGCTCAATAAATATTTATTATTTATTTCATATATTTCTTTCTTTACCATATCATTATATCATTCCAAATGTGACATCAATTCTTTCACCCTCTCAATATATTGATCAGTTGGAAATGGATTTTGAGTAATATTGAATTTTTATGATCCATTAAATTACTTTCTTAATCTTTAATAAGAGCGATCCATGGTCAAAAATATCTGATGAACCATGTAGCTAATGTTTCTCTCATATTGTAGTTGATAACAACAATTCCCTTCTTTATAATTTTGACAAGCTTTATATCCCTTAACACTATTTCTATAAAAATTTCCAAATGTTGGGAAGTTGTTTATAATGAACCCATAATCATTACATGAAATTAATAATTTACTTTTTATACTAATCATAAACTTTGATATCTTCCTCACATAAGAGTTGAAAATCATAAATTGATGGTGGAAAATAAACCACAATATCATTTTAACTATATTTTGTGCTAGAAATTATTAAAATCAGCATGATATATTTCCCCATTATTAAAAAATTTAGGATACAAATTGTAAATTACCAAAACAATAGGCCATGAACTTTATTTTTCATTAAGGGTATGATATGGATTCATTTTATATATGAATATCTATATTTGATATTTCTATCTTTATTTCAAAATATTAGAAATTATTGGTTCATTTTCATCAGTTGTATAGAATTAATTGGACAGAATAAGTTTCCATCAGATATTCTCTCATCTTCAGTCTATATTAACCATTTTTATCATATGTATTTGCAAATAAATATTTAAAACAATTAATTATTTGAATATTCTGAATTTCTTTAGTATGATTTTAAGTTCTTTTCATTATAGATAACCCAACCTATGATTTTTCTTTTAACTTGTGTCATGATGTCTTATATATAGGATACAATAATAAACTTTCATATTAATTCATATATATCACACATTAAATGAGGAAGGCATGTATCTTCTTGTACCCCAATCCTATTAGGAATAATATTTTTTCACATTATAATGGTAATATGGTATATCATTGTGTTCAAAAAGTATATCTTTCAATACCTATAATAACTCAATAAATCTCTTTTCAGACGATCCATTCCAGGGTTTCAAGTAAACAAATTTCAATATTAATAAAACCATAAATTTTAAACAATCCGGACACATTGGGTTTTCAGAATCACCATATCGGTACTCTATAATTAGTGTATTCTCAATTTCTTACACTTTATGGTGACAAATCAATTCTTCAATTTAATCAAAATTTTCATCTTGAAAATATCTATCATCATTAATTATTGAAATCTTCCCAATTTCACAATGCTAAATCTAAGGAAATTAACTCCTATTAAAACCATTTCAAATTAAATGATTTTTTATTTCTATACTTTTTAACTTTCTCATATTTGAAAATTTAAAGAATTGATAGAAATACAAGTAATTGATTGGAACATTTATTTTATAAATTTCTTAAAAAACATTGATCCATTAAACATATTCATCAGTTTGTCATTATGTTGTAATCTAACTACGATACATTATCTCCTATAAAAAATGTATGTATTTAATATAGGAACTATATTTTGACATTTAATATCATACTTACATATATAAATAAAAATAAAAAATAATAATTTAAAAAAAATTTAAAAATAATTAAATAAACTAATATGAACAATAAATATATTATATTTTAAAAAATATAACAATAATTATATGTTATCAGTTTCACTATGGTTTATCTATAGATAATGATACAATATTTCATAGACAATAGAATGACAAAATATTTCAAAAATAACAAAAAATAAAAAATTCTAGACAAAATGATGGTAAAATATTTCACAAGCCAAAAATTGAAAAAATATTTTCCAAAACAAATAATGAAAAACAAAATTATTAAAAAACATTACACAAACAAAACCACAAAATAAATAATCATAAAAAGAGACTCATCTACATAATGTACACAATTCAAAACCATAAAGTTAACAACTACTTGATGACCCTAAAATTACCATTCAAACCCTAAAAACCAAAATAATAGAAAACCCCTAACATTAAGGAATTGGATCAAGTAATTCATCTACAAGAAATAGTTAATATCTTATAATTAAAAAAAATTAAAATATATAACCTAAAAGGTAGTGAATGATATAGGAGAGTAGCTAAATAGGAGAAGTGATTATTAGGGAAGCACTATAGTATAGATGATAGTGGATTATGGAAAATAGAGGATATTTGAGGTTGGGGGAATCACTTCTTGAGGGTTTAGGTTTTTATTCTGAAGAGAATGTCTCCATGTTTCATGCAACTGAAAAAAAAATTCCAAAATTCCATTTCAACTTTTTTTAGGAAAAACATTTTATTGGTTATTAATATAATAAGTATAAAAATTGGTTTTTGACAACTGTTAGGTAATAACCAATGAAAAACAAATATTTTTACATCAATTATTACATAACTGATGTCAAAAATCTTCATTTAATGGTGTTTTATATTATTTATAAAATAAAATATTTAAAAAACTATTTATAACATCAATGTTAAATAACTGACATCATAAATGTGTCATTTTAAGTAGTTTTTCATTAGTGAGGGTTGAGTGCGTTAGAGATATGATGATGACTATATATTGGACACGGGTGGCAACAACTTAATCCTCAGGGTTTTATAAGGATACTTATTTTATTGTTCAATTCTATGATGTTTTTAATATTAATATAGTGATTTCCCTATAATGGAAGGTGTTTTGAATGTTCCTATACAATTCAACATGAATGTGTTATCATGGGATGGATGTGACTGGAGGAGGTTTTTAATGTTTATCCCAAAAATTTATATATTATATTTTTTCTGTATGTATTTATTTATATGGTTATTATTCCCTTAATGGAGGATTTGGGTTAGGTTATGGTGTATTTTGGAAAGGCCTAAATAGTTTATTGGAAAATACTATGTTGTAGTATATGGAGACATAATTGAATTTGGTAATCAGAGTCTCATGAAATGAGAGTCAATTTACTTGAGTGTTTTCAGATTTTGATTCTCTCTTAGATATCTTTCCAAGAATTCCTTGATGCTACTATTTTTGGTTTCTTGAAACAAAAATTTTGAATTATGGTTTTGTGGATGTTTTTTCTTTTTAACTATATAAATTTTTTTGTTTTTTGTTTTATTTTCCTATATAGGCTCCCACTAAACCCAAAACATTGATTTATTTAATAACAATAAGCACGGATTTAAGGTACAATACTAGTATAATATACCACCATTGTAGTTAACATGACACTGTTATTTTGTGATATCTTGTTCACTACTTGACTAATTATAAAAAATATATTCCCATTTATCACCCATGACATATATTCTTGAACAACTTTATTATGGCCAAAATCCAGTGATCTTTTTTTGAGGGTTTGAAATAGTTCTTAAACTAAATACCAAAAATATTTATTTATTTGAATTAATAATAGTTATTAAAAAATTAATGTCCTTACCTTAGATTAAAAATAAGAAAGAAAATGTTTACCATTCAAAGACTATACCATTCTAAAAGGTAATGAAAAATGATTTATGGTTATTATTTATTTATGTTCCCTACATAATGTAATATTAAATGTTTAACATATACATTGAATTAAAATAATGTGAAAACATATAGATAGTAAAATACCTTACATAGTATAGTTATTTAAATAATCATAGTTAAAAAAGAGCATTCCATGTACCATCTCTCACTCTTTAAGGATCAATTACAAAATGTATATGATTTATAAATTCCCCCAGTTAGAGGAAGTGATGTATAAATGGTCTCAATTTTCTCATATTTATCATCTTTTGCAATCATTGGTATGTTACATCTCATTCTCACCCCACCCAAATTCATTAATTAAAAATTTATACATTCTTGAGCTAAATTATCTTTCATAATATATTCTTCTAGAAGATTATAATTCTCTATATAAGAATTCATTGTGAGTGTATTTTTTTATATAAGTAATTAAATGTAACATGGAATATAAGAAGAACCTTAGTAGAAATATGGATAGTCATATATATCATACAAGTGAAAAGGATAGAGGAAAACAATTTCTGACTCACAAAGAAATAATACTTTTTGTTGTTGTTTTTCGAAACACTTTATCAATATTTTAATAAAATGATCAATCTAAAATTTTTATAATACAATCAATATCATTCACATATTATGTGAACTAAAATTCTATATTTCAATTATAATCAACTAATATGAAAGGATATGATAGTCAAGAATTTTTAAATATTTTCGTTTCACCTATCTTTAGTTGACTCTTTTCGATATGTTTTCTGAATAATAATCTAGAGAAGCTAAAATATATACCACTTAACAAAAATAAACTCTCTAAATTTTTCATCACGTAATACGTACAAGGAACATTCTAGTTATTATGATTGATAAAATTGGGATGTAGTTCAGGCCTAATACACCAATCTATAAATTTGTGTTGGGATTAAAAAAAAATTTCTCTTCCCATAGACATTTAGAATAATTGAAAATAATATATCACAAAAAAATCTCAATGTTAATTATGTATAGGAAATCACATATAAATTTAATTTACTAATAATTAAAATAAACTAATATGAGTTTCTTCCTCTAATTATAATTTGATTCAATATAAGCATCTATCCTATTTTTGTATTTGAACTATCCTTTCCCAAATAGAAAACTAACATTTTTTAGTTCATTAAATACATATGTTCATGATGTATACAAAGGTGGTAGCTTGGTCATAACATTATTGAAGAACTTTTAATCCTTTTTTATATAAGGATAATTCATTGGAATGAATTATTGATATCTTATGAAACTAAAAGTATGATGAATTTAAGAATTTTGGATCACATATTCTTCATGTAAATTGGAATAAAGAGTTTACCATTTATACTTTTACCATACATCATTCAATAAGAAGTAAACTCATTTTTCATCTACATCAGTGAATCACACATATGAAATGTGTCTTTCAAAGAATCATAATATGTGCACACTCACAAATTCCAATGGTGTTAAAACTCTTTTATTAATTATTTAAAGTATATATATACATATCAATTCAAATATTAAAAGTTAAATATATGAGTATATTCATTAAATTAAATTGTTTTTTCATACACAAAAATGGTGGAATGTTATAGTTGTGAATGAAAACTAGCCATATATTTTGTTGAGTAATAAGTATACCAAATGGATTTAAATAATCAAACTACTGAAACAATCTAAAATTACATACTTAAGAAATAAAATTAGGATATTTAGAAACAAATTTATTTCATTCCAATCCATTAGCAGGATAGAACAATTCATCATTATCTTTATTTATTTAAATATCATACTATCACATAATTGTTGGAATTTCACCCAATATGAAAATATTTTGAATCCTAGTAATTAATGGAACGAGAAACATTTATTTTTTGATGGTATAATATATTGTTAAATTTTTATTGTGATTTCATTGAGATTTACCACATTTTTTTACTCATTTAGTCATGTGATTTCCTCCCAAAATAAGAATCACTTTTTTTGAAAAGAGTGAATTTTTATTAGTTCAAAATTCAGGTTAATCAATTAAATTATATTTAATTTAATCATATTTTAAAATATTTACATTATCAAGATGTATTTCCAAAAAAAATAATAGAATATAATCAATATCAGTATTATAAATTCAATATATGGTTATCCCATGATATAGTGGCATCAAAGACTCCAAAGTTTTTATTCTTCCATATTTCTGATATACAGAAGTCCTTACATAATCCATAAATTTATTCAATATTTCCACATCATCATTCTCATTAGTTATATAATGTGTATTCATACTATTGTCTTATTACGTGTTCTAACTTTCATTATTGTGATTATGAAAAAATAAAAACCAATAAAATATCAAATTCTTTACTCCACTTCTTTCAATACAACAATTAACTATCTTCTCTTTAATTTTATCACCATTATGATACAATATATAATAATTATTTTGAAAAATTGGTTTTTTATGGTAACCAACTTATTACCATATTAAACATGGTATTACAACATAATCATAGAATTGACATAGAATAATAAATTTACCTAAATAATTCTACAATGAAAAATCTAAAAAAAATTCAAGCTCATTCTGAAACTCAGTTAAGATTTGATCGGTACCGTACATCTGAATTCTATAAATTATGATACAAAATATAATAATTTATTATTAAAATCAAAAAAAATTATACTATTATTTTAATATTTACAATAACAATGATCCTTTGTAATATAACAAGGATAAAAAGGTTGGAATATAACTTGCTTTTAGAGTATTAAATACTATAAAGTAAATAAATTTTTATAAAAAATATTATCTATTTTAAAAAAATTTATTTCTTTTTTTAATGCTATTATGGTTTGGTAAGTGTTTCAATTAATGGAGTAAAATAAATTTTTTATTTTTTATGATGTTTTTCGAAAAAAACATTATTCACATAAATATTTTTTTGCATTATATTTATTGAGTTTATATATAAACATATAAGTTATGTTATTTTTTCATTCTTTTTGTTAATTTTATATATTAAATTGTTTTATGTTGAAAATATTTTAGTTGGGTAGGATTGATTTGTTTGGAACGAATTTTCTAAATTTTGATGATAATATGATGTATTTATAGTTTTACTAAATTATAATAAATAAAATTTATGTTTTATGTTTTAAATTTTTGGTTAAATTAAAACAAAATCATTCAGTTCATGATTTCCTTGATCTTTTTTATAAATTGCGTGTTTCCAAATAAATAACTTTACTTAATGTTAATTTTAAAATGACAAGTGGGGTCTTGATTAAAATAAATAGAACCTATATTTTAAATTTACATGATTTTAATGATGATTTCAAGGATTCCAGAAAATGAACACCTTTTAAGGAATATGAATTATTGATGGTGTTAATATTTTGCTTTCATGAGGTATTTTATTTAAATGGTGGTGAAAATACATGGGGTAAAAACTTATAATGAGATTTTAGATTGGTTAAGATTTAGGTTAAAAAAATTATTTTGTTGGAATACTCTTTTTTATTTAATTTAATATCCACTTGGTATTTTGTACCTTGTTTGGGATAAATATAAATTTTGAGATTTGGATTTGAAATTTTTTATGTAATTTTGAAATGATGGTTTTATTTAAGGGAATTTTTTTTATTAAAACATCTTCCTTTATTTTTTAGGGTGTTTATTTTAAACTGTCAAACTCATTATCATAATGCTTATTAAAAGAGAATTATTGTTAAAAAATATCAAAATGACACCTAAATATCATCATTTTCAATATAACATACTTACTTTTATTAAATATTTACAATCCCTAGTAATGATATTCAAATAATACACAATACATTATATTAAAATCAACACCAAATTTTTAAACATTTATTAATTAAAAAAACTATTAAATGAATAATTTCATAACACCCTAATACATTAAAAAAACAATAAAATAGTACAATGATTATTTCCATAATCACATAATATAAATCCCATAAAAAATAATTTGGATTTAGGTATAGGCAGTGATTAACTACGATTAAAGAACATATATATAATAAAATAATATTTAAATTAAATTAATATTTAAAAAATAACCTAAATAACAAGTTCCAATGAATTGAGATGAATTATGACGTAACATAATCTCTTTTTTTATTTGATACTTGGAAAAAATATAAACCATGCCCAAAAGAATAAATGATGGATCCTAAACTCACCTATTTGATGTCAAATATGATTCAAATGAAAAAAAAGATTATTATTGAGATGATTTTATGGGTTGGTTGAGGGAGATTAAGGTGAGATCATGGGTGGAAAAGAATAATTAGAGATCAGTGAATGAATTCCACACAATTTGGATTTTTGGGGAGATACTATACCAATGGGTTTTTTAAATTGTTGGTATATCTTATCTCATATCACACTATACAAATGGTTTGTATAAACCACTAGTACAGAGTTCTCTATACCCACAGTTAAATAATATCATGGGTATAGAAATGTGGGTTTAACCTATATTTTCAAAAGTGAATATTTCAACATTATATGGTTCTAAATAAAGGATGTGTATTTTCATCTCATTTATCTTATGTGATAAGATAATCTATTTTTTGGGAAAGAGTTGTTATGAATAAATGAGATGATAAAAATAGTTTATAACTCCTTTGATTCTATAACATGCTTAACAAGAATCTAAGAAAAAAATGAATCTTACCTAAAACAAAATATTTTATCACAGATATTTGTTACAAAATGAGGGAAATAGATTCCACTAAACAATAGAAAAATATTTTATATAACAAAACATCTTTATTGATAATTAGTTCAAAAACATAGAATATCATATATGATATGGATTCTACAGTTTATTTGTTAAATATTCCCACGAACTAAAATATGTTTTATTTCCCAAAAAAATGTGGTTGTGTTTCTTTGCATGAAATTATGGAGATAATGTAGTTTCTAAGAGGCTAGTGAAAGTATGTTTGGAATTAAAGAAGTTCAAAGTTTAACAAATGAACGATTAAATTGGTCAAATTCAAAGTGAATATCACTTAATATCCTAAAATTGTTAAGGTTAAATCAATAAAGGAAAATATAAAGTGTTACATTTAGTTTTTTATAACAAAGTGAATGTCACTTTATATCTTGAAGGAGGTTAGGACATTACATTAGTCACTATAGTGATATCAATGAAATAATTAATAGGAAAGTTCCAAGAATGTTGATATTGATGAAAAATTAAGAATATTTATAAGTATAAAATAGAATTATTAACATTATAACATGTAATGTTGTAAACTATAGGAGTTTGATTAATATGTTCAAATTGTTCAACATAAGGAATTTTCTTCATAAATCACAATATTATTCAAAAACAAATTTCTTCATAGTTTTTACTCACTAAAGGGATTAAGTAAGAGGATTTTATCTCAGGGTTATATAGAGATGTGGTAGGAATTATATAAAGATATAATTATTTTAACAATAATCTAAATTTTTGGAAAACATAAGGACACTCTATGGTCTATCATATGGGACAAGATTATATGGGAACTTATGTATGGTTTCTCTGATATTATTAAAGGAATATAAAATCTATCATTTCATACAAAATGCAGACTTCACTTCTCTATTATATGACATTGGATATATATATTATGTGAAGTGAAATGGAAATTCACCCATTAGATTATGAATTTGAGTTATTCCTAATATATTATTCACGTTAATTATTATAGGTTATGAAAAAATGCTCAGTTTAGTGTGGGTAGGACATTATATAGTGATACAAAATATTCTCACGCGGCATAAAATGGATTTTTTATACTAGATAACCTTATAAGTGGACCATATGGAGTGACATAAACTACGTATTTGTTATGTTATAGGTTAAGTTTCTTGTTTATTACATGTACCTAAGGTTAGAAAGATACATAGTATAATAGCCTTCGTATTTTGATACCATTCTTTTGAAAAACATGAGTCATAGATAATCGAGGATATTTTGGTGTTTTGTTGATTAGGTCATTTGTTGAGACTTAAAAAGGAATGGATTTTACCTTTCAGTATGATGATTATGATATCTTGTTCCTTGAATGAGATAGGATGAGGAACTTTATATCCATTACTAGATGATAAGGTATAAGTGATATTCTAATCAATTTTTATGAGGTGCATGTTATATACTTATCCACATTAATGAATGACATGTAATTTATTTATTTTACCTTTCTAGTCTATACTTCAAGAGTAAATAAAATATGAGTTGGTTATACAATATTGACATACTTTATGTCTTATTTTAACTCAATGCCTTTAAAAAATGTATTATGTGATTATTCATACTTGTAAATGATACAATTGGTGAAAATATGTACAAAGACACCTGTTTTTTGATAGAGATCATGCTAGATCCCTTTTATAGCTTGAGTATTATTGATTCTATGATAGAGGATGCTATTGGATTAAACTTATGGATTCAATAATTCATAATTTTTTCAAATGATAAAAAGGATTGTGTCATCACACTTTATGGTTGTGAAAATTATGGTCATGTTCATAAAAGATTAAGAGATTACAAAAAGTATTTTTAAGTATTTAAAACAAGTTTTATGGTTTTTCACAACTTGTTACAAATGATATATCATATACTGAAAATAAATGATAGATTTTCCAAAAAAATATTAAAAATCCAAAAGGAGTTTTGGATATAGTTTCATGAGTTTTTTCCTATGATGTGACATTAGTTGAGAGTTTTCTAAGCCTATAAGTTTATATTTAAAGTGGTAGATTCATATAAATGTGCAATAAAGGGCCAAGCCTTGGAATGGTTGTTTACACAACCTTGGGTTGTATCCTTGTGTATACCATGAAATATTGTTATCCAATATGTCATGGTGGATCATTCATGGAATTATAATATCATTTGTAATATGAGTAAATCATTCTAATTTATCTCTAATGACTATCATACACAATTTTTCATCATATGGTGGAGATTTTTAGGAGTTTAAATTACTTATATGATTAGTTTGACATGAAATGATCACTTAAGGAATACGATAAATATTTTAAGGAGTATAAATGATTATATCATTTTGTAAAATCATCAACCAATATAGGAAGACCATTTTAGGATCTTTGAGGTGTATACAAATTGGTTTAGTCTTTATAAGAATGGTTTCATTCCATTATGTCGATACACTATAATAAATGACACAAAATGAATATATCTCTATTTCTAATTCTTTATTCTTATTTAATGTCATTGTTTTATTAGGAAATAGATAGGAGATTATCCTTCTCAAACATCATGAGATTTATCCATATCATGGAAACCATAATAGGGAGGAACCCATTAATTGTTTCTCAGTGATATACATCAAAATCATATTGATGAAAATAGATTGAGTGGTTTTAGATATATCATTATATCCCTATTATATTTATTTAATTCAATACATATAGAATATATTATGGTTTTAGTATAATTTTTAATATGTTCCCACTATGATTGGATAGGTTTTATCCTCACTAAATCTCATCAATTGAGACATATATAATTTCAATATTTTAATATATTTCTTCGTATCACTTGAAAAATAATTATATTTCTATATCATTGAAATTTTTTAATAGATATTTAGTAATTCTAAGTATTTAAAAATTCTAAAATAAATATTTTTTTTAAACATTAAAAAATGGTTCTTTTCTAGTGACTAAAGGAATTAAATGAAGAAATAATCATATTTGATTCATAATTTGAACTTCATAGATGAAAATTGGGAATTCAATCAAAGAGTTTTTAATTTTGAAAAAGTCATTACCATAAATGTGAAAAAATTAGTAAAACTATTTATATATTTTTACTTGAAGGAATGATTAATTATAATTTTGTTTCATTATTGATAATAATAGTGAAAATTATGGAGTTATTGATTTGGTGATCTCTGGGACAAACAATTTAAATGTACTGGTTTTGAATGGATCAATGATGCATTTGTGGTGTTAGGACCATATTCTTAATTAGATTTTTAGTAAATAACTAAAAGGAATTAAAATTTATTTACTAATTATTAAAAATATTGTGAAATATGTCATCTCCTCTCTCCATCTATTTATATGGTTCAAGTAGTGCATTGATTATTAGATTCTTAAAACTAAATATCTCATTTAGATGTCACCTCTAGATATTATTCAATATATACAATTATAGAATATATATATATATAAATTTAAATGGGACTTTTTATGTTTAGAGGATCAAGATGTATCATTTTTATAGAGTTTTAAGTGATAATAACAAACAAAACTCTCTGTTGGATTCTGATTGGAAATTTTCAGCATTGTTTTTAAAGTATATATAAGTTTTGTATGAATTTTCCAATAGGATTATTGTTTAATTGTATGTGACATCAAATGATCATTTTCATTACCATTATTAAATACTTTTTTTCTTTAACAAGTTATGTAATCAAGGGGAGGATAATCAACCTTATTATATGGATAAACAAATTAAGGCCTGAAAATATTAGGGTTGTGTTAATAAAATCAATATTCTTAATTTTTTAGTGAGTTTTATAACCTTAGGTATAAATTAAAGTTAATTTAATGTAGGTTTTTAATTTTTTTTTTGGTATAGTGTTTCGAAAAAATGTAATAATCATGTAACCAATTTAATGTATCAATTATATGATAATTACATGTTAATGAAAAAAATAGAGTTGATATCCATCTGAATGATAGTATATTTTTTAATTAATGGAGAACTAATACTTTTATGGGTTTTTATTATGATGAGATTATGTTTATTACTCAATCCAAATATGACAGGATAATAGAATAATTTTTATCTATAAAATATGAACTCGTTAATACTCAGTATAATCTAATGAGATTTTTTGTTAGCTTAATTTTTTCATTTTTTCAAAAATATTGTGATATATTTTGTTTAGTTTTCATGTTTTTTAAATTATTATATTAAATTTAAGAGTTTTTTAAAATTTTAGAAAAAAAATTAATATTCAAATACTTTAAAATTGAAAATTATTTAAATATGAACTTTATTAATAATATATTTTTGAGATGATTTTTTGGCACTCAAATATGATTTGGTTTTTTGAAAGAATTAAAATAAGTTATAGTTATGGAGTGTTCTTTCTTATGAAACTCCCAAGAAGTATTTATGGTGTGATATTAAATATCCACTACATGAGATTATAATAGCAAGAAAACATATCACGTAATTTTTAATGAGTAGGGAGGAACTCTTGTATGAATAACTCGGTCTGGCCAACATAATTTCTAGTTTCTCCAAAGCAGTCTCATAAATCAAATCATTCCCATGACAACCCAATGACCACTAAATATCCAATGAAACTTCAACCCTCTCCAAGATCACCTCAATTACAAAATATTTTCAATATCCCTCAATTATATCTAATGGTCCAATGAACTCTCAAGTCATATTAATTTCATCATGAGATACAACATAATGTCAAGGTCACCTAACTCCACCTCTAGATTAGTCATATCCTCAACCCCATCAAACATATTATTATGATATAAATTCTAGTATTGGATATATAGTATATCATTAGGGATCCAGTTTCCAAATAAAAATTCTAATAAACTTGCATTATAGTATATCAAATTCAATTCAATGGGAACCATAAATGAAAATCCAAACCATTAATTTAATCTCATAAACATGTTGAACACATGAAATAGGGGAGGAATATTTGAAATTTATTTTTATAAATCATGAAATTTATTAGGAGATAACAAAGTGGAATATGTATATTGGGAGAGAATAGAAATATGACTCAATATATCCCCCCACTCTTAAAGTGTGGAAGAATTGAAATCGTCTAGAATTTGTTGTAAGTAGAAGATCATTACAAGTGGATTTATCCTATATTTAAAGAGATTTATTAAATGAACCTATATATTCACATATATAATGGGGTAATGAGGTTAAATAATAGAGATTTATATATTCTATTCACTATATTTCATTCCCCTATATAGAGAAATTGAAAATTCACTTTATCAACCATCACCGTTTAGTTTAATCATACTCGATCCACTCCCCCCTATTCACTCTATCCAGATTCTGCTTTGGGTTTATCTATTTATCTTTAGCTAGGGAACTACAATATTTATATCCTTTGGAGAAAAGTTTCCCAATCACACTAATGGTATATATTCTCTTTCTTTCTATGATTTTTTTAATTTGTATATTAGGGTAGATCATATATAGGGGATGTGGGTTATGTGATGATTTTTTATGCATTATGCCTAATAGAACCAAGATGTTTCATTATTCATTATTTTTTCCTAATTATTATAATCAATTGGAATTTTATTATATATTCTTAGGTAGAGGGTGTGGTAAAGATAATTGAATCATAAACAATGAACTTAAGTAATGATCATAGAAGATTTATGGATGGTACTTCTAGAAATATTGTGGAAACACAATCACAGATAATTCCATTAATTTGTAATCATAGAAGATGATCAAAACATTATAGAGTCTTTTGTAATTATGAGTGGTTATAATGAACCTATATTTTTATAAAAAAATATTACATTATTTTATAAGAATATTAATACATTTTAAATATACAAACATGAGGATTGTAAAGGTTAAGTGTCTTTGGATACTAGTTACAAAATAATCTTAGTTCGTCATAGATTTTCAACATATCTGGAAAATATCTTCCAATTTAGTACTCCTCGTAGACATAACCTACTTAAAATATTATTCATAACCGAGGGAAAGTATACATAATAAAGGGTGATCTCCAATTCTTTGTAAGGGTAAACATGAAAGATATCAATATATGATCACATTAAAGCTTAAGATATGAATAAGGGTGTGATATTATGAATATAACATACAAAGTTAATACCTAATATATCATGGATCTTAAAATGTTCCATGGAATAATACATTATCATTTCAGAAGGAATGATCCATAATAATGAAAAATAATCATAAATTAATATTGAACCAGAAGTTCATTTAATATAAGTGTGTCACTACCATAACTATAGAAACTATTTAATATGTCAAGGTTAACCACTGAGACCATAAAATAATGGTGGGTCAAGAATAACTACAATTTCCCCCAACATAATACATCAGGAATCATAACTTTTTTCCCATAGTAGATAAAGCACAAGAAATTTTTTATTATATTACATCAAGTACATCTGGCTATTTCCTATGGTGAAACAATCACATCATCTTATTTCCCACAATTCTCTCAGGAGATATAAATAATTTCCAAAATAATTTGATGGAGATATATCTCCCACCCCTCACATAATCCATATATTTATGGTCTATAAAATCATTAAACATTCATCATATTTTCATATCATAACCACTATAAATTTATGTGGTTTCATTTCCATCAAAGAAAAACCCAAAGAAAAATAAATTGGTTTCATAATCATAATTATAAATCAAAATCATCTAGATATAGAATAAGTATGGTAATATTGGGTCATACCACCATTAAAACAAATGAAAAAATATATTTTGTTATTGTGGATGAATATAAATTCCATAAAAAGATCATTAAAACATTCGTGAGGAAAATAAATTATTCATTTTGAAATCACTTCTTTAAAATATAAAAAATTTACAAATATTAATTAAAAAAATTTCTTCAATAAAATCATAAAAAATTATAAATTAAGATTTTAATAAATCAGTAGTCATGGTAGAAAATAATTTTGTTTATGTAGTACATGTTAAAATAGATATTCCTTCCTCTTTTTTGGTGGAAAGTCAAAAATACCTTGTTTGGAAAACAAAAAATAAGATTTATTTGAAACCATATTGTAAAAAAGAAAAAATGGGTAAAATTTAATTTAAATAGTAATTTTATAATAGTAAAAAAGTATTTTAAAACATTTTTAGTAAACATCAACGTGTAAGAAAGAAGGATTTTTGACCGAAGAGTGAAATAAAGTCCTTTTTTCCTTAAAATATATTTTGGTGTATTTTGGTATTAAATAGAATAGAATGAAAGGAAAAAAATTATTATCAAGAAATGATAATATGATAATAAAATAAATGAGTTTCTTGAGATATATGTCATAATATTTCATCAATTTAAACATAATCAGAAAATATTTTGATAAGCAATGAGATTGAAAAATAAAAACCTTACCACTTCACTAAATTTTGGAATACGAGCCCTGTGAAAGAATTAAAATTATATGCGTTTGTAAATACCTATTATTTTAATAATAATAATAATAATAATGCATTCATTTGTATTATATACACCATATAAAATAAGAAAGTAGGGAATGTGGCATTTGTCTCACGGAAATAAAAGTGAGACAAAAATCCCTTACCACTTCATTAACTTCTTAATAGTAAGAACCATTAAAGAATAACATAAAATGAAAAATTAAATATAACTAAATGAATTATATTCATGATATAACATGTACAATTTTCATAAAATTAACCTCATAATATAATATAGGTGTATATCATAACATATGTTCCAAAGAAGACAATTTTAGACAAAAATGCCTTACCTCAAGTCTCAAATTTATTCGTACACATTTGGACCACCTATATAATAAATACAAGTTTATTATACATATATTAAATAAACATACTCATATTTATCATTCCTTATATGATTTAATTATGACTATTTATTACCTATTTATTTATAATTCTTTGTTAAAATCATGTTTCACGTAATAACTGCTTCATTTTTTAGGCATGTTTGGTTTCGAATTTTTGGTACTTTTACACTGATCATGGTTTCATAATTTCCAGATATTTAAACGTTATATAAATATAATATTTATTCACTATAAATTTATTTACAGTTATCCATAAAATTTAAAAATTTAAAATGAATCACACCATTCATGGAGAGAGTAGGTCCTGTGTATGCATAAACACTCTTTCCATTTTATCAATGGACGGAAAAAAAATTAAAATATATATCACCATTAAGAATAATTTTTATTTTTTATATATCAAGTAAATAAACTAAATCTATCCTTATCAATATCCTTGTTAAAATACAATGAGAAACATATCACATCGCTTTGTGAAGGCAGCAGTCCATACTTACCAATGATCATCGTTATCATTTTCCAACTGATTGGAAGTTAATAAGGTAGATATGATATTATAATTTTAGAATTATAATTGCATAATAAATATAATATATATAATTTAAATCTGTAACTATATTTATCCATGAAATACGGTGATGAAAAAAAATCATTTCCGTTTGTGTGGTGGTAGTCCGCTGTACAAACAGTCAACAGTTTCATTTCCCATATGAGGGATGAGAACATGGATGTAGGTTTTTACACTAAAATAATTAAATCTCAGTATATATAAGATTCTTGTTTTATTATATCATCATGTATTATGAATATATTAATGTGTTTTAATAAGAAATAAAATTTAAATGCATTGTTTAAAATGATACCTTTTCTTCAAACAACCTCCTTTGGTTTGAACCAGAATCCTTTCTTGGAGGTTTTACATATTCAAATACGGCCCATAGGAAATGGGTATGGATTTAATGAATTTATTTTTTAAGTTATTTTATTAACAAAAAGTCTATGTAGGTGTGAATAATATTGGAGATTGGTGGCCTTTTATAATGGATGAGGAGTGGTATTTTTGAAAATACCCATAACTTTTCAATAATGGGAATTCACTCTCAATAATTTTTCCTAAAAAATTAAAAATTAATTGATTTAATGGATGATATATTCTATAAAAACCTCCACCATAGGATATAATTTCTTTAGTCACTAACATTTCTCACTTTTAGCATTTTATTTTTCACCATGATTACTAGTCTTTTTTATTTACCTATGAAATTTATCATTAAAGACTAATAATAAAATGAGGATTATTAGTTAATTTTCACAATATTATTTTGAATATTAAATCCAATTAATTAAATAACATTTCTATTCTGTTGAAAATTAATTTTAACACAAGTGTAAGTAACGCCAAAACCATATTTTAACCTTAAATGCATGAATTAATGTTTTTCAACTTTTACTATTTATTATGAAAAAAAAATTAAGTTATCATTAGTATATTATATTATTTATTATAATTAGAAATATTGAATCCATTTTTATAAATTCAATTCATAGAATTAGTAAAATTTAATTTGAAATTAATTCGATAGATCCAATGAAAAAATGGTTTTATAAAGATAATGTTTTCATAAGTTTAGAATTTTTAAATATAAAAATTTAATATTAAATTGATTATAATGAAATAAATTGGATTAATAATATTATTATTGAATTATTTTATGTTTAAATTTTTTTTAAAAAATATATACATTTGTAAATTCTATAAACAAAATGGAAGTTTCCAATAAAAATAATTATTTTTCAGTATTCATTGAAAAATAAATCCTTTTCATAAAATTCTAAAAACTTCACTCTTATATAATTTTTATATGATTATTTCTAAAATAAAGTTAGTTTTAGAAAATAAATTTTATTAAAGTGTTATAAAATAATTTTATTATTTTCTCACAAGAACTAGTAAAACCATTTTTACAGAAAAATGTATTTTGGAAACATATAACGACTTTAATTGAAAATATATTTTCATTATTTAAAACATTTATACATATTTTTAAAATATATAAATTCTTATTCATACCACTAATTTTAATATTTACATTATAATAATCATATTTAAATAATAATATTAATAGTATGTTATGGTTTCACTAAAACACAGTGTGGTGTTTATCACAAGTTATTGAAAAACTACATTTATTTTAAAATTTTATTTTATAAAATTTCATGTTTCTTCATTATACCAACCTTAAAATTAATTTCACCATATATACTCTATCACTCTGATATAAATAACTGATCATTCTTCTACCACATCATATCTATAAGTTCCCATCTAACTTCCTCAAGTTGGTGGTTTCCCTATAAAACCTTAACCATGTGAGTGGTCTTATTTCATAGAACTTTCTCTCTATTATCAAGAATCTCCACATGTTTCACTTTATAGGAAAGATCATGATCCAATGGTATGAGTTACGAGTTCTGTACATGTGATGTTTCGGGTATGTACTTACTGCGTAGGTATATATGGAACACCTCATGAACTTGAGGTATGATTGGTGGAAGCACCAAGAAATAACAAATCATCCCTCCTCAATCAAGAATCATAAAAGGTTCAATATACCATGGGATTAAATTTCCTTTATTTTCAAATATCATAACATTATTACAAGGATAAATTCAATGAAAACCCTTCTCACAGACTTCAAATTCCAGATCACACTGATGATAGTCAACATTACATTTATGTTGAATTTTTTATACCCTTATGTGTTGTTAAATAGATTAAATCTTATATATTGTTTCTTCATCCATATCTGGTCCGAATAGATTTATTTCTCCAAATTCATTCCAACACATTGGAGTTCTATATTTATTTTTATATATTCCTTAAAAAGAAGATATATAAATTCTTTAGTAGAAGATATTGTTGTATGAAAACCTGACTAGAGAAAGGGGTTGATCCTAAAAATCATAGAAATCGATAGAAAAATATAACAATATATCATCTAGGTTTCAAATTGTTCTCTCAAACAGAATATCAATCTAATTATGATAAAAAATCAAAAACAAAATTTTATATCAAGATCTTGTTGAAGTATTTTTCAAATCATCAATATAAAATGAAGATCTTGGTTAGATTGAATACAATATGGTACTTCATAAAACCTTACCACATCATTAATGTATATCCTGGAAAGATGATTCAGAATGAAATATTCTCTAATTAAAATAAATTGTGATAAATTTATAGGTTGATTATCTATAACCCATATAAAACTATTTCCTTTATAAATTTTGGGGAGTCTAATGAAAAATAACATGGTGATTCTTTCACAGTTCCATTCTAGTTTGGTTAATGGCCATGAAATCCACTAAGAATTTTGTCTCTAAAAAATAACTTTTAGACATACTAAACACCAAGATAAAAATTCTATAATATCCTTATTCATATAATACCACTAGAAATACTCTTTTAAATCTCAATACATATTTTTAATTATAGGATGAATATATAATAAAGAACTATGGGCTTTTCGTAATATCTCTTTCTAATATGGTATTGATTTGAAACATACATGGTTCATAAACCTTATCACTCAATGATAATCATGGTTGAACTCAGGAAGGTTTCTCACCTTCATTTATATCTCTACATCTTTTGTCTATCACTCTTCAATCTTCACATGGATTGATTGTTGAAAACATATTTAAGAAATATAATATTTTTACCCTTCCATTATAATTTCCATATCTATATTTTTCAAATCAATAAATATTGGATATTTTTTTATCTACAACATAGATAATATTGCTCGATCCTTTCTGCTCAAAGCATCGACCACCTTTTTTACTATCCTATGGTGGTAATGTACTGAGTAATCATAATATTTAATTAGTTCCTTCCATATTCTCTAGTGCATGGTCATCTCTTTCTAGATGAATATATACTATAAAATATTGTGATCAGTATATAAATCACTCTTTTATCTATAAATATAATTCCTATAAATATTTAATGAAACAATTACTGCATCTTTCTTAAAATAATTATTTGGGTAATTTTCTCATGAACCTTTTATTTTGGTGAGGTATAAGAAATAAATATTTCATTTTTCATGAGGAAACATCCCAACCCCTTATTTTAAGAATCACTATAGATTAAAAACTCATCTCTACTATAAGTTAAGGTTATAAAAATTACACTAACTAATCTTTTCTTTTGTTACTTGAAATTTCCCTCACATTCATTTATCCATAAGAACTTGTCTCCCTTCTGAGTTGACATGGTGATTGGATTAGATAGTCATGAAAAATGTTCCAAAAACAGTCGGTAATATCCAACTAAACTAAGAAAACTATGGATCCTAATCAATATGGTTGCTTTGGGCCAACATTCAATATCTTATTCCTTTGAGGGATCCACTGATAAACCTTCACCTAAGAATATATGACCCAAAAATTCAACCATATGTAGCAAAAATTTACACTTTGTAAATTTATCATACATTTTATCTTTACATAGGGTCTTTAAAATAATTCTCAATTAATATCCATGATCCTATTTACTATCCAAATATATAGGAATATTGTCTATAAATACTACTACATATTGTTCAAGTTAATCTCTAACGACTCTATTCATTAAATAAAAAAATATAAATGAAACATTAGTAAGAACTATTGGCATTATAATATATTCATCGTGTTTATACCTTTTATAGAATGTTATATTGGGTATATCATCCTTATTTACCATCAATTGATGATATCCAGAATGAAGTTAAATCTTTGAAAAATATTTAAATCCATATTAATGATCAAAACAATCTTCAATTCAAGGTGGAGGATAATTGTTCATGATTTTTTATCGTGTTCATCTCCCGATAGTCCATATAGATTTGAATCTATACATATTTCTTCTTAATAACGGATAGGTTCACCATAAGATGAAATTCTTCGCTAAATGAATACCTTGTAATGATTTTCTCAGATATTCTTCTTTGATTCCAGCAACTCAATTGAGGCCATTATATAGGGATTGTTTGATATATTTATAACACCAGATATGAGTTCTATGGAAAACTCAACATCAAAATTTTTTGTAAGAATGGGAAACTCTTCAATAATTGCATCAAAAATATCCCTCATAATATTAATATCATCAATGTTTAGTTTCTCACCAACTATCTAAGATAAACACCCCTTTTTAGTAGGAATCAAGACCCATAAAATTTATTCTATCTCCATCATAAGTTCATGTATATCATTGCAACAATAGATTATTATAGGTTGTCTTAGAATATAATGTGTGACTTCTCTTCCTTGGTAGATGATGTGTTTTTTTTTGTGGATACATTCGTTACATTCATAAGATGACATTAAATTCAACTAAAAGGAGAATGAAAATATTTATTAGAAGAACATTCCCATAAACTATAACTGGAGAAGAATTGTAAAAGTGAGATGTGATCTTCATTCCATAGGTATTTTCACTTATAATTCAAATATAATCATTGAGGTGTCATTTTTATACCTTTATAAAATTCCTCAAATATAAAAAAAGTGGTTATATCCCAAGTAAAATAATACATTAACAGTTCTAGATTGGATGGTCAGTGTACCTTTAACCATGATATAATCATACCCCTCACAAAAATAGTGATCCCGTTAGATTTCCCTTTGTCCCTTGAATTAAGGTGTTTTCGAGGTCAATCATCTTCATTAACTTTTATATTTTATTGATTATTAGCTTAATTCCCAAGCTCCTTGTATATAAATAATTAGAACATGGGTGGTGCATTAGTTGGAGACTTCTTCTCTCCCAATATGTTAATTATCCCATTCATTGCCTTTTGAAATTAATGAGATTTATGACCCACACTTACACATTTGAAGAACCTTATAGTACTATTCATTTAGTTACATTGATGTTATTTCCAATATTTATGGATTGCATATGGCTGGGATATCTCTCCACTGTGTGATTTATTTCAGTTTTCATTAGACTCAATATCCCTTTTCCAATAAAAACCCTAAGAATGGTGACAATATCTAATTTACATTTCCCCATTCAATTCACATAGAACGATTTATTCATATCTACAAAATTTTGTTTTATATAATTTATTTTAGATACTTGGTTTATCTAACCAATGAATCGATCAAACTTACTTTTGGATTGGACGATAATATCAAAGGTGTACCTCACAATTCCTATAAAGTTTTAGTCATATGTACCAAAATATTCATCATCATTATACTTTAGATCAATTAATTACTTTTACATATTTATATGAATAATAAGAGGAAATAACTTAATTAGGAATAATATTTTAAACTCATAATATTCTATAGTTTCTATTTATTACTCTTCCCTAGTGTTTTTAATAAGATTCCACCACTGATCTGATTCTCCTTCCAAATGATAAATATTTGAAAATGAGAATTTCATAATCTAAAAATTAGAGAATGGAAAATATCTGTTTAATGGTACTATTCCATTACACAAAAACTAGTGGAACATCATAAACACTAAAAGAATGTGGTTTTTCCTCATGAAGGACTTAATATAATGTTGTTACCTCCTTTTCACTTTTGTAACTTTAACATGACTCATATCATGAGAATGTTCTGTGAGAATACCAAATGGATTTTTCATTATATCTCATATAAAACTTGGTTTATCTTTATGAAAATCATTACATTTTCCATCACATTTATAATTAACACAGTTCCTTTTGTGTCCTTAAATTAACTAAAATAATGAAGAATAGTGTGAGAAATAATAATCAAAGTGGGAAACCTCATAATCTTGAAATAAAAATTATTTATAGGATGAATTAAATTATGAAACCTTAATTTAAATATATAACACCTTAGTACCAACCTTGTTCATTCATGTTCATCTATTCAAATCCATCATAATGGTTTATAAAGAGTTTGTGAATTTTCAAAACATACCCTCTTGGTGTGTCAAACCAAGTGTGCAGTAAGGTGCATTTTCATACACCAGGTGATGATCGAATCAAATAACAATGCACCCTTTTCATAATTATTAACCCATGGTACATATATTCAAGATAAGTATCAACTTTTACTATCTAGGTAGTGATGTAATTTCTTGGAAACCAATCACTATATAATTCACCAAAATTCCAAGGTGTTTTTCTATACATAGAATTATTTTTAGACTTATTCGAAGACATTTACCTGGGGATCTCATTAAATTTTTATCATCCTAGATTAAAAATGATTAACTAAACCTAGAACTAATATTGACTATGATGACCCAATCATTTCATAGATAAATATTACATATTTTTAGATGAATATTCAAAACATTTTACAATTTCAAACATGAGGATTATAATGGTTAAGTGTATTTGAATACTAGTTAAAAAATATTTTTGTTTCAATATTGAAATTACCAATATCCTATAAATATCTTCCTATTTAGTAATCTTCATAAAAATCATACTTAAAACTTTATTCATAACCTAGGGAATGGAGTCATAAGAAAGTGTGAGATTAGATACTTAGTAAGGGAAAACAAAGAAGATATTAATCGACAATCATATGAAATCTTAAAATAGGAATAAGGGTATGATATTATGAATATAAACTATAAACATCATTATCAATATATCATGGGTCATAAAAATGATGCAACGCATAAAACATAATCATTTCTAATGACATGAACCATAATAGTGAAAAAAATTCTAAATCAATCAATAACTGAAACATGTCATATAAACGTGGAACCATCATAAGTACAAAAACCATTTCATATGTCCAAATTAACTACCAAGACCATAAAATTATATTATATCAATAATTCTTACCTATTTCCCATAACATAAAGGATTAGACATAATCACATGTTTCCTATAGTGGATCGAGCGCATTGACTTGTTTCTCGTAGTGGATCAAGCGCATCGACCTGTTTCTTATAGTGAATAAAGAACATCATATTATTTCACATAATTATTTCATGAGATATAAATAATTACCCAATGTGTTAGAGGGACATATATGTCCCACTCATCACATAATCCATACATTTTCATTCCATAAAATCTTTAAACATTCATCATATCATAACCCATGAAACTAAATCAGGTTTCATGAACATTTCACTAATCTATCAAAGCACAACCCTTGTAAAAATAAATGTGTTCCATAATCATAAACATCAATAATCTAGAGAAATAATAAGGATGTTAACATTGGATCATATCTCTAACAAAACATAAAAATCACTGAAGGTTTTTTTTCAAGATGAATTGAAATTCCAAGAAAATATCATTAAAAATAATTGAGGAAAATATCATTTTCATTTTAAAATAACATCTTTAAATTATAAACGTTTACAAAATATTGTATAAAAAATTTTATTTGAGAAGATCCATGAAAATTTTTAATGGAATATTTAAATAATTGAGTGGTCATGATGGTAGAATTTTTTTTCATTTCCAACATGTTAAAGTAGGAGCCAAAGGCTCTCAGAAGGAACCATCATCACCTAATTATGTAGGAAACCCATAGGTGATCTATCTCATATTATATATAACGATGACGTGATTATTTTTCTTAATGGAATTAGACACTCTCTCTCTGTGGATTCCACAACACTGTGAATGAGTATTGCACTTGGACCAGTCAGATTATCAACAGTGAGAAAAGAATCTTTTATCTCTCAATGTGGTGATTGGAAAGGAGGCCTTCCTCTATAGGTAGGATCCTCGGATTTGGTTGATGCTCATTCCGAATACATTACCTTAGCACTCCCATTTTCCTGAACAAGTTTCATATCCAACACTTCAATAAGATAGCGGACAAGATCATATGTCACATTTACAACTGAAAGAAAAGGTATCTCTCCATCAGGGGTTGCATCACCTTAGTTATCAGTTTTTTCATCTCGATTCCCATGCATATTTTAGCAGTTCTTAGGGTTCTAAAATTTTTGATTAAAAACATTTAGAATATTTTTTCCCTTCATATGGGATGCTCACTCCACTAAGAAGCACCATTGGGTGTCTTGGTCGAAGATAGAGCAGATGAAGAACGAAGGAGGAATCAACCTTAGAAACATTCCGGGAGAAATGGAGGCCTTCATGCCAATCATTCATAGGAAATTTTTGAAGTTCATTTCCTATGGTTATGATTCATGAACAAGAAATATGGAATCTTCCTTTATCAAATAAGAAGGAACTCTTCTCCCATATGGTGTATCATTAATTTTTACTTCATAGTACTTCACTTCTATCATAGGTGGATCATTGGGATGAGTGATATTAACTTTTGGAATCATAATTGAGTAGGGAATACAATTGATTTCCATGGATTCCCCATGTTGTACTCAACATCTAGTAGAGAAAAAGATTTTCCATACCTCTCCTTTACAGTCCTCAATGAGGATAAATGTAATCTTTTTGACCTCATCAACCTATCTTATCAACCTGATAAAAGTGTGTTCTATGGTACTTTATCAAGATAGTTCTCATGAAGGAAGTGTGATTTGGATAGTTGGGGACACACCCTCAAGTGTAAATTAATTCACTCAAAACACAGTTTTGTCATCTAGCATATCTGTAACAAGTCCTTTCCTACTAATGAAATCCTTTAGTGTATGGGCATTCATGTCACCTCCAGATTATATTTATATTGTTCCCATCAAGAGGAGTCCATAGATCATTTATTCTTTGAAGAATAATGGGTGTGAGATATATCTCACTAGTTTATATGATTGACCAGAATCCTCCTTGAAGAACTATGGTGAACTCAATTTTTAATCAACTGGTTTCAAGGAACATAACACTATAGGATTGAAAGGATTGAGAGAACATGAATCCTTTTTAGGGATGTTGGTGAATCTGGAAGTCAAGGAAAAAATCTATGTTCGATAGAACCCCCTTATCATGATTAGATGTTGTCTTTTAGACCCATAGCATGTTGATCAATTTTTATTAAGTCACCATGAATTGAAAAGAGATCCCATTCTTCAGTCAAATTAATAGCCCAACTCACAGCCTTATCTTCATAGCCCTTAGGATAGTAGATATAATGGAATATTAACCTAATTGGTCTCAAGATGAACATCAAATGTTCATTCCTTATGGGAAACATGAGGTGTAGAGTCATGTTCTCTAACTTGAGGGGCTCTGTCATCTTGGATTTCATTTCATCATTTAGACATGAAGATTATCTCTAGGCAGAAGTAATGTCTATGCTCATAGGCCTCCAAATTTTTTTCAAAATATATATTTTACTATCCATGATGGAAACTGACTCCGATATTCTCCACAAATCCGTATGTGGTAAAGGTATATCCTCATGGACAATCTTATATTGTATCCACAAGTGAAAAAGGTACATCACTAGTCACAATGAGATCCTTCAGACCTGGCCCAATAGAAAAAATGATACTGACTTCTTGGATTCTTTTTCTTCTCATGATGGGTCAGTTTTCTATTACTCAAGCTTGGTCTCTCTTTCCCATGAATCTGTTGACGTTGTCTGTAGGGATGCCCTAGGCCACCATTACTTCTACCACTCCCCCCGCCTAGAACCATCCATTCTATTTTTTTTCATTATGTTTTTCATGTGGTATCTCTTTACTTTCGGTGTAGTCCTTTGGACATCCTTTTATTATATTAATAAAAAATTATGATGATGATGATGAAACATGTTAAATAAAATATTGTTTTCATGTTTTTGGTAAAAGGTAAAAACTAATTCCTTTTGAAAACAACAAGAAGATTAATTTTAAACAATTTTTTGAAATTTGAAATTTGGGTAAAAATTTACTTGAACAGTCATTTTATAATATTAAAAACTACATTTAAATTTTTTTAGAAAACATGGATGTTGATGAAAAGGGATTATCAACCAAAGAGGGAAATGTTGTCCTTTTCTTCATAAAATTTTTATTTTCGTATATTTAGTTCATAAAGATAATATAATGAAAGGAAAAAAATTATTATCCATAAATAAACAAAGGATAATAGAATAAATGAGTTTTTTATGTATATATCATATTATTGAATCCTTGGAAGCATAATCATAAATAATCCCCATAAGCAATAAGTTTATAAAATAAAATCCTTACCACATTGGTAAATTTTTAATTATAATCCCCATAAAATAAATAACAATATATGGGTATGTAACTACCCAGAAATTTTAGAATAATAATCATTAAATATATTCATGGTAATTTTATAGACCACATAAAAGAAACAAGTGGTTAATATGGCATGTGTATCACAAAAATAAAAGTGAGAATAAAATCACTTAAAACTTTTGTAAATTTTAAATAATTAGCATAATTAATGAATAAAATAAAATGAAACATTAAATATCATTATATAAAACTTCCAATTGGATGTACATGGACACCATAAAAGTAGATAGGTTCATGACATTACATATGTGACAAAAAAAGAGAATCTGAGACAAAAATCACTTACCTAAAGTCTCAACATTATTTTTACACATTAATAACTCCTATTTAATAAATTTACGTTTATTATAAATAAATTAAATAACTATGAAAACATATAATAAAATATATTATTTACCTCTGACCTTTTATCACCCATTTACTAACAATTCCTTGTTAAAATCACATTTCGTGTAATAACTACTTCGTTTTTCATGGATGTTTGGGTTTGGTATTTTTGGTACTTTTACATTGATCATGATTCCATCATCTTAATAATGTTAAAAATGGTATAAATATAATATATTTTAAATATATATTTATTTATAATAATCCAAAAAAATAGAGATAGAAAATGAATCACACGGTTCATGGAGAATGTAGGTTGTACATACACGTGAACGATGTTTCCATTTTTCAAGATGTTTGAAACAAAAAATAAAAATATATTATCTTTAAAGATTAATTTTGTTTTCATATATATCCGTTCTATTTTTTTACCATCTATTTTAAAATATAATGAGAAAATTATCACATCGCTTCGTGGAGGTGGTAGTCAACACGTATGCATGAGCAACAATATCGTTTCAAATGAAGTATAAGTTCAGAAGGTAGATGTGATATTATAATTTCATAAGTATATTTCTATCATAAATATAATATAAAAAATTTAAATCCATCATTTTATCCAACCATGAGATGCGGTGATGGAAAACGAATTACATCGGTTCGTGAGGTGATAATATGTAGTACATGTGATCGGAGATTTTGTTTCCCATTTGATAGAAGAGGATATGGATGTAGGTTATTCGAATAATATGACAACATTAATGAATATTAGAGATAATTATTTTTTTATCATCATATTTTAATAACATTTTAAGGATTTGGAAGAATAAATAAAATAAAAACACTAGGTTATGAACTATACCTCTTTTTCAGACAACCTCCTTAGGTTAGAAGAAAAAGAATTATAAGGTGGGTTTACTAACAAAAAAAGGCCTCACAGAAATTATTAGGAAATTAAATAAGTTATTTTTGAAGTTTTTTCCAGAACCAAATGTATTTTTAAGTATGAAAATGAAAGGATAGGGGGTTACCTTTTATAATAGAGGAGTGGATTTTTGTAAACCCTCAAAACTATTCAATAATGGGAAGTCACTCTCCATCCATGTGCCTAATAAATTAATAAATAATGGTTTAGAGGGATTATATGGTCTAAAAACATCCAAAAAATAAAATACACATGTTTTAAACATGTTATTCCCTAATCATCTATGTTTTCTCACTTTTACCATTTTAGTTTTCACCAAGGTAACTAGTCTCTTTTTATTCACCAAGGTAATTTATCCTTTAATCATAATAGTAAAATAAGCCTTATTTGATTATTTTGAACCAATTATTCTATATATTAAATCTTATTTATTATATAAATGTATTATTTTTATTGAAAATAAATTTTAGCACTTGCATATGTAAAGAGAAAAACACCTTTTTAACCTTAATTGTATTAATTAATTTTTTAATGTATTTACTATTCATTATGACCAAAACATAAGTTCATATAATTATATAATATTAATTATTATGATTAAAAATATGGGATCCAATTCTCTAAATCCAATTCATATATTTGGATGAATTTAATTTAAAGTTAATCTCACATACATGATGAAAAATGGTTTTGCAAACAAAAAGATTTCAAATGTGTAGAATGATTTAATATTCAAATTAATTGTGAAATTGATTCCAATGAACTGAATTAGATTAAAAATAATATAATTTAACTCATTTAACTTTTAAAACATTTTAAAATAAAATATTTAACTATTTAAATTCATTAAATGAAAAGGTAGTTTTCAGTAAAAATCAATATCTCTCACCATTAATAAAAAGATAAAATTTTTAGAGAATTCTTAAAAAATTAATCCTAATATTAGTTTTTTAAAATTATAATTTAAAATTTGAAGTTCCTTTTTTCAAATGAATTAAATAATTATGGTATAAATTTATTATATTATTTACTCAAAAAAGTAGTAAATCCGTTTTTATAGAAAAATGTATTTTCGAAACATAAAACAACTTTACTAGAAAATACATTTTCTTTATTTAAAGACATTATACATATTTTTTAAAATATGGTGAATCATATTCATATTTATATGTTTAATGGTTTGGTTATAATATTTTTATGTAAATAATAATATTAATAGTATATTTCAGTTGGTTAAAACTCAAAGTTTTATGTCTCATAAACTGTTGTAAAAATTATGTTTATTTAAAAATAATAATAACATATTAGGTTGTTAATGTACATAATTACACTACCATGAGATATGATTTCGTGTAATTAGTGTTGTATCTAATTGAATTATATTGGTCAATACAGTTGAAATAAATTATGTGGGTGTTGACTAACCTAAATATTGTAGGGATATGAGGACTTATTTAGAACATTAGAAGTTCAAAGAACAGGATGTTTAAGCATCAGAAATATGTTCACTGAAATTTTATTTAGTAGTATGAGGTTGGACTTGATATTAAGTGAATTATTGTTCCTCTATTTAGTAGTAGTATGGTCATAAAATGTTCATATCTTTCGATGACATCATGTATGTTTTAGAATATTTGAAAACACTCCATACGGAATTCTGTAGAAAGAATGATCAAGAATTGTTTATTGGGTAAAGTGGTTGAGGTCAGCGATGTCGTGAGTGATAAATAGTGACATTTCATATGGAGGATCTACCAGGAATATAAAAAGGTAGGGTTACTAGAATAACTATCTAAGGTTTCAGATAAATAGAAGTGTGGACTAACCCTAAACAGAAAATCAAATCATGAGATAGTGAACATGATGAATGCACAATATACCAATGGAGTGTACAATGAATCATAGCTTTATAGAGTGTTAAACATTTTTTAATGAAATATTAGTGATATTTATTGTTGGTTTAATGTAATTATTTTTTACTTTTGGTAATATAAATAATTTTTATTGGTTCCCCTCATGAAAGTAAGACAACATTTTAAATCATATTAGTCTCTTATGTTCAGTTACTTTGTTATGTTCTTCAATTGCATCTATTACCATTATTAAAATTTTAATTTAATTTATAGCCTATATTGAGGTTTGTATGAGGTTGACATAGTGCAGTGAGTAAGGTACAATGTTATCCAATATAAAATATAGATATTCAAGTGTGATTTATGTTCTGTAAGTTTATTTTTTCACTATATTGATCTGTGTATAAATTTTTGGTGATCTATTGATCATACTTCTGGTGATTTTATCAGTAATATTTTCCATCAGTTTTTCATGGTTACTCCACAAAAATTTGTATAAAAGGGAGATCCAACATTCATAGGTTCATCATTTTAGTGTAATTGAATGAAATAAATATCAAGATAAATAAATTTTAAAGAAACTATTTTGGAATCTTATGTATGTAGATTGAATATCATCTGATTTAGAACAACATGGAAGTCTCATTATTTGGGTTAAATTCAGTGTTAATGGAGAAAGATTTTTTGTGATTCTTAGATAGTAAATATTATCACCAGTAGTAATTTTTTTGGAATGAAATATTTCTTTAAATATTAGAGATAAGAAAACTACAGTGGATGTTTTGAATTCATTGGTAGATATGTATGAAAAAACAACAACCCATAACAAATTCATTATGTTGCAATGGTCGTTCGGATTAAGGCTGTTGAAAGGAATACTAGTGGATGATCCTATTAATGACCTCAATATTATCCATGCATCAATTATTTGGTTTTTTAATATAGAAGATCAGTTTAACACATGTGAGTAAATTCATGGTCATTTCCTAAGGAGAAATTATCTAATTCATAAAAAAATATTTTACAAACAAGATTTTCAAATTAACTCAACGAATCAAGGAATCCATTTGAGGAGGCATGTGAGAGGCTTATTATATAATACCCAGAGTTCACCTCCTATAAACTCCCACCCTCTTTCATTATGGAATACTTTTATAGTGGACCCACCTTTGTTAGATAAGTGTTATTTGGTATAGTTCTTAGATGATATTATGGAAAGAAGGATGATTAGCAGCTCAATAAAATTTCCAATATGTTATCCATGAATTCAAGAGAGAATTCATTGAAAATATGGAGAACTCTCAAAACTTAATCCATTTCCCACCATGATGTGAAAATTAATATTTCCAAACATCAAGATAAAATAAAAGGTTTAAAATAAAATACCCAAGAGAAGATAAAGGGATTCTACTCACTTTTAGATCTTCATAATTACCCACCTTAATGTGATATTTAAAATAATTTATCTCATAAAAAACCATATCAAATGGATGAAGAAATACTCTAAAATATAAAATAGATACTATAAGTAAGGATGTGTTCTTCCACCCACAAAATCAAGGCTTAAGAGAGAATATTGACTGAAAATTAAAGGATTAATTCAAATTCCAACAATATTGATTTTCTAGAAATCCTGAAAATAATTATCCATTTTTAAAAGGAATCCAACCTTATTGGGGAGAAAGAATCAAAATAACATTTTGGATGATTTAGAACCTAAATAAATCTAAAACACATGTAATTATTGGGGGAAATGGTTTATATGACAAGAAAATCATGAAAATATTTCTATTTTTCCAAATTCAAGCTACCCAATTAGAGAAAATAAATTGACATACCTCAATGAGAGTAAAATGGAATAATCCATGTTGTAAATTTAAGTATAAATGGGAATTTTCAACTCACATTAAAATATAATTATGAGAAGTTACAATCAATTCCAACTTAGAAGGATGAAGGGGTTGAAATTATACTTCACAGTCTAGGAAAATACAAGCCAAACTCCCCAAAAATAAATAAAGGATGTATAATTTCATGAAAAAAAACAAGGAGAACATAAAAACACTCAAAAAAATATAAATGATGGATTCAAAGATTGAGAAACTCTCTAAGAACACGCAATAATGACTCAAAATCTTTAAATCTAAAGTGGAGACAATGGCTAAGAAAAATAGTAAAAGGAGTCATCAATTATTGTCAATTCATGAAAATTACATTCCCATGGAGTTTTTCATAGTCATAATCTCATGAAATCATAATAATATAGAAGATAGAAACTCACTTGAATGTTTTTTTAGTTATTTATAGAAAAAGAAACCACATAAAATTCATGAATGAATCCATATATACATGAAAACAACTTATGGAATACAAGAGAGTTGAAGCTGCTTATAAGCCTTTAATAATATAGGAGTACACTGAAATTTCAAATTGGATGAAATATTTAATTAGTTATGAACATAAAAAATAACAATTAAAAATTTAGATATGAAAATTCTCCAAAAAATAGAAATTTAAATAGTGGAAAATCCATAAAAAGTGAAATGGAGCTAGGTAGAAGTTAAAATTTTCAAGAAAGAGTCATAATTCTTTTTACCACTTATTCTAATGATAAAAAAGATATCTGAAATTGATTATGAATTTAAAATATTATTTGTAAACACATTTATAAATTAAAGGGAAGTTCCAAATATTGTGAAAAATATGGAATTTATGTCCCAAGAAGAAGAATTGAAAGGGGAGTGACTTTCCACTCTGGAAATCAAAAAGGTAAGGGTAAAGGAACATAGTTTCAGGGATAAAATAACATACTAGATAAATAATGATAATATAGAATTAATCAAATATTTACCATCCTTTTGATCTGTCAACATAAGAGATGGTTACAGTAAAGAGTCAACCAACATCCTTGAAGTATCCTCACATGGGGATAGATTTAGTAGAAATGTAATATTTCTAAAAAATTAGAAATAGATAAAAATAAATTATAAAATAACCTCTAAGGATCCCACTTATGAAGAACTGACTACCTTGGTATCATGGTTTAAACATGGATGAGATTATTTAGACTAAGAATATAAAAATTTCTTATTTAGGGGTAACCAAAGAATAATGATTTTTCCATTATTTATTTAAATTTTAAGTTTTTAAATTTTTGATAATTTCATAACTACCCCCAACAATTTGATTTTATTTTATTAATAGAATACATGAGAAACAAAAAAATATACATTTTGAATATCAAATAGGACACATATGCTACCAAAGAAAATCCACAATAGAAGGGGGTATTCTATATTCCATTACTTTTATATCCACCAATCAAAAATTCATTGTTAAATTATTTTATATATCTCCATTATTATACATTAATTAATTACATATATAAAATAAAGTTCAAGGGGAGTGGTAGTGTGATGTGTAACTTGAATGAACAAGCTAGAGTAAGTCAGTCTATCATTATAGTAACTCCCCAAAATTTTAGAATGTATTTCCCTATAAATAAATATTGTGTATTCAATGTATTGTGATACATGAAACATAAAACTAAAGTGAATTATTCTTTCTTTAGGTAGAATAATACAATATAAAATAAAATACATTATAAGATAACTAAAAGAAACAAATTTAGTAAAATTACTAAATAAAATAAAAAAATATGTAAATAAGACTATTATAAGGTTGAAATGATCTCTTGATATCGAAAAATATATGTTATGAGATAATTGGAGGAGCACACAGATGATTCAAGGTGAATCCAATCTAAAACAGGGTTAAAATCCCCATAAAGTGATGAATTCATGAAAAAGGAGGGTTTTTTGAAGGATATAGGGGCACTGTAAAACTTTATATTACATGAATATGGTATTATTTCACAAAACATATGTCTCAACCACTATGGTTCCTATATATACCCCCTTGGCCTTCATTTAAAGGGTTCACAACCTTTGGACTTCTAGAAGAATCTATGAATTCATGAAACTACATCCTTCATGAGACAAACAAAAGGATGGATTCCCACAGTTATCCATCTTTTGTGAACAAACTCCCATCAGTAACTTAGAACCTAACACCATGGTCAAGATGACCTTCAAGAAGGATTATGTCCTCTATGATGGAGTAAAATACATTGTGCCCTATAAGGTTTCATAAGACCTTTATCCTTTAATAAATCCCCCATATGGGAACTAAGACACCATCCCCAGATAGGGTATCCATGTTTTGATAATGCCTCAACTTTGCAATACCCACATGTATAAGCCCCATATCATTCAATACACTCACCTATAATACCCCTACATTATCCATAATCTCCATATAAAAATTTTAGTGAATGTTGAGTTCCCATGGGAATTATTCAAATACAATAAAATCCCTCTCATTCCTGAATCATATGAAAAAATGGGTATCATCAACCCTTGTGTATAGGATCTTTTCTCTAACCACATCTTGGACAATCATTTCACCTTTTTCTCCAAAAAATAGGCACCCTAACCACAAGTCCCCATCCGGCTTTTTGAAATGGGTAGTGTCTAAGCCATCTGATATCCAAAATCACATAAGTAGTGGACATGTAATCCCCAATAGTGGCATTGTCTTATAAAAACACTGATTGTTTCCTTTGATGAGGGATAGTGGTGTAACCTCCTCTTCTCTTTCCTTTACTGGGTTTTCATTTCTTCATGTGTAAGTTCCAACCATGTCTGAGCTACAAGAATTTAAATTACATAGCCAAATTTTATAGTCTCCTGGAGTTAAACTACATGAAAACACCCTCAAGGAATAATGTTAAAATATAGCCTTACTATGTGTGAAAAATATAGGATGCCTCATGTGATAATATTGAGATGATCCCCAATCTTCTTGGTAGATTTCTTTCAAAATTATGATGTTATCCCCTGTTGTCACCCCTTTCACTACATAAGAAACCTCTCCACATGGCATTCAACTAATTTGGCCAGTCATCCTACATGACCATAATTTCACATGAAATATATTTGATTTGATCCTGCTATCTAAAAAAGGGTATGTAGGATGTCCCCTGAGGTTTAATACCAACATCCCAATATCCATCACAAACCTGTCTCTCTTCAATCTAGGATGCAACAACCCCAAGGTATGATCATCCCCCCCCCCCCTCAGGGCGCACATTTACCCTCTCACCCACAGTATTGAGGTCCCCACTTGACCTAAAAAAACTATGTGATTCTAACACATATATGTCACAGCATGTGATGAAAATATATAGGAAACATCCCACAAGACTCTAAACATGAAACGACATCCCCATAAGAATATAAACTCATTAACACATCCCTAAAAGGAATTAATCCAATGAACATGACCCCAAAATATTCATAATATATGACTATGTAACCAAAAAAACTTAAACGTGTGGCAATAACTAATACACTAGAACATCTACCATATGTGACAATAATGGGATGCCCTAGTAAATGATGCTTTGATATCTTATTACCCTAGTGTAAGTTTCCATGTGAAAAACATGGGATTCTTAGGGTTCCACACTTAAGATTCATCTTACATTATATTCCCATGATTTTGAAAGGGTAAGACTCTTAAATATGACCAACACACCCAATGAACATATGTACAGACATATCCAACATCACCATCACTTCCATCCATAGGTATCAACCCTATTTTAATAGTGAGTTGTGTAAATAACCGGTGTCCACTTAAATATGGAATTAGGAATGATATTACTGAGCATTAATCAAATCTATGAGGGAGATCTAAACTAGGTAGTGAGATCCAATTAGGGATCCATGGAAAGAGGAACTAACATCCCATCATCCCATTCTAATTAAGGCTCTAACATCATCAACATGGTGGTATAGGTTGCTAGCCTTTAGAAATTGGAAATTTTGAGAATCCACATTGGAGGGGTCATGATCATCTTAAGTATGTGAACCACTCTAAGAGGGACAAATAAAATCCACCTGATGTGTTCCATTGTTGAAATAATTGGAAATAAATGGTGAAATCGATGTGAAACTCTTCTAATTTAACAATGAGAATATGAGTAACACTTGACACCACCTGATTGAGACATCACCAAATCCCGACATTTTCATCATTTTGATTGGACAAACAAAATGGTGGGTCTGACATGAAACAATTATCCCAAAAGTATGGTAAAATGAAGAATATTTTAAATCCTATGTCTGATACATCACCAACGTCGATACTTTATAATCCATAGAGAGGAGGGATAATGGTGGGAGTAATGGGAATCACCTTAATCAAACATCTACTAAAGGTTGAACATGTGTGTCCTACATGACTCAAGATATAGGAAATGCATGATGACCCACTCACAAAAAACATGGGGGTAGGAGGACTGATGGTGTGGAAATCCCACAAAACCATGCCCCTACCATGGCGACTATCACTCCCACATATATCGGGAAGCTTCACCCCATATCCCAATCTGAACTCATCCAAAGGAGGTACATCAATTCCCTAGTTCATCATTATCAACAAGAAGGGTTCATCCTAACCACAGACATTTTATGACAGGGCCTGGAAGCATCAATACCACACTATCATTGTTTCCCTCAAGGGTTGTATAGGAGAAAATCCCCCCTCCCCCCCACATCAATATGGAGAACCATTTTTGGAGCCTCTTATTGGAATGTTCTGACATCTCAATCCCTGTCATCCAGGGTGTAGGAGAATTATAGGTCAAACCCATCCTGACCACAACCTGAGAACCACCCAAGAGGGATCCAACCCAACTACATCGACAATACCAACCAGGTCTACAGGCTATAAAGTAGGCCAGTCCAATACCACCTCCATAAGCTTCGGTCGAGAACACCCATCACCAATGCTAGGAGTATACTAAAAACTTGCTCTACAGGTGGTCACTAAAATAGCTCAAGTGGCCCCTACCACAATCATTTAACCTCCTACTACCCCCACAACCATTTCATGGGGCATGTATTCACCCAATTAGGATTGGTATCCCATCCACCTACTAGGTAATCTAGGTTGACTCTCCCTTGGTAACGCCCCGACCCCAGTTACCCAGAGTTGGTGCATTATTACATAACATTGGCATGATCACAAGAAAGATCAATTCTCGAAAGACCGATTATTTTAGTAGCCTTGTAATAACTAGATACATTCATAAAGTTTACATTACATCATAAAATTAAAACTACAACAATATAGTCTCCATAGTTCACACTCTTATCCCCTCATACTATCCCTGTAGGTCATTCATAAGATACTTCTTCACATCCTTGGAAAAATAAAACATAGAATGGGGTGAGCTCAAATGCCCAGTAAGGATAACAATAGAGCGGAAACATTCATAAATATGAATAAACATTTAAGGCAATGTATAACTAAAACAAAAGCCTTTTAAAATTGAACTTCAACATAATATGGCAGAAATAAAATGAAATAATGCCATTTACTTATTCACATGGATATTCTACTAATCGAATAATCACATGAAATATCAATAACCACTTTCATAATGATGGAATGCATAATGCCAGACTATCATAACCACATAGCCAAGGCCTCGTGCCAAGACTACAAATAAGATTTTGTCAAGGCCTTGTGCCAAGACACTAGTTTGTCTCATGATACCTACCGATGCATCTAGGAGCTATAGTGGGCTCCACCCGTCACATATTAAGTCCAATGCATTCCTCATATGAACAGGTTTAAACATAACATAAACATTCGTATTAAAACTAGCATACGAAATGTCAATACTTTCTCCATAAACCATGAATGGTATAAAAATAACACATCCACAGTCAAACAAATCACAAAACCTTCAATACAAAATGGAAGTTTTGTATCATAATAAATCAACTTCAAATAATCTCAAAATCCATCAAAGGATGTTGACATAGATGAAATAAAAACTATTTGAGAGAAATATCCCTTTTTTTGAAATAATTTAAAAGTCACATAATTATAAAATAAAACATTTACTTTGAAAATTTTATTATAATCGTGTAAGTGATGGTTTGAAGATTTTATAACTGCGGAAAATAGCCGCACCCGCTGTATAAGTTAAAAAAACATTCTTACCTTAATTTTGTCGAAAAGGTTAAAAAGGACCTTGTTTGGAAAACGACGAAAATATTCCTTTATAAACCACTTATAAAAGTCAAAAATAGTATAAATGACTTTAACCCATACTCTAGTAAATAGTAAAAATGTTTTGAAATACATTTTTAAGAAACGTGGATGTGGATGATAAAGAAGTCCCAGTAGATTATTACGTATAAACAACCTCGGATAATGAATAGATTGCGAAATAAACCCTTACCCTGTACTTTTCCTTGGTTGGGGGTAAATTAACCTCCTTTATAATGGTTAAATAATTGTTATTAAATTATACAAGAATCATATACATTAATATGATATCATATATGATCTTTTAACATTGCTTTGTTAATAATATTTTAGAATTATCGTCGCTTCAGGTGTTAACTTACTCATTTTCTATTATATGTTTTGCTATATAAGCCATGTTTGTTATGGATATGTTGTATATTATTCATATCCAGAATGATATTAAGTCCTTAAACATTATTATTAATCTTAATATGAGAATTAGACTTTAATGGATACGATGGAGAATGAATCTCATCGTGTTCGTGGTGACGGTAGTCCGTACGTACGCATGAGCGACAATATCATTCTTTTGATATTAAAATAATATTTAATTGGACGTTATATCATATATACAGAATAATTATCATGTTATATTTATTATTTAAATTAATTACACATCATTATTATACCCATCCAAATAATAATGTTTTGAATAACAATTACACCACGACGTGGAGACGGTAAGCCGTACGTACGCACGTATGGTGACTTGTCATTAAAAGGATAGATAGAATACCGAAATATAGTTGTACCATGTTTATAATAACATCAAAGTATATATAATATACTGGAGTTATTATTTTAGAATGGTAATAACAAAGAAAGAAGAATTTTAAGAAGAAATGAACTTGAAAGAGGGTGGTGAAAACATTACCTCTTCTTCGGGTTCTTCCTTTTGATTTGATCAAAAGGGATCCTTAGGTTGGATTTATGATGAAACAAAGGACTCTAGGTTGAAGTGAGATAATTTGAGAGAGTATTTGGGTAGGGGTTGGCCGAACCAAAAGGCTTTGATGGTGTGAATAATTGGTTAAAAGTGGTGTCCTTTTATAAGGGGGAGGAGAGGCACCTTTGGAAAAGCTAGAAGTATTATTTTTTAATAAATTAATATTCGGTTTATAATGACTCCAAAGTGGATTATTTAAAGGTTAAGGTGGATATTGGTCGAAAACCACTCAATCAATAGGATTTAGACAGGTTTGAGTTACTATATTAATCTTATCTTTAAATATTAACTCTTAGTTAATTAGTTTCACTTTTATAATGTCTCTTTGTATTTTTATATTATATGGTTAATAAACTTACTATATACATCCAAGCGACCCCCAAGTTGTCCATTAATGATACACCTATCATGATATAAGTCTCTTTTTAGATTTATAATGAATATTCATAGTCTAAAATCAAACATATATAACCCTATGTAAAAATTGTTTTTCTAAAAGATATATGCTTTTGTCATTTTTGTATTTATTTTAACTTAATTAAAATAAATTGTCCCTATCACATAGAAGTGGCTTCATGGGGTCCCAAAATCGACCCAAATATGCCCATGGTTGGACATATATCCACCAATAATGTTATGACACGTTTTAGGGTAATTTGTTTTATTATAATATTATTTGTTTAACCCTTATTTACCGGATTTACCCTTTAACCATGGTAAATAAAATATTTACCGAAGTAATTATTCAAAATGTCTAAAAAAAAGTTACATTTTTACAAAATTTGAACATCCTGATTGCAATTATGGAATCCATTTTTTCAAATTCAAAACACAGAAGTGGCAAAAATTAATTTAAAATTAATTCCCATTGTTAAAACAAAAATCATGTTTTTAAGAGATAATAACTATCAAAAGATTGACACCTGTTTATGTCCGGTTTAATTGTGAAATTATGTACAATGACCAAAATTATATTAAATGGTAAAAAAATATTCTAAATATACTTTAAAACCACTCAAATTCATAATTTATCAATATAAATTATTTCGATTAAAAAAGTTGTTTTTAATTAAAATTTAGTAATTTTCACTATTCATCAAAATATAAATGTTATCCGAAAAGTTCCAAAATTTCACCTTAGGCTAAATTCGATACTCCGAATCCAAAAATGAAGTCCATTTTGAGATATAAAATTTCTAAAAATTTAAAAAGTAATTATTACTATTCACAACGGCTAGTTTGATTGGTTGTGGTGTGTTAGAACTCGATGTTGCGTACAACACACGCTATTGCATTATTCAAAGAGAAGTGTACCGTAGAAGATTGGGGTGCTACATTCTCCCCTCCTTCAAATAATTATGTCCTCGAAATTTCTAGAATACTACCACATGAAGAGACTCGGGTGGTTCTTAATCATAAGTTCCTCGGGTTCCCATGTTGCATCTTCCATCTTATGATTTCTCCATAGAACTTTTACCAGACGAGTCGTCCGGTTTCTCATCACTTGTTCTCTCGTATCAAGAATCCTGATGGGCTCTTCGCAATAAGACAAATCGGGTTTCATTTCTAATTCCTCATAGGTGAGTACATGCGTTGGGTCAGGCATGCATTTCCTCAACAGAGATACGTGGAACACGTCGTGAACTTTGGAGAGACTTGGCAGCATTGTCAATCGGTAAGCTACAACCCCAATTTGTTCTATAATTTTGAAAGGTCCGATGTACCTGGGACTCAATTTACCTTTCTTACCAAAACGTATGACTCCATTCCATGGAGATACCTTCACGAAAACATGATCACCGACTTGAAATTCCAAATCCTTCCTTCGATTATCGGCATAGCTCTTCTACCTACTTTGAGCTGCTTTGATGTGGTTTTGGATTACCTTCACCTTTTCCATCGTTTCCTCCACCAGTTCTGGGACTATAAGTTTTCTTTCACCAACCTCATCCAAACAGGTTGGCGTGTGACATATCTTTTCGTATAACGCTTCATATAGTGCCATCTGAATACTCGAATGGAAGCTATTGTTATAGGAAAATTCTACCAGAGGTAAATATTGATCCCACATACCCTGAAATTCAAGTGATCAGAATCTCAACATGTCTTCTAGGGTTTGAATAGTTCATTCTGATTGTCCATCTATTTGAGGGTGGTAGGCAGTGCTCAAATGAAGTTCAGTATCCAAGGCTTTCTAAAGACTTTTCCAGAATCTTGAAGTAAAATGGGGATCACGATCAGAAACAATCAATAGGGGTACTCCATGAAGTCTCACAAATTCATCAATATATAGTCTAGATAGACATTCCAGTGGTATGTCTTCTCTTATATCAAGAAAATGTGCTGACTTGGTAAGACGATCAACAATAACCCATATTGCATCGTTCCTTCTAGGAGTCTTTGGCAGTCCCATGACAAAGTCCATCGTAATATTATCCCATTTCCACTCAGGCATGGGAAGAGGTTGCAATACTCTACCAGGTTGTTGCCTTCCAGCTTTCACTTGTTGACAAACCATACATCTTGACACAAAATCAGCAATCTCCCTCTTCATGTTGTCCCACCAAAAATGTTCCTTCATATCTCTATACATTTTGGTGCTCCTAGGGTGTATAGAGAAATTGGAACTATGAGCATCATCCAGAAATTACCTTTTTAGATCAGGTATATCGGGAACACAAAGTCTCTTCCCGAATTTCAAAATTCCTTCTTCATACACAAAGTCTCTTAATCTCCCATCATTCACAGGTTTAATCTTCTTTCAAAATTCTTCATCATCAGTCTGAGAACTCTTAATCCTTTCTAGTAAAGATGGTTTGGCAACCATTTGAAAAATCATTGATGTTTCACCTTCCCTGGTTATTCCTATGTCCATCTTCACTAGATCCATGAAAATTAGATCCCTTTCAATTCTCATATTGTTCAAAATTCCATGATATTTTCTTCTCAAAGCATCTGCCACCTTGTTTGCTTTCCCTGGGTGGTAGTGTATCGTATAATCATAGTCTTTGAGTAATTAAAGTCATCTCATTTGCCTCAAGTTGAGTTCTTTTTGTGAGAAAATATACTTCAAACACTTGTGATCAGTATAAATGTCACATTTTTCACTATAGAGGTAGTGACTCCATATCTTCAAAGCAAATATCACAGCTTCTAACTCGATATAATGAGTAGGATAGTTTTGTTCATGAATTTTCAACTGTCGTGATGCATAGGCAATAACCCTATAATTCTTGCATAAGGACACAACCAAGTCCTTTCTTCGATGCATCACTATAAATAACGAACCCATCATTCCTCGATGGTAGATTCAATATTGGAGCATTGAGTAATCTTCTCTTCAGTTCTTTGAAAAATTCTTCACACTATTTTTTCCAAACAAACTTAACCCCTTTACGTGTGAGCTTTGTTAATGGGTTAGCCAACCGGGAAAAATTCTGAACGAAATGTCGATAATAACCTGCTAAACCAATAAAACTATGTACCTCAGTTATACTCATCGGTGCAGTCCATTCTTGGATTGCCTTGGTCTTATAAGGATCAGCATAAATTCCATCCTTAGAGACAATATGGCCAAGAAAAAAAATCTCATGAAGCCAGAATTCACACTTGCTAAACTTCCCATATAGTTCATGTCTTCTAAGAGACTTCAATATAATGCTCAAGTGATTCTCATGATCTTTGTATCTTTTGGAGTATACCAAGATATCACCCATAAATACCACTATAAAGTCATCAAGATATTCCTTGAAAACTATGTTCATTAGATCTATAAAAATAGAGGGTTCATTAGTCAATCGAAAAGGCATTACTGTAAACTCGTAATGCCCGTACCTTGTTCGAAATGTTGTCTTCGGAATGTCTTCCTTATTCACACACAACTGATGGTATCTAGATCGAAGTTCAATCGTTGAAAATTATTGAGCTCCATGCAGTTGGTCAAATAAATCATCAATGTGAGGTAGGGGATACTTGTTCATTATTGTTATAGCATTGATATCCATATAGTCGATACATAACCTCATAGATCCATCTTTCTTTTTAACAAAAAGAAAAGGGGATCCCCATAGAGAAACACTAGGGCGAATAAATCCTTTATTACTCAATTCCTCTAGTTGTTTCTTTAGTTCAAATAATTCTACAATGGCCATTCTATAAGGGGTCTTCGATATAGGCCTTGATCTAGGAATTAATTCAATGGAAAACACAACTTCTTGTTCTGGAGGATGTCCAGGTAAATCTTCCAGAAACACATCTACATATTCTTTCACAATAGGTACATCCTCTATTTGAACATTCCTTTCCTCACCCATAGTCATTTCATTTTCTTCCTCCCCAATAATTTAATTTAGTTGAGCTACTGGGGGTGGATCTATATAAGAATTAGGTGGAAAAAATTCTGCTCTAAAGATATGGTGTTCCTTATCATCATCATCAAGAATCGTAACCTCTTTCTTCTTACAATAAATCTTCACATCATGGTCTAAAAGCCAATACATACCGAGGATTATATCAAATTCAATCATAGGCATGATGATGAGATCTGTAGATAAAGAACATTTATGTGCATTAATGGGGACTGATTCACAAAACTTTATTGCAATGATACTTCCCTTAAGAGTTTTAAATGACAACTCCCTTGTTAAATCAAATTGGAAATATCTAATTTTCTTAGAAAACTGGGAAGATATGAAACAATGCGATGATCCAGAATCAAATAATTCATTTTCTAAACTTGAAGAAACCATTAAATTACCTGCCACCACGTCTTTTGGAGCTTCTATCTCAATAGTAGTGATAGCATAAGCTTGGATTTGATCCCTTGGCCTTTTCTGAGCTAAGTTCCCCTAACGCTTAGGACATTCATTTGCATAATTTCTCATCTCCCTACAATTGTAGAATTGGACATCAGTAGCTTCCTTCTTCCACTTGCAATCGTGAGCTTGGTGGCCTTTTTCACCACACTTGTAACAGACTCTCGTTCCTTTTAAGCAAGTATCGGGGTGTTTCTTCCCACATTTACTGCAGGATGGATATTCAACTTTTCCCTTCTTCCCTTTATTTCCATTCCCAGATTGATCAACAGATCTCTTCTTCTCTTTCTTTTCTTTAAAGTCATATGACTTATAGAATTCTTTCTCTATCTTGATAGCACATGAGACAATGTCTTCGGTCAACTATAAGTATTGTGAGACTAATGCTCGACGGAGAAATGGTTTTAACCCATCAAAGAAATGATCAATATTACTTCTTGGGTTACGTATATAATCTCCAATATACCTTACTAACCTTGTAAAGTTAGCCTCATACTTTGCGACATTCTCATCCTCCTTTTGTATCAGACTCAGAAATCGTCTTTCCATATCTGCTTGATGGTCACGAGGAAAGTATTTTTCTAAAAATAGATCTCTGAACTCCCTCCATTCCATGTTTGATACTTCATAATCTTCCTTCATTTTTTGAATCAATGACCACTATTGATCAGCATCTCCATTGAGGCGGCTTTTTCCCTTTCACTACTCCCGAAAGCCTGAAATATTTTCTCTAGGAAATTTATCCATTGCTCAGCTACTAAGGGATTTGTACTCCCATTGAACGTTGGTGGTTGTTACCTCATGAAGCGATCTAACATTGATCCTCCATGATGTAGATCAGGGTGCTCCATACGGGTAAGGTTATTATTCATAACCTGAGTGAGTTGTCCCAGTATGGTGATTAGCTGATCGGCACCAGTTGCATCACCAGCTCCACTATAATTATCTTGAGAAGGAGGGAAAACCCTACATGGAGTGCGTGCATTGATACGGTTTCCATTTCTTCCACTAGGCACCATTTCTAAACAATGGCATAAACTAGATCAGTTTATGAATCAAAATACCTAATTTCATACTTATAAAACACTTAACATAAATTGAACTATTTATGGATATAACCCATAATCATAAAAAAAATTCTTTGAGGAAGTATATAATCATAAAACCTTCATAATGATTTGAAAATAAAATGAGAGTTATCCTAAGAATATCCCCAGAAAGTGTCATAACCTAGAGTGCAGCAAGGCCCGTTGTCGTGCACCAGTTCTCGTTCGAGTCTAGATCAAAGCGGTGTTTTTGGGTTTTACCCCTAGGTACATCTATGCCAGAGCCGCCTCTACCTTCTTGTATCCAAACAAGGATGTATTGCTCGAAAAACTCAAAAAATCTCTACAATTCAAAAATTCTAGGAAGTTCTTCTATATTAATCCTCAAAGTCCATCTTAGTTCTATGTTCTCTAATCAGAGATTATCTAAATCTTGCTTCCAAGGATTGTACTAAACATCCTCCGATACCAACTGTAACGCCCCGCCCGCAGTTACCCAGATTCGGTTCATTATTACATAACATTGGCATGATCACAAGAAAGATCAAGTCTCAAAAGACCGATTAGTTTAGTTTCCTTAGAATAACTAGATACATTCATAATTTTTACATTACATCATAAAATGAAAACTAAAACAATATAGTCTCCACAGTCTACACTCTTATCCCCTCATACTATCCCTATAGGTCATTTATAAAATACTTTTTCACATCCTGGGAAAAATAAAACATATAAAGGGGTGAGCTCAAATTCCCAGTAAGGATAACAATATAGCGGGAACTTTCATAAATAGGAATAAAATTTTTAAGGGAATGTATAACTAAAACAAAAGCCTTTTAAACATTAACTTCAACATAATATGGTAGAAATAAAATGAAATAATTCCATTTACTTATTCACATAGATATTCTACTAATCGAATAATCACATGCAATATCAATAACCACTTTCATAATGATGGAATGAATAATTCCAGACTATCATAACCACATAGACAAGGCCTCTTTCCAAAACTAAAAATACAATTTTGTCAAGGCCTTGTTCCAAGACACTAGTTTGTCTCATGAGACCTACCGATGCATCAAAGAGCTATAGCAGGCTCCATCCATCACATATTAAGTCCAATGCATTCCTCATATGAACAAGTTTAAACATAGCATAAACATTCGTATTAAAACTAGCATACAAAATGTCAATACGTTCTCCATAAACCATGACTGGTATAAAAATAAAACATCCACAGTCAAATAAATCACAAAACATTCAATAGAATATGGAAGTTTTGTATCATAATAAATCAACTTCAAATAAGCTTAAAATTCGTCAAAGTATGTTGACATAGATGAAATCAAAACTATTTGAGAGAAATATCCTTTTTTGAAATCATTTAAAAGTAACATAATTATAAAATAAAACATTTACTTTGAAATTTTTTTTATAAGTTTGTAAGGGAAGCTTCAAAGATTTTATAACGGTGAAAAATAGCCGCACCTTCCGTATAAGTTAAAAAAACATTCTTACCTTAATTTTGTCGAAAAGGTTAAAAAGGACCTTGTTTGGGAAACGACAGAAATATTCGTTTATAAACCACTTATAAAATTAATAAATGGTATAAATGACTTTAACCCATATTCTAGTAAATATTAAAAAAAATTGAAATACATTTTTAAGAAACATGGATGTGGATGATAAAGAAGTCCCTGTAGATTATTACAAATAAACAACCTCGGATAATGAAGAGATTGCGAAATAAACCCTTAACTTGTACTTTTACTTGGTTTGGGGTAGGTTAACCTCATATATAAGGGAGAATTAATTGTTATTAAATTATACAAGAATCATATATATTAATATGATATCATATATGATCTTTTAACATTTATTTGTTAATAATATTTTAGAATTATCGTCGTTTTGGGTGTTAACTTACTCATTTTCTTTTATATGTTTTGTTATGTAAGCCATGTTTGTTATGGATAGGTTGTATATTATTCATATACGGAATTATATTAAGTCCTTAAACATTATTATTAATCTTCAAATGAGAATTAGACTTGAATGGATACAATGGAGAATGAATCTTATCGTGTTCGTGGAGACGGTAGTCCGTACGTACGCACGAGCGACAATATCATTCTTTTGATATTAAAGTAATATTTAATTGGATGGTATATCATATATAAAGAATCATTATCATGTTATATTTATTATTTAAATTAATTACACATCATTATTATACCCATCCAAATAATAATGTTTTGAATAATAATTACACCACGGCGTGGAGACGGTAAGCCGTACGTATGCACGTATTGTGACATGTCATTCAAAGGATGGATAGAATACTGAAATATGGTTGTACCATGATTGTAATAACATAAAAGTATATATAATATACTGGAGTTATTATTTTAGAATGTTAATAACTAAGAAAGAAGAAGTTGAAGAAGAAAGAAACTTGAAAGAGGGTGGTGAAAACATTACCTCTTCTTCGGGTTCTTCCTTTTGATTTGATCAAAAAGGAGCCTTAGGTTGGCTTTCTGATCAAACTAAGGCCTCTAGGTTTAAGTGAGAGAAGTTTAGAGAGTATTTGGGCTGGGTTTGGCCGAATCAAAAGGCTTTGAAGGTGTGAAGAATTGTTTATAAGTGGTGTCCTTTTATAAGGGGGAGGAGGGGCACCTTTAGAAAAACTAGAAATATTATTTTATAACAAATTCATATTCTGTTTCTAATGGCTCCAAAGTAGATTATTTAAAGTTTAAGGTTTGTATTGGTCGAAAAACACTCAAAAAATGGTATTTATACAGGTTTGGGTTACTATATTAACATTATCTTTAAGTATTAACTCTTAGTTAATTAGTTTCACTTTTACAATGTCTCTTTGTATTTTTATATATTATGGTTAATAAACATACTATATACATCCAAGAGACCCCAACGTGGTCCATTAATGATACACCTATCATGATATAAGTCTCTTGTATGACCCTTAGATTTTTAGGAATTGAATATAAATTAATAATATAATATTTGTTTTAAAAACTCTTTTATGTCAATTTTGACACTATTCAATAATTGATTTTTGTGAAAATCATAACAGAATTATTACTTCGAAGAAAGTTAATTAAATCAATCCTAAGATCTCATATTATCCATGAAAATTATTGGTATTTATAAAAAGTCTCAAATTACATTTATTTGGGTATTTATAATATCAATTATTCTAATTGTTTATTAATTAGATAATTACTGCATCACCATTGTGTCATAAATAAATTAAATTATATAATACGTAAAAATTACAAATAAAATACCATTATTTAGGAAATATTTTTATATTTCTAATGAATATGTATAGTCGAAAATCCAACATATATAACCCTATGTAAAAATTGTTTTTCTAAAAGATGTATGCTTATGTCATTTTTGTATTTATTTTAACTTAATTAAAATAATGTGTCCCTATCACCTACAAGTGGCTCCATGGGGTCCCAAAATCGACCCTAAGATTCCTATGGTCGGACATGTATCCACCAATAAGGTTAGTACACGTTTTAGGGTAATTTTTTATTATTGTAATATTATTTTTTTAACCCTTATTTACCGGATTTACCCTTTAACCACGGTAAATAAAATATTTACCGAAGTAATTATTCAAAATGTCTGAAAATAAAAGTTACCTATTTACAAAATTTGAACATCCTAATTGAAAATATGGAATCCATTTTTCCAAATTCAAAACATAGAAGTGGCAGAAACTAATTTAAAATTAATTCCCATTGTTAAAACAAAAAGCGTGTTTTTAAGAGATAATAAATATCAAAATATTGACACTTGTTTATGTCCGGTTTAATTGTGAAATTATGTACAATGACCAAAATTGTATTAAATGGTAAAAAAATATTCTAAATATACTTTAAAATCACTCAAATTCATAATTTATCAATTTAAATTATTTCGATTAAAAAAGTTGTTTTTTATTAAACTTTAGTAATTTTCACTATTCATCAAAATATAAATGTTATCCGAAAAGTTCCAAAATTTCACCTTAGGATAAATTTGATACTCCAAATCCAATAATGAATTTCATTTTGAGAGGTAAAATTTCTAAAATTTTAAAAGGTAGGTATTACTATTCATAATGGCTAGTTTGATTGGTTGTGGTGTGTTAGAACTCGATGTTGCGTACAACACACATTGTTGAATTATTCAAAGAGAAGCGTACCGTAGAAGCTTGGGGTGCTACACCCTTTCATGGGAACCACTGGAAACCATCTTGTAAAATCCTATGATAATGAATTCCAATTCATAGGTCCTCCTCATAACACCATAAACTGGCATGGAGTTCCTCCCCATTCTGAATACTTCCCCTGTCTGGAATATCCATCATGAGGTAGAAGAATAAAAAACCACCCTAGGTGATCTAATCGTGTCAACTTAAGGAGTTTTCATTGAATAAATCAAAAATAACATTAGATAATCATTCTTGTAGAACTCTTGCACTATTTGAGGCATTAATGATGAAAACCTCATGTAACTATTGAAATATTGGAGTCCTTGGTGACAAACTCAATAGAAACACCTCTTCCCTCAATACCAAAGTTTGGGGCCGGATCCCATCAGTTGAGATTAACCATCACTAATGAAAAGGTTCAAAAGTTCCCCATATCTCTTCATAGGATATAGGTGGAGAATCTTCTGCTCTCCTTCAAAGTATTAGATGTGAAATCATACCCAACACCATCAAATTGCCTCCTCTTTACCACCACCTTGCAATTAGGGTAGATGTTTTGGTTGGGTTTGGTACCCTTAGATGATGAAGAACACTTTTTTGAGCTGAAGGGGAACCACAATCTTCCCAATCAGCAAGAGGCTATAGAAACCTTATCCTATATTAACATGGTCATGAAGGTGTCCCCACTCTCATAATACACTTGATCATTCTAGTGATTATTGGCTCATCTGACACCACCTTGATCGGAAAATCAATAATAGGGTAGGTACATGTCACTACCACCCCAGTCTCATGACCATCGGTAATGGGAACTTGAGGTGATCAAGAATAAGATTACCCTCTGAACAATGATTAGGATGATATCTTTTGGGAAATCTTGGCCACTGGATAGATCAATAATTTTTTGGATTCCCTCTACTCTAAAATTCATTATCCTAGAGTTCCTCACCAAGAACCATGTTTCATACATCCACCAGAATATTTGGGTGATATTCAACCACTTTCAATATTGCTAGCTGGCCTATCCATGAATCCATGAGAATATTGATCCCATCTATCGGTAGTGATAGAAGTTTTAAATATCAACACTAATGGTGATACAACACTCAAAATAATTTTGGTATTTCCTAAGTTTTTTGAGAACATAATTCAGAATCCTCACTATCATTTACTAGGTCATGCAAGAGGTGAATTTACATGTGCAGGATAGAGGATGGGGGAAGTTGTCTTCATATCACATCGTCCACTTTCATAGTGACAATAGTGTCATTATACTAACCTTCTCACTAAAAATTAAAGTACCTCTATAACCACAGTAATCATGATGTTTCCATATTCAATCTCCTAGATGACGAGAGAAACTAGGATAACAGCATGAAGCATGATGGAGATAACCCACCCTGAGGGTAAATATAACATTAGATAGATCTTCCTTTAGGATTCCATACTCATCATCAGGTATAGAATTTGGGTATCAGAAGTCCCACCAATGAGGTGCAACCATGTTCCAATTGGAATCTCAACAAGGGAAAATAAATCACTAATCCCATCATCCCATCTGATGATATTCTAGAAAATGATTCAAATTCCAAGATATTATCTTTACTAGAGAATATTAAGGGATATAAGAGGATAATCATTGAACTTATTTTTGATCATCGCCCATATAAATACAATTTCATAGGGGACTCTTCCCCTACACCATCCAAACATCTAGTTCTTCTTGGAAAAACATCGTGGGTGAAGTAGGTGGTCTCACGCATTAAATCAGGGAGGAGGCTAGTGGATCAAGAAAATGACTCAGATATGACCCATCTACCCCACCCAAGTAGCATGAATTCCCACCTTTGGAAAATGATCACTCTTACTCTCAATCTAATAGGTTGGTTAAAGAATTTTTGACTACCAACCCTTACCAAGATGATGTGATAGCCACTCTCGTCGCCCTTTTTATGGCATTGGAGATGAATAAAATTTTATACACCACCTAAAGGGAACCTATATATGGAATTCATATACCATGTATTTCCACCCCCAAAGTTTATTAATCCATGTTTAACCCAATTCAATATGATGGGAAACCTATTGTAGAAAATGGACCACATTTTTTTATGATGCAACACAATTCTAGGAACTCTAGAATTGAAGGAGGAGTTTAAGATTTAATATTTTATATAGACCTTAGAAATACTTTATTCCATCTAGTATATTTGTCTCACATCATGATATATTTCTAGTTTGGAAGATCTCCATGGGTGGTTTCTCTAACATTTCATTTCCACCCTATGAAAAACCAGTATGGATGGTCTCTCCAAATGCAATAAAATAGATGATAATCTAGTTGTTGATTTCATTTAATATTTTAAGGGTATCACACAACCCATTGATGTTCATCTTTCTTAGTAATAGATTTTGGGGATGTGAAAAGAAAATATCTGAGACGTTTTGCTCCCTACCCTTATCTCCCTGAGATAACTGGGTGGATTTAAATAATTTGAAGAAAGATCTCAACATAGAAAAGAATCCTTATAATTGAATAAATAACTTTCATGACACTTACCTTTTCTAGTTTCAAGGAAGAAACTTGTGAATTAAAAAACAACAATTGAAATATAGACTTAGGCCCCACATCTAGTCCCCCTTTTATAACCACTATAGGATATGCCTCACCAAACATGTCCTCACCTTGAAAATGCTTCTCGATACCCTCATAGTGTCCAATAACCTCAATTTCCCTTCCAAGTGTATAAAAAAGGTCCACTCCTTCAATTATTTTCATATCCTATGGTACTTCATATGTGTCATGGAGGTGAATATTTTTAATTATCTTAAATACAAGAGTCCCCAAGAGTTTGAAATCCCTGATTGTGCCAATTACTTCCCATAACATAGATTTATTGGACACAACATAAAATAATGATTCATCTTCAAATATTTCCTCCAATAATATGTAGATTGTGTCTTAGTCAAGTTGGTTGATGTCCCATCATAGGTGACATATGTCTCTATCACCCCTGATACTAACATTGAGGACTCTAGTGATTAGAAGGAGGTTCATAGATGATGTACGTAGAAGTAAAATGACTGGATGTATCGTAAGATAGTTTCTCATACCCAAGGAATTATTTGATACCATTTGAGTAAATAAACACCCTTTGTGGCTTCCACATACTCTTCAACCACCCATCAACATCATAGCCACCTAAATCTTGAAATAATAAGAATCGATAATTATAGGAAAATTATATTCCTCTATCTATGTCAAAACTATATCTCACCCTTGGAGACATTATGCCACTAAAATTGGTAGGATCCTCTAGAATCTATCTCATCATGTAGTATTCCACCGATGAAGAACAAGAGTATTCATCTATAAACATTTTTACGTTAGTGGATCTCTATAAAGTAATTAATGATGGGGAAAATTATATTTCCCTCTCAAAAACCTATGGATGATTCCATAGAAGGAGGGTTATGTGTCATACTAGAAGAAAATATGTATGAAACAATGCTTTAAAAATAACTATTTATGTAGATGAAACTAGACAGAATATCTTACATGTATCTTAGTAGACACATCCTTTATAGGATACACCATTGGTTACTCCTCTAAAACAAATTTTATTTTTTAATTGTGCAGCTCAGCCATAGTATCCTAAAACTCAACTGCGCCTAGAAAAGGTCCAACCTCATCTGAATAGTGCTCTACCTAAGTCTTTCAGTCAATAGCATAACACAAAAAACGCCATCCAAGATTTGGAGCCTCATCCATCAGTGCCCACTATGCTCCCATCTGAAGACTGGGACATTTAAATAAGAAACATATTCATTGTAAAGAAGTATGATATGATATAGAACCACTCAATTATACCAATAAGGATCACGATCCTTAACACACTCCATATTTCAAAGGAAATGTGTGAGGCACCCATAAAATCCTTGAAAATTTCTCTCCGATTTTAAACTATGTTTGACACTACTATATCCTTCAATGTAGAAGAATCTGACCAGTAAGAATGACATGTCATCGTCAATTTATCCAAATAAGACAATGGTGCCATTATATAAGGGCACACACACCCACTATATATCAAGAGAAAGTTAAATGGTGTAGAATTTAATTCTTTTCTAGTAGACACTAGCTCAAATATCAATCTTATAATAATATAAACACTCCACAAGATGGGGATCGTGGAATCATATATGACCCCTCCAACCTCAAAATTCAACGATATGAAAAGAGCAAGGATAAATCTCTCAAAAAAATTCATCTAAAAACAATGTTTTATGACACGGTATAAAACACCGAGTTTATGGTTATCTTATAGGACACAACCTACAACACCCTATTAGGAAGGACTTGGATCCATCTTTAAAAAGGGGTCCCCTCTTCATATGACCATTTACTTAAATACACCATTATTGTTTGAGTAGTGGTACTTCCTAGGGATTCTACTCCAATAAACACCTATTAATCCCAATAAATGGACTTTAAGTACTATAAAAGTGAAGGAAAATAAATTTATATTGATGGATTCGAGCGGATTAATGATCTAAAACCCACCTCAGTATTGGGAGTTGTTTTAAAATACAAAAGAATAAGTCATACTTTAATTTTCACCCTATATTCATACATAGCATATGAACAGTTGAATCTATAAATTCCAACTCCTATTGAGTAATAAGATATATTTCCCCTGGCTACCAACCCATGATAGTATAATAATTTCCAATGATCAGGACTGACTCGATGGAAGTCAATCCATCATTACTATTTCGATATCAATGGTGGATCATATCATCGAAAACTTCTTTGGATCATATCATTAGATTTTTTCATCATGGTATCTATAGAATATGAGTCCCTCATTAAGTATTCCTCTATTATAATAGAATATGGTATAATATCTCCGTGGTCTCCAACATTAAATGATATGCCTCCTTCATTCAGTCCTCATGTTTTATATAATGAAGAGGATTTGGATGATGTACCTCCCTCCTCTGAATATGGTATTTCTACCACTGTAAATGATTTGACCTAGTTGAATCTTAGCATAGAATAAGATCCGAGGATGATATTGATCTGTGTAGTCATTTCTATAGAGTATTAGTAGTAATATATGGATTTTGTAAATCAAAACAATGAGGTGTTCTATTAGAGATATAAGAAAATGATAGGGTTCAACCCCAAGTTATTTCACACCACCTTTCCCTACCAGTAGTCCACCATAGGTTAAAATATACTCCTACAAAAATACATCGTTCCCATGATTCCATTGTTGAGGATGAAGTTTAGAAACTCATCAATAACATCTTCATCAGGGAGGTCCAATACCCCCAAGTTATTAGCCGACATAGTCCCAGGTAAGAAGAATAATGGATATATTTGAGTTTTTATTGAATTTGAGACCGCAACAATCACTACCCAAAGGATGATTTTCCCCTTCTAGTAATTGAGATACTAAATGACATGAAAACTAGTTTCCAAAACATGTCCATCATGTATGGATACTTTTGGTACAGTCAAATCCAGATGACCCCTACATATTAAAAAGCCACCATCTTTTTGGAACCTCATGGAACTTTCTATTATTGAGTTATGCAATCTAGTTTAAAAAATGGTAAGGAAACCTACCAATGTTCCATTAACCATACCTTCAATTTTCTACATATAATGTTTGTATAGTGTTATATGTGTGATTTGGTGGTCAAATCCCAACCATGTTAGGACAATATCAAGTATTTTGAAAGAATATATCACTTCCTGCACACCCATCACCAAAATATGAACCCCCAAAATATTTATTTTGGGGTAACCTATGGAATTTTCCTCATATTTGTTTTGGAAAATAGGCATCAAAATTGATCCAGAGAAGATTAATTCTATCAACTAACAGCCTCCTCTATGAAACCTTAGGGAGTTATTGGGGCTTCATCACCACCTATCTTGAATCCAATGGTTAGTCACTAATTTGGCTTGGTAATATAAGCCCTTATAAATTAACATATAAAAATGTAACACTTATCAGTTGGATGAATACTTCTTGGCCACATTTAAGTATATCAACAAGTATCTACTACATTATCCATCACTTATGTCATTATTCTCAGGAAAACCTCTACTCTTTCATCATACTACCCTAGAAATAACCTCTGGAGACCTTCTAGTTTAGAATAACAATAAGGGTATATAAAATAATATATTTTAACTTAGATACATGCTACATGACATAGATACCATATATTATCCCTTGGAGAAGATCTATCTATCCTTTACCTCTATAGTTCAGAAGTTGTTGTACTACTAATAACACTATGAGATATATATAGTATTCTTATTAGATCCATTGAAGTATGAACTCAACTTCAGTATGATGATAGGGTAACTGGAAGGATGGATAGTAATTCTATAGTAGTTCTACATCAATTTTTTCACCCAAAAATATAACAAGATCCAAGAACAAGAAGATTTATTGGCCATGCATCTAACCCCAGAAAAGCTTCCCCTGGATGTCGAATGCATAAATGGGGTTGTCCTCTATATGGATTAGACCACACCATGGTAGTATATTAACTTATATAGTGCCACACATAGCCCAAATAGAAGAAGTCTCAATAACCCCAAAATCAATAGGGTGGGCCATGGGATTGTCTTCATCAATTCTACATAGGTAATTTTAACATATTCATTTTTATTATTAAAAAGATTCACAAAAAATGAACATTGGTATCTTCCTGTTATCACCTGAATTGAGTTGGATCTCAAAATTGATATCCCCTAATTTCATGTCAAGAGAGGACTCTAAGATATTCATCAAGAATATCAATGGTGATTATATTGTTAGGAATCAAGAATGTGTCCCCTGCTAGAGAGAACTTGTGAGTTAATGGTCTAGTTCCCTTACCATTCAAAGGTGACTCATATCCTCTGGTCATAGAATGACCAAGCCAATCCCTTTTAAGGATTAGACGCATCCATAGAAAATACTAACCCAGATGAAAAGGTCATTCATTAGTCACATCAGAGGGTAATTTCCCCCATAATTTTTTATAAAGAAGACTTATAGTTAAATCGGCTAGTCATCGGTGATTCTATAATTGGTTCCTCAAACAACCCAACATTCAATGAATTGCCCATTTGTATGACTCTTTTTATTTATTATCTCCAACATCAAACTCTCCCACCAAACCAATATGATAGTGAATGAATCTATTGGAATACAATGTAATTTACCCTCTAGGGTGGCCCTAACCTAGAATAAATCCTGTACATGTGGATTTTTGAGGGAATCCTTCTCCATTGCATACAATGTAAAGAGAGTACCTAGGTCATGTAAGAGATTCACATTGGTTTATGTGAGGCTCATTATGTAGGATTTAAGATTTTACATCAATACAAATATTAGGGTATTTTTGGCTCACTATAGTTCATTACTACATTGAGTTTTCCAAGAATTTTTATGTATAACAAATCTATGCCAACTTCAAGCATCAAACACCAATGTTTATCCATGCATCCAAGAATACATGGCTATTTTTTGTATGGGTAATTAACATTGTGATTCCCTTCTCATAAGTATTTTCTCGATAGTGAAAGTTCAATTTTCCTTCCACTGACTCATTCTCAATGTGGATGGAAGTTATCCATATCAAAGAAATCAAGAACTATTCAATCATCATGTTTTTGAAATATAGAATTATCCATCAATTCATGGTTCCCCGAACAATTCTCACCAACAATGGAATCAATTTTTGGGCCAACAAATAGAAGAAGTTATATGAAAAGTATAACATCTAGTCTAATTACACCTACCAATATCATGTTCAGGTTTATATATAGGTCAAGGAAATCAAAAAAAAACCCCTCTAACATCATATAAAAGATGGTGGGATAAAACAATAATAATTGTTCTAATAAGCTCCCCAATGGCCTCTAGGCCTATCAAATGATAACCCAAGACTCCACCCAGGTGACTCTATACTCCCTGATGTATGAGACAAGATTAGTTTTACCTATATAGGTTCAACTAATATCACTTCATAATGTTATTTATGATCATCAAATTCAATAATGGAGAAGTAATTTTTTTCTAGTTGAGATGGAATTCCTAAAAGAAAATAGGCTCCAAGTGTTGCGTAATATGGAATAATCCAGAATTGCATCACATAGAAGTTCAAAAAAAAAGTTTCACCTATGCTTCTTTATTTTAGTTGATATGGTATTGGCCCTAAGTATGTTGATGATACCTGGGAAGAAACCATAAAAACTGGAACCCAAAAGGTAATGACCTTAGGTAATTCATAAGATCTACTCCAATGGTTCCTACTCACTAATCATCGTGGATGTGGAACGTATCACACCTCCCACAATTTCTAGAATCCTTAACTGGTAATTTTCATGAATCACACCCATGCCCTACTCACATGATGTAGAATAATAGGACAATTTCTTACTCATATAATATAAAATAACATGATAACATCCTAGTTAAATGACATAAAACTGTAATAAATCATCCTAGTCACACAATGTAACAAATATATGACATAGTCTCAGTCACAAGAAGTTAAAATGTGCCACAATTTCTTGGATACATGATGTTAAAATATATGGAAACATAGTTAAATATATATAACCTTAAACTATAGAAACAATCTGTCATTGTGGTATGACAAAAAATGGTTGTCTGACTTCGTTCTAGTAAGACACTAAAATACATTATAATGGACATGAATTTTCATACCGGATTATTTCATATTTTTTGTTGAATATTAAATACATTTCACAAATACATGCTTGAATATCAAAAAGGTTTATCATATTTTGAGACTAGTTACACAATCTTCTTATTACATGAAATATATTCAAAATATATCATAAAAATATTACCATTTAGTACACTTCATAGACATACCCTACTTAAACCTTTATTCATGACATATGGAAAGGAAACATAAGAAAAGGTGAGCTCAAATTCTTAGTAAGGTCAAATGTGGAAGATATCAATCAATGGTCATATGAAATCATAAGATAAGTATAATGGTATGATATGATAAATATAATTTAAAAAGTTTATACCCAATATATTGTGGATTATAAACATGATCCATGTCATAAAACATTATATTTTCAAAATACATGGACCATTAGAGTGAAAAATCATTATAAATGAATCATGAACCAAAATTTCATGTCATATAGGTGTAGAACCATCAGAAGTATAAAATCCATTTCATATGTTAAATTTAAAAACCATGACCATAAAATCATAATGGATGATGAATCAACTCTTGTTTACCATTTGATAGTGGATCTGGCATCATCACCAATTTTCTATAGTTGGTCAAGTGCATCAACCTATTTCACAGAGCAGATCAAGCACATCATCCTTTTTACAAATATTATTTTAAGAGATATAAATCATTACCGAATGTATTAGATATAGGTATAGGTCCCACATGAAAAATAATCTGTAATTATTTGTTCCAAAATATCATAAAACATTCATCATATAATAACCAGTGGAAAATGAAATGGGCTTCCAAAGCCTTTCCTCATATCATAACTTGAGGAAAACAAAAGATTTTTACAAACATTACCTCAATTAATTATATCATAACCCATGGAAAAGGAATGGGTTTCATAAAATAAAATCATCATTATCATAAAAATTAACCATAATAATAAATAATTATTATTATTCCATTGGATCATATCCCCAGTAAAATATAAGCAACACCAAAGGATATTGTTGTCGATGAGTAAAAGTTCCATAAAATAACATTAAAACATTCATGAGGAAAATAAACTTTTCATTTGAAATACACTCTTTAAAATAAAAAAATTCACAAATATTAAGTAAAAAAATTTCATTGAAAATAACCTTGAAAACTTGTAAATGAAGCTTTTAATAATTGAGTGCTTATGAGGACATAAAATTATGTTAAGCTCATAGACATTAAAAAAAATATTCCTTCTACATTTTCAGTAAAAATTCCAAACTACCTCATTAAAAAATTACAAGAAGATTAATTTTAAATCATTTTTTATTTGTATAAATTTATTTAAACAATAATTATAGAATAGTGAATCTTTATTTGAAGAATTTTTAGAAAACATGGTCATAGAAGAAGAAGAAAATTCGACCGAAGAGAGACATAAATTCAGTTTTTCATAAAAAAAATTAATTTGGTATATTGAATAAAAAGAGAGAGGAAAGTGAATTTAAAGCATTTACTTTCAATAAATAACTATAGGATAATAAAATTAATTAGTTACTTGATTTTTTTATCATAATATTTCTTCATCAGAAACTTAATCAAAAACAATCTAGGTAAACAATGAGATTGTAACATAAAACATTTACAACTTTGGTAACTTTTTAATCATAATCCCCGGGTAATAAAGAACCTTATATGGATATTTATATCCCATAATTTATGTGATAATAATAAGAAAATACATTAATGTGAAATATATACACCACATGAAATAAATAAATGGTGTATAAGTCACGTTTCTATGAGAAAGAAAAGTGGGATGAAAATTCCTTAAAATAAGTATAAAACCCCTATATTTTCATAAATTGATATTACATAACATTTTTGGAATACATAAAACATTATAAAAACATATGCCCAAATATCATACCGGTCGAGTTCCTTTGGAAACATGGAAACATAAACAATGATATAGAACCGAGCTACATTATCTCCCACTAAGTTCTTCTTGACTATCACACTTCTTAGACACATCAAACATAATAAATATATTTATAACTTGGGGAAGGAAACATAACAATGTATGAGCTAAAATTCTTAGAAACAATAAACAAGGGAGATATATAAGAATAATCATGAGCATAAGGGTATGAGAACAATATCATGAAAATAGAAGATCATACCCTCATGTCAAAGATCATATACAAGAATAGTGGAATAAATATTGGTAGTTAAAAAGACGTGAATCATAAGGAAATAAAGAACATAATCCCTGAAAGCGTAAAATTGGAATAAAACATGAAATTGTGGTAGAAGCATAATCATATTTAAAATGATTTCCAATGTATCCAAGGCATTGTTTCCAAGACCATCTTGGTAGTATGGCTTCACTCCTCATACCATCTTGGTAGTCGTGGTTCACTCTCATGGATATCTTAGTAGCATGAGTTCACTCCTCATACCATATTGGTAGTCATGTTTCACTCTCTTGGCCATCAAAGTATTAAAGATTTATTTCTAAGACCATATTAGTATATGTCATGAGATATGAATATTTACACAATGCATTGGTGGGAGATATAGGTTTCACCCATCTCATAATGAAATCATACCTGCATGTGTCACAAGATCTAAATAATCATATCATAACCCATGAAATGAAATGGGTATTATAAACATGTAATTATATAATAACATATAGAAAAATATAGGTATCATAATCATTTGTCATAAACATAACCCGTTAAGATAATTAGTTTTCAAAAGCATATAAGCCGTGAAAGAGAAACAGATTTCATAAACATCATTCCATAAAAACGTAATCCATTCAGAGAAACAATGTGAATGGAAATATTGAATAATTTTCCTATAGAGTCCTGAGTTACACCAATGTATGTTATCTTAGATGTGAAATAATTTTTCAAGATATTTTAAAAACATTTCATGAGGAAAATATTCTTTCTTCATTGAAAATTATATGTAAAACATAAAACCTTTTTAGAAACCTTTTTCTAGGAAAATAAATTTGAAAAATTACAAAAGAAGCATTGAACACCATATAAATTTTTTAAAAATATTTTTTCAATGAAAATGGGATTCAATGAACTTTTGAAAACATTTTTGAAAACATGTTTGAAAACATGGTTTTTGAATATAATTGATTTCCGACTGAAGAGAGAGAGACGATCATATTTTACTCAAAACATTATCTTAAGTATCATTGTGGAAAATTGTAATAATGCATGGATATAAATGGAATTATTATAGGATAGGTAAACTCGTGAATTTTTTTGAGAGATGGATCGTATGATTTCATCAAAGGAAGCATAAATAAAAAACGATCTCGAAAATAATGAGATTGTATCAATAAACTCTTATAACTTGGTAACATGGGATCATACTCTCCATGTAATAAAAGTAAGTTAAATTAATCATAAATGTTCATGAAAAGATTTAATTTTATGATATTACATGTAAAATAGAATTATATACACCTCAAAATAGAATTTATGTGTATAAAAACATGAATCTCAAAGAAGGAAAATTGAGACAAAAATGTTTTACCAATTTGGTATCTTTTGGAAACATAAACCCCATGACATAAAGATAAAAAAATTGGTATTTTAATAACACTAAATTTAATAATAAGAAAAATATATTACATTCAGGGGCAGTATATACACCACAAAAAAACGAACGAATGTCCAACATAGCATTTATCTCACAGAAATAAAAAGTGACCTGAAATCCCCTTACCTTGTGTCTTGACTCTCGTCATACTCATTAAAATCACCTATATAATAAATATAAATTATTTATACATAATTTAACTAACCATATTATTATATATAATACCATATGTGGATTTATTATGACTTTATACTACCCTCTCATTAATTATCTTATCTTAAGGTTTCACTTCTGATAATATTCACTTAATACTTCATATGTGCTCGATTTGTTATATAATTGGTCCTTATAATTATATCATGATTCCAGAATGTAAACCATGATATAAATAAAATTTATATCATGAATTTTTTTTATTATAATAATATCTATAATATATAAGTATAAAATGAAATACATCGTTCATGGTGACGATAAGTGGTACGTACACATGAATATTGTTTCTATTTTTCTTATCGTGTTGATTGAAATAAATAAAATGAAATATATGTATATCTGTATATCATTATTAAAATAGCTTTATGATATCATATATATCACATATATTCACTAAAACCATCCTTAATACAATCCATGTAGATTATGAATGAATAATATCGCTTTGAGGGGGTGGTAGTCCACACTACCTCAAACAAAATTATCGTATTTACACCAATGGAAAGTAAAAAAAGGATATGTTTTGTAAAATGTATAAAAAAGACCAAATAAATAAAAAATTTTAATTTATAACATATATAAAAATATTTTACATCATAATATCCACCATGAGAGGCGGTAAAGGAAAAATTAACAATCATCATTTACTGAGGTGGTAGTTCGTCGTATACATAAACACTGTGTTTATTACCCATTAGACTGAGGCATGTGTAATTGTAGGATGAAACCTTAGCATAAAAAATCCAAGTATATTTAATATAATTTTTTTTAAATAAAATAATGCAATAAAGAGAGTTGGGGTTGATAAAGAAAATAAAATAAAGGAGCTTCAGAGAAGGTGTTACATCTTAATCAGGTAACTCCTTTTGGTTTTTGAAAAAAGGATTACTTGGAAGAAATTATGCCCTAAGGAAGTCTTAAAGGAGTAAAGTATGGATGTTTTAAAGTGTATTGGGAAGAAATATTCCAAACCTATGTGGTTTTAGAGGTGTGAAGAAGAGAGATAAGCGGTGACCTTTAGAGGGAATGGAAAGGACTCACTTGGTATTTTTTAAAACAAGTTAGGTGTACCCACATTTTTAGCTAAAAAAGTTATAAAAAACCAAAATAACTCAATAATATAATATTAATGTCCAAATTATAGGCATCTATTGTGTGTTTTAAATGATTATAAGTCATTTTTGGTCTTAAATTTAAGGTTATTCCTCATTTAAGCTTTATTTTACCTTAATTGATTTAATTAATAATAATTACTCTCACTAATATTTTTCGTAAAAAACTAAGTTGACCGTATTAAAATTTATAAATTATGATTATTTCAAATATTGAATCCATTTTCCTAAATTACAAGAACAGAAGTGGTAGAAATTAATTTAATATTAACCTCACAGTCGGGTCGACGATGTGAGTTTTTAAAAGTAAGAATGGTCAAACATTTGCGAAGTTTTTATATATAATTTTAATGTGAAGTTTTTTTTAATTACCAAAATTTTATTAATTGATAAAAATATAATATCATTAAAATTTAAAACCAAATTAAAATATAATTTAACATTATAAATAAATTACAATAAAAACTAGTTTTGAATTAAAATCTGGTATTTTTCACAATTCATCCAAAAATGAAGTTTCTCATAAAAATTTCAAGATTTCACCATAAGATAATTTTGATATTAAAAATTAGAAATTTGTGTTCATTTTATCAATTTAAATTTCTAGATTTTTCTAAAATTATTTTTTTTACAGAAAGACATTAAAAGTAGTTCATTCAATAAAATGGTATTTTTAAACATATATGGACTTTACCAAAAATAATATATTTCATTATTAATATTTTTTATATATATATATAACCATTAGAATAAATGTTTGAAAAGTAGTTATTACTATTCATATTACTATGTTTAATGGATAGGTTATAGTTATCTCATTTAAATAATTATAACAATGAAATGAGGTTTCATAGAAACATCGGTGTTGCGTATAACATACGCCACGTCAATGTTCCATGTAATGTATGCAAAGTATTTGTTCCAAATAATGTATTCATAGTATATTCCATGTTAAAGTAATTTTTTATTTATTTCATTGTATGAAATAAATGAAAATTTAATTTATTCAAAAAAACGTCCATAAAAATTCAGGGTGTTTCATTCTACCCCCCTTAAAATGAATTTCACCCTCAAAATACGTCACTAGGGTAGAAAAATGAAGATAATTATTCTTCATCATATCCTCATGTTCCCACATATCTTCCCCTGATTGGTGATTTTACAAAAAAAAATCACTAGGTGAGTGGTCTTGTTTCATAGAACTTCCTCTGGTTGGTCCCAAATTTCAACTCGTTGTTCTTAGTAAGACAGATCTTACTCATGTGGTATGACCTATGAGTTCACTACATGTGAAGGGTCAGGTATGTACTTCCTCAGGATAGATACATGGAACACATCATGAACTTTAGATATATTTGAAGTAATTTCCATGCGATATGTTACCGTCTTGATATGATCAATAATCGTAAAGGGACCGATATTCCTAGAGTCCCTTTCTTTCAAAATATCATAACCTTATTCCTGGGTGATATTATTAGAAACACCTTATCACCTATTTCAAATTCTAGATTGTTCCAATGGTGATCATGGTAAATTTTCTACCAACTTTGAGCTTCCTTTATATGCTTCTTAATGGTTCTAACCTTCTTGATTATTTCTTCATAAGTCTTAGGTCTCAATAGCATTCTTTCTCCAACTTCATCCCAACTCATTAGATATCTACATTTCTTCCCAAAAAGTGTTTCATAATCTGCTAACTGAATTCTTGATTTAAATCTATTATTGTAAGAAAACTCAACTAGAGTAAGGTATTGATCCAAATAACCTTTTAAATCCAGAGAATAATATCTAAATGTATCCTCTATGGTTTGAATTATTATTTTATAATTACCATTTGTCAGAGGATGATAAGTTGTGTTGAAACTCAATTTTATATCAGTTGATTACTGAAGGCATCACCAGAACTTTGAGATAAACCTCAGATCTCGATCAGATATAATAGAATGTGGTAATCCATGAAACCTTTCCACTTATCTAATGTATATCATGGAAATCTGATAAAAAGAGAAGTCTTATCTGATAGAGATGAAGTGTGTTGACTTAGTAAGGCGGTCAACTACCAACCATATAGTATTAAACCCTATGTAGGTTTTGGGTAGTCCAATGACAAAATCCACAGTGATGTTCCCCCATTTCCATTTTGGCCTGGGTAATGGATGCAACATACCCTTTGAATTTTGTCTTTCATCCTTAACTTGTTGTCATACTAAGCACTTTGATACAAAATCTATGATATCACTCTTCATGTCATCACTTCAGAAGTATTCTTTCAAGTCCATATACATCTTCATACTTCCATGATGAATAGAGAATGAATAAATATGAGCTTCCTCTAATAAATTCTTCAAATATATTATGGAAGGAACCCATACATTGTTCCAGAACCTTACGATTATATCTGGATCAAGGTTAACCACAGGAACATTTTTAACTTTATTTTGTAGCTCAATATTTTCCTTTAATTCCTCCTTAATATTTACTAGGATATAGGGTTTAACATTCATTTTATAAAGATAATATTTTTCCCCACCCTTCAAGATTTTTATATCCATCCTTCGCAAATCCATAAATATTGGATCTTTTTTATCCACATCATGCATAAGATGGCATGATCCTTTCAACTCAAAGCATCAGCCAACTTGTTCTTTTCCCCATGGTGGTAATGTATTGGGCAGTCATAATACATTATCAACTCTAACTATCTTCTCTAGAGCATGTTAAACTCCTTCTGTGTGAATATATATTTCTTAATTTTATGATTAGAATAAATATCTCAATTTCCTCCATAAATATAATACCTCCATATATTTAAGGAAAAAATTACCACAACTAACTCTGAATCACAAGTTAAGTAATTTTAATCAGGAACATTCAACTACCACAAGGCATAAACGATATCCCTATTTATCTATATAATAAAACATCTTAATCCCTTATTAGATGCATATCAATAGATTATAAACCTTTCTACACTACAGGGTAATGTAAGCATGGGTGCACTGACTAACCTTCTTTTCGTTTCCTTTAAATTTTCCTCACATTCATTTTTCTATAGGAACATGACTCACTTTCGAGTTAATTTGGTCAGAGGATTAGATAGTCATGAAAACTTTTCCAAAAATCCTTGATAATACCCAGCTAAATGATGAAAGCTATGGATCTTAGTCACTATGTTTGTTCTATGACATCATTCAATAGACTCTATCATTGATGGATCTACTGTTATACCATCTATTGAATGTATGTGGCCCAAAAATGAAACCTTTTTAGACAAAATTCTCAATTAGTAAATTTTTCATATATCTTCTCCTTCATTAGGGTCTTTAGTATTATTCTCAATTGATCTTCATTCTCTTCCTTTCTCTTTTAATAGATAATAATATCATCTATAAAGACTACCAAAAATTGATCGAGGTAATCTCTAAATAAAATATTCATGAAAACCATGAAGATAGCAGGGGAATTAGTATGGGAGAAAGGAATCACTATATATTAATAGTGTCTATACCTTGTATGAATTTTTGTTTGGGGTATATCTTCTTTCTTGACCCTCAATTGATGATATCCAGAACGAAGGTCAATCATGGAAATGTATTGATCTCTTTTAAGTTGATCAAAAAAGTCATCAATATGGGGGAGAGGAAACTTATTCATTATCATGATCATGTTAAACTCCTGATAATAAATGCAGATATGAATTGATCAATCTTTATTTTTCACAAAAATAATAGGTACACCCTTTGGTGACACAACTGGATGACTGAATCCCTTATCAAGGTTTTCGTGGAGTTGTTTCTTCAATTACCGCAACTCGATCAGGGTCATTAAATAAGGAGTCTTTGAAATTTTTGTGGAACTAGGTATGAGTTCTATTGAGAACTCAACATCATGTTTCGGTGGAAGGCTAGGAATCTCTTCTGGAAAGACATCCACAAAATCCCAAAAATAAATAGGCATATCATCGATATCGATTCTCACCCAAACAATTTGAGTTAAAAAACCCATTTTGAAAGGGAAGTAAGACCCATACACTGGATGTAATATCCACAGGAAGTTTATACCTATCATCACATGGATGGATGATCATATGTGGGTTTGAAATATAAAAATTATCTTCCCTTCCTCAAGAATTGATGTGGGATTTACGTAGAGAAATCTAATCCATGCCTAAGATGAAATAAAATTTAAAAAAAGTAAGAATGAAAAGATTTGTAGGAAGCACATTCCCACAAACTTAAATAGGAGATAAATCATAGAATTAAGATGAAAGAATCATACCATTAGGGTTTTTCACTTCTAATTCCACTTTTAATTATTTTAGGAGATTCTTAACACCCTTACAAAAAAATTTAGATATGAAATAGTTAGTAGATCCATAATAAAATATTACATTAGCAGTCTAGAGTGGATGGTAAGTGTACCTTTCAACATTTTGTTATTGCAACACTCAATAGAAATAGAGATTGCATGAGGTTTCCCCTTGTATCTCATTTTAAGAGGTTTTTGGTATCAATCATAATCACCAGCCCTTGGTTTTGGGTAATGGTTTGCATATTTCCCATTCTCCTTACACTTGTAGAACTGAATCATGGGTGGTTCATTCTGTGCTAGTTTTCTCCCATTCACAACATCTTCTAACTTCTTCTAATCACTTCAGAAATCAAATGCATGATGGTAAAACCATCCAAACTAAAAACATTTATTATAACCCTTATGGAAATTTACTCTATGATTCTTCCCACACTCATATCATAAAAGGAAGTTCATCTTCTCCTCTTCATGGATTTTAGATTTTTTTTAAACTCAATCTTCCTCTTCTTGTCAAACTATGATATTCATATGTGCCTTAAACCTTCATTTCAAACTTGATTGCACAATGAAAAATTTCATCATAGATAAAAAAGTATCTTATGTCCAATTCCCATCTAAGAAATGAATTTGAGGAACTGAATAACATCTCATGTTTCCTTTCAGTTTGGATGATACTTTTTTATGTGTACCTCGAATGTCTTGTGAAATTATCCTTATAGGTACCAAAAAATTTATCATCCCTTTACTTCATCTCAAATAACTATTTATCTATCTTGGTATATAGAATCTAAAAAAATTACTTATTGAAAAATAAGTTCTTTAACTCATCTCAATCCATGGATTCAATCCCATATTACTACATCGTATTCTTGATTAGAGTCCACCCATAGTATACTTCACATTTTAACCAATAGATATTCAGAATGACTTTCTTGTGCTTCGAACATTAGAGAACAGCAAATATCTTTTCAATAATACTGCTCCATTATTTATCAACAAGTGAATTAAGAGACCCTCTAAAAGAAGGTGTACTTTTCCTCATTAATGACTCAATATAATTTTGTTCCCTCCTTTGTTCATTTGAAATATCAACATGATTCATAGCCTGAGAAAGGTGTTTGGGATTAGTAAAGATGTTTTTCATTCCTAATCCCATAGTATTCAATTTATAAGGAGGATAATAATTACATTTTCCACTGCAATCACCATTAACGTGGTTCATTTGGGTTCCATCTATTTACTAAAAACAAAATCATAGAGTAAGAGATAGTTATCATAATGAGGAACCACATAATCATGAAAAGTCACTTATAGGATGCCTAAAATATGAAACCCTATTTAATATATGACACCTTAAGTTTATCCTAGGTTATTCATATGAAACTTCTATTTAAATTATTCATTATGGTTAGTGAAGAGTTTTTTAATTTAAAAAATCATATCCCCAGAGAGTATGAAACCAGATGTGTAGTAACACCCATTATCATGTACCAGATTACCCTGAGTCAGGTCTGGGACATCATGTCTGAGTTATTACCCGTGGATAAATTTATTCCAGAGATGCATCCACTTGTAGTATCCAGACAGGGATGTATTTCTAGAAAATCACTCACTCCATCCTTTACCAAAATTCCAGGACATATTTCTATACTTTTCATTATCCTTAGACTTATCCCTAGACATTTCCTTAGGGTTATAACTAATATTTTCTCATCCTAGCTTACAATGTTTGAACAAAAATTCTCTCCAATACAAAATATAGCTACCCTCACTTTTCATACATTAACATTACATAAAACATTTAAAATACTTCAAACATTATATGAAGAGATGCACAAATACCGTACAAGTCTAGTGACTTTGAAAACATGGAAAGATAAAAACTAATACATAAGTTAGATACATTATCTCCCACTATATTATTCTTGAATAGCACCCTTCTTAGACACATCTAACATAATACATATCTTCATAACCTGTGGAAGGAAACCTAAAAATGGGTGAGCTCAAATGGTCAGTAAGGGTAAAAAAGGAGATATGTAAGAATAATCAAGAGCATAAGGGTATGAGAACATTATCATGAAAATAGAAGATCGTATCATACATATCAAAGATCATATGAATGAATCATGGCATAAATATTGGTAGTTCAAAAGATATGAATTGTATGGAAATAAATAACATAATCAATTAAATCATAACATAAGAATAAAACATGAAATTATGGTAGACACATAAGCATAAATAATATGACTTCAACAGTGTTTGAGTCATTTCCTACAACACCATCTTGGTAGTATGGGTTCACCCCCATACCATCTTGGTAGTCATGGTTGACTCACACAACCATATTAGTTTCATTATTTCACTCCTCATACCATCTTGGTAGTGATGGTTCACTACCATTGCCATATCAGTAGTCAAGGCTCATTCCCAAGACCATATTATTCTATATCATGAGATATAAATCTTCACCCAATGCATTGGAGGGAGATATAGGTCTCACCCATATCATAATTAAATTATATACACATGTACCAAAAGATCATAAATAATAATATCATAACCCATTAAATGAAATGGGTATTATAAACATGTAATCAAATCATAACCTGTGGAAAAAATACAGTTTTTATAATCATTTCATCATAAACATATCCCGTGAATAGAAGAATGTTTCAAAAACATATATCCAGTGAAAGAGAAATTTGTTTCATAAAAATAATTCCATAAAAACATAATCCATTTAGAAAATGAATATAAAGGAAAACATTAAAGAATTTTCATATAAATTCATGAGTGACACCATTAGATGTTATCCCAGATAAGTATTAATTTTGAAAGATCTTTTAAAACAATTTCTTGAGGAAAATTTTCTTTCTTCATTGAAAATTATTCTTAAAACATAAAACCTTTTTGAAAACCTTTTTATTTTAAAATATCCTTTAAAATTTATAAAACATGAATTGAAAACAAAAAAAACGTTTTTATCCTTTTTCCTTGAAAATTTAATTCAAATATCTTTTTAAAACATTTTTTGAAAACATTTAGGATTTTTTTTTCAAAACATCGCTTTTGATTAAAATAGATTTATGATAGAATATAGATAGATGATCAAATTTTACTTAAAACATTATCTTAAGTACCAAAGAGTGGAAAATGGTAATAAAACCTTGATATATCTTGAATAAACATAGGATAATGAAACTCATGAGTATTCCAAAGATATGGATCATAATATATCATAAATGTAATCATGAACATAAACAATATCAAAAAAACAATGAGATTGTATTAATAAACTCTTATAACTTGGTAACTTGTGATCATATTATCCATGTAAGAAGATGAAGTTAAATGAAGCATAAAATATCAGTAAAAGAATTATGTTCATGATATTATATGTAAAATTGAATTATATAAACCTTCAAGGAGAATTTAGGTGCATAACAAACCATGAGTCTCAAATAAGGAAAATTGAGACAAAACTATTTTACCAATTTGGAAACATTTGAAACATAAACCCCATGAACGAAATATAATTAAATGAAAATGTAAATAATCATAAATTTACATTTATGAAACATATAATACAATCATGGGTAGTACATACACCACACAAAATGAAAGAGTGGCGAAGATAGTATGTGTTGTAAAAGGAATATAGAATATTAAATACATAATAAATGTAATATATAAAAAATATAAAAATATTTACCACCATAATTTCCACCATGATAAGGTGTAAAAGAAAAATGAGTAATTATAATTTAATGAGGTGATAGTTCATCATTCACATAAACAGTTTGTTTGTTACCCAATAGATGGAGGTGTGTGTAAGTGTATGTTGAAAACATAGAAAAAAATCCTAGTATATTGAATTTAATGGTGTTTTTGTACAATAATTTAATTAAGATAGTGTAGGGGTGGAGATGGAAAATAAAAGAAAGGATCTTGAGCGAATGTGTTACCTCTTAATCGGGTAACTCCTTTTGGTATGTGCCAAAAAGCTTCCTTGGAAGAATTTATGCATAAAGGGAGGCTTCAAGATGAATGTACGGATGTTGGAAAGTGTATTGGGTAGATATTATTTGAACATAATTGGTTTGATATGTCTAAATAAGATTGGTATGTGGTGGCCTTTTATAGGGTGGGAAAAGAATCACTTGGTATTTTAGAAAACAAGTTAGGTGTACCAATTTTTTTACCTAGAGAAAGTCATAAAAAAGAAAAAAATATCAAAAATAAAATTTTAATGGACATATAATATACGTAACATGGGTGGTGGATAGTTTTATACATCTTTTGGGGTCTTAATGTTAAGGTTTAGTCTTTAGTTAAGATTAATTTCACCTTAATTGATATAATTAATTTTAATTAATTTCCCTCTTACTTTTTGGTCAAAACTAAGTTGAACTTTTTAGAAATAATATGTTTTTATGATTAAAAATATGGAATTCTTTTTTCTAAATTCCAATCATAGAAGTGTCAGAAATTAATTTAAAATTAATCTCGTGGTCAGGTTAACAATGCTGGTTTTTAAAATAAAAATAATCCAAATTTTGCTATGTTTTTTATCCAATTTAAATGTTAAATTCGTTAAAATTACATGAATTACAATAATTAATATAGTTATAATCAAATTATACTTTAAACCAAATTAAAATATAATTTTACCCAACAAATAAATTAGATGAAATATTAGTTTTTAATTAAAATCCATTATTTTCACTATTCATCTAAAAATGATGTTGCTCATAAAAATACCACAATTTCACCCTAAGATCATTCATACATTATAAATTAAAAATTATGTTTATTTTACCAAATTAAATTTTTAAATATGTCTAAAATTAATTTTTATTCTTTTTCATAGAATGATATTAAAAGAAGTTCATTCAAGAAATCGATATTTTTAAACATATAAGAAATTTTGCACGAATAATATATTTGATTATATATATTTTTTATTTATATAAAAACATTATAAAAAATGTATCAAAATTATTTATTATGATTCATATTAATATTTTTAATTTCTAGGTTATAGTTTTCTCAGTTAAATAATTATAACAATAAAATGATGTTTTGTAGAAACATCGGTGTTGAGTGTAACATACGAAAAGTCGATGATCCATGTAACATAATCCAATTAGACTTTACATGTAATTTACACCAATTATTTTCCATTTGAAATGAATTTTTTACTTAGTTCATTTCAAGAAATAAATGAAAATTTAATTTATTTGAAAAAAAGGTCCATAAAAACTCGGGGTGTTACAATAAGTCTCAATTGCCTTCATACATTTTTGAATATCATATAAAATAAATATAAGTTTATTATATGTTAAGGAACCATAAAAATATATATCATTACAGATATTATTTACATATGACTTTTTATTACCCCTTTATTGACAATTCCTTGTTAAAATCATGTTTTAGGTAATAATTGCTTCGTTGTTCATGTATGTGTTTATTTCATATTTTTTTCATTTTAATTTTATCATGGTTCCATTATCACCCAAATATTAACCATGATTTAAATATAATATATATTCATTATATATGTACTTATAGTAATCCATTAATGTTTGAGATAGAAAATAAATTACACCATTCATGAAGATGGTGGGCCATATGTACGCAAGAAAATCATTTCTATTTTTTCTATGGATGAAATGAATGAAATTAAGATAATATATTACCTTTAAATAATAATTTCTATGTCACATATATCACATATTTTCATTAAACATGTCATTATTTCCTTCTCTATAAAGGGTAAGTGAAAAACGAGTCGCATCACTTTGTGAAGCGGTAGTCCACTATACACACGAGCGACGTTATCGTATTTCCATAGAATGGAATGTAATAATTTATATGTCATATTATAATTAAAAAGGCATAATTATTTCATTAATATAATATAAATTTTTTAAATATATCATTATATAAATCCATTAGAGGTGGTGATAAAAATTGAAGTACATCGGTTCGTGAGGCAGTAGTCTGCCGTACACACCGTCGACGATTTTGTTTCCCCTTGATGAAATATGATATGGGTATAGGTTATGAAATAAACATAATAACATATCATTATATGTTATATATTGGTTTTATTATATTTTAATTATTATTACATGAATTAAAGTGGTAAGAGGGGAATTAAAAATAAAGATTTTGGTGAACACAATTACCTTCGCTTAGAAAACCCACCTTTAGATATCATATTAAGTACCATATGATTGGTATTTTTCTTAGAAAAAAATTTAAGACATGTATAATTATTTTATTTATATATTTTTACATAGTTTTGTGGATAAAAATAATTTATTTAGTGTGAATAGGTGAGAGTAGGAGTTCCCCCTTATAATTGAGAAGGATTGTCATTTTTTGCAATACACAAAACTATTAAATAATGTGAATTCACCTCATTCCAAGTGCCTAAAAATTTGATAAATAAAGGACTTTTGAGATTATATTTTATATACAAACTTATTCCTCAAAAAAAGACACATGTTTTAAACATTTTGTTCCTTAATCTCAATGTTTACTCACTCTTACCATTTTATTTCTTACCACGGTAACTAGTCTGTTTTTATTTACCTAGGAAATTCATTATTTAATAATGAAATTAAAATTAGTATTATTAGATAATTTTTACCCAATTATTCTAATTATTAAATAAAATTTATTAAAAAAAGATCATGTATGTGTTGAAAATTAATTTGAACACATGCTTATGTAAAGCGCAAAATCTTATTATAACTTTAACACTAGTAATTAATTTTTTATTAGTTTTTCTGATATTTATGACCAAAAATTTATTTTAACTTATTATATAATATAAATTATAATTATGAAAAATATGGAATCCATTTTATAAAATTAAATTCACATAATTGGTGTATTTTAACTTAAAATAAAACTCGTACACGTGACATAAAACTGGGTTTCTGAAGAGAAACTTTTCATATGTATAAAAAGTGTTATTATCAAAATTCAATATGAAATTGATTATAATAGAATTATTTATATTAATAAATATATAATTTAAATAATTTTACTTTAACAAATATATTAAAATAAAATGGACCTTGTAAATTTCTTAAGAGAAAAGAGGTTTTTAATAAAAACAATATTTTCACTATTCATCGAAAAATTAATCTTTTCAAAAAATTATCAAAAATTCAATAAAATATAATTTCTAAATTTATATTTAAACAATGAGTTTTATTTTTGCAAATATAATTTCTAAAGGTGGAAAAAATTTACTTTTGTTAATTTTTAATGAAAACATTTTTTGAGAAAATAGTATTATCAGAACATATAAAGAATTTACAAAAAAAATTAATTACTTTTTTATTGAATATATTTTATTTATAAAAAACCATTATAATTAATATTTTAAAAGTGTTTATTCTTATTCATACCACCATGTTTTATGGTTCGGTTGTAATGGTCACTTATTAATTAATAATATTAATAGTATATCGTGGTATGTTAAAACTTGATGTTTCATGTAGAACAGTGCTACAAAAGAAATTAAATTTATTGGGAAAAATATTTCATAATATATATATGTGTTATATACATCTTACAAATCCCAATCTCATGATGTAAAACTTTGTGATGCCTTTGGTCCTTACTTGAGATAATTCTCCTTTTGGTGTCAGTCATCTTCTGCATCGCACTCTATAACTTCATATGATTTGATCCCTATTTATAATGGGATATATAGTGATGCTTGACCCTCATGTATTGGGTATAGACCCCAATTTCCAATATATTTTAAGGATTTACCCCCTTGGTAATATATTCAATTCTCACCTACCAATACTCACATCCATTGTATTCAAGCGCACTGTGGAATAGGTCTCAGAGTGTTTGATTCCCCCTAAAAATCCCAACATGTTCACCTCTATAGTTCATGACCTAATCAGTTTGGATCCTAGCCATATTAATGACATGGACATGCCCCCTATCTTTTGTTAAATTATCCTACAAAACCCCTACACGATTCCTCCATTCAGTAAACATATCTTCATAAAATTTGAGTACCCATGAGCCTAGTTCCTATCCAAGTTAGGCTCACTAGTACCCCAATCATTTTCACAATCAGTATCATCAACCCTCATTCCCTGAACATTCTTATAAGAACAGCATAGAAAATTTTATTGCATATTTCTTCTATATATAGTCACCCTAAAATTGGGGCCCTATCCTTTTCTATAAATGGGTAGTGTCTTTCACTTCTCTTATCCAAAATCATTTTTATAGTGGACATGTAATCCCTAATAATGGCATCATCAAGGGAAACTATATGATTTTCCTTTTTATTTAAGAGAGAGTTACACCCCCTCTCCTCCTTCATTGAATGATATTAGGTTTTTTCGTGTATAATTTCCAACCCCTTCTATATGAAAGTCATTAAACCTTATAGCCTAATGTCTTAATTTATTGACATTAAACTGCATGAAAATTTCCTTAGTGTGTAGTGTTAAATACTATCCATGCCCTATGTGAATAACATAGAATTCCTTGTGTGATAATCCTAAGATTATCCCCATATTTTGAGAAAATTTCATAGATAATATCTATTCTATCATTTGTTTTTTGCCCTTTCCTAACACAATAATCATCTCTACCCAATGTGAAACTACATGGATCATCCCCACCACATGACCTTAAACATTACACTCAAACTAAGTGGTTTTCGATCCTTTTATTCTAACAGGGTATGTAGGATGCCTCCATGGGGTTCAATTATGACATCCCAATATCCATCAGAAATCTATCTATCTTCCCTGTGGGAGGGGAAACCCCAAAGTGATATCTCCCATAGGAAAGCACTTAACCTTTCACCACCCAATCCCAAGGTAATCTATCTCTACCCAACATGATATGAATGTATATAAGAAAAATTACCATAAAACTTTATACCTATGACTATATCCTCACAAGACTCTAAACATGTGAACATTCCCCCAAAAGACTCTAAACATTGAAATATGCCCCCATAAGACATTAAAACTATGAACCCAATTGATATATCAGAACATCTACCTTGTGTGACAAGCATGAGATACCATAGTCAATGATCATTAGATTCCTTACACACCTGTAATAAGTTTTCCCATGAAGTATAGGGGATTCCTTGGGTTCCATACATAAGATGTGTCATACATGAGATACCATCGATTTTGGAAAATGAATAATCTTATAGATTCCCTAGAGACCCAAAAATTATGGATGTCAAGACAAGTCCAATGTCACCATCAGATCCGGCCATAGGTATCTAGCATGTCATAATAGTGAGTAGTGTAATTAAAAGGTGTGCACTTCAAGATAGTATCTGGAATTAGACTCACAAGAATGAATCATATCTACAAGGGAGACCTAGACTTTGCAATGAACTCCATAGAGTAATCCATAGAAGGAGCAACTGGCATTCCATCATCTCATTCTGATCAATGAGCTAACATCATCAGCATGTTAGTAGAGTCCACCCACCTTTGGAAAGAAGTAATGTGGGGAAACCGTAATAGAGGGGTTATGATCATCCTAAGGATGTGAACCACTCCAGTAGGGGCAATGAAAGTGAAACAAATGCACACCATGATTGAAATAATCGAAAAACATCGTCATCATTATTATCTTCCATGAAGATAATATGACCAATGATAACTATAGTAAGAATAAAACATAATACAAATATTATAAACATAATGATAAATAAATTATATAATATGATTAATGATTTTATAGATTTATGTAAGACTATATATTGGGAAGTAATATGATCATTATATGAAATGGTTGTTGGATTTTGACCATTGGAAATGTGATTGTTGGATATATTGTCAATGGATATACATGTATCTAATAATTATATTTATGTTGTATAAATTTTAGTAACAAATACAAAGTAATATAATTCATATATAACAAATAATTCTGGAATTAAGTAAAAAGATATCAATTAATTAAAATGATTTATTATAAAAAAATATGTATATTAATTCATTACATATTATTATTATTGTTATTATTAAGAATTATTCGATGTGATTATATAATTCAAATAAATATTTTAATACCAATGGATTGATTAAATTGAATAAATAATTAGATGTGATTAAAATAATTTAATGTATAAAAGGGATATTTTTAAAGATTTATTTCTTTCTGAGTGTTATTTAATTTTTTATCTTAGTTAATTAAATTCATCACTTTTAACGAATGATTATAATAAAATTTCATGTTAATATATATATAAAAATAGATTATATATCATTAAAAAAGTACTGGATATGAAATAATATTAAGAACACTTAATGTTTAAAAAGTAAATTTTCTATAAAAATAGTTTCTTCTATATATTTTGGGATTTCATTTAAAAATTATATTTATCATATTCAAAAATTGATTTATATTAAATAGTGTCAAAAATATTTAATCATTGTATCAAAATGATATAATAATGTCAATTTATTTTTTAGGAATAAAAATAAGTAACTAAGGTACAATTTAGTTACCATGATAAATTTAAAGTACGGTCAAATAGGTAAATTAAGAGGTAAAGTTAAAAAATATCACAAAATATTATCTTTAAATCAGTGTATGAGGTCATTCTCAACCTCTACACATCATGTTTCCATTATTTTCAACTTTATATCCACATTTCATGTCAAAATACATTCCTTACACATTATGTAATTTGTATTTGTAAAAATGAAACTCAATCTCACCTGTTAAATGAAACCTCTTATCATCACATCAACCCACACATTAAATTCATTTAAATCTAAAATAACAAACTAAATTATCTTTTTTAAAATCTACTTCCACTTTTGGGAACATCTATATATAAGGAGTCTCAAATCCCTCATTTACAAGAGGCTCTATAATATATTATTCAAGTTTTCCAATGTAACAGTTATCTGTTCCTTAATAATTATTCAATATATTTTCTATCCACATCTTATTAAATATGACTTATCACTTTAATAAAATGATTTTGAAAACATTAATCTTATATAAAAATGATATTATTACTATGTAAAAAAATATTCTTAATAATTCATTAATTATAACATATTCTTGTTTTGGTCGGATTTACCACTTACGTGAATGATGTTATAATGCTTATATCATGAATTACTATGAAAAATTAAAAAATAGTAATATATGTTAATAATGATTAGTTTACTATCTTTTCATAATTTTTAAATTTTAATATTCAAAAGTATATTCACCAATAAAATGAATTCATTTTTTAATTCAAAAAACATTGAAAATGATATTTTTAAGAGTTCTATGAAAACTGTCACTAGTGGTTTCGTTAAATGACGGTGGGACTCCATAATTATATAAAAAAAATAAATTGAATCTTTATGAAAATTTAGTAGGATATGAACCTAAGATCGATGATTGAGGATTGGAACCTCCAAACCAAATAATACATGGAAAAAATAAAACAATTGACACACAAAAATAAATTTTAACAGTTAACAATTAATATCTAGGTAATAAAGAAATGTAAATTAATTGTATTAATTAAAATAAATAATTATAAATATTGTTCTTATGTATGTGAATTATAAAACCTAAATTAATTATATTGTTATTTAGACTGTGTATGACGAAGAAGAATTTTGGGTATGGGTTTTTTTCCAATCTCACTTTGAAATCGATATCTTCTAAGAATATATTTATATTAGAGGAGATTATATATTCTTTCTCTATAAAACCCAATATAATAATTCTATCTTCTAGTTATTTCTCAGTTTTACATGTATCTTTAACATTTTACTTCCCATTTTTCATAATTCAACTAAAATGATTCTTGTAAGTGGAGTCGACCTTATCTCTTATATTTGGTCAGGAATATTTCTCCACAAAGTCCATGTTTTTCGTATGTAATTAACCCTAAAAATATTATTCATTAATGTCACTTTATATTTACATTGGATTTATTTACAAAATAATTGAAAGGATTCATTTTTTTATTTCTTCTCTATTTTTTTATTTTATTTTCTTCGGTTTACTTTACAAATATCCCTTTCCAAGTTTTCTTGATTTTCCAAATTTATTTTTTAATTTATCATTATTTTTATAAAAAAAAATTGTTTTATAAATTATTTAATTTTAAAATAAAAGTTATTAGAAAGTAAATGGTATTTATTTTTATTTTCTAAGTAATTTTTTAGTACTCTAATAATGTATTTTTTATCTATGTTTATATCACTAAATGTTTATTATGATTTACTTGGGGAATTATCTAAGTATAAAATCAACATTATTTATATGGATGTATTATGATATTTCATTATAAATTTTTTAGTGAAACCGATTACTTACCCATGGTTTAATTAAGCTGTGATGGAATTATGAATGTTTTTGTGTTCATGTGGCATAAATAATTATTATTTTTATTATGTGATAGGTCATCCCATAATTATATATCCCTCCAGTACACTGGGTGAGGTTTTATATTTCATGGTATGAAATGTAAGGTAATGAAGAGTGAACTCAATCCACTATGGGACACCATACACATTATTTTTGGTAATAAAGAGTGATCCCAATCCACTATGGGATTCTATATACTATGTTTCTCAGAATTGGGAGTGAACCCAATCCACTTTGTAACAACATCAAATTGTTGATGTTAGTCTTACTAATGATCCTTGAAAAAAGAAATGATTTTATATGCTTATGTAAGTTCCATATTCTTATTCCATATTTTATTCTATGACCCATTCCTATGTTATGTTTCTCATTTTCACACATTCATATGTCTCCTTTTTCATGTTATATTGAAATCCTTATATCTTGATTCATAATTTATGATCCTTATTTTATTGGGTATTATTTATTTATGTTATGTTCACGTACTTGTACTATAATATCAAAATCCAGATTTTTACCTTACACACAGTTATGATCTTCGATTTATATCTCTTATGTTTAGACATTATTGATCATATGATGTCACCTTTTATTAAGTTTCTATTTCCCTAGGTTATGAAGAAAAGTATTATGTATGATGTTTATATAAGGGTATAAAGCGTAAAGAATATTAGTGGGATATATTGAATAATGTTTTTAAAATGACGTGTTCAAGAATCTAATCTCTAAATACATTACACATATAAGTTATTGGTGTATAATATATTATTATATACAATTTATATTATGTAGAGGTAATTAAAAACTAAAAAAACACACACCTAGGAAATCCAGTGGTCCAAGCATTATTACACTACACAAGGAATGTAAAACATAGCCTAGACCTATTTTATTACATATTAATGACCCAAATACCTAGGTTTTTAATGGCCCAAATGCCCAACTACTTGTGGCCCAAAGGCACCTGAAAGAGGTGACCTAAAGGCCGTGAATGAGTAGACTACGACATTCCATGACAACAGTTTTTTTCATAATTCCCCCTATAAGAAATAATTGCATTGTATCCCCAATCTAAAATTTTTGTTTCCCCTTTAATAATAATTCAGGGTACACCTCTTTCCCACATCATAATTCCAAGAGGGAAGAGGGTCAATTGATAGGTGACAGTTATAACAACCCAGATAATGTTAAGATAAATAATTTTCATATATTTTTAATGTTAGTTAATTTTATTGTATAGGATTATATACATTATAAAAATATTGTGTATTTTTTTGATAAAAAAGAAAAAAGCATTATTTCTAACCAAATTAGGTTTTCATTTATTACATTGTTTTAATAAAAATATTTATTTTCAAATTATATAATTTTAATTTGAAAAAATTAATTTAACATCCTGAATTAACAATTCCAAAATTATCTTAGGATGATTTTTTTTAAAAAAGATAGAAAATTTAAAATTATTAATGAATAGTGAATTTACTAATTTTTATTAAAAACTGTCTTTTTGCTTCATGAATTTAAAAAGTTTCATTCTGTTTTAAAATGTTCTTAAAGAAAAATTATTTGATTTAAATTATGAATAATTCAATCAATTTCACTATAATTAATATTATAATTGAATTTGGGGTAAAAATATTTACACACTTAAAAGAGGATTTTTTATAAAAATTTATATTTCATAATTTTTTTGGTTTAATTTTAAATTAAATTCTACAAATTCTATAGATGGAATTTGATAAAATGGAATCAATTATTTCTCTCTATTTTCCATCAATAAATTTATTGTACTCGTATCCCTACATGAATCCACCCACCCAAAATTTGATAAAATAGATTCTATATGTGGAATGAGTGTCATTAATATTATTTAAAAAGTTCAACTTATTTTTTGGTCATAATTAATATTAAAAGTACTAAATATTGGTTACTACAATAAACGTTGAAATAATTTTACTAGGGCTTGAACTGGAGAGATAAGGATTAATATTAACCTAACATCTTGTCTAAATTCTTGTAGACGGACATATTTCAACCCTATATCATCTAGCATTTGCAAATGGAGTATTTTCAAGACATGTTTATTAAGTAATACGTTAATATATTTTAATAGATTTAGAACTTCCAAGTGTGTCCTATCCCCAAATTAATAATGGGAACCCCCTATACTCTCCTATAAAAACATTAATAGCCTATTATTTTCAAAATACCAACCCAAATTACTTCCTAAAATACTTTCTCACGACCTAGAGTTTTTCCTTTGACCATAAAACAAAATTATGAAAACTTTAGGTGTAAATTTAAAGAGGTATTTTGAATAATAGGTATGGACCTTAACCAATATTTTTCATTTTATTTATTTTTTTACCTCCTTAACATATTATTCAAACATGATAAAAAAAATAAACTCCATATACTGAGATTTGTTTAATGGTTTTATAGTGACCTACACTTTTGATAAATAGATTTAACGACTTAATTGATGAATATTCATTACATAACATAATGATCCATACTAGAATAGAATAGGTATAGTGCCTTTGGAAACTTGGAAACATAAACTACTAGACCTTTATAACTAGAACCCTTTGAGTAGATGTCATAAATAATAACTTTCATCATAATCTATGGAAAGGAAACATAAGAAAAGGTTATCTCAGATGCTTAGTGAGGGTATAAAAGTAAGATACCAATTTAATATGAGAATAAGGTTATGATAATATGATAATAACATTTGAAAATCATGCCCTACATATCATCGATAATAAACATGAGTCACAGTATAAATCATGGAAGTTCATAAGATATTAATCATAATGAAATCAAAAAACTTGATCCAAGAGATCCTAATATTATCATGAGACGTAAATTTGAGGAATACATATAATTAAATAAAATAATTTACTTAGTACTAAAGGATCCTTAAAAAGATAATCATAGTATATCAGGTTCACTCCACAAACCATTATAGTAGTCAATGTTCACACATAATACATTCATAGTGGACAAAGTCCCTTACTGAGCTGGGTTCATTCCTTATTCCATTATTTTTTATATCATGAGATATCTATCAATAATAAATGAAATGTAGTGATATATAATTATAGTCCCACTCATAACATAATTAAAATCAAATATAAGTGTGCAACAAGATCATAAAAACATCAACATACCATATATCATGAAAATAAATGGGTTTCATAAACATTTAATTATATCATAACTCATGTAAAAGTAATATGTTTCATAAACATTTAATTATTTCATCATAGCATATTCCATGGAAAATGAATGGGTTTCAAAAAATTATTTTCATCATAAACATAAATCATCTAGAGAAATAATAAGCATGTTATCTGTATATAATATCCTCATTTAAGAATAATTGAAAACAAGGGTTATTGTCTTTAATTAATAGGAATACCATTACAATATCATTAAAATATTCTTAAGGGAAATATCCTTTACATTTTCAATTCACTTCTTTAAAATCTAATTTTTTACAGAATATAAAAGAAAAAAAATTATTTAAAAAAAAATTGGAAACTAATAAAGGAATCCAAATAATTGAGAGTTCATAATGGTGGAAATTGTTTTTTGTCGTGTATGCTAAAACAATGATTCCTTTCACATTTTTAGTAAAAAGTCAAAAGTGCCTCATTTTGAAAATCAAAAGAAAATTCCTTTTAAAAAAATTGTAAAAAGTTAAAATAAGGGTAAAAATGAATTTAAAAAATCATTAGATAATTTTAAAAAAATTCTCGAAAACATTTTAGAAAACATAATCATAGAAGAGAAAGGGTTTTCAACTTAAGAGAGAAATAAATTTAGTTTTTCCATTAAAATATTATTTTGGGCTCTCGAGAACATACTGGTTGAATAAAATGAAAAAAAACATATATATTAAATAAATACCTAGATTATAAGAAAATTGATGATTTTACTCAGAGTTATGACATAATATTTTATCATTGAATGCATAATCATAAACAATCCTCAAAAAACAATGACATTGTATCATAAAAGACTTACCACTTTTGTAAATTTGAAATCATAAACCCCATGAAATAATGAGCCTTATATAGATATTTATATACCATAATTTTTAGGATAATAACCATAAAATAAATTCAAGGTCAGTATATACACCATAAATAAATAGTTGGTGAATATGGAATGTGCCCCACAGAAATAAAAATGAGATGAAAATCTCTTACCACTTTAGTAAATTTTGAATTAAAAAATACATGAAAGAATAAAATTACATGAATCTATGAATGAAAATGAGAATAAATAAATTCATGATATAAAATTTCAAAGGGTAAGTATATACACCTCATAAAATAAGATAGGTGTATAACATAACTTATGTCCCAAAGAAGACAATTTGAAATACAAATCTCGTACATCAACTATCAACTTTATTTATACACTTTTAAACCTAATGTATAACAGATATAGGTTTGTTATACATATATTTCAGAACAATATTCATATATATAATACCATATATGATTTACTTAGGACCTTTTATTACCTGTTTATTAACAATTCTTTGTTAAAATCATTTTTTAGATAATAACTGCTTCATTTTTCATGTATGTTTTGGTTTTTTATTTTTAATAATTTTACTTTGATTGTGGTTACATCATATCCCAAATTTTAACCATGATATAGATATAATATATATTAATTATATTTTTATTTATTGTAACTATTAGGACCAATATGGGCCTATATACCCTGAGAGGGGGTAAATTAGCGTATGGATATTCTTTATCAAAATTCTTCTTGCCCCACTGGATATTGACCTCTTTATTAAAAGGGTCACTTTGTTTGCACTTGTGTGTTCATTATGGCCACTTATTTTCTTCTTTATCTGAAAATGATTCATTAAATTCAATGTAGGGAAGTAAGCAGGCAGACACAGATATTTTTACTTGGTTCACCCTCACTGGGCTACGTCCAAGGAGCATACAACGGTGATGTGCCGCTATACCAAATCCACTAAATCACACTGTTGTTTACAAGGTTTGGGCTAGATCACTTCTATGCCCAGGCTCACTGCCTTTACAAGGTTTAGGGTCAGCTCACTACTTTCTCAAGGGTCACTCTCTGTTTCTCTCTCTCTAGCTCACTGTCGGTGGAGAGGATCACCTTCTTCCTCTTCCTTTGCTCACTACTCTGGAAAATATTTACTCACAGTTTATAGACCTTTAGGTCTCTTCATTATCACTAATGAATACTTCCTCTATTGTATGTAGATGCACTGTTGAAATCTAACTTTCACCTATAGATGAATCTCACTTTTCACCAAAGGTATCGGGCAATATTCTCACTTTCACGTATCCCTGAATCACTATTGTGCTTCAACCATAACTGGAGCCCTTTTTCAAGCCAGCGTGCAAGTTATAACTAGCGTGTAGGTTCACCTCAACCACTTGTGCGACACTAGCTTCTGCAACTCCAAACTTGTGTGACTTACACCCTTTTACGCCCAAACCAATATTGGGACACAACCATAAACTATCACTCTTCTTCAAAACTTGGCACACAAGTGTCACCGAAACACTTGTGAGACACCCCCTTCTTCAACTCAAAACTTGGGTGACTCCCTTCCTTTCTCGCCCAAACCACTTTGGATGTGCAACAACCAACTGGCGCGCAACTTCTACTTGTACGACCACACCACCACTTACGCGACCACCACACATGTGCGACGGTAGCTTTGATTTTCTCTAAGTGTTGAAATCATACAGAATGAGGAGGGGTCGACATCTATTTATAGGAATTTGGACACCCTGCATGATGGCGCGCAAGTCTCCTCTCGGCACGCAAGTTTTGGCGTGCAAGTCTCTACCGTGCAAGTCACTTGTGCAACAAACCCTAAAACTTGGTTGCCCCTTATCCCTTTGACATATTTTGATGTTTTGATCTTGAAAAACATATGGCTCGCAAGTTTCCTCTCCTTCAAGACAACGGCGCGCAAGTCCCTTTGCCAAAACCACTTTTCTCCATTTGTCGATTTTCATGCCCAAAAATTTGGAAAATACTGGAAAACGGTGCCACGTTGTATTTGCTATTTTTGTACCGCCTCCAGATCATTAATTCCTTTGTCGTCATTCTTTAATAAAACATGGATTGTTAACTACATCCCTTAAACTCTACATTCCACCATGAAATCCCCTTTGTCAACAAACTTGTATGTCATGGTTTGGTTTGTCAAAAATCACAACACAGATGTCCACTTTGTCAACAAACACAATCACCTAAAAAATTCTTCAATGATACCTTGAGGGATTTTATCCCAATAGTAAGCCATTAATGTTATAGATAGAAACTTAATTAAACCGTTCAGAAAGATGATATATTGTATGTACGCATAAATATTGTTTAAATTTTCTTAATGAATTGACAAAATGGGAGGTAAATAATATAAAACCTTAAATAATAATATTTATATCATTTATATCATAAATATTTATTAAAAATATTCTTATTACCATCCATATAAAAATGAAGTGAAAAATATGTGACATCGCTTTATGGAGGTGGTATCCCACATGTACGCAGGAGCAATGTTATTATTTTCAAATGGATTGGAAGGAGATATGTGGGATATCATATTATAATTAAATAAGTATAAATATTTCATAAATATCATATATATATATATATACAAACCATAAATCCATCAGTATATCCACCCGTGAGAGGTGGTGATGGAAAATTAATTCCATCGGTTTGCGAGGCGGTAGTCCTCCATACACATGATCAAAGATTTCATTTCTAATTTAATAAAGGTGGAGATATATATTGGTTATTAAATTAAAATAACAAAATATCATTATATGGAAGATATTTATGTGATTATATAACCGAAATTGAATAATATTTGGAGTTATAATAAGAAATAAAATGAAAACACAGGGTTAAAGACAATACCTCTTCCTTAGAGAACCTCTTTAGGTTAACAGATAAAGCATTCTTATGAGGTTACCTGAATAAAAATAATGACTCTAGGATATGGTAAGTGAATTAAGTAAGTTATTTAGGTAGGAATTTTCCAAACCAAAATACTTTTGATGTGTGATGGGGAGAGGAGAGGGGGTCCTTTTTATAAGTGGGGGAGAGGACACACATGGAATTTGTGAAAGGAAAAGGTATTACCCACATTTTAAACATGAAAAAAGGATCCAAAATGGATTATTTGAAAACATTAAATGATATATGGTCAAAATATGTAAATAAAATTTGTCTTTATAAGTTTTTAGTTCATTTTAACTCGTATATTTTTAGTTTAACCCTTAGGTAATCACGTTTTAACCATAACTGTCATAATTAAATATTTACTATTTTTACTATTCATAATTTCCAAAAAAATCAGTTGGATCTATTATATAATATTAATTATTATTATTAAAAATATGGAATCTATTTTTAAAAATTAAATTCATAGAAGTGTTATAATATAATTTAAAATTAAACCTGCAGAAGCGATGAAAAATATTTATTCCAAATAGAATATTTTTATTAGTATAAAATGTATTTATATAAAAATATAATATTAAACTAATTCCAATGACCTAAAATGATTTAATAATATTATTATTTAACAAATTTTACATTTAAAACATTTCAAAACAATATGTAAATTTGTAAATTCTTAAAATGAAAAGGTGGTTTTTAATAAAAAATAATATTTTTCACTACTTATCAAAATAATAATCCTTTCAGAAAAATCTCAAAAATTAACACTAACATAATTTTCACATGTTGATTTTAAAAAATAAGATAAAATCTTAATATACTTTTTATAAAATTGGAAGAAATTAATTTCATTATTTTTTCATAAAAACATTAGAAATTATTTTTTGAGAAAAATACATGTTTGAAGCATATGAAGACTTTAATAAAAATTAAATATTTTAAATTGATATTTTTTTATATAACTGTAATGATTAAATAATAGTATTAATATTATATTATCATTCATCAATAAAAGGTTTTTTGTTTAATTAAATCTATCTAAGAAATTTAATTTATTTGAAAACGATGTTTCTTAAAAATATCATAGTGTTATATTTTACCACCACTTAAAATGGATTTACCACATTAATTTTATTACTCATATACAAACAAATAGGGAAACTTATACTTAATAATATATTTATTTTATCCGTTATATTCTTCTAATAGGTGGTTTTCCTGCAAAACATTGATCTAGTGAGTGGTCTTGTTTCGTAGCACTTTCTCTCTATGATCCAGAATCTCTAAAAGTTGTTCCTCATAAGAAATATATTTCTCCAATGTTATGACCTATGATTTCAATATATTCCAAGGATCATGTATGTACATTCTCAGTGGAGATACATGGAACACATCATGAACTTGAGAAAATTTCAGTGGGAGCACCGAGTGATAGTCTACCATCCCTACTTGATTAAGATTCTTGAAAGGGAAAATATATATAGAGATTAGCATTCACTTCTTTATGAATCTCATAAACTTATTCCAAGATTAAAGTTTCTAAAAACATTTCTCAAAATCTTCGAACTCTAAATCTCATATATGATTGTGGGGATAAGTTTTCCTTGAAATCCAATCTGCCTTGATGTGCTATTAAATGGATCTAGCTTTATCTGGCATTTCTTCAGCTAACTCAAGTTGCAATATATTTCTGCCTCCAACATTATCCTAGCACATTAGAGTTTAACACTTTTTTACATATATGGATTGAAAAAAAAAACTATCTAAATGTTGATTTAAATCTATTTTTTAAGAATACTCAACTCTATAAGGGTTTTGATCCCAAATACCTTTGAATTCTAGAGAATAAGATCTCAATGTATTATATGGGTTTTGAATGCTTCTCTCAAACTTATCACCGTTCATATCATTATATACAATTTTGATTTTTAATACTATATCTAGAGTCTTCTTAGACTTCACTATAACTATGAGGTCAACCTTAGATCCTAGTTAGATACAATAGATTGTGGTAATACATGAAACCTTATAAATTTATTAATATATATCATGAAAATATGGTCTATAGAGAAATATTATCTAGTGGAAATGAAGTGTAAAAACATTGTAAAGTGATCAACTAAAACCCATATATCATTATAACCATTTAGTTGTTTTGGAGATTCCAGTGATAAAATATAGGGTGTTGTTTTCCCATTATCATTATGGTTTGGGTAATCGTTATAACATCCCCTTATAATTTTGTCTCTCAGCCTAAACTTGTTGACATACCAAGAAATGAGATACAAACACTAAAATATCTCTCGTCATTCTATCCCACCAAAAATAATCTTTCAGATATATATACATATGTGTACTTCCATGATGAATATAGAATAAATAAATATGAGCTTCCACAAATAGCTCCTTAAAATATGGAATGGATATAAAACATATATGATTCTTGAACCTTATCATTCCATCACAATCAAGGTTAAAATAAAGAAAATTTCACACCTTCTTTTATAGATCTTCATATTCCTTCTCCACCTATTTAATCTTTACTTGGATAAATAGATGAACACTCATCTGAGAAAGATAAGGATTCTCCCCTTACTTCATGACTTCCAAATCCATCCATTTAAAATATATAAATATTATATATTTTTTTTATCCTCTTTATAGATAAGGTGGCATGAACCTTTCAACACAAATAATCAGTCACCTTGTTCTCTTTCCAAGGGTGGTAATTTATTGAGCAGTCATAATATTTAATCATCTCCAACCATCTTCATAGGAACATATTCAACTCTTTTTCTGTAAAAATATTCTTTAAAATCTTATGATCAATATATATATAATGTCTTTCTCTATAAAATAATATCTCTATATCTTTAATTCTAAAATTACCACAGCAAATTCAAAATCATGAGTTGTGTAATTTTATCCATGAACCTTCAATTGTTGTAAGGAATGAGTTATCACTATATCATTCTATATGATAATGCATTTCATTCCCTTATTTTATGTATTAATATATATTGCAAACCCTTCACTATTATAGGGTCATATAATTATAGGTGCACTTACTAATCTTCTATTTAGTTCCTTGAAATTTTATTCGGATTCATATGTTTGTTAGAACATGGATCCCTTCCAAGTTAACCGGATGAGTGGATTAGATAGTCATGATTAATTCTCCAAAAACCATCAATAATATCCATATAAACCAAGAAAACCTCATATCATTATCACAGTGGTTGGTCTAGGCCAAAAAATCTATAACTTCTATCTTTGACGTATCTATAGATATACCCCCCATTGATATTATATAACCAAAAATGAAACATTTCGTATCCAAAATTTTCACTTTGTAATTTTTTCATACTATTTATCCTTCCTCAAGGTATTTAGAACAATCCTTAGGTTTTCCACATTCTATTCCATTATATTTTAATAGATATGAATATAATTAATAAAGACTGCCATAAACTAATCAAGGTAATATCTAAATACTCTATTCATTAAATACATGAAGATTTTGAGGGAATTAGTAAGGGAAAATGGCATCACCCATGGAGAAGGAACGAGTTTCAGGAACATTTCATCATTTCATCAGAGCATAACCTATAGAAAAGGAACCAGTTTCATAAACATCTTGTCATCATAAAAATAAACTATCTAGGAAAATAATAAGGATGATATCCTTAGATCATATTCCTAGTGAATCATAATTTATATCATAGTTTGTTGTCTTTGATTAATAGGAATACAATTACATGATCATTAAAACATTCTTGTGTAAATCATCCATTCCATTTTAAAATTAATTATTTAAAATCCGATTTTTTCATAAATATTAAATTAAAAATTTTCTTTCAAAATAAAATTGGGAAATTTTAAAGGGTGCTCTAAATAATTGAGTTTTCATGATGGTAGTAAATTTTGTTCGGTCCATGTATGTTAAATCAAATATTCCTTTCACATTTTTGGTAAAAATTCAAAAGCACCTCATTTTAAAAACAATAATAATATTCCTTTTAATCAATTTCATAAAAATATAAAATTAAGAAAAATTACATCAAGTGATATTTTTATAATTATAAAAAAAATCTCAAAAACATTTTTACCAAACATGATCATGGAATTAAAAGGGTTTTCGACCGAAGAGACAAATAAAGTCAGTTTTTTCTTAAAAACATTATTCTGGACAATTGAGTACCTAACAAGATAAAAAGTTAAAGGGAAAAAATTATTTTTAATAAATAAACATAGTATAATAATTTTCATTTTTTTCTTGATATATATATCATAATATTTCATGAATTGAATCAAAATCATAAACAATCATGATAAATAATGAGATTATATCATAAAACCCTTACCACTTTGGTAACATTTGAATGTAAGACCAAAAAAATAAATAACCATAGATAGATTTTTATATCCCATAATTTCTTGAGAATAATCATATAATTCATTCATGTGTAGTATATACACCATACAAAATAAACAAGTGGTGAATATGACATGTTTCCCATGGAAATAAAAGTGAGACAAAAATCCATTACAAATTTGGAAACTTTTGAATCATAATCCCCATGAAAGAATAAAATGATAGAAAACAATAAATATAATATAAATATATATATATATATTATATAACATGTTAAATGGGATCTATATACACCATATAAAATATGATAGATGTATAACATAACTTTTGACCCAATGAAGACAATTTGAGACAAAAATCCATTACCTCAAGTCTAAGATATATCCATAAACATTAGAACATACAGTATAATATATATATATATATATGTTTGTTTATTATAAATCTATTATAGAACCATTATCATATATATAATATCATATTTTATTTACTTATTGCCTTTTATTACCACACTATTAATTATTCCTTGTTAAAATCATGTTACGGGTTATAACTGCTTCGTTTCTCATGTATGGTTTGATTTGGTATTTTTGATAATTTTACTCTATTAGGGTTCCATAATACCTATAATATTAAAAATGGTATAAATATAATATATATTCATTAATTTTTTTATATTAATCCATTAAAGTTAAATATAGAAACTGAATTACACTATTCATTGAGACGGTAGGTCGTATGTACGCATGAACACTGTTTTTATTTTCTAGAAGAATGAAAAAAAGAAAGGTAAATAATATATCCAATTTAAAGAATAATTTTTATATCCTTGATATCATATATATTCTTTAAATCTTTCCTTATCACCATCCATGTCAAAATAAAGTGAGAAATGTATCACATCAGTTTATGGAGGCAGTAGTCCACACGTACGCATTAACGATGATTTTGTTTTCTAATAGATTGGAAGGTAATAATTTATGTTACCACCAAATTATTTCAATTATAAAAAATCATGTTTCTTATGTTTCTAATGAAATTAATTTTTTATGATAGTATATTATTTTTCAAATCATAATTTGAATAAAATTAGTTATGTGTTGAAAAGATCCACCATTAGTTCATTTCTACCACCAACAGATTTTTCCACCTTCAGAAGTGTTCTACCATCAAGAATATGACATCACCAAAACCTACTACAACCAAATATATGCCACCAATAGATTCATTCAACCCCTAGGACCTGTTACCAGCATACATACAACTCCCAAACCTCATACCAGAAGCCATGATCTACTGCCAGACCTCATACTATTATCCATGATCTACTGCCATTAATATTCTATTTCCAGAATGTTCCACCACCAGGCGCATGATATCACCAGATGATATACTATAAGGAGTTCTACCACCATCTTCTCCACTATTTATGTTTTATCTAATTTTAATTTATTACTTTCAGGGAAAGTTTATTGAAATTAATATAGTGGATTTATTTTAATATTATTCATAACCCACTGTATGGATGCATTGAAGAAATTTCATAGGTTTAGTGTGAGGATCCATAAAACATTTATGTTTATCCTTAAATAGGTATTCAAACATTCATTTATATATATTTCAGAATATTCCCCTTGTGTGTAAGATTTTATTGATTGATCCAAGAGAGAGTTTATATTCTATATACTTACTGATATACAAGTGTGAAAGTGTGGAACAAATTGAAGATCAAGTTCATTTCTCACACTAAATCAAAAGAATGATTTAAAAAGTTTCTACATACACAAAATATAACTTCAAGATACTATTTTTTTAACATTAAAATAAACTATTTGACATCCTCACTAAGTCAAAACAGAGGACCATCAAGCATCTAGAGCATTACAAACCGATAATCACATCATTTCTTCAATTCTATTTATTTTCTCAATTTTTTTTGGATTTTGATAAGTGTTCTATTTTACATAATATATTTAGACACACTGACTCATGCACTAAAACAATAGAATACTTGATATTCTCTAAAACCATTTTCATCTCTTTACCCACGGTAATTATGGAATAGGTTTATGTGTTTCCTGTGTTGTTTTTATTCCCAAATATAACTATAGAAGATGATTTTTTCTTGTAAATCTTGTGTTATTATTTGTATACCTGATCTTGGTTATGGATCATATTATTTTGTATGATAATATTCATAATAGTGGGTGATTTCCAAGTGGAGTTTATTAGGTATCATCATGAGACCAAACCCCTTGATTGTTTTGTTCTGTGTTTATGTTTTGTTGTCTTCATTTCAAAGCGTTAACAACCTTAATTTTTAAATTATAAACAAAACATGTATATTGATAGTTAGTGTCAACTATTTCTTATAAAAATATTTTATTAATTAAATTTATTTCAAAAGTTAAAGTAATTTAGAATATTTTTTTAACTATGTCCTAATCAATCTTGGAGAAATATTTTAAAAGATAAAACCTATATTAAACTAATGTTTTGATTAAGTGGGAAAATTTATTTTAATTAGGGGATTTTTAATCTTTCTTTATATAAATTTTATTGAGGACTCAATTCACCCCCCCCCCCCTCTTGAGTTACTCACTTCGACAAACATTTGGTATAAAAGGATTTTTAAATTTGTTTCAAATTTAATTTAGTGGTATTTTAAAGATTGTAAATTAATTATATATATAAATTTAAGTCTTTATAGATAATATATAATTGGGTTCTACTGCTAATATAACTCTTTACTTCAACGAAAATAATTATTCTCGGTGGAAAATTAATATGAAACACATATTCGGAGCATGGTTTTTCATATTTTAAGAGTAATTAAAGATTAATACGAATTACCACAAACTATTATAGTTTATTAGAGTGATAATAATAAATATTCTTATAAAAATAATTATATATCTATGTATTCCTTGTACCATGCTTTGGGTGATGAATAATTTAATATAATATCTACATATAAAGTGCTTTTGAAATTTTGGACACTTTGCCTATTTATCATGAGGGTATATATAATGTTAAATAAATTCATTTAGATACATATAATTTTAAATAATATACATTTAAAAAAACATGATGAGCCTATTTGTGATATGTATTACAGGTTCAATGAGATAGCGAAAATAATGCACTCATTGGGAAAACATGTTTCTAATAAAGACCAAGTGATGCTCCTATTGAGGTGTCTTTTAGATAGATGGAGAGGAACTTGATTATCAATCACAGAATCATGTGATGTTAGAAAGTTTTCTATTAAGGATATAATTGTAAACCCGGTGATGTATTAGGAAGAACTAAATTTCAAAAGGGAATTGGATGATGAACCAAAAAGAAAATTTGTAGCCTCCAAGACTATTGACTCAAAACAAAATGAGAAAATTCAAGATGAAATTTCATGTGACGAAGAATCGCCTAGTGATAGTGATCAGGAGATGGTCCACCTAGCCAAAATATTCAAAACGTTTTACAAGAAGAATAAGATATTTAGGAAACAATGATACAAAGGTAAATATAATAATAGAGGAAACAGAATAATGTAATGGAAGAAATATGATGATTCAAATGAAATAATTTTCTATGAGTGTAAAATTAAATGGCATTTCAAAGACAAATATCCTAAGATAAAATAAAAAAAAAGGAATTTTATGATAAATATAATAGTTATAAGAAATTAGTAAAATAAACTTGGAGTAGTTTTGAAGATATATAAAGTGATTCAGATACAACCTAAGAGGATAATCATTACATAGCTAACATGTGTTTTATGAAAAACACATTTGAGGAAATCAATTTTTTCACGCTTCTCCTATGTAGATTTATAATCATTTTCTAGATGAATACACTGATGATAACATGTCAAATGAAGGGAATTTAAAGTATTGTATCATGATGGAATACATATTTGATGAACATAGAGATAAAAATAATTCATTAATAACATCAAGATGTGACTGCTAATTTTAAATGTGATCTTAGTATTGAAAAATAGAATAATTGTGAACTGTTAAAGTATAAAAATAAATTAATATTTATTAATGAGAAGATTAATAAAGATCTAGAAATATTTTCTAATGGGAGAAATTCTCTAAACCAAAATTTTGGAAAATAAATAGAACCAATGTATACTATGGGTATAAGGTATCAACATAGATAGAGGAGAATTGTTAAGAATAGGTCTATTCCCAGACCCAATTATAGAAAATATTATACTAGTTTTTATTCATATATACCTAATAAAATATTTATTTCTAAAAATTTAAAATATTCTTATAAAATACTTGTTAAGAAAATATAGGATCCTAAAGTGTTATTTACTAAGATTCTCGAACCCATTAGTGTTTGGGTACCAAAATCATTTTTCATGTAAAATTTGTTCTGTAGGAAACAAACTCGAATATCTCCAACAAAAATATGTGGTACCTGGAAAATGGTTATTACAAACACATGACTGAATATTATTCAAGTTTCTAGAATTTGATAACAGTGGATAGCGTAAATGTCACGTTTGGTGACAATGAAAAAGGGAAAATTATTGGCCTTATCCAAATAGATATTTCTAATACAATTATAAATTATAAATATTTGTTTATAGAATATTTAAATTGCATTATGATTAGAATCTCATAGTTATGTTATAATGGATCTCAAGTGAAATTTGAAAAAAATGCTTATAATGTTTTTGATTCAAAAAATGCTTTAGTTTTTACTACTTTAAGAAATGTAAATTTATATGCTGTTAATTTAGAGTCACTATTTTCTTAAAATATTTCATGTCTAAGTTCTTTTAAAAAGGAATCTTGGAATTTTCATAGGATACTATGTCATTGAAATATTCATCCACTTATAAATATAACTAAAAAAGGGTTTGTAAAATGTCAACATAAACAAGAATTTGTAAATGATAAAGTATGTAACCCATGTATAAAAGGGAAACAACGCAAAATCAAATAAGTTTCAACTTCTCAAACCCTATGTTTGGTTAATAGAAACTTTTTTGACTATATAGAGTATCTATCATAAATGTGAAGAACTATTTTTATGTTCTTGTAGAAAACGTTTCTAGGTATACTTGGGTATTCTTTCTAGATTGCAAAAGTCAAACCTATTCTTATTTCACCAAGTATTCTAAATCTATAAAAAAATATTATTATACATAAGATTTATACCCTAATAAGTGATCATGGTCATGAGTTTGAAAATAAAAACAGTGAATATTGTTTTCTCAAAAATGGCTATAATCATAATTTTTTTCTACTAGGACCCTACAACAGAATGGTTTCATAGAAATAAGAAATAGGACTCTTTAAAAAAATTTACCAGACTATGCTTAATGAATATGACCTTCCTATTTATTTCTTAGAAGAATATCTGAGTACATATTGTTATATAATAAATAGATATATAATTTTACCTCTCTTAAAGAAAACTCATTATGAATTATGGAATATTATAAATAAAATGGTTAACCAATTTAGAGTTTTTTTATTACAAAGTTTTTATTATTATTATTAATAATAATCATGAAAAATTTTCTTCCAAGAGTGATGAAGGAATTTTCCATGGTTATTCACCTTCAAGTAAATCATATAGAGTGTTTAATAAAATAATTAAGATGGTGGAAGAGTCTATTAATTTTGATTTTGATGAAATAGGTCTACATAATTCTAATACCCCTTTAGAAACCCATGAGTATAATTTGTCAATTATGAATATCAATGTCAAACCTTCTGAAAATTTTGTAAAATAAGAAGAAAAATCATCGAGTTTTGAGGAACATATTGAACCTAAACCAGAACCTAATGATAAAAATGATATAACCATCCCTTATTTACCTAGACCAGTTGGGACTCATATATAGGATCCTTTAGATTTTTTTAGTTTGTGGCTTAGATAGCGGTACTCAAACTAGAGCTTCTATTGGAAGTTAGGTTTAAAATCAATAATTATTGTCACATATTAAACATAAGAGCAATAGTGATGTAATTAATGATGAATTCTAGGTAATGGAAATGAAAGTAGAACATAGTCATTTCGGAAGGAATGGAGTTTGGGAATTTATAGATAGACTAAAGGACACACTATATATTATCACTAAGTGGGTGTTTATAAACAAGGTTGATGAGTTGGGAACTATAGTAAGAAAAAATATAGCTTGGTTTCGTAAAGATATAATCTAGAAAAGGGTGTTGGCTATGAAGAAACCTTTATACCAGTAGATATACATGAATCCATTAGAATACTAATTGACTATCCAACACATTTGGATTTAATATTATATCACATGGATATAAAAGGTGCATTATTAAATGATTTATATAGTTGATGATGTTTTTATTGAAAACCCATCTAGATTTGAAAATCCTCATATTCCAAATAATGTTTCCAAATTAACTGAAGATCTATATTGTTGAAAAGAATATCCTAGATCTTGGTGTGATATGATCAGCACTTTTATGATCTCAAAAGGTTTTTCAAAAGGCTAATTTGATCCTTTTATTTTTTTAAAAAATAATTTCAATAGATGTTTTAGTTTTTCAAATTCTTATTGATGGTATAACTTTTGGATCTTCTTAAAATTATTTATATACTAATTTTTTAAGGATGATGTAAAATGAATTTTAAAGGACATTCATGGATAAACATAAATTATTTCTTGGTTTTCAAATTTCTCAAAATAAATATGGAATTATCTTGAATAAAATGATGTACACTAAATAACTTCTAAAACATTTTGATTTGGATAGAATCGGAAGTATTGATACTCCTATGAGTACTAATTGTAAGATGGATCTTAATGAATCTGGAAAACTAGTGGATAAAACCAGTTATAGACTTATGATTGGAAGTCGACTATATTAAACTCTTATATGACCATATATTATGTTTAGTGTGTTTATGTGTGCCCTTATTTAATAAAATTACAATGAATCAAATAAAATTTCTATTAAAATAATTTTCAAATATCTTAAATATATAACCAATTTAGGACTATACTATCCTAGAGGACAAAAATCTGATATAGTAAGTTATTAAAATGAGGATTTTAGTGGTTGAAATTTATATAGAAATAGAAATTATATAATATATCATATTTTGGGAAATTCTACAGTAAATTGATGTAGTAAGAATAAAAATTATTTTGCATTGTATACTACTGAACCTGAGTACATAGGTGCAGGGAGTTATAGTGAACAAATTGTATAGATAAAACAAAATTTTATAGACTATGGATATAAATTCCGACCTGTCCATATCAATTGTCACAAAACAGTGCAATAAAATTTTTAAAAAAACATGTTTTTTATTCTAGGACAAATGATAATGATTTCATATATAACTTTTTGAGATACCATTTTTAGAAGGACGATATAACTCTTGAATTCATTGGAACAAAACATAAACATGTTGATATTTTAACAAATCTATTTAATTTTAGGATATTAAGATACACTGAACATGAATTAGGATTGATTAATTTCAGTTAGTATTTAATATTAGTGATCCACCATTGGAATGATCCACCATTGTGATGATGCACCGTTGGAATGATCCTTTGTCAGCCATCCACCATTGGTAATCCACCATTTCGGATCCACCATCGTTGATCCACTATTGGTGAACCATCATTTGAATGATCCACTATTGGTTATCCGCCTTTCGAATGACCCAAAGATATAATGGTCCACCATTGGGATGATCCTCCATTGGGATGCTATCGGTCTCTAGTTATTTTTTCTACTGATTGAACCCCAATATTTTTACCAGTACTAATTTTCTATGTTAAATTTTTTATTCAATTTAATAATTTTTTTATTTTTTTTTCAATTCAAATATCTAAATGATAAATTGATCTTAAAATACAAATTGTATGTCCCTCTCTCTCTCTTCCTCCATCTTCATTCGACTGTTTCACATTCCCTTTCTCTCCCAACCTTTAACCCCTTTCAGTCCTTTACTTCAACTTTCATTCCACTAAAATGGTGAGAGTCAATCATTTTGTAGTTTCTTCTCTAGAATAATATATTTATATAAAGAAATTTAGAGGAGAATTGATCTTAGCTGCTATTAATATGTGGAAGCCCAGTTTTCAAATCACATAGTAGTTTCTAAAAATTAAATAGATGCTGAATTGGTGTTGTCAAGAAAGTCTTTAGTTCTCAGAGAGATCTAGGACTAGGAATGGATATACTAGTTCTTGAAAAATGACATACATTTCTATCCTAGGTTATTTCATCAGTTTTATCAATATGCAATTTTTAATTTATGAGAAAATAAGTATTCCTTTTGAATCATAATATACGGTAAACTATTTTACATTTTCATTAAAATAATGGGTGATGTGTATAAGTGTGCCTCATAGATGAGTATTGAATGACTAAATAAAATCTATTAACAATGATAGAGAGTCATTTTTTATTAGGATTATTTACTATAGGTAAATATTATTATTTATTTGAGAAGGCCTGATGCAACTTAGTTGGATTGATAATGAAGACTTCTATTCAAGTTTATTCAACATATGTTTTGTCCCAGAAAAGGGGACGCTGGTACTATGATATATCAAGAATTGTACCTTCTATTTCTTGTGAAATTAGGGGACAAAATTAAACATTTTATATACCTCATGGTGAACATGATGTAGATGTGTAAGTTTTCTTCTAGGTCCAATTCTATTAAGTACCCTAATATGGTCTTGACCAGGCTAGAAACCAATTGCTTGATAGATGAGGAGTAATCTGAAGTGAAATGTGGTGGTTCCTTCATGAGTAAGTTCACTTTAAAAATAATAATATTGAATTGGAATCCATCGATGAAATTATTTTTTGAATAAAATTATAAAATCTATTTGGATTTTAATCCTTTAATCCATCCTTCTAGACCTAAGAACTTAGTGGATCCTATCTTCGAACCATATTAAATGGTAATTTATTTTGATGAGGAAGGAAAATTTTATGTGGTTGTTGATGAAAAGGAAGTGGAAACCTCTATTGAGGATTTTAACTGACCTAGATATCCCAAAAATCCTTATTGTTTATTTTGGTCCTATAAGTCCACCTACTTCTATCCCTGATAGAGATAGTAGCTTAAGTAAAAGAGATGATGATGATGATGAGACTAAGGTATATGAAGATTCATAGATCAGGATTTCTTCTAGGTCTTCTAGATATGTTTTAGAGGTATTAGATAGTTTTGATGATGATAATAATGTTGATGATGGTAATGGAGATAATAGAGATGATGGATATGGTGAAGAGGATAATGATGGGGATGGACTTGATCATGATGATGGTGATGATTTTGAGTGGACTCAATCACATCATCCTTCTCCTAGTACTCTAGTTAAGTATATGGAGAGACTTATTTCAGCTAGATCTATGCCTTTGGAGTGATATCTTCCTAATCAACAAGTTGGTGATGGTACCTCTACTTGAAGTGAGACTAGAATTCTTGTTGATGGTTAGGAATACCCCATGTTTTGTTGGTCATAGAATTGGTCCTGCTATTTTAACTTATTCTATATCATAAGTGGAAACTCATTATGAGTGGGAAAAGATCCCAGGGTATATCCATCTTGGATTAGACTAGTTAGATTCCATGTAAGATAAAAATATGAAGATTATAGATATTCATCGGATTCTACCTTAGTAGAGGGTGAGGAATCATCTAAAGGGGATCCATCCCCAGGTTCCAAAATGCTTGTACCTTCATATCCATATTCAGATGGAGATGGTTGATGTAGTCATGACCATAGTAGTCCACCAGAGCATGGTGGAGCTGCAGTCTTGGTTGGAGTTGGGACTGATTCTAAGGGATCGTTAGTTGAGAAGATTTATGATTTAGTGAGGTTTAAGATTTTCAATTAGTTTTTCTAGCTACAATATCATAGCCTTCAGAGGATTCTATGACCAGTACTGAGAGAGTTTCTTTACCTCAACTGGTTGATATCATTATGAATTTATAGTTTGTATCTAGGACAGATTTAGAGTCTTTCAAAGAGAAAATTATTTCAAATTTTAGTAGAGTTTTGATATCTTGGGAACCTCCTGTCACTCAACATAGTAAAACTGATTCCAGAAATCCATTTGAGTTAGTTGTTTTCCATATTCAGACCAAAATTATTTTTCATATTCCGGAATTTTAAATTTTGAATCAAAGGTTTCCAGTGAGATGGAGACCATGATATTGGGTATGGAGGAGATGTGGATATGTGGACCTCCTTTACTGCAATTCAGGATGATTTATAAGGAGATTGGAGAGTTTACCTATTATTGATTCTATATCTAGTGATCCACCTTCTTATAACTCAATTGATACTGATTTAATTATATTTATAGCTAGAGAAGAGTTGTAATGTCTTATGGTTGATTTCATTTATCTCCATAAGAAGATCTTTTCCCAATCATAAAACACAATGAGCTCATATATAAACTGGTAATAGAGTGATTGAATGAAGCATAATTTGATAGGGAAACCATCACCAAGGACATTAAATACTATCCTATCAGGATATATAAAAAATATTATTAGAATTCTCAATTTGAGTTTTCATATAAAAACCTAAGGATTCCATCTATTATAAGGGATTTCAATTAACAGGTAGATCAGTTGAAGGTTATGACCCCACTGCTAAAATTATTCATGGAAGACAAGAAATATTTATTATGTTCTATGGAGAGGTGGAAATATTATTATGGAATTTTTGAACCTCATGATGCCTTTACTATATGTATCTGGTTCTATAGTGGTTTCACCAAAGGTGATTCCAATTGAAACCTGCACAACTACAACTTCTTTAAATCCTTTACCTCCTCAGTATCATCTGTTTGTCATGTCTCAAGTGGAATTAGTCAAACGTCTCAGACCCGTAGTAATCCAAGAGATTCCTCAGCCAACCTCAACACCTTGAATCTCTACCTCAGCACCCCATCCTTTACATTAGTGCCTCCTACCTCTAGAAAAGGCAAGGGACCTACGGATCCTACCTCCCAAGATGAGAGTGATTTGGATTAGCATTCATCTTTGATTGAGACTTTGTTGTATTATTTTCATTGTATTACTTTTTGAATGTAATCCTATAACTTTTTGTTCTTCGTGAAATGTCACTCTTTTAATTCATGCATTTCTTATTTATATTTAGTGTTTCTTATTTCTTATTTTTGATAATCCCAAAAGAGGGAGAAATTTTATTGAATTTTCATTGGTACCAATCCTTTGATATCAATTTTATTTGATTGGCACTCATTTATCTTTGATATCACACTTATCTTTTGGTCCCAAAAGTATTTAGACTTATCCTTTGATACCATAGTTATTTTGATTTACTTAATTAATTGTTTTTATTTCTATGTTAATCTTTAAATTTTGTTTTTAAATTTACTTTCCAAATCTCACATTGTCCTTTTGAATTGTTAGGGGGATATCATTACTTAAAATTCGTTAATTTTTCCTAAGTACTTTTTATACATGGTTTATAAAATGCCATCATTTGTGATAATCAAAATGGGATACTGTTAGAACCTCCTAGTTTTAATGATCATAAATCATGTTTCCTATGTTTTCAATTAATTTAATGTTTTATGATATTATATTGTTTTATAGAGAAAAATTTGAATAAAATTGATAAAGTGTTGAAAAGTGGCACTGTTAGTTCATTTCTACCACCACCAAATTTTTCCATCTTCATAAGTGTTCTACCATCAAAAATAATCCACCAAAATAAACTACTACTGTCAAACTTATGTCACCACTAAAGTTGTTCCACAAATAGGACCTTCTACCATCATGCGTGCTACTGTCAAACCTCCTACCACCATCCATGATCTACCTCCAACCATGATCTATCACCAGTAATCATCTACCACCAGAATGTTCCACCGCTAGGTGTTCCACTACCAGGCTCATGCTACTTCCAGATGAGCTACTTCCTAGAGTTCTACCATCATCTTTTCAACCATTGATGTTATGTTTAATTTGAATTAATTACTTCAATAGGATAATTTATTGAAGTTAATGTCGTGGGTATATTTAATGAATATTACAAACCCATTTCACATATGCATTGAATACATTACATGGGTTTCATATGAGGATCCAACAAATATTTATTTTCCTTCCGCATGTATTTGAACTTACAATGATATATATTTTAGAATATTTCCCTCATGCGCAAGAGTTGCCTGATCAATCTAGGCGAGAATTTAAATGTATCATACTTACTTAAATACCAGTGTGAAACTATGGAACATATCAAATATCAAGTTCCTTTATCACACTAAATAAATATAATACCTTCATAAACATATTCATACATAAAATAGAACTCCACAAAACTCTATTTTTCTGTAACTTTTGTAGAAATTGTTTGAGGTCCTCACAAAGTCAAAAACAAGGATCCTTGAGCATCTAGAGAATTACCAACTGAGAAGCAAGTCATTTCTTCATCTCAATTTATTTTATATCATTTTTTTACTTTTCAGAATTGTTCTATTTTACTCTATATATTTACAAACAGTGACTCCTACACTTAAACTGGAGAATACTTCGTATTCCCTTAAAATGTTTTTATGTTTTTACCCATGTTAATTGTGGAAGAGGTACCAGCATAGAATGTGTTGTTGATGTTCCCACATATAACTATAGAGGATGATTTTTTCCTATAAAAATTGTGTGTTTTTATTGTATACCTGATCTCGAATTTGGATCATATTATTTGGTATAATAATCTTCTATGCAATAGGTGATTACCAAGTGCATGGGATTTGGTATCGGCTTGAGAATAAACCCCTTTTTTATTCAATTATATGTTTGTTTTTTTCTTCTTTATTTCAAGTCTTTAACTGTATTCTTTTTTAAACTGTAAAATAATATTTTACTTTAATATTTAGTCTTAAATAGTGTTTATATAAATACTTTTTTATATAAATCAATTTAAACATTTAATGTAATTTTAAATATTTTTTTAACTAATACCTAATCAGGATTTGAGAAATATTTTAAAAGTTCAAACTTATATTGAACTACTATTTTGATTAATTTGGAGAATTTATCTTAATTGGTGTATTTTGTTTTAACTATTTATTGATATAAATTTTATTTGGTACAAAATTCACCCCCCCCCCCCTCTTGAGTTACTCACTCTGACCCACAAGGTAGATATGATATAATAATCCCATTAGTATAATTATTTCATAAATATGATATATATATATATATATATATAATTTAAATCAATAAATATATCCACCCATGACATGCGGTGATAGAAAATGAATTAAATCTTTTTATGTGGCAAAAGCCCATCGTAGACACGATCAACAGTTTTGTTTTGCATTTGATGGAGGAGGAGATCGATATAGGTTATTACATAAATGTAATAACATATAAGTATATGTGAGACACTGATGTTATTATATCATCATATATGAATAATATTTGAAGGATTTATAAGAAAAAAAATAAAATGAAAATGCATGGTTAAGGACTATATATCTTCTTAGGATAACCTATTTATATTTATGACTAAAGACTTCATATGGGGGTTTCATAATAAAAATAAGTCCTATATGATGTCTTTATGGAAATAAAGAATGGGTTTGGTTCAGTATTGTATAAACCAAATGTATTTCAATGTGTGAAGAGTATAGGAGAGTGGGTTCTCTTTTATAAGTTGGGGAGAGGACATGCATGTATGTTTTTAAAAGAAAAAGTTATAACCACATTTTAAGCATTCCCTATGGATCCAAAATGGATCCTTATCAAACCTTATAAAAAATAAAGTAATAGTATTTCATCAAAGTGTTATTTGGATAATTTTTTAATTCATTTAAATCCTTATTTTTTTAGTTTAACCCTGGTAAACATGTTTTAACCTTAACCGCAGTAATTATTATTTTTTAAATATTAATTATGAACAAAAATTAAGATGAACTTATTATATAACATAAATTATATGGATTAAAAATATGGAATCCATTTTTCAAATCCAATTAACATAAGTGGATGAATTTAATTTAAAATTAAACCCAATGACACGATAAAAACCCGTTTTCTAAAGTGAATATTTTCATAAGTATAAAAAAATTAAATATAAATTAGATATTAAAATGCATCCAATGACCTAAATTGGATTAATAATTATATATTTGAACTAATTTTAATTTTAAAACATTTTAAAACAATATTTATCCTTCTTATTTTCTAAAATAAAAAGGTAGTTTTGAATAAAAATCAGTATTTTTCACTATTCATCAAAAAATTAATCTTTTTAGAAAATTATATAAAATTCACCCTAAGACCATTTTTACATGTTGATTTCATAAAATAAAGTTTATTTTTTCAAGTAAATTTTATAAAATTTTAAAAAATTTAATTTCATTATCTGTTTACAAAAATTAATAAAAATACATATTTTAAGAAAACCGTTCTTTGAAACATATAAAGACTTTAAAAAAACTAACTATTTATTTATCAATATTTTTTATTTATATAAAAAAAGTATAATTAATTTTCAATGTTTTATTATTCCAATTCGTACCGCCAAATTTAATTTCATGGTTATAACTGTCATGTCCAAATAATAATATTAATAGTATATTGTTGTTTGTTAAAACTCGGTGTTGTGTGTAGCACAACCTATCAAATAAATTTAATTTATCTAGAAAAAAACATTTCATAAAAATATTAGTGTATTATATTCATGTCCAATATCCATGTCCTCTTATATCCAATTGGAAATGATATCTCCATTCTTGTGTATGGCGGACTACCACGTCGTGAACAGATGTAATTCATTTTCCATTACCACCTCTCATAACTAGTTATAATGAGAAATTTAATGTATATATATATATGATATTATTGACATAATTAAAATTATAAAAATATAAGATGCAATGTATTTTATTACCTTTCCATCCACTGAAAAATAATAACATCTTTCACACAGACGTGTGGATTACCACATCAAGGATATATTGTGATTCATTTTTCATCACTACACTACATGGATGGTATATATAAGTGTATTTAATGATATAATATGATATATATGATATTATCATCTTTATTTAATAATAAAATTATAATTATCTTCTTTATCATATTCTATTTGAAAAATTAAAATGTTTCTCATGCGTATGTATGTTTCGCTATCTCCCTAATTGTAACATAATTATTTTATCATAACCATCATTCATGGTTGGTTTTAAAAGTCTTATTTACATATAAAAATTATAATTATTTAATTATTATTATTCTAAGGATTTGGGAATAATTACCTCATTGACCATATTCAAACTTCCAAATTTATCTTGGACATATGAGTTCAATATCATCAATATATTTTACATGAACTTAAATGATAAAGTAATTGAATATAATATAGAAACAAGAAAAATAAAAGTAATAATAAACTTGAAAAGGGTTCTTAAGAAATAAATATTTGTCATAATTTTATTATTTTGGAAGATTAATAACATAGGGGCTGAGTCAGACTCAACGTAAGGGACACTATAACTTAAAACCTCATTTAAATTGGATTTAGAGATTTTTTTTAAACCATTTTCTTCCAAGTCTATATTTTTAAAATTATTTTATGGATGTAATTATATACACATAAAATAATTATAAATTTTATTTTATTTCTCATTTTACTTTCATTCACGGTTTTTCAAAAGGAATATTTCTACTTATTTTATATAGAATGTTTTGACTTTATTTATGAAAGGAAAAAATGAATTTTCTATTTTAACATATATGATGTCAATTGATTTTCCCACCACCATAACCATTATTTGGTATATAGATTCCTTTATAGTCTTATATTATTTATTCAATGAAAAATATTTTTCCCTTTTCCCTAGGTATTTTAGTTTTGAAAATGGGTTTTTAAAAGGGATGGGTATTTCAATATCTGAAAAAGTTTTGCATATGGATTCAAAAGAGTTTTTCAAAGGTTTTATAATGAAAAGCAAAAAGAATAAAAAAAATTATTCATGATATGGTATTGGATCACTGTATATTATGACATGTGACACCAATATAGATTGTATTATGGTTATTCCTGATATAGAATATACGATGGGTTATCCCGATATACCTCTCAAATGCATTAGGTATTGTTATTTTTCATCAAAGAGAAGAATGACGGACTTAATCAGGGAGGTTTATCCTTTGGATTCTATAGGGATCTAGTTATTTCTGACATAGGTTGTCAATATAATTCTCTAAGTTTCCGAAATGTGTTTTTATTTTATTGATATGGGTTTAAAAGGTTTTCTTTGAGAAAAAAGTGTTTTTTCATGTGTTTATGATTTATTTAATATGTTCAAAGAATATTTTGATAAAGGTAAAATAATTTGGGTTTTTATGTTTTTCACTAGACTAATATATTACTTATATATATGTCCCTTGATTTTCTTTTTGTACTCATCCCACATTTTAAAATGTTTTTCATAGGGTTTAAGTATGAGCTGAAAAAAATAAGAATTCAAGTAGAAAGTTATGGAGATTTATCAAGAAAAGAAAATATATTTAATTTTAATTTTTTTTATTATTGTAAAAATGTATTATAAGTATAATTTTACACTTTTTAATACACATGATTATTCCGTAAGTTTTATGACCAAATTATCTAAAACTATAATCCTAAAATATCTTTGGGAATGAAAGAAAGTTAATTCTGGTCTAAAGACACTTGATTGTTTAATGTTTAAGGATGGGTCCTTATATTTTGTATTAGAGTATAGGTTTATATAAACATAGAGTTTATTTTAGTGTTAATATAATACTCTTGAAATTTCCCATTTAATTTTTAAGTTTAAATGATATAGAATTTGAATCTGAACATGTTTGTTTATAAAATATTTGTCTCTTTAGAGAAATTCTCCATAGAGAAAACAGGGAAGCTAAAGTAGGAAGGTAACATGTGGATAATTCCCTTCCAAATCAGCATCCTGGAATTGATGGAATTGGAAATAAGAATGTTTTTTTTAGTAAAATCTCAGTTAAAATTTATTTATAAGTGTTGGTGGCATCCAATTTATAGATAAACCATAATTACTACGAAGGAATATTTCAATAGTTGAAATATTTATGAAATGGAATCATATATATTTCAATGGAACTTCGAATTCAATGGTAGTTGAGGGATGGATCACTGATATGAAAAATATCTTTGAATTCATGGAAATTTTAGAATAGAAAAGGGTAACTATTTACATTTATCATTTTGAAGTTAAAACTATCCAATAGTGTTCATTGGTTAAGAATACCATTGAGAGAGAAGAGAGTTATTCCATGGAATGGATACATTTAAGAATATTTTCCTGGATAAATATTTCCCAAGGTTTTTTAACTTATGATAGAGAAAAAAAATTGGAATTGAGGAACAAATATGTTGGTTCGGTAGCCGTGTATGAAGAAAATTTAACAATATTTACTAGGTATGAACTAAATTCTGTTAAGGACCTTGATAAAATTTTAATATATTTTAATCAGGACTGAAAATAAGTTTACAAAAATAATTGGCCTCATAAGAATTTAAAAGTTATGAGATTTTTTTTCACTATGATGAGAACGATAAGATGGAGTTTATAGGCAATTATGTTCCTAGAGATGAAAAGAGTAAGAAGCGGTCATGGTGGTAATTAATTGAGAATAAATCAACTAAGAAATCTGAAGGTAAATCCCCAACATGTTCCAAGTGTGGTAAAAAACATTTTAGGGAATGTTTGACTAGATTTGGAAATTATTACTAGTGTGTTAATTTTGTTCATAGAGATCACAAATGTAAGTAAAAATATCTTGAACAATCAAATAATTGGGTAACAAATATCCAACCAATAGTGAGATTTTTTATCTTCAATGAGTTTGGGAATTATTCTAATGTGTGTTTAAAGTTAGTATCTCAGGGTGGAAATAATAAAGTTCAAAAGAAAAAAGGTGTAAAAAATTAATTTTCTACTAAAATGGTTGTTGTTGGGCCATTTAATGATATGTTGATGGGTACATTATTTGTTTATTCAACTTATTCCAATTTATTGTTTGACTCTAGATCTTTAATTTCTTATATTTTTGAGAAAATTTTAAGTAAAATGGTAATATCACCTCATGACAAAGTAAATAGAAATTGTGGTGTAAACTATTGGGGTAAGTATTAAATCAAAAAAGATTTATAAGAATATGCATATTGTTAATATTGGGATGGCCTTTATTATGAATCTTATTGAACTAACAATAGTAGAGTTTGATATTATTTTGGGTATGGATTGGATTCTAGTTTGTTATGCTAGGATTTATTTTATTGATAATAAATTTGTATTCAATGATTTCATATCTTTTATAACATAACAAGAAGCTGTGAAAATTATTAGAGGTGGAAGTGAAAGTAACCTTATTCCTATTATTTAAAAGAAATAAATTATTTAAATTAATGATGTTCCCATACTGAATGAATATATGGATGTATTTCCTGATGATAGTCATGTTTTTATTTCTGATTGATAGCCTGAGTTTTCTATTGACTTAGTGTGTAATTCTAATCTAATTTCAAAACCCCTATATCATATGGCTTAATTAGAACTATTGGAATTGAAAAATTAGTTCCAATAGTTTCAAGATAAAGGTTTCATTCATCCAAGCACTTCACCATGAGGTTCTCATATTTTATTTCTTAAAAATAAACATGGTCTAATGATAATTATAATTTATTATAGATCCTAGAATAATACCATTGTTAATAAAAATTATAATTTTCCTCATATAGATTATTTTTTTATCAGTTACAGGGATCCACTACTACAAAAACAAGCTTTATCAACGCTCAAAACGGGCTTTAACAGCGCTAAAAAGCACTATAAAGATCAGTACTGATAAAGGTAGCCTTTATCAGTACTAAAAAATGATGATAAAGGGATCCTTTATCATCGCTAAAAACACACTGATAAAGGGGTCATTTATCAGCGCTATAAGAGTGATGATAGAGGTATCGTTTATCAGTTCTTTTTTAGCATTGATAAATGCCCTGCCTACTATATCATAAAATTCTGCAGCAGCACACCCAAACAAGACCTGCAAAAAAATCAACATATTTACAAGTATACCCATAAAAAATTAACAAATAATTCATAAGGTAATTACAGCAAGTATACACATACAACAAGTATACCCATACAACCCTTAAAACAAGTATACCCATACACCATTAACACATAATTCATAAGTTAATTAAATACATAAAGAGGTCAATTCTGAATTTAGGGGGTTGGGGGATGTTCAGGGGTTTGGGGTGGTTGTTCAAGGGGGGTAGCGTGGTCCAAGGTAGCGGGGTTGTTTTGGGGGATGGGGGTGTCCAGGGGGTGGGGGCTATCCTGGGTGGTGGGGGTGTCCATGGTGGTGTCCAGGGGGTGGGGTGGTGCCTAGGGGGTTGGGGAGCTTTCCAAGGGGTGGGGTGTTCAGGGTGGTTGGGGTGTGGGTTTCCAGGGGTGGGAGGTTGTCCAGGGTGGTGGGGGTACTATCCGTGGGGGTGTGCAGGGGGTGGGGTGGTGTCCAGGGAGGGTGGGGTGGTGTCTAGGGGTGTGGGGGATTTAATGGTTTTAATGGAATGAATTTCATGGATTTTAAGATCATTAGTATTTTTAAAATGGTTTTAGAATAGTTTATATTTCAATATTATGTTTTTATTTAGGAAAAAATGAATGCTTTTGGTGTGTATGGTAGGAAGGGGGTTCTCTGTATGTTAGTTGTTGTTTTCACTTAAAATTTTGTCCATTTTAAACAAAAGAGAGACACTTTGAGTGATGTCGGCCACAACGTGCCTCATATTAAGGTGGGGTTGACTCATACACATCACACATGACCCATCGATCGTTCTCCTAAATTATCAACACAATCCAAATGCATTTGGTTGGGATTTTGTACATCAGTTGTTGTTTTCACTTAAAATTATGTCCATTTTAAACAAAAGAGATACACATTGAGTGACACCGGCCACACTGTGCCTCGTATTGATACGGGGTTGACTCATACATGTCACACATGACCCATGGATCGTTCTCCTAAAGTATCAGTATGATATTAATGTGTTTGGTCAGATTTTTGTTTGTCAGTTGTTGTTTTCACTTAAAATTATGTCCATTTTAAACAAAAGAGAGGCACTTTGGGTGACATCGGTCACACCGTGGCTCATATTAAGGTAGGTTTTACTCATACATGTCAAAAATGACCTATGGATATTTCTCATAAAGTATCAACACAATCTGAATGCGTTTTGTCAGATTTACGTATGTTAGTTGTTGTTTTCACTTAAAATTTTGTCCATTTTAAACAAAAGAGATACACTTTGAGTGACACCGGACACACTGTGCCTTGGATTAAGGCAAGGTTGACTTTTACACATCACACATGTCCCATGGATCATTATCCAAAATTAATAACACAATCATAATGCATTTGGTTTCATTTTTGAACGTCAGTTGTTGTTTTCACTTAAAATTATGTCCATTTTAAACAAAAGAGAGACACTTTGAGTGATACCGGACATACTGTGCCTCATATTGAGGTGGGGTTCACTCTTACACATCACAAATAAACCATGGATCGTTCTTATAAAGTATCAACAAAATCCTAATGCGTTTGGTCTGATTTCCACACGCCAGTTGTTGTTTTCACTTAAAATGTTGTCCATTTTAAACAAAAGAGAGACACTTTTAGTGACACCGGCCACACCGTGCCTCATATTGAGGATTTATTGGCTAATACATGTCAAAAATGACCCATGGATCGTTTTAGTTAATTATAAACACAATCGTAATGCATTTGGATGGAGTTCCATATGTCAGTTGTTGTTTTCACATAAAATTTTGTCCATTTTAAACAAAACAGAGACACTTTGAGTGACACCGACCACATTGTGCCTTGGATTGAGGTGGGATTGACTCTTACACATCACACATGACCCATTTATCATTATCCTAAAGTATCAACACAATCCGAATGCATTTGGTTGGATTTACATACGTTTGTTGTTGTTTTCACTTAAAATTATGTCCATTTTAAACAAAAGATAGACACTTTGATGATACCGGCCACACCATGCCACAAATTAAGGTGGGGTTGACTCATACACATCAAAAATGATCCATGGATATTTCTCCTAATGTATTAACAAAATATGAATGTGTTTCGTCATATTTTTGTACGTCAGTTGTTGTTTTCACTTAAAATTATGTCCATTCTAAACCAAATAGAGACACGTTGAGTGATACCGACCACACCATGCCTCGGATTGAGTCAGGGTTGACTCATAAACATCACACATGACTCATGGATTGTTCTAATAAAGTATTAATACAATAATAATGTGTTTGGTCAGTTTTCCGTATGTCAGTTGTTGTTTTCACTTAAAATTATGTCCATTTTAAACAAAAGAGAGACACCTTGAGTGATACCGGCCACACTGTGCCTTGGATTGAGGCTTAGTTGACTCTTACATGTCACAAATGACTCATGTATTTTTATCCTAAAGTATCAACACAATCTGAATGTGTTTGGTCGGTTTTCCATACGTCAGTTGTTGTTTTCACTTAAAATTCTACCATTTTAAACAAAAGAGAGACACTTTGAGTGATACCGGCCAAACCATGCCTCATATCAAGGTAAGTTTGACTTTTAAATTCCACAAATAAACCATGTATTTTTATCCTAAATTATATACATAATCTGAATGCCTTTGTTCAGTTTTTCGTATGCCAGTTGTTGTTTTCACTTCAAATTCTATCAATTTTAAACAAAAGATAGACACTTTCAGTGATTACAGCCACACCGTGCCTCATATTGGGGAGGGGTTGACTCATACATGTCACAAATGACCCATGTATTGTTCTCTAAATGTATCAACACAATCCAAATGTGTTTGGTCATATTTCCTTACATCAGTTATTGTTTTCACTAAAAATTATGTCCATTTTAAACAAAAGAGAGACACTTTGAGTTATACTTTCCACACTATGCCTAGGATTGAGGCAGGGTTGACTCTTAAACATCACAAATGACACATGGATAATTCTTCTAAAGTATCAACATAATACAAAGTCATTTGGTCTGATTTTCATACGTCATTTGTTGCTTTCACTTAAAATTCTACCCATTTTAAACAAAAGAGAGACACTTTGAGTGATACCGGCCACACCATGCCTTGTATTGAGGCGGGGTTGACTTGTACATGTCAAAAATGACTCATGGATCGTTCTCTTGAATTATAAACACAATATGAATGTGTTTGGTAGGATATGAAAATATTTTTGAGATTTTGCTTGTTTTTCTTATCCAAATCCCAAGGAAAAGTGGTTCATCATTCTTGCATGTTGTTGGGGTATTTCATATTTTAAAATGAAAAAATGAATCATTGGAGAAAGGATGCTTTTTTTAATAACAATTAAAATTTTCCTACGAACATTTACATCCAACAATGTTTCGTCTTTTGATCTCCTTACCCCCTCTCAAAAATGGCCGCCAATTGTACACGTCCCCAAGTCAGATCTTCATGAAATTTTTGTACAATCCTCCATCAGGTATGAATCCCACTCATTTATGAACAAATCTATATAGTATTGTGAATATGGGGCATGTGATGAAGATTGTTGGACCTCAACACTATGAGTAGCAATAGGTTCATAAACTTGTTTTTTCTCTGCACTGTGAGCAGCAGCAGCAGCTTGAGAGACTTGTTGAGCCTCAAGGTTAGGAGCACCAGAACATGTAGAAGTCATTATCAGAAAAAGTTTTTGAACAGTTAATTTATATTACATAAATTTAGGAATGATAATATAATAATATGAGATAAAAATATCTATATTATAAACAAAATATTACTTGTTTATTGAACTCTCTTTCTTTTTTTCAAAGGCTAAAAGGATTTGATACCTCTATCGATTATCCAAATTCCTTAATTGTGATCTACTCTAACATAAAAACATCATATACATTGGGACCACTGCAAAATTATTACGATGTACCACTGAAAGGATCGTCCTCAACTGAATTTTCATCGGACCCTTTAGTAGTTTTGGATGATAACAGAACAATCGACCACTTTCGGTTTGCGGGATCTGGAACATAAAATAATTATACCGCTTATGATTCCATTATAAATTGTTCATCTTTATTACCTTCATTACTAAAATCAACATTCAAAAATCTCAATTCATCTATTTTAACACCACTGTTTTTTTCAACCAATTTTCATTGAAAATGGGCAATTGGAATGTCGTATAATCCAACTCCCATATTTGTTTGATAATGCATACACACTTGGACCGTCGGCTATCCATCGAAGTCTTTATGAAATTGAATTCGGATTTTTAGCTAACTACTTAAAATATGGTCCTGAAACCATCCTATAAACTGTTGATTATGTGTATTTGATATCCATTTTTCAGCCCTTGATGGATTAAAATGCCTAATAATTTCATTTTGGGTTTCAATATATGGAGAAACCTCTCAACTATTATGCAAAACATAAAGGCGGTTCTGATACTGATATGTAATATTGATTGTCACACCATCTCTTCCATAAATTCCCTCACCCTCAATGCATCCAGTGTGATGAGATTTTGGGATACCAATTTATTCCAAATCAGATAAGTATTCGATACATAATTGAATGGCTTCTTCAACAAATATATCTCTACATAATAAAACCTTATGGATGAATTCTATTTTTGAGATACCCTTTAAAAATAATCGTATACCATTCAACGGGGTACATCCATCTGTAGTGCATAGGACCACAAAGTCAAATCTCTCTCACTAAGTGAACCATCAAATGAACCATCATATCAAATAATGATGGTAGAAAGAACATTTCTAATTCACATAATATGATGACAATTTATCTTTCCATAGCTGGCAATTTTGTTGGGTCTAAAACTTTTCTACATATAGCTTTGAAAAAGAAACAAATTTTGGTTAACATATGATGAATATTCTTGGGAAAAATTCTATGTAAAGCTATAGGAATTAAATCATGCATAAAAACATGGCAGTCATATGATTTCAAACCATTTAACTTTAAATAATTCATTGACAAAATTTTCTTGATATTTGATTAATACCCCTCTAGAACCATTACATCATTGAAAAAGTATTAAAACTAATATCTCTCCTCCTTAGAAAGAGTGTAAGCAGTTGGAGGAATAAAAATTTGATTTTCACCCTCCACGGGAGCTGACTCTTCTCATATTCCCATGTCAACGATCTCCAACCTTGCCTTAATTTCATCCTTCATTTTTTCAGGGGCATTTAAAAATGTTTGGATAACACTGTCACATATATTTTTGTCTACATGCATCACATCAAAAAAATGTCTGATGTATAGACAATTCAAGTATGGTAATTCAAAAAAAAAATTGATCACTTTTTCCAACCGATTTTCGTAAGGATTTTAGAAAATGGTTTACCAAAAACTGTGTTCGCATATTTTACTTTCTAAAATAGTGGATCACCTGTTAGTGGAGATGGTGTTGTGTGTTGTTTTGAACTACCATTGAATGATGTCGTCTAAGATCGGTACTTATTCCAATGAGGTAGAAATCTACGATGTCCTAGAAACACATATTTTGATAAATGTTTCAACCTAATTGATTATGTATCTTCTTCTAAAATGGGACACCCTAGAGTTCCTCTAATTCTAAAGCCTAAAAAAATTCCATAATTAGAGAAATCATTTATCGTCCCATAAAACATCACTCTTAACGTTCAATATTCACTTTTATTAGGATCATACAACATAATACCTAAATCTAACAATAATCTTAAATCCTCGATCAAAGGAGACAAGTAAACATCAATATCGTTACCTCATTGTTTTGGTCCTGATATAATCATAGATAACATGATGAATTTCCATTTCATGCATAAACAGGGTGGAATGTTATAATTTACCAACATAACAGGCCATGTCTATGAGTGTTGGTTTGAAAACCAAAAGGAATCACTCCATCTATAGATAATGCTAGACGAAGGTTTCTCAGCTCATTTCCAAATTCAGGATACTCATGATCAATTCTCTTCCATTGAGGAGAGTCGATCGAGTGATGTAATTTCCCATCTTTATTTTTTTTCTCTGGATGCCACAATAATTGTCTTGCAGTTTCTTCACTTCCATATAAATGCTTAAACCATGGAATTATTGAAAAGTACCATAAAAATTTCGTAGGACTGGATTCATCTTTCTTGTATCTGGAAGTACCACACTTTGGGCATTTTGTAAGTGATTTTTTCTCCTTGAGAAACAATATATATAATTTTGGGCATGCATGTATTCTTTCCTTTATTATACCCAACAAGCGTAGAATTTTTTTAGCTTCATATGTTTGGATTGGGAGATCATTATCTTCTGGGAGTATGTAATTCAAAAGAGAAAGTAGTTCCATAAAACTAACAGCACTCCATCTGTTTCCTGCTTTCAATTTATACAACTTTAATACAACTGAAAATGTTGTATATTTAGTGAAACCAGTATACAATGGTGTATTTGCACAACTCTTTAACTTCTCAAACAATTTTGGGCAATCATGGAGTTCATCTTAAACTTTCCTTGTCATTTCCTCAATAAGATATTCATCATCATTGACATCTATAATCACATACTCCATAAGGTCTTCTCTATTATCCATATTTTTAATCATTTATGATCCATAAAACGTTCTTTTAACCCGTCCAGTAGGTACATTCACTTTTTCTCCATGTTTATTCCAACATTTATAACTCTGATCTATTCCATGACATATCAAATGTTCTTCCAACTCCCCTGGAGTAATTAGTCTTGAATAACAACAAAATAAACATGGAAAAAGGATTTGAGAAGGATCCTTTGTGTGATCCTTTTCAAACATGATGAACTCTGTTACTCCATTCTCATACACTATTTTCAAACGATAAGCATCCATCCAATCATTATTCATCTCCATATTATTTGAATCTGAAATATTATTATTTATAATTCAAATACACAAAACAAGACTTTCAAATATAGTAGAATAGAACCACTTATAAAAATAGAGATTAATAGATCCTAACCATTTCCAATAAAGATTTGGAAATCAACAGAACCAGAATAGACCCCCCATCAAAATCAACACACTTTCCAGCCCCCTTAACAATAGTTCTAGCATCCACCACCCTTTCCACACAACAATAAACATCCTTTTAACCACCCCTACCAGCCACCTCAATCATAATAAAATTATCACATTAAACAGCCCAAAACTAGTGACCAAACTTAAATAAAATGAAAACAGGGATACAATTTTGATTAGAAAACTAATATAGTAGATAAAATTCCAAACACATGACCTTTAGATTATAAAAATTCCCATACATTTAAGTAAAATTGAAATATTCTTCTTTTTTTATTATGAATCATTAAATTTGGACAAACACACTAACCAAATAAATAAAATTCATATTTTCATAGGAATTTGAAGGTAAAGAGAGATAAATAATTCCATTGAATATAATTCAACTAATTATTTTAGTATCAATTGAAATATGGTATTGGTTAATAAAGGGATGAGGTCAATAAATTAGGACATAATCATGTCGAGACTCACAAACCAAACTCACCACATCCCAAAATTTTATCAACTAAGACATGACCATCCGACTAAATAAAACTACACTATAATGAATATTAGCATTAAAACAAAAGGAAACAGATGAGTATGAGTATAGAAATCACCAAATATCAAAGATGGGAAGCCTGGAATCTAACATCATCGAAAGGAATCTCAAACACAAGAAGTGGGATTTGTGGGGAGAAGGGTCTAGTGGGGAGGAGGAGAAATAGAATTCGTCGGGAGGAGGGTCCGCAGAAGGGATTAGAGGAGAATGATAAAGAGTAGGGATAGCTGAGGTGTACTAGGGCAGTGGTGGAGGATTAGGGCTAGCAGCAGCGGAGTAGGGCCGTAGCAGCGGGGTAGGGCTAGCGGTGGTGGAGTAGGGCAGCGGCAGCCGAGTAGCAGCAGTGGCGAAGAAAAGATCTGGGGGAAGGGAGTTTCCATAAGGGTATAGTCTCGTGGGAGCTTAAGGGAGTGATAAACAGAGGGAACTATGCACCCTATTTTATAAAATGGGATGATGGTTTTATCAGTGCTAGAAAAGTGCTGATAAAGGATCCCTTTACCAGCACTAAAATTTTAGAACTAATAAAAGGTGCGTTTATCAGTGCATAAATTTTAGCACTGATAATGTGATTCATTATCAGTGCTAGAAAAGTGCTGATAAAGTAACCTTTTATCAGCACTATAAAAGATCTAATAAGGTGACCCTTTTTCAGTGCTTTTAATTAGCACTGATAAAGATTTTCCTTAATCAGTGCTTTTTGCTTAGCGCTGATAAATGTGGCGCTTCCCTTGCCCGTTTTTGTAGTAGTGAGCAGAATATTTTTTAAATATTGATCTCAGATAAAGGAAAATATATGCTTAAGGTAAAAGATGAAGATATTCCAAATTTTGTGTTTCAAGATAGATATGGGCATTATGTGTTTTTGGATATGCCCTTTGGGTTTTCTAATGAACCATCTGTATTTAAAGATATTATGAATAGAGGTTTCTATTACTATTTATTTAATTTTTTGGTGGGTTTTATCAATGATATACAGATATATTCTAAAATTTATGAGGATCATGAAACACACCTAAGTATTTTTTTATGCTTAAAAGAAAATATTATTTATTGAAAATTTATTAAGTGTGAATTTTCATTGTAACATATTTATTTCTTCAAGATTTTTATTTCTAAAGATGGCATAACTATTGACCTTATTGAATATAAATATATTGAATAATGTCCAATACCTAAAAATTTCATAGGGATTCATAGTTTTCTTGTATTAGAGGGGTAATTTCCCTTTTTTTAAAACATTTCTCAATTATCTAACCCACTAAATTATATAACTTGAAATGGATTAAAATTTATCTAGATGAATGAGTGTGATGATAGTTCTAATAAATGAATAGAATATTGGTGGATTATCTAATTTTGGAATTTTCCACAAGAAATAGTGAATTTTTATTTTTAGTGATGCTTTATTAAATGTAATTGGTTGTGTTATGATACACAATGATTATGAAATACCTAATTTTTCACATGAACTGAAACCTCATGAGTTAAATTATCCAACAAATAATCTAGAGTTAGCTTTTATGTTTTTTTATTTAAAAAATTATAGGCATAATTTATATGGAGTAAAGTGTGAAATAAATACTCATCATAAAATATTAAAGTATATATTCACTTACAAATAATTAAATTTGAGGTAGAGAAGATGGTTAGAATAGATTAAAGATTAATATTACATGATTCATTACCAGCTAGAAAAAAAACATAGTCAATTCTTTGAGTTGAAAACATAATGAATTATTAACCATGCTACATTTCAAACATGATCCACTATTAAATGATTTAATGAAGGGTGGACTATAAATTTTGAAAAAAGGAAATTCCTCTTTTTTCTTTTAGGTTTTAGTACAATCGATATTATCACATAAATTTAAGAAAACTCGTAAGGATGATCCTGATTTACAAGAAAAGTTGGAACTGGTAAAGAAAAGTAGGTTATCTAAATTTAACTTTGACAAGGAATGTATTTTGGGAATTGGGAAAATGTTATGTATGTCATCTATATCCCAGTATAAAAATAAATTTTTGATCAAAGATCCCAAAACTCCTTTTTCTTCTAATCCTAGAAGTAATAAAATGTATAGATGCCTTCAATAGTGTTATTGGTGGGATGGAATGAGAAAATATATTCATGGGTTTATCATGAAATATCTGACTTGTTTATAAGTTAAATCCTTGAAACAATTACTGAATAGTATTCTGTATCCATTACTAGTGTTAGAGTGAATCTTGGGAAATATATCTATAGATTTCATGGTGGTATTACCAATGATTTCAAGAGAAAATAATTCATTTTTTGTAATTATTGATCATTTAACTAAATCTATCAATTTTATTTACATTTTAGGTACTATGACTTTAGATAAAATTTATCAAATGTACCTCAATGATATATTCATGTAGCATGGAGTTCCTCCCTTTATTTTAATTATCGGTGATACTAGGTTTACTTCTAATATTTGTAAAGGGCTTCAGAATTCATTGTGTACTAAATTAAATTTCAATACTTCTTTTCATCCCTAATCTAATGGATAGTTTGAGAAAATTATTTATACATTGAAATACATGTTTCATTCTTGTTAAATGTAATACTAGGGAATTTTGGATCAATATCTTTCACTAGTTTTATTCTCTTATAACAATTTTCATTATAATATACAGATAGAAACTTTTGAGGCATTATACAGAAATCAATACGAAACTCCATCTTATTGGGGTGAAGTTGGTGAAATGAATTAGTTGGGACCAAAGGTTTTAGAATAAATGGTTAAGAAGGTGATGGTGATTTATTACATATGTGGTTGTCTCAAAAAAATATAGAAAATGTATCAAGAAAACTAGAGAGAATATCTTTCTTTTAAAGAATATGATCGTGTTTTCTATAAAGTATCTCTATAGAAAAGATTTATGTGTTTTAGTAAAAAATGGAAGATGAGTCAGTGTTTCATTGTACTATATGGAATATTATTTAAAGTAGGATTGGCCTTCAATTAAGTGTCTTTTACTCTATATTTATCTCAGATACATGATGTATTCCATGTTTTGTTGCTAATTGAATACATGTTGAATGCATCTCATGTTTAGACCCTTGAATTAGTTTAGTTGGAATAAAACCTTTATTATAAGTAAAATCCAATACATATTCATGAACATAGAAATAAATATTTTCAGAATATGTAAATTAATTATGTTATGGTTTTTTGGGAAACCCGTATGGTTGAATATGAAACATTGGAATCATAAAATATTATGACTGAAAAATATCCCCACTTGTTAAAGTAATGAATTAAATTATCATAATGCAATTACCAAAAGGGGTAAGGTGTAAAAACCTAAGTAATATTAAGATAAATTATTTTTATATCTTTTTAAAATTAATTAATTATATTTTATAGAGTTATATTCCTTATAATAATTTAATTTAATTTTTCTGTCAAATGTGGAAAAAACATTATTTCTAACCATATTGTGTTTTCATGCATTATATAGTTTAATTTAAAAGATTTATTTTAATATTATATATTTTTAATTTGAAAAACATGAACTCCATTTTTGAATTCATCAATTAAAAATTTCCCTATAATGAATTTTTGATAGTTTTCTGTAAATTTTTATTTATTAATTAATAGTGAAAATACTTATTTTCAATAAAAACTATATTTTAATTTCATGTATTTAAAAATTTAAATTTTTTTAAAATGGTTAAAAATTAAAATTTGTTCATTTATATTATAAATAATCTAATTAAGTTTATTTTAATCAATATTAAAAATTAATTTTGTATAAAAATAATTTTAAACTTAAAATCACATATTTCTAAAAAAACTATTTTTCACATTTTATGGGTTAAATTTTAAAATATATTGTCCCACTTATATGAACTAAATTTAATAAAATGGATTAAATATTTTTAAATAGAATAATTAAAATTATTTAATTAGTTAAACTTTATTTTTTTTCATAATGAATAATAAAAATTAGTTACTACAGTTAAGGTTAAAACATGTATACCGATGGGTAACACTGAAGAGAATGACTTAAAAACTTGTCTAAATTATATTTTATTTACATATTTAGAACCTATATCATATAATATTCTTAAATGGAATATTTTGGATCCATTTTACTTGATTAATTCATTAATATATTTTAATCATTTCAAAAATTCTAAGTGTATCAACTCCCCCATTTTTAAAAGGACACTCCTCTCCTCCCTACACATCAAGATGCTTTTAATTCATCCAATACCTCATCAAATACCTTACTAAATCCCCCCACCATGTCTTATATTCCCTGTTTTATTCATAAAAAAACGTTATAATGCTTCAGGTGTAAACCTAAAGAGGTTTTTTGAAGAATAGGTATAGTTCTTAACCGAGATTATTCATTTTATTTCCTCTTATAACTCTTTCAAATATTCAAAAAACACGATTAAATAATAAAAAAATATTTTATAAACTAATATTTTTTATGTTAATTTAATAATCTATATCCATATCCACTTCTATAATATGGGAAACAAAACTATCATTCATGTGTAGGGTGGACTACAGCCTCACAAACCGAGGCAATTCAGTTTCCATCACTGCCTCTCACAACTGGTTATAATGATGAATTTAATGTATATATATGATATTAATTATATAAATATATTATTTAATTTAAATATATCATCCATTTTTTACGTTTCTATCCATTTAAAAATGATTACATCATGTGTGCGTACGTGTGGATTATTACCTCTATGAAGCGACACGATTCATTTTTCACCGTCAAATCACATGGAAAGAATATATAAGTCTGTTTTAAATATATAATATTATATTTAGGATATAATCATAATTATTTAAAGATAAAATTATACTTACCTTCTTTATCAAATTCTCTTTGAGAAATGAAAACGTTACACATGCGTACGTACAGCCTATCATCCCCATGTTTGTAATGAAATTCATTTTTCATAACCATATTTCATGGATAGTTTTAAATTTATAGTTTATCTATAAAAATAATAATTATTTCATGATAATTACATTTTATATCATGGAATAACGACCAATTTGACAATATTCAACCTACTAAAGTCATTTTGGACATATGATCTGAATATCATCAAATCATATAATATGAACTTAAATGGTTAAGTAATTAAATATCACATAGAAATAAATAAAATATAATAATAATAAAGTTTAAAAAAATTACCAATAAATTAAAAAAATTAACCAAAATATATTATTTAGGAATATAATGAATGTAAGTGAAAATTTAGACTCAAATTAAGAGGCACTTTAACATAAAACCTTGTTTTAAAATGATTTAAATATTTATTTTCTAAATATTTTTCTTCTATGTCTATATTATTAAAATTATTTTATGGATGTTTTTATATGGACATAAATTAATTATAATGTAAATTATATGTCACTTTTTTACTTTCTTTAAAAGTTTTTCAAAAGTAATATTTCTATTTATTTTTTATAGAATGTTTTAAATTTATTTACAAAAGCAAAAAGGAATGCTCTATTTTAATGGATATGACATCAATAGCTTTTCCCACCACCAAATCCATTATTTTATATATGGATTCATTTATAATATTAAATTTTTCATCCAAATAAATTCTCTATTTCCATTTTCATTGGTTATTTCAGTTTTTAAAATGGGTTTTTATAAGGAAAGGGTATTTTGATATCCAAATATGTTCTTCATATGGCCCAAAAAGAGTTTTTAAAGTTTTTTATGATGAAAAGGTATAAGAAAAGAATGTTTTATTCATGATATGGTACTTTAGAATTATAGATGATGATGAGTGATCATGATATAGCTTATATGATGGGTGATCCCAATAACACCTATATGATGGGTGAGCTTGATTCAAATTATATAAAGGGTGAGCTGGATATAGATCCATAATTCATTGGTTAATGTTACCTATCCTTAATGGTAAGAAATAGTGAGTTAACTATGTAATTTTATAATATGTATTTAACCAACCTTCAGTTATCTTCAAAATGGGTTATATATGAATACAATTATCTATTTAACCAACCTTCAGTTATTTTTTAAATGGGTTATACATGAATATAATTTTATAATTTTCCTACAAGGGTTTCTTTTTTCTAATTATGGGTTTTAAAGGTTTTATTTTAGAAAAAAGTGTTTTTTCATGTCATTATGATTTATTTCGTATTTTCAAAAAATATTTTGATAAAGGTAAATATTTTATGGGTTTCATGTTCTTTACTGGAATAATAAATTTCTTACTTTTGAGTCCCTTAATGGACTTTTTGTCTTTATCCCACATTTTTAAATTATTTTCACAAGGTTTAAGGATGAGTAAGAACAAATAATAAGTAGAGTTTAAAGTGATAAATATTTTACATGAAAAGAAAATGGGTTTCATTTTTTAAAAAATATTATGGGAATAATGGATACTAAATAGAAGTGTAAAATTTATAATATATGGGGTTTTTATGTAAGATTTATGACCTAATTCTCAAAAAACTATAAACCTAAAAGATATTGGGGTTTTAAATAATTTGAATTATAGTATAAAAACACTATATTATGTAATTTTAAGGTTGGTTCCTTATATCAATGCACTTATCCCTCCTTCGAGCTACCCACTCAACAGTGACTATGTGGTGCCCTTTTATAGAACCTTCCAAGTCATGTCACAACATCTATATGGTTCTACTATGTTGATCATCACATGGAAGGTAACTCATCCATCCCACATTATAAATATGTGTGTGTATAAGGATAGTTCATAGTCACTAATTCATCCATCACTCTTTCAAGAAGCCCATCTGGCGATTCATGTATGTTTCCATGCAACACCATCTTTTTATGATATGTAAAGAATATTCATATAAAATGGTCTAATATGTATTTATGTTATATTTTGGTGACCTTAGTTTATCAAGTATAAAAGAATCCCCTTGAAAATATTAAAACTCTTATTTATGGATCTATTTTGTTAAGGGTTAATATGATGGGAATTAGGGACATCCAAATTTGGTACGATGGTGTTTGTTTGATGAACCTAATATTGAGTGAAATTTTTTTTAATATTGATTAACACTTTAATTATTCACCCTAAAAAATCAATAAATAAAAAATTATAATTTTATTATTGTGAGAAACTAGGATCCAAAATAGATTTTCACGGAATTTCTTAACACATGGTTGTGTGAGTAAAAAATAAAAATCCATTATATAGTTGACTGGGTAGTAATGGGGTTTTCTTATTATTATTGTCTTTGTGTTTAGTGTTGGATATATGTGGTTGTTTTATATTTATTTACTAGTTTATAGTTTTTTTTGGAGATGGTAGTGTCAGATATCTAGATATGATTTGATCCATGAATTAGATGGTGTGTGATGTCATTTTTCTTTAATATTTCGTTGATAGAAGTGGTTTTATTTCTAGTATTTTGTTATTACCAGTGAATCAAGTGATGACATGGGTTAATTTTCATTCCAAGTTTCATAGATCAACATGATTCATAGCATAGGTAGTGACATGTGCTTCTATTTGATGTTTCAAATATGAAATTTTATTTTGTGGTGTTTGGTTATGATTGAAGACGTTGTGGTGCTTATGATGAAAATTTGTTTTATTAGTTCTAGAATTTGTATGGTTCCCACTAAAACAAAAGTGTATTATTTATAAAAGAAATAAATAAATTTCTAGGATATAATGTTGAACTCGTGTGAAACAAATAAAAAGGGATTTAATTTATTGGTTTGTAGTGATGAATAATTTATTTGGTTAAATTGTGAAGTGTGATAACAAAATTGAGTGAGGCGGAATTGAAATGGTTCTTCATGTTCACTTTTAGATCCAAATAAATCGTATTCAACTAAGATTCAATTAATTTGGTCTTGAAATTTGAGGGATAAAAATTTATATTAAGATACTTATAGAGAGATATTAATTGAAAAAGAAATTAAGGATCGAGTATGGGGGAATTTGGTTAGCTTAATTTTGCCGTTTTTTTAATAAAATTTATAAATATTTTGTTTTACGATTTCTTAGGGTATAATAATAGTTATTAGATCAAGTGAAAATGATTAAATCATTTTCCCTATGATCTCCCATTAAAGATATATGAAATCTATATTTATAATTAAATTAAGAAATATGATAAATATGTATATTGTACACCAAAAAGTATCTATATAATCTTGATGACCAACACATGGGATTGAGAGAGATCACTAAGGGTATCCAAAATACATCCCCACTCTATAATGTATCCACAGGTTGAGTGAATCATCCAATGTTCAGATGGGATCCATTATTTCTCCATGTCATGCTAGTGCATTGAACACAATGGAGAAGAATGAAGTGAGCTTCAAGTTCCTGAGAGGTTTGGTGCAAGAATGGAGAAATATAACACAACCATTGTCATCACATGGAAGTGGATTTTTATATCCATGATGATTCTCTTCACTTCTATTACATTTACACATGATTATATAACAAATATGTAAATACCATTACTAGATAATTATTTCATTGTATGCATACATCTACGCTAATAAATTTCATCTTTTGAAATGGTTTATTAAATGATAGTCATGTGGATGGCTGATCTTACAAAAAATTCTAAGCCAATTGTATGCATATTCCATGCACTTCATATGTCTATGAATCATAGGTAGGTTATAGATTTAGATAATATCTACTTTAATCTCCTACTCACACTAAATCCTAAAATACATTCTTCTATCACACCTTATATTGTATCATATACAATAATTCATGAAATCATATACAAAACTCCTTCAGATATCTTCAAAAATACTTTCTGAAATCTATTTTTAATATCACCATGTATTGCACCATATGTAATACCTTGTGAATAAACATTCGAAACTTATTTTGAGTTATCTTTAATACACTTTTAGAGAATCATTATGAGTCAAGATTAATCCTCATTCATTCAAACACAAATTGAAATTCCTATAGAGTTGAAAAAAATTTGAATCACTGGATTCAGAAATGTAAGAAAATAGTGACCTCTAGCAAAGCATAAATAATACTCAAGATATATATGGATCTGTAATGATCTGTATCTAATTCATATATCTCTATATGTGTTCCACTTATTTTCATCATATGAAAATGTTCATTATCATATTTTACCTTTGTATATGTAAAAGTGTGACCATGGTACATAGGGTATATCAATCCCAAAAAGTTTACTCATCTGTTCATGATTATCATAGTATAGATGGCTTGGTTGTTGAATACATGAAATGTGATTCATCTGCATAGATGAGTACATCACATTCCACTCATCTAAATAGATAATAACATCATATGTACTTTCTAGGTTTATTTGAAAACTCTGTAGTCTATCTCAATTGGAACACCCCATCCTAGGTACCACATGTTAGTTCCCAAAGCTGATTAGTTACGTGACTTAAGGTTCACCTCTCTCTATGCCAGAGGCTACCAAATAACAACGAGGATTTATTGTGAAATGTGGTGATATTATAACCTCTTTATTAATGCATCACAAGAGTGGAAATAAATTATCAATATAAAATTGATAATAAATATTTGGAAATACAAAACCATAACCCATATAAGACCAATCATCACATTATGTATCCCAAACAAGAAATAGTTTTCCAAAACCAAAGTGGTAAATATTTCATTTCATATCAATGTCGTTTATCTAAAGAAAACAAAAAATAAAGATAATGAAAACTCACTAAAATGTACCAATATCATTTATTGTACCCTAATACATGATTCATCCGGATTCCCAACTCAACCATCTAATGTATGGATCTTTCCCGTATCCTGTCCTAAAAACATGCAGTCTATTCAAGTAATGATCTGACATCCTGAGTAGGGTTTGAGTACAATTCCTTATGCCACAACCAATGGAATCTAAAACAATATCCATTATGTAAAATTGTATGTGGTTGTATGAATAATAAGATACAATGAAAAAGTAAATAATCTTTACATTTAATTATTCTTTAATTAACCACATAGGCCATTAGGCTCATGGTGACGACCATTCCGGAGTATAAACCATCCACCAAAGGGATATGAAATTTAATTCTATCATGGGATTTCATTAACCATTTAATTTCAAATTTCACATTTATACATTGGGGACCTTGAGTAGAAATATCGAACCCCATGGGTATTTGGATCATCAATCCATATCCCACCACTCAATGATCACTTATATCATAATTTCAAATGGACACATTGGGGGCATAGAGAAACATTACAGTACCTCGTGGTTATTTGGAGCAACGTACCCTAACCCAAAAATAATTGATAAATAATATAAAAATATCACATATCATGGTCATTTATTCATAACTCAATTATAAACCATTTTCACCATATATTTCAAAACTCATCAAACCCTCATGGTTAATCAAAAAATACACTTTGAATCCAATTTTCCAATGTGGACCAAAGATCTAGTTCAATTAAATTTACCCATTATTCTACTTTTTTAAATCATAAATTATCATTTCACTTGTATTGGCACACCCCATGGGTTTCCATCGAATATGGAATCATAGTATTTAATGGGTCAAATGGCATCTATGGTGGGTTCCATAATCTTAAGGAATCAATTAATTTAAATCAATTTAAATTTATAATGAAATTTCCCAACATGGTATTTAAAATTATACAATTACATACACACAATTATAACCAAGACTCTAGGAATTATAAATTAGACCACCTACCACGAAATCGTTGAAAAATTCTTTCCAACATATAACCCTCAATTAGATGTGGAATAGTCCAATTTACAATGAAAGATGAGGCACTAGATCAAAACCTTGGATCAAGATACAAATAAACAAGATTCATAAAAACTAATATTTAAACCCATTTCCAAAGGAGAAGATCATCCCTCCAAAAGAATATAAAAAGATGGGAGAGAGAAAGGAAACCAAATGAGAAGATATTATATACTGAAAGTGGGTTTAAATACTTCCACTGGATATTTGATTCACATCAGAAGGGGTTTTCTGAGATTTGGAATCCTTCTAGGAACCTCAAAAAGAAACAAATTTCAGTTTAGCTTTAGCCATGATGATTTGGAATGAAAACTGGGGGTTTTTGTAATTTTAATAAAATTTTCCAGAAGTTAAATTCTATATGAAAGTTTTCTTATGAGGGCCTACACAGTTTTCAAAACCATGTGACCCTACTATCGGGGGTGCTTGGTTTCTCTTAAGTGGCACACAGTTTGAAAAACCTTTCCCCAATTATACAATTCTCCTCTGTCTGGGATGCACAATTTGATGGAGGTGGTGCATGGTTTGGGAAAACTGTTTTTCAATAATTCTGGGCCAAAACACCTTTCAAACCCCTAAAAAACTCATCATAAAACACCAAATACATGACTCATCCAAAATATGACAAAAAGGGATGTTAATTTACATACAAAAATTATGTGGAATCATTTGAATGTTCGGGATCTTACATCAATTGAGGGCCCATATTTCTTAATCATCATATGAGAGGACAAATATCATAACTAGTTGATCTCCAATCGATGATATGATCACTTATATACCTAGACACCCCCTAATTATATAATTTAACCTGTATAAATGAGTATGTAGGGAAAAAAATTATGAAGGATTTTATGCTAGGTATTTCTCCAACCACAAGTACTAGGGACTTAAATATGATCCATGCATCCTTAGTATACAAAAGGCATATGTATGGAACTCCATATAGAATACCTGGTGGTTTATCTAGTGTATATAAAACCATTTTTATGCCTCATGGTCATATTTTATATCTATATACAATAATCCTACTCAAACTGACCGTAACATTTTATTATAACCAATAATACTCCATAATGAACATTAGTGAGGGATAACTCAAAGTCATACATTGAGAGGTCAATTATCATTACACTTCATAAAATGTATATCAATATATATATATATATGAAACCAAATTGAAAGAATTATAAAGTAGGTATTACATTTTATTAACTATAATACATTTCATATTTTTAAATCCTTTAAGAATAATTAACAAACCCAACATAAGAACCTCTCTATCAAATCATATATGATAAATTAACAAATTGTCCATATGTAATATACACTTTTAGAAGTTTTTTTTAACTCTTTACATCCTATTTAATTCATATCACATCTCTATTTGACCATTTTATAAACCCTACCACTAAATATTTAGAGAGAAACATATATGAAGTTAGAAAATTTTAATAATGGTGATATTTAAGAATTCTATTCCTAATTGTTTAGCTCTTTGAACATATTAAAAACTCTTAACTTCAACAAATCAGAATATATGATGTCTAATTTTCTTTTCTACTTTTAACTCTTTCTATGTGCATAACCATCATCCTTGAAACTCATTCTATCAAAATTTTCTTTGAAAGTTTTCAAATAATGTAACCTTTTTTACATTATTACTTTTTTATCACATTTTAAACCCATTTAGAATAAAATATCCTTTACATTTTTATGGTAATTAATTAAACTCATTACATTTTTATTTAACTCCGTAGCTTAAAATATTTTTGGATGTAAAGAGTAATTTTATTTGTAATTTGATTGGTGTAAATATTTATTTTTTACATTTGAACTATTGTAAGTTCAAAAATACTCCTACTAGTATCTTAGTCACTATATTACTTTTAGAATATATTTATAATATAGAAAAACTAATTTTTATTTAGGAAATAACATTTATTTCATTTTATTAGGAATAAATAAAAAGTTAACTAGATTTTCTATATGGTATTCTACATGTTTCAAGTGTTTTCAATTTTAAAAGAGGTATTTGTAAAAATATACTATCTATGGGATGTGGGAACCCATTCCCTTATATTTTAATAAACAACTACGAAAACACTTTATCCTAGATAAAAAAAAATTTATCTGTGTTTTCATTTCAAAATATGTTATAGAATTCGATGAAATATAAACCATGAATATATGATTAATCATTATAGAATTTTTCATAATAACACTTTGTTAGATAAAAACTTCTCTTTGCATATCAAATAAATAATATGAATACAAAACTACTTTAAGTAGATCCATCTGATCTTGACAAATTATTTTACATTAAAATAAATGATATAGCTACTTTGGTTTCATTATTTGAATTTAAACTACAAAATTTATCAATTACTCTATTTATTTTCATTTTTTATATATTTAAAACACTTATAAAATATACATTCAATATTAAATACCTCTCAAAACAATGGAATTAATTTATATAACATCCAAACCTAAAAAGTAAATTACATGGTGTATCATAAAATAGTTCATGTATTTTATATAATTCATCATATGGAATTAATAATCCTCCCTCAAACCCTAGGTTTCAATAAACTTCACTTGCTTATTATAGAAACATTTTTTAACTTATTAAACTAACTTTTCTTCTTCTATATTGAACTTTCACACACCTTCATTTTCTATAAATCAATTATACATAGACATTATATGCTCAGTTCACTTATACTCAATAGTTTTAAAATATAAATTAAACATTTTATGAATTCATTCGTATTTTCAAAAAAAATCCATAAATGATAATAGGACGAACTGCCTAACTATGCTAAGCCATTTTTAGTCTCCCTTAAAGCATGTTATAGAATTTAGAAAATCATAAACTATTTTTATTAAAAATACGTATCCATTTTTATTAAACAAAAATTATTTAAACACAATTCGCAATTGAAAAATGAGATAAAATACACATCTTATGGAAATTTTAATTCAATATTAAAGAAACTATGATATAAATATAGCAAATCCTTTACTCTATTACTTAAAATTCAAATTCATACTCAAAAATTCAATTCATTATCATATTATAAAAACCTATATATTTAAATAAAATGGAAAATTATATAGTGGATATTATATATCTTAAAGTATAATTCAATTCTATAACATTTATATTTCATGCAGAATCACAACTAGGATTTTACAACCCTTCAAGTAATCTAAAAAATAACTTCCCAAATGGACAATTTTTATAAGATGAATTCATTATAATTTGAAAAAAATTGAGATACCCAATCATATTTCGGGCATGATTAGTGATTGTTGTTACTTTGGTTATTTAGTATATAATTTATTTTGAAACCCTGATTGAATAATTTTATACTTCACATAAACATGTAGATTCGTTTTTTGGAAAAATTTCAACATTTTTCTTTTTAGGAAGGTGTTTCATTAACATAAGGGATTTTTCTTAAGAACTATTCTTATATCACCATTTGTTTCTTAAGAAATTTAATAAAATTTCTAATCATTCGAGTTGCTTACATTAAGCCTCTCCAATTTAAGGATTAATCAAAAATTTAAATTTAATTATGATGGTGCAATTCATCTACAATAGAAGATTTCTTCATATGAGTATCATAATATATAACCATTCATAGGTACTTTTATTAAATGGGATCCCACTAAAATAATGACCCATTTTAAAATTCATCATACCCATCAATGGGATAATATCCATATTTCAACAAGAAATGATTCCTCTTTGATGTTTCTCTCACCACATTGTTATTTTGAAAGGGAATTATCCCAATCATATCATATATAATTATTGGATAGACAAGTAGAGAACCCTTATTCAAATAAATAATATTGATTAACTCAACTTTATTTCACTCATAACATAATCATATTAGGGTCTCCTGACTAGTGTAACCTAAAACAAGCTCTAAGAACATGCTAAAAATGGAAAATCTTATGTTGCTCACCTATGGAATGACCTAACCAAGGATGATCCAATGTCTCTCGTCCTTTCTTTCCTCACACAAGATAATCTAGGGGCTCTCAACTATAGCATGACATTCCAAATATATGTAATATGAAAAACCAATTTAAGAGGATTTAATCTCACCATCTTATCTAATGTTTATTCTTGCATAATTTCTTGCTTATAATGAATTAGTTTTGTAATATTATTTTTTATACCAAAGAAAAATTTTCTGACTATATTGATGAGTAATTATTTATAAAACCCAAAATATTGTATGACTGACCCAAAAATAGAATTCAAGTATATTCATACATATTTTAATTCAACACATATATAAGATATATGAATCTTTAATTTAAAGGTATAGAGATATATGAGATTAACAATATCCATATAAGTAATCCTTGAGTGAAAGATAACCAATCTCATTCACCTTTCTAAACAAGCAATAAGCATCTTGACCATGAGGTATTCTAGTCCCATGTCCCTATACACAAGTAGAATTTACTCAAGATAGAAATTGTTTAATAATAACTCTAACACCTAATATACACAAACTATAAGAAACAACTGAATTTATGTTTATAACCAACATAATAACACGAGGTTAATATAGATGAAAAACTAAAACCATTAACATACCAAGAATGTAACAACTTAGATACATGTATGGAAATATCTATAAGTAGTTTAATATCTTAAACTAAATCATACATATTCATATTATAAACAATATTTATGCATGAATAAATCATGTAATGACTTTTAAATAAAGGAAAACTTCGGGTATTTAAAAATGAGAAAACCATTTATGATCATTTCATAAATAAAATCCATTAATAAACCTTTTCTAATTAAGATAATGATTATGGACATTTTAGAAATATGAACATAAATATTTTAAAATTCATTTCAATATAAATATTTCATATTATTAATTAAATGACATTTTATAATAAATATATAATATTATCATGAATTATAAACAATTTTATATTCTTATTTCTATTATGTAAAATTTTTACATAATATAAATATCATTTACTTAACATTGTTTAAACAATGATAAAATCAATCATAAAAACTATTTTTTATGTGGCTAAAAGACTTTTAAAAATATGGAATTTTAATTTGAACTATTTAAAATTAGATAACAATGAATAATTCATAATTTAAAATATAAAATCATTTATATTTAACCATATTTTTCTAATTTAAAAACTATTTATAAATTACTTCTTACAACTTCTAAATAAACACTTTTATTTATAGATCATAAGATATGCCACATAATTTGTTTAAAAGGTATCTAAAATAATAATATTTAATATTTAAGGAGTTTTTATTAATAAATATTTATTAATTAATTATAAACTCCTCATATTTATTTAATTAATTTACCATTTTTTAGTAAATAAATATTCCCAAAATAAATTTTATTATAATTTTTAAACAATTTATAAACTATAAGAAAACTTAACCAAAATACAAAAAATAGGTTTTTTACTACCTTTATGGAAGAAACCATTTCTAGATAAAGGTAATTTCAATTAACTTTATGCAGAACAATTCCTTGTAAGGGTAATTTATTTTACCTTTACATAAAGCATTCTACATCAAGTTAAATTCATTTACCTTTACACAAAATCATTTTGTGTAAGGGTAAGTCCATTTACCTTTACATATGACCATTCTACATAAGGGTAAATTTGAATAACTCTTATTCAGAATATTCTATATAAGGATAAATATAGGTGAGTTTTTTATAGATTGATCTATTTAAGGGTAAACTTGAATAACCCTTATGTAGATCACTCTATGTAAGGGTAAGTATAAGCAACCCTTACATTGACTACACTACTTAAGAGTAAAATGTAAATGAAATTTATGTAAACCACATTAAATAAATTTAAAATGGAATAACCTTTACATAAACTATTGTATATATATGTGTAAAATGAAATAACCTTTATGAAAAACCAACATATGTTAAGGTACAAATATATGGAAAAAAAATAATGCTCTATTTTGTGCTTTCTTCTTCATTTCAAGAAACATTTCACAAATCTAAACTATGTATTACTCTAATTGCACTATTAGGATTCGTTAGGGTCTAATGATAGTTATTATATCAAGAATAAGTTATTAAATCCTCTTACTAAGGATCTATCATACAAAATATATGAAAACCCCATAAATACTAAAAGGGAGAAATATCGTAAATATAAATCTTGTACACCAAAGAGCATATGAAACATCTCAATCACTACTGTGTGGTCTTTAGAGAGACCTATAAAGGTATCCAAAATAAATCCCATCTCTATGATGTATCCATGGGTTGAGTGAATCATCTGATACTTGTATGGGATCCTTTCTTTTTCTATAAAATGCTAGTGCCTCAAATGCAAAGGAAAAGTGTTGTGCGGAGAAAGAAAGGAGTGATGGCAAGAGGGGGTGAATTGCCTTTTAAAAATTAATTAACAATTTAAAATCAAAGTTAAAAATGCAGCGGAAATAAAGAGGCAAGACACAAGAATTGATAACGGAGTTCGGCCTAAAACCCGGCCTACGTCTCCGCTCCCAACTCAACCGTTGAGAGATTTACTACCGCTTGCTTTTAAATGGTTGTATCAAGAAACCCACTAGCCTTTTTACAGGTGAAGGCTAGCTCACCTATTACAGCTTGCTTTTTAATGGTTTGAGCAAGAAACCCACTAGCCTTTTTACGGGTGAAGGATATCTCACCTTTGACTCAAGCCTTTTAAAAGGAAAGGCTTGACTAACCTCTTCACACCTTAAAGGTGGTGTGAAAACCCAAATGAAGAGAGGAATGAAAGAGATGGGGGTTTGTAGGCAGAAACCCAATTTGATGCTCAAAATGAATAAAACAAGAAAAACCGTAATTGGGGAGAAGCCTTGGGCGCCAATGGATGATTGGAGTTGAAGACGTGCACTCCCAAGCTTCTATGGTGGTGCTCCTTGAATGTGGAATTGGATTGGAGCAGTTGGGGTTCCTTGGAAGAATCCGCCGAAGGTTCGCCAAGTGATCAAAATGTGTCCCGTGGGCTTCACAATAGTTCCGACGATGTTCCGGGGCTTCCTAGTCCTTTATTTATAGAGGGGGAACCCTCATATGGCCTTTGGAGGTCTTCGGAGCCGTTGGAAAAGGCTTCGGAGCCGTTGGGAGGCAAGTGGACCAGTCTGGTCAAAGGCCCAACGGCTAGTTTGACTGGCTCCACCGGCTGACCGGTACAGAGCCACCGGTTGTCCGGTGCTTGCAAAAAGGAGGAGGGCTTCTGTCCAGGCGCCACCGGCTGGCTGGTGAGGAGGCCACCGGTTGGCCGGTGCTGAGACAGTAGCTCAGCCCTCTGTCTGGGTGCCACCGGCTGGCCGGTGCTGAGGCCACTGGTTGGCCGGTGCTGAGGCAGTGGCTCAGCCTTCTGGCTGGGTGCCACCGGCTGGCCGGTGCTGAGGCCACCGGTTGGCCGGTGGACTGAATTTCAGTCCACTTTGGCTTTTTGCCTTCTTGGCCTTCTTGGCCCAATTCTTTGGCACCCTGAATTTATGCCTATCATCCAAAAACACTTAAAACAATATTAGATAAAGATGAGAGTGATTGTAATCATGAAAATTAAACAACGAGGGGTACGAGAGGTACAACAATCTCCCCCTATTTTGATGATCACAATCACCAAAACAAACAATGTAAAATACTGAAATGAGAGACATGCTTTAAAGGATAAGGCAAAGTAAAGTAAAGCATGAGAGAAAGATTTCTCCCCCAATCAACCAAGATTTTCTCCCCCTTTGTGATTATCAAAATAGCACGGGGCATAAAACTTGATTGAGGGAAAAGTTTGAAAAGCAAGATAGAGATTTTAAACCAATTGAAATTTTTGAAATTTGAATTGAAAGTTTTGAATTGAAAGTTTTGAATGAAAATTTGAATTGAAAGTTTTGAATCGAAAATTTTGAATTGAGAATTTTGAAAATAAAGCAAAAAGGCTTAAACGATCCTAACTCCCCCTAAATAAAAACAACAAATCATCGGGGAGAGGTTTTTGAAACCGAGACAAATTTTGGTCCGGTGAGACTCGCTAAAAGGGATTTTTCAATCCATACTTGTCTAGTTGCGGGTCGTCTCCTATAAAATTCATCGCTAAAGAAAATGGTTTTGGGCCTACCATACCGGGCATTTTTGCAATTGCACTCATAGATTAAGTGCTCGGGTTTTTTACAATAATTACAAAATTTAAATTGAGAGCTCCCCCTTACAAAAATAGTAGTTGCATGGGAAGAGGAAGCTTGCTTGGAATAGCCAAGCCCTTCGGTGGTTCTAGATATGCGTTGGGCACCTAGTAATTTGGTCAAATTTTGTTCCCCTTTGGTGAATTTGGCTAGAGATTCCCTTAAATATTTTATTGTTGATTCCATAGAATCAACATCGGGAAGGTTTTGGACTTTGAGGGACAACTCCTCCTTTTCTTTGAGAAGTTGTTCTTTTTCGGAAGAGAGTTTTTTGAAATTCTTTTTTAAAGAAACAAATTTGGAAGAAAGTTCGTGAAAACCTTCCTCCAATTGATCTCTAGCAAATTGGAGATTCTCATAAGATAAATGATTGAAAGAATTTGAAGAACAAGAGGATGAGGAGTCGGAAAAGGTTACCTCATGGAATGCCATTAGGCATTTGTTACCGTTGTCTCTTGAGGAGGAGGAGGAGAATGATGTGGAGCTATCACTCCATGTGGCCTTGAATGCTTTCTTCTTCTCCTTTTAATTGGCCTTTTTCTTGTTGAGTGGAAAATCGGTCTTGTAATGGCCTTTCTTGCCACACCCGTAACATGTTACCTCGGGCTCGGATTTTTCGTCGTGTTTTTCCTTTCGAGCCTTGCGGGATTTCTTCTTTTTGTGCTTCTTCATGAACTTGTGCATTTTGTGGGCAAGATTCTCCATTTCCGAATCGCCGCTTGAAGAGGAAGACGATGAGGAGGAGGAGATTTCTTCTTGTTGAACTTTGAAGGCGATGTTCTTTGGAACTTTGATCGGTTTGCCTTCCTTTTCAGCTTGCCTCCTCATGGTGATCTCATAGGTCATGAGAGATCCGATGAGCTCTTCGACCGGCATGTTATTTATGTCCTTTGCTTCTTGGATTGTCGTTAACTTTGGAGCCCATGAGCTTGGTAGGATCCATAGGATCTTCTTGACCATTGTTTCTGCAGACACATCATCACCAAGAGACTTTCTACCATTGCAAACGTCAGTAAAGCGTGTAAACATTTCAGTAATATTTTCAGATGGATGCATGGTAAAAGACTCAAAATCTTGACGGTACATGTCCAATCGAGTATCCTTAACTTTGTTGGTCCCCTCATGGGTAACCTCCAAAAGTTTCCAGATTTCATGTGAGGAGGTGCATGTGGAAACTCGATTGAACTCATTACGATCAAGGCCGCAATGTAGAGCGTTCATGGCTTTGCCATCAAGCTCGAAATTTTTAATATCGGCTTGAGTCCATTTGGATTCATCGGGAGAGGAGAGAGAATAACCATGCATGACAATTTTATAAATGGGATAACCTATGCTTCTAAGAAAAGTGGTCATGCGGGTTTTCCAATAGTTATAGTCGGTTCCATCAAAAAATGGAGCACGACCCAAAGAATAGCCTTCGGGGGAGAAAGAGGTTGAAGCCATCACAATGGATCTTGAATTTGAAACCGGTTAGGGTATTACTCAAATTTTGCCTTTGATACCAATTGTTGGGTGGAGAAAGAAATGAGTGATGGAAAGAGGGGGGGTGAATTGCCTTTTAAAAATTAATTAACAATTTAAAATCAAAGTTAAAAATGCAGCGGAAATAAAGAGGCAAGACACAAGAATTGATAACGGAGTTCGGCCTAAAACCCGGCCTACGTCTCCGCTCCCAACTCAACCGTTGAGAGATTTACTACCGCTTGCTTTTCAATGGTTGTAGCAAGAAACCCAGTAGCCTTTTTACAGGTGAAGGCTAGCTCACCTATTACAGCTTGCTTTTTAATGGTTTGAGCAAGAAACCCACTAGCCTTTTTACGGGTGAAGGCTAGCTCAGCTTTGACTCAAGCCTTTTAAAAGGAAAGGCTTGACTAACCTCTTCACACCTTAAAGGTGGTGTGAAAACCCAAATGAAGAGAGGAATGAAAGAGATGGGGGTTTATAGGCACAAACCCAGTTTGATGCTCAAAATGAATAAAACAAGAAAAACCGTAATTGGGGAGAAGCCTTGGGCGCCAATGGATGATTGGAGTTGAAGACATGCACTCCCAAGCTTCTATGGTGGTGCTCCTTGGATGTGGAATTGGATTGGAGCAGTTGGGGTTCCTTGGAAGAATCCACCGGAGGTTCGCCAAGTGATCAAAATGTGTCCCGTGGGCTTCACAATAGTTCCGACGATGTTCTGGGGCTTCCTAGTCCTTTATTTATAGAGGGGGAACCCTCATATGGCCTTTGGAGGTCTTCGGAGCCGTTGGAAAAGGCTTCGGAGCCGTTGGGAGACAAGTGGACCAGCCTGGTCAAAGGCCCAACGACTAGTTTGACTGGCTCCACCGGATGACCGGTACAGAGCCACCGGTTGGCCAGTGCTTGCAAAAAGGAGGAGGGCTTCTATCCAGGCGCCACCGGCTGGCCGGTGAGGAGGCCACCGGTTGTCCGGTGCTGAGACAGAAGCTCAGCCTTCTGTCTGGGTGCCACCGGCTGGCCGGTGCTGAGGCCACCGGTTGGCCGGTGCTGAGGCAGTGGCTCAGCCATCTGGCTGGGTGCCACCGGCTGGCCGGTGCTGAGGCCACCGGTTGGCCGGTGGACTGAATTTCAGTCCACTTTGGCTTTTTGCCTTCTTGGCCTTCTTGGCCCAATTCCTTGGCACCCTGAATTTATGCCTATCATCCAAAAACACTTAAAACAATATTAGATAAAGATGAGAGTGATTGTGATCAAGAAAATTAAACAACGAGGGGTACGAGAGGTAAAACAAAAAGAACAAAAGTGATCTTTGAGTTCTAGAGAGGTTTAGTTAAGCATAAAGCAGTCACACACACCCAATATCATCTCAAAGTAGTTACTTTATATATCCATGAGTATTATCCTTGAATATATTTCATTCACTAATGAATTTATAATGCAAAAGTAAATACCATTTCCAACTCATGCATTAATCTCATGAATTCAACACCTCTAGCGAGTTTTATCTTATTAAATGGTTTCATAAATGATATCCATATAGATGACTGATCTACCCAAACTATAAAATCTAGTAAAATGAATTTTTTATGTACTTGATATAGCAATGTATCGTATTATTGTTATATATTTAGGGAATATCTCCATAATTTTAGTTAGTTTTCATGTTTTGTGGATAAATATATTCGATTTTAGATTTTTTTTAATTTTAAAATTGGAATTCATTTTTATATATTTTATACATGAACCCCATTTTAGTATAAACCTTATTGAAAATCTAATTTTTAGATGAATTTGAGTAATTGAAATGTTAATTGGTGTTTTGAAGGAATTAAAATGATTCATGGTTGTGGAGTGGTCTTGTGCATGAGATTCTAGAGCATGGAAACTAGCAAAAGATTAAATGCCCACTATGTGATATTATCAAAGGACTAAAGAATAATGAAAGATTAGATGAAAAGATAAAAACTCAAAAAATAATAATTCATGGTGGAAAGCATAATTTCAAGTATGTAGAACACACTCTCATAACACAACACATTCTTAAGCTTTCTCAACACACTCTTAAGTTCCCAGGGCACCTCAGCCCTCTCCAGTTGCACCTTGAGTGCTAACATATTCACAATATCACCAAAAAACATCTCACGGTTTAACACACTCTCAAGTCCAATAAACACTATTCAGATCTCTAATTTAATTTCAATCTCACCCAACACCACCTAAATCCATGATGTAAATTTTTCCCTTGATAGTTTCTTCTTTAGCTCCAACATCTACTTAAGGGTGGCCAGTATATCCTTGGGGCCCCTACTTCCCAAAAGGAGAGGAATATTCTTTCATGTTATTTTTCAAAAATAATGAAATTTTTTAGGAGATGTACTTGTGGATGATTTTTTATTGGGAGATAAGAGGAAGATAACTCATACAGGGCCCCCACTCTCAAAGAATGAGAGAATGTTGAATCATATTGAACTTGTTGTAAGAAAGGATATCATTACATGTGGATTTGTACCAGAGTTTAGAAGATTTTTTGACGGTAACATGAAATTAAAATATATAGGGGGTACTAAGACTAAAGGGAAGGGATAATAATATTATATTCACTAAATTACATTCCCATGAACAGAGTATCCCCCCGTTCACTCTATTGACCATATATATCTAACTCCATGTAAGACCCCAAAATTTCCAAATACGAATATAAAATTTAATAGTTGATATGACACATAACACCAAGAGTAGAAGAAAATATAATATCCTAAGACTTTAAATATATATTTACTATTTTTAATTAAATTAAATATATAGATTTCAATGCATGATACACTGAGTTATCTTTCATTACACACAACAACTACTTTCTTCGATGACTTGGGTTACACACAAGACCAATAATTAAAGGAATACTATTAATATTATTATATAAAAAAATTATATATTAAAAAATATATTTGATGTTATAAATACTACTAAATAACTTATTAAAATATATTTTTGAAATAATTAATCACTAAGTTATTATAAATTAATATAAAAATCCATTGAATATAAAGAAAAATTTTTTATAAAAAAATATTTTTATTCTCATAAAGGAGTTTTATCCTAATAAATTAAATTAATTACTATGATTTAATTATATTAATTAACTTTATCAATTAAATATTGGGAAATATATTTTTTAAATTCATCTAACCTATTTTATAGGCATAATATAGGAAAAACCCAATATTACGCATTAATTTTTTTTATAAAGGCAGGTTTGCCACCTTTTAATGGTGCACTTGTTTTAAAACTAAAATTTGTAACTTTTTAAAATTTTATTTGTAAATAAAACTTAATTTTTAAAATTTTAATGTAAAAATTATATTAGAGTTATTTTTTTATGATAAGTTTCTTTTTTTTGATGAATAGTGAAAAATACTAAAATTTATTTGAAAACTGGATTTTTGTATAAATAGATTATAAGGTTAAATTTGGTTTTAAATTGGTTTTAAAGTCAAATTATTTCAATTATACATATATGAATTCAATTTAGGTTATTGAACTAATTTTTATATAGAATTTAGATATAAAAACTATGTAAACTTTGGCACATTTTTACTTTAAAAACTCGCTTTCTCATCTCGTCTACGATATTAATTTTATAATAGTTTATGATAGTTATGTGATAGGAATTTATAAAAATGGATTAAATTTTTTTCTTCAAAAATAACTTATAATTTATATCAACTTAAACTTGGTTTTTGACAAATAATATTAGTGGAAGCAATTAATATTAATTACAGCGATTAAGGTAAAATTAAGATTACCAAGGAACTAAACTCTAAACTTATGGAAAAAAAAGACCTATACACTTGTCCAAAATCTATTAGATGGAAATATTTTGACCATATCCCATATTTTATATAAAATGGATCTTTATTATATACACATGTGGTAAGAGATACCTCACAATAGTGTTTTTATTTTTTGTATTTATAAGAATGTCACTCCTCCTCCACTATAAAAAGGCATTCACCCACTCACTTATTCAAATATCTAAAGATGCTTTCCTCAACCAAAACCTAAAAAAATAACTTCCGAACATCCTTACATTCATACTATAAGATTTTTCTTTACATAAATAAAACCAGGGAAGTCTTTCAGAATAAACCAAAAGGAGTTACTCGAAGGATAGGTAACATTCTTCAACGAACAGTTTTGTTTTATTTCTTTATACACCCCAAAAATTATTCTTATATATTTAATATATAATAATATCAATATATAAAATATAATTATTTTTTTTATTTCATTTGTATGGCTTATAACTTCACTCACTTCCATAAAATGGGATACACAATCATCATTTGTGTGTATGGTGAACTGTCACCTCATGAACCGATGTTGTTCATTCTTCCATTTCCACATTTAAATGTTGGGAATAATGATATATTTATAGTTTATATATGATATATATGATATTTATAGTGTCTTTATTCTTATTCAATTAATATATAGCATAAAAATTTAGGCTTTTCATTTTGTGGGAATACGATAACATCGATTGTAGACGTGTGGACTACCACCTCCTCAAAGCAATGTGATTCGTTCATGCTTTACATAGTATGTATTAAGGATGGTTTTAATAAATATATATTATATATCTAATATAAATATTATTCTAGATAAATAATATACATATATATATATTTTATTTATTTTTCTTTCCTTAATACAACAAAAAATGGAAACAGCGAACATGCGTAAGTACGACCAACCGTCTCTATAAAGGGTGCATTTCATCTCCTATCACTAGTTATTATGGATTACTCTAAATACATATATATTGAATATATTTGATATTATAATCATTTTTTACATTTTTTATATAATTAAATCCTGATATACATAAGAGGAACAAAAAATAACAAGTCCAAACAAACTCAATAAAAAAAGGAAATTAACAACCAAAACAATGAAAATAATTAAATATTATTAACAAAAAGGTAATAAGATATTATAATAATATCATATATGATATTATAAATGTAACATCCCAGGTAAATAAAGAACATGACATTTTAATATTTATAAATATTTGTGGATTAAGTATTAATTTTACTCTAAAAGGGATTCTATGTTTGATGGCGTACCCGATACACAATAATGGGTTTCTTTGAAATCTTACGTTGCACACTAATAATATATTATTATTATTTTAAATGGTACATAACATCTAGTTGTTGTATTTCTGAAAATGAATATATCTAACTAAAATATTATTATACATGTTTGTTGAGTATTTTTACATTTATCCAATAAAATTTAGAGGCTTAAAATAAGTAAAGAATTCAATTTTAAGCATAAATACTCTAATATTCACTAAAAGGCCGATTTACCACCTTTTAATGGAGAACCATCACTAAATATAGTTTTGGTCATTTTTATATGTTCTATTCGACCAAATAAAATTCTTATTTAGATTTGGGACATTAAAATTTACTTTGGATAAAATTTTGGTATTTTTCGGATAATGTTCATTTTTTATGAATAGTGAAAATGGTGTATTTTAATTCAAAACTGCGTTTTAATATAATTTATTTATATGGTTAGATTATCTCTTTAATTGGTTATAAAGTGTAATTAGAATATATTTTTACTCATTAATCCAATGTTGTAAATTGGGATTAATTTCACTTTGAAAGTGGACATAAACAAGTGTCAATATTTTGATAGTTAATATTTCTTAAAAACACGCTTTTTGTTTTGACATAGGGAATTAATTTTAAATTAATTTCTGCTAATTTTGTGTTTTGAATTTGGAAAAATGGATTACATATATGGAATCAATAGGTCCAAATTGTGTAAAAAGTTAACTTTTATTTTTAGACATTTAAAATATTTACTTCAGTAAATATTTTATTTACCATGATTAAAAGGTAAATATAGTAAATAAGGGTAAAATATAATATTATAATAATATAAAATTTCCCTAACATGTAACCTAATTCTATTGGATGATACATATCCATCCATGGGCATCTTTGGTTCGAATTGGAGACCCCATCGAGCCACATGGGAGTAATCATGACACATTCTATTAATTAATTTAAAGTAATACAAAAATGACATAAACAAATATCTTTTAGTAAATCAATTATTAAATGGGGTTATATAAGCCACCTTTTAGACTATAAATATTCTTTGGAAATATAAAAATATTTCCTACATCATGGTATTTCTTTATAATTTTTTTACATCAACTAAATTAAATTATTTATGACACAATAATGATGCAATATTTACCTCATTAATAAATGATTTAAATAAATACGATTATAAATAATAAAAAATTATCCAAAAGGTGTCCAATTCTTATTGAATGATTTTATTTCGACCTTGAGTCATCTTAAATTTTACTTTAATGATTAGTTAACCTTTTGAAATAGAAGACGAGGTTATAATAAAATAATTATTTCAAACTTTCCCAAAGAGCCCCTCCTATCCCTTATAAAAATATCTCACTTATAACCAATTCCTCAAACCTCTCAAGACTTTTGGTACGTCCAAACTCTGCCCAATTAATCTCCTTACATCCCTCTCCTCTTCCTAGAAAACTTACCTTATGCAGAAGGCACTTCAAGAAGTCCTTTTGGTTCAAACCAAAGGGAGTTACCCAAATTAAAGGTAATGGTTTCTATTAAATTCTTTTCTTTTATTTTACTTCTCCAACCCCTAAACTTTTTTTATTCTTTTATTTTATAACAACACCAGTGTCTTCAATATACTAGGATTTTTTTTAGAAGGATTCAAACTACACATACACACACCTCCATCTAATGGGTGAAGAACATACTGTTTTTGTGAATGGAAAACTAACGGCTCACGAAGTGATGATTGTTAAAATATCTCCTAATGCCTCTTATGGTGGCCATTAAGATGGAACTGTATTTATATATGATATATATTGTGTTTTTTTTCTATATGCTTCTGTAATTTTTATTTACAAACATACATTTATGCCTTCTAATATGTGTAAACACGATAATTTCATTTGAGGAAGTGCAGACTACCGCCACCTCAAGGTGATATGATACATTCATGACATAAATGGAATATATAAAGATTGAGTAAATGAAATTATGTAACATATATATCATATGATATTATACTGGAATTGGGACACCAAAATTTACCGCTTTTTAATGGCGATCCCTCTTTAAATATAGTTTTTAACGCTTTTATATGTTTTATTTGACAAAATAGAATTCTTATTTAGAATTGGGACACCAAAATTTACCCTGGTTGAAATTTTGGTATTTTTCTAATAATGTTCATTTTATAATGAATAGTGAAAAATACTGTATTTTAATTCAAAAGTCCCTTTTAATCTAATTTATTTATATGGTTAGATTATTATTTTAATTGGTTATAAAGATTAATTAGAATATTTTTTTACCAGTTAATCCAATGTTAAAAATTGGATTTAATTTTACTTTGAAATTAGACATAAACATGTGTCAATCTTTTGATAGTTATTATTTCTTAAAAACATGCTTTCTATTTTGACAGCGGGAATTAATTTTAAATTAATTTCTTCCACTTATTTGTTTTGAATTTGAAAAAATAGATTTCGTATTTGGGATTTGTATGTCCAAATTTTGTAAATAGGTAAATTTTATTTTTAGACATTTTAAATATTTACTTCAGTAAATATTTTATTTACCATGATTAAAGGGTAAATATAATAAATAAGGGTAAAATATAATATTATAATAATATTAAATTACCATAAAATTTGACCTAATCTAATTGGATGATAAATATCTGAACATGGACATCCTTAGGTCGAATGTGGTACCCCATGGAGCCACATGGGAGTAATAATGACACTTTATATTAATTAATTTAAATTAAAGATAAAAATGACATAAATAAATATCTTTTAGTAAATCAATTTTTACATGGGGTTATATAAGTTATCTTTTTGACTATAAATTTTCTTTGTAAATCTAAAAATATTTCCCAAATCATGGTATTTTTTTATATTTTTTGGACATCAAAAAAGTTAAATTATTTATGACACAATAGTGAGGAAATATTTACCTCATTAATAAATGATTTAAATGATTAAGATTATAAATATTATAATAATATCCAAAACCTATCCAATTATTATTGGATGATTCTATTTTGATCACTAGTCATATTAACTTCAACTTTAATGACTATTTGACCTTTTGAAACTGATGATGAGTTTATAATAAAATAATTGTTTCAAACTTTCCTAAAGAGCCCCTCCTGTCCATTATAAAAAGCCCTCACCTCCTACCCATTTATCACACTTATCAAGCATTTTTATCATAAAAATACTACCCAAATAAGCTCCCAAGATCCCTATATTCATCTTATAATCCTTACCTTAGGTAGAAAGCACTTAATGAAACCATTTTGGTTCAAACCAAAGCGAGTTACTCGATATAAAGGTAACGTCTTCTCTTAAGTTCTTTTGTTTTATTTTACTTCTCCAACCCCATAAACCCTTTTTATTACTTTATTTTATAACAAAACAATTATCCTAAATATACTATGATTTTTTTATTAGAGTGATTTGAACAACACATACACACACCTCCATCTAATGGTTGATGAACATAATGTTTATGTGGATGGAAAACTAACAGCTCACGAAATGATGATTTTTCAATTAACTCATACCACCTCTCATGGTGGCCATTTTGATGTCCCTATATTTATATATGATATATATTATGTTTATGTTTTATATATGCTTCTGTATTTTTCATTTATATCATACCTTTATGGTTTCCATAATGGGTAAACGTGAAAATTTCATTTTAAGAAGTGCGGACTACCACCCCCTCAAAGTGATAGGACCCGTTAATGACTTTTGTGGGATGTATAAAGGATAGATTTAATGATATTATATATGGTATTATACTTTAACTATAATATAATTATGTATCATTATGTTTTAATTCCATTAAAATAAGAAATATAAATGGAAGTAGCGTTCATGTGTACGTACGACTTACCGTCTCCATGAACGGTGCATTTCATTTCTTATCTCCAAATGATATGTACTATTATATATATATACAGGATATATATGGTTTATATGATATATAAATAATTAATATAATTCTATAGATAATGGAGTTTTGACAAAATGGACAAATTGTAATTATAACAAGTTTATTTTTAACTCAAATTCGGAACATCGACAAAATATCTGATATAAACTCAAATAATTAACTAACTCTTATTTCAAGGTAAAAGTGATATAAAATTAATAATAAACATTAAAAATGTTATGAATCTAGTAGAAATTAACTTAATTTTATTATTCAGGAAGAAAAAAGAACATATGATTCAAGTTGGACATGAGGTAAGTGATTTCTTATCTCACTTTTAATTCCGTGAGATTTCCATTGTTCACCACTTATTTATTGCATGTGGTATATATTATACTTCCATTTGATATAAATTATCATTATTATATTTATATTAATGGTATTATATGATTCATTTGGTGGTTATTAACTTTTTCTCATATGACTTGATTGATTACAACGTGGTAAGGGTTTTTTCCATCTCACTTTTTATTCCCATGAGATTCATGCTATATTAGCCACTATTTCCTTTTGTGTGGTGGAAGTACTGCCCATGATTGTATTATTTGAGTAATATTCTTTAATTTATGGGTATTTATATTTTCATTGTGTTATATTTCTTTCTTGGTTGTATGTTTTGTAAGATACCAAATTGATAAGAGAACCTTTCACCCTCCTCTTTTTAAAAGACTTCTTTTTGTTATGACTTTTAATTTAAATATTATTATGTTGGTATATGTTATTATATATCCTTATTGATGTAAATTTTATGTCCAAGTGATGATATATCCTTTTTTCTCACATAAACTTATTTTCTTAATTTTAATGTGACGTCGTTAGGCTGTTGAATTTATGTAAGAAAACTTATTAACCTAATTTCAATTTTTGGGTTAAACATCTACTTCTTGATTATGTCGTGATATGAATATGTGTGAATAACCTCTTATTTTTTTACACTTAATATCCACTTATATTGGGTGTATTTGTATTTTTCACACATAATTTTGTAATTCATTTATCCTTAATCTAAGGATACCTTCTTTATAAGGGATTTCGTCTCAATTTAAATTTCTATTGAGACTTCATTGTTGATATGAACTAATTCACTCTTATATGGTGTATATACTATCCTTTGGAATATTATATCATGAATAGATTTATTCTCATGATATTATTAAGTTATTATTAAATGTTATTCCTCAATTATTTGTATTCTAGGATCCCTCATTTTGTTAAAAACTCTTTAACTAAAATATAATTTTAAATGTTTTAAAATTTTATTCTTCTAAGTCTTTCACATTAATGTCCATGTTTTAAAAATGGTTTTAATGATTATTCCTATGGACATTAATTTTTTGAAATTGAAATTCCTTTCAAAACTTAAAAGTTGTATGGGGAACTTCGATTCAAAAATTTCATTATTTAATATTTTAAATGGTTTTGAAAGTGGTTTGATACAAGCTTTGATTTTGTCAATATTTTGAAATGATATATTGTGATTGCAATGTGAAAATGTTATTTATCCATTATGTTTGTTTTATGGGTTATGAATATGTTATGGATATTGGGAATTGTTTACATATAAGGGTGGTTCCGTGATAAACCTAGGGTGGGTGAGCCTGAGATAGCTCTCTAGTGCATTAGGTAAAGTGATGGAGGTAAAAGTGAATATTTATCCTAAGATATTTAGGGAATATACTGTGATGGGTATTCCAAATGTGACCCCCTATGTAACTATGATACCTACAATGTATGTTTGGTATGGATTCCACAAGTTACCTTTATGATTTATGATTTCTGTGTATTATTCATAAATCTTATTATTTCATGAGGTATGTTATGATTGAAAAGTTTGGTTTCATTATTTTTTATTTATTGATGGGATAATTTTTTCATTCCTTACTTTATATCCCTTACTGAGATTTTTATGCTCATCCCAAGTTTTTGAAATGTTTTCCACGGGACTTAAAGATGAATAAGGGTCAAGGGTGGGATCAAGGAGCACAAGAGCCTGAGCCCAGTTGGTGAGGACTTTCTAGGTGCATCCAAGAGACCCAAGATCAAATCTAGGTGGAGGAATATTTCCAGAGTACTGTAGCAGTACTGTAGAAGGCACTGTTTGATACTGTAGTAGCTAGAACTATTCATCCATCTGGGCATTTGGGCCATTAGTTTGGTCCTCGGGTCCTGCAAGGCTTTCGGGCCACCCACGGCCTTCGGGAAAGTTGATTATCAAGGCCTTCGGACCACCTTAAGGCCTTAGGGCCACACAAAGGCCTTTGGGCCACATGAATGCAGGCCCCAGACACACTACAAAAAAAGAGCATCCCCAGAAGAGGATTCAGAGCAGGTGCACTCACCAGAGAAGAGCCAAATGGATTGTCAGAATGAGAAGGTATGGCTATGCCATCGGTACCATCATGTGCTTTCCCGGGAAGCCTAGTCAGATGGTCATGCAAAGGTGGAGATCTACTATCAATATGAAGATGCTGGGGAGGGGAAGTTCCTTGTACATAGTCTGGTTGAATTCCCTAAGACCTTCGAGTGATGTAATCTCCTAAACATACGGGCCATGTAATCTCTCGGCCTACAGGCCTTTTAAGGGTTTCCTCTCATCCCTTGAAAGGGGGGTTATCAAAAATCAATAAAAATTAATCCCTTCGGGCCATTCAGGTAGGAGAGGATCAAGGAAAATTCATGTTGTCTATAACATGGAACTAGACATGACTTTTTTTTCAAAAGTTTTTTATTTTATGAAAAAAAATCGATACTGAGTAGAATTGTATACATGTAATATTCATGTTGTTATGTAAATGTTATGACCTAATTATCTAAAACTCTAAACCAAAAAATATTCTCAATGTGAATTATCCGTTTAATTCAAGATTATGTAATGTTTAAGGATGGGTCATTGTAGTTGGTATCAGATGTTGGTTTAGATAACTTTAAAGGTTAGGGTGTTATTTAATCATAAGTTACATAACCATAATGTTTATCATATTAGAAAAAGTCGTGGTTATTTTAGATTAATCGAATGAGTTTAACATAACATGAATATGTATATCTTAGTGTTAACCCTCATTATAAGATAATATATGACTATTTTACGGATAATATCACACTAACCTTTTTGGTTTTAGTAAATTGTTGGATCTATTAGGAACCAACATAATAATAGATGTGAAATAAAATGTAGTAGTTTTCTAAATGAGATACTGGATGAAATGGGAGCTTAAATGAGAACTCCTGTGATTAAAATATGTTATAGTTATTTTTGATGAATTTATCTCATTTTGGGTAATGTTATAAAATTGTATGGTTTTAGAAAAAGGACAACCTGCTGGAAGGGTGACAACTTGTTGCGTCCGGTAAGGCTGTGGGAATTGAACCCACAACCGAAGGGCGTCAAGGGCTTATCACTTACCACTAGCCTACGTGAAGTCCCTAGTTAGTATGACTAATTATTTAAGTTAAATGATTTTATGGATCAATAATAATTTGATCTTATTTTTTATCAAATGAATATCCTTATTATAGAAATGATTTTGTAATTAAGTGATAATGGTTATTTTGGAAGACGTTCTCTCTTTTGGGGAACAATATATACCTGAGGAAAATGGAATACTATGGGATTTAAATTGTGGAGTAATGGTTGAAATATTATTTTTGAAATAATTTATGTTTTATTTTGGAAATATTAATATTTGGGTTATTTATGGAAATGACTAACCTATCATAGATAATATGTTATTAGTTTAATTACACTTCAGTATGAGACTTTAAGAGTACTCGATGCTATTTGGAGATAAATTTTAAGCTTTACTATTGAAGACTATAGGATTAAATCCTTCTGAGTTTTGGGTTTCAATAATAGATTGGATTATTTAGAAGAATTTTAAGGAAAATTATGTATTGAAAGGTCTTTCATGAACTTTGGGTACTTTTTGTTGAATTTTGGAGATTAAGAGTAGTATTTTTTTATAAAGAATTATTTTTTTAGGTGTTTTCTGATCTCTCACTAACCATTTTGGTTTTGGTTGAGGTCTAAAGACGTGGGAAATATATAGTTAATATTCTTTGGATTATATGAAACTCTATAATTTTATTCTAGGGATTTTAATGTGACCAAATTGGTTTGAATACCATCGTTTGGAGAAAAGATGAGTTTGTGGTAGAAATTAGTAATATATGAAAGTATACATGACAAGTAAGTATGTTTCGTTATGTTTTTAGTTAATCTCGTAAATAAATTTCTCAATGATAAGTAATTTAAAACAAACACATTTTTTGTTAACTTTTCCTACTGGGGAATCAAGAACTCTTTAACCCATCACAAGTTTTTGATTTTCTGGTTGTTAACTTTCTCCAAATAATGTTTTCTATCACTCTCCATCAGAACATGATGGTTTTTTTCTCCTTTATACCCATTTTATCATGTAATTATAGTATATTTTTTGTCTTAGGTAACCTTTTTACTTCTCTTCCTTTATTTTAAAGTGATATTTTCATTGACTCTTTTTTCGATTTGGGACTTTCAATTAAGTTTTCGAGACCAACATTAAAATTGCAAGGATGAAATTTCTAAAAGGGGGGAAGGATGTAACATCCCAATTAAATAAATAACATGATATTTTTCATATTTATTTATATTTTTTAATTAAATATAGATTCTAATTTAAAGGGGATGTTATGTTCGATGGCGTACCCAATACACAACAATGGGTTTCTTTGGAATCTTACGTTGCACACTAATAATATAATATTACTATTTTAAATGGTAGTTAACGCCTAGCCGTTGTATTGGTGGGAATTAATAAAACTAACTAAAATATGATTATACATGTTTTTTGAATATTTTTACATTTATCCAATAAAAGTTATAGGCTTAAAATAAGTAAAAAATTCGATTTTAAGAACAAATACTCTAATATTCACTAAAAGGTCGATTTAGCGCCTTTTAATGGAGAACCCTCATTAAATCTAGTTTTAGTCACTTTTATATTTTATATTTGACAAAAAAATTCTTTTTTAGAATTATAATACCAAGATTTAATTTGGACGAAATTTTGTTATTTTTTGATAAGGTTCATTTTTTACTAAATAGTGAAAAATACTGTATTTTAATTCAAAAGTGAATTTTAATATAATTTATTTATATGGGTATATTATCTTTTTAATTTGTTATAAAGTGTAATTATACTATATTTTTATTATTCAATCAAATGATGGACATTGGAATAAATTTCACATTGAAATTGGACATAAACAAGTGTCAATATTTTGATAGTTATTATTTCTTAAAAACACGCTTTTTGTTTTGACAACGGGAATTAATTTTATATCAATTTCTTCCATGTCTATGTTTTGAATTTAAAAAAATATATTCCATATTTGGAATCAGTAGGAAAAATTGTTTAAATATTTATCTTTTATTTTTAGACATTTTAAATATTTACTTCATTAAATATTTTATTTACCATGATTAAAGGGTAAATATAATAAATAACGGTAAAATATAATAATTTAATAATTTAAATTACCCTAAAATGTGTCCTAATACTATTTTCTGATACATATCCGACCATGGGAATCATTGGTTCTAATTTGGGACCCCATGGAGCCACATGGGAGTAATAATGACACTTTATATTAATTAATTTAATGTAAAGACAAAAATGGCATAAACAAATATCTTTTAGTAATGAAATGATTACATGGGCTTATATAAGTTATATTTTAGACTATTAATATATTTTTTAAATATAAAAATATTTCCTACATCATGGTATTTTTTTATAATTTTTGGAAATCAAATAAATTAAATTATTTATGACACAATAACGATGCAATATTTACCTCATTAATAGATGATTTAAATAAATAAGATTATAAATATTAAAACAATATCTAAAACCTGTCCAATTATTATTGAATGATTTTATTTGGACCATGATTCATCTTAAATTTTACTTTAATGATTATTTGACCTTTTGAAACTGAAAATGAGTTTATAATAGAATAATTGTTTCAAACTTTCCTAAAGAGCCCCTCCTCTCCCTTATAAAAATCCATCACCTCCTACCCATTTATTACAATTCTCAATCCTTTGTCTCATAAAAACTATACTAGAATAATCTCCCAAGATCCCCATATTAATACTAGATGACTTACCTTATTCATAAAGCAATTCAAGAATCCATTTAGTTTCAAACCAACGGGAGTTACCCAATTTTAAGGTAACGTCTTCTCTTAAGTTATTTTGTTTTATTTTACTTCTCCAACCACTAAACTCTTTTTATTACATTATTTTATAACAAAACCAGTATACTCAATATACTAGGATATTTTTAAGATAAGTATTCTAACTAAACTTACACACACCTTCATCTAATGGGTGAATAACATATTGTTTCTGGGGATGGAAAACAAACGCATCACGAAACGATGATTTTTCAATTAACTCCTACCGCCTCTAATGGTGTCCATTATGATAGCATTGTATTTATATATGATATATATCATGTTTATTTTTTATTTATGCTTCTGTATTTTTCATTTTTAGGATATCTTTATGGTTTCCATAATGGGTAAACGTGATAATTTCATTTTAGGAAGTGCGGACTACCGCCCCCTCAAAGTGATATGACTCGTTAATGCCTTATGTGGGATGTATAAAGGATGGAGTTAATGATATTATATATGATATTATACTGTAATTATAATATAACAATGTATTATTATTTTTTAATTCCATTAAAATAATAAATAGAAATAGAAGTAGCGTTAATGTGTACGTATGGCTTACCGTCTCCATGAACGGTGCATTTCATTCCCTATCTACAAAATGTTATGTATTATTATAAATATATATATATATACACTGGATATATATGATATATATAATATCTAAATCATTAATATAATTCTGAAGATAATTTATTTTTGACCACATGGACAAATTTTAATTATAACAAGATCATTTTTAACTCAAATTCTGAACATCGACAAAATGTCCGATATGAACTCAAATAATTAACTAACTGTTATTGCAAGGTAATAAGTGATATAAAAGTAATAATAAACATTAAAAATTTTCTGAAACAGGTAGAAATTAACTTAAGTTTATTATTCAGGAAGAACAAGGAACATATGAGTCAAGTGGGACACGAGGTAATTGATTTCTTATCTCACTTTTTATTCTGTGAGATTTCCATTATTCACCACTTATTTATTGCATGTTGTATATTTTGTACTGATGTTTGATATATATTATCATTATTAAATTTATATTTATGGTATTATATTTTTCATTTTGTGGTTGTTAACTTTTTCTCATATGACTCAATTGATTACAACGTGGTAAGGGTTTTTCATCACACTTTTTATTCTCGTGAGATTCAGTCTATATTAGCCACTATTTACTTTTGTGTGGTGGATTTACTACCCATTATTGTATTCCATGTGTAATTTACTTCAATTTATGGGTATTTACATATTCATTGTGTGATCATTCTTTCTTGGGGTGTGTGTTTCGTAAGTTACCAAATCGGTAAGAGAACCTTTCACCCTCCTCTTTTTAAAACACTTCTTTTTTCTATGTCTTTTAATTTATATCTAATTATTTTGGGATATGTTCTTCTATATCCTTATTGATGTAAATTTTATGCCCAATTGATTAGGTATCATTTTCTCTCTCATCAAATTATTTTCTGAATTTTAAAGTGACGATGTTAGGCTGTCGAATTTCTATAAGAAAACTTCTTAACCCAATTTCAATTTTTGGGTTAAACATCTACTTCTTGATTGTGTCATGATATGAATATGTGTGAATAATATCTGATTATTTTATACTTAATATCCACCTATATTGGGTGTATTTAGATTTTTCACACCTAATTATGTAATTGATTTATCTTTAATCTAAGGATACCTTCTTTATAAGGGATTTCATCTCAATTTACATTTCCATTGAGAATTTATTGTTGATATGCACCAATTCATTATTATATGGTGTATATACTATCCTTTGGAATATTATATAATTAATAACTTTATTCTCATGATATTATTATGTTCTGATTAAATGTTTTTCCTCAATTATTTCTATTCTATGATCTCTCATTTTGTTAAAAACTCTTTAACTAAAATATTGTTTTAAATGTTTTAAAGTTTTATTCTTATAAATATTTCACATTAATGTCCATGTTTTAAAAATGTTTTTAAGGATTTATTCATATGGACATGAATGTTTTGAAAAATAAAATTCTTTCAAAATCTTCAAAGTGGTATGGGACACTTTGATTCAAAAATCTCTTTATTTAATACTTTAAAATGGTTTTGAAAATGGTTTGATAAATGATTTGATTTTGTCAATATTTTGAAATTGTATATTTTGATTGCAATGTGGAAATGGTATGTTTCCATTTTGTTTGTTTTATGGGTTATGAATATGTTATGGCTATTAGGAATTTTTTACGTATACGGGTGGTTCCATGATAAACCTAGGGCGGGTGAGCACAAGATAGCTCTCCAGTGCATTGGGTAAATTGATGGAAGTAAACATGAATGTTTCTCCTAAGAGATTTAGGTAATATACCGTGATGGGTATTCCAAATTTGACTCCCTATATAGCTGTGATAGCTACAATGTATGTTTGATATGGATTTCACAATTTACCTTTATGATTTATGATTTCTGTGTGTTATTCATAAATATTATGATTTCATGAGGTATGTTATGATTGAAAATTATGGTTTCATTGTTTTGAATTTATTGAAGGGATAATGTTTTCATTCCTTATTTTATATCCCTTACTGAGCTTTTTATGCTCATAACAAGTTTTTGAAATGTTTTCCATATGACTTAAATATGAATAAGGTTCAAGTATGGGATAAAGGAAAAGTCATGTTATCTAAAATATGGAACAAGACATGACTCTCTTTTTTTAAGAGTTTTTATTTTATAAAAAAATGGATACTGAGTAGAATTTTCTACATGTAATTTTCATGTTGTTATGTAAATGTTATGACCTAATTCTCTAAAACTCTAAACCTGAAAGGATCCTTAATGTGAATTATCCATTTAATTCAAGATTATGTAATGTTTAAGTTCGGGTCCTTACAGTTGGTATAAGAGGTCGGTTTAAATAACTTTAGAGGTTAGGGTGCTATTTAAGCATAAGTGACATAACCATGATGTTTATCATATTAGAAAGAGTCATTGTTATTTTAGATAAATCGAATGAGTTTAAGATAACATGAATAAGTATATATTAGTGTTTACCCTCCTTATAAGATAATATATGACTATTTTATGGATAAACTCACACTGAAGTTTTTGGTTTTAGTAAATGGTTGGATCTAGCAGGAACCAATGTAACAATAGATGTGAAGGAAACTGTAGTAGTTTTCTTAATGAGATAATGAATGAGATAAGAGCTGCAATGATAACTATTGTGGTTAAAATATGTTATGGTTGTTTTTTAGGAATTTATATCATTTTTAGGAATGTTATAAAATTATATAGTCTTAGATAAAGGACAACCTACTGGAAGGGTGAAAACCTATCATGTCTGGCAAGGCTTCAGGAATTAAACCCACAACCGAATGGCGACAAGGGCATATCGCTTACCACTGGCCAATATGAAGTCTATGGTTAGTATAACTAATTATTTAAGTTAAATGATTTTATGGATAAAGAATAATTTGATCTTATGTTTTATCAAATTTATATCCTTATTATAGAAATGATTTGGTAATTAAGTGATAAATGTAATTTTGGAAGATATTCTTTCTTTTGGGGAATAATATATACCTATGGAAAATGGAATACTATGGGATTTAAATTGTGGAGTAACGGTTGAAATTTTATTTTTATAAGAATTTATGTTTTATTTTGGAAATATGGATATTTGGGTTATTTATGGAAATGACTAACCTATCATAGAGAATATGTGATTATGTTAATTACACTTTAGTGTGAGACATTAAGAGGAGTCAATTTTATTTGAAGATAAATGTTAAGATTTACTGTGGAAGACTATGTGATAAAATCATTCTGAGTTTTGGGTTTCAATATTATTTAGGACTATTTTGAATAATTTTAAGGATAATTGTATATTGAATGGTATTTCTTGAACTTTGGGTTCTTTTGGTTGAATTTTGGAGATTAAGAGTAATACTTTTTTTATAAAAGATTATCCTTTTGGGAATTATCTAATCACGTACTAACCAATTTTGGTTTTGGTTAATGTATAAAGATAGGGAAAATATATGGTAAATATTTTGGGGACCATGTTATTCTCTAGAAGTTTATTATAGTGCTTTCAATGTGAACAAGTCATCTTGAATACGTACCGTTTGGATAAAAGATGAGTTGGTGGTAGAATTTTATTAAAGGATGGAACTCTACATGACGACTAAGTATATTTCTTTATGATATTAGTCTTGTTATTAATAAGATTATTCAACTCTATGAAAAGGGATCTTGAAGAAAAAAATTTATAAACCCTCTTTTATCATCAGACTTTTACCCAACCACAAATTTATGGTATTATGGTGGTTAACTTTCTATGATCAAGTTCTCTATCACTCTCTATTAATCTATGAGAGTTAGTTTCTCTTACATATCCATGATTTCATGTAATCCTAGTATCTGTTATCTCAGGTAACCTTTTTACTTCTCTGCCTTTATTTTAAAGTGATAGTTTTATTGACCCTTTTTATGATGTGGGACTCTCAATGATGTTTCCGAGCCCAATTTTAAAATTGCAAGGATGCAATTTCCAAAAGGGGGGAAGGATGTAACATCCCAGGTAAATAATGAGTGTGACATTTTAATATTTATTAATATTAGTGGATTAAGTATTAATTTTACTCTAAAGGGGATGTTATGGTCGATGGCGTACCTGATACGCAACAATGGGTTTCTTTGAAATCTTATGTTGCACACTAATAATATAATATTATTATTTTAAATGGTAGTTAATGCCTAGCCATTTTATTTGTGCGAATGAATAGAACTAACTAAAATATGATTATACATTTTTGTTGAATATTTTTACATTTATCCAATAAAATTTAAAGTCTTAAAATAAGTAAAGAATTCAATTTTAAGCATAACTACTCTAATATTCAATAAAAGGTTGATTTACCTCCTTTTATTGGAGAATCCTCTTTAAATCTAGTTTTGGTCATTTATATATGTTCTATTTGAAAAAATAAAATTCTCATTTAGATTTGGGACATCAAAATTTACTTTGGATGAAATTTCTGTCTTTTTCTGATAATGTTCATTTTTTATGAATAGTAAAAAATATTGTATTATAATTCAAAAATGTGTTTTAATATAATTTATTTATATCGTTAGATTATCTTTTTAATTGGTTATAAAGATTAATTATAATATATATTTACCCTTTTATCCAATGTTGGACATTGAAATTAATTCCACTTTGAAAGTGGACAAAAACAAGTGTCAATCTTTTGATAGTTAATATTTCTTAAAAACAGGCTTATTGTTTTGACAGCGAGAATTAATTTTACATTAATTTATTCCACTTATGTGATTTGAATTTTGAAAAATGGATTCCATATTTTTATTCAGTAGTTCCAAATTGTTTAAATAGGTAACTTCTATTTTTAGACATTTAAAATATTTACTTCAGTAAATATTTTATTTACCACGATTAAAAGGTAAATATAGTAAATATAGGTAAATTATAATATTATAATAATATTAAATTACCATAACATGTGTCCTAATATTAATTTCTAGTACATATCAGACCATGGGCATACTTGGGTCAAACTTGGGACCCCATGGAGCCACATGGGAGTAATAATGACACTTTATATTAATTAATTTAAAGTAAAGACAAAATTGACATAAACAAATATCTTTTAGTAAATAAATTTTTACATGGGGTAATATAAGTTATCCTATAAACTATAAATATTCTCTAGAAATATAAAAATATTTCTTACATCATGGTATTTTTTTTAATTTTTGGACAGCAAATAAATTAAATTATTTATGACACAATATTGATGCAATATTTACCTCATTAATAAATGATTTAAATAACTGAGATTATAAATATTAAAACAGTATCCAAAACCTATAAAATTCTTATTGGATGATTTTATTTCGACCATGAGTCATCTTAAATTCTACTTTAATGATTATTTGACCTTTTTAAACTGAATATGAGGTTATAATAAAATAATTGTTTCAAACTTTCCTAAAGATTCTCTATTCTCCCTTATAAAAATCCCTCAATTCTAACCAATTACTCACACCTCTAAAGAATTTTTTTCTTGTCCAAAATCTACCAAATTAATCTCCCTACATCCCTCTCCTCCACCTATAAGCCTTTCCTTAGTCAGAAGGCACTTCAAAAAGTCCATTTGGTTCAAACCAAAGGGAGTTACCAAAATTAAATGTAACGGTTTCTCTTAAATTCTTTTCTTTTATTTTACTTATCCAACCCCTAAACTCTTTTTATTCCTTTATTTTATAACAAAACCAGTATCCTAAATATACTAGGATTTTTTTATAAGTATTCAAACTACACTTACACACACCTCCATTTAATGGGTAAATAACATACTATTTCTGTGAATGGAAATCTAACGCCTCACGAAGCGATGATTGTTCAAATATCTCCTACCGCCTATTATGGTGTCCATTAATATGGAAATGTATTTATATATGATATATATTACGTTTTTCTTCTATATGATTCTGTAATTTTTATTTAAAAACATACCTTTATGCCTTCCAAAATGTGTAAACACGATAATTTCATTTCAGGAATTGCGGACTACCACCCCCTGAAGGTGATATGATTCGTTCATGACATACATGGAATGTATAAAGACAGGGTTAATGAGATTATATAACATATATATCATATTATATTATAATGTAACTATAATATACCTATGTATTATTAAGTTTTCATTCCATTAAATATTAAATAGAAATGAAAGTAGTGTTCATGCGTACGTACAGCTTACCGTCTCTATGAACGGTGCATTTCATTTCATATCTCTAAAATGTTATGTATTATTATAGATATATATATATATACACTGGATATATATAATATATATTATTTCTAAATCATTAATATCATTCTGGAGATAATGGAGTTTTGACCACATGGACAAATTGTAATTATAACAAGTTCATTTTTAACTCAAATTCCGAACATCGAAAAAATGTCTCATATGAACCCAAATAATTAACTAACTGTTATTTCAAGGTAATAAGTAATATAAAAGTAATAATAAACATTAAAAAATTTATGAAGAAAGTATAAATTAACTTAAGTTTATTATTCTGGAAGAACAAGGAACATACGAGTCAAGTTGGACACGAGGTAAGTGATTTCTTATCTCACTTTTAATTCCATGAGATTTCCATTGTTCACCACTTATTTATTGCATGTGGTGTATTGTGTACTGAAATTTGATATATATTATCATGATTATATTTATATTAATGGTATTTTGTGATTCATTTGGTGGTTATTATCTTTTTCTCATACGAATCGATTGATTACGACATGGTAAGGGTTTTTCATCTCACATTTTATTCCTGTGAGATTCATGCTATATTAGCCACTATTTCCTTTTTTTGGTAGATTTACTTACCATGATTTTATTCCTTTTGTAAGATAAATTAATTTATGGGTATTTATATATTCATTGTGCGATATTTCTTTCATGGGTTGTATGTTTCATAAGTTACCAAATCGGTAAGGAAACCTTTCACCCTCCTCTTTTTAAAAGACTTATTCTTCTTATGTCTTTTAATTTACATATTATTATGTTGGGATATGTTATTCTATATCATTATTGATGTAAATTTTATATCCAAGTGATGAGATATATTTTTCTCTCTCATCAACTTATTTTATAAATTTTAAAGTGACGTCGTTAGGCTGTCGAATTTCTGTAAGAAAACTTCTTAACCCAATTTCAATTTTTGGGTTAAACATCTACTTCTTGATTATTTCATGCTATGAATATGTGTGAATAAACTCTGATTGTTTTAAACTTAATATACACTTGTATTGGGTGTATTTATATTTTTCACACATAATTATGTAATTGTTTTATCCTTAATCTAAGGATACCTTCTTTATAAGGGATTTCATCTCAATTTACATTTCCCTAGAGACATCATTATTGATATGCACCAATTCACTCTTATATAGCATATATACTATCCTTTGGAATATTATATCATGAATACCTTTATTATCATGATATTATTAATTTCTTATTAAGTGGTATTTTTCAATTATTTATATTCTTGGATCTTTTATTTTGTTAAAAAACTCTTTAACTAAAATATCATTTTAAATGTTTTAAAGGTTTATTATTATAAATATTTCACATTAATTTCCATGTTTTAAAAATGGTTTTAAGGATTTATTCATATTTACATGAATGTATTTAAATTTAAATTTCTTTCAAAATCTTCAAAGTGGTATGAGACACTTTGATTCAATAATATCGTTATTTAATATTTTAAATGGTTTCGAAAATGGTTTGATAAAAGCTTTGATTTTGTCAATATTTTGAAATGATATATTGTGATTGAAATGAGGAAATGTTATCTTTTCATTATGTTTGTTTTATGTGTTATAAATATGTTATTTATATTGGGTATTGTTTACATATATGGGTGGTTACATGATAAACCTAGGGTGGGTGAGCCCGAGATAGCTCTCCAATTCATTGGGTAACGTGACAGAGGTAAACATGAATGTTTCTCCTAAGAGATTTAGGAAATAGAATATGATGGGTATTCCAAATTTTACTCCCTATGTAGCTGTGATTGCTACAATGTAAGTTTGATATGGATTCCACAAGTTACCTTTATGATTTATTATTTCTGTGTGTTATTCATAAATCTTATGATTTCATGAGGTATGTAATGATTGAAAAGTATGGTTTAATTGTTTTGTATTTATTGATGGGATAATGTTTTCATTCCTTATTATATATCTCTTACTGAGCATTTTGTGTGCATCCCATGTTTCTAAAATGTTATCCACGTGACTTAAAGATGAATAAGGGTCAAGGATGGGATCAAGGAAAAGTCATGATGTCTAAAACATGGAACTAGACATGATTATTTTTTTCATAAGTTTTTATTTTATGAAAAAAATGGATACTAAGTATAATTCTCTACATGTAATATTCATGTTGGTATTAAAATTTTATGACCTAATTCTCTAAAACTCTAAACCTGAAAAGACAATCAATGTGAATTATCCATTTAATTCGAGATTATGTAATGTTTAAGGCCGGGTGCTTACAATAAATATGATTATGGTTCCATTATAAGTTAATTACATGGTAAAAAACACTATACAGGAGGTTAATTCATGTACGCCCAAAAGGAAATTGAAAGGTAAATGGATTTATAGTCTGAATTTTATTTCTAAAAGACTTATGTCATATTCACTAATCGTTTATTTTCTATGGTGTATATACCTCCCTATGATATGTTATACCATTAATTTAATTTATTTTGTGATATTAAAAGTTTCAATTGATGTGATTATTTCATAGATCCCATGATTCAAATGATACACAAGTAGTAAGGGATTTTGCATCAAATTATATTTCATTGAGGCTTATTTTTTTATGCACCAATTCAATTATATGTGGTTTATATACTTTCCCTTTTAACATGTAATATCATTATTCATCCATACATCATGGTGTTTTATGTTTCAATTTTGAATTATATCATCCAAGGGGATTTTACTTGAAAATTACTAAGTGGTAAAATTTTATTGTACAACCTCAATTCCTTTTTTGTTTGTTAACTATTTTCATGAAACAAACACTTTATTATAATAATTTTCCATTGGAAATATATTTCTTTTAAATACTTATAATTTTTTATGATGGATATGATTATTTCCTAAAACCATATACGATTTTTCATAAGGTGTATAATTTTAAAGTTATTTGTCTTGTTGGGGAAATATTGATAAATATGTATCATTTACTCAATACAGATATTTGATAAGGCATGTTATTTGGTATTTAAATTTATTATTATACATATGAGTAATTTTTTGGAAAATTATTATATGATTTTGGGACTAATTAATGAAATTCCCTCAATGCATCGGTAGTCTCATGAGATTAATACATTTGGAGAAAAGCCCTTCATGTTTGTTTAAAAGAAGATAAAAACTATTCACAGGATAAATATTGAAAATACTGTCTTTTGAAAGGTCTTGACACAAATTATATGGGTTTCTACCCACATACTTAAACTATCTTGAGGATATATCTTGATAGTAACTATCTTGAGGATATATCTTGATAGTTCAGATGTCCAACATTATGCATTCTATTATTATTGTTATTCCATGTGATTATTTGATTAGTTAGAATATCCATGGTCAATTTTCAATCTCATTTGATTATTTATATGAAATTATTCTATCAACTTTTATTTACCTCTCTATCTTGATTATACTCATTGATTCACAATTATTTATGATGTACTTAACCCTTACTGAGAATTTGAGATCACCCTTATTTTGTTTCTTTTCCCTAGAATTCCATGAAGTTTACTAAGAAATATTTACAATGATATTATAGAGGGAATAAGGTTATCCTTGAAAAAATAATGTTTTCATTATTATATTTAGTTTTAATGTAATACTTGAGTATATATCTAGTTTACCAAGACTACTAATTTGATTGGTCCTTCAGGATTTGATTCCTCGTAATCATGCTATTGTAATGGTAGCAAGAACCCTCTTCAAGCTACTGGGATTAGGGTCGTTGTAGTTGATATCAACGGAAGTTTATTAGAAATGTTTGGAAACAATATTTATTAAAAAATAGATTAGGGAACATAACCCAAAGATCAAATTTGATGATTATCATAGAAGCACATATGTCTTCATTAACTTAAGATTAATGGATACCATCACAAGATTATGAGATTAAGGTTGATCATAAGTTCTAAGTCTTAAATGTCTCTTTTTTAGGTTTTATATAATGGGATTTTACAAGATTAAGGGTATTTTGGATGGAATCTATGGAAATACAAGTCATTAGTTTAGTATATTTTTTTGTGGAAAAGTTATTTGAGGAATAATGCCTTTACATTTTAAAGACATGGGTTTAATGGTATTGATAACATTTATTGATATTATAATCATTAATAAAATGGTAATAATAGTCAAAATATATTATTAGGTTTTTTCAAAAATATGTGTGTTGTCTAGAAAACTGTAGAGAGAGGTTATTTAATGATTAAATTTCCAGGATGTCAATCATATATTTAAGAACTTCATATAAATTATATTAATATAGTTTAGAAAAAGGGACATTATGCATGAAGGGTGATAAATCATTGAATCCATCAAGGAAGTGGGGCTTGAAATCATGACCATATGATGATAATAATTTCAATCCTACTACTATACAATGTGATTTCCATGTTAATTTATCATTTCTTTTAGCTAAAAAATTTGATGAATAAATATTAATGATGAAACAGTAGTATCACTATTAATGTTTATTGATTAATGTATTAAACATATTTTCTTTGGAAAATATTTAGAGAAATATAAAAATACTTTTTACACTTTTATTTATCTTATGAACTATTAAAAGTGAATTCTAGTGCTTTAGCAATAAGAAAAATTCAGTTTTGGGTATTAATTTTATGGAATAAAGGGAATAAATTGGAAATTGGTCTAATCAGAAACAAAGGACGAAATTGTTCTTATAAAATACAAACATATCAATTAATTATATTTCATTATATTGAGTAAAATAATTCATCAACCACAGGAGAAAAAACTTGAACAAAAATTTTATCATATTACGTTCATATCTTATAAATCAGATGGTCTTTTAAATCATCACAGATTTATGGTCTTGAGGACCTTAAAATTCCATTTATCACTCACTTTATTTTCATCATTAACCTCAATAACCCTCTATAGTTATTTACTCTGTTCATCTATGTCTATGTTTTCATTACCCACCTATGTTCTCCAACGTGGGAACCAATTTTCATGACATGTGTTCCTCACACTCTCTATTATTAAGAAGATATTTCATTAACCCATTTATGATGTGGATTTTTAACAAAATAATTTTCAAAATATCAGACCCTAAATTAATAATATAATGTTTAAATTTTGTGGATGCAATTTATTTAAGGTGGGGTGAATGTAACTCCCAAAAATTTTAAAATATAAACATCATATTTGATAGCATGTATGATACGCAACACCAAGATTAGAAGGGAATATAATATCCCAATAATTTACAAATATATTTTATATTTTAAAATAAATTCAATCTTTATCCTGAAATTAATGCAACACTGAGTTAGCTTGTATTACATGCAACAACGACTTTCTTCAATGGCTTGTGTTACACGAAAGATCGAGTTTTACCGGATACTATTAATATTATTATATAAAATGAAAATTATAGGATAGTCATTAAATTAAATTTTATGAATAGGATTAAATAAATTATAAAATTATATGGTCGAATTCAATATTTACTACGTTATTATAAATGAATATAAAAATTAATTGAATATAATGGAAATGTTTTTATAAAAAAACTATTTTTATGCTCACAAAATAATTTTATTCTAATAAATTAAATTAATTACTATTATTGAATGATATTAATAAATTTATATATTATATATTGAATAAAATATTTTTTACGATCATCCAATATATTTTATAGGCATAAAATATGAACAAACCCAATATTACGGATAAAAAGCTATATTTTTATAAAGATATTTTTGTCGCCTTTTAATATCCCACTTATTTTAGAACTATTTTTTGAAAATATTATAAATGTTATTTTTAAAATTCAAATTCATTTTTAAAATTTTAATGAAAAAATTATCTTGTAGTCAATTTATTGTATTTGTTCTGAGAAGTTTCATTTTTTGATGAATAGTGAAAAATACTAAATTTTAATTGAAAACCGGATTTTTGTCTAACTAATTTATATGGTTAAATTATATTTTTAACTTTTTTAAATTCACAATACTTAAATTAAATTTATATTAATCTAATTTAGGTAGTTTTAAAAATATTTATATCTAAATTATTTATAAAAAGTTAGTAAACATTTGACCATTTTTACTTTAAAACCCTATTTTCTTATCCCGTTTGAAAAAATAATTTTAAAATAATTATCGATAATTATATGATTCTAATTTTGAAAAATATATTATATATTTTTAATAAAAATATATATAATTTATAATAAGTCCAAATTAGTTTTTGACCGTAAATATTAGTTAAATAAATTAAAATTAATTACAGTGCTTAAGGTAAAATTAAGCTTAGCAGGGGACTAAACTCTAAACTTACAGGGGGAAATGACCAATAAACATATCCAAACCCCATTTTATAGAAATATTTAGACCATATACTCTATTTACTCAAAAAATTAATTATTTTAGTCACATGAAATAAAGGATATCTCTCAATAGTGTTTACCTTTTTATATTTACAATAATGTCACTCCTCCTCCATAATAAAAAGGCACACACCCCTGTCACTTCTTCACACCTCTAAAGCCATTTGGCCTGACAAAAACCCTAAAAAAAGTCAACTAAAACTTCCCTCTAACCATCCTATAATTGTTTTTACACATAAATAAAATCAAGTAAGGCATTTTAAATAAACCAAAATGAGTTATCTGAAGAAGAGGTAACGTTCTTCAATGAGAACATTTGTTTTATTTCTTTATACACCCCTTAAATTATTCTTATATCATGGTTATAAAATAAAATAAATATATTAAATCTAATTATATATTTTTATTTCAAGTTTACGACCAAAAATATTTACACACTACAATAAAATTGGGTATGTAATCATCATTCATGTGTACGGCAGACTACCGCCTTACAGACCGATGTCATTTGTTCTTTCATTTCCACCTTTAAAGGTTATGAATAATGATGTATTTATAGTTTATATATGATATATATGATATTTATAATGTATTTTTTTCTTTTTAATTACTATATAACACATACCTAAATGATTTCCATTTTGTGGGAATATGGTAACATCGTTTGTCGACATGTGGACTATCGCCTCCTCAAAGCAATGTGATTTTTTTACACATTATATGGAATGTATTGAGAATAGTTTTAATAAAAATATATTATATATATGAAATAAATATGATACTTTAATAATAATATACACATATATATTATTTAGTTTTCTTTCTTTAATACAAAAAGAAAATGGAAACAACGTGCATGCGTATGTACGGTCTAGAGTCTCCATGAACGCTGTATTTCTTCTCCTATCCCTAAATATTATGGATTACTCTAAAAACATATATAATGAATATATATTATATTTATATAATTTTTTTACATTATATATATTGTTTAATCATGATCGACATAAGAGGAACAAAAAATAACAAGTCCAAACATACTCAAAAAAACTAGGCAATTAACACCTGAAATAGTGAAAATAGTGAAATATTATTAACAAACGGGTAATAAGATATTATAAGAAGATCATATATGATATTATAAATATGATTATAGTTCTTTTATAAGTTAATAAAATTATTAAAATCACTATACCATTGCTTAAATCACATACAACCAAGAGGAAACCATGAGGTAAGAGGATTTCTAGTCTTACTTTTATTTTTATGATACTTCTAACATATTCACCACTTGTTTATTTTGTGTGGTGTATATACTAACCTATAAAATGTTATATCTGGAATTTAATTTAATTCTGGATATTAAAATTTTCAATTGATGATATTATTTTATATATCTCCTGATTCCAAAGTTACTCAAGTGGTAAGGGATTTTGTCTCAAATTACATTTCATTGAGACTTATTTGTTTTTATACACCAATTAACTTCTATGAAGTATATATAATACCCATATTGACACATAATATCATTATTAATACACAATTCATGTTATTTTAAACTTCACTCTTGATTTATATCATCTAAGGGAATTTGACTTAAAAATTACCAAGTGGTAAAAGTTATCATATAATCTCAATTCCTTTTGTGATTGTTAAATTTCTCTTGGAACAATCACTTTATTGTAATAATTTTTAATTGTAAATTATATTTATTTTAAATATCCATATTCTTGCTTTATAGATATAATTATATCCTAAACCATGTACCATTTTTTTATAGGGTGTATACTTTGAAAGTTATATGATTTATTGGGGAAATATTGATAAATCTGTATCGTTTACTCAATACGTATATTTGATAAGGCGCATTGTTTATTATTTAAATTGATTATTAGATATATGAATAATTTTTGGGTAGTATATGGTTTGAATACTGGTTAATGTTGGACCCTTTATGCAGCGATAGTATCATGGTATGAATTCAATTAGTGAAAAACCCTACATGTTTGTTTCCAAGAAGTTTTAAACTGTCTGGAGGATAGATCTTTACTATAGTGTCTTTTGAAAGTTATTAAAATAAATTAGATGGTTTTCTACCCAATGAAATAAACTTTATTGAGTATAGATCTTGATAGTAACTATCTTGGGGATAGATCGTGATAGTTCAAATGTCCAGCATTATGTATTATATTATTATTGTTATTGAATATGATTAGATAGAATATCCAGGGTCAATTTTCAAGATCATGTGATTATTAATATGGAATTATTTAATCATACTTTATTTACCTTTCCATATTGATTATTCTCATCAATTTATTTTTGTTTTCCCTTACTTAACCCTTACTGATCATTTGAGTTAACCCTTATTTTGTTTCCTTTCCCTGGGATTCCATGAAGTTTACTAAAAAATATATATAATTATATGATATAAATAATAAGTTTACCATCAAAAAAATTATATTGTAATCTGTGTATTATAAATGTAATTTATAACTCATGTATATGTCTAGTTTCTTAAGACTACTAAATTGATCAATCCTTTGAGACGAGTTCCCTTGTATTTTATGTTAATTTCATGGGATTAGGAACTTGCTTGAGGCTATTGTGGTTTTGTCGCTACACTCCAACTCACAAGATCCATGCCCCCATATTCCTTACATCCTAATTCTTCACTTAATTCATTCATCTATCCTTGGTTATAGAGTTACAGTTGTTGGAGCTCTAGGAGAAGAGGAATCTGAGTAGACTTATTGGGGGATTCTCTTTCTCTTTATTATTTTCATTATAATTAGAATGTTAGGATCAACCATATATAGGAGATGAGGGGGTGCAGATTTTTATGTTTTATTCCTTGTGGAACCCAGATGTTACATTATTAATTTTTATCCTAATTCTTTTAATTGATTGTCCTTTGAATGGATGGTCTTATGGGGAGGGTGAGGTAATGATAATTGAATCATAATACCTTGAATGAAGTAATGATCATGGAATATTGATGTCTTGGGATTTTGTGGAAACATTATTATAGATACTGCACTTAATTAATAATCGTGAGGGGTGATGGAAACCATATGGGGACCCTTGGCATCATGAGTGGTACCTAGACTATCATGATAGTGGACTATAAGGAATTTTTTATGATTATGATGCACTTATATTGGTTAATCCATATGAAATGAATAATGAGGGTGATCACTAAACTAAATCTCCCACATATATAAAATTAAATCAAAATCCCTTTATCTTTTTTTCTTTTTTACATTTCTTTATACCACACATGCACACACTCATAAAATATAAAATCAAAACATCTCAATTCTTGCATGTTTTCAATCTAAACATACTTCATTGATATTTTTTCACATTCAACACACATAAGTGAATCAGTAGACGATAACACATTTCCTTATAGAGATTCTACAATAATTAATAGTATTTGTAATCACATTTTCTACAACAACTTTTCATTTTAGGATTCACAATTTTGAATTGGTGGAAGAATAATTTGTGTGAGAATTCTATTTTAGTAAAATTAGATACAGATTTTTTAGTTGTTCACAGAATAATATTTTTATTTAAAGTAGATTTTTAAAATGGGGGTCATGTACATAACCCTTATAGAATATTACTACTTCCTAGTATAGTTGAATCACTTATTTTCAATAGAATCTATTTTTTGTTCAATCCAATATTAGTGGACATGGATGTTACACCCGAATGTTTTTATAAAATATATTCTTTAAATAATTTATATTCTTCAGTAGTTTTTTTACACACAATCATGAGTTTAAACAAATTGTGAGACACACTTATTATAATATTATCATTATATCCTTGATGTTAGGTTACTGGGAATAATTATAACTAACTTATGAAAATTCATTGTGCATTCATTGGCTATCAATTATTTATGAAAAATATAAATCTATTAGATATTTTTATTTTTTTTAGTGAATTATTTTTTGTAATGAAATTAATGAGATATATATGTGTTATATACTTAATAAAATATTTTTTATGTTCTTCCAATGCGTACCAGAAAAGGTTAGTCAGAGAAAACCCCTAACCATTTATTAAAATAAATGAAAAGAACATAAAACAAGCCCCACAAGACCAAAACAGCAACTACATACCATAAAAATAAAACTCGTCACCACCTCCATGGTAAAAAGATTCATCCATAGTCACTGATTCCCATTCCTAGATTTCATAACGATTCAAAACCTTGGCATACTTCTTTCAAAGATTCAACCGATTTAATGAAAGGAACTCATTAGTAGTTTGCAAAACTTTATTGAATCTAGAGACTAACTCCACCTTCTTTCATGATAGATAACCTAGTGGACATCATATTTGGCAGATAAGAGTAATCCTTCCTCAGCCTTCTTCACATCAAAGTAATTATATTGTCATGGTTCCCAGACAACATCTTCTTACCACCTTGGACAACGTCACTATATGAGGCCCTGACCATTCCACCATCATTTTCTTTGTCACTGTCAAACATATCCCCCAATTTTTTAGGGATATTTATATCTTGATAAATCTCTAATCGGTTCTAATGAAGCTGACAGTTAGTGTCAATCATAGACAAGCATTGTTGGTTCTCCAACAATTCCTGACCTTCACATATCCCTTTTTTTAACCTCATTCATTGTAACATCCTCCTGCAAAGTGAGATCGGTCTACATGTTGGAACCATCATGAATAAAAATAACCTCCTCCATGCCCTAATTCTTCAGCCCTTGAAATCGATTTCCCGTAGAAACAGTGATCGTCACACCTTCATCATCATCAGCCCAGCCATTGAACCCATCAACACAGACCTTTGAAATCCCCACAATTGGCCTATCATCACATACAACAGACTCCATTTTTTCCACTGCCCCATGTCATTTCCCCTTAGTCTAAACATCATCCTTGATGCTGCTAATCAACCTACATTTAGAACCAGGGCCAGCCTTACCAGAGACACCCTTGGCCACAACCTGTTTCTCATTATCCACCACCATTAGATCAGTTTTAAGCCTATCAAAAACAATAGTGACCATTATATTGTAGGAGGCCACTAACTTTTTTCCCATTGTCACTGCATCCCAGTTCTCAAACCTAGAATCCTTTCCATGAACCACATTAGGCAGCAGCCTCTGCCCCTCACATGTCCTCGCCTTCAGATCATTCCTCCTGGTCCTACCTCCAACATGACAGTGTGATACCAGATACCCTAGAAGACAACAGTTCGAGCAATAGTTAACCTTGAATTCAAAAACCATGGCCTATCTCCAACTAAACTCCACACAAACAATGATCCAAATCCATTACACCGGAGGCTTCAACACGACCACCTCAACACAAATGTGTGGGTTTATCGGATAACACACGGTAGAAGTGCGGATATCAGAACACAAAAATTTACCCACCATGTTTCCAATCATTCTAAGAATTGCATAATTTTGATATGGTAAAAGGAGTTGAGGAAAACTTACCCATCTCGTAATGTAGGATGGGTCACCATTCATGTAGAGGTCTAACGACCATCAAAGAAGGAAGAACTTGCATCCATTGCAACAACATGGAGCGTTGTTCTATGCCCAGATCAGATCATACAATGCGTATTTTAGACATAGGATATGAATAAAACCCTATTTGATGTATAAATCCCTTTTTTAAGTTTAATTTTACACCTTTTAATGGAGAACCCATTTTAAATTAATATTTTGAAAAATTAACAATTTATATATGACAATATAAACATGTTATTTTGAAGAGGGATAAAAAAGTTAAATATGTCTCACCCAAACTTTAATAATTAAATTATTTTTTATATAAGTTTATATAGAAGATAAATTCAATTATAAGTACTCATTTGAAAGATAAATTGTTTTTATTTATCATAACAATTTATTTGTAATTTTTAGGAAATAAATAATTACCTTAAATACTTATACTTGGATGATGAAAAAATTAATTAATTGATGAGAAATCAGTAAAACAATTTTTATTAAAATATTAATAACCATTAAAAGGCCCCAAAACTTGAAAAAACCTTATTTTTTGAGTATATCGTGACCATAATCATGTAAGGGTTAACTTATTGAATATTTTTAGTCTTATATAAGAGATTTTGACACTTTTATTGTTTTATTTAAAGTGAATATAAATTTGTCACATTCATTTTTTAAAAGAGTAGCATTTTTAATGTTGGGTTTTTAGAAGAAAAATTAGACTACAAGAATTATTCTAATATATAATAGATTTAAATAAATTTTTTAATTTATTTTTAATTTTTACTCAAAAATATTTATATTAAATAATTACAAAAAATTGAGGGAGTAATTATTTTATTAATGAAGAGATCAAATAAATGATATTTAAAATATTTTAATAAATATAATTTGGGATAATTATTATGTAAAATGAATTTTCTAGAATAACTTGAACCCATAGGGATATACTAAAATATTTTTATCAAGGTTCACTTCTTATTTTTATATTTTTAAAAATCCATGAAATAAATAATGTCAAAATTGTCACTATTGATATTTTGTCAAAATATGGTTTTCTTAAATTATTTAAAAAACATAAATCATTTTTAAAAATATATAATAATTAATATATGGTCTAAAATGTTATAAATTATTCATTTATTGTCTAATTGACTTCAAATAAGTAAATATTTTACCCTTTTAATATTGAAATATTTGTTACACAAGTTAAAAATCAAATAGAATAACTAAGTGTTAATTAAAATGATAATGCTTAAATTGAAATAACCACTTATCTAAAATTTATTTATTGATGATATTACAACCCTATATCATATAATATTTAAAATTGGGATATTTTTTATGTTTTTAGGTTGTGTTTTATGTTATTATAAATTAATACTTTTGAGGTTTCCAAAAGTGCCCCTCGCCTCAATTATAAAAGGGCACTTCTTCCCTCAACTCTTCACTTCATTTTGAGCCTTCAATCTCGACCATAACCTACGCATTTCCATTATAAACTTCCCTAAAAATATTCTATAGGTATTGGTCTTCTTTAAAGACTAACTCTAGTGCTCTAAGAGGATATTTAGAGGAGCCACGATGAAGAAGAGGTAATATCATTTACTAATTCTTTAAAACTTCTTTCTTATTATCCCACCTCATGAGTTGTTTCATTATAAATTTTTAACTCCAATAGTACGTATATACTTATAGATTATTAATATCAAACAACCATATTCCACCTTCTATGAATCCTGTGAAAAATCAAATCACCGTGCATGCGTACGTATGACTTACTGTCTCCACGCCGTGGTGTAATCTGTTTTTCAGCACCACCTTACTTGGATGGTTATAATGATGGAATTAAAAAATATATATATGTGATTAATATAAAATTATATTTATTCTGATATACTATACACCATCCACTTCAATAGCATTCAACAATTATGGGAATGATATCATGGCGCGTGTGTACGTACGACTTACTGTCTCCATGGTGCGATGTGATTCGTTCTACATAATATTAATTAAATCATGATTAAAAAAATGGATTAAATGAATAAATATGATATATATTATAATAATACTATTCTTTAAATGATAGAATTATAACCTAAAAAGATAAATAATAACTTATCTGACAAAACATTCATAAGAATATAAAGTAGTGAATACCCAAATAACAAGTAACATTGAAAGGTTACTAACAAACGAATGAAAATATGATAATAAATGTTATCATAAAAATTATTATGATTATTGAAAAAATAATTAACATTATTTAAATCATTATACAGGAGTTTTGGATATATACGAAGCATATCAGACCTAAGGTAAGGGATAACATTGCAAATCTCGTTTTTAACCGAGATTGTTTATTCGTAAGTATTTACTAGGGTATATTTATCATCCACGTATATATTTCATAAATATGAATTAAAAAAAAATAATTATATCCTTATATAATTTTTTAAATTCAATTTTACCCATTTGTTAATTTTGACCAAATAGTATGAATTGAATATGTTTTCGTTTTCTGTACGAGGTGCTTTTTGACTTTTCTGGCAAAAGTATGAGAGGAATGTTTTTTTAACTTGTACGGAATGAATGGATTTTTACACATTCATAATGCCTTATTTACTTAAAGCTTCCCATAAAATTTTACAAGGTTATTTCCACATAAAATGATTTATTCTAAAATTCTGTGGCATTTTGAGGAAGGAAAACATTTTTGAAGAAGAAAGGCTATTTTCCTCAAGATTAATTTCAAGTGTTTTCTCAGAATTTTTTTCCATATAAGATAAAAATCTTTAAATAGGTTTATATTTATATACTTGTTATTAATATGATTTTATTGGTTTACTATGAAATTTTATTTATGAAATACATTTGTTTTATATCAATTATGATGGAATGATATTTAAGAAACCCATTTTATTTCATGGGTTATGCTATGGTGAATTTTCTTATGTTTTGTGGAACACGTAAGAATGGTTTCATTATGAGATGGGTGGGACCTGTATCTTCATCCAATTAATTGGATGAAGATTTTTATCTCATCATATAGACATTACTATAATGGAATGTAAATTGGGTTTAGTAATACAGGGCTGAAACGAGGAGTGAACTCAGTTCAGTAATGTACTTTGTCTGTTATGATGGTCTTGGAAATGATCCTTTACTAATATGAAATAATTTTCTATGATTATGTGTGTATTATATGAAATTTCATGTCTTATGTTATAAAAATTGGGATTACATTTCACTTTTATGATTTATCCCATGACATGATATTATGATCCTTTATATACAGGATATGATTTTCAAATGTTATGTTCTTATGATTATGATATGATTGACATTCCCCCTTGTTTACCCTTACTAAGAATTTGAGATCACCCTTTCATATGTTTCTTTTCCTCAGGTCAAGAAGAAGGGTATTAATTAAGATATATCAAAAAGGAGTCTAGTTATGAAGAAATAAATGGGAGACAATGTAGATGTTTTATGAACCAGTTTTTTATGTTTCCCAGCTTCTAAAGACACTAAACCTATATGAACCCAGTGTGGTTTTTTGTTAAGTTTTGTAATAAATATTCTTCAATTTTTAAGTAATATATATATATATATAGTATGTGCCATTATAATGGAATACTCTTAGATTCACTTAATATGGTTGAATCATTTAAACACTATAAATGTATTTTATGATTAATATTGTATGACTTGAGTTTTAATATTTTTTATGTTTTCTTCTAGTATAAATTATATTAGAAATGAAGGATCTTATTCTTAATTTGAATTATTAGTGTTTAATATTGAATTATCAAGGAATTATTACTTTTTATGATGTAACAACCTAAACTTAACATCCCCATAATTCACTATGTGAAATCTCTTCATGTCATGACTAAGAAGATTTTAATATTACTTATTACCTATAAACAATTACTTATTACTTATTATGTATTACATATAACTTATTACTCATTATTTATTACCTATTACTTATTATTTATTACCTATTACCTATTACTTATTACTTATTTCTGATTTCTTATTACCTATTATTTATTATGTGTTACTTATTACTTATTAAATATTACTTATTACTTATTACTTATTACTTATTACTTCTTAAAACTTAGTACTTATATACAATCTACTAATTATTACTCGTTACTCATTTATTATTACTTATTATTTATTAATTATTATTTATTTCTTATTATATATTACTTATTTCCTAATACTTATTACTTATTACCTATTATGTGTTACTTATTACCTATTACTTTTTATTTATTACCAATTACTTATTAATTATTACCAATTAATTATAACTTACTACCTATTATGTATTAAATATTACTTATTACTTATTACATATTACTTATTAATTATTAATTATTACATATCACATATTACTTATTACCTATCAAGTATTACTTATTACTTATTACTTATTAATTATTTATTATTATTATCACTTATTATTTAATACTTATAGCTTATTACTTGTTACTTGTCATGTATCGGTTTGAGCTGACCCTAAACCGGTCTCCCGGGCCGCTCCACGAAAAGTCCCTAGAGGCATTCCCGATCCTTCCAAAATGGTGAAAAGCACTGAGCGAATCATTTAGAGTGACAAGGAAATTTTTTTGCCCAAAAATAAACAATAACAAAGCAGTAGAATGAAACGGACAACCCAACATAAATTTATATAAAATTTGAACAAAACATTAATTGTACATGAAACTGAAAGTACAACTGAACCATAAAACTCAAATAACCAAACCTAACAACCAACTAACTCCATGAAACCCAGCTGGTCACTCTCCAACACATCGATTAGACGTTGCCCAAGGTGATCAAACTCAATCTGAAACCTGCACAAGGGCTAGAAACCGATGAAGACTATAGGTATGATTATTAAAACACAGTAAGTTAGCTTGATATTCTATTCCCGATGCATTTACTTTAAAAAAAATAAACATAAATTCCATGTTTGATATATAATATATAAAAGTATGCTTTCAAAACATGGTTCCATTCTATAATCATTATAAAATAAAATGGTTGCACGTTTTCATAACCAGGAAACGCTATTAACCAATTCCAAAGAGATACAAATTCAAAATAAAAACAGTTTTCAAGAGGGATGGTTTAAATAATGTACAAATTTAAATAAAATAAAAACGTTGTTGAATTTATGAATCAAGCACACCGTATATCGATGGTGAGTAAAAAATAGCCAATGAGCACAAGTCATGGGAACACCCCTAGAAACAAGTTCATTGTGGGCCCCAGATACTTCATATCTCAGTGTAAAAGTAACCATAAAAAATATTTTTTCTCATGAACGAGACTCTGGTAGGTAAAAAAAACCCATAAACTAGTGGTCCCTATTATCATATTTATAGTTTAGTTAGTGTTGTCGTCGTCAAACTTGCTATTTGAAACAGGGACGAAACCACTCCGGATCACTAGAATACTAGTACGCGTTCACCCGCCTAGATACCACAGTTTACCTTTAGTGCTAAATCAAGTTACACATATTGTTAAATAAACTTTCCAAATGGAAATTTCATTCCCAAATCATAAAAACACAAACATCCCACAAAAAGGCTTCATATTTTTTTCATGGATCAATAAAGCACTTAAAATTTTCATAAAACAATTTCAAGAAGTACAACGAGGCTTTCCACATTAAATCCATTCAAAATTTCTATCTTAAGGAAAAACCCCCACCGTTACCATATCAAACCAGATTTGGAATCCCCAACACCATTTAATAAATCAATTTCATGGACCATAAAATGGATCCAAATGATACAACATGAAGTACACATAAAAACCATTTTTACAAGAAAAATGTCAAATGAACCTTTAAGTATTCTTCACAAAAAAACATTTATCAAAAGAACCAATTACACTATTCATAAATAGGTGTAAACACACCATTAGAAGAAATAAAACATGTACTTAAACCATTAAAAAAATCAGGTTACCCATTCAAAACCCAATTATTTCTATAAAGGTTCCAAACGGGCCATTTACCGAGAACACATGCCAAAACACCCTAAAAATAGATACTCGCATAATTAGAAAACCCAAAACAAGATCAGAACCCACATAAGGAACCCAAAAAGATTAATTTACATGCTTCTAATATTCTTCATAATCGAAAACAACCATTTTATATCACCATGAGCAAATAAAATCCAACCGATCACTATCCTAAAAACGAGGCATGCAACAATTAATAAAACAAACTCTATTTAAAACTAAAAAGGTTATAAAACCAAATTTCCATACCAAAAATTTATTTAAATATATAAACCAGGTTATAAACATTATAATTCAGGTGTGAAATCAAATAGATCATTTAAACAAATAGTTAGTGTGCACACTTTAACCAAAACAACATAATTTTCACAAAAACAAGGCATAAACTACCCTTATTGAACACTAAATAAAGAAACCAAAGTTTTAAAAAAATACCTAGAAAAAATATAAGTTGGAAACAACATGAAACGATTAAATCTTTAATTATAAAGGCAGTGCTTGGGAGAACCTACCTCGAAACCATGGCGGAATGGAAACGCACACCCGAAAACCTTCCGCAAGGGTTCACAAACCCTAGATCTATGAAGACCAACCCTAAAAAAATGAAAACCCCATAAAAAATCATGGGATAATATAACCATAGGTTTTTCATGACTATGGAGGAAGATAGATCTAAGAAATAAGGGAAGTAAGAGGAGGAAGGAGGAGAAAGGAGAAAGAAACTCACCTTGAAAACTAGATAACTCTTCATGTTCCCTTAGATACATACCCTTAAAGGATAGGGAAAGGCTTGGAACTCAATATAGAGGATCCAAAGGTTTGGAAGAACCAGGGAAAGAATATTTTGGGTTAAAATAGAAAAAAAAATGATTCATGAACGAAACAAATTACCTTACCAAATCTCGATGATTTGAGAATCCATGAGAAATATCTCCATAATATACGACTAAGATTAGCTCCAAAGAGGTAAAATGGAATATAAGGGCGCGTATATGGATTCTGGTCTTGGGTGAGAGTTGTAATCGTAGATAAATATTAAAATATGACTAAGATATAAAATAAACAATTTATTTTTCAAAAATTGGTAATGGCCTCACAGGCTGGCACAATACCTAAATAAATAACCCATATCAACCTGGATTATGAATTCATAAGGGGTAAAAATGGATATGGTGGTTTGAATAGGTCATGGGAGTTCAAGTGTGAAGTATAATGAGTGAAAATTTTGAAAAATGGAAGAGTTATAAAAGAAAAAAAAATCTTTTCAAATATGGAAATCGGCTCACGTTGCCCCAAATCTTGACCTCACCACCCTTTTCTCCAAAAACTACCAAAAAAGATATGGGGAATCCATGGTGGGATGATTATACCTAGATGGAAGTTAAAAACTCAACATTAATCTCATCCAAAACCTCAAAAAAAGGATCAGGATTTCCAACGAACCAGGTCAAACCCAAGACATTAAAAATAGGGTGTGACAATCCCCCCCACCATTAAAGATTTTCACCCCCGGAAAGCCATAACTCTTTCCAGATGAAAGATCAACACCAAAGGATTCCTAATCAACATGGTCCATAATCTAAATCCAAGGAAATATCATCCACCATCCATGGAACTTAATCCTCTTTCTCAAACAAAACACCAACTCACAACATATCGTCCTTTGAGACCCGCAGTGGGTCTCCCCGCAATTAAAGACAAACCAAAGATGAACAAAAAAAGTATTCAACATTAACTACAATTGGGCCTCACCCATACAAGACCACCAAAAAAATCCCACAAAAACCTAAAAACTAATGTTGATAGGGTTACATCATGAACATTTTAACCACCTACTTTCAAATAGAGGGGACAAGAACTAGGCCAACTCTTTCGGCATGGATCAAACCCCCCACCACTCGGGGCGAGGAGGGAAGGTGACCCAATCATAAGGCCACTAAAACCACAAAAGTAATATTGTAACCACACAACACTCTACACCTATGAATAGTTAAATGCAATACCACACCAAATTCACATTGTCAGTCTACACCGGGAAATTGATCAGAAACCCACATCTGAGAAGGCATAACCATAGACACTGCATGAGGGGTAAGTCAACCACATAATTTGCGAAGAAAAAGAAAAATAAAAGTAATGAGAAACAAAAATAAAAACATATAATTTTTCTTACCTCAATGTTGAAGGCATAAGATTAGTTGATCTCCCCGCACCTCTGTCGATTTCCTGATTGCGTTAAAAGATTCACTTTGAGGAGCTACGAATCACAACACCACCACAAAACTCACTTTCTCAACAAATCACCTTCATCTAAATAGGAACTCAAATATACATATCACTATTCTCTCTGTAGAGACCCGAAGCCTGACGTACATGGACTTTACATTACTTTTGCGGAATACTTAGTACATTACAAAAACACACACACAAGGACCGTAATAGTTTAGTGTCTTTGGAAACTCGGACTATAATCTTCTAATCGTGGTGAAAGATCTTCAACATCTCCCATAAAGATCTTCCTTTTTTTTTACCTAAAACCTTTCTTTATATCCTGGGGAAAAGAAAACATAAAAGGGTGAGCTCAAATGCTCAGTAAGGGTAAACAAAAGAAATATCAATCACATCATATTCATAAGAACATAACATTTTGGAAATCATAACCTGCAAAAGAGAGCATAATTTCATAACATGGGATAAATCATGGCAGTGAAATGTAATCACAATAATCATAACATAAAACATGGAACTTTGTGGAATACACACATAATCATAGAGAATCATTTCTTGTTAGTCAAGACTCATTGCCAAGACTATCTTAGTGGACAAAGTCCCTTTCTGAATCGAGTAATCCTCGTTTCAGTCCTGTTTCACTGAACCGGTATAACCTACCATTCCAGCCATGTCTATCTCATGAGATATAAAATCTTTACCCAATGCATTGGAGGGAGATATAGGTCCCACCCATCTTATAATGAATCCTTTCTTATGTGTGCCACATAATCATAAAACATACATCATCGCATAACACATATAACAAAAATGGGATTCTTGAAACATCATGACATCATAAATCAATTCATATATGATAAAGGAATTCATAAACATAATTCCATCACAACATAGTCAAACCAATGTAAAAATATGGATAGAAACAGAACCCTTTATTATCTTAGATGGAAAATAATTTTGATAAAACACTTGAATTGAATTCTTGAGGAAAATATCCTTTCTTCTTCAAAAACATTTTTCCTTTCATAACATGTCATACAACTTTAAAATAAAAGAAGTTGATTAAAAATAAACTTGAAAACTTGTAAAGGAAGATTCTTTGAAGTAATGTTTTAAAAATCCATTCATGCCGTATAAGTTAAAAAAAACATTCTTCGTACTTTTGTCGGAAAAGTCAAAAAGTACCTCGTACGGAAAAACGACAAAAGATTCCTTTCATATTCTTTACTAAAAACTCACCTAAGGGTAAAATTCGATTTAAACTATTTCAAGTGGATGGAAACAATATTACATATTGAGGGAACATGGATGTGGATGATAAAATACACCCCAGTAAATACTTACGAATAAACAATCTCGAATAAAAATAAGATTGTGATATTTCCCTTACCTTAGGTCCAATTTGCTTCGTATGTGTCCGAACCTCCTGTATAATGATTTAAATAATGTCATTGACTTATTACAGAATCATATTCATTGTTATGATATCATATATGGTTCACTTATGACATTATATTACCCGTTCTTTTGTAAATTCCATGTTAAAGAAGCGTTTTGGGTAAAATCGTTTCATTTATCGTAGGTGTTTTGACTTGTTGTTCTTGACATCATTATTACTTATATCATGATTTACTTACTTCCAGAATATAAAATATGATTTATATATCATATATATTCAGTATATATATATATATAATAGATAGATAAATAAAATGAAAAACACCGTTCATGGAGACGGTAGTCCGTACGTACGCATGAACGCTGTTTTTCTTTCCTTATTGTCTTGAAATGGAAGTAAGTAGATGACATACATATGTATATATATATACATAAATCCAGTAGCTTTATAATGTCATGTATTTCATTATTATTTCTTATATATACATTATAATCATTCTTAAATGGTTAACATGGAGAATGAATCTCATCGCGTCGTGGAGACGGTATTCCGTACGTACGCACGAGCGATGATATCATTTCTATAAATATTGAATTGAATTGGAGTGGATTATAAAATATATCAGAATCAATATGATGTTTTAATAACTATGTATAGTTATTCTTTACACCATTATACCCATCCATGTAAGGTGGCGGTGGAAAATAGATTACACCACGGCGTGGAGACGGTATTCCGTACGTACGCACGCGCGGTGATTTCTTTTTCCGTAGGATGGATAGATGGTGAAATAGGGTTGTTTCATACTTATAATAACATATCAGTATATGAGTGATACTGATGTTATTACTTCATAATGAAACAACCTAAGAAGAAGAAGTGGAAGAAGAAATAAAGATGAAAGAATTGGTAACGGTAATTACCTCTTCTTTGAAGTGCCTCTTTGAGACCTCCTCTTAGGGCACTAGAATTGGTCTTTGAGGAAGACCAGAACCTCTAGGATGTTGCTAGGGAAGTGGAGAAGGGATTTTGGCAGGGGTTGGCCGAGCTTGAGTGCTCAAATTGGTGTGAGGAGGAGGGGGAGGAGGTGTCCTTTTATAAGGGAGGAGAGGGGCACCTTAGGAATTCTTAAAAATATTAATTTATAATAAATATAACCCCACTTAAAAACCTCCAAAAATGACTCGTATTCGAAGATTAGATGAGATAGGGTTGTAATCTCATCAACCAATCAAATTTATACATGTTTGGATCTTATTTTAAACCTTATCAATTAGATTTAACTCTAAGTTAAATAATTTAACTTTTACCGTGTCTTTTTGTTTTCTTTCACTATATGGTTAATACACTTAATATAACATGCCAAACGAACCCCAAATTGTATATTATTAATACATATATCCTTATCTAAGTCATTTGGCCGAACCTTAGATTTTTAGGAATAAAATAACAATTAATAATATAATATTTGATTTAAAAACTATTTTGTGTCAATTTTGACACTATTTGATATATGATTTTTTTGAAAGTCATAACAGAATTATATATTCGAACCAAGTTGATTAAATCAACACTAATATATCATAGTAACCTAGAAAATTAGTGGAATTCATAAAAAGTCTTAAATTACATTTATTTTTGTATTTATATTATCAATTATGTCAATATTTCATTAATAAGATAATTACTGCATCATCTTTGTGTCATAAATAAATTATATTATATGCTGTCTAAAAATTACAAATAAAATACCATCATGTAGGAAATCTTTTTAGCTTTCTAATGAATATTTACAATCGAATTTATCTTATGTATAACCCCATATTAAAAATGATTTACTTATTAAACTTTGATTTTAACTATTTTAACCCTTCTTTAAATAAATTAATAATAAATGTCCTAATCTAATCCAAGTGGGCCTAAATGGTCATATTTTATTCCTAAGTTTGTTTTTGGTCGAATTACACTTGTCCAATAGAATTAGGACATGTGTTAGGGTAATAGTAATATCATATTTACCCTTAGTTACCCTATTTAATATTAACCGCGGTAAAAAAAAGTAAAAAGTTACTATTCACCAAAAATTATTTTCATCTCATTGAACCACATTTTAGTCCTTGATATTAACCGTGTCTCTCGGATTTTCGAAATTCCATTCACAGAAGCGGTAAAATTAAGTTTTATGCAAAATTCAGTTTTTAACCTACCACTTAGTAGTTTCACTATTCATCAAAAATTGATGTTTTTCAGAACAATGCCAAAATTTCATCCCAAGCTATATTTCATATTCCGAATTCAAAAATGATGTCTATTTTACCAAATTCATAACATAAAAGTTGCATTAATTAATTTTATAATTAAATCCCGCTGTTAAAACAAATAGCGTGTTTTTTTTAAGAAACAATATCTATCAAAAGATTGACACTTGTTTATGTCTAGTTTAAATGTGAAATTACATCCAATGACCAACATTGTATTAAATTGTAAAAATATATTCTAAATATACTTTAAAACCACTCAAATTAATGATTTATCACTATTAATTATTTCGATTAAAAAAGTTGTTTTTAATTATAATTTAGTAATTTTCACTATTCATCAAAATATGAAAGTTATCCGAAAATCACCAAAATTTCAACCTAAGCTAATTTCGATATTCTGAATCCAAAAATGAAGTTCATTTTGAAAAATAAGATTTATAGAATTTTAAAAAGTGGTTATTACTATTCATAACGGGTAGTTTTAATAATATTTTAATAGCATATCATTGTTTCGTGAAACTCAGTATTACGTACCACACACGCTATCGAGGAAGGTTGCGATTGCGTGTAATGCAAGGCAAGTCAAGGATGCGTGTTGTGAAAGCTCCTTTTGGTGTAGCGTATAACACAAGACATTAGTAAAATAAGAAAGAATATTTTTCATAAAATCTCGGGCTGTTACATTCTACCCCCCTTAAAATGAATTTCGCCCTCGAAATTCGTCGGGGTTATAAATGGTTTACTATTCGAAAGTTTCTTTAATAGAAACCCACATCGTAAAAGGGAATACCAAAACTTGGCTTTAAAAACTAAAGTATGAAATGTAACGATTACCCAAATAAACTAATCACTGGGTTTCCACATAGGTGAAAATATGGATATGGAAGAGAAATCTAACCATCATGTTCTGATGGAGAGTGGTAGAGAACATGGCTATGGAAAAGCCAGTAATCACAAATCCATAGATTTGTGATGATATAAGGTACCATCTGATTCATCAGGTATAAGATCACTAGGACAACATTTTTGGTTTTCAAGATCATTTCCCTAAAGTTGAAAATTTTCTTAGAATAAATACTTACTTTATTTTGGTACAATCTCACTTTTGTTCGTGCCTTGAACAATTTCTACTTCATCTCTTAAATAAATGAAGTTGAATTTGTTATTTGTGAAGTGTTAGAATGACTGTTCATTCCATCTGTCTCAAACAAAAGGTTAGCAAAAGTTATTAAATATACATAAGTCATTCTATAGTGAGATTAATCATATATGGTTCCTAAAATGGACTTATACTTCATATATCATGCTGATTAATATAATAAAACTAGTTTCTACTAAACAGGGACTTCCTGTAGGCCAGTGGTAGGCGATAAAGGCCAGTCGCACTTCGGTTGTGGGTTCGATTCCTACAGCCTTGTCCGAAGCGATGGGCTGTCGCCCGTCCTGCAGGTTTTCCCTTTTTTTAAAACTACGTTACTATAACATCCCATCAATAATATCGGAAATCTTCTATCCTTAAACAATACTAACTTATGTCCAACATAATCCAGTCTAATCTTTAGGCTTATACATAATACTGCAGTCCACTCACATAATATAGTGACAACGATTACCAGAGATTTAATACTGTCGTTGATCCCCACATATCATAAGATATGTCTTGTTGGTCACATTCCAAACATTCAAAGTCCTTAATCGTGTATTCTCTTGAATACCTTAGTGAAAACATGAGTGCAGTTAAAAGTTAACACTTTCCACATACCAAAATCCTCAAAATTCTATATACTCAAACCATGATATCACTTAGTCCTTATATCAATCATGAGCTCATGAATACTATTAAACATTTCATTTTCTCGTCTTCATTATGCGCATATCATCTTATTTCCAAAAAATATCTCAATCACTTTGAATACCACATCAATAAATATTGCAATACTCAATGATACAACATTATTTTGGAATCCCATTACATAAACACTTAATCATTCCACCACATCGTTGTCATATTCAACATTGCCAATAGTGATCGCATGTGATTTCCCTTTGTCCTTTGCCTTCAGTGGTTGCTCATGTTGATCATCACTAACCCTTGGATTAGGGCAATTATTAGCATAATGCCCCATTTCCTTGCACTTGAAGCATTGAAGTGTTGGCGGTGCGTTCTCTGCAGTGTTTGCTTTATCATTAGAAACCCTTTTTCCATTACTTCGACACTCAGCTGCTCGATGACCTTCTTTTCCACACTTAAAACATTTTCTAGTCCCTTTTAGACAATCTCCACCATGCTTCTTTCCACACTTTGTGCATAAGGAAACATTCATCTTCTTTTCACCATTATTCTGAGATTTCTCCTTGAACTCCATCTTTCGTTTCTTGTCAAAACCATGAGATGGATATGTAACACCAACTTCCATTTCTACCTTGATAGCACAACGCACAATTTCTTCATAGCTACTGAAGTCTCTTATAGCTAATGCCCTTCGAAGACTTGGTTTTAAGCCACTGAAAAATCGATCAACTTTACTTTCAGGTTGGATGATAATTCCAGAAGCATACCTTGCAAGTCTTGTAAAATTTGCTTCATAGGTACCAACAGATTCATCATCCCTTTGCTTTAGTTCAAGAAACTCTTTCTCCATCTTTGTTCGAAGAATACGAGGGAAGTACTTACTGAAAAACAAGTTCTTGAACTCGTCCCATTCCATGGACTCAATTTCATCTCTTGGCCTCGTATTCTTGATAAGATTCCACCATTGATCAGCTTCACCTTCCAAACGATATACTGCTAAGATGACTTTATCATGTTCAGAACATTGAAGAACTGAAAATATCTTTTCAGTAGTACTAATCCATTGTTCAGAAACTAATGGATCAGTAGACCCACTGAAAGAAGGTGGACATTGCCTCATGAAGAACTCAATAGAATATTGTTCTCTTCTCTACTCATTTGGAAGTCCAGAATGATTCATAGCTTGTGTAAGTATAGCAATAAGATTTTGCACTCCATCTCCCATAACATTTGTTTGTTCAGGAGGGCAATCATTGCATTGTCCATTGCATTGATCAACACGGTTCCTTCGGGTTCCAGCCATCGTCTAAAACCCATAAAGAATAGTGTGAGAGGCAAAAATCATGCTAGGGAAAACAACATAATAAAGGGGGAGTACCTTCAATATCCAACATCTTAGGTTTAATTCTATGATCGTTAGCGTAATTCTATTACTATAACCTATACGTATACTTAACCTTAGAGACATCCCTAGACATACCTTAGAAATATCTCTAGGGATCTCACTAACGTTTTCGCATCCTAGTTTCCAAAGGTTGACTAAACCTTTCCTCTGATACCAACTATAACAGTCTGGAATTACTTCCAGTGGACTATAATTGATACCTATCAGGGCACTCCATGGGCGGCTACACCCCCTGGGCGGGACACACCACCATCCCCAGTGGCAGCCATTTCCTCATGAAGCCCTTGGGCGGAGAGCCATGCTTCGTCCAACGCTCACATGTGAGAGTTCCCAAGGATCGGATACATTCCTACCTCCTTTGCCTCTGATACCAACTGTAGAGACCCGAAGCCTGACGTACATGGACTTTACATTACTTTTGCGGAATACTTAGTACATTACAAAAACACACACACAAGGACCGTAATAGTTTAGTGTCTTTGGAAACTCGGACTATAATCTTCTAATCGTGGTGAAAGATCTTCAACATCTCCCATAAAGATCTTCCTTTTTTTTTTTACCTAAAACCTTTCTTTATATCCTGGGGAAAAGAAAACATAAAAGGGTGAGCTCAAATGCTCAGTAAGGGTAAACAAAAGAAATATCAATCACATCATATTCATAAGAACATAACATTTTGGAAATCATAACCTGCAAAAGAGAGCATAATTTCATAACATGGGATAAATCATGGCAGTGAAATGTAATCACAATAATGATAACATAAAACATGGAACTTTGTGGCATACACACATAATCATAGAGAATCATTTCTTGTTAGTCAAGACTCATTGCCAAGACTATCTTAGTGGACAAAGTCCCTTTCTGAATCGAGTAATCCTCGTTTCAGTCCTGTTTCACTGAACCGGTATAACCTACCATTCCAGCCATGTCTATCTCATGAGATATAAAATCTTTACCCAATGCATTGGAGGGAGATATAGGTCCCACCCATCTTATAATGAATCCTTTGTTATGTGTGCCACATAATCATAAAACATACATCATCGCATAACACATATAACAAAAATGGGATTCTTGAAACATCATGACATCATAAATCAATTCATATATGATAAAGGAATTCATAAACATAATTCCATCACAACATAGTCAAACCAATGTAAAAATATGGATAGAAACAGAACCCTTTATTATCTTAGATGGAAAATAATTTTGATAAAACACTTGAATTGAATTCTTGAGGAAAATATCCTTTCTTCTTCAAAAACATTTTTCCTTTCATAACATGTCATACAACTTTAAAATAAAAGAAGTTGATTAAAAATAAACTTGAAAACTTGTAAAGGAAGATTCTTTGAAGTAATGTTTTAAAAATCCATTCATGCCGTATAAGTTAAAAAAAAACATTCTTCGTACTTTTGTCGGAAAAGTCAAAAAGTACCTCGTACGGAAAAACGACAAAAGATTCCTTTCATATTCTTTACTAAAAACTCACCTAAGGGTAAAATTCGATTTAAACTATTTCAAGTGGATGGAAACAATATTACATATTGAGGGAACATGGATGTGGATGATAAAATACACCCCAGTAAATACTTACGAATAAACAATCTCGAATAAAAATGAGATTGTGATATTTCCCTTACCTTAGGTCCAATTTGCTTCGTATGTGTCCGAACCTCCTGTATAATGATTTAAATAATGTCATTGACTTATTACAGAATCATATTCATTGTTATGATATCATATATGGTTCACTTATGACATTATATTACCCGTTCTTTTGTAAATTCCATGTTAAAGAAGCGTTTTGGGTAAAATCGTTTCATTTATCGTAGGTGTTTTGACTTGTTGTTCTTGACATCATTATTACTTATATCATGATTTACTTACTTCCAGAATATAAAATATGATTTATATATCATATATATTCAGTATATATATATATATAATAGATAGATAAATAAAATGAAAAACACCGTTCATGGAGACGGTAGTCCGTACGTACGCATGAACGCTGTTTTTCTTTCCTTATTGTCTTGAAATGGAAGTAAGTAGATGACATACATATGTATATATATATACATAAATCCAGTAGCTTTATAATGTCATGTATTTCATTATTATTTCTTATATATACATTATAATCATTCTTAAATGGTTAACATGGAGAATGAATCTCATCGCGTCGTGGAGACGGTATTCCGTACGTACGCACGAGCGATGATATCATTTCTATAAATATTGAATTGAATTGGAGTGGATTATAAAATATATCAGAATCAATATGATGTTTTAATAACTATGTATAGTTATTCTTTACACCATTATACCCATCCATGTAAGGTGGCGGTGGAAAATAGATTACACCACGGCGTGGAGACGGTATTCCGTACGTACGCACGCGCGGTGATTTCTTTTTCCGTAGGATGGATAGATGGTGAAATAGGGTTTTTTCATACTTATAATAACATATCAGTATATGAGTGATACTGATGTTATTACTTCATAATGAAACAACCTAAGAAGAAGAAGTGGAAGAAGAAATAAAGATGAAAGAATTGGTAACGGTAATTACCTCTTCTTTGAAGTGCCTCTTTGAGACCTCCTCTTAGGGCACTAGAATTGGTCTTTGAGGAAGACCAGAACCTCTAGGATGTTGCTAGGGAAGTGGAGAAGGGATTTTGGCAGGGGTTGGCCGAGCTTGAGTGCTCAAATTGGTGTGAGGAGGAGGGGGAGGAGGTGTCCTTTTATAAGGGAGGAGAGGGGCACCTTAGGAATTCTTAAAAATATTAATTTATAATAAATATAACCCCACTTAAAAACCTCCAAAAATGACTCATATTCGAAGCTTAGATGAGATAGGGTTGTAATCTCATCAACCAATCAAATTTATACATGTTTGGATCTTATTTTAAACCTTATCAATTAGATTTAACTCTAAGTTAAATAATTTAACTTTTACCGTGTCTTTTTGTTTTCTTTCACTATATGGTTAATACACTTACTATAACATGCCAAACGAACCCCAAATTGTATATTATTAATACATATATCCTTATCTAAGTCATTTGGCCGAACCTTAGATTTTTAGGAATAAAATAACAATTAATAATATAATATTTGATTTAAAAACTATTTTGTGTCAATTTTGACACTATTTGATATATGATTTTTTTGAAAGTCATAACAGAATTATATATTCGAACCAAGTTGATTAAATCAACACTAATATATCATAGTAACCTAGAAAATTAGTGGAATTCATAAAAAGTCTTAAATTACATTTATTTTGGTATTTATATTATCAATTATGTCAATATTTCATTAATAAGATAATTACTGCATCATCTTTGTGTCATAAATAAATTATATTATATGCTGTCTAAAAATTACAAATAAAATACCATCATGTAGGAAATCTTTTTAGCTTTCTAATGAATATTTACAATCGAATTTATCTTATGTATAACCCCATATTAAAAATGATTTACTTATTAAACTTTGATTTTAACTATTTTAACCCTTCTTTAAATAAATTAATAATAAATGTCCTAATCTAATCCAAGTGGGCCTAAATGGTCATATTTTATTCCTAAGTTTGTTTTTGGTCGAATTACACTTGTCCAATAGAATTAGGACATGTGTTAGGGTAATAGTAATATCATATTTACCCTTAGTTACCCTATTTACTATTAACCGCGGTAAAAAAAAGTAAAAAGTTACTATTCACCAAAAATTATTTTCATCTCATTGAACCACATTTTAGTCCTTGATATTAACCGTGTCTCTCGGATTTTCGAAATTCCATTCACAGAAGCGGTAAAATTAAGTTTTATGCAAAATTCAGTTTTTAACCTACCACTTAGTAGTTTCACTATTCATCAAAAATTGATGTTTTTCAGAACAATGCCAAAATTTCATCCCAAGCTATATTTCATATTCCGAATTCAAAAATGATGTCTATTTTACCAAATTCATAACATAAAAGTTGCATTAATTAATTTTATAATTAAATCCCGCTGTTAAAACAAATAGCGTGTTTTTTTTAAGAAACAATATCTATCAAAAGATTGACACTTGTTTATGTCTAGTTTAAATGTGAAATTACATCCAATGACCAACATTGTATTAAATTGTAAAAATATATTCTAAATATACTTTAAAACCACTCAAATTAATGATTTATCACTATTAATTATTTCGATTAAAAAAGTTGTTTTTAATTATAATTTAGTAATTTTCACTATTCATCAAAATATGAAAGTTATCCGAAAATCACCAAAATTTCAACCTAAGCTAATTTCGATATTCTGAATCCAAAAATGAAGTTCATTTTGAAAAATAAGATTTATAGAATTTTAAAAAGTGGTTATTACTATTCATAACGGGTAGTTTTAATAATATTTTAATAGCATATCATTGTTTCGTGAAACTCAGTATTACGTACCACACACGCTATCGAGGAAGGTTGCGATTGCGTGTAATGCAAGGCAAGTCAAGGATGCGTGTTGTGAAAGCTCCTTTTGGTGTAGCGTATAACACAAGACATTAGTAAAATAAGAAAGAATATTTTTCATAAAATCTCGGGCTGTTACACTCTCGCACTCCAGAAAAGGATTATAATGGACAAGGAATTCGGAAAAATACATCAATGTCACTGAACACAGCTGTTATATTCAAAAGAATTATTACAAAAGGGAAACACTTTAAATGAAACCCAAACATATCTCTATTCCATCAAACGAGTTGAGGCATCATCCAAAGAGGTGGATTTAATGTTTGAAAACGAATCCTTAGGCTGATCAACTGTATTTATACCTAATAGAGAACCATACATGGCCACAAAACAACATCCAACATATCCTTATAAATCCACTAAACATTGCTCCAAAACTGAGCCCCTAACAATATCTCATCTCAAGACACACCAAGTGTATCAACTCTAGATCATGAGGAATAATACCAAAGAAACCACACTTTTAATCATGAAAAATCAACCCACATAAACGCTGGTTTATAAAAAAACACATTTTTAGCATAAAACACTTTTGAAAAAAAATTAACTTGGTGGATTTTCACATTCACCAATGGTGTTTCATCAAGTCTCACTCACATGCACATTCTTATGCCACCCCAAGAACCCAACCACTATTCCATACCAAGAATCTATAATAATATCTATATAAAACCAAGCATGTGATAACCCATGAAAACACTAAAGGCTAAAACAAACATCCTCATTTTACAAGCCAAAAAAATTCAACCCATTTTAAAAATCATGTACCTTATATTGGCACTAACCACCAATTAAAAAACCATTTTCTTATTTCAACACAACAAACCATTTTACCAAGCTTGAAAAAGAAACCCCATATATCTACATCAAAACCCTCTCCCTTTATTCAAAACATTTTTCACCATCTCAAAAAAAAATTCAAGAACCATTTTATTTATAACCCATTTCATTTATTTTAAAACAACTACCAAAACAAGAATTCCATTCAAACATCCCTTTCCATTTTCAAAAATTCAACAAGGTCACTTTTCTTAATTTGACATTCAAAAAATCCAAAACCCTTTTTAAGAAAACACCAACTACTCAAAACCAATTCCCAAAACCAATTCATCAGATTCAAACACTCTTCAATAGACCAAAAAATTCTATTTTAAACAAATTTTCAGAATCATCATAAAATAAATCATGCCTTCCAACCATTTTATTTCAATAAACTATAGGTTTATATTAAGGAAATTTGATCTCGTTAAATCATTCCAACTTATCCCCAAATAATTGTTTCAAAAAAACCAAACATGATAAAAACATTATTATATTAAGCATTGAAAACCCACTTCCATAATTATCACACAAGGATTTTCAAAACAAAATTAAGAATTCAAGAAAGGTCTAAGAGACCCCCAAAAGGGAACTAGTGTTGGTGGGTTACTTGACTATATGGATGGAAACTATATTTCAAATACACCACCAATATAAGGAGCCTTATCAGGACCATTCTGTGGCTTTATATGGATTTCTAGACCCTGAGATCTCATGGAGGCCATTAGTCCAACTCCCCTTGTTGTATCCCAATCACCAAACAATCTTTTATAACCAAAGAAACTAATAAAACTATACATCCCATGGACACTCGAGGATTGGAACAAGAAAGAGTTCGGGATGATATTCCCAAACCAACCCCTCAAGTCCTAACAATACTACTCTATATACTTTGACATCACCCAAATAAAAATGGTACTCTAAAAATCACGGTCTGCTAAGAGCTGACCTCCCTTTGATACCATATTTTCACAAACCAGTCTGGGCTGACCCTGAACTAGTCACTCGGACCGCTCTGTAACATGTCTTGAGAGCCATTCACGTCTTCCTAAGATGGTGAAAATAACTAAAGGAATCAGTTAGAGTGACAAGGGTATTTTTCCCCCAAAACTAAACAATAACTAAGCTGTAGAAAGAAATAGAAAACCCAACATATATTTATATAAAAGTTGAACTAAACATTAATTGTACATGAAACCAAATGTACAATTGAACCATACAACTCAACCGACTAAAACTGACAACCAACTAACTCCATGTAACCCTTATGGTCACTCTCTAATACATCTATTAGACGTTTCTCAAGGCGATCAAACTCAAGCTGAAACCTTCACAAGGGCTAAAAACAAAATAAGACTATATGTGTGAGTATTAAAACATAGTAGGTTAGACCGATATTATATTACCAATTCACTTCCACTAAAATAAAAGAAACATCAATTCTGAGTTTGACATAATATATATATAATTATGTTTTCCAAACATGGTTCCATGCTATAATCATTATAAAATAAAATGGTTGCAAGTTTTCATAACCAGGAAATGCTAGTAACCAATTTCCAAGAGATGCAACATCAAAATAAAAATAGTTTTCAAGAGGGATACATTAAAGAATTTACAATTCTAAATAAAACACATAGGTTTCTGAATTTATGAACCAAACACACTTTATATCGATGGTGAGTACAAAATAGAAAATGATCATAAGTCACGAGAACACCCCTAGGCACTAGTTTGTTGTAGGCCCCTGGTACCTTGTATCTCGGTGTGAAAGTAACCCTAATAAAAAAAAATTCTCATGCATGAGCCACAAGTAGGGAAAAAATACCCATACCATAGTGGTACACAACATCATCATCATATTTTAGTTAGTTTTGTCATCGTCAAACTTGCTACATGAAACAGGGACGAAACCACTCTGGATCACTAGCATACTAGTACACGTCTACCCAGCTAGATACTTGAGTTTCCCTTTAGTTCTCAATAAAGTTCTACATATTATCAAATAAACTTTTCACTTGACAATTTCCTTCCCAAATCATACGCAAAAAAATATCCCAAAAACAGGCTTCACATTTCTTTCACGGATCAATAAACTACTTAAAAGTTTCATAAAACAATTTCAAGAAATATAACGAGGCTTTTCACATAAAATACATTCTAAAATTCTATTTTAAGGGAAAAAACCCACCATTACCACATAAAATTAGATTTTTAATCCCCAATACCATTTAATTAATCAATTTCATGGACCTTAAAATGGCTCCAATTGATACAACATGATATACACATGAAAACCATTTTTACAAGAAAAATGTCAAATGGACCATTAAGCATTATTCACAAAAAAAAAGATTTTACCAAAAGAACCAATTAAATTATTCAAAAATATGTTTAAAACACCATTTAAATCAATATAACATTTACTTAAACCCCTCAAAAACTCAGGCTACACATTCAAAACTCATACATTTCTATCAAGGTTCCAAACGATCCATTTACTAAAAACACATGCCAAAACACCCTAGAAACTGATACTCACTTCATTATAAAACCCAAAACTAGATTTTAACCCACATAAGGCACCCAAAAAAAATTTATTCACATGATTCCATTATTTTTCATAAGCCAAAAAATCATTTTATATCACCTAGAGCACACAAAAGCCTACAGGGAACTTTCCTGAAAACAAGGCGTGCAACAATTAATAAAACAAACTATATTTAACACTAAAAAGGTTATAAAATCAAATATGAATGAAACAAATTTATTAAAATTGCTAAACCAGTTTTTAAACATTATAAGTCATGTGATAAAGAAAATAGATCATTTAAACAAACACGTAATGTGAACACTTTAACAAAAACAAAAAAAATTTCACTAAACAAGGCATAAACTACCCTTCTTGCACACTAAATAATTAAACAAAAGGCTTAACAATAACACCAAGAATAATTAGAGGTTAAAAAATCAATAAAATGATGAATCTTCAATTATAAAGGTAGTTCTTGGGAGAAGCTACCTCGAAACCATGGAGGAATGGAAATGCACACCCAAAAACATTCCAGGAGGGTTCATAAACCCTATATCTAGGAATACCATCAATAAAATAAATAAAAACCCATAAAAAATCATGGGATAACAGAACCCTAGTTCTTTCATGGCCATGGAGGAAGAGAGATCCCAGAAATAATAGAGGGAGGTGGTAGAAGGAGGAGAAAGGAGAAGGAAACGCACCTTGAAAACAAGAGAACTTTTCATATTCCCTTAAATCCATACCCTTAGAGAATATTTAATGGATAGGAACTAAATGGAGAGCATATTTAGGTCAGGAATAACTATTTAAAGAAGATTTGGGGGAGAAAAGAGTAAAAATGAATCATTCATGAAAGAAACAAATTACCTTACCAAATTCGAATTATTTGAGAAGCCTTGAGATATTATGCCCTAATCTACGACTATGATGATATCCAAAGAGGGAAAATGAAACATGGGGGGTGAGACTAGGGTTTTTGGGCATGATTTAGTGGTATAATTACTGAAAAAATACTAAAAATGAATAATTTATAATAAAAAAAATTGTAAAAATGGAAATGGATCACGGGCTAGCCCAATACCTGAATAAATAACCCAAATCGACCATGATTATAAATTCCTAAGGGTTACAAATGGATGTGGTGGTTCGAATATGTAATGGGAGTCCAATTGGGAAGTTGAATGAGTGAAAAATGTTGAAAAGAAGTAGTTATAAAAGAAACATTTTTTTTTAAATTTTGAAAATGGGATCACAGTTGGCCCAAATCTTGAAGTAACCACACTTTTCTCCAAAAACTACTAAAAAGATATTGGGAACCCATTGTATGTTTATTAGACCTATATGGAAGTTAAAAACTCACCATTTATCTCACTCAAAACCTAAGAAAAAGGATCAGTATTTCAGACAAACCGAATCAAAACCAAGACATGAAAATCGGGTGTGACATTACTTATCACTTATTACTTATTAATTCTTACTTATTTCCTATTAATTATTACTTATTTAATATTACCAATTATTACTTACTTATTATCTATTACCTATTACATATTACCTACTACTTATTACTTATTACCTATTACTTATTACTTATTACTTATTACCTTCTACCTATTACTTATTACCTATTACTTATTACTTAATACGTATTACCTATTACATATTACTTATTGATTATTTCTTATAACCTATAATTTATAACTTTTTACATAAAAATTATTATATATTACCTATTTGCTATTACTTATTACCTAATACTTATTACTTATTACATATACTGATCACTTATTACTTATTACCTATCACTTATTAGTTATTATGTATAACTTATTTCATGTTACTTATTATTTATAACATATTACTTATTACTTATTACTTATTACTTATTACTTATTACTTATTCCTTATTACTTATTACTTATTACTTATTTTATATTACTTATTACTTATTTCCTTTTACTTATTATTTATTACTTATCACTTATTTCTTCTATTGTTCCCAAGAAAGTATTTTATTTTTTGTATGTGGTTCAATAAGTGTTTAGATGAGTTGATGATTATGCTTGGATAATTTTTATAGATTCATGAGAATGAATTAGACTTCATTATTGAAAAAGAATCTATGTAGGTCGAAAAGATAATTGATCTCTTTTTAAATTCCATGAAAAAGGGTTTGTGAGGATGTTTTCTTAAAGATATAGCAAACATATTCAAGAAACAATAACATCCATTATTTGCAATGATTAATGAGGAGATATTCAAAAGAAGAAAATATATATTTTAGTGGATGAAGGGGAACTGCCTACAATATATTAGAAAAGTTTTTAAGTGTTTGAAAAGTATTTGAAGTCAATCAAATAGGTGCTAAGTGAGTTTGAGTGAAATCTAAAATTTCCCAAATTCACGTAAGCATTTTGAGAACGTAGAAAAATATACGTAGTTGAATGTACCAATATGTTAATATAAAAAGTGAGTATTCATTAATATAATTATATGAAACATCTGAGTGCATATCCATGTAGATTAATCTCATACAAGAATCTCCTATATGGAATTTTTTGACAAAATTAGATAGTTAAACTTCATAGGTAGTTGATCCATCAATGTAGCTAAAGTGAACCACGTAGGTGAATTCAATCCAAAAATGGGGTGTATGTAGGAACTTGAGGATTATATAAGGGGTTATATCATAATTTATTGAGTGATATTTCTAGAATACTTTGTTTATTTAAATACATTATTGTAGTAGGCACTGTAGTAGGAACTGTGCAGAACTGTAGAAGGTACTGTAGCGGGAACTGTAGTAGGCACTGTTTAGCACTATAGCAGCTGAGAATATTCCCCCGTTTGGGCCTTCGGGCCACCAATTTGGTCCCCAAGTCTTTTAAGGCCTTTGGGCCTCCTAGGCCTTCAGGTCAGTAAGGCTTTCGGGCCACCTCAAGGCCTTCAGGCCACCTTAAGTGCAGATGAAAACTAGACAACCTACAAGGAACAAGCTTCAGAAGGAGGAGGAGCAAGAAGCACTCACCATAGCAGAAGCTAAAAGGGTTGCAATAATGAGAGGGTATGGCACCTACCATTGGGACAAGAATGTGTATGCATAAGAAAGCCTATCCGAATAGCCATGCAAAGGTAGAGAGCTAATTTCACGATGAAGATGCTGGGGAAGAGCAGTTCCAAGTAGTTAGTTTAGGTTGTATGTAATGTTTAAAGCCTACATGAAATGAATTCCTCTAAGGCCTATGGGCCATGTAATACTTATTCCTACGAGCCTTGTAAGGGTTCCACCTCACCCCTTGATAGGTGGATTATCAAAATCAATAAAAAATGAAGGCCTTCAGGACATTGGATGTATATTTAAATACCTCATGGAAGAATAAAGCCTGAGTTTTTAAGAGATTTAAGAGAATATTTGAATGATAATTAAGATGATTTTAAATGAAGGATAAATCAAGAATCTATATACTGATGCAAATGAAATTATATTTCTACCAAAGATCATGAGGTTTCCAAAATTCAAATATTTAAATATTGACTACGATATTTTTTAGAATAATATTCAGTGTGATTTTCTGAATATAAATATATGGTCCATGTATTAATGGAAATAGTAAACCTATAATTGAGAGAACTCTTTATATTCCTAAGAGAAATCTAAGATACTAATACATCCAGTATCAAGGAGAAAAAATGGTGAGATGAATACAAGAGTCCCTGAAGGTGATATACCTGAGTATTCAAAGAAACTGAGAAGAATCCAGATCACACTGTATCTATAAGGCACATCAAGATCAACAATACTACAAAAGTTATTGAGTAAGTTTGAAATAGATATTGATCTTATAATATCATAGAGAAATATAAATCTAAGTAAGGATGACTTTCTCTTTCTATTTTAACAAATAAAGAGAAGAATCTTGTAATTGTATGTATAACCAATTATTGAAGAAGATTGGTAATGGGGGGCGTCAACAGTTTAGGAATAGAAAGTAATTGGAGGGAATAAATAATCATGCTCCTATAGACTTATGATACTATTTTAATTGATAATAATATTATAAAATAGAATCCATATTTGGGTTAATAACCAATATTTCATGGAGTAGGATTTTATTCCAAACATTGTAAATACTTGGTGTTGATTTCAATCAATTTATTACTGCACATGAGGTGAATCTATGAGAAATATTCATTACTCGATTGAGAACTGCAAACAATTTGAGATTTTTAATTTAAAAGGAGATTAAATTTTAAAATAATACCACTGATCCCCCTTGTGTAATATCTACCCAAAATCCCTACAAGTGGTATCATAAGGTAGGTACCCTATAAAGATCTAATTTTTTCCTTGATGATTTTTTTATATTTTATAATATGAACATTTCATGAATTGTTTGAGTTACCTCTAATGGATAAAAATAATGTAACTCATAAGGATAAAGAGTTTGATATTCCTTCTAAGACTTGTAAAAATGGGAATAAAATAGAGGCAAGGAAGTCAAAGAAGAATCCAAAAGAAATTGTAGAAACACCACTAACTAAAAGTTATCATTGTGGTACAAGTAGTAATTATTATTTTTGTTATGACCATTATAATGAATCTTGTTAAAGTTATTATGATTATATATCACATAGTGGTCTTAATATTTATCTTAAATGACATCTAAATAATGGTCAAAAGATGTAATAAAATGTATTTGTGACACAATCAAGGGACATATTTTTGATAAAGAGTATCTAGAATAGAATGTTTAAGAAATGGGGGATTTAATAATTAATAAGTTCATAAATTTAATCACTCTCAAAAACATAGTGTAAGTAATGGAGTAATTTATTCTTATTATTAATGAATAATTGGGAAGGTATTTTTATGAGAAAGTTGTTTTGGATATTGTTTTTTTGAAATTTTTCTATGCTCTTAAAAATTTTCACAAAGTTTATATGGATGTAAAATCTGCTCAATGATAGGTTAATGAAAAAAAAGTTAAAGGATCTTAACAATTCATTACAATAATCAAGAAAAATGAATTAATAAAAAATAAATGATATGAAGGAGGATAGGGGAGATTGAATAAGATCCGTTGAGGGTAAAAGGAACACCAAAAAAATTAAGTCTTTTCAGTTGGAGGTGATATTGAAGAATCAAGAATCACCACAATATAGAACACTTAAAGTTACTAAAAATATATATGTATTCCATGAAAAGTTTTCATTGATAATAATAAATCCAATAAGAGATATTTTTATGAATATAATAGAATGAGATCATCCTCAAAACAAATGGAAACATCCTCAATGAATAAGGTATAGCATAGAAAAGAAAAAATATTATGTTCCAATAATATTTAAATTGCAAGTAAAAGTTTAAAATAAAATACTAGTAAAATATTGATGGTGAAAAATATTCATAAAACCACCATATCATCGATGTTGCATGATAGAATATGTATAATGTTTTTTTAGTAAGAAGTGTCAAAAAGATTTGTGGTTTCACTCAAAAATAGTAAGGCTTTAAACCTACGATATCTAGAAAATTTTCACTATAAAATAAGATAATAATGGTTATAGGATATTTTTGGTGTTTCTAGAAGTTTTGACATAAATATCTGGAATATTGGAATAACATTTCAATTCATGAAAATAATAAAAATCCATAAGAAAGTGGATAAAATATGAATAGAGAATAAATCATACTAACGAAAAGTAGAATAACAAATAAAAGAAACATGATATTTACTTGATGGTAAAATAGAAGAGATGTTCTAATTCAGTTACTCCCAAGGAGAAAAATAAAGAAACAATATTCTAATTAATAAAAACTTAAACATATCTAGTGAATTTTTTGAAAAGGTTTAAATGTAAGGATATAAAGATAGAAAATATATGAAATCGATTCTTGTACATTTGAATCTATTTATTATTAATTTAAAAGAACCTAAAACATCATGTTCTCAAATTAATAAAAAGTAAATGGAAATTTCCCAAAATGAAAGGCTGAGATATGAAGGAAAGAGTGGCCAAGGTTGAGAGGGATCTCTCAACCTTAGAGTTACTTTTGAGAAATCAAAAGGTCCCTTCTAATTCCCTATTAATTTATGTGTTTGGATATAACATGAAGAGAATTGAAGGATCTTTTTTAGGTTGTCACTATTGGAAAACATGAAGATATTTTCCTTCATAGAGTCCACTGATGACCATGAAATGGTGGGGAGGAACTTTGAGAAGAATCTATAATTATAATTAATTCTAGTGAATCTATAAATACAATATATATTTTAGAACTAAAGGATATAGGTATTCCAATCACACTTTTAATACTCACTCTTGATTGTTTCAAAAATATTTTATTGGGAGAGTGTTAATTAATTAAAATAATGATAAAATGGGGAAATACATGTATTTCACATTAAATGTTTTGATGGTTTTGTTGAGATGTGTATAGTTTTCAATTACTCTTGATCTATTTGTTACATCCCATATTTAAGAAATGTGTTTTTGGGTATAATATCACATGAATGGTAGTTTATGGATAGTATATCCATACTTGGTTTTATCTCACTTTTTTTACATTAGGTTATCCCATGTAAACTTAGAATAGATAGATTTAATGGATCTTTTCTATGAGAACCATGTGATTTCATACTTCTCTCAATAAATGGGGGAGAGAATGAGAGTGAAACCAAAATAAATAAAAAAGAGCAGAGACGTCTCTCACATTGACCATTGAATTTTAATATTAATAAGTGGGAGAAAAAGATAATTCATCAAATAAAAGATATTGATAATAAGGATTGGTATTTCCAATAAATTTAAATGGGGGTATTTTGTGCCAAAGAAAGTATTGTATTTATTATAAATGGTTCAGTATTTGTTTAGAGGACTTGATAATGATGATTAGAGAATTATTATGGATTCATGAGAAGACATCATATGTCATTCTTGATAAAACAAATACATGTAAATCTATAAGATAATTGATCTTCTACTATGTTCTATGGAAGAGGGACCATGAGGTGGCTTTCTTGAAGAGATAGTGAATAGATTCTAGAAAATATTCCATTCATTATTTGTGATGATTGATGATAAGATATTTAAAGTATATAAAGAAACATTTTGGTGGATGAATTAGAAATATATAAAATTTAATTGATATTTTTAAAAGTTGTTGAGAAGGATTGGAAGTCATCCAAAGAAGAGCTAAGTGATTTTGAGTGATATCTAAAATTTCCGAAATAACCATAACTATTTTGAGCATGTAGGAAAATATACATATCTAAATGTATAATAAATGAAAATATAAAAAATTTATATTCAAAAAGACAATTCTATGACATATCCAATTCAAGATCCACATAGTAAAATCATGTAGGTGAATATTATATGTACCAATTTTGGACAAAATCACGTATCTAAACTTCCCAGGTAATCAATTCAGTGACGTAGCCAAAGTGAACTGTGTAGGTGAATTCAATTCATGTATGTGATTCAACTTGTAATTTTAGAATTACATAAGGGTTTATATCCATACACGTTGACTGATATTTCCAAAATCCTTTGGGTATTTAAATCTAATATGATTTTAGGAATTGTTAAGATTGTGATATTCAAATATCATGTGGAATAATGAAGATCGAGACATTAAGTCATTTAAATATATATTTTATTAGGAATTGAAATGATTTTAAATGAGAGATAAATCATAAATCAATAAAATCATTTGAATGATATGATTTTATTTCCTAAGATCATGGAGTTTCCATAATTCAAATATAGAAATATTGACTATGATATTTTTTAGAATAATATTCACAATTATTTTGTGAATTTAAATATATAATGAAGATATTAAAGGATATAGTAATAATATAATTAAGAGAACTATCATGATTACATTGATAAATATGAGAGACATATACATATAGTATCTAGGAAAAAAATGTGAGTCTAAGTAAGGATTACTTGAAGTGTAGAGACCAGAGTATTCAAAGAAGCTGAGGAAAATCCAGATTGTATAAGATCTTGGAGGAGTCTCAAGGATAGTTATAGTGATAATGCTATTGAGGAATTCTGTGAGTAATACTGATCCTAAATATTTTGGAGAAATATCACTCTGAAGAATCATAACTTTCTATTACAAGATCAACATTGAAAGATAACTATCACATAACTGGGGATATAACTTGTTGGTGAAGCGCCTTGGAAAAAGGGGGTATAACTAATTGATGAAGAGAAGGTTATTGGGGGTATACCCAATCCTGATCTTATGGAATTTGATGACCACTATAATTAATCATAAGATTATAATAGATAATAAATGTTTGGGAAAGAACTAAAATGGGAAGGAGTATGATTTTATATTGAACCAAGTAAATATTGTGGTCTGATTTCCATCATTTTTTTACTACACATGAGGTTAGGTTGTGAAAAATATTCTTAAGTGGGTCAATAACATTAACTAGTTCAAGAGGTATAATTTAAAAGGATAATAATTCAAAAAATAACACCATTGATCCCCCCCCCCCTAAGTGGTCCATCTAGCCTAGGGGTCTATAGCTCATTACTTATTACTTATTACCTATTACTTATTACTTATTAATTATTGATTATTATGTATTACTTATCACTTATTGCCGATTACAAAGTTTTTATTACCTATTACTTATTACTTATTTCATATTAAGTGTTACTTATTACATATTACTTATTATTTATTGTGTATTACCTATTACTTATTACTAATTTACTATTACTTATTACTTATTACTTATTACTTATTACTTATTACTTATTACTTATTACTTATGATCTATTACTTATTACTTATTACATATTACTTATTACCTATAACTTATTACATATAAATTATTACTTATTATTTATTACCAGTTAATCATTACTTGTTAGTTATTTACTATTAATTATTCCTTATTACCTTCAACTTATTAATTATTACCAATTACTTATTACATATTAATTTTTACTTTTTACTTATTAATTATTACTTATTACTTATAACATATTACTTATTACTTTCTACTTGTTACATATTACTTGTCACTAATTATTTATTACATATTACGTATTACTTATTAGGTATTCCTTATTCATTATTACCTATTACTTTATACTTAATACTTATTACTTATTACTTATTAATTATTACCTATTAATTATTAATTATTGATTATTACTTATTACTTATTACTTAGTACTTATTACTTGTCACTTATCACTTATTACTTGTCACTTATCACTTATTAGTTATCAATTATTAACTATTACTTATTACTTATTACTTATTACTCATTACTTATCACTTATCACTTATTACATATTACTATTTATGTATTACATAATACTTATTAAAAATTAATTATTTAGTACATGGTCACCTTTTTTTTAAACCACCAAGGGATATGTCACCAGAACATAACACATAGAAGAAAAAGCTCTAGAATTAACCATAGGATACAATTCCCATAAATTGGAAGACATGCTCACCTAAGTCTCTATAATGAACCATAAAACCTCCAAATAAAATGAATAAGAATTATTGATTAAAATAATCAAAAAAATAAACAAGGCATAAGAACAACATAAGAGATTAAATATTTCATATTTTCATCATAATACATGGGGGAATAATATTTTACTTGATTTAAGGAAGAGAATATGATTACAATAACAAATTCAATGCATTAGAAAGTGATCACCCCTATGTTATATAGATCTTACCAACTAGTGATTTTAGCTTCCATTGCCAAATGATCTTTACATGGTATAGTAGAACTAATCTTATCATCACATAAAAACCCTCCACTTAGTTAAAGGATCACACCACTTAAACATTCTATATTATTTAATTATTCTCATATCTCAAATATTTCAAAATATATCCATCTTTATTATATTCTAGTGAACCACCTTTTTATGGGTTGTCATTTTACCATACCCTTGTAAATTTTGGTAACTAGGATCTCCACTACTACTTCCATCATCCCACTTTTGATAGTCAGAAATTAGGCCTCTAGATTCCCTACTTCAACTAGTCTCATTTACATTATAGGAAAATTATTTTCACATACCCCAACAATCCCCAAATTGAAATTATTTTTCTAGGCTTATGGCTATGTCCTCCCATAAAATTCCACTAATTGAAAATTGGAGATTTTTATTATCAATATGGAAAATACAAGAGAGAAAATTGAGTCAAGGTAGAATAAAATTATAATGACCTAGGTAATACCTTTGCATAATATCAATAAAATCCAATGACAATGTTTTAAATATCATAAAATTGATTAACCCTTCTTCCTGGTCACCTCTAGATGGAAGAATATTGGCTTCCATATTACCATTCCTCTGAGAATGCGGAATTTTCACATTTGAATTTTGTAATATATAATAAAATCTATAAGAATATATTATATTTTATGGGTTTGTATATATATAATAAAGGTAATTGATCATAGTGAGAGAATCTGGTTCATCTAATAAAAGTTAAATATTTTTTCCCATACAAATATTGATACGGGTAAGCATTGAATGAGATTTATCTTGGATGGATAATCCATTCCCAATGAAAATAGAAAAGTCCAGAAAAATAAAACCTTGAAAATCCTAAAAAAGTAGGTTCCATCAGTGTTAGGATTGAACCCATACCTTAGAGCCCTCCAAAAAAACCTAGGTGCCTTTTCCTTCAAAATGGTTGCCTATAGTTGTGGAGATAGTCCATAAAAGTTGGCCATGTGTGAAATTAGGGTTGATATCCTTCTTTAAAAATAGACCAAATATGGAAGTGAGCTGAAAATTTTTAGTATGACTCTAATTTTGTTTTTTTCTATTAAATTTTAGTTAGTATCTACATGATTCCCCAACCATAATTTTTTATCCTCCCAAGACAATTGAGGCACATTAGCACCCATCACATCCTTGGAACAAACTTTATAAACAAACCCACTAGATTTTTAACTCCTTCAATATTTCATATGTCTAAAACTCCATCCTCTGACAACTTATAGAAGAATCGTAACTTCAGATAAATTTGTTTCTTATGATAATGAAACATTTGGTTTTTATCCAAGTGAATCATGCTTTGTGAGACATACAAAAACTTCCCAACTTTTAGTCTTCTAATGTAAACCCCTAGTAACCCTTTCTATCTAACTAACTCCTACCCATCTTATATAAATGAAACAGACTCTTCTTTCATTATTGAGAGTGAAAATACTAGTTGAAGTTTTGAAATTCAACCAACTATCATTCTATTAAAAGTAAATTCATAATCAGAATTTATCTTTGGTGTATATAAATACCCATTGAAATTTGAGTATGCCAAACCCTTAAAATATATATTTATTATAAAATAAAATGTACATACTCATAGAACCCTTTAAGTACCAAAGAATCCATTTCATAGCCTCCCAAAACTATCTTCTAGGTTTTTACATAAACACATTGAATACTCCCATTGCTTGTGAAATTTCAAGGTGAACACAAATCATATTGTACATGAAACTTCAAATAGCTGATGAAAATGAAACACTCTCCATATACCAAACCTTGGATTTTTTTGGAGAATTATCCTTAATAAGATTAAGGTGAATAGATAGGGGTGTAGACACCAGTTCTTATTCTAGAAAACTGAAGAACTCCAATACCTTCTAGATGTATTTTTACTGAGTCAGGTACAAAGTACTCGAACATAGGATCCTCGTAATCCTCATCTCAAATATTAACTTTTCTAGAATGAATTCCTTTATCTTGAAATTTTAGAAAACTAAACCTTAAACTCATTAATCCTTTCCTTCAATAAACCATTAATAAAAATGCCATCGACATAGAGAAGTAAGATAAAAAAACTCTCAACACCAAAATCCATCTTATAACAACAATGTTAGATATTTATCTTGATGAACTTAAACTACTCCATAATTTTGTCAAACTTTCCATCAAAATTCCATGTTTATTTCTTCAAACGCAAAGGCTATGTTTAATTTAGTATAGAAATTACTAGTTCTGGTGAAATTTTAAACCAATCAACTATATATTTATTTATTTATTTATGTTCCTGTTAAATAATGTTGTTTGCATCTACAACTACTCTAGATGAATTCCTTATAATGAAACCATTCTAAACACCACTAGGATAATCATTTTACTACCTATTAGTGATAAAATATCCAATAAATACACACCTTATATTTTTCAAAATACTTTTTGGACTATCCTATCCTTGTACCTCTATCTATCATCAACATCTTTCTTCAAATGATAAAACCATTTATTTTGTATGAATTTCATCCCAAAAGGTTTCTCTATCAATTATCATGTTATAAACACATATAGGGAATTTATATCCTCCCTCAATGATAAATCCCACTATTCTAATTCATTAAAAATCTTTACCACTTCGGGTCTCTAGGTCTCTCCATCATCCGTCAAAAGTAAGTAGTTAAAATTATCACCATAACTTTTAACTAAGAATATCTCATAGGGGGATATTAATATATTTCCCTATTGTTGGGTTCCTTTCAATATTACATCATATAGATTTGTGAATTATCATGATAGATCCTCCACAATCATTGAAGTCTCTAGTATATGTGGTCTTGGAAACACACTCATAACTTGACCTAATTATAGTAACTCCATTATATGGTCTTTTTTTCTAGTACATATATTCTCACTATTTTTTCAGGTGTATCCATAACTTATTTATTTATATTAAGATGAAACTTTTATTATGATGATACCTTGTTCTCATCAAAACTTTCCTCTAAGTTATGATCCTTCTACATGATCACTTCATTGAACATTGCATTTCAAATTCTTATGAATTTTTTAGATTTAATTGTCCCATAATTGAAATCCAAAATCTTAATCATTATAGCCAAAACATATCATGGTCAAGGCTTGGCCTCTATATTATCTTATTACTTGGAATAAACATGTATATAGGTGACAAATCTAAAAACTATGAGGTGGTTTAAATATAACATCTTTCTAGACTAACAGATCTCTAATTTTTTTTAATTTTTTAGGATGGACTCTAATAGATTAAGTATGCCAAAAAATCACATATTCTTCCCAAAAAACCTTGGGAAACACCATCTACATTCACATACTCCTTCAATTTTCCACTAAACTTCTATTTTTACTCTTTAAAACTTTTTTGTGTTCCATATTCTATGGATTTTTTCTCAAATAAAATCCCCTCCCTCTAATAGAAACTCCAGAACTCCCTTCTTCTTTAGTTGCCACCATTTTTTAGATATAGACATTTAACATTAAAGTCATACTCCTTCTCCACTATGGTCCTCTACTGGAAGAAATTATCAAACATCTTGGAGCTATGAATTAAAAATTACACCCACACTTCACATGTGGAATTATCAAATTATGTTATATATAAGCATGATCATCCCTGAGAATTCACTAAAGTTGTCTCCCGAACATCATTGTGATCTAACTATAAATTATGGTTATTTAGTTTTTTCCACTCCATCTAGAAGGACACCATTCAATACTTTCCAAAGACACAATACTCACACATTATGTACTTTGTGATTTTAGCCTTTATAAATCCTTTAATAGCTGGGATATTCATCGCCTTATCACTAAGGAGACCTGGAAATACATGCCATAAATCCATGGAAGTTAAATCTCTATAATTCATGCCTTCTTCTGGTCAACAGATGAGATAGATCTTCCAGTATTTCACTCCACTTCAAATGTTCATAAAGTTATAGGAAATTTTCCATGAAAAATCTATAAATAAGGTATAAAAACCTGCATCATTATGTTTTCTAATGAAAATTAATTTCTTCATTAACCTTTGGAATTTCCACACATCCTTCAAATACAGACCCCTTTCATTCTTAGTTTGGATCGAAACATTTCCTCACTCAACTATCTAGAGAGCCTTGTCATATACAATTTATATTTTTTCCAAGATAATTTGAGAATAAGTTTAATACTTAGTAATTTCATTCTCCCATTAATAAGTATATTAATGAAAGAAGTTCCTCTATAATATAGTATTCATCTAGAGAAGAAATATTGGAGAAGGTTTGAGTAGATTTTATTCTTGTGTTGTATTTTTTTAACATAAAAATCAGGTGAAAACTCAAGTAATTTTTAGTTATTCATTTTATGTGATTTTATTGAAATATTTATTGAGAATTTGAAGTTGGTAGGAAATAGTTTTGATGATCTTTGAAATAATTGGGAATTACATTAATGTATTCTAGAATATAGAGTTAAGTTTAAAATTTTCTAAATCTAGACGAGCATATGAGTCATTCCTAACTTTCATTTGAGTAGTTTTTTGAGTTGAGTATGAGTCATTGGACTTGTGTACAAGTCATTGTGTCCTATATAGGGTTCATTTAATCTAGTGTATGAATCATTTTCCTCTTCATATGAGTCAATTAACTCTGTGTATAAGTGATTTTTGTAAAATGTTTGAGTGATCAAGAATTTTATTTGAGTCAAAAAATATTTAAACTTAAGATGTTTGCAGAATTAAAATATCATATTCTAAAATTATTTTTAGAAAATAAATTCTATTTAGGAAATGATAATGATTATCTATAATAGATAAAACTTCACAAAATGGTATTTTTAATTCATGAAAAGGAAGAAGAAGGTTCTCAATATGAAGAAAGACTTGTTGTAAAGGTGAAAGAAATAGTTAATTATGTGACTACTTAGTCAGGTTGAAACCAGGTTCAAGATTTTATACTGACCTAGAACCGAGTTTTAAAAGAATAATAAGAAGTGGTAAGAAGAATAATATATTTTAAATAGTTTGGGAAGTCATTTTTTAAATTTTAATTTTAATTTCAATTTCATGTGATTTTTTTCCACATACTATATGAAAAAAAATATATCAATAAGGATATAAATAAGGTGGCATGACTCTCTAAGGAATTTTCATGAAAAATATATGGAAATAATGGAGAGTTAGAAGAATTTTATATTCCTATATATTTTAAAAAATCATTCTCAAAATGAAGATGCAAGAAGTGGAATAAGTTGTTTCTTGTTCTAATGTGCATTCAAACAAAATATAAATCTTGTTACAATGTGAGAATAGACGAAGATAAAGAATAAATCAACACACTCAATTACTTGAGAGAAATATATTGCTATAATATTCTTCAATTTTTTTAACATTTTCTATCATTGTAAAGTGTGAGATTCACTTGTGTGAAGGATGAACCGAAGAACTATCAAGATATGTATAATGTGATTTCAAGGATAAACTCTTATCATATATTCCAACAAGGAAATTCTCATGGTTCATGTGATCATAATAAATTCTAAATTATACCAAGTATTATCTTTCTAATTTTTAAATATGAACATTTAAATCATTATGGTCCTTGTATTGGTGTGTATGGACAAAAAATATCACTCATATTAAAAGGTGGTGAAGATTGTTTGAAAAAGGAACATAAAAGTAAATTATAATCATTGATTAACCCCCCACCCCCCCTCTTAGTGAACTCTCAAGGATCTTGTAGGTGGATTAAGAAGTGGTATAAAATCATGTTTTCCTTCTTTTGTAATATGTTGTTCGAATATTAGAGTTATGAAGTCTATTTCTGGATAAAGAGTCATTAACTGATTTTTATAGTCTAAAATGGATAATTTAAATTTAGTGAACAGTAAGTGGATTCCCACATTTTATGGGAAATATTATCATCTTTGGAATGATGGAATATTTATATACCTTTTATCTATGAATTATTATGTAGTGGAAGCTCCAACTTATGAATTCATCCCCTTTATTAAAGCCACTTCCATGACAGTGACAGATAAGAAGAATTTGGTGAAGGATAGACATTATAATATTGATATTTTTTCTTCCCTTTAAGATAGTGGATTTTTGAAATTAAAAGAAATCAAAAAAATAAAACAGTATCTAGAATAAGCTTTGGGATATCTATGATTGAAATAACAAATTGAAATCAGAAAAACTATATATATGGAAATTAAAATATTAAGTAATCAAAATTTATGATGATGAAATTGTAGATATATTCTTTTTAGGGGGAAATGAATTTATTTTTGTGATCATAGGTTTCAAACACAAGATAGACTATTCTAATATTTTACAAAATATTTTATATATCTTACGAGATATGTTTGATGATAAAGTATCAACTTTAGAAGATAAAGATGTTTAAACACTCCCTCTTGATAAATTATATTGTATTTTAATATATTATGAAATGAGGAACGATAATGTTTTTAAGAAGAAAATAATGGTTTAAAAGTAAATTTGTTTTAAAGACTCAAACCCTATCAAGTCAAAGAAGAAGATTGTTCAAATTCAAGAAGGTTATTCATATTCACATTTATATGTGGTTCTAAAGTTGGATAAAATTGTTTCTCTTATCCTAAGAAATGTTATAAGTGACAAATGAAAGTTAAAGGTAAATATTTTTTTCAAATTTTCTAGGTGTGTATCTATTGGTCATTTTGTAACAAACTGCCCAAAATCAAAAATTGAAAAAGACAGTAGTGGGAAGAGGAAAATACTAGAAGATAATATATGAATAAATCAAATTATTCAAATATTTGTTTTAAATATAAGGATAATAATTTCTATAAATAAAGAAATAGAAACTTATTGAAAAAATAAAATGAATACAGAAAATATTAAGTGGGAGTTGAAACGTCAAGTAATGAAGTTGGTGAAAAACGTTTTATTGTTAAATTGAATGATAACACCAGTGATAAAAGATGTTATAAAAGTGAATAACAAGAGACTAAGATGGATTTTATTTTGAAAAGATATTCTAAATAATTTCTTTCAAAAATCTCAAATTTGGAGAGGGAAATTAAGGTATTGGATAAAGGTTCTAAATCTATCAATAAAAAAGAAATCTATTCTTATTGAAAAAAAAATAAAATTTTATTGGTGGGATTTAAGGATTGATAATTTTTATTTATAATGGTAAGCCTCATAACAAAAATTTTCAAGAAAAGTTAAAATATAAATAGATGTATTTTGACCATATACAACTTAAATTGGATAAAATAGAAGAATAATTGAGTAAGCATAGATATAAGATTAAGAGTTCTATTTTAAAAGCTTTAGAATTTTCAAATATGAGTAAGCATCAAGTATAACGATAAAAAATCCACCAAATGTGAGAAAAAATCCAAAAAAATTATGGATTTCTTGAGAAGAATAATAAATTTAAAAAAACCAATATTCTAGAAAGATGAAGTGAATCTCAGAAATCAGGATATTCTGGGAACTCTAACATAATGTCATAAAATACTAAAAATGGTGTATTCAAAAAGGATGAGAAGATGCCTTATATAAAGATGAATATTTCATGATTTCACAAAAAAATTGATTCATGAAATGATCCAAGACTGTTGAATCAAAGAAAGAAGGAATGCAAGTACAAAATTATGGATAACTCTTTTTTTAAAGGAATGTATGATTTCTATAGATAATGTTAGTACTGTTGAGGATTTGGTAACATATAAAAGATGTGTTGGTTTAATTTAAAATATCATAGAATTTTTAAGAGTATTTAGAAGAAAGGTTCAAGGATAATTTATCTTTATCAAAGGAAGTAAGTTTATAAATGGATTGTAAATCTTGAACAGAAATCACAAAATAGGTTTTATGTTCTTTAAAACATTATATGGCATGTGTGACCATACTAATAACCATTAAAATAAATTCATTTTCCTTCTACCATCCTAGAAAAATAGGGTTATCAATATTCAAATATCTTAAAATTATAAGATCACGGGTATTGAGATTTTTTTTTTTGAAATTGTACATAAATAATCCACATGGGAAAACCAATGGATCCTAGAAAGTAAATGATCATCCAATGTGATAGAACATTTAAAACTTTTGAAATATGTTTAAAATTAAAAAAAAATTAAACTTTGTAAATGATGGTTCACTCATGATTAAAGGATTTGGTGTAGAATTAATTAGGAAGGAAGAGATAAATTCCAATAACACAATATATGCTGATGGAATGAAACACAATATATTAAGTGTTTCATAAAATTGTGATAAAAGAAACAAAGTGATTTTCAAAAAAAATTGGTTCTTGGTAATGAACCTAAAATATAGAAGTGAGGGGAGAATTTGATAGTAGACTAAAGGCAATTAATTTCATGTAGGAGATGCTGGAAATATTTTCTATCAAAGCATGAATGAAGAGAATTTTGTATGTTATAGAAGTCTTGGTCATCTTGGACATAGAAAGAATACGATTACCCAAGGAAACAATGTTCATTATGTTCCAACTTTCAAGAATGAAATATATTGGATGTGTTTAATATGTCAAAAGGGGAATATTATTTACTCTTTTCACAAGAAGGTTGGCATTTTGTCTACTCAACCTTCAGAGATCATTCATTTAGATGTATATGGGTTGATGAGGAAGGATTCAACTAATATAGATAAAAACTTTATTTTTTTATGGATTAATTTACCTGAATTTCTTTTCTTGTGTTCATGAAGCACAAATTAGAGGCCTTAAAGAATTTTAAAAGTTTCAAAAGAAATTTTGAAAATGAGTGATTTTTTTCTTTAAAGAATATTTTAATAGTCAATGGGTCTAAGTTTTATAATGGGAAGTTTAATTTTTATTTTTTGAACTATTTTGTCAAGCATGAATATAGTAAACCATATATAGGGCCTAAGGAATAGTTAGGTACCACTGAGTGGGGAAGGTTGAATCATTGGTACTCACTTTTGATGAATTATTATCCTATATATTTCAACCTCTTGATCTTATTAGAGTTCTCGATTCACTAAATAGTATCTCATAATATCACTTTATGTGAAATAGTAAATAGGGAGATTAGAAAACATATTTATAAAGTTTAGTATAAAAACTTACTCATTTCCATATTGGTTAGACACCTCAAAATAGATTCTACACTATAATATTTTTATCGATTGCAATGATTTGGGCCAAAACTGGTTAAACACCCAAGTATTTGACCCTTTGGTTAGCCATGGTTCTACACCCTGTCCACCAACTCTTCCACCTTGGATATTTAGACACCCTAATCTTTTTACTATTAATATAACTATTTAGACACCCAAGCCATGAGCATCTTTAGTAACTAATTGGACACCCAATTCAAAAATTTCTATTCTTTTTATTTATCCAATATTATATAGTACTCCTCTATTTAGTGTGATCTTCCTCGATGAGCTTATTGGGTTAGGCTTACTCATTTTTACCTTTAGGATATCTAATATATTATTTAAAAAAATATACTACTCTTGAAAGTCCATATAAATATGGTATTATCTATATTCTCTTAAACTTCTTCGAATGCTTAGATTTTTCTCATATAGGGAATCATGGATTCTGTTAACCATCTTATATCCTTGATACTAGACATATCAGTCTCTCAGAAATATATTTTCACTCTATTTGAGAGTTCTTAATTCTTTCTGTCCCCACAAATGATTCAATCACAACTTAAACATATTTATAATCACATAAAGATATTATGTGAATATTTAGTTTCTATTAATATTTATAAACCCCTGACCTTTGGTAGATGTGGTCTTCTTCTATTCTAATTGGTCAATATATTTCCCAATTAATTCCTCATTTTTATTCTTGTTTAAATATTTTTTAACCCCCTAAAAATCCAGTATTCATTCCTTCATATGGTATATGTTGGGAAAAAATCTCTCAAGGTTTCATCTCAGTGTTTCTAGAATGATTGTGTTTGTTAAAAAAGTCATCTAGCCACATTATGAAATAGTTGGTGTTGAGAAAGAATATTCTTTGAAGTTGTCATAGTTTTCTAGTGTTTGCCAAATTTTTGTGTCACAAAATTGGGATTTATTTTCAAGAAAAGAATGGATTTCCGCATAAAATATTTTTTGAACCACAAAGTATGGAGTTTTTACACCGTAAATCGAGGTTATTCTAACCACAATAGAAGTTTGAAAGTGAGTTTCTCATTTACAGATAAAGGCGGTGAATTAAGGATACATCAAAGGTTTATGCACTATGAGAACCACATAAAAAATAAGATCTTGGGAAACTCATCAGTTTCTACTATAGGTAGTTATTTGAGACTACCATAAAGGGTTTTTTTGTGGATGAAATTAGATACTGCAAGGAATAAATGAGTTGTGTGGAGCACATAAAAATTTCATGGGGATGGCTAATTCCTAATATAGTTTTTGGTAATTAAGATTAGCATAATTTTGGGTATTTAATTTACTATATAAAGAAACCTAATAACATTATTAGATGGAGTAAAATTAATAAGATAAGATCATAACTAGAAGAATTTGGCTAAGTCGGAAGTGGTTCGTGAGATAATAATTCCACAAAGTAACTGGTCTGAAAGGGAGAAATTTTTTGAAGGAGGCAGTTCATGAAGATAGTTCACTGAAGGGGCTTGCATGGCACTATTTCTCGCAATATAAAAGTCCATCCATGAAGTGAATTTTGTGCATGAAATAGAGGCATCTCATAATAAAATCTCATTTTGTGGTGCAAGGTGGCTCGCAAAGTGGGTGGTTCTTGAAGTAGGTGGTTCGTGAAGTAGGTTCTTCGTGAAGTAGGTTTCTACAAAGGGAAAAGGAAGTTAATGAGATGAATCTCTGCATGTAATATTCCATGAAATGAATTGTATTTAATCTACTGGATGAAAAAAATACTTCATGGAAGACTCATATATTTGTGAAAACAAATTTAGGTGATTTGGAATAATATAAGTTTCCACTGAAGAAGCAGTGATCAGGCTTTCGTGGAGAGAGTAATGAGCTATAAAATTTTGATTGTTAATAAACTAGGAGGGATAGTGAGTCCACTAAGAATCTTATAATGGTAGTGATCTTTAGTGGATGTGTTACATAGGCACATTTCCTTTTTATTCTATTTGGTTATAACCCTGTGAAGATGAACCAAGTAAAATTGATGTTTCTTGTTCATGTTTTAATTCTCATATTATTATTTTCTATATGAAGGAGAGAGAAGAGGTGGTATGCGCGTCGTACCATGTCTAATTTGAAAATTTTTATAACCAATTGGCTACTGTAAAAGTGGAGAGAAGGTTTGAACTATATAGAGAACGAGTTCACTAAAAATATTTCATTGGAAAATGTTTAGATGGACAAAAGTTGAGGGAATTCTTATTTTTAGTTTTTATTTTATTTTAATGAAACAAAAAATACGAGAAGGTGAAATAAATAATGTATAACTATACATAAAAAATGATTATGAACTCTAAATCAACTAAAAGTTTTGGGGATTCTGATGTCTCAATTAAACTACTATACAGCCATTAAAAGTATTCTTTTATGTTATTAAATATTTATTCAGCCTAATTATCACCAATTTTAAAAATTTAAGCAATTTTATATGCTCATTTTAAATATTCTAATTTATTTAAGTTCATGTTATCTGGTGTTATAAATAAATTAGGGGACTAGTTCAAGTACCGAACTACACGATGAAATGACTCAACCCATTTCTCACAAAGTTGTACCATCAATTTTTACTTACAATCGATTAACCTGATTTACCTTCTTGAACCGCCGAATCGACTTATTATTAAAATGGCCATTTTCAATTTCAGAAGATAATTTAGTGAAAAAATAATTTAAACCAATAAAAATTCAATTAAAATAAATTTAATTAACAATTAATCACAAAATGGAAACATCACATGGCATGCTCAATAACTTTAATTACTCGACCAACATCCCGACATGAATAGAATTACACTGACATCAAGACTGGAATACTAAATGCGGTAATAAAATGATAATTCATGTGGAATGAAACCGCCTTATCAAACAAATAATTGTGTCAGGCTTTACTTTCGTCATGCGTAGCAGTCGTTGTCCTTCAAACTCTAACTACACTCTTGGCACGTGATAACGACATGCACCAACTGCACGCCCACTGAAATAGATGATGTTGGCGATATAGCGTAGGTTAGTTAGCTCCTGCTGTGGTGTGATGAAGTGGATTATTGAGCAAGGGAGGCACACCTTAGAGTGGTGATGCGGATCTGTGGCGGCAGCTCGGACGGCGATGGCTACTCCTTGCTGTGGTGGTCGGTACGCTGCAAGTGAGATCAGGGAGATGGGGATCCGGTGGGGGGATGGGGTGCGGGGTCAGGGGTGCGACAGGGGGAGAAGGGGGAGCAGATGGAGTGTGACTATATGAGAGGGGGGTAGGTAGATGGGATGAGGACAGGTGAGAATAGCAGGGGGGGGATATAGGGGAGGGGCGGACGTTGGGCGATAGGGAGGATGAGGTGGGAGGGGATCGGGTTAGAGGGAGAGTGAGGGAGTCGAGAGGGGGGATATGGGGGAAGGCGGGTGAGAGTGGGAGAGGAGGGAAGCAGGGTAGCTGGGGTCCAGTGGGTTAGAGTGGGAGAGGAGGGGAGTGGGGTAGTGAGGGTCTGGCGGTTGAGCAGGGGGGAAGGAGGGGAGCGGGGTAGCGGGGGTCCGGTGGGTGAGTAGGGGGAAAAAGGGGAGCGGGGTAGCGGGGGTCTAGTGGGTGAGTAGGAGGAAGGAGGGCAGTGGGGTAGCGGGGTAGCGGGGTTCTGGTGGGTGAGGAGGGGGAAGTAAGGGAGCAGGGTAGCGGGGTAGTGTTCTTCCAACGGGTGAGCAGGGGGAGCGGAGGGAGTGCGAAGGGGGTGAGTAGAAATAAGGGGTGGCTGATTGGAGAGATAAAGAGAGGGTGGTGGGTGACTGAGGGGAATAGGGTAATGATTCAAGCGGAGTGAAATAGGGGAGCGGGTGAGTGGGATTTGGGGGGAAACAAAATAAAGATAGAATTTATAATTCAAAATTTTAAAAAAATCTAATTATCTAAAACAGTTAAATAATAATAAGAATAATGATAAATTAGTAATAATAAATTAGTAATAATTAAAGTAGTAATAATAAATATAATTATATAACAATATATATTATATTTATAAGTTAAATTAATATAATAAATTAATAAACAAAAGAAACTAATATTAATTAAAATAAAAATAAAAGCTAAAAATAAAAATAAAAAAATAACTAATATAAATGGAAAATAAACTAAAAACTATAAAAATAACTAAAATATTAAAATACTACAAAAATAACCTAAATACACAATAATCTGTTAGAAAATTAATTAATTAAAACTAATAAAAATTATAAAAAAATGTTAGTAAAATCCATGTACATAAAATCCCCCACACTTAAACATTTTCACTCCTGGGAAAAACCATCAGAAATAAAACACAAGTGGACCTGTAGACAAATCCAAACATCAAAATTACTAGTAAAAAAAATTTCAATCTCTTTTACCCATAAAATATCATGATTCGTTTAAAACATCAATTTTCAAAAACCGTTTTTCTCCCACTCACATTTTTTTGAAAACATGTACGTGCACTCATGTATCATGTGACCTACCTCGCCATCACTAATATCTCTCAAAATATTTGATCAAAACTATGCTCAATTCTTCTACACGTTCATTATTACCATAGTCTTTCTAGGAATTTCACATCATCACTAGTGTAAATCAAAAGAATTCACCAATCTCAAGGACATTACATGAGGTTTAAATGTCTGTGAGGTTGCGGGACGGTGGGTAAAAAAATTGATCGTTTTTTTTTTGGAAAAAAGGAGGGTTGAATCTTGAAATAAAGTCATCATAAATGTCAACCCAAATGTCAATCAAAATGTCTCCCTAAAAAAATGTGACAGTTTTATGTGGAAAAAAGGAGTGTTTAATTTTGAAAACACTAGTTCCCCAACAATTAAAACATTGCTTGTCCCCAAGAAAATGGTAATCCAATGTTTCTCTCTCTTTTTTATTTTTTTTATACACAACTCACTCAAATAAGATGAGCAATAAAAACTAGTGAGTATAAATTCTAAAACCCCATGAAATAAGTGTGAGACAAAAATTCAAAAGAATAGTATAAGTAGCTTGTACCCTGTAACATCTCAGTGAAAGTAGGTCATATAGAAAACTCTCTAACTCTTGGAGTAATGGATCATCACTTTTATAAGTATCCCCAAAATCGATGGTTACCATGTAATAACCACCATTGTTCTCATTATTGGAACCAAAAAGAGTCTATATTCCCAACTCAAAATACATATAATGAATGTGGCTACGGTGAAATATAACTCATATGATCAGGATGAGATAATGTCAATCCATGTGCGTCAAATGACTCATTTCACCTCAAATAACCTTCTCCATGAGTAAATCTCACCCCCACACTTATATTTAAAATTATCATGAAAAAATTCACGAAATTGGTAGGGAAGAGTATAGGATATCGGTTCATCTTAAAAGGATTCTTTATGGATTCTAAGGGCTACATGATGGAGAAAATGTATGTGTGGCTCAGTGGGTCAATGGGGCTAAAATATCAAACAAATGCCACAGTCATTTTAATGAAACCTTCAAAATTCCTATCGCTTTGATGGAAAATGTGGCATGTTCTAGAAGACATAACATGGTCAAGATTCTCTCAACAAAAGAGAAACATAAGATGATATAAAAATGGGTCAAAATTCTTCCAGGTATGTAAATAAAATGTTGGACAGCACTGATAATCATGAGTGCAAATAAGTGTCACAATAATAAATAAGGTTTTGAAATACATTTTTGAAGCATTGAAAAATATCATCAATCATCTAAGTTGTGAGATCAAGGATAAAATAATTCCAAACAATAATCATGTGTTCAAAACTGGCCAAATATACATGAGGTATGTTCCCAATTATGTTATGAAAAAAAATGTAGCAGCTTTCATGTGGGTTTATCAATGATTGGAATGTTAGATTTCTTTTAGTTTACATAGTGTTTTTGGAAGCATAAAATATGTAAAACATAAAACACTTCTCTAAGTAAGCATATGATAATCTAAAGTAGAAAAAATAAAAGAAAAATATGAAAAACAAGATCATGGGTTGCCTCCCAAGAAGAGAAAAGTTTTACATCTTCATCCATATGGGAGGAAAATTGTCAATTATCTTTGTTCATCAGCTCAGAACCCCTATGTATCTTACAAGAACTGGTGGCTTTGTCATCAATCTCATGGGGGAAATTAGTGGGATTAACCACCTCTGGAGTGTAGTGAGCATTAATCTGGTGAGGTAGGAACAGAATATGTTCTGATCGTGGTGTTGACAGCTGTTGAGCATAGATCTCTAATAAAAGCTTCTCAATATGGAACTCGATATTACCTAGATGTTGAGTCATTTGTCTTATGAAGTCATATAGAGATGGAACATGTGCATCGATGACCATAGAAGAGTCAGAAAAACTATAAAAAATTTTAGCTACATCCACAAAAAGAGATAGAGAGATAGAGAGAGCATAAGAAAACATAAACTAAGGAATGAAGAAGCAGTTGGGTTTCCTCTCGATCAATACTAAGTTTAGCGTCTTCATCCAGACAGATAACTTTGCATTGTCATCGGAATTCTTCTATGATGTCTATTGTATCCTATGTGGGTAATGTTTGAGGCATTGACCATTAACATTGAATGGAGGAATCTTCCCATTAGAAATTTTGATAGCACCATGTGGATAAAAAATTGTGACAGTGTAAGGACTCAACCACTTTGACATGAGTTTTCCTGCCATGATCTGAAGTTGTGAGTTGAAGAGAAGAACTTATTCACTTGTAGAAAAATTTCTTTGTTGGATCTTTTTGTCATGCCAGAATCGATTTTTCTCTTTGTAGATCAAAGCATTGTCATACGATTCTCTCTTTATCTCATCTAGTTCATTCATATGTATAAAATGTTTCTCTTGGGTAGTTTTGAAATCAAAATTCAGTTTCTTCATAGCCCAGTAAGATTTATGTACCAGTTATACAGGTAAGTGGTAGGTTTTTTTAAAGACCAAGAAATATGGGGACATTACAATCAGTGTCTGTTATGAATTCTTGTTGGCCCAAAGTGCATCATCAAGTTTGGCGACCCAATCCTTCTTCGATGTATTTACATTTTTCTCTAAAATTCCCTTAATTTATCGGTTTGAAACTTCATTTTTTCCATTGGTATGTGGATGGTATGTGGTTCTCATGTAGTGGTGGAATCCATGGAGAGTCATTAGCTTCTGAAACAGTGCATTATTGAAGTGGGTACCCCACTCCCTGATGATGAGCCTTGGGATTCTGAACCGGGTAAAAGTGTGTTGCTTTAATAATTTGATGACAACTCGAGAGGTATTTTTCGAAAATTCTTCAACTTCCACCCATTTTGTAAAATAATCCACATATACAAGGATGAATGATTTTACAAAATATTTAGGGAATGGATCCATGAAGTCGATTCCCCATATGTTAAAAATTTTAATTCCCGTGATTGAATGTTGTGGCATTTAATGCTTCCAGCTTATACCCTGGTTCTTTAGAATTTACCACAATTCATGAAAAATTCATGAATATCATGATTCAAGGTAGTCCAATACAAACCACATTATAACACTTTTCTAATTGGTCGATGGATTCCATGGTGTCCTCCTGCTTCTATATCATGGAACTAGTTCAAAACACAATAAACTTCTTCTTCTGGGATGCATCTTCTTATCATTACACCCATAGAGTCTTTGAAAAGTAATTGATCATACCAATAGCAATGGCGTACTTCATTCAAAATTATTTTCCTCTACTCCTTTGATAAATCTAGGTTTATCAACCCTGACGCTATGTAATTCACGAAATCAGAATACCAGGGTGTGATTGTCTCAATGGCATAGAGTTGTTCATCTGGAAATGTTTCATTGATTAGTTTGAAATTGATTTAACATGTTTCATGGTCGAAGTGTGATAAATGATCAACAATGAAATTCTCCATTCCATTTTTTTCCTTGACTTCAATGTCAAATTCATGAAGTAACAATATCCATCGAATGAGTCTGGGTTTCATATATTTCTTGGTCATCAAATACCGCAGGGTAGAGTGACCCGTATAGACAGTGACTTTGGGGAACAACAGATGGGATCAAAATTTATCGAAAGCAAAGACAACTGCTAGTTACTATTTTTTAGTTGTTGTGTAATTATGTTTAGCCTCATTAAATGTGTTTCTAGCATAATATATTGGCCTAAATATCCTTTCTTTTCTTTGACCCAAGGCATCACCAACTTCCTAGTCACTGGAATCACACATTAACTCGAATGGTTGCTCCCAATCTAGTGAAATCATTATCAGGGTTTCAATCAAATATTTCCTTAATAATTTAAATTCTCCCTAAAATTCAAGAACAAAGTGGAATGTAAAATATTTTCCCAACATGTTTGTAAGCGGTCAGGCAATAAAAGAGAAATCCTTAATGAAGCATCTGTAAAATCTAACGTGCCCAAGAAAACCTCAAATTGAATGAAATGAAGTAGGCATGGGTAACTCATAGATTGTACTAATCTTTGCAGCTTCCAATTCAATGCCCTTATTTTAAATTTGATTACCTAAAAATATTCCCCTTTGTACCATGAAGTGTGAATTTTCCTAATTAAGAACCAGATTCTTTTCTTCACATCTTTCCAAAACCATATCCAAATGTTCCAGATAGTCATCAAAAGAATCCCCATACACAGATAAGTCAAACATGAATATTTACAAGAAATCTTCAATCATGTCATGGAACATTTCCATCATGTATCTTTGAAATGCGGCTGGTTTATTGCACATTCCAAAAGGCATTCTCTAATAAAAAATATACAATATGGACAAGTGAACATGATTTTCTCTTAATCCTCCGGTGTCATCGCTGTTTGATTATAGTATGAGTATCCATCCAAAAAACAATAGTAATCTATTCCTGCCAATCGTTCAATGATTTTATCAATAAAGGGTAATGGTAATTGATCATTCCTTGTGGAATCATTCGATTTTCTATAGTCTGCACACAATCTCCTTCCAGTCAATGTTCTTATGGTTATCAATTCCCCTTTATAATTCTCAACTACTGTAGTTCCACCCTTTTTAGGTACCACTTACAATGGGATGACCCACTGACTATTAGATATAGGAAATATTAAACCAGCATCAAGTATTTTAATGACTTCTTTCTTGACTACTTCTTTCATGGGAGGATTTAAGCGTCGTTTTGGTTGACTAAAAGGTTTTGAATTATCTTTCATATGTATTTTGTGAGTGTATATAGAAAAACTTACACCATTTAGATCTGCAATCATCCAACATATTGTTTCTTTCCTTTATGATAGGACATTGAGTAATTTTCTTTATTATTCACATGAAATATTGTCATTTATGATGACTTTAAGGTGTTTAAATCTCCCAGGTAACTGTATCTCAGGTCTGATGGAAGTGGTTTAAGCTCAAGTGGTGGAGGCTTTTCAAGTGATGGAGAAAGTGATGTAAAGTCGTGTCTATATAAAGGATCGACTATATTTCTGATGAATTCCACTACCTCGATTGATTTAGTAAACTCTTAATTTTCTTTGTGTAAATCCTCAAGATCCAATGCATCACTTGATAACTCATCCCATTATTCAATCGTATCCAAGAAATGACAGTCTTCTTCAGAAGGATTTTTCATATCCTTTATGAAATCAAATGTTATGTTCCCATCCCCAATTCTAAAAATTAATTTTTTATCTATAACATCAATGAGAACTCTTAATTTTTCTAAGAAAGTTATCCTGAGAATGAGTGGGATGTCTTTATCTTTTTCCATATTGAGGACAATGAAATCAGAAGGGAAGTATTATTTAACGACCTTAACGAGTACGTCCTATATAATCCCTCAAGGATGCTTCACCGATTGGTCAACCATTTTCAAGGTGACCTACATTGGATTTAATTCTGTGATTCCTAGTTCTTCAAGGACTCTAGATGGCATGAAATTTACACTAGCTCTGAGATCACACAGAGCTCTTCCAAATTGACATCCTCTAATATTGCAAGGAATAGTGAAACTACCCGATTATCTTAGTTTTAGAGGTATGGATCTAGGAATGACTGTTGAATATTCCCCATGCATTATGATTGTTCCCACATCATCTAATTTTATTCTTTTTGACTGAAGATTCATGAGAAGTTTAGCATAATGGGTCATTTGTGTGATGGATTCTGCAAAAGTAGTATTTATTTGAATCTTTTTGAACATCTCCATGGATTTTGAAAATTGAACATCCAAATTCCTTTGCTTCAGTATTTTTGGAGATGGAGTAGGGGGTATGTGGGATTTCACTCTTTTGTTGAGTGCCTCTTTTTCCTTTTATTTTCTTTCCTTTTCAATTTTTGCAAGTTTTCTTTAATATTACTCCTCTTTATCTTCATGTTGGATAGATTTGTTTGTTGAGTCCCCATTCTCAGGGACAATTGTAGGCATCTAATCTATTTTTTGAGCATCAAGCATTTGGTTCTCTGGTAACTATGTGCCACTTCTCAAAGTGATGGCTTTTTCCTCTTCTCTTGGGTTAACTCTTGTGTAACCTGCTAGAGTTCCTTACTGTCGATTTTGTATTTGTGCGACTAACTGACTTGATTTTCAATGTTGCGCATGGAAGGCTATAAGTTTGGGGCTTCCATCTATTGTGATTCAAAGCATGATTTATTAGACATCATCAACATTTCTATATTTTCTCCCCAATCTTTTTGACCTTGCGTTGCAGTAGGGGCACAGCCCGTTTTTTTTTTTCTCCTTGTACTATTGTTGTTGATGGAATGGTGGTCTGTATTTCTGATGAGATCCTTGATCTTGTGATTGTATAGTGGGTCTGAAAGTAGGTTGAGTAGGGAACCAAGGTGGACCCGTGTTCTGGTTCATTGGATGAGTAGCCACGGGTTCCTTCCAACCTTGATTTTGGGTATTGCTTTGTTAGTTTGTGTTGTAATTGTTTCTGTAATTTCCTATGTTGTAACTGATGAAGTTAGCTTTAGAAATATTGGTCTCAGAAGTGTTATATGGACACATGGGATAATCATGAAGAGCAACACATTATAGACAACATTCATATTGAACAACCTGGACTGGCTTAGGCAGGTTTACTAAAAAGTTTTCAATCCTCTTATTTAGAGCATCAAATTGTGAAACCATGAATTTATGAGAATCAACTTGATGCACTCCTTCCTTTATTCTTGAAATATCTTTTGGCCACTGGAAAATGTGTTATACCATGTAATGAATTAATTTTTACAAATCCTCACGATCCCTTTCCATGAATGCATTTCCAATAACTGTGTTGATTGAAAACTTTCTCTCGGGTTGAAGTCCATAGTAGAAAGATTTCAACTGGTTTTCCAAAGGGATTTTGATCTTTGATGGAAACAATTTTCATTTATGGAAGAATCAGATGCAACACTTCTTCAAATAATTGGTTATATATATTTTTATAGCCACAATTCATGGTATTTTTTCTAATATGGATAGTGATGTTTTATCAAAAGTAGAACATAGGTAATTGGATGTTGATTCGAGAGGAATTAACACTTTATGGGGAGCCTTATACAATACAGTATATACAAAGGTGATGTCATATAATTCATCACAGGCAATATGGGAAAGGATTCTGAATATCTATAAATATGCTTCAAATGTACCATAAGAAAAGTTACAAGTTCTATAGAACAAATATGTGGACTTAAGAATGCACCCCAATGAGTCGGTAGATGCATTATTTAATTGGGTAACATTTATTATGAAATATATGTGTGGTCTTAGAGAAATTATCAAGGATGTGATGATCTTAAAGTGCATCTTGAGAAGGTTCCAACCTCATTTCAATCCAAAAGTCTTTGTACTGAATGATAACGTCCCTAAATAACTGACATTTGATAGATTACATAGTACTCTTATCACATACTAGATGAGAAATGATGATAATGTTATTGTGGAAAAGGCCAAGTCAAAATAAGTGGTATTCAAGTCCATAAATAAGTTCACTATTGAATTTTGGTAGGTGGAAGATAATGTGGATGAGGTTATGTCGTTCCTCTCCTAAAATTTTCAAAAGAGGAAGAGGAAATTTCAATGGAAAACATCCACTTGCATACTTTGCAGTGGAAATATTAGACATATTACGGAAAAATTCCCTAAGATGTTTCAAGATTATTATGAGGATGATTATGAAAGTCTAGGGAATAATTCCTCATTCAATGTGAAAAGGTAGGAGAAGTACCTAGAAAAAATTCATCAAAAACAAGAATCTACCTTCCAAAGAAGATGAATGTTCGGAAGAATTTGAGGTAGAAGAGTTGGAGGACTTCAAGGATCATAAAAAAATTCTATAGTGGTAGTTTTCATAAATTATCAATGAAGGGAAGAAAGTGGAAATGAATAAGGATAATTCAAAGGAAGAGTTGACCTTAAGATTGAATTAGAAGCTATGCATGAAGAAATAGAAATTTTTAGATCCAAAACAAAGAAATAAAATAGGAATATTAATGATTCCAAACTCTATATGACATATCATAAAGAAGAGAAGTCTGAACTGGAGGCTAAAATTAAAAGGCTTAAATCTAGAAATCAAGAAAACTCAGAGATATTTATTGAGTTCAAGATCAAAGTTGAAGAAAAGGTTCGGATTTTTGATAGTATGAACAATATAGTAAAAGATAAATAAAAACTCATCGAATATCTTGAGGAAGAGGTTGTCATCCTCTGAAGGAAAGTGAAAGATCAGGAGAAAATCTAGACTCCAGTAAATCAGGTTGTAAATGTATCAGAAGAAGGAAAAGTTGAGTTCAGAGTTCCAATGATATAGACAAAGTATTTTCAGGAGAATAAAATGACAAATCAGAACAATACAGTTAGTGTGAGACTTAAACGCAAACAGAAAGCATTAATGGTTGATATTAGATCACAAGCACCCTCTCTAAGGTTGGATATATATTTGGGAAAAAAAAGAACTATGAGATTCATAGAACCCAAGGGAAAACCAGTGTTTTATAATTGACATGAATGAATGAACCCCACATCAGGTATTATTACTGTGGAAATATAATACACTCACAAAATATATATTATATAGATAAGAGGTGGAGAATGGAACAAGTGAAACATTTAAATTAAAAAAGAGATCAATATTCCAGGATATCATTCAAAGGTCATTATTTCTTGTGGGGAGGATTTGGACCCATGGTCATATATTGTACATCAACTATACAGTGTAATTATCCAAAAAAGACTCCAAGTGGTTATAACAACATAAATAATATTAAAATCATCTAAAAACATGAAATTGGTTTGAGCATTATAATATGAAAGCGGTCCATCGTACTCTAAGAATGATCACGAATATCAGTCAAAGACATTGATTATAAAGAAAAGAGATGAACATGTTGTGGTTTTAGATATTTATTTCAAATCATCATATCACAGCAGAATATGTATTGTTGATTGTGGATGCACCTACCATATGATAATAAATAATGATCTTGTGATAAGAATCATATTTGATAAGGAAGGTATTGTAATATTTGGTAATGATGAATTCCTTATGATTATTGGCTCTATAAAATCCATTTTTGGGGTAAAAGACATGAGATATGAGGATGGATTGGTTGTGGAAGGTTTTAATCACAACATGATAACTTTCAGTCAGTTGTGTGACTCATGACATGCCATAATATTTTCTAATAAATTATATATCATTAATTCAAAAAATGGTGTAGTTTTTTTCCATGGAAATTATAAGAAGTGGAATCTATACCTTGTGAGCAAGGAATAATATATATTCTTTCTATCCAAGAAAGAAGGAAATAGGTTATGGCCTAAACATCTAGGTTATTTAAACCAAATATCCTTATAAAATATAGTGAAATGTGATATCTCTTTAGATCTTTCTATTTTATCATGTGATCATACAAATTCAAGCGATGATTTTCAACAAGGGAAGATCATTCGAAATATGTATAAGGAAAAAACAGAAAAATTCAATAAACGTTCTTGAGTTGGTACATATTGATGTGTTCAGACCTATTTTACCAAGAGATATTGATGTAGGGAGATATTATGTTCTCTTCATTGATGATTTTAGTATAATAGAGTGGGTTTCAATCATCACCCATAAGTCTAAGGTGTTCAGTAGAATAAAACATTATCGAAGGGATGTTGAAGAGATTCTAGGTCAAAAAACGTGGAAGTTCTAAATATATAAGGAAATAGAGTTCACAAATAGTCAAGTAGAGGATTATCTCACAAAACATGGGATAAAACACCAAGTTTCATCAGTAAGGAATTTACAATAAAATGGATTAGTTGAGAGAATAAATCTTATTATCAAAAACATGGCTAGGAAAATGATCATTGAGAAAGGCTTTCTAGAAAAGTTTTGAAAATTGGTATTTATGACATCAATTTCCACATCAAATAGATACTTATTATGTCCAAAGGAAGAGGAGACCCCATAGAATCTATGGTTAGGAAAGAATCCAATATTGAAGTAATTTTAAGTCTTTAGAAGTAAGAGTTTCCTTCTTAAAAAAGAGAAACACAGGAATTTTGAATCCCATGGAAATAAAGGTATATTTCTTGGATACTCAAGAAAAATAAAAGAATATAAATTTTTCAATAAGAAGATGGGAAAATTTAGAGAAACTGATGATGTGGTTGTGATATAAAATGAGAAGAATATTTATAAAAATCATGAATAGTTTCGAGATGATAGTGATGAAGAGATGAGATGATTGGGGGGGACTTCCATTACTGGAAAAAGATTTCGATTACAATTCAGATATTGAAATAGATAAACATAAACCAGTATCTTCATAGATACTAAATATTCAAGATGAAATTGATACATAGAACATAATTGGTGATCATACAGAGCCAATGTAGACAAGGGGGATGAAGTCTCTTCAAAAATAATCTTTCTTATCATAGGTAGATCTGAAGTATTTTGAAGAATAATCAAGAGATAATATTTTGGTTCAAGAAATGAATAAATAACTTTACCAAATAGAAAAGATTCATACCTAGGATATTGTTTTTACACCAATAGATAAGAATTTCATCAAGAACAAATACGTATTTAAAAATAAAATAAATAAAGATGGAATAGTGATTTGAAATAAAGCATGACTAGTGTGAAAATGGTACTCCAAGATAAATGGTATCAATGTTGATGAAACATTTTCACCTGTTGTGAGGCTAGAGAAAATCATATTATTCTTGGCCATAGTAGTGCAATGAAAGTGTAAAGTTTTCCAGATAGATTTGAAGTCATAATTTCTGAATAAGGTTCTGAAAGAAGAAGTGTATATCAAGTAGCCAGAGGTTTTTCTTATTCATGAAGATAAAAAAGAGGTTTTTTACCTATGAAAGGTACAATATAGATTGATGTAAGCACCAAGATCATTTTATTCAAGATTGGATCAGTTTTTGAAGAAGCATACTTTTTAGTATACTGTAGTTGATTACAATCTCTATGTGAATAATGATAATATTCAAAGGATGATGGTACTGGTGTATTTCTACAACATAATATTTGGTGGATCAGATGAATCACAGTGCAAAAATTTTGATGAATTCATGAAAAGTGAGTTTGAAATGTCAATGATTGTTGAACATATGTTTTTTCGTGGTTTACAAGTGACCCAAGGCAGTAATAAAACATTTATTTATCAATCCAAATAATCCCAGGAGGTTTTGAGAAGATTTGGAATGGATAATTCCAAGAATATGATTACTTTGGTGGATACCTAGATGAAACTATCATGAGATGATGAACGTAAACTGGTTAATCTCACTGAATACAGACACAACATTAGTAGTATTTTCTACTTAACAATCACATGACCCAATATTGTTTTTTACACATGCCAAGAAGCACAATATCAAAGTAATCCAAAGGAAATATACTTACTTGTAGTAATAATTAATACTTCGATATATCAATTGCATGGTGGATTTTAGTTTTCTTTATAATTAAAAGTATCATAAAGATTTATTGTGTTATACAAATGTAGACTGGGTTGGATAATCATATGATAGAAAATAAACATTAAGTGGTGCATTCTATCTTGGTGGATTGTGTATTTCATGGATAAAAAAGAAACAGGATTGAAATTCATTGAGAACTATAGAAGTTGAATATATTGTTCTTACTTAAAAATGCATACAGTTATTTTGAATGAAGAAACATCTTGATGATATGGGATTTGAAGTAAAGTCTCTGATTAGAATACATTAAGATAATCCAAGTGCTATAAATCTTATCAAAAAAATAGTCCATCAATCAAGGAAGAATCACATTGAAATCAAGTACCATTTTATTAAGGATAAGGTGGATCATGGTATTGTGAAGTAGTAGTATCTTTCTACAGAACTATATTTTGTGGACATTCTAACAAAGGCCTTACCCAATGAGGCTTTTGAGTAGCATCGACTATATCTTGGAGTTCATTTGACTCCCCATAATTGATAAAGTGTGGATGTGGGATCCCCTCTCCTCGAGGTATGATGTGTTTATCCCTAATAAAATGATATGTGTTCTTTACAATGTTTTCGCCACAGAGGAGTGACCTTTTGGTTCATTGACAAAGGGGGAGAAAATATCTTGATCAAGATATGGGGACAAGGTGATAGGGGAGAAGTGGCGTAGGGGGAGTTTCAAATCTGATGATTCTAAAGATGATTGATCAAAGATTATATATCATGAGATAAGTTCATGATTCTATAATTTTATAGTATGTAGATAATAAATGGTGTATTCTTGAGCTCCACATGAAATGTTACAATTGGTCTCAATAAAGGGTTATCAAGTGGTATTAAGAAAAAAGTGATTCATTGATGAAATTGGCAAGATACTCTTGTTTCTCATGTTGTTCATCACTAAAGTGGTCTTAGAGTATGAGTTGGGTAAATATTTCATCATTTTCTGGAATAGCATGTTGAAAGTGGTGAATTATAGCATATTGTGTCTGCTTGTTTATCTATAGACGTGTTTAGGTAGTTTTGAAGTTTTTTCAACAAACCCAAAGGGGGATATTGTTGGGAAAAGTACATCAAGGTGTCATCTCAGTGTTTTTGGAATGATTGTGTTTGTTGAAAAATCTTGTTGACCACATTATAGTATGTTTGGTATTTCCTAAACATATTTTTTGAAGGTTTCATAGTATCCTAGTATTTCCCAAATTTTTGGGCCTCAAAATCCGGATTTGTTTTATGGAAATAGAAGGATTTCCACACATAAGTTTTTGCAAAGATAAAAACATGAATCACATGGACCATAAAGTTACACTCTATGAACCACAAAAGATGTTTTTCAGGGTGTTTTTTATGCAAACAAATGATAAGAATTAATTCCTCTAAAAAGTTTAGTGGACTATGAAAACCACATAGAAAAATCAGTCTGTTGAAAAATAATTATTTTTGTCTAGAGGTCGTGATTTGAGGTTACCAAAAAGGGTTTTAATTTATATATGAAATCGGATACCATAATGAATAAATGTTCTATATGTACCACATGGTATGTTTACAATGATGGATAATCCGTAATAAGGTTTTTGGAAATTCTGATTAGCAGATTTTAAAGGATTTATTTGCCTATAATACAGGACCCTAATCACATCATTAGATATAGTGAAATTCAAAATAGAGTATCAACACTGAAATCATTCAGTTAAGTCCAATGTGGTTTTTGATAGAACAATTCTACAAAATAAGTGGTTCATGAGAGAGTAATTTCATGAAAGAGGTATTTTACAATGATAGTTCACCGAAGTGGTCTATAGAGAATTGTTGCTCTCAAAATAAAATTCCCTCTGGAAAATATAGGAGGCACACAAATCATGTGTGCTACATGATGCAAGGTGGTTTTCGAAGAAGGTTGTTCACAAAGTAGATGGTTCATGAAGTAGTTTTCCACAAATGGAAAAGGAAGATAAAAAAATGTCTCTCCAAAAGGAAAATTAAAAGTTGTGAAGTGTATTTCATCTGTCGGATGAAAATATGACTTAACGTCACACTTGTATATTTATGAAAAAATTCTGGGATGATTCAAAATAATATAAGTTTCCTCTGAAGTATAAGTGATCACACTTCAGTGGAGAGATCAGTGAGCCTTAAAATTGTGATTGTTTTTAAACAAGGAGAGACAATAAATAAAATTAGAATCTTGTACTAGTAGTGATCTTTAGTTTATTTGGTACATAGGAACACTACCTTCTTATGTTTCATTAACATAGCCCAGTGAGGGTGAACCAAGTAAAATTGATTTGTCTTGTGCATGTTTTATTTCTTGTATTTTTCTCTACTATCGGAAGGAGAGAGAAGATTATTTTGTTTAACGATGAAATAAGATCAAGAGAGATAGTTTTTTTAATCTGTTATACCCTGATTTACTCCCCCCATCCTAGGGTATTTAACCTGGTTGGCATAACAATATATAAAATATGTGTCTTCAACAACTCCTCAAATATCATTAAAATTAAACACCTAATGGAATTTTCATGTCATATATTTCTCTCCATGTAGTATTTGATTTATCATGACTTCTCATCCTCAAATATTACTCCTAAAAATCATATGATATCACCAACTGCTTGGCCTTATGCATCTCTAACATGTGGATCATTTTGTTTCTAGAATTTTGGATTCTGGAAAACTCACCCAGTATATAAGGTTATAATCACTTATGTTATTCTAAAATGCCTACATAAATTCCATATGTGGCCTGAATTTTCTTACATGGTTCACATAAACTATAAATCACCCTTCTCTTACGTAGTTCACTTCAACTACATAGTAGCATTTGGCTACGCAGTAGTATTCCCTTATGCCAGACACTTTTTCTATGTAGTAGTATTTTGATACATCATATAATTACCTTATGTTATCCCAAAAATATATGTGAGTTATGAATTCACATTTGTAGAAGCATCCAAATATGTCAATTTTCATACATCACTAAATTCAAGTACACTGTAGAATCATCTATTCTTGAAATTCAGCTACATTATAGAATCAATTATATTGAAAATTTGGCAACACTACTAAATCCGATACATAGGATATGCATATGTGTTGGAGGTCGCATATGTGAATATATATAATTCTATAAATCACTCAAACAAGCACATATCCTCTTAAGATAACTTCTTGGCCTTCTGTATTGCTTCAATACTTCACAAAATTGTTATAAACAATTCTCTTTCATCCATCAACACTTGCCATTAATTCATTTGAATATCAAAAAATTAGTCAACATAATTAATTTTTCCACATTGTTTTGAACTTATCCACTCGATTTCCTTAAGCTATAACCACATGGTTCCTTTCCCATAAATTAGGATAGTACCTCAATAATATTATATAATTTTATGGATGATATATCAAGCATGATATCCAAATACTTGTCATGAATCTATAAAAAAACAATAATAATTATCTTCACCACACTAAATATATATTTATCCATTGAAAAAATGTAATAATCACTTTTTCACAATAATATATTCCTTTTAAATTGTTGTAAATTCTACAATTCCTCAATGTGTGTGCTTAGATGGATTCATTCTTATACCCCTTGTTAAAAATCAATAATAAAGGTATAATGTAGGGGATTTCTCATCTATTATTTTTCCTATCAAGGTATTATCATTCTCTTCCTCCTTTTTCATATCTAAGAGAAGGATGAAACCACATGGTTCTCTTATAAAAGGTTCTTTAGTTGGTATATTCTAAGTTTGTATTAGCTATCCTAGTTTAAAAAACAAGAGAGATAAAAACAAGGTTTTCTATACTATCCATAAACTATAATTCATGTAATATCATGATCAAATTCTTCTAATTTCTTAAATAAGGTTTATATAAAAGATATTCTATAAAAATAATCATGTAATCTACACAAGTATCAATAAAACGTCAAAACAGTTCAAGTATAAGTCATGTAACTCCCACTTTATCTCATGTTTTTAATATCCAACAAGACCATTAAATGAATAAATTTGATACATTAGGGTTCAAAGGTAATGAATTTGATTTTCATACCTCAACTTTAAGGTTTTCAAATCTATCTTGGAATTTCAAATTTTCCAAAAACTATAGAATAGAAGATTCATTTTATATTTTTCTCCCCTAAAGGGATGCACATATTTCCTTTTCATCATGGAGAATTTTATTTAGAAAAAATCCATAAGAGAACACAATTTATTTTTTTTGTATAGGTGACTAACTTAAATATCTGCTCCATTTCCTCATATGTTAGTTTCAAAAACATAAAATAATATAGAATAAAGAGGGACCACTTTGAATCATCAGCAGCAGCATTTAGACTGAGAGTTTCTTCTTAACCGAGACTTCTTGGATCCTCTAATATCATCACCTTCCCCATTATAGATATTATATGTTGGTTTTCAACCTGTTTTCATCTCTTGAACTAATTTTATGCGTTCATCGATTTTCTTCACCTTAGAAGTTATGGTAACCTCATTATCTTACACCTACTTCATCCTTATTTTACTTTCTTATTTGGATGGTAGGAAATTCACATAGTCCTTTGAACCATTCCCAACTTTCTCATATCTCACAAATTTATTTTGAATTATTATCTTACCACTAGTGTATGCGACCTCATATACCTTGGACTGAACTTCTCTGACCAATTATTTAGTTACCACTAATTTTCATTTCATGCCAATACTCACTTGTGATTTCTCAACATTCTCCATTTCCTTGCCTTTTTTTTGATTGATCCTTACAGTTAGGAATTATTTCTTTACATTCTAAACATCATCAATTTACCTTAGAGTTCTAGAATATTTGGAATATTCTTACCTCCCATTGGTGTGAAATATTTCCTATCTATTTTTTTATCCCAAATATCCTCAGATTTTATTTTGTTACATTCACACTATTAGATAAAACATGTCTATTTTAAAAATGATTATGTAAAGATTTACCCTATTCATGTGAACTCTTCTTCTCATTGGTCTAAAAAGATTTTACACTTACATCAAAAGATGTGGTGATGTTATCTTTAGCCTCATTCAACTCATTCTAAATAGTGGTACATATGGAATGTGTCTCAAATAGTTATTTCTTTTTTCTAACCAATGTTTCTTCAAGATCACTCATTATCTTTTCAAAATCATATATCTTTAACCTTTTATCTTTTTTATCATCAAAAAGAGTGTTTTCACTTTAATTAAACTCCATATTTTTAGTAAAAAAATTCATTTTTGGCTTTTCTTGAACATTATTTAATTTTATAAACTTTGTAATCTCTTAAATACATGATCCCAACTAATGCCTCAATTTACATTCCAGTTTAGTTCATTATTCTCCATCATAATCAATAATTATTATATGAAAACTTTTTTCAACCTTGGTAAGAAAATTGACTTCATAAACTAAATTTTTATCTGATGATGAATTAACTTTTGTATGTTTTCAAATAAAATTATTTTCTTACAATTAGAATGTTTCTTCTTCCTTTTATCCTTTTTTTATTTTTGAATCTTTTCAATTTCCTCATTATATTCATTTTATTACACCTTATTCTATATACAATCATAGGATAAGTGTTTGAGTATATCACAATTCTAGCACTTTTATAATATTTTTCTTCTTCCCTTCCACTAGCCTTTTCAGAATATTTTTTAAATAAGTGAAACAATCATATTGAAATCATCTTCTCCTTCCTCATATTCTAAATCACTTGATTCAATAGCTTGTTCTTCATTGAATTTTCATTTTCTCATAAACGCAAAATATATTTTACCTTTTTCTTACTTCTTTAAAGATGGTGTCTTCACCATCATATAAGCTAGGAGTATGTTAAGTTACTCATCAATTATCATATATTCTACTTTTTATAAGGATGGTATTTTTGTTTCAAACCAATATTAAAAATTATATTTCAATTTTTTAGGAATGATGGAATATTCTAGATTATCACTAAAACCCTAGATGCTTCTTACAATTTCATTGACTCTTTTAAAGTTTCCATCAATTTTATCATCATCGTTCATTTTTATTTTCTCAAATTGTCTCATAAAAACATGAATTTTGGCTTACTTGACTTTGGAATTACCTTAATATATGCTTCTCAATTTTTCCTAGATCTCCTTGGTAATTTGGAGACCCATGACCTTCGTATAAACCTTCTATAATAGAGATATCAAGATATAATTTTGTTCTTTTTCATCAAGATTCATATTACTATGTTCTACTTAAGTTAAGGTAACTCCTACAGTAATGGTTGTAAAACACACTATTGCAACATCTCTCACCTCTAGGAAAGGTGATAGAAGAAAGGGGAACATAATATTCCTCTAGATTGGATAATATTTTCCATTGAGTGTGGAGACATCTTAGTTTTCAATTATATTAAGATTATCTATATCTTATAACTATTCTAGGATCCTTAGAGGGAACCTCACTCTAATAAAAATTATAGGGCCTAAGGACCAGTTAGTTACCATTAAGAGGACAGGTGTGAATTAGTGGTACTCACTTTTTATTAATTACTCTCCTCTATATTTAAACCTCTTAATGTTTTTAGAGTTATTGGACTACTCAATAGTATCTTAATTTGTTTGAAACGGTAAAGATAAATAATATCAAAAAATATTAAAAAAATTGGTATAAAATCCTTCTCCATTATAGTTTGATTAGATTCCTTGACATGTATTCTCTATTATAATCATTTTATCAATTACATTGGTTCATAAAGTTACTAATTAGACACCCAAGTAGTCAATCCTCCCATTATCCATGGTTCTACACCATAGAAACCAACTCTTCTGCCTTGGATGGTTAGACACTCCAACTATCCTTCTCATCATATGATTGGTTAGACAACCCAAGCATGATTCACATTATCAACTGGTTAGAAACCCCAATCACAAGATCTTATTCTTTTTATTTATCCAGTATTAAAAATGTATCCTTTCTGAGTGATCAACCTCTAAGAGCATATAGGGTCAAACTAGTTCGTGTTTTCCTTCACACAAATTTAAATTTTATTGACTTTTGGAAGTAACCATTTTAATGGATGATTGGAAACCCACAACCAAGCTCAAAGTATAGACCAAACATCATAAAATTACAGAAACCATTCACAAATCATTTATTCCATAAGGGTACATAAACTTACAATCAAGATTTTTTATTTCAAATTGAGAATTGTTTCAGTTGTTATCATTTTAGTTTTCTGCTAAGAAGTTTTAGACCTATATATATTCATCCACAAGAAATTTTTCATTGTTGAAATCTATAAATAAATCATCATGTTTTTCAAGGATCGATTTGACCAGTTCTCTATTGAGCCTCAAGGGATCCCTTGTATTCAGTATTTTATCAAAATCCTCTTCTAAAAAATCTGGATCAATGTTCCTCACCTATATTTATTTTTTCATAGTATCCTTTTTATATTTATCATATGATGATTTCAGCCTTTTGTTGAACTATTGTGGAAATGAAAATCCCTAAATCACATTTTCCTCTAATTATGGCAGTCAATCCATTAGTCTATGACCAGGTTTATGATATTTTTCTTCCTTGATCCCCTTTACTAAAACTCCCTTAAGATCCTTTAGACCTAAGAATATACTACCAAAGTGAGTCCTTATTGGTTCATAAGGATTTAATAGTTCTTATGCTGCTTAGTATTTGTTTTTTCATTGACTAGGTAATTTCTAAAAATACACCTTCCCTTTATTCACAGCTAATTATGTATGAAAAAATTCTTCCACCTATACATCTTCTTCATATTTAAATGCTACCTGAGATAGATCCTTATAGCCATTATTTTCATTGGTGCTAGATTCACTTTTTCTTTTTTTTATGTATATTTTTAAATCTTTTCCAGTTTCTAAACCTATAGTTTCTACCTATTTATTCTTCCTCTTATTCCTAACAGTTTTCCACCCCTCATTATCCTTGTCTAGGGATGACTACTTCAAGACCACAAAATTATTTCAGGTCTCAAATTCTGAGATAGTACCCTATTCAGAGTGTTGGGAGATAACTTTTACATAGCTAGATCCCTTCATAGCTGAATCTAGCCTCAGAATTCATAGATCATAATGTATTAAAGAAAAAACCTCAGATACCATAGGCTAAAAGATATTCCTGGGGAGATTTTAACTAATACTCACAGATGATGGGATTCCAATAGCTTTCCCATTCACTGATGTAATTCGACCAGTCACTGCAATATCTAGAACAACAAATACATTAGAAAAATAGTGTTTTTGAATTGTATAGTGGCCTTTCATAGTGTGGACATCATGATACATCTTGGACCTTATGTCCACTTCACATTAGTTTTTATTCGCGGCATCATGTTCACCCATACATATGAAAACCCCTGACATCCAGGAATGATTTTTCATACCACCACCCAATCCATCCACCTGAGTTTTAGAGCCATTCAAAACAATTTCAACATTAAATATTTTGGGAGCATGATGGAAAACAATGTGAGAGTGTCCCAGATGATTGCAAGAGGTACATAAGTTACCCCACTACTTAAAGAGCACTAGATTATTATAATGGAGCTCTTTGCCCACCTCAATTCATACAAATTCCACTAGTGATTTTGAAATGTTCATTTCAACACATACACGATGGGAAATAGGATGACATATAGCATTGTTCCTTCTATCTGAGTATAAATATCGACCAACCATGTCCTCTAGAATATTCTTAATTTAAGGGTTTGGGGAATAAAGTGTAATTTCATGGAATATTACCCATAAATTCATTGTCGGGTGATCATAGTGCCTATGAAAATCGTAAAAACATCTAAAAAGGGAGAAATGGGGTCTGATGTTGGATCATGGGGCCCCAAAATAGTCTATAATCAAGTCTTCTTGACTGGAAAAGAAATTTATGATGTGTTGGGAATCCATCTGACCTAAAATTACGTGATATCAAAATCCCCATAATGCAATGATAACCCTATAAAAGACACCAATAAATAGTTGAAGATGTCTAAAATAGTCCACCAGAGTAATATTAAACAGAGAATAGGCCTTTGTGAACTCTAATGTTGACAAGGGGATCTGGGGAAGGTGGAAAGAAATGAAGGAACTTTAGAGAATAATGTGATTCTGGGGAAGGGAGTGAGAAAATAGGGGTTTTAGAAATTGGAGAATGGGGGAGGGAGCAACCTATAAAGGGACACATCATGTCCCTCCCTCTCTAGTGGGGGAGGGACTAACACTACATCCATCACTGGCTAGGTCAGAAGACCAATATGGTGTGTTATCTGTCATACAATCCTCATCATGCACTCCCAAGTATTCTCATATATACCTTCAAGATCTTTAAAGGCTACTTTAAAAAGATCTTCTAGTCTCAAAACTTCTTCTATATCAAGTGCGATCTGGATTTTCCACATATTCTTTGAATACATAGGGTTTTATCCTATAGTAACTCTTGGATTTAGTGCACCTTATTTTCTCCTCGATACTAGATTCATCATGCTCCTAGAAATATCTTCACTATATATGTGAGTTCTCAATTCCTTATCTATTCAATACTAATTCATTCACAACATGAACATACTTATAATTAAATATAGATATTATGTGAAAATTTGGTTTCCATTCATATTGGGAAACTCCCCAATCTTCAATAGACATGGTCTTCTTCCATTAAAAATGGTCAAAAAAAATTCCAATTTATTCCTCATTTAGATTCTTATTAAACTATTTTTGTAAACCTCATAAAGTCTTGGTATTTATTCTATCATAAGATATATAAATATTCACATCTTCAAAAACACCTAAAATTTCACTACTTTTAAATACCTAAAAGTCAAGGTATCTCATATATTTTTCTCCATCCAGTATTTTTATTTACTATGGATTCTCCTCAAAACACTCTTATAAAAAGTAATCTAAGATCTCTATGTGAATAGTTTCATGCAACTCTAACACATGGGTCATCCTATTTCTAGAATTTCATATTTTGAAAAACTCACCCAGTATATAAGTATAGAATTCATTAATTCATTCTCAAATGCCTATATAGATTCCATATATGGCCTGAATTTACCTACATTATTCACTTCAGCTATGGAGCTGCCTTCCCTAACATGGCTCACTTCAGCTACATAGTAGAATTTGGAGAAGTAGTAGAATTTATCTTTGTAGAAACATCTCATTACATTAGAAACTTTCGATACACATTAGAATTTCACTATTTCATATCATTCCATTAAATTTGCTAAAAATACTATAGGGGTTTTGAATTTTCAAATGCAACAACATCCAGATACATTGATTTTTCAAAGTCACTGAATTCACATATTCATAATCAATTATGTAGTAAATGCAGTTATGATGTAGAATCAGATGCATTGTAAATTAAGCTATGCTACAAAATAACCAATGTTGGATTTATATATGTGTTGGAGGTCCCTTACTTAAATCTGAAGAATTCTATATTTCACTCAAAAATAATCAACTTGTCATGAACCGACCCACCAAGGCCCACCTGGTCTGTGACAAGACAATTGTGACACCCCATGCTCACCTCTAATAGGATAGGGGTGGGCGACAACTGTCGAGTAGGCATAATACTAAAATTGGAGGCTTTAGCCTTAACTAATTGTACAGACAAACATAACCAACTCCTATTAGTGTAGAGGAATAATAAAATATTGAACATCGAGAGTGTAATAATGTATGAAATAAACTCTAGGAAATAAATATCATAGTATATAAAAGTAATATAAATAATATAGTGGGAAAAAATAAACCTCACACCATAAATAAAAAGGTGTCCCAAATTGACATCAACTAAAAAGAGTAGAGCGGGGGACTGCTCACCTCCAAATTCTAATGTCTGATCAATGAACATGGCCAGTTTCACCATGTACTGTTAAGATCCACTACTACTAGGTCCACCATAGTCACTTATAATCTACATGTTATCTTCATAATACATGACACTTGTTGTAAAATCCCATACTAGGTCGATTATAAACATACCCAATTGGACACCCTTAAATCACCAAACAAAAATCATCAAGATAGGGTAGTAAAATAATCACACCAAGGCCTATCAATGAGAACATGAGACAAAAACCATAATCATAATAACATAGATATTCCAAAAAATAATCCCAAATAAACATATAATGGTGATATTTATCTCCACATCCTAGATAAGAATGATTAGTTAGCCTACATATTTAAAGGTTCATCTCTGGTTCCCAGCACCATGCACAACCTTGCAAGAAAACTATGTGGAGGACCCACACCTCACCATTTTGATTCATAACTTAGGGTAACTATCTCTAATGAAGGATCCACATCCTGTTTTAACAAGGGGTGTAAATTGGTAGGTATAGGAACTATATATTAGAGTGTTAGGGGGTCTAATAAATATATAGAAGACCCATTCTTTATTGCATCTGGGGGTGATACCCTATAGATAGAGTACCCATTCACTAGTGTGTAAGGGGATACCACTCAACCTACGTAAAGAGTATGGGGACTTTCCACTAGTGCATCAGGGGGTTTTCCAACTTTGATGTCTCTCTAGTGATCTCTCCTAATCATTTCCATCAGTTAGGAATCACCTGAAAAAGTTTCACACTCATAACACCTCGTGTCATTTCTTTGTTTCCAAAACAAAGTCCACCATCAAATTCTATGTTGAAAATGTTTATAATGGACTACTCATATGTAAAAATATAAACCTCACAAAATTTATTTGAATACATAAAAGGAAAATCATTGGTACAACAAGATAAAATAAAAAATAACCAAACATTCACTACAGATGGCCATAAATGGCCAAATAGATCATGAAATTATGATCTATGTGAAAAAGCACTAGGGATCGACTATTAATTTTCCCAAAATAGAAACCTAGTATAAAAAATCATTTCAACATAATATTTATGAAAGTCCCTTCGGGGGAATGTTCCACAAGTCATAATTAAATACCCAACATTGGTCTTGAATCAACATCCTCAACATCACAATCATGGTGCCATAAACGGTTCTTCAATCCAATTTCATTTGAAGAAGATACATTGGAACCTAGATTCCATAACAATAATGATAATAATAATAATAATAATAATTTTATTATTATTGTTGTTTTTATTATTATTATTATTATAAATATTACAGGGAACCTGCTGGAATCCCCACTTCATGTGTCTATAGGAAGACACATTCCCCTCTTCAATTTCATTCCTTTTTTAATTTATTTTTATTTTTATTTTTATTAAACCATTTCATATTCTTCCTTAATTCACTATAAATTGATAACAATGCCTCCCCTTGAACATGTAGTGTATACAGTGCCTCCTCCCCTAGTACACATCCAACCTTGTACCATTGAACTAATCCCACACCAAACTCCCTTAGTGTCTCAACCTTCCTCACGGTCTAGCCTCCTTTGGTAGCACTAACCTCTAGCTCGTGCTATACTCCCTCTACTCACCCTAGTCTGTTATCCCTCAATGTCTTTATTGGCCATGTCTTGTCCCTCATCCATTTATTCTCTTGAGAGAAATAATACTATAGTATATCACAATAAAATAAAGAGGGATAAGGAAGTGGGTGAAATATAATAACAAAAGAGAATATTTGATTCGAAAAAGAACATGCATGATCAAAAATAAGGGATTAATAATTTTAATACAGTTCACATAGATTAGTATGATTAATTTATCCCAACTCAATGATGAGAAGAAATACATGAATAGGATCATGAATATAATTTGATGAATAATTGATGAATAAAAAAATTATGAACAACCAACCTGAGTTCATAAATGAACACATATTTCATCTCCCTAATCCAAAATAGAAAACTAAAAAGATATAGTGATTAAAAAAATAAAAAAAACATTACCTCTAGTTTGTATTGATCATTGGTGAAGAATGTGTTTATTATTGATGAAGAAGGATGTCTCGTTCTAGTCATCGTCTGCCATGAGATCCTCCTCATTCATTCATTGATTTTCATTCCTAGGTCACCAATGATAAAGATCTCCAAATACTCTCAAATATCCCAAGTTTATATGGATAACCCTAGTTATTTTTTATAATAGGTCGTAAATAGTGTAAGGATAGGTTTAGGTCATTTAAATTAATTAATTAATTTTATTTAACACACCTGTCAATGGTCTCCCTCCATAGATTGTCTGGAACTAACCAAATTTAGGTCAAGCCTAGGGTAAACCCCATGTTTTAGAATCAACAATGGTCTCATAATTTCTATCTAGAACACCATTCATGAGATATTCCATTATTTCTAAAAAACTGCACATGTGTGACATAAAATATTTAATATTTTTAATATCACCACATCGAGGCTCTATGGGCCTCATAATTTAGCATCGACTTGGTGCCTTACTCTAAAAACATTATTAAAAAATATTAAAAAGTGTAGAATTGAAATTTTAGAGTCACTACATTCTTCTTAAGTTCAAGGATTTTTGTCCCAAAAATCTAAAAACCTACTTATATAGGTGAATATATTGAGATCTCATCTTGATTTCTCATACCGAAGTGCTCTCCTAGAGGTTCTTGTGCTGCCAAAAAGCACACACCCATGTGAAAAACTTCCCCTAAAAGGACATCTCCCACCATTCTCAAACTCCATCGAGCTCAAAAAAAAGTAACTCTACCCCCAAAGTCAAATATATATCGGTTGACATTATGCAATGATTGATTCATATATCTCCTAAGTTGCGATATGTCGAATAAATAATTCACTCTGGTTAACTATTATAGTAGGTTTAAGTGGTACACCATTGAAATGACCCAAAACAGTAATAAGTAAATAGGGCTTATCGAACTCAAATATAGTCTGTTGCCTCATCCATGTATCTTCAATCCTCACCAAGGTGAGATCTATTGAAAGACATGATTTCCTCATATAACTAAAAAGTCTTCCATAGTTGGTCCACAATGGACTCATGATGTCTTTGGGTAGTCCTAATCATCCTCTAGATGAATTTCACCTTTCAAACCCATCGTTATCACTAACCATAGGCCCACAAGTGCTATCTCACACTAGCTCTGACCAGTGCAGTGGTGACCTCCAGGGTCTCCTGTAAATGGAATCAATTGGTGATACACTAGTGGTGGAGTGGTTATTGATTTTATATGAAAACTCTTCTGATGGTATATGATCTTCATATATATGGCTCAAAAGAAAAATAAAAACCCAAAGAATTTCGTTCAAGATTTGAACAGTCCGTTATGCACGTTCATCTATTTGGGGTAGAAATGTTGATCGCAAATGAAACTTAGTCCCAAAGGCATATTGAATCCTCTCCATAATCAAGAATTGAAGTTATTACTATGTTATGAACTGATCATTGAGTAAACACCATGAAGCTGAACTACCTAATACACTCACAGGAATCCTAAACTCTCTATTAATCTCTTCCAGTATTCACCTACTTATAGGTCATGAGTTTAACTCAAAAATACACTACCACTTCCTCGAATACCCAACCTATTCTAAGGGATCTTGGTACATCCTCACCTATCTTGGATGTACTAATAAGGTAAATCATGAGACCTCTCCAACACCACCTCTCACAGCATGAAGGTTGTCATCATCTATCCTCAAATAAGGATGACATGATCTCCACCTTCAGATAATCCATTTGGAACATTTCTAGTTGAAATTTAGTCATGAAATATCTTTCAATTGATATCCCTATTTTTTGTCTCCCTAACATGCTAAATAATTTAAGGAGTTACAACCATAAACTAGAGGTATGATGCACCATTCTCATCCTTATGGGTTATGTGAGAAGATGCCAACTACTCTGTCACCTCTCTCAACAACAGTGGATAGAGAACTTCATTGTGGGAATATTCCACTATTTCCATGCCCTTGGGTAGACCTAAATCTTTCAATATTTCAACCTTTTTTGGTTCCACTTTCACTCCTATATCTGAGAATACATATCCCAAGAAGTGGATCTCCCAAACCTAGAACTATATCTATGAGAGATTCCCATAAATATGGTACACTTAGATCATGTTTAGAACCATCCTCAATTATATAATATGCTCTAACTATGACATCAAGTATACAAGGATGTCATAAAAGAAGACTACCATAAACTGATCCAAGAAGGATTCAGGATCTAGTTCATAATTCCCACAACTCTATAGGGGAGTTCAACATTACAAAGGGTATCACCATGAACTTACAGAAACTATAGTGGCTTTATAAATCCACCTTTGGTGTATCTTCATCAAGAACATGGAGCTGGTGATAACCTATCCAAAGGTAAAACCTTAATAATTACTTCACACCTAACCACAAGTCGAGGAATTCATCAATTCTAGGGGGTGAATAATCCCTCCTAATAGTCACCTAATTCTAGTCATATTAATCCACACCAAACCTCAATCTCTCATCCGCCTCTTAAGGTGAATAACATATGTCTTCTTGGGTGGGATCACTATATCTAAAAATACCATGTTCTATAGATTTCTCTATCCACACCCCCATCTCTCTCAGATACATGGGGACATATGATATGTTGGCGTAGATATTGGGTCATCCCTAGTGCAATTCCAAGTAGAAAATTAAATCTTAATGGGTGATAAACTTAGAAAATACTAATGGAAAACATCTTCATAACTCTCTAGCACTGTAGGAACTAAAATATCATAGAATCATCTACTCCAAGGGTTATACAAGCCAACTGAAGGGAAATCGGTTGTATCCTCCTTTACACAAGCTCCTCCTTCTCTTTCTGAGATTCCTTCTTACTATAAAAGGGTAATTTTTTTCCCACTGACTTAGGTATAACATAAACCTTACTGGTTGTAGTCAAATGGGAATGAAACATATGAAACTAGTCTATACTAAGGAAAAAATTCTAGGGACTCACCACCAGCTATGGAAAGCTTCCACATGTGGCTCTCTCTACTCTCAGAGTCAGTTCACACTATCATTAAAAGTGTATTATCACTAGTACTCTATTAATGAGTCTTTGAACACAAGGGTTAAGCTAAAATGATCCATTGGTGTCACTCGGCCTATAACATGGGATATGTCTATAGAAAATTGTCTTACAACTACGTAGAAAAACTATAAATGTAGCAGAGAATACAAATGTCATGCCTCGATCACACCAAGAGCCTCAGGGTCATAGACCTCTACTAATTTAATCTATCTTCCCCATTTCCCACTTATCCTCATTAACTTGGGCCTAATCTGACACCTTATCACATCAAAACAATCTCAAACATATAACTCCAAGGAAATATTCCACCACACCTCGACACTATCTGCTTTTGGTGTAACTGACTCGCCCACATTGTTTTGGATTGTATCAAAGGAACACATCTCAGCACGAGAAGTTTCCCCCTTCGTTTTGTGTCTAAAAACACATCAATAATCTCCAACATAAGGATCTACTGAAACCCCACATCACTTTGGATAAATATCACTACCAGTACCACCACAAAGAGTGGTCCTATATAATAAGTACATTCACACCACATGCTCATGTCAGTCCTTTACCGTCTGAATCACCAGGAAAACTATGTAGTCTCTATCTCTAAAACCAATGATGTGAGACCAACATTAGTGCATTAGCTACTAGTACCATTGTAACAAAATTATTATCTACAAATAATACCATCCAAGAACATGGAAATCTGGTCATTTGGAATCCACACATGCTAAAAAACCCAGACAAGTACCTCAAGAGAACCCTCCACTACCTAAGGGTCTCATTCATTAGGAAACCTAAGTAGCCTATATTTATAAAACTCATGAAATGAAAAAATACCATGTGCACCATCATCATATCCTATATTATTTATACTCTACTCAACATATGGACGATAATATGACTGGACCACTAGAGGAGGTTCTATGTGCTTATCAATAGGTGGAATCACCGCTCTATGACTAGATATAGAAAACACCTCATGAGTGGGTCCCTGGATGAAGGCTTTATCTCTTAACTATCCATCATCAGGACACTATCTCAAAATCCTAGTCATCTATCATCATAGAGGCATCTTAAAAATTATCAAGACATACCATTTTCAAAGATCATATTTGGGTATATGACTCAAGAAGGACATGGAAGTAAAATAAAACAATCATATATGATACATGTACTACTAGTTTACCTATATCTGATGCCTCGGTATACCGAATTGATAAATAGGTATTCAGAGTCCAGATGAATGGATATTTCAGTTTCTGAACCAACACTAGGTTCCCTACCCTGAGATCCACACTATAGAAACTTTAACATTTTTTACCTAAATTCCCAAACCAAACCACATAACTAGACCATCTCCAAACTCAATTCCTAGGATGAACTACTTAGATACCACTCTGTCATGACCCGACCCACCGAGGCCTGCGTGATTAGCAGTAAGATGAGTGTGACACCTTAAGTCCACCTCCAATAGGATAGGGGATATAGACAAGTTTTGAGTAAGCATAATACTTAAATGGGTAGTCTTAGCCAAAATTACTTGTATGCACACACACAACCAACTCCATGGAATAGTGTAGAGGAGTAATAAAATATTTAACATCTAGATTGTAAAAATGCGTGAAATAACCTCTAGGAAATACATATCATATTACCTCAGTAAAAAAAGGTTATAAAGGAGAAACATACATTCCCAACAAGAAATATATGGGGGACCCAAAACTAACATCGATTATAAATAGTAGATTGGTGAGATCCCAACTCCATACCCTAGAGACCAACTATCAAACATGGTCAGTTCCATAATATACTGCTAAAATCCACTAATACTAGGTCCACCATAGTCAATTCTAATCTCAGTTTCATCAATATAATACATGACACATGTGGTTAAATCCCATTTAGGGGTGATTATAATGGTAACTAGTAAGTAACCCCTTTACCACCAAAAACAATTCAACATAAGAGAGTAGTCATCTCGTCACCACTAAGTCATGTTAATCAGAATACAATAAAAAACCCACAATAATAATAACTGATATCTACTCAAAAAGAAGTCCAAATGAAGAGATAAATAGGTTCTCTATCTCCACATGATAGCTAAGAATGATGAGTTAATATGTAAGTCCAAAGTTCCATATCTAGTTCCAAAACCCATGCCCAACCTCAGATGAAAACCTTGTAGAGGACTTGTACCTTGTCACTATGATCCATAACCAATGGGGGATATCTCTAATGGGGGACCCATGCCTGAGTGTGATAAGGGGTTCTAATCAGTAGGTATAAGATATGAACCCTAGTGCGTCAAGGGGTTCCACTTGGAAGATAAAGGACCCACACCAAAGTCCATCAAGGGGGGCCACTCAGTAGATAGAGGAATCATTCCCTAGTGTGTCAAGGGGTACTACTCAACCTATATAAATAGTATGGGGGACCAATTCCCTAGTTATTTAGGTGGTTTCCAACTATAATGTCTTCTCTAATGATATTTCCTGATCACTTACATCACTCATGCCTCGCCTAAAAAAGATAAAATATCATAACACCTTGTGTCATATGTCTGATTCCCAAATGAAGAACACCATTACATTCTATATATTCTACAAGGAAAACTACCCAAAATATACTTCTCACTTGTCCAAATATAAACCTAAAAAAATAACATCAAACACACAAGAGGATCGTCATTAGTAATATCATCTAAAATAAAAATATTCAAAACTACTACTACAAATTTATTGGAATGGACAAACAGATCATGCCACTATGATCTATATGGAAGAACACTCTGGATCGACTATTTATTTCCCCAAAATGGACACCCAATGAAAAAAATTAATTTCATCATAACAGGTAAAAAATTCACTTCAAGGGACTAAGACACGAGTCAAAATTTAGTACCCAACATTGGTTTTGAATCATCCACCTCTGTACTATAATCATGGTGTTGTAGATGGTTCATCAATCTGAAATTGTTTGTAGAAGATATGTTGGAACCTAAATTCCATAACAATAATGATAAAAATAATAATAAGAATAAAAATATTATTATTATTATTATATAATATAAAGATGGAATTGAACCTTATGGAACCCCCACTTCATGTGTGTATAGGGAAACCCATTCCCCTCTTCAATTTCATTCTTTTTCAATTTAATATGTTATTTATTTTTATTAAATCATTTCATATTCTTTTTTAAATCACAATAAGGCCATAACAGTGCCACCACTTACACACACATCACATGCATATCCTCCTATCTCCTTGAATATAGCACCTTCTCCCTTCACATGAAGCCAACGTTGTGCCATCGCACTGATGTGGCCTCAGAATCCATTGGTGGCACCGACCTTCTGCATGGGATGGACTACTTTTCTCTCAATAACCCCCTTCTCACACAAGAATCCTTATGCTCACCCCAATCAAATATCCCTTGATGTCATCACATCCCATGGCTTGTCTGGCATCCATTTTTTTTAGACAATATCAAGAGCACAAGATAGGATAATGATAAAATATAGGAGAAGAAGGGAGAGATGAAAATAGAATAATGATAGGGAATCTTTGATCTAACAAAGAACACGCATTTTAAAAAATTATGGATTGATAATTTTAATAGAGTTATCATAAATTAGTATTTTCAACTTATCCCAAGTCAACAAAGAGAATGAATATGTAAAGAAGATCAAAACTATAATTTGAATACTAATCAATAAATAAAATAAATTGTGAACAACGAACCTGAGTTCACAAATGAATATAGATTTCATCTCACAAATCCAAAATAGAAAATCAAAAAATACAGAGTGGTTAAAAAATAACAAATCCTAACCTCAGGTTTAGATCAATCATTGGAGAAGAACTTGTTCACTAGCGATAGATAAGGATATCCTTCGATGTTCACAGTCTGCCTCATGATCCTCCTCTATCATTTTTCAATCTATGTTCCCAAGTCACCAATGAAAAATATCTCCTCATCCTCCTATCTAATTTTCTATGGTCATATGGCTAACCCATGAGATTTTAAATAATAGTTCTCAAATAGAGGAAGGATAGGTTTAGGTCATTTAAATGAATTAATTCTATGAATTAATTAATTTTACTTAATTCACCCACCAATGGCCTCTCTCCATGGATCATTTGACATCAACCAACTTTATGTCAGGCCTAGATTAAACCCTACCTTCCAGAATCAATTGTGGTCTTATATTCCCCATCCATAACACCATTTGGGAGATATTACATTATTTAAAAAACTACACATGCATGATTGATATATTTAATATTTATAATATAACTACATTGAGTCTCTCCAGGACCCAAAATTCTATACTGACTCTAAGTCTTACTCCAAAAAACATTTCATGGAATATTAAAAATTGTTATATAGAGATTTCAGAGTCACTGCACAACTCCTCTCCATCCAACTTCTAGGCCTTATCAATCACTTCAATACTTCAAAAAATAATTTTAGATAGTGCTCCTTCATCCATCAACACTTTTCTTTAAATCTTTTAAAAATTATTATAACAATAATCATAATTAATTTATTCACATTATCTTGAACTTCTCCACTTGATTTCTTCAAGTCGTAACCCCATAGATTCTTTGTAATAAGTCGTGTCAGTACCTCAATCATCTTATATACTTTCATAGATTCTATATCAAGCATGAAATCCAATACCTTGTCATGAATCCATAATAATCCTCTAAGATCCATCATTATCACACCAAAAACATATTCAATCATTGAAAATAAATTCAATACTCACTTAGTCATAACACTATACACACCACAATGGAGTGGTGTGACTGAATGAATGAAAAAATGGAAGATATGGATCAAACATTACTTATCGAGCATGATATATATTTATATTTTGGGATATAAGATATTCGTACAATGTATCATGTTAAAAATAATTATTTCTATAGGCCAAACATAAATATTTCCTCTTATGAGATAAACTATAAAAATATCCAATTTTGGAGTATTTACATGTATTTTTATCCTTTTTTATCATGATAATAGGGTAAAATCTTGATAAATTGGAGTTATGAGGAAAATATGGAATCTTCCTAGAATACCCTCAAAATAGAAGGGGATACTAATACAAAAAAATAGATTCTTTAAAGATAGTTAACTATGTTTATTTGAAGGTGTTGGAACATTCAAATATAGAAGTTTATCATGATGAAAAAAAATTAGAAGTGATGATGATGTTATTTTTTTCAAATAGCTTAATTAGGGCTTGGTTAATGAATAAATTTTAGATGATTTACAGGTTGAAAAAAAATCATCAATTTCAAGTGATGTGAAACAAAATTGATCATCTCATCTAAATATGTGAAGTTAAGTGTAAGTTCAAAACATCATTAGATATTAAGGAAGATAGGTACAAACAAAAATAACTTTGAGAACAAAAAATCATACATAATTATTTTTCTCAAGTTGAACATGGATATGTTTAAGAAGTATTAAATCATCAAGAGTGGGTTGATAAAATTAATGAATAGTTAGACCAAATTTAGAAGAATGAAACTTGGGAATTGGTAACCAATCCCAAAGAGATAAATTTTATAGGTATAAAGTGGGTATTTCAAAACAAGTTGAATGAAAAAGGTAAATTTTAAGAAAAAAATCAAGAATTGGGTGTAAAGGCTATTCATAAGTTGACGGAGTTGAATTTGATGAGTCTTTTTCATCGGTGATAAGTATTGAGGCCATAATAATATTTCTTATGATTATATCTCAAAGGAAATATAAAATTTTTCAAATGGACTTAAAGTCTACCTTCCTCAGTTGTGTGTTAGAAGGGGAGGGTACATTGAGAAACATTATGGTTTCTTTCTTGGAGAAGATGTGAATATTTTTTATAGGTTAAGTAAGGATTTATATGGGTTAAAAAAAGTTCAAATATCTTGGTATTCTTAGTTGGACACCTGATTGAAGATATTGAATTTTAGAAAAGGAATAGTGGAAAACAACCTCTATATTAAGGATGGTAAATAGGTATATCTCATTATTATTAATTATGTAGATGATAGCATTTTTATAGTAAATGATGATGAAGTTTGTCAAGAATTTTGTAAATATTTGAAGATGTTTTTTGAAATATCCATGCATGGAGAGATGAGGTGCCTTCTTGGTCTAAAAATTTATCAAGAGAGAGATCATGTTTTTATTTCTCAAAAAAAGTGTGATTAGGAGATTCAAAAAAGAATAAGTATATAGGGTTAAAATATAGTTTAAACACCAATATCAGGGAGAAAAAAATATTTCTAAATATGATAAAAAGAAAAAGTGGATCTAATGGAATTTTGAAATTAGATTGGATGTCTGTTATACTTGAAAATTTCTACATCGAATATAGCTTATGTTGTAACCTATGGTTCCAGGTTTCAAAAATGACCTAAAAGAATCCCATTTCAGTGTATGAAATAGGATTCTTATGTACATTATAGGTATAATATATTTTGCTTTAAAATATCTATAACATCCCATAAATATTAAGCATATTTTTCTTTTAAATAAATATTAATTTAATGGTTTGTTTTAAAATTAAAACAAACTAAAGTATAATTTAACATAAATTAAATTCTATTCTATAATAAAATTAAATTCTGATTATAAATTAAGTTAAAATATTTAAATTACAGAAATTATTAATTTTATTTTCCGATAAATAGTATTTAATTATGTTAATGAAAATATAATAAATTTTTAATAGATTCCATAATTTAAACATGCTAAAATATATTTTAAATTTTATTTTGAAATAATATGATTTAATATGTTAATATTTACATAATAAGACCTTTTAAACTTTATTAATAAATTATAAGACTTTTGATAATAAAAAATAAAACTCATTTTTAATATTTTAAAAAGTTATAGGTTTAAAAAAATTATGCTTTTAATATTATTACTTTTTAATATATTATTATTTTTAATAAAATAAGATATATGTCCATATTTTTTTTTTAAACTCATTATGAAATTTAAAATTTAAGAATTTTATTTTAAAAGAAATATTAAAATTATATTTTTCTTATGTACATAATTTTTATTTGTAAATTTTGACATTAACAACTTTGTATTAATGTGTTGTGTTACAAAAATAATATATAAGAATCTAATCGAATTATAATAATAAGAAAATTATTAAAAGGATCAGGTTAATATGTACATAATAATAAAATAGTATATTAATATAGCTCATAAATAATTTAAATTTTACTTATTATATTTAAAAAATTGGCCAGGTAACAACTATCTAGCTAGATCAACTGTACAAGGAAGAAAGTTCAACAATGCGTAACAGCTGGCCATATAGTGGTAGAGGTGTGACTGTGTAGGTGTATAGTTCTCACAGGGTGCACGACTGGCATGCACATGGGTTACCCATGGACTACATAGTGAAGCCCATGTGGGCATGTTTGAGTGTGTATTTGGGTATCGATCCCCCAGTGTCATATCACGATGTGCTCTTGAGAGAATTTGATATATAAGGAAGCATGAGACTGAGCAAGTATTCGATGTGGGATGTGCTACCTCTGGTACTATTCACCCATCTTTAAATCTTTCATTTAAAAAACGGTCATGTTATATAATCCATTCCGACCATTCAATCATCTTGAGTATAATCTTCTTCCTTAGGAACTTGACCTAGCTGACCCTCGGTGCTGATTTAATCTTCTCTAATGCATGCTTTATCTATGCCCATGTGTTTATGTCTAGGTCGATGTTGATACCTTCAGTGGGTGTCCTCATGTTCTTCAAGTCTATTTAAATAAATTATAAAATACATTATCCAAAAATCATTGGAACTACTTAGAATTAGTTAAATATATACATACATACATATATATATATAACCAAATTAAACAATTATTTTTAAACCAAGGATGATCTGTTATTTATTTGATATCTTCCAATTTCATCACTATTCTCTCAGGTTACACCAGTGATGGTGATGAGGTATATATAAATATAATATTTCCCAAGAGATAGAACCTTCCTGAAACATAGTTTATTTATAAATATAAATATATATATATTACAATCTCTATCAATCATAAAATCATTTTTCCACATTATTAAACTTTCCTAAAAATCCATGAATTCAAGATTCTTGATCATCGAGATCCACAAATTTTGAATATCATTTTTCTAGTGGATATATATGGAGGTATATATATATACATCTTAATATCATATAGAAACTTAATCCATGATTCTTCATAACTTGTTAAAAACCTTATAAATTTGAATCTTACACGATATGTGTGTGTGTACGTCGATTTAGAAATCAATCAACTAAAAAATTCCTTTAATATTATATATATATATTGAATTCAATAACTAAATTTATAAGGAACATTACCTTTAGGGCTCTTTATTTTTGAAAACCCAGTTGAAAGTTACCAGTTTGGAACAAGGGATAGAAACTGAGAAAGAAAAAGCGATTCTAACATCATGGGGAAATTTGTGTAAGAATTATAACATCAAGGGGAAATTTTTGTAAGAATTAAATTAAGGTTATTATTTTTCTTAAAAACATTATTTTTCAAGTAAATCATTAATTTTATTTATACTATGATTATATTTTAGAGAAATTTATTATTTCAGAAAATATTATATTTCAAAATTATGTTTTAATCCAATGTTTTATTTTTAATTTTAAGGGTTTTTTATTTTGGAAATATTTCTATGCTTCTAATTTCATTATAAAAACATTTTTATGTAAAGGAATTTATTTATCATGATTTTGTTAAAAACCCTTATTATAAGGAATGATTTTTATAGCAATGTATATTATGATTATATTATAAATTAAAACTCTCATTTTATTTAAGTGAATTATATTTTCAAACTCATATTTTGAGGGAATTTTATTTAAAAAATCCTAATTGTAAGAGAGATTTAATTATTTAAAACCTTATTGAAAAATATCATGAATTTATTACCAATCCTCTTTAAAAATTTAAATTTTAAATATTAGAAAATTTATTTTATAAAAGTATGCTTTTTTCTATTTAAAGAATTATTTTAAATGATAAATCCTATAATTTTATGTGTAAAATGTTATTTTAGTTCAATAAATGTCATTAATAATATTAGTAATAGACATATATTATAATTATCATTAACATTCCATGCATATTAATAAAATAATTTTCATTAAGTTCTATTTCCAAAGTATTTATGAATACTTCCATTAAATTTATTATTTTTTTCTAAAATAATGTATTTATCCTAACCCTTTTGGTGCTTATGAAAATATATGTTTTTATAAATTTTAGAAGATAAAAAATCATTTTCGTCTTGGAAGATAATTCATGTAAGTTTTGAAAAAAAATTAATGGATTGAAAATGATAATATAATAAATATTAAAAAATGCTAAAATAAAACATTTCACTTGGTTATAAAATGAGATAATGAGAAATGGGGTGATCCCATATCTTTTATGGGGACATTTTCTTGAAGTTGATACTACTAGTGGCAACATATATTTCTTAAGGATTGTCAATTATAATTTTATTCCATAAAAATTTATTATTTTCAAAAAAAATTAATGTTGAAATCGATGTTTATTTCAAAGGTTACTTATTTTGAAATTAAATGGGTTTTCAAAATATTATATCGTTTAAAGATTTTGGAAAAGTATTTTCTAATAAAATTTATTGAAACTCCTATATTAATATTTGGTAAATTGTTTTATAAAAATACAATGTTTGTATTTTAAAATGAAATGAATTTTTTCTAAAGAGATTTTAAATAGTATTTATAAAAGTATTTTACCCCTCCTTTTAAAATACCTTACTAGTAAATTTTATGCTCACCCTGCATTTAAAAATGTTTTTCACATGATATTTAGAAACTATAAGGTGTATAGTTTTGTTTTATGAAGCTATAGTTGGTGAATCCAAGTAGATTTTTAATTTATAAATTTTATAAACTCTATTATATTGTAAATAATTTTCATAAAACCTCGAAAAACTAGACCAGGAAAAATTTCCAAGTATGTTAAGGACATTATTTTTTTCTATTAATTTTGATAAAATATATATATATACATCATGTTTTAGCACGAGATCTTGGAGTGCGGGTCTCAAGATGTCATAATATGACTATAAATATTATCTTGATCTATTCAACTAAATATATGAATATCAGGAAGGTTGTGTTGATTATAGAATATCTAAATCTGGTGAATTTTTCTTCTTTCGTGAAATGGGTGTTTTTTGGCACACAATAAAGAATAATTGTGTAACCATAAGCACTAATATTTTAGTATGGGTTGTTTCCACTCATTCCATTACCAAATTGATGTTGATGAATACATAATAGGAACATACTAAGGTTGAAGTAAATTTTGCCACTACTTCTTGGGTGTGATAAAAAAGTATTATAAATTTTTCAAGAAATCTGATTCAACATTCAAGATCAAATCACATTTATATAAAGTATTAATTTATCAAGTATCTTGTGAATAGAAATGATTTGATATTTTAATTTATTTCAATAAAGGATAAAATAGATAATTTTTTTACTAATCCATTTCAAACAGATAAATAGTAAAATTTATGGTTGATGTTGTGTGTTCAACCACGCCCATATCAAGGAAATGTTATGGTAATTTAGTCCCCTATATCATCATTTTATTTGGATTATTATTGTCAAATGTGGATAAAAATACAACATAAATTTGTTACTGTTATTCCTTTAGTTATTAAAATTTTGAACTTATTTGATAGAATCCACTGATATATGTCTCCAAAATGGGGATAGAGGTCTCCTATTTATGGGGATATATATTTTATAGAGTTATTAAAAGGAGAAATATGTGAATTTTTCATTTTACATGTGTGAAATTTTCTAACTATTTGTTGAATAATATGAAAGAATTTGTGTATTACAGATTCTATGGATAAATCTATCAAGTTAAAGAAATATTTGATGTGATGATGAATTATTTATTGAAAAAGTGTTCCATTATCATATCAATTATATGATGATGAAGTATATACTGAGTAATCAGTGATCCATTCCAAAAAAAAACTTTCCAGATGTATTATTTCATCTAGATGAATCAAAAGAATTAGATTGGAAAAGGATGAATCTAAATCACAATAGTTATGGAAAAAATGATATTATTATTCAATATTATTTTTTATTACACCTATTTATGTCAATTATGATTATAATTATTTAATGATTATTTATTTTTAAGAGTATTTATTTTGATAGTGATTTATGTTCCTAGTTTTCCAATAAAATATAAAGAAGAATATTAAGACTAAGAGACTTTTAAAAGATATTGTGTACATGTGAAATTATTGGTCCCATGAAAAATTATATTAAATTAATATGGTCATATATAATTTGGTATTCATCTAGAGTATAAATATTGGATAATGTTGAAGTGTATTTGGTTCTTATGTTGTCTTTATTCTCAACAAATAAAAAATGTTCAAACTCATGTTATGTTTGGTGATTTATTTGAAGTGAAATTCATTCCAATGTTTATGAAGTGTTTGAAGTTAATTGGAATTAGTTTTTAAGAGTATATAATAAATCATTAAGTATGTTAAATTATTCTATAATTTGGAGTTAAGATGATAATTGGTTAAGTTTGGAGATGTGAATGACTCATTTCTAACATTTTATAAGTTTTTTTGAGAAGGGTACGAGTCAATGAACCTATGTAAGAGTCATTGTGTCATGTCTGTAATTCATTTGATCTAGTATATGTTTCATTTAACTATATTTTTTATTCAATTAACTCAGTGTATCAGTTATTATGTTGTTATATATGAGTGATATAGACTTTTTTATGAGTCAAATACTTTAAAAAAATTCGAGGGTTTGACAAAATTAAAATATTAGATTTTATAATTCTTTAATGAACATAAAATCTCCTCAGAGGATGATAAATCTAATTAATCATAAATAAAACATCACAAAATGGTTTTTTCACTAAATAAAAGGAATAAGAAGTTTTTCACAATAAATAAATATTTTTTTAAAACTATTAAGAAGTGTTTACTATTGTAACTGATTGGTCGTGCCACAACTAGGGACACAATGTTGTAGTGACTTGAAACTAAGTTCCATAATAATAATAATAAGTGGGAATATGAATAAGAGGTTAGAAAACAATCGAGGAATGTTATTTTTTTCATTTTAAGTTCGTATTCCAATTCAAATGAATTTGTTTATTGTATTTCATGAGATAAAATAATATAGAGATCATGCAAGAAATATAGTAGTTTTACTCTCTAAAGAATTATAATGGAAAATAGAGAGAAAGAATTTAGAGTTAGAAACAGGTTTTTTATACATATTTTTAATAATCCATCACATTATTAGGATGAAGGTAGTGCAAGAAGCAATTTCAAGTTGTTTTATGCATGAATAATAAACAGTTATCTTTTTATTGTGCAAGAAAAGAATCAGAAGAAGAATAACTTAGAATACTCAATGAATTGATAATATTATATTGTTAGAAGAGGCTTTAGTTTTTACCAACATTTACATTCATTATAAAGTGTATGATGTACTTGTTTGTGGTATATTCTAAATCTCTATTGGGAGATATATAATACAAGTTCATGGATAAAACATACATGTCTATGCCTATATGTCAATTATAGTGGGTTATGTGATCTTGGACAATTACAAGTCATGCTAAGGATTAGACTTCTATTTTTTAGAGGTGAACCTTGTAAATCATTGTTCTCTTTGTATTAGTGTATCTTGGTTATGTTTGGATATAAAATATCACTCATCTTAATAGGAGGTGAAGGTTGTTTGAAAATAAATATAGAAATAATTTAATATCACTCATTCACCCCCCATACATGAACATAATGATATCTTAGGCATTCTATAGGTGGATTAACAAGATGAACCTTGGACAACCTTTCAAAATTATATGGTCTCATAATTTTTCTCTCAAATGTTGAGTGGAGATAAGATACAGAGTCAATCACCAAATACCCCCCACAAACTAGTGACACTTAGGAGCAATTTGATCTTATATTCTGATATAGGATTTAAAAATCTACTTCTAGAAGGATATTTTCTATAATTATCCCTCCATTAACTATAATATTTCTTTAGGTAGATTTATCTCCTTCAATTATTGCATAAGGGAAAACCATATGGAAAGATACTCATGTTCTGGCTCTTTCTTCTTTTTCATTCTAGGGACATTTTTCCCGTCGAAATTTATACTTCCTTTCATGTTGTATGCATTTCTTAAAGATACTCGGATCTCATTATGAATAATATATTCATTCAATATAAATTATATACTATATATGAACTTCAATTCTACCTTTCCCTAAAAATTACTTACAATGGTCAGTATCACATCCCATGATTCTGGGAGTGAAGAGAGTAACAACATCACCCAAATCGGGTACCTGAATCTTGCCTTCACTATATAAAATTGACTTCAAATAAAATTGAAGTCATTTATATGATCTGTAGAAGAATTAACTTCTGAAATCCAGATTTCAAATAGTCTCCTTTGAAATAACGTGTGTTTCATTTTCGTGGTCTTCTCATACATATCAATGAGGGACTGCATGATATTTGATTTTTTCTCTTCACATCCCAAACATTGTATTCCTTGTTATGAGAAAGTGACATTTGAATCAAATTAGGTGTTTTATTATCCAAACCCTCTCATTCTTCTACTTTCATCACATCCAGCTTTTCTCCAATCAACATATGGTCAAGGTATTTCTATATAAGGACATTCTCAATCAGTATCTTCCCAAACCCCAAATTTGTTCCATCGACCACCTGTACCATACTCTCCTAAAAATAAATCCCACAAGAAATTTTGAATCCCTAATACTTTTATACACTTTAAATTAATATATGAGGAATTTATTACTTATATTATATGACAAAGAAAAGGGAAAAGTTATTATAGTTTTATGATCACTAAAACACCTTCACTAGGGATTCATCTTTCAGAAACACCCCAATCATAAGCTCGGATACCCCTTTTGGGTCTACGATCACCTTTCAGATAAACCACCAGAGGATATGTCATCAAAACTTAACACATGGAAGTAAAATACTTGAAATAAACCTCATTCTACAATACCCATAACTTGGAAGACATAAGCACCCAGGTCATCACACTACAATATAAAACCTTCAGAAAAAAAGGAAACCAAGAACTATGTATTGAAATTATTGGAAGTTAAACAAGGCACCATAATAACACAAGATATCATAGGGTTCATACATTCATTATAATCCATGGAGGAATGCTATTTTACATGATTCATGGAAGATAAGAATATGACAATAAAAAATCCAATACAATACAAAGTGATCAGACCCTAAAATATATAGAGAATCCCATCCAGTTATTTAGGTATTCATTTTCATCTCATATTCACTAGCTATAATCCACTTAAGCCTTTATTTGTAGATAAACAATATTTATGGTCAACGGCTCCCGCCGCCTCAGTCATCTCTCATAGTGCATTGTTCCTATCTCCCAAATATATTTAAATATATTCATATGAATCATCTTCTGATGAATCGCCTTATAATGGTTTGTCCTTACACTACACCCCTCCAGTTTTAATCTTTTATTGAATCAAATAATTCAAAACCTCTCCCACTGCTTCCATCGTCATCTTTCTAGTATTCGAAAATTAAGCCTTCGGTTGTCCTCTTTCTTTTGGTCTCATTACCTTCTCCATAAAATAACTCCCACAAGCCCTGACATCTACTACTTATTACTTATTATATGTTACTTATAACTTATAAACTATTACTTATTACTTATTATGTATTACTTATTACATATTAATTATTACTTTTTAATTATTAATTATTACATATTACTTATTAAATATTACTTACTGATTATTAATTATTACTTATTTCTCATTAATTATTTCCAATTACTTATTAGTTATTACTTATTACTTATTAATTATTAATTACTAATTACAAATTATTACTTATTACTTATTACTTATTACTTATTATATATATTATATTACTTAATACCTATTACTTATTACTTATTGCCTATTACTTATTACTTATTACATATTACCTATTACTTATAAACTATTTACTATTTCTTATTAACTATCTATTTTCATATCCTTTCGTTATTTATGTAGTTTTCGTGTCTCCTTACCATTGAACCTATCTTTGGTTCATAATTCAACCAAAAGGATTCTTATAAGTGGATCAAACCTTATCTCTTGATTTACGTTGGGAATCTTTCTCCACTATATCCTTGTTCTTAATATGTCATTATCCAGATTTATATGATTACTTAAGGTCATTTTATATTGACTTAGACTTTTTTATAGAAGTTGAAAAGGAATATTTTATAACAATTTACACAGTATTGTTTTCTCCCATCATTTTATTTGGTTTTATTAATGAAGCTTCCTTTCCATGTTTTCATTTCTTTCTAAAGTAATTTTTATTTACTTTCTCATAATTTTTATAAGACTATTTCTTTATAAATTATAAAACTTTTAAAATAAAAATTATCACAAAGTAAAGGGTATTTCTTATTATTTTTTAAAGTAATTTTCTAATGGTATTATAAAGTTTTTTTCATCTATTTAAATATCCTTTAACGTTTATGGAATCCTTGATATCTCATGAAAACGAATTTTGAGAGTAACATTGAACTCATAGAAGATCGTAAAATTATATACATGAAATTAACAGTATAACCAATATTTATGGAATATAAATTGGATGATAATGGAAACTTATATGTAATCTAAAAGGTAATAGAATAATCATGAAATTTTATTAAGGCATCATAAACATATCACTATAATCACTCATAATTACCCTCAGTAGAATAACTTTAACCAAATAATTCTAGTATAACATATTTAGATAATATATCATTTATAAATGAATTGGGGGATATATAATTTTGGACCCATCCATCATCATATAAAATATACAAGAATCATATATTTAATAAAACACAATGTATATTTCATTTAAATAAATAATCCTAAGCATTAAAATTTACCCAAGAAAGGATAAGAATAAAATTGAATGGGTTAACCAATTCCCCATTGAAAGTAAAATAAAACATAAGTATAAAATATAGATGAATAAACATCCATAAGAATATGAGAAAAAAATATTCATTGATAACATTAGATATAGAATTAAGATAAACATAAAGACAAGTACTGTAAATTAATATAGGAAATGATTAAAAAACCTCTTTGCCTTGAGTCCCAACTCAATATGTACATCCTATAACTTTATAAATAGTGATTTTTTATTATCTAATTTATTAAATAAAATTTTCACATTTCTTTCATCATTATTATGACTTTTTATTAATTTATTATTATGTATTATTCATTTATTGGATTAATTTTTCCAACATCAATCAATTTATGGTTTTTTGTTCATAATTCCAAAACAACTTCAGCATAATTTTAGTGGTAAAAGATACTTGTCTAGTGGTTCCATAAACTCTAGTGGTGTCATAGTATATGTTTTAATCCATTCTGGAAGAAAATTAGTTCAATAAAATTTTTGATAGTTACAATTTAGAAAATCTTCCTTGGTAAGCTTGTTTTAGATGCCTAAAAATGATTTAGATTATTTACTTTTAATATAATTATTATCATGAATATTTTAATATTATAAAATCATAAAAAATAAATTATTCAATAATTAATTTTATATTAAATCATTAAATCTATTTTTTAATAATATTAAGGAAAATATTAATTTTAAAATAAAACATTATTTCTCACTTGGGTAATATAAATCCACTGTGGGTTAAAGATGTTTTCTAAAATAATTTAAAAAAATCCTAATAAATATTTTAGTTTTATAAAATAATTTGAATATAATTGAACTACTATTTTGAAGTTAATGTTAATTTTTAATTATTTTTTGATTTGATAAAAGGATAATTGAAATGAAATGAAATCGATTTTTAAACCTGTATTTTGATATAGTAATGACTTCTGAAAAGAGTTAAATGAGAGGGAAATTTGTGATATGTCATAAATAATGGATGAAAAAGGTATTAATAAATTGTAATTATAATAATTTTAGTATAAGAAGAAAATTTCTATAATAATTTTTTGTCAAAATATTCTTAATTGAAATTGAAATTGAAATAAAGACTTGGGAACTCTTACCTTGCTCTCTAAGTCGCCTCCTTTGGATTGACTCTAAATCCTTCAATGGAGGGATTAATTTTTTTAAAAACTATAATACATAGAACATTTAAAATAATTGTATAGTGTTATTGTTTTATAATATTGCAATAAAACTATACTTTATAAGTTTTTTGGGAAGGGTAAAATGAGTCCCACTTTATAGAAAATATTATATAACACTTTCACAAATCTTAAATATTTAAGTGTTAAAAATGTAATTTTTAAGTGTTAAGTGGATCGGAAATGGGAAATATAAGATATTATATACCATTAATAATTCAAATAATAATCAGGATAAGTTTTTATGATTTTTTATTAATTTATAAATCATTTGTAACAAAAAAATCTCATTTGTATATATTTTTATACCAATTTTTGTAATTTGAGTTTAAAAATAACTAGAAAATTATAGAATTAAAGTTATAAAAGTTATATAAATTATTTATCAACATATTTGTCTCATAAAAACGAAAAAATACTTATCTCTCTCTAATACATTCACTAAGCCATCATTTTTTTACTTTTCTAATGTTTCTCAGGAACTGCATCACCATTGATAAATATTTTCAACTTTATCTTGACATGAAAATAAATTTATATTAATTGAATAATTTTTATATTATATTATTAGTATATTATAATTTAATACAATTTAAAAATGTTTCTATAATGTTATTTTTCATTTTAGATAAAAATATAATAATAGGAAGTAAAATTTGATTTGAATTCAAAATATTATTTTAAAAGGAGTTCTAATGTTTTACTCAATATATAACCAATTAAAATTAAAATTTTGACATTTAAAATTAATATTTTATGTATATTAAGTATTTTATGACATCCAATATGTCTCTAAAATGTCTCACATCCTTCTACATAAAAACATAATTATAATAAGTAGTATCCCACCTGAACTCGAATTCTTATTTTAAAAGTAGTTTAAGTGTGTTATTCAAAATATAATCAATTTGAATTAATCTATTGAGATTATAAATTTTTTTTGTGTAATTTTTTAAATATTTTCTAAGTGTTCCATATTTAATAATGGATTGTAATGTTTTATTCAAACTGGAACTCTTATTTCTTAAAAAGGAATTCAACTTTATTAATCAGTATTTAATCAAATGGAATTTGAATATTGAAACTTTAAATAAAAACTTTTTATAGATATAATATAATAAAATATTATATATATTTCACAATTGTAATAAAATATTTTATATATTTATGAATTTATTAGTAATATAATTCAATTGGAATTCAAACTCTTTTTTCTAAAATAATTTCAAAATAAAATGTATCACTCATATTATAAAAGAATTAAAATTGAATATTGGATATAAAAATCAATACCTTAAATATTTAAAAAAACATAAATTGAAATAAAAATATAATTTATAAGATTTTATCATAATTGTTTTTAGAAAAAAATTAATATATATCACATTTATTATTTACTTCCATAACTTATTATTTATAAATTTTTTTAAAAATACCATCCACCTAATTTTGAAATAAATATTCAAAATATATTATTCATTTTATTAAATCCAATCTATTATTATTGAAAAATAACTTCTAAAAAACTCATTTTATATTAAAATAATATTTTTTTGAATAAAAGATAATTTTTTTTCAAATGAAAAACTATATCTTTTTTCATAACTTGATAAAATAATTTCTAAGAGTATAAAAATAATACATATCAATATAAATACATAGAATTATCAAAAATATTCAACTATAAAATAGATAATAATTTAACATGTTATTAAATATATCAAAATAAGAAATCATGTAAAAAAATATACGTAAACATTAAATAAAATATATTTTCTAACATGAAATAAACTTAATTACTTTTCTAATATAAAATTAGTATCAAATAAATTATATTACATTTATCTTATCATATAATTAGTATCGTACCTATTATTTCAAGTATAATATAATGGTAACCCAAATTGTCCTATAATGGCTACCCAAAATGGGTACCCCAATGGATATATAACAGTTACCTTCAATGGTTATGTTTTTCATATATATAACCTTACATTTATAAAATACATACATTTTATTCTATCATTTAATACTCAAAATTCCTATTATATTTTTTTTCATTCTTTCAATAATTATATTTAGTGGGATAATTCTCATGGGGGACTTCAATAATTAATACTTAAATCTTACAGTCTTTCTATTTAATTTTTTTAGTCTCCTATTATACTTTTTTGATCTTATTGTATGTATTCATCCTTCATATGTAATGAAATAATTTACATTTAATTTAATTTAATTTTATACTCATGTTTTATTCTATATAATAAAATCTAGTTTTATTATTAAAAATAAATAATTTATGTAAATAGAATATATGTTAACATTTTAGGTTATCATATCCCCCAGTAATGAAATTTCATCCTCTTAAATTTTTCTCCTAAAAAAAAATTATTAATACCACTAATTCATAATTCTTGAAACCCTTTATGCAAAATTTTAATCATATAACTTATACATAAACCATTATCTAAACTTTTTTTATTATTCCATAATTACTCCTTCCTATAATCACAAATATAGATTTTATCCTAAGTTTCATAAATCCTAATCTAATAAGGTTTTATATTTAAGAATATTTCTGAAACTATAATAAGAATCAATACATATCTTTTTTATATCATTCATAGTTTCTTTATCTTTAGTCATAATGGAAAGTGACTTCACAAAACCTTTATGATTATTATATTATTGATTTTATTATTGAACTTTTCTCCCATGTGATTGACTTTCATAATTATCCATATCATTGCAATTAAAACATCCCACTTATGATTGAGAACCATGATAAGTCTTTAGTTAACTATTTTTCTAATTATTGGTTTGCTCATTATTTTTTTTATTTGAAATCTCTAGTCATATATCAAAATTTACCACACTTAAAACACTTACCTAACCCCATAAAACACACACCAGGTAATTTTTACTATATTTATGGTGTAAAAGAAATTACATTCACTTACCATTAGGTTTTTTCACTATAAAACTATATAAATTTCCATATCATAAACTTTCTATATTCAAGAATTTGAGTTTTATAGGATTCAATAAACTCATTTCCCTAACACAAAACAACTTTGTCATAAATTAAAAATTCATCAGAAAGCAATTTCCTTTATAAACATGTTTTCAAACTTCTATGAAATCTACCATTCATAATTTCATGATTAAGGAAAAAATTTGGTGTATACCTTTCCAATATATTAAAATTTGTTTCAAAGGAAGAAACTGAGACCTATTATATTTTCTTCAACTCCAAAAATTACCTTTCTATTCTAATTATAATCACTTTAGGAAAATATTTTTTAGGAAAAATATGTTTAAATACCTTGAATTCCATTATATAAATATCATTCTTCTTCTTGGTATTATTAATTTGAAACCACCATTAATTGGTTTCTTCTTCAGTAAGATAAACTGAAAGAGTTTATTTAAGACTCTCTATGAAAACCAAAAATTAAAATATCTTCTTCAAATCATTTATCCATATTCATTTATCAAAAAATTCGTGGTACCATCAAATGTTGGAGGATGTAATTCTAGGAAATACTCCACTATTTACATATTAATGTGTGTAAAATTTAATCATTCCCTTTCATTGGTACCTCTATTTATATCCTATATTTGTCAAGTTAACCAGACTAAAAATTGACCATCCCCAACCCCAACCATTTTATGTTGTTGATTTGGAAGGTTATTACCCTTATTTTTTCTTCCGACTTAATTAACTCTACGGAAACCCATTATAAAATAGACTTATTTTAGATGAAACAATTTAACAACCCTTAGAATAATTAAAAACCATATCATGCTAATAAAACAATAATTTAGTATTTTATCCCCATGTAAACCACTTTATCATATCTAAATTGACATTACTTTATTTTCTTACCAATGTCACAAGCCCTAATGTAGTCTAAACCCTGCTCTAATACCACTTATAATAAACTAGACTTAACCCTACAATAATTACATCTTTAATTATAAGTATCAAAACCCTTACATTATCAAGACCTTTAGGATTAGGGTTTCATAGGATTAAGAAACCCATTACTTCTCAAATCCCACACTTCCACTCATGGTACATTTTTTTCAACAAAAACAAGTTCTTTAAATGATGTATGTTCTTAATTCAAGACCAATCTCTATAACTTGAATTTAGAAGTTATAATCATTCCCACTAGTCCTTAAACCCTTTCAAAATAATTAGAAAACATGGTATGATCATATAATTCCTAAAAAGTGTTAAATAAAGAGATTAAACTCATAAGGATGTGGAATATATGGAAGTTTAGGAAAATTAATTTAGAGGGAAATATTGATCTCATATAAGATCATAACCCCATTTCCAATTATGAAATATAATACATAACCAATATTGTTCGAATCAAAAAAGGATCATAAATAAAACTCATATGTAAGAATAAATAGAAAAAAAATATTCATCAGATTTTCTTGGGATATTATAATCATATCACCCATAATCACTCATAATCACCCATAATGTAATAACCTTAACTGTTTGATTCCCATATAAATTTTCTAAAGAATAAATCATTACCCAATGAATTAGGGATATATATAATTTCAATCCCATCCATAATGAAATTATATGCTCAAGAGTCATATCATGTATAAACAACATAGGATCTTTGATTTCAATAAAAAATTGTTGTAACCTAAGGTCTCACTCTACACCCTAAGAGGGGGTAAATTAGGGTGTATTGAAATTTCTTCTTATCTCATTCTTAATTGGATATTGTTCTCATGTTTTAAAAGACACCATGAATATATCAAATTGATCACACAAAAGAATAAAGAAATATAGAAAAATAAATAAGCATGTACATATAGATATTACTTGGTTCACCCAAACTAGGCTACATCTTAGGATCATTTATCAATGATGTGTTAATACGAATCAATACTCTAATAGTTTTATATTACAATATTTAGGAAAATATCAACACTCATCCAAGGTCCATACCTTCTCCCCCTCTTTCACTTGTGGATTTCTATGAGGTTTACACAAAGAGAAAATTTCTATATGCAATTAAAACACACAAAGATAAAAATTTAATATATAATACCATAAAAAAAAAAGATTGTTCTCAATAGTTATCTAGTCTCTATGTACTAATCTCCACTAATGTGAACAATAACTCTTCACTTCCAAGCCTAATATTCAATTGAATTCCATATTATCACAATTCACTAATTAATTCTAGATATTCAATAAATTCCATAATTGTTGCACTCTACTTTTTTTCTTCCAAATATCATTATTCCTTGTCTTTTTTTAATCTTTTTTTAATAAATGTTCTAAAATATTAAACAAATTTTGAGATTAAAAATTCAAAATTCATTTTTCAATTAACTTCTGACATCCTTTACTTCAAATCCATTGATTTATTTTTTTAAAATAAAATCTCCATCATCAATTTTCATGTAGATAGTTAATGTTCATTCAAAAAATATACAAAACTTATTTAGAGATCCAAGTCATCAAATATATTTGAATTATCTATATTTAAGCAATCAAAACATGGTATCTTTTATTGTGGTATGAAATGTTGGTTCCTTCTCCTACTACTTGTTGTATCACAATGTGATAGAATGATACACAATGAGATCTTGATTTATGTTTCTAAATGTCATGAATCATAATTTTCACAACCCTGCTACATTCTTCATGGTCTAAGTGTCATGAAATTGTTATTTTAATCATGACATGACCTTTGTATCATAGCATGATCAAATTTTAGATATTCTTAATCTCCAAAACTATGTTGGCATATTTCACATCTATAATGTACAAATCATTAAATAGAAAAACCCATTGAAACAAATCTATGTCTCTTCATGATGTGACATCCTTCCCATAACGTGACTGATGTATTGATCCAAATTAAGAAAATTAGTAAACCTTACTCATCATAGTGAAAAACTTGTGTATTATCCCTAACCCTTACATATCATCCTGGAAAAAAACTTATGTATAGAAAAAACATTATGTATCCCAGATAAAAACTTGTTTATTTGAATTTACTATTTTATTGTAACATTACTCACATCATGATTCTTATGCTCACATAATGACATGTAAAAACACTTATGTATATGACATTTACATTTCTGAAAACCTTACCCACAAAGTAATCGTCATTCTCACGCTATGAATTGCTTTTGTAACTATCAGAACCACCAGAGTATATATCTAGCCATACCAACTTGACTCCAGACCTATTAACACGTTTCAAACTACTTTAAATGACTTCTAATTGAAAAAAAATCTAATATTGCGTCTTTTGGTTGAAACATTATCACCTTTTTTATTTTTTTAATCCTCCATATGTTTTTCCAAGTTTATACATTCCATATTTTAAATTTATTCATTTCAACCATGCCATCCCCCAATATATGTCTATCCACCTATATCCATTCTTCCCCATTTGCAATAAAATTTAATGGTTTTTCCTTTTCTAGATCTAATCATGTTTAAGAATTCATAAACTACCATTATACCAAAAACTAATCAAATATCCATCAATAAATTATCTAATCCTATATGAGTCAATGATCATTTAAGGAAACACGAAAATATATCAATGTATAAAATTTAATTCTTTTGTTATTCTTTGACCTTCCTTTTTTTACTACTAACTACCCATGTATAGTGTCTCATCCTATAATTTTATACTTAATTAAATATAATCACCTACAAAAATAAAAAATAACCAAGTAAAGTATTAAGTGTAATTGGGAGAGGTTTTTTATAAAGTTAATTCATTTAAGAAAATTGGTTCAACTATGAGGTTCAACCAATGATTCTGAAACACACTTCTAGCCAGTGGTTTTAAAATATATCTACCACTTGATGTTAATATCTATCAAATTCCAATTTCATGATTCTTTTTCACACTTTATCCATTAAAAATTTGTAATATATCTCAATATGTTTTTTATGAGAGTGTTGTAATGAGTACTTTGTTAACTCGATAGCACACATTTTAAAACAATGAATGGATATTAGTTGTCACACAACTTAACCATGATCTTATAATTATTACTTCATGAACATTAACTATGTATAAACCTTAGTGACTAAAATATATTTTTCCTCTACCATACTCAAGGATACACTATCATGCTTCTTACTAATCCATACAATACAATGTATTACAAAGAATAATTCTCTTCCACTAGTGAATTTCTAATATACAATATATTCAACCAAGTCTACATATAAATAAGCCATAAAATCTAGATATTCATCTACTTTGAAAGTTGAACCATAGTTTAATGTTCCATAAATGTACCTTGTATGATACCATCTTTTTTTAGGTACTTCCTTCTTTGGGTTTTGCATTAAACCTCTTTTATTTGGCTTTTCCTTATCTTGGAACATTGTTGGTTGAGTCCCATTCTGAGGTGGAGATCCTTTTTGGGGGAAAATGAACTCAAATTTGTGAATGTATGTTTTTTTAAATTAATTTATTATAGGTAAAAAGGTGTTAAATGGGAATATGAGGGTTTTTTATGAGATTTGAAGGCATCGAAGGAGGTTTAGTTACGTTTATAGAAGATGGGAATAAATTTTACTACACAGAATTTACACACTATGTAAATGTATTAAAAAATGTGTAACTGTCACTAGGATGATGCAATTAAAATGATACAATTTGTGAAATGGTTCATGGTGTGAACTGGTTACACATCATGAATCCACATTACATGATCTGTAATGTTCGGGTTGGGTTTATATCACCTAAGCTATTGTGAGTTTTTGAGTACCTTATAATTAAGTATTACTTTTTATTATCCAAAAAAAATTATTTTAATTACATTTTAATGGTATTAAATGTTCATTTTTGATCTTATGGGTCTGAGTTAGTGCATTTTCATTATGAACATCCATTCTCATCATTTGTGCACATCATGCCTAATATACACCAATTTAAGCCCAATGAGTCATCTGATTCTAAGGAATGTAATTATCAATATTTTAATTTTATATTTCTGGAACTATATCTCCACTTAAATTTGAACATTTTTCATTCAGGGATCAATGGATGATTCATAAACGATGATGGAGATATTTGGAGAAGAATGGAAGCAATTCTAGAGAAGGCAGATTGGATACCAGCCCACTTATGAGACTGTGGGGCCCAACATACAGGCCCAATGAATCCCAAATTTTGTGGGATGATAGAATAAATGTTTAGGAACAAATAACGCTTCAGTAGATAATGCTAATGCGGCCTATATGGTGGTCATTAAGGCGCCCCAATTTAGAGATACAATTCTGGGTCAGATTCTGTGGCCCAAAAAAACCACTCACTAATTTGATCATATCTCGAAATCCAAAACTACCAATGGGCCCAAATTTTACAGACGGTTATAAGATATCCGGAGCTCCATTTTTGTCTTATATGTCCCACTCTGATTAGGCCATCTAGAAGGCCATCCAAACACGTCTGTTCGATGGATGAAAGATGGATTCCACCTCGGGTCAAAGGTGGAAAAGTCGAAATTCCACAAGCTTTCCACCACCTATGGCCTACCAAAATTAATTTAGATGCTTTTTACTATTCTAGTCTCGACCCAAGGGCTTCAAAATGCCTATTTAAGCAAGTGGTGTAAAGTATTTAGCAATCTTTGGTGCTTGGTTTCATTGTAGTGTTATGCTGCCGCTTTGTGTTTGTAATCGCATTTCTTTCTCAGGTAAGTTGTTTAATTCACCTTAGTTTTTTAATAAAAGTTTTTTGTTTACTCTTATTCTATTCTTCTACTTATCACGTTGATACTGTTGATTCAATTTGTGAATTTATTCGCACCATACTTTGTGAAATTTATCACACAACGGAGGAGTGATCTTTTTTTGTTGTTTTTACTTCTTCAATTCCACCTTTGTAAGTCTACTTCCTGCATCCGTTGAAGACATGTCATCAATGGAGGGATAACTCTTTTATGGGTTGATCCAAGGGAGTAGAAAGGGGCTGGATTGGATTTTATTTATCACTCCATTAATGGCTAATCACTTCTTTTAAATGAGATTTTTATTTGATGATTTTAAAACATCTTCATCCTTATTGAATTTAAGGTCACACATTTCAAGTGCTAATACGAACCTATACCTTGGAGTGCTCAAAACTTTGATCCTTCAAGTGTATAGGTGATTAGTACTAGGGTTTGTAGGCATTAAACCAGTAATTGATGATTTTGTTTGATCTTCTTAAATTAATCCATCTCAATTATAAGAAATTGAAATCATTAAAAAAGTAATTCATCCAATCCACCCCGAGCGATAACCTAGGATCAACTGATTCTTTTAAATTGAATTCACTTAAATCTGTTAGTTATCCTTTAAACCCATATAAAATCAACCCAAGTTGGCCACTTCATAGCCAAAAATAGTCCATAGAATGTACGTGTCTATAGGTTACTTCTTAGGTCTCTGTGGATTCCACAACCCAAGCTAAACTACAAGGACCGTCCTACCTTCTTCTCTTGGGTAAATTTGAGCAAGAATAAACTTTCCATGTAATATACTTACATGCCATGTAAGTTATGGTATGGTATTTTTTAAGGGAATAAAGCACTTATGTTTTCATTATCCATTGCATGAGTCTCTCCTCTCTCAGACCTAAGGTGATTTCCATCTGAATTTAGATCCCTTACATCCTTTCCAAATGTCCAGATCAAACCTCTGATCCCTGATTAGTTGTTTTGATTTGGTTTTCCCCTCTCTTCAATTGTCCTTCATTATTGAATTGTAAATATCTTGACCATGGTTGTTTTGGGTTTAGATCTCATTGTTGTGTGATCTAGGTTCCATATTTTAATATTCATTTACTCCATTCTTGTTGGTGATTCCAGTTGGAAGCATTTCTTAATTGATGGATAAAGGTAAGTGGTCTAAACCTGGACCTGTGGTCTATTTAATTGTTGAGTATGTGAAATATTTTTATTTTTATGAAACAATATGTGCATTAATTAATTTAATGATAAATGATGATAAATCATTGATTGAATTATTCATTGGGTCTCATTGGATTCAATGGCTTCACAACCTTGGTTGTGTCTACCCATCGGGTCAGAGAACCCATGATTGATAATGAATGGGAAAATGGTTTAAAGTGTTTTTAGCATTAAATGAGATTTCAGGTGATTTCTTGATATATAGTCACTCAGATAATACATTATGGGCTATTGATATGACTATTGATAATTTGATATTTAAGTTAAAGTGTAATTGAAAGATAAATGGTAATTTTCATAATTAACCATTGAGGATTATGATGTTATATTGTGATATCCTTGTTATTATGACTTTTGGTGATGTTTAAATGATTATGTAGTGGGATTGGGCCAGTTTTATGCTGAGATGAATATATATATATATATATGGCTATGCCCGTTGGTGCTAACATGCTTATATAATGGGTTAACCTAGTTTGATGCTAAGATTTTTATATATAGGTCCATGCCCAGTGATTATTTAATGATTATATAGTTATCTTGTCCTAGTTTGATATAGAAATACTTATATATAGAGTTATTCTTAATGATTCTTAAATACTTATATAGCTGTCATGGCCTAATAAATATTGAAATTCTTGTATATAGGGCTCTTCCTAGTGGTTAAAATGCTTATACATAGGGTTTTTTCTTGTTTTTTGTTTATTATATGGCAATATAGATGTGGTTTCCATGGTTTTTCTACATGATCAAATACATTATAGTATGGTGCCGAAGCAGGTTGATTTAGGAATTTTATGAATTGATTAATTAATAAACATATTTATCACTTTATTACATGCACTTATTATCATACTGGTTTTGTTTAGATATAGTATTGTCAGCCTACTAAGTATTACTCACACACTATTTGGGTTTCCATTAGGAACCTGATAAGATTTCATGGATGCAATTTTGTACAAGGGCAAGAGACCTTGTTGTTGATTATTTCCTGTTGGATGGGATGGAGTTTAGAGATTCATGGGACCGACATGGGATTAGGTACCAGGGTATTTTGAGATTATTTATGTGAGATAATTATTTTATTTGTATTTTTTTAGTTTGAAATTTAGATATATTTCATCTTTTCAATACATGATTCATTATTATTGATTTATTGGTTCCTCATTTTTCTTCCTAGTTATAGGTTGCACTATTTCCCCTATTTCCATTACTCTGATATTTATTGATAGATTTTTATTCCTATTGTATAATAACTCTATACTAGTGGGTATAACCTCACCAATATACATATAATACCCCCACTACTAGTTGGAAGCCTCTGGCATATGGGGAGGTATATTTGAGGTCTCAAAACCAACCGATTTTGGCCATTTGAGAGAGTTTCGAGTTGTGGGACATTACAAAGTGGTATTAGATGAGTTTGGGTATTTATTTTCTATAGATTTATTATTTGGGAAAGGTAAAAATGATACTATGATGTTTCATGACTTGGTAATGAGCTTGTACATGGGAGTAACTACCCCGTGTATAGGGGGAATCTGAGTGCCCTGGGATGGGATTTTTTTCATGATTTTTACCTATTAAAGTAGATGTTATTTCACCTTGAGTGAATCACATGTTGTGTGATGTAATTTCTTATTTATATTTACACTCATGGACTAGTATGGTGAGATATGAGTATTCATACAATATGATTCGATCATAGGGATATATATTGACATGTATTGTTTAGAATAGGGACAAATGTTTGTATGTGATATATTTTCCTATATGAACTCTGATATGAGATATTTTTTATACCTAATTATTGAAATTAAAGAAATATTATTTCATGTTAAAACACTTGTAACCCATTTTTAGAGATACCATGAGTTAGTGGTTCTCTATAGTTGTCACCTGCTGAGGTTGACCTTGTTTTTAACTAGGGTTATAAGGTGTATATTTATCTTTTAAAGAAAATAACACCTTTTCATCTTTGAGTTGAGTATCAGGAGAGTGTAAATTAGATCACTTTTAACATAGATGAACTAGATCTTCCTACATCTCTTGAAGATTAAATGGTTGTTAAGCTTTGGTACATCATCTTTACAGTCATGTGATCCAAGGAAAGTGTAAATGTTCACACCATGCCTTCGATTTCTGAGCTGATCAGATAGTTTCAGTTGTAGAATCAACCTATGTTTACTAGGAATAGAGGACCCTAGGTAGCTAAGTTCTAGAACAATTTAGTCCAGAAAATCTTCAAGAACTTTGAGACAACTATAAATATTATGGTGAATCTTGTTGTGAATATACTTCTTAGACTAACCAAGAATTGGTGGGACATTCTAGAGTAATTTGGGTATAAAGAGAAGTTTTACTATAAGGAATTTGAGGTGAAGTTTTTTATCAACTTATATCCTGAGGATTTATGGGATGAAAAGGCTCATGATTTCATGCTTCTAATGTAGGAGGTTATGTCAGTTATAGACTACACTAGATGTTTCATTGACTTGCAGTGCTTTTCTCCATATTTAGTAGCTGATGAGATATCTAAGGTGAGATGTTTCTAGGTTGGTATTTACTATGAGATTAGTTAATAGGTGAATATATTTCACTTGAGTGGCTTTTTAGATTTGATGAATTGGGAACTCATCATAAAAGGGAATCTAAGAGAGGCCCTGAGCAGTGGATAGGCTGTTTTAGTAGGGAAAACTTGGAACTCTTCTTTCAGTGGAAAGAATCTACACTATGATACTTTTCTCCAAGGAAACATATAGAAGAGAAGTCAGTTAAGTGGGTGTCTATCTCAGGATTTTATTCGGTTATATTTCTACCAGTGTGAAAAGTTGGGCCACAAGAGGCCTCAGTGTTCATACCCTAATTTGGATGTCCATGCTTGTAGTAGTATGGGAAGCCTATAGAGGTTTTTTAGGGTTATGAAGTAGTAAAAAAGTGGTAGTGGATCGGGATAAGTACAAGTTAGGGAAGGACTTATGTAATATCCCAGGTAAATAAAGAATATGAAATTTTAATATTTATTAATATTTTAGAATTAAATATTAATTTTAATTTCAAGGGTATGCTAGGTCTGATATCATACTCAACACGCAACAACGGGTTTCTTTGAAATCTTATGTTTCACACAACTTTGAGTTATACCAAAAAATAAAATATTATTATTATTATTTTAAATAGTAGTTAACGCCTAGAAATTGTATTGGAGCGAATGAATAGAACTAACTAAAATAAGATTACACGTGTTTTTAAAAAAAATTAATTTTATCCAATAAATTTTAGATGCTCAAAATAAGAATGAATTTGATTTTAAGTATGAAATACTCTAATATTATTTAAAAGGTTGATTTACCATCTTTCGATGAAAAACCCTTTTTTAATATAGTTTTTTTTCACTTTTATATGTTCCATTTAAAAAAATAAAATTCTTGTTTTGAATAGGGACATCAAAATTTATTTTGGGTAAAATTTTGGTATTTTTCTAATAAAGTTCATTTTTTGATGAATAGTGAAAATACTGCCTTTTAATTCAAAATTGTCTTTTAATATAATTTATTTATATGACTATATTGTCTTTTTAATTAGGTTTAAACTGTAATTAGATTATACTTTTATCATTTAATCCAATTTTGATCATTGAAAGTAATTTTACTTTGAAATTGGACATAAACACATGTCAATCTTTTGGTAGTGTTTACTTCTTAAAAACACGCTTTTTGATTTTGGCAACAGGAATTAATTTTAAATTAATTCTTGCAACTTCTGTGTTTTAAATTTGGGAAAATTGATTCCATATTTGGAATTGGTAGGTCTAAATTTTGTAAATAGGTAACTTTTATTTTTAGACATTATGAATAGTAACTTCAGTAAATATTTTATTTACCATGGTTAAAGGGTAAATCTGGTAAATAAAGGTAAAGATAATATAATAATAATATTAAATTACCCTAACACATGTCCAAACCCTATGGGATGATACATGTATGACCATTGGAATTCTTGGGTCGATTTTGGAATCTCATGGAGCCACTTGTAAGTGAAAATGACATTTTATAAAAGTTAATTTAAAGTTAAGGAAAATGTAACATAAACATATATCATTTACTGAAACAATTTTTTTATGGAATTATATAAGTGATATTTTCAACTATAAAGATTAATTATAAAGATAAAAATATTTCCTATATCATGGTATTTTATTTATGATTTTTATACATTATATAAATAAATTTAATTATGACACAATGATGATGTAGTGATTGCTTCATTAATAAAGGATTCAAATAAATGATATTATAAATATTAAAATAAATATATTTTTTTGTTTTTATGAAATCCAAGAATTTTCAAGATTACAGTTAAAGGTTATATTTTTATTGATTATGTTTTTTCAAATAAATCAAGTTGTTATGGATTTTTAAAAAGTCATGATATGAATAGTGTCAAAATTGACTTAATTTATATTTTAAAATATAATATATTTTATTAAATATAATAAAATTTAAAAAAATATAATATTCAGCCAAATATTTATCATAAGTCTAATTTTAATATTGACTCTTTAATTAGATATTTTTTATGTTTTGGTAACTATTTTGATTCTCAAAGTGTTAAATGCTTGATAAAATGGTAAGAGTAAAAAAGGTTTAAATAAAAAAGATAAGGATTAAAAAATATCCAAAACTTTTCCAATTCATATTGGATGATTTTATTTAGAACAATATTCATATTATCATTTCATTTAATGAGTTTTTGGCCTTTTTAAATTGAAAATTATTTTATAATAAAATAACACTTTCAAACTTTTCTAAAGAGCCTCTCCTCCTTCTTATAAAAGGCCACAACCTCTAACCAATAACACACAAATCTAAAGGCCCTTAGATAGTCCAAACTCTGATCCCTGAATCTCCCAAAACCCCCCTATTCCTTTTAAAAAATTTACCCTAGGAATAAGGCAATTAAAGAAAGCCTTTTGTCTCAAATCAAATAGAGTTTCACATTTTAAAAGGTAGCATCTTCTCTAAAATTCTGTTCCATTATTATATTTCTTCACTCCATAATATATTCTTTTTCTTTGATTACATAACAATTCCATTATCCTCAATATACAAGGTTTTTTATGATAAGTATTTGAACTATACTTACACACACTTCTGTCTAATGGTTATAGAACATATTGTTTTTGTTGACGGTGAACTACTGCCTCACAAAACGATGATTGTTCAATATTCTCCTACCACCTCTCATGGTGTAAATTATGATAGAAATGTAATTATATATGATATTTATTTAATATATATTATTTTTTAATTATCATTTATAACATACTTTTATGTTTTTCATGTTTTATAAATACGATAATGTCATTTGAGGAAGTGCGGACTACCGCCCCCTCATAGTGATATGACTCGTTCATGCTATACATGGAACCTATATAGTATGAAGTTAATGAACTTATGTATAATATATAACATATATAATATAATGGATTTATAATATACCTATTTATAATTTTTTCTTTCATTTATTTAAAAATGATAAAAAAAATCAAAGTAGCGCACATTCGTACGTACAGTTTACCATCTCCATGAACGGTGCATTTCATTTTTGTATATCCAAGTGATATTTACTATTATAAATACATATATTTTGGATATATATGATATATATGATATCTAAATCAGGAATATAATTCTGTAGATATTGTACTTTTGACCATATAAACAATTTGTAATTATAACGAGTTCATTTTTTGACTCAAGTTCCGAACATCGACAAAATGTCTGATATGAACTCAAATAATTAACTAATTGATATAGCAAGGTAATAAGTGATATAAAAGAAATAATAAAATTTAAAATTGTTTGTAATAAATTCTAAATTTACTTAATTTTATTATTCAGGAATAACAAGGAACATATGAGACAAGTCATACTCAAGGTAAGGGAATTTCTTATCCCAATTTCCATTATTTGGGTCAATCTTCTAATTCTTGATTATGTCATTCTATGATTATGTAAGGGATAAAGTTTGATGTAATATATTTTATTTATACTTTATTTATGTGTTATTATAGTGAATACACATAATAAATTTATTTTATTTAACAAACGATCTTTGTAATGGAACCTTTCACCCCCCCCCTTTTTGGTAAAAGACTTCTTTTATGTTATGTCATTTAATTTCCATTTTCTTATAATGGTATATTTTTTTCAATATTCTTATTGCTATAAATTTTATGTTAAAGTGATTATAAACCAATTTCACTCTCATCAACTCATTTTATGAATTTTTAAGTGATGTTGTTAGGCTGCCAAATTTTCATAAGGGAATTTCTAAACTCAACTTCCACTCTTTGGGTTTGTTGCATATTTCACTGATTATATTATGAAAAGATTATGTGTGGAATATCTATTTATTTATGTTGTAATTTCCACTTAAATTTGTGTGTATATACTTTTTTAACACATAATCACCCCATTGATAAATTCTTGCATCACTTATACAAACTTTGTAAGAGAAATCATAGCTCAATCTCCATTCATTGAGTTAAATATTTGTGTCATTGGTTTTTCTTTTCCAAGAATATGTGTGAATGTCCTATTATTTTTTACACTAAATATACACTTATATTAGGTGCGTTTATATTTTTTACACTTAATTATGTCATTAATTTATCATTAATCTAAGGATACAATCTTTGTAATGGATTTTGTCTCAATTTACATTCCATCGAGACTTGTTTGTTTGTATACACCAATTTACTTTTATATGGTGTATATACTACCCTTTTACATATTATATCATGAATCTTATTATTCTCATGATATTATAATCTTTTTTTAATGTTATTCAGCAATTATTTTTATTCAAGTATTTTCTCAAGTGGTAAGGGACTCTTTAACTAAAACATTGTTTTAAATGTTTTAAATATTTCTTCTTCTAAATATTTCTCATTAATTTCCATGTTTTAAAAATGGGTTTATTATTTATTTATATGGACATTATTGTTTTAAAATATTAATTACTTTAAAAGGTCAAATTGGTATGGGACACTTTGATTCAAAAATCTCTTTAATAAATGTTTTAAATGGTATTAAAAATGGTTTTGAGAAATCATTGATTATGTCAATATCTTGAAATGATATATTGTGATTATAATGTGAAAATGTTATATTTCCATTATAATTGTTTTATGTGTTATGATCATATAAGTTGTCTTGGGAATTATTTACGTATACAGGTGGTTTCGTAATAAACTTTAGGTGGGTGAGCCTGATATAACTCTCCAATGCATTGGGTAACGTGATGGAGGTAAAAGTTAATGTTTATCCTAATAGATTTAGGGAATATATTATGATGGGTATTCCCAACATAACTCCCTATATAGCTATGAAAACTGCAATGTAAGTATGATATGGATGTCACAAGTTACCTTTATGATTTGAGATTTTTATGTGTTATTCATAAATCTTATGATTTCATGAGGTATGTTAAAGAGCTTATGTTTTGTATGTATTGATGGACTAATGTTTTCTTTATTTATTTTATAACCCTTACTGAGATTTTTACGCTCATACCATGTTTTTGAAATGATTTTCATAGGGTATAATGAATTATAATAGAAAGTAATAATTCAAGAAGATTTATATCAAGAAAATAATTATTGTATTCTTTTAAGAGTTTTTATTTTATAAAAAAAATGGATACTGAGTAGAAGTGTCTACTTTCTAATATTTGAGATGTAATGTAATAGTTATGGCCTAATTCTATAAAACTCTAAACCTGAAAATATCCTCAATGGGAATTCTTGATTTTACTCTAGATTATGTAATGTTTAAGTTCAGGTTCTTATAACATAGTTACCCCTCAGTAGACAGGTAGGTGGAGTTCCACTAGATGTTCAGGTCGAGGAAGGGGATGTGGTACCCATGTGCAGGAGCGGCAAAACTAGGAATAGGGAATAGAGTAGGAGATTAATATTATATCCATGGGTAGAGGGCATAGTCAGCTACACACTATGTAGTCTACTCTGTCTATTATAGATGCAAGACATTATATCATCAGAGGTATGATTCTTGTATCATCTACCCTTGCTTTTTTCTTGTTTGGTAAAGGATCATTGCATGTCTTTGTATCTTCTCATTTTGAAAATGGTTTGGGATTGGTTTTGGAAATGTTTTATGGTTCTTTGACCGTCAACACACCTTTGTGAGTGTGTCCAGAGAATAAAAACAATGCAAGGTGTCTTATTTAGATATTGGTGGTTACTGTTTCTTATGGGAAACATTTGTGCTTAAAATTAAAGAATTTGATTTGATTATTAATATGGATTGGTTAGTTCTATACTAAGATCATATAAACTATTACCAGAGTACATTTAAATTTTTATCTCTAGAAGGGAGCATCTATTCTCACTAGGGTGAGTGGGATCCTTTTTTCTATACCAACCTTCTTATCTCACTATGATCTGAATTTTTTTCCTCTATTGATTATGATCTGAATATATTTCTATTCCCATTATGATCTGATTATCTTCATATCATTATGATATAATCATATTTATCTCATTACAATATGATCAACTTTCAATTCAAATTACGATATGACTATCCTCTTTAGAGTTAGTCTGGTTATATTTCCTTCTGAGATTCAGTCTTTTCATCTTTCTTTATTAGATTCATTATGATCATATCTCCTTCTCAGAGACATTCTGATCATCTTTCCTTCTTGAAGTCAGCCTAATAAAATCCTCATAACGTTATAATTCTCATTACAATGGAAACTTCACTTTGAAAATTTGAAATTCTTCAAACCTCATCAACTATAACTCTTTCATAATTCTGAAATATTCTCTTTCTAGTATTTTTAGATCCGATGAAAATTTTGTCTTGATTTCTAGAACCAATAGAATCTTTATGATTCCTCCATTTATTAAAAATATTTTATAAGGAAAATTTTCATGATTTGTGAGAAATTGAAGATTTTAAAAGAATTGTATGACTTATGTTAGAAACTATGAAAACATTCTAACCTCAAATATTAATATCTTCATTCAACCTCTTCAACAAAATTCTAAATTTAATTATTAAGAACTTATAACTTTCTAACAAACATTGAGTCTAGGGAAACTTTAACTCCATTCCAATGGATCAGAGATCGATAATGCATCTAATCAAACAATTTATATTTCCGAATGATTTTTCATCCGGCTATGCTTAGTATAAGAACTTGAATCCGGAAACATGTATCTAAAAAACAACTTTCATAAAGATAATACTTTTCTCTCCCTTTGTGTTTAGATCCAAAAGCTTCCAAATTTCTTAATTAAAACTCATTTTGATGGACTGGGACCAATCTGGAATAACAACAACATTCTTATACAAAATTTTTAGTTTTCAACAAATACAAAAATGTTGTTAAAAAAATTATCACAATGGTTCTTCATAAAATAACTATGTTTCTCTTGCGTTATATTAACCACTAAGTTAATCCTCAACAATAAGAAACACTTATATTAGATTTCAATACACACAAAACTATGTTTTTCTTATATAACACACAATACTGAGTCCCTTAGATAGCTTTCATTACACGCAAGGTTGGGTTTTTACCGAACTAATGTATAATATTAATATGATTATTAAAATATTATTATAGCTACCACCTAGCTATTGAAATGGATTTTAAGAATGGGACAAATTAAATTGTGAAAATATGATTTACACATGTGTATAAAATGAATCCTTTGGTTATTAAGAATTATTTTTGAATGTAAAAACTATTTGAAAATGAAGAAATTATTTTTCTAAGAAAATTATTTTTCTTTGTACAAACATAGTTTTATCTCAATAAATTAAAAAAACACTTTTGATTAATGTTTTCAATAAAATTTTTATATTATATATTAAAAAAATATTTTTAACACTCATCGAATAGATTTTATAGGTATAAGATAAAAATAAATCAAATTTTATAAATAAAAATATGTATTTTTCAAAAAGGTAATTTTACTATATTTTAATAGAGAACCCATTTTAAATATAATTTTTGAAGATATTATAATTTTTATTGGAAAAAATAAAATTCATTTTTGGATTTGGAATATAAAAATTTACTTTGGTTGAATTTTTGGTATTTTTTGGGAAGTTTCATTTTTTGAGGAACAGTTAAAAACAATAAATTTTAATTCAAAACTGCTTTTTCATCTAATTTATTTATATATTTAAATTATTTTTTAATTTGGTTTTAAGGTTTAATTAGATCAATTATATATCACTTAATCCAATTTAGGTCATTTGAACCAATTTAAAATCAAAAATGGATATAAAAACATTTCAAAGGTTTTGACCTTTTTTTCTTTAAAACTCGTAATCTCATCTAGTCTCGGGATTAACTTTAAATTAATTTCTACCACTACTATTATTACAATTTAAAAAAAATTATTTGATATTTGGAATTAGAATAATTTATAATTTCTAATAAGGTCATTTTATTCTTTTATTAAAAATATTAGTGAAAGTGATTAAAATTAATTACAACAATTAAGGTAAAAACAAGGTTACTTAATGGTTAAACTTTAATCTTAAGAGTCCTAATGACCAAGACACATGTCCAAAATCCATTGGATGAACATATTTATAAAAATTACCATCTTTTATTTAATTTTAAAAATTATTATAGACACATTATGTAATGGATACGTCTCAATATTGTGTACCTTTTTTATTTATAAGAATGTCACTCCTCCTCCTCCTCTATAAAAGGAACCCCCCTCCCTTACTCACACCTCTCATGACACATTTATCTTCAAAAACATATCCAAATATCCTCCCAAAATCCCTCCCTTAATCATATAATCCTCCCTTTGGTCATAAATCCAACCAAGTAATCCCTTTGATGTAAACCAAGGGGGGTTACCCAATGAAGAGGTAACATCTTTCCTCAAGATCCTTTGTATTATTTTCATTCTCCACCAACTCAATAATTATTATTCAATGATTATATAATAACATAAATATCCTCAATATACTAAAATATTTTTATTCTAAGGGTTCGACTGACACTTACACACACTTTCATCTAATGGGTAAAGAACTTACTATTTGTGTGTACGGTGGACTACTTTCTCATGAAATAATGTTGTTAGTTTTTCCTTTACCACATGTAATGGGTGGGAATTATGATGAAAACAATATTTTTATATGATATTTATGATATTTATGATGTGTAAATGGGGATATGTAGACTACCGCCTCCTCAAAGCATTGTGATTCATTCACAATTTAAATAGAATTTATTAAGAATGGATTTAGTGAAAATATATTATATATATGACATAATGATTATATTTTAATGATATTATATATATATACACATATATGTCAATTTCTTACTTTCTTAAAATACGACAATAAAACAGAAACAATGTTCATGTGTGCATATGACTTACCATCTCGATGAACGTTGTATTCCATTTCATATTTATATATTTTATAGATTATTGTAAATACATATATAATGAATATATATGATATATATATCATTTATTACATTTTATAAATAATTAAAGCATTATATAAGTAAGATGATCAATAATAACAAGCCAAATAATATATGAAAAACAAAGAAAATATTACCCAAAATGTAACATTAGCATGGAGTTGTTAATAAATAGGTAATATAAAGTCATAACAAATCACATATGGTGTTAAATATAATAATATTTTTTATGGTATAGGTATAATAAACTTATATATATTATAAAATAGTTTCTAATGTATACGCATAAAGTCAATACTTGAGGTAAGGGGATTTCATCTCACCTTTTATTTCTGTGAGATACATTCCATATTCACAATTCTCTTCTATTTTCTGGTGTATATACCACCATATAACATGTTATATAATTAATTTCATTTATTTAATTATATTAAAACATTTAGTTAATGTTATTCTTTCATGGGAATCACAATTATAAGGTTACTCAAGTAGTAAGGGTTTTCTTGTCTCACATTTATTTCTGTGAGACTTATGCCTTATTCACCACTCATTTTTTTTGGTTGGTGTATATACTATCCATTAATGTTTTATATTATTTTTATACTTAAATTATTTTTCATTTAAATATCCATTTTATGATATTTATTTCTAGGGTTTTATGGTTCAAAATTTATTAAATTGTTAAAGTAATTTTGTCTCAATTTTGTTTCTTTGAGACACATGTCATATTATGCACCTATATATTTATATGAGGTTCATATAGTTCCATTTGACATGTTATATCATGAATATCCTAATTTAATTATATTTTAAGCTTCATTTAATGTTATTATATGATGTAGATTATTAGTCAAATTCACTAAATTGGTTATAGTTTATTGTTGCAATCTCACCATTTATTGTGATTTTTTACGACTATGCTTATGTTGATGAATTCTTTTGATCATTCTCTCAGGAACACTCATGAAGTTTCATATCCTATGTTTATTAATGATATATTCATATATTGGTACCATTTTTTTACTCTTTGGTACTTAATAAATAAAGTATTTTTAAGAAATTCTGACTTTATCTCTCTCTTCTGTCAAAAATCTGTGTTCTTTCAAATCCATGCTTTCTAAAAAGGTTTTCAAAAAACATTTATGTTTAAAAAGTGTTTTAAATTATTTAAATCTTATTTTAAATTTTTTCACGGAAATTTTTTTTCAAAATGTTTTCAAGAATTTTTTATATTTTTCGAGTTTATTTTGAACACAAAAATGTTTTCAAAATGTTTTATATTTTAAAAAGTATTATTTCAAAGTGAAAAGGACATTTTTCTCAAGAAATGTTTTAAATTATTTTTCAATGATTCCATTATATGTTTTAAAATATTTTTTCAAAGAAAAGGATTTTCAAAAATGTTATATATTTAAAAAAATTATTTTAAAGAAAATTTATGTTCCAAGTGATCTTTCAAAATCCTTTTTCATCTAAGATAACATCCTTTGATATAGTTTATGTTTTACTAGAGATATGGTCCAAGGATACCATTTGTATTATTTATATGAATGGTTTATGATTTGATGGTATAGTTTTTATGGAACATATTTCTTTTCCATGGGTAAAAAATGTTTCAAAGATATTTTTATAAAACTCGTTTCTTTTTCCCCAAGAAAATCACATTTCAAATAAATTGATATGAAACATAGTTATTTTCCATGGGTTAATAAAGTTGTGAAAGAATAATTTTTTTAATATTTTTGTATGATGATATAAAAACTATTATTTATCTATCCATGTTGTGGTTAATGAACATGGATTATACAATGGGGTGGCCTAGATAGCGTCGGGTAAGCCCGTTTCAGTTTATATGATGGGGTGGCCTAGATAGCACAGAGTAAGTCCATTACAGATTATACGATGGGGTAGCCTAGATAGTATTAGGTGAGCCCATTATAGCTTACATGATGGTTGGGACCTATATCTCTCTCAAATTCATTGAGTAAATATTTATATCTCATGAGATAATGATGAAAAACAAGTCGACAATCTTGATCCGTAATGGGAAACTAGTGTGTCTTGATTCACTATGGGAAGATGGGGAAACCTAGTCCACTATGGGAATATGGAGAAACCCAATCCCTTATAAGTAAATTACTATGTCTGGGGTTGGTAGTGTGTCCCTCCTAGTAGGTTTAATCTCTAGGAAGTGCCCTGATATGTTTTGTAAATGATCCATTGATTATAGATAATGATTTTTATATTCTTGTGTGTATACCAAAAGTCTATGTCTTATGCCAATATTATGCTCTCATGAATCATGTTATTTTACTTCCTTATGATTCATTTCTTATGAAATGCTAATGTTAATTCCATGACTCATGATTATGATATTTGATAGGCAGGTTATGATCTTATATTTTTATGATCATGTTCACATACCCTTATGCTCATGTTATGCTTACATGTATCCCTTGTTTACCCTTACTAAGAATCTCATCTCAAACTTTCTTATGTTTCCATTCCCCATTTTATAAAGAAAGTTTTTAAGCATGAGTACTAAAGGGGGATATATTTAAAGAAGAAGTTGAATATCTTTCACCAAGTTAGAAGAATATGTTTCTAAGTTTCCAAAGACACTTAACTATTACAGTCCCCAGAAATATATTTTTGTAATGTGTTGAACATTCATCTAAAATGATTTAATATACATTTTTGTTAATAATGGGTCTCTCTAATTTCCATAATTTACCTAGTACCTCTCTTACCCACCAATGTATCATCTTAGTGATAACTATCATATTAAATATTTATATTTTAATAATATGTCACATTTTATTTAAACTCAGTGTTGTGTGCAAGGAAAGTTAAACTCAATGTTTTCGGTAAGTCATGATAAACTTAGTGTTGTGTGTATTGAAATATAAACTAATTATTTCATGTAATGAAATCTATTAAAGAAATTTAATTTAAATAAATATATCATAAATTCTAGAGGTTTTATATTTTCTTCTAAGCTCGGTATTGCATGTCGTACATGTTATCAAATACAATGTTCTTCTTTTAGAATTTTGGGGTGTTACATTCTTATCAACTTAAATAATTTTAATCCTCACAAATTAAACATGATTTCAGTAATCAAGGGTCTGATATTTGAAAATTAATTTTTTCAAAAACCCACATCGTAAAAAGATTTAATAAAATGTATTTTTAATAAAAGATAATGGGAAGCACAAAGGTCATATATAATAAAACATAAGCAGGTTCCTAAAAGGGAGAACATTGTTGGAAATTGAAGATATTGAAATAGAATATAAGAATAAATAATTATAGAGAGTGATTGAGGTCCTCGATCACAATAAAATGAATGATCAATGGAAAGTTAAGGGCCTCAAAACCATAAACTGGTGATGGTTTAAAAGACCTTATGATTCATCAGATATGAATGTAATAAGAGGAATTTTTTTTAAATATAATTTTCCTAAAGTTGATAAATTATTTTACTATCTAATAATATAAGGAAATATACTTGCTTGATATATTTCTATTTCATAATCATAATTTCATCCTTTGGTTTTTCTTTGATCATTTTAAAAATTTTCTCTTACTCCAAGGAATAAATATCCAAAAATTAATTTTTTTCTACCCGAATCACTAAAATTTACTTTTAATATATCATTAAATACATAAAAGAGTGAAAAATCTTTCTATATGTATCTAAATATTTTCTGAAAACCAATATTTTTTGCATAAGTTATCAAACATAATAAATTGATCTTTAAACCTCAAAAGGTAACACCATTGATTCATCATTAATATTTAATTTTCAAATTTTTTAACTCAAAACAATGACATATTAACCAGGACATCGCATGGGCCGGTGGTAAGTGTTAAAATCTTATCATCCTTCGACCATGGGTTCATACCATTTGTCCTTTCCAAATGTAATGGGTCATCACCCAATATGTGGGTTTTACATTTCCTAAATAATATTAATATAGTTCCTATAACATTCCCAAAATAAATGATGTACATCCTTGAAATAAAATTAATTATTAAATAACCTTTTTAAAAAGGTTTTAAGCATAACCCTTTTTTTAGAGTCTAATAATCTTATTTGACTATTATTACAATGTCATTAATGATCTTATAAACCCTAAAGTTTATTAATACATTCAAACTTATGTTTATAAAATTTAGTGTAATTATTCCTTAAATAAAATTTTTACTAAAAAATATACTAAACTAATGGGTTGTATTTCCATAAATATCTCTAAAAATATCCTTAATAAAAGTAGTATCTTGTCACATAAAACCCAAATATAGTTTTTTAAAACTTTGAACTCATGATCAATCTTAAACCCATTAACCCATGATGGCATCCGTAAATCTTAAGTTAATGAATACATATATTATTCAAAAATTTAATAGAATAATTAAATGTTACATTATTCTTATACCAAAATACCATTGGTAAAAAAATAATTCTATAATATATTTATGTAATCCAAATAAAAACATCAACCATTTTATTTCAATATAGTTATTTCATTGATCAAGGAGTTGAATTTTAGATGAGGGAATTGGATTGGATAATTCTATGGTTCTTCATATTTAACACAATGAACTATAAACAAATCCCTAGGATGAGATTTATTTCCTTCCATCATAATCTTTATTTTTTTATTAGAAATTATTTAATTTATTACCTTCATTTCAACACATAAATAATTTTACTATTATTTTGAGACACATTCTTTTGAATCTAATACATATTAGGTTTAACTAAGGTCATTCATTTTCATACACTATTAAAATCATTCATAATGGTTTGTAAAGAAAATTTTAACTATCCTAATAATATCTCATGGGAGTTTCAAACTAGGAGCATGGTAAGGATTGTTTTCATGCACCATATAATGATCAGGTCAAGATCAATGCACCCTTTTGGATTTATTACCCCTAGGTACATATGTTCTAGAACCACATCCAATTTTAGAATCCAGGAAGAGATTTATTTCAAGGAAAACCCACATAATAACTACCTTACCAAACATTAGTATGTTCTTCAATATTTATATTCAAAATATATTTTAGTGTTATGTTCCCTAATCTATGTTTTCAAAAATCTAGTTTCTAATATTTCTACTAAACATCCTCTAATACCAACTGTAACAACCCTAACTCCAGTAACCTAGAGCGAGTGTCTATTTTATTACATTTGTAAATATACCAAGGGTCAAATACCAAAGGTATGATTAGTTTAGTAGTTATTTAGAACTAAATATATGCATTATACCCATTTTACATTAGGAATAGAAAATAAGACATAGTACATAACAAAATAAAATGAGCATCATCCTTTAAAACTCATTCAAAGGATTCATCTTCATAACCTGGGGAAAAGAAACAAAATAAGTGTGATATAAAATACTTATTAAGGGTTAAGTATAGTGGAAGATATTTTGAATCAATTAATAATAATAAATATGGTAAGGTAAATAACTGAGCACACATATCATGTAAATAAATTTACTGAATGAATATATAATTCATATTCAATATGGAAATTTAAATAAATAAACAAAAATCATTTAATAAATAATATTAGAATGAAATGAATTCATATATAATCTCAATAACTACACACAAGTCATAAAATATTCATTTTTGAGTAAAGGATACACATTTATTAATATTTCCTTAATTAATCAAATAAATTTCATAGTAAACATCATATATATAAATGGTATATGGTATAGGAAATAATAATATCCATCAGACAATAATTTTAATATTTATGATAAATTTAATGTACAATAAAAAATATTACAAAAAATTGATTGTTTCAATATAAATTTAATGATCACAAAAGATAGTGAGATTACACCATAACTTTTACTACTTGGTAATTTTAAAGTCAAGTCCACTTGGATGAAATAATTCAAATTGAAAATTAAAATAACCTAAATTATAAATTAATTGAGATATTACATATCAAAGGGGATTTATTTACACCATATAAAAGTTAATTGGTTCATAATAACAAATAAGTCTCAATGGAATGTAAATTGAGGTAAAATCTCTTACGTTATGCTTTTCTTTAGTTGAAAATTATTTAAACTCCTTTATAATGGTTTTCAGAAGGTTATTAATTCTTAATAGAACCTTATTCGTATTCATAATATCATATATGAAAATATTACTATATTTAACCACCTTTTTGTTAATAATATTTCATTATTTTTATTATTTTGGATGTCAATTGCCTTGTTTTTTCATGTGCATTTTGTCATGAAAGTTCCAATTTGTTTGTATATAACATATATAAATATTATCTAGAATTATATTAATGTTATTAATATAATAATTACCCATTATATACATTATTACAACCATTTATGAAAGTTGAATGTGGAAAATGAATCACATCACTTCGTGGAGACGGCATGTTGTACATACGCAAAAGGATATCATTCCCTTAATAAGTGAAACAGTTAGAAAGTGAGAGATATATTAAATTAAAAAAATAAATATCATATCTTATATATCACATATATTAATTGATGTTAGCCTTATTACATTCAACATAAAGAGTAATTTAAAATGAATCACATCACTTCATGTAGAGGTAGTTCATCATACACACGAGTGACATTATCGTATTTGAAGTGGAATGGAACATAAAAATGTATATGCGATATTGAAATTAAATAAGTAAATTAATATAATAAATATAATATAAATTTGTTAATTCTATCATTTTATCCAATCATGTGAGATGGTAATGTAAAAATGAATGACATCGGTTCACGAGGCGGTAGTCTGTCATACACATCATTGATGATTTTATAACCCATTTGATGGAAGTGAAGATGGATAATTATTATTCCATCAACATAATAAAATCTTAGTATATAGTAGATAATAGTGTTATTATATTATAAGTTTTAATACATAATTTAATTTGGAATAAAAATAAATAAAATGAAATAGATTTGTTAGGATAATTACCTCCTCTCAGTGAAACCTCCTTTGGGTCTTCTCTAAAGGACCCTAGTGATTGTCTTTTAGGAGTTCTAAAAGCTCTATAATGTAACTAAGTATTTTGGGGATGTAATTGGGAAGGGTTTTTTTATGAAAATATCTTAGGTGGTTTGAATATATTATGGGATGGATCTCTCTTTTATAAATAGGGAAAGGGAACCCTCTTAGAAATTACATGTAAATTTCCCAAAAGAATCTAAAATATTAGTCATTCACATGAAAAATGATTCCATATAGAAATATATTCTATATTGGGTAAGATAAAATAAAATTACTTCCATAAAACAACATTTTGATAAGTTGGTAGAACATTTTAACCCTTATCCTTTTAGTTTTACCCTATAGAAAATATTTGTTTACATTAACTGTGGTAATTAATTATTACTGTTTTCACTATTCATTTTGGTCAAAAATTAAGTTAACCCTATAAGATAATATAAATTATTATTATTAAAAATATTGAATACATTATGACAAATTCCATTCATAGAAGTGGAAAATTTTAATTTAATATTAATCTCGTAGACACGATGAAAAAGTGGGTTTTAAAAGAGAAAATATTAAAAACTTTATAAAGGTTTTATATAAAAATTCAATATAAAAACGATTCCAATGACCTAAATTTTGTTAATTTATTTATATTTTTACTAATTTTACTTTAAAACCCATTGAAAATATAATTTAACATTATAAATAATTTAAACAAAAAGGTAGTTTTCAATTAAAATTCAATATTTTTCACTATTTATCCAAAAAGGGAACATTTCAGAAAAATCACAAAAAATAACCCTAAGATAATTTTTATATTATAATTTCAAAAATTAAGTTCATTTTATAAAATAAATTTAAAAAAATTAAAAAATAATAATTTTATATTATGTGTGAAAAGCGCAATTAAACCGTCCTTTAGAAAAAAAATACAGTTTTTTAGAAAATGTTTCTTTTTATTTTAAATGATTATTATTTTATTTATAATTAATAAATAATTCAATTTTTAATAATTTATTTGATATTATTCATACATTGAAAATTATAATCTATGTGATAACTATCATATTAAATATTAATATTGTAATAATATTTCATGTTTTATTTAAACTCGGTGTTGTGTGCAACACAAGCTAATCTCAGGGTTGTGTGTAATTTAAGATAAACTCAATATGGAATGTAATGAAACCTAACTCAATGTTATGTATAATTCAAGATATTGAAGATATTTAATTTAAATAAATATATCATAAAGTCTTATTGATTTATATTTTCTACTAATCTTAGTGTTGCATGCCATACATACTATCTAATATAATGTCTTCTTTTATAATTTTTAGGTGTTACATTATCCCCAACATTAAATAAATTGTTTCCTCAAAATTTAAACATGATATCAATAATAAATGGTTAGATATTTGAATATTATTTGGTCGAAAACTCACTTCATAAAAATATTAAATAAAAAATCCTCTTAAGAAAAGATAAAGTGAAGCACAAATTTCATATATAATAACACATAATTAGGTTTCTAAGTATGAGAACATTGGTAGAAAGTGAAAATATAGACATGGAAGAAAAGTATAAATAACTATAGAGAGTTATTGATGTCATTTATCATAATAAAGTGAATTATCAATAGAAATTTAATGGAATAAAAACAATAAATATGTGATGATGTAAAAGACCATCTAATTTATCATATATCAATGTAATAGGATAATTTTTTTGTTTAAAGATCTATTTCCTAAATTTAATGAATTTTTTACTATCTAACAATATAAGGAAATATACTTACCTTATATGTTTTTATTTCATAAGAATAATTTCATCCTTTGGTTTTTTTTCAATCAATTTCCTATTTATCCCATACTCCAAGGAATAAATATCCAAAAATGATTTTTTTATTCCAAAAGCACTAGAATTCACTTTTAACATATCATAAGATTACTAAAATAGAGACAAGTATTTCTTTCTATATATAATGATTTTTTAAAGACAATATAGCTAGAATAAGTTATCCAACATAATAAATTATTCTCTAAAGCTCAAAAGTAACACCACTGGTTCATCATTAATATTTATTTTTCAAATCATTTAACTAAAAAAATGGAATTTAACTAGGACATTACGTAGGCCAGTGGTAGTCACTAAACCCTTATCATATTTTGTTCATGGGTTCAATCCCTACATCCTTTACAGATTCAATGGGTTTTCACCCAGCATGTGGGTTTCCCATTTTCTAAACTATATTAATATAATTCCAATAACATTACCAAAAAATATATAATGGACATCCTTGAAATAAAATAAATAATTAAAAAAATTTACTAAGGTTTTCAATACAACCATTTTTTCACAAAGTCTAATAATCTTATTTGACTATTATTACAATGTCATTAATGGTCAAATCAACCCTAAAGGTTATCAATACCTTTAAATGTATGTCTATAAAATTGAAAGGCATTATTCCCCAATTAGATTTTCAATAAAACATATACCAAACAAATAGATTGTATTACCATAAATTTCTCCCAAAATACTCTTAATCTTCATAGAATCTCATCACATAAAACCTAGAAAGATATTTTTAAGACTTTGAACTTTTGATCAATCTTAAAATAATTAACTCATGATGGTATCCATAGATCTTAAGTTAATGAATGCATATATGCTTCTAAAATTTTAATATAATCCTTAAATGTTTCGTGATTATTATACCAAAATATAATTGGTAAAAATAATAATTCTATAACATAATTATGGAATCCTAATAAATACTTCAACCATTTTATTTCAACATGGTTCCTTCCTTGGTATATGAGTTAATCTTTAGATGAGGGAATTGGCTCGAATAATTCCCTAGTTATCTAAATTTAATTCAATGAACTATAAATGGATCCCTTGGTTGAGATTAAGTTTCTTCCATCATACTCTTCATTTTTTCTCATCAATTATTTTTTGTATTCCCTTCCTTTCCACACATAAGTAATGTTATAATTCTTTTGGGACAACTTATTTTAAATATAATACATCTTAGGTTTAACCTAGGTCATTAATTTTTATCCTCTATTAAAATATTTCATAATGGTTTGTAAAGAAAATGTGAATTATCCTAAGAACATCCCCTTAGAGTTTAAAATGAGGTGCATAGTAAGGTCTATTATCAATCACTAGGTTATGATTGTGTCAAGAAAAATTCACCATTTTCAGAGTTAAAAACATAAGGTACATCTGTGTTAGAATCAATTCCACTTATAGTATCCATGCAGGGATGTGTTGCAAGGAAAAACCACATAACCTCAAACTTTAAAAAACTTTAGTATTCCCTTTTATACTTATCTTAAAAGTATATAATAGGTTTATGTTCCCTAATCTATGTTTTCATAAATCTAGTTCTCAAAGTTTATACTAAAAATTTCTTGATACCAATTATAATGACCCCGACTCCAGTAGACCAGAGTCGATGTTTTCTTTATTACAATGGAATAGATACTATTATACCCCAAGATTTAATGGTTTGTCTCTTTTAAATCTAATATCTTCAATAGCTTATGTTTCAAGCAACACTGAGTTTAAAACCATGATATACTATTAAATATTAATATGACCTCTAGAATAATACTTTTACCATTAAAAATAATAATCTAACCATTAGAATAATAACCTCACCTTGTAAAGTATAAGAAAATTTAGATATCACATAAATTAAAATATGATATATTTATATAATGGAATAAATAAATATATGTTTTAAAAATGATAAATTAAGTGTTGGTATTTTTGTGAAATGTAAGTGTTTATTTATAATTTTATAACTAATATAACTATTTGAATGAAAATTTATTTTCATAAAATTGATTCATAAAATAATATTTTGTTATAATATAATTATAATATAATTTTATGAGACCTTGATTTATTGTTCATAGTGTCTTAAAATAAATTATATTTCTAAAATTGGTATTTTTCAAATAAATGGTTATTTTAATTAAAACTTAAATTTATCATTATTAGAAAATTATTTTAATAAAATGGAGTCAATTTTGGAAATATACATGTCAAAAAATGGTTAGAGTGAATTTTAGGTATTTTTCTTAAATAGTTGATTTTTTTTAATAGTGAAATATGGTAATTTACAGTATTTAACATTATAAGTAAATAAAAAAATGTGTGAGTCATGGTTGAGTCATGGATGATGTAAGTGCCCATTATATAAAACTCACATTATCTATTTGATGTATTAATTAAAAATAATCAATAATATTTATAGTCTTGATCCAAAATAATAAACAAATGAATAAAATAATCAAAAACACTTCTCTCCTTCACTATAAATACCGCCCCTCACCACCCCTTCTCTTCAAACCTTCAAAGCCTTGGAGATTGATTTTATTACGCCAAATTACTCTCCCAATATTCTTACCCACATACAATACCTATTGGTATTTCCAAAAGACCAAACCTATGTTCCTTAACGAGGTTCTTAAGGAGAAGAAATTCAAGATGTAAAATCCCTTTTTGTTATCTTTTATTTTCTTTTAATTTATTTTTTTTATTATCACAAAATTACCTCATATATAAATCCTATATATATTTTATTTTTATTATTTTTATTGAATATCTATCATCAATTCTCTTCTCCTCTCACTTTTATTCTAAAAATGAAAACATCATCCATGATGTGTCGATTTACCGCCATCATGGGTGATTCGATTTCATTTTCCATTACCTCCTTAAAATATGTTCATAAAAAATTATTATTTTTAAATCATATTTTTTTAAATATTATAATTTATATAATGTTACGGAACCAATATATAAATATGATATTGAATAAAATGATATAAGTTTGGGATGGTCATAAAAACCACCAAAATAAATTGTATTATTTTAATTAAGGAATAATTATCATAACATATAAACAAATGACATATAAGATCATTTAAACTTATGTAAGTTCATTAATAACATATAATTTCAATTCTGGATAATTAATATCATTTTTCACAAACTTCCATACATGTATACAAATGAACCGATCATGAAAAAACATAAAGAATAACACTCCCGGAACTGTGAAATTGAACTATAAAACTCATCAAAATGGACAAAAATGAACTTAATAAAATTACAAAAAATCAAATAAATATATAATATGTTATTAATTTAGTAATTAGTGAATATAATTTGATTATAAATGGCATTAAGTACAAGTGTAGAACACTCTCAGACAAAAGGAAATGGTTTTCTGATCTCACTTTTATTTATGTGAGACATGCCTTATTCACCACTTATTCCTTGTGTGTGGTGTATGTATTTTTTCCTTTAATATATCATATCATTAATCCCTTTATCTTATTGGTATTCAATGTTTCATTTTATAATTATCACTTATAAGGGGCATACGGTCTGATTGATTACAAAGGGGTAAGGGGATTCTCGAACCCATCTCCCTTTCATTATGTTATACCTATTTCATGCCAAATTTTAGTGTGAATGTTATTTTATTCATAAAACATAATTTATATTTTTTTCCATTTTCTTTTTGGTGATATATGTTTTTCCAATAATAATTTATGAAAAATATATTGGATTTTCCAAAAGAACTCTTCTTTCCAAACTACAAAGTGTATTGCTCTCAATAATTTATCAATGATTTTATTTCAGTATTTTCATCTATTTCAACACCCTATTTTTAATATATTTATTAATTTATATTGATCTATTATTTTACTATATTCCATATTTTATTGAATGTTTTATGATTATTTTGACTAGGGATGTACTATCATGGTACCATTTTCCATATTACTCTGAATAGTTTATGACTATGTTTACTAATTGGGGAAATTATTGACATTTAATGTGCTAGTTTCAATATGAAGGTATGTGTTGATTGTGTTTCATCCCTTTCATATGATGAATGCATTGTATATAGTAAGTTTAGGGTGAGTCCCATTATAGACCCTCGATGCATCAAAATATCTAATGATACAAACTAGACCGAGTTTTGGTCGAGGTCATACCCATTTATATAGAATTCTTAGTCGAGGCCTTGATGGTATGTTTATGATGTACTGCATTATGCATTACATCATTATGAAATTAGTTATTGATAATCCATGTGATTATTCAACTAGTATAATATACATGATTAGGTTTTATTATAATGTGATTATTTATATAGCATTATTTTACCATCTTTTATTCCTAATATATTATGACCAAGACTATGTTTTAATGCCATTTGTTTTTAGTTATTCACCTTGCCTTATTTCTTATGTTTATTTATGATAGCATATGCAATATTTTTTACCCTTATTTAGTATCTAATCTCACATATTTCTTATGTTTTATTTTTCCCAAAGATTCTAAGATGAATTTTGTGATTGACATACAGGGATAATATAGGAGAATATGGATGTTTCTAAAAGATTTTTTATGTTGTATTTCATTTCAAGTTGTAATTTAAAAGTTAGGTTTGTATATGGTTTTCTAGTAATACTACACTGTTTGTTCCTTTGATATGTGATCTCTTTTACTTCATACTAATGTAATAAACTAAGTCACTGACTTTGAGCTATTGGGGTTAGGGTCTTTATAGTTGGTATCAAATCCAAGCTTAGTGGAAACATTGGAAACTAGATTAGAAAAAACATAATTAGGGAAATATAACTCTATAACTGACTTTGGAAATATTATAAAGGTAACCAAGCTTATTATTTTGAGAATAGTTATACCTAAATTTTTTTACCAGTTTTAAAATTTCATAATATAATCTAGTGTATGGAATTGTTTAGAAATGGTGCCTAGTTAGAGGAATAGAAACTGTATCAATGCACATATTACATGTAGGGATTTACCTCCTATGAAAGAAAATTATGTTAGAGATAGAGATGCAACTAGAGACAAACAGCTTATAATTATACAGGGAAAACTAACTCTGGTTATGAGAAATAACCTTAATCACATGGAGTATCCTGGTCCACAATGTCGTATAACAATGTTAAGCCACTTCATGCGACAATAACCACCATCATTCAAAGTAAAAACAAACACATTTATAGTTGAGAAATGGATAATTTCAATATAGAAAATATTTCTCACTTTAGAAAGTAATAAAAGGGATTAGGTTATCATGGTATTTTATTATCTCTCGAGAGATGCAGATCAATTGTGGCCATTAATTCAAAACACAAAGCAGAAATAAGAAATTGAAAATATAGAATGGAAGGATTTTAAGGAAACTTTCTTGGAAAATATTTCCCTCATTAATAGAGAGCGGATATGGAGAGACAATTTTGGAGTCTAAGATAGAAAGAGGATAAAAACATTGCTAAGTATAAATCCAACTTTACAAGGTTATAAAGGAATGTATAGGACTACATACATAATTTAAGGAGAAAGATTGAATATTTATTTTATGGTCTTCAAGAAATTCTATGAAGGAAACTAATATACCAAAACTCTAATCATATGAGGATATAGTATCATTTTCCCTCAAGATAGAGAAATAATTTTCCAAGCCATATGGTTTTGAAGGGAAGCAAGATAGAAAGATGGATTCTAAGTACTCTAGAAAAGTAAATAAGGTAAAAGGGAATAATAGAAGAATAGAATTTACAACTTGAAATAAATGTGGTAAGAAACATCATGGAATATGCTTATTGGGAATGGTAGTTTGTTATAAATGTGGAGAAAAATGCCACCAGGCTCGTGATTATAAGGGAAAGGAATAAGTCGGAAATGTGTAATGCTTTATCTATAAGGAGATAGGACACTGTGCACATGTATATCCAAGATGTCAAGATAGATTTCCTCAAAAAAGTACATAGGAACACTGCCATTATTATGAAGTCACAACAACTGAGGTTGAAGTTCCAATTGATGTGGTGGAAAGTACTTTAATCATCTCCTAAAATTTAGCAAAATATATATTTGATTTTGGATCATTTCATTATTTTTTATCTTCCCAGTTTTCTATAAAAATTATATATTTCAAATTCACATTAAAAAGGGTGTTATCATTCAATAATACTAGTGTAAAACTTATTGAAACAAAAAAAATTTCGAGTAGTTACTATTATGATACATAAACATACTCTATGGAATTTGATATTATCCTTGGTATGTAATAGATATCAAAATATAATGAAATATTTTATTACAAAGAGATAGAAATTAGGATTCATGATGAATATATGTAATTTATTATCTTTAGAGGGAAGACTTCATCATCTAAGTCATATCTGGATCCACCTATAGTAGATCTTCTAAATGAGATTCTTGGAGAAAAAGATAATATAAATCCTAACGATGACAAAGGTGATTTTGAAATAGAGTATGTGCTAATTATATTGTAATACAATAATTTATTTCCAAAGGAATTACCTATAAATCCTCCAGAGTGGGAAATTGAATTTTCTATTGATTTAATCCTTAATGTAAGACATATATCAAAGAATACCTATAGAATAAACATAGTTAAGTTAATAGAGTTAAAGAAACAACTAGAGGAATTTAGTGACAAGGGATTTATACACCCTAGTGTTTCACCATGGGGAGATCCTGTTCTTTTCATTAAGAAAAAAATATGGATCTATGAGGTTGTGCATTGACTATAAGGAGATCAATATTATTACAATAAATATAAAGTATTCGCTACCTTACACTAATGACTTATCTGATCAACTCCAGGGAGCTCGATATTTTTCAAAGATTAATATTCAATCTATATATCATCAATTTCATGTGAAGGAGGATATTCTAAAGAAATTACTTTGAACAAGGTACGAAAATTATGATTTTATAGTAATTTCATTTGAACTGACTAATGCATCCTATGTTTGTATGGATCTAATGAACTGATTATTCAAGGAATGCCTCAATAATTGTTTTTGGAATTTATTGATAATATCTTGGTGTAGTCTAAATGCTACAAGGACTATAAGAACACTTGTGTATTATTTTTTATACTCTTATAAGAAAATATTTATATGGGAAGTTTATCAACTTTGAATTATAGCTTCAAATTGTTTCTTTTCTTGTCCATATTATCTACAAAGATGGAATCTTAGTTGATCCTAAAAAGACAAAGATAGTCTAAGAATGGTATAAACCAACACACATAACCAAGGTACACAGTTTAATTGGTTTAGTAGGTTATTGTCATCATTTCATTCATAATTTTTCTTGATTATCTAAATCATTAACTAATATTACTTGTAAAGGGATTATGTTTATTTGTTAAAAGGAATGTGAATAATTATTTGAAGAATTCAGTAGGAGATTAGTGAATGCTCCAATCATAACTCTACCATCAAGAAATGATGAATTTTTAATTTATAGTGATGTATCGAAGAAAGTACTTGGTTGTTTACTTATATAGAATGATAGAGTTATTGCTTATGAATCAAGGTAGTTGAAAGCTCATGAATAGAACTATCCAACTCATGATATTGAGTTATCAATAGTAATATTTTCTCTAAAGATATGAAGACATTATCTCTATGGTGAAATATGTGAGATAAATATAGATCACCATATTTTTAAATATATCTTCTCATAGAAATAACACAGTATGAATAAAAGGTGATGGATCGAGCTAATCAAATATTGGATTGTTCAATACATTACCACCCAGGGAAGGAAAATAAGGTACAAGATGTATTGATCATTAAGTATTATGGATTTCAGAAAAAAAAAATGAGGATTGATAGGGATCTTGTGTATATGGTTATAGTAAATATGGATATATGAATTATCAAGGAAGGTGAAATATCACTACTTTTTCAAATGGTTCCTAGACCATATTTATTGGAGAAGATAAAAAGTTATCAGTTTGATGATGAGAATTTTCAAAATAAAATTAAAGACATTAAATATGGGAATATGGAATAATTCGTGTATGAGGATGGAATTAATAAATTTGGGAACACTACAGCATTAATAGCTGTTTGCGGCGGTTTACTAAATGACCGCTAAAATTTATATCAATTTTTTAGCGGCGGTTTTTTATAATCCTTTGCTAAAACATTTTTTTCCTGCACCGACACTTCCCCCACCCACCCACCCACCCACCCCGTGCAACCCCCCTTATCTCCCCAACCCCCACGAGACCCCCCCCCCCCCTCGGCGACCCCTGAACCCCTCGTTGCCTTGCCACCCCGCCCCTCGCTACCTCACTGCCTCACCACCTCACTACCTCACCACGCCTCGTCGCCTCTCCTTGCCTCACCGCCCTACCACCTCGCCGCACCTCGCCACCTCGCCCATTCCAGAGGTGGTTTATCAAATTGGTTATGACAAATACCATATTTGATCTTAGGTTTTATTTTACTAGTGAAAACTTGTTATTTTTATACCTTTTTAGATTCCATAATATAATATTCTTTATTTATTCATGTTTTATGTTTTGATCATGTGTGACATGGAATTAAGTTTTATTGATATTATAGTTAATGTATCATATTCAATCATATTTAACTTTTGTTTTGTTGAGAATTAGATTTCTTATAATGGAATTATTTATTAAGTATGACTTTTACTTTGATATGTTGAGATTATTTTTACTTTTTTATACCAAGCATGTTGATTAGTATAAATAACAATTCTACCTTGAACATGGATATTGTTTTTGATAAATAATGAGTATGTTAGAAGGGGTATTTTTCTATTGAATAACTTGTGTGTTGGTATGTATTATATGGATATTTATTAATGGGATGGGATCACAATGACTTCAATTTTTTATACCCCTTTCATTCATCCCTAAATTCATGTGATGATAGTTCCTTGATTCTTGTATACACCTTCCTCTTTCAAAAATACAAGGATTTTCCCATGACTCAACCATGAGAAGTATTGCTATGATCTTAGTTCGATGGGAATGGCATCATGGATTCCTTGACCTAATGTCTCATATACAAGTCCATGATCAATGAAATTATGTTAGGTATAGACCCTCACATTATAAGGATTTATTTTTTATAATTGATTCAGTTTTATGAAGTTTTCTATTATCTGATGCTTTCATGTTTTTATTGATAACCATTTGTAAAGTCATTTTTATATAAATATATATAAATTTTTATATTGATATAAGGAAAATATGAAATTATATTCCTTATAAGTTAGAAACTATGAGGTTTGTTACTGGGTATTATATGCTCACACCCTTCATATACACTCATGGGGGGACATGAAATTTCATGGTCTATTTTTCTGTTACATATAGGTATAATTATATGTTCGGATGAATTTTTTTTCTAAGAATGTTTTATTTTTGTATGACTCATGTTCCATTTAGTGTTGTAAATGGAGATGGGAGATTGATTTTTTCATTTAGACTTCGGTTTCAGGGATCATTTTATACTATGGACCTTTATTTGATTTGTAAATATTTATCATATGGAATTCACTCTATTTAGACCATGTTAGTTTTCTTGTATTTTAGTTCATTAATAAAATTGGGTAAACCAAATACCACTAGACTTCTTAGAACCCCAATGCTATTATAAAGCCTTTGGTGATCAAGAGGTGAAAATGAGGACATGTAGTGCTCTATCCTAGTACTATTTAGGTATCTTGGTCACCATCACTACACCACATGTACTTTTTTTCTTACATAAGATCTTGAATCATGGTGGTGTTTTTTTCTATTGGTACCATTATCTATTATATACCTTGGTTTAAGATCTTTACCTCTTACTCCATATCAACCATTTATAGTAATTAATTGTGGTTTTTTAATTTAAATTGTGGATATAAAGGATTCCAATATCGATTGTCCTATTTGTTGTTATTTTCCCATCTAGAATAGTTTATCAAATTTCTCCGTCCAAATTAGTTTGTATGTAAGATTGTGCTAAATACTATAAGTTTATAGATTAATTTTTTGATACTTTATAATATATTGGATGTGTGTGATGAGTTTTGTATTTGATTGTATCTTTTACAATGAAAATGTTCTTAGTATTCTATCGTAGATGTATGGAATTATCTGAACCACATAAATATTTATTTTCTATTTGGTTTTATTTTATGTGAAGTGTGTTAATAGAGTTTTTTGTAGTAATTTGGCGATATCACTTCCTAGTTCCAGTTCATAGACACGGAGGAGGAACTTATCATACAAACCTTTATTCAATAGGATTATAGATATTTCCACTATACAGGATGAAGTTCATCATACAAATTTAAATCCATTGTATATCACATATTTTATAGAGATTTCCACTCATTTCTTATGTTGTGTTGTTTGGATATTTCAATTTTATTAGATTTTCTATTCCTCTATCCTATTATTTCGACCTGATAACCACCATAGGATATTGGGAAAACGTGTCTTTGAGGATTGTTTTTTATCTAATATTAGAATTTTTCCAAATCATTAACATATTTATATATTTTTTCAACTAGTATATATGAATCTATTTCCCTATTTATTAACAGTTACATGTTTTAATTTTTTTTAATATGGTGTAGGCACATTGTGATATAAATGGATAAAAGCTAGATCACATTACCGAGGGACACACCTTAGTATATTAAGGGTTTGGAGGAGTTTTTAGATGTTTCAATTTCCAATAAATTCGTTGAAAGGAGAATAAGATGTCAATTTCCTAAATGTAAATTTAGAAGATGGTTTAATAGAGATGATGTTTATGAAAATTTAATATTGAATCAATTATCTAGTCAATATTTGTATTGGATTTAGCATGGACAATCGAACATTACAGAAAGGTTGATCACTGATGTCAATCCACATAATGAGCTCCCAACATCATCGACAATGGGAAATGAAATGCAAAACCATATAAATGATTCATTTGGCACTACAAGACACCACTATCAACATCAAAACATATCAAAAAAACTGGATGAGGGTGTTGCAAATAAAAATGTGGCAGGTGATGTTTTTGAGACTTTAGGAAAACCAAATAAAGATTGTAACATATCAGTGGATCCTCTTCTTGATTATGTGGAGACTAATGTAAGATAAAACTTCAAATAGGAAAACAAGTTTCATGATTTAGTTTATGGTGGAAATCAATAGTTGTATAGTGGATGTTTTAAATATTCAAAACTTTCTTTTTTTCTGAAGTTGTACCATATCAAATGTCTGTGTGGAATTACAAATAAGGTAATGTCAATGATATTGGAATTTTTGTGTGATGCATTTCTTGAAGAAAACATCCCTAAGTATTTTTATGATATGAAAAAATTTGTTAACATGAATGGTTTGAATTATAAAAAAATGCATGTGTGTCCCAATGATTATATGCTTTATTGGCGAGAGGTTTCAAGTAGACAGAATTGTAAAAAATGTTCTTCTTCTAAATGGCAGTCAATCGGTGATGTTGGAAGTATAAATGAACACAATACGATGAAGAAGAAGAAAAGGAATACACCTGAAAATTTTTTGTGTTACTTTCCTTTAAATAATCTATTGCAAACATTATTCATGTCATCGAAAACTGTTGAACACATGAAGGGTCATTATGTAGATAATAAAAATGATGGGTTAATATGAAGTCCACAAGATTCACAATCACGGAATACATTTGATTAATTACATCCAAATTTCTCAGCTAATCCTAGGAATGTTCGATTGGGATTGGCTGCTAATAGATTCAAACCATTTGGGACTTTGAGTACTAGTTATAGCATTTGGATAGTTGTTTTTATCCCTTATAATCTTCCTTCATGGATGTGTATGCAACAAATGTCTATTATCATTTTGATTATTATTCCTAGAAAACAAATTCCTAGAAATAATATTTATGTATACTTGCAGCCTATAATTGAATAATTACAGGAGTTATGGAGCAACGAGGTTGAGACATTTGATCCTTCTTCTAAAACAATGTTTAAAATGCATGATGCTTTAATTTGGACCATTAGTGACATCCCTATGCTTGGGAATTTATCTGGTTGGAACACTTACATGGGTTTGGATTGTCTTATTTGTGACTTTGATATTGATCCCAAACGGCTACCTCACAATAGAAAATGGTGCTTCTTGTGCCATTGAAAATTTATCGATGCATCACATAGATTTCGGCTGAACATATCAAAATTTAATGGATTCATTGATTATAGACCACCTCCAAAGTTGTTAACTGGTTTTAAAATATTAACACAACTTAAAAAAGTTGAAATAGAATTTGGGAAGGTTTATCATTTGAATGATAGAGGTAAACAGGTTCGAAGCGCATCGTCAAGTGAAATCGGAACGCAGCAATGGAAGAAAAAGTATATTCTTTAAACTTCCATATTGGGAATTTAATTTTTTGCGGAATAAACTTTATGTGATGAATATTGATAAGAATGTATGTGAAAATTTGATCTTCACATTTCTTAATGATCATGGAAAGTCTAAGGATCATCTCAATGCTCGGAAAGACTTACAAGTAATGAATATAAAACGTGATCTCTAGCCAGATGAGAATGAAAAGTATGCTCTAGAAATTTTTCCAATGAAAATATGGATAAAGATACATTCCATAAAATTATAAATCATTTGAAAGTATCTGATTGGTAATCAAGTAACATCTCGAGGTGTGTTGACTAAATAATCGTATGTTATATGGATTGAAAAGTCAGGATTCACATATTTTGTAACAATAGTTTTTACCAATGGCATTGCATACATTATTACCTGAAAAGGTTACTGTTCTTGTACTCTAATTCTATATATTTTTTAGGAAACTATGTGAGAAATATCTACATACATTTGAGCTTCACAAACTTTAAGATAGTTTTTTATTGACACTTTGTGAAATAGAGATGATCTTTCCTCCATCATTTTTTTACTGTCATGAAGAATTTAACTGTGCATTTGGTTGGAGAAGCTAAATTTGGAGGCCCCATTCATTATCGACGGATGTGTCCAATTGAGAGGTACTTTATTTATATTTTTTTCAATTAAGTAAACAATTTTTGGAACTTAATTAAATTCATAATTGTGTTTTTCTTATTTCACAGATTTCTTGGTCATTTGAAATCATACGTGAGAAATAAAGATCAACCAGAAGGCTCTATTGCTGAAAGATATTTGGTAGAAGAGTGTCTTACCTTTTGTTATAGTTACTTGGATTACATTGAGACAAGATTTAATTTAGTTAGACATGTTGATGACACATCGATTAAATCTCAAATACATGGGAAATCAAAAATATTTCCTGCTACTGGCCGGTCAGTTGGGAGGACCTCAAATGTTACTCTAACAGAAATGGAATTATTATAGGCACAAAGATATGTGCTAATGAATATTGAAATTGTAGATCCATTCATTGAAGAGTCGAGGATACAAACAAAGATACAAATGAGTGGCTGAACATGAAATGAGAAAGATATAATGAAATTTGTTAATAAAGATCTTGTAGAATGGTTTGAATGATGTGTAAGTGCATAAATATTACAATAAATATGAATATTAGGTTGACACATATATTTTGTAACTCTAATAAATTATATTTATTTTTTTAGATCATAAATACTGATACTCGAGCAGATTTGTCAGAAGATTTGAAGTTTCTTTCTCGATGTCCTCTAAAACAAGTTAGAAAGTTTGACACTTAAAACGTGAATGGCTTTATATTTTGTACAGTCGATCAAGAAGAGGGTTTGGAAACACAAAATAGTTGTATATTTACATTTTCTAAAGTGGGATACTATGTAATTATGACCAATATTATTGAATTAAACTACCACATGCATTTTTCAGTTGTTTTATTCAAATGAAATTGGGTCGATATTATCATAGGTGTTAAAAGTGATTCCTTTCAATTTACTTTTGTGAACTTCTCTTGCTTGATGGATGTTGGTTTTCATGAAATTCATAATCCATATATCTTATCATCACAATAGAAAATTGTATATTGATTTAATGATGTTGTGGATGAAGGTTGGAGTGTATAATCTCACGTAAAACAAATAGATTTGTATGATATGTGTGATGACGTGGAAGATTTGACCTCTAACATTGAATCTCATCAACAAAAAAAATCGGAATTATTTTTCCACCATGATATTGAAAATATTAGTCTAGTAAGGATGAATGAATTGGATGAAGTAATGGAGCAGGAGACCGACATGATTGAAGGAGAAAATGATTGTATTTACAGTTATGCATTCATTTAGCAGCCACTTATTTCATTTGTTAAATCATTCATTGTCATTGTTATGTATATTTCGTTTGTCAGTATTATGCATATGTTATCTTTTTAAATTTTTTTTATGCATAAATTTTTTGAAATATATGTTCTAATGTAATTTTATTTGATTAAATGATAGGAATACCAAGGAGGAAGAGATATACTGTTTCATTGACCACTGCAATAGATGATGATCTATCTGTCTCCCTACCTACGACATCTGAGCCACCAACCCCCCTTGCACCATCTCTCACACCCTCTATGAGTGGACCTTCAGTAGTTTAGTCATCGCCTCCTACTTCAGGAGCCTCAGTAGTGGGTGAGTGGTGCGCCACTTCTAGTTCTTCGCGGGGATATTAGAGGGTGACTTTTATAGGTACAAATTTTAATATGAATAAATTTATTGAACTTTTTTTATACTAACTGTTTATTCATTAAATATGGAAACAATGAAACTATGGATAAAAATATAAAAAGTTCAGATGAATGGAATCTGACTGGAGAGAAGAAAGTTGTCCCATTTGATTCATATGGGGTCTCTATGGATGACGTTGTAGGATTACATGGCCAGATTTTAGGGGAGCTGGCCGCCGAGCCCATTTCCCTTCCTATTTCATAAGATGATTGAAGGCATATTCCGGAAAGTTGGAAAAATGAAGTTTTTGATTCCCAAATAAATTTAATTTTAATACAGTATGGTGTAATTCAATTTCATGTTATTAATATTCTCAAAATGAATTTATGTGTATAGATGTTTTTCTACTTTATGGTTGCTCATGTGATATCACGAAAGTGGACATTGAAAAATCTTTGAAAAAAATTGAAAGAATTTAAATAGATATTTTGGGGAGATGTCAACGACACTTCGTTGACTGCCTAACAGATGTATGACAAGCTACCTGATGGGGTACCCAAAGAGCAGTAGAAAGTTTTTGTTGACATACATCGTGATGTGAAACAGATGGTATTTAAATATATATTACTATAATAATTTCATTTTACATTTATAAATGTATATGAAGATGATATGGAATTGAATACATTACTATTAAATTACATTTTATTTATTTTAGGATCTTTCAAGAAAGAATGCATCAAGTCGGGCTAAGCAGGTCATCCCTCACACTACGGGGTCAAAGAGTTTTTTAAGAAGTCGATCTTCTCTAGTAATATTTTCATTATTTTAAATATTTATAAGACAATATTATTTGTTTAATATATTAAATTATTTATTTTTTATTATTTAATTCATTCATAGAGTTTAGTTCATGAATCATCTCGAACATAAGTGTGGTTGAATGTTCACCAAAAAGCTTATGGAAGTTTTGTTAATGGGTCTGCCAAAGAAGTTGGGGTATGAACTCATTTATCATTATAATAAATTATTATCAGTTGTTATTATGTTAATATATATTGCCTATAATATGACTGATATTTTATTTATTGGTAAAAATTAAAGAAATGTGGGATGCCAATACTGCACAGTCATACTCAGTCTCTCAGTATGACCTAGTTGTTAAAGTCCTTGGAAAGGAGCATCCTAGTAGAGTGTGTGGGATGGGTTTGGGGCCTGTACCATCTAAGGTCTTTGAAAGGAAACTGGGGATTGTAGCTGCATATACTCCTGGTTGTAGTTATTTCATACCCCGAGAGACTCAGAGAGATATTTTTTCTCTACAAAACATAGTTCGCAACCAGGGGACTCAGATATCTGCTTTGTAGAAATCATTGATTGATTTATATCATAAGATGACCAGATCTGCCCTCGATGGAATTGCATTGACTGTTGGTGAAAAAATAAATCACAAAAATTCAAAATCATTTAGTTTACAAACTTTTATTGGTTTTAAGTTTAAATATAGATATACAACAGTATTTAATTTTCAATATAATGTTCTTTCATGTGGTAGCAGGAAGTAGGGATGTAGGTGGAGAGGGTGACGAGCTTTATTCATCATCGGACTGTGATTAGTTGTTTTGTTGATATGTCAGACAAATATGATAACAGTCGGTTTGTATATAAATCATGTGTGGCACATAGTTTCCACCAAACATTTTCATGACCTAACATTTTCTTGATTTTTCATGTTTCCTTTTATGTATTTTATTTCTTTTTGATGTTTCCTTTTATGTCTTTATTTTTTGAGTGTGGTATGCACCATATGTAACGACCCAAACTTTCATTAATAGAAATACCTCTTGATCTAATTAAATGTCTTTTTATGTAAAATGTTTATATAAAATGTCAACTTCTTTGGTTTTATTTTACTAATTGAGACTGTTGCTAATATAGTCATTGAACAGTGATCACAAGATTAGTATAAATATAGGGTTTTAACAATCTAATTTACTCAGAAAAAGGAAGCAATGGCCTCATCCAGTAGAATTGCTCTATATTAAGCTCATTTGTCGGAGCTCGGAAAAGAGGTGGCGTCATTGTGCTTCGCTCTTGACCAAGCCCAAGACGAGATTCATCATTTCAAGCTCGAACAGAACTGCCTACAGGAGAAGTGGAAGTTGACAGAGATTCCCACCCGAGCAATGTTATCTGAGCCACCCCAAGAGTCTGTCACCATCGTGCACCTTACCCTTAGGTCTTATGCCACTGTTTTAATGGGTTATGTAACAAATCCCTAGTACTATGGTTATGTACATTTTTTTTGTATATAATAATGAATATACTTTCATTTTATTATTGTAACCTTGTAAATAGTTTTTAAAGCACAAATAGTATTTTTAGTTAATGTTCAACTAAGAAATATATTTTGATTAATTAATGGATTTTTGAATTAAATAATGTTTTAATAAAATATTTTTATTATTATTAAATTAATTTTTATCAAATATAAATGATCGTATAATTTTATGAATGCAATTGTAATTTTTATCAAAGTTTCAAAACCGTTTTTGTCAAAACCCATGAATTATCGATAAATGTCGGTTTTTATTTTAAAAGTGAAAATTAACATATTTAGAAGATTATTTAGATAAAATGAATACAATTTCTTGAATCATGATGTCGAAATTATCCAACGGTGAATTTTTCATAATTTTCTGAGACAGTCAAATTTTCGGGTAAAAATTAAATATCGTTTAAATATATAATGTGTTTTAAGACATCATAATGACCCAATAGTGATGTAATAAAATACTATAAGTCCTATGTTCGGACAATATATGTTTTACCATTAAAATAATCTGATTTTGGGATTGTTTGACTTATTTTACAAAGCATTAATAGACCCTTCAAGACTTATTAAACATCTTATCTTTTTAAATTGTTTTCCTTGGGAGTGTGACTCACCTCCACATAATCAACCTCATTATTTTAATAATTTTGGACTTTGGCCATATAAAATAATTTTTTCCACTTCCCTTTTCCAAAAACCATGGGTAAAAACCATGGTCTGGTTTGTGGTTTGGATTAGTTTAATGTGAGGGTCCCAAACCTAAATAATAAAGAATTCCCTCACCTTTCCTATATAAACCCACCCAAGCTCCCACTTCCTCCTCACTCAAAGCCTTTTTAGTTCATCCAACCTTTTAACGTATCTCTCTAGAATCATCCCAATGTTCCCCAAGCTCCCAAGAAGACTCTCTCAAGCCTCTCTCAATCCTTTGGAAGCACACTTCCAAGTAAGGGTTTTTCTTACTTTCTCATTTTTTGTCCAATATTCTTAATGTTGTTATGCCCTTTAAATTTCAATTATAAATTTTGGAGTATTTTTTCTCACCTCCCACATACTTCCCTCTATATTGTTTAATGATGGGAGACACATTTCTCTCTCATTAAATTCCTCCCATGTACACCCGTTACTATGCTGAAATTCCGAAAGGAATTTCTCTCTTCTCATTTTCATTCAAGAAATTATTTTGTATCATGAATATAAATTCCATTAAATTTGTTGGGACATGTATCTATATAACCCCCTTACTTTCCATGTCATTTAAATATTAATATATTCCACTTTCTCTCTCATCAACCATTTTTATGAATTCTTACGTCACGCTGTTACGCTGCCGAAATTGCACCGATTTTCCAAGACAATTCCATTGTGTAGTGAATACCATGACCATTTCTCTATTAAGGGTATTAACCTTTATGAAAATTTACTTATTGACTATAAAGTTTCATGTATGAATTTTACATTATTTTATCATGGAATAAATGATGATGTTTTATGAATCCATGTTATATGATCCATGTGGCACACTTATGCATGAAATGAAAGGTTTAAGAAGGGTGTGCCCTTATAGCGCTCCAATGCATTGGGTAAAGTATAGTATCATGATATGTCATGTTCAATGGGTTTTTAATCATTCTAATTCAATTGTAACTAGGTTTTACTCTTTCTTTATGTGCAATGAGGATTTACTCATGCTCCATGTACAATGATCCTTGGGTCACAATAATTCCATGTTAAGTGTTGGTCCCATATTTCCATGTTATGATTATCATGCTTTATATTGACTTTATGTTTATGCTTCACTTGTGCTCTATAAATATGCCAATTTTCTAACATGTATTTTATTCCTCGTGTTATTCCATGATTATTCCCTTACTGGGCTCTATAGCTCACCCTTTTTTTATGCATGTCCTCAGGTTATCCCATGAAATGCTAAGTACGGTGAAATGTAGTGGTAATATAAAAGAATTTTTCAATAAAGATGTTGTTTTTTATGTTTTAAGTGGTTATGTAATTATCCTAGTCCCCAAAGATACTAGACCTCTCAATCTTCTATGTTGTATCAAGTGAAGTTTATGTAATAAATTATGTTTAATTGTGTAATAAAAGAGCAGGGTTGTCATACCATATATGTCAATTCTTTTTTGTCATGAATCATGTTTTATGATTCATATTTCCCAAATATATTAGGTTTTTTACCCAAGGATGAACGATAAAAAACATATCCTATAGTAACAGGAATAAATCCATTCGTAGTTTTTGGAAAAGGCCCTCTATAAAAATTTGTCTCCTGTATAAGAGGAGAAGGATGAGATGTATGGGAACCATTATGTGAGAAAGAAAGAAAAAAATTGATGTGAATGAGGAAGGGTCTCAAGTTTAGGGTAAAACCAGTGTGATTATAATTTTCACCAAGGCATATTATATTAGATCCCAATATCATTACATATATTGAAACATCATGAATCAATCCACATATAGTTTTTATATAATACCCCTATGCATATTAGGTTTTTTCTTAGGGTAAGAGTCATTTTTTCAAAATGTTGGTTTATGGATAAAGAACCACAAGCTAAGGATCCTTATATAGATTTGGATAATATTTAGAGGAAGACAAGTCTTATAAGGTAGAATTCTCTAATAAGTTTCAAGTCTTAAAAGATAGACCATGAGAATCTTGAAATGACCTTGGGTGGGAATGGAATATCAGAGGACCACCTGTCCAAAATAGGAAACCCAAGATCACCACATTGTAGCCTTGGGCATGGTGAGGGTAAAATGGTTGGGAAATGAGAACTAGTTCATGGATTATATACATGGAATAATATAGAATAACCACTATGGCTTAGACCACTCCATGTTATAAGATTTTTGAGAGGCCAACTTCCATTTTAAAATGGGAAAAAATATAAAATGACAATGAGGGTTCTAGATCACACTTTTACCAAACCCACCACATGAGTTTTGGATATTGACCATTTTTTGTAGAGGCTAGTGTAATTCACTTATAAATAGAAGTTTATTACCTCCTTGTTTTGAATTTTAGACTTTCCCTTGATTCTTAATTGACCCTTACTCATCCTCCCCTTCCCAAGTCACCTCCCTGGGTGTTCCAAACCACTTGGATCATATTGGATCATTTATATTGAAGTTATTTGATTCATGGTAGCCCTATATTTCTCCACTAATCCTTTATTATATTTCTATTATATTCAAGAGTTTATTATGGTGGTAATTCGCCTCTTTTTTGGGTGGTTTTTCATGGAGTCTTATTATTCATTGGATTCAATAGTGATTCACTTGAGATCAGTGGTTGCGATATGTTGTGGTTATGATATGTTATATGTTATGTCTATTTGAATGGGTTTTTTTTCAGGTCATTGGTAATGGGCCTGCTGTATCAGCTGCATATTTTTGTAAATCAGTCTTTAGCGATGGTTTTAACCGACAAAAAAATAAATATAATATATTTAGCATCAGTTTTAACCATCGGTACAATTACGGTATCTTGATATTCAGGGTGGTTAAAACCACCTCTACGGGCAATAATTTTGCAGTAGTTTTCACCACCGCTTAACAATTTTTGTATTCCTTTATTATATCACAGCAGTTTTAATGGTTTCAGTGGCGGTTTTCCCTAGAAAAACTGATATTTTTTTAGTGGTGGTTTTAACCACCGCTAAATATTTTTCCTCTTCCTTTATTATATCGTGGTGGTTTTAATGGTTTTAGCGATGGTTTCTCCCCGGTGAAACTGGTTTTTTTCGTGCCGGTTATAACCACCGCGAAAAAAAAAACCAGTTTCACTAGGGGGGAAACCACCCATAAAACCATTAAAACTGCCGTGAAATACACCAACTATAATGGTTACCATAAACCACCTCTAAATCTATGAAATCGTCGCCTATTGTATACTGACACACACTTTAGTGACTGTTTAAAAAAACTACCACATAACCATATAGAAAAGGTTTAAACCGCCGTCATTTAAAAAAACACCGGGAAATTGTCTTTTTCTTGTAGTGGAAGAGGATTTTTGTTTCCTCTATAAACGAGATAAAAAGTTAATTATTATATGATTCTCATAAATCAAATTTCTCTGTATATACTATTATCACTAATATTTAAAGAGATTTGAAGAAACATTTTTTGTGGGGAAATATGAAGAAGGAAATTGTTGATTACGTATCAAGATGTTTAGTTTGTCAACAGGTGAAGTCTGAAAGAAATTATCCTTTAGGATTCATGCAACCTATACCTATTCCTACATGGAAATAGGATGACAATACTATGGATTATTTCATTGTGTTACCAAAGACTCCAAGAAATAATGATGAAATATGCTTAAGTGTTGATGGACCTACCAAATCCACACATTTCCTCACTATAAGGGAGGATTTTTCACTGGATAACCTTGTAGTACATTATATTAATGAAGTTTTAAGATTTGATGGTGCACCTCTATTGATTTTGTCTGATCAAGATCCTCATTTTACATCATATTTATGGAAAAAATTCAGAAGGGTTTGGATACCAAGCTTTATTTGAGCACTTCTTATCACCCTCAAACGGATGAGCAGTTAGAAAGGATGATCCAAACATTAGAAGATATTTTAAGGTCCTACTCACTTGAATTTCAAGGTATATGGGATTAGTATTTACCTTTGGTAGAATTTTTCTATAATAATTGTTTCTATTCAAGTATTCAAATGGAACCATATGAAGCATTGTATAGAAAGAGATGTCATACTCCAACTTGTTGGGATGAAGTTCATGAAAGGAATCTTGTAGGACTAGAACATATAGAGGAAATAACAGAAAAGGTAATGACTATTCAAACCCATAACAAAGCAGCTCAAAGTAGGCAAAAGATTTATGCTAAAAATCAAAGAATGGATTTGGAGTTTCAAGTGGGAGATTATATCTTCTTAAAGATATATAAATGGAAGGGTTTCATAAGGTTTGGAAAGAAAGGTAAAATAAGTCCTAGGTTCATTGTCCCTTTTCAAATTCTGGAAGGAATTGGAATTGTAGCTTACTAATTTTCAATTCCACTAAGTCTCTCTAAAGTTCATGATGTATTCCACACCTCACTGTTAAGGAAGTACATGAAAGACCCAATGCATGTTCTCACTTCTAAATAAATATAATTGGAACCTAATTTATCTTACTATGAAGATCCTATCAATATTCTTGACACTATAGAACAGGTGTGGTGTAATTGGATGACTTTTCTAGTAAAGGTACTTTGGAAAAATCAAAAAATTAAAGAGCCGATATGGGAACTAAATGAAATTATGATGAATAACTACCCAAATAGTTTTATGAGGTGACATTATGGAAATTTTAAGGATGAAATTTTTAGAGAGGAGAATGTAACACCCCAATATTTTATGTTATGTCTCTTTTAAATTTAACATCTTCAATAGCTTATGTTGCATGAAACACTGAGTTTAAAACCATGATATACAATTAAATATTAGAATGACCATTGGAATAGTAATGTGAATATTAGAAATAATAATCTATTCATTAGAATAATAACCTCACCTATGAAAGTATAAATAAAATTTGTGTGTCTCATGAATGAAAATTTGATATATTTATATCATGGAAATAGTAAATAAGTGTTTTAAAAATGATAAATTAAATTTGATATTTTTTTCAAACGTAACTTTTTATTTACAATTTTATATTTAATATAATGATATAAATTAAAATTAATTTCACAAAATATATTCATAAATTAATATTTTGTTTTCTTATGATTATAAAATAATTCTATGAGACCTTAATTAATTTTTCAAAGTGTCATAAAATCAGTTATAATTTTAAAATTGGTATTTTTTGAATAAATGATAATTTTAATTAAAAATAAAATTTCTCATTTTTAGAAAATTATTTTAGTAAACTGGATTCAATTTTTTAAATCTACACATTAAAAAATATTTAGGTTGGTTTTTTTTATTATTCTAAAATAGTTGAATTTTTTTGAATAGTGAAAATCGATAATTTAAGATATTTAACATTATAAGTAAATTAATTAATTTTTGAGTCATGGTTGAGTAATTGATGATATAAGGGGCAATTATCTCGAACTCACATGCTCTATTTACAGTACATAGTCATAAGAATCAATATGATTGACATTATTGAGCCAAAATAATAATCAAATGAAAAAAATATTAAAAAAACACCTCTCCTCCAATATAAATAAAAAAACTCACCACCCCTTCTCCTCATGCCTTCTAATCCGTGTATCTTGCTTATATTATTCCCAATTCTTCTTTTAAGACACTTCCCCATGTCCAAAACCTGATGGTCTTTCTGAAAGACCAAACCTAAGTATACGGACCTAACCTTATTACATTACATACTCTTGAATTTAGTTAAGAAATAACTTCCTTTCACATTGAGGATCTTTTCGGGTTTATATATTTTGAGAATTTGGACATAATACATTCATAATATTACACATTAATACCAAGTGTATACCATAAAAATAGTATTCATTTCTTCCAAAATATTAAACTTTTAAAATAAAACATAATTTATTTAAAAATTCATAAAACATTTAACTTGGCTTACTTATTTGTCCTACACATCATTATAACCTATGAAAATCATTTAAAAACTATGGATGAGCACAAAAATCTCAGTAATGGATATAAAAAGAAGGAAATAACACATTCATCCATGAATACTTATAATGTATGAAATCATTTTCAAAAGACATAATTGTCACCCATATATACTTACTTTGTAAAACATGACATTTCTAAAATATTACCACAAATATAGGAACATAAATAGAACATAAAGGTATCTTGTGTGATTACTTACATAATCTTGTAACCCTCTCGACTACCTTACAATTTGTAACCCCCGCGACTACCTTACAATTTGTGTAACCATCACAATTACACTTGGAGTAACCATACGACCAACCACAAACTTACACATACCCAATGAATTGGAGGGACATATAGGTCCCACACTTAATCATAAACAATACCCTATAACTAGAACACAATCATAAAACATTAATAATTTCATAAAAACGTTACTTTTTAATTTCGTAAAACAGAATTAAAAAAATGTTTTTAAACGAAAATTACCTTATAAATATCATATAATTGAAGGACTTAATATAGTGAATTTAATATGTATATTAAATTTAAATACTCATAATTAATAATAATATAAATAAATCCCATCAAAAAACAATTTTAAAACCACATGAACAATGAAGTAGGTGGTTAACCCAACGAATGGAAATTGGGTTATGAATTCCCTTACCTCAGGATTTTCTTACATAAAAATCATTTAAAACTCCTATATAATGGTTAAAATAATGTTATTAATATGTTATAGAAACATATTAATCTTTATAATACCTTATATGATCATTTTATTACATTATCTCACCCTTTAATTGTTTTTATTTTGTTCCTTGTATTGTTTTGGGCGATTCTTTACATGATTTCCACGATCGGTTCATGATGGATATTCTTGTCGATTGGATGTAAAACTACAGAATTGGAATGGAGTGGTATTTCAATATATCTAGAGCCATAAATTATACCATTTATCATTATTAATTATTATATGATAATGATTCATAAGTTAAAACATTATTGATATTTGTTTAGGTCATTTTGGCGATTCTTTGATCATAAAGAACTCATTTTGTTTTATAAATTAATAACATGTGTAAAAAATGATTTAAGAACATTATATAAGATATAATACAAAAATTATAATCTGTTTTAATCATAAAAATGGTTTCATGACCAGTAATTAAGAAAGTAAATGAAATTGAAATGACATCATCCACGATGCTGGTAAATCGACACATCACGGACGATGTTTTAATTTCTTGAATAAGTGGGAGAGGAGAAGAAGTATAATGGTAAGTCATCCATAAACATATGAAATCCATAATATGTAATATACTATATCATTCATGCCTCTTGGATAAGGTGAGGTTATTAAAGAAGAATAATGGAAAATAAAATGAAAAGAAAAGAAAGAAAACAAAAGAAGATGTTTACCTCTTGATCTCTTCTCCTTGAGATCCTTCTTAAGGCCTTTGGTTTTGGCCTTTTGGGGATAACAGAAGATCTAGTATGTGGGGAAGAGAAATGGGAGGATTATTGTGAATAACTTATGGAAGGATCATGGCTTGATAGGTGTGGTAGGAATAGGGGAATGAGGGTGGTATTTATAGTAGAGGATAGAAGGTATTTTCCATTATTTTAGTCATTATTATAATTTTTTTGCTTAAGAATATGAATAGTCTTGATTAATGTGACAAAAAATAGTAATAATGGCATGTGAGTTAAAACTAAGTGGTCTTACATCACTTATGAGTTCATAAATAGTGTATTTGACTGATGATTTGAATATACGGTATTTTACTGTATTTCACTATTCATCAAAAATTAAATAATTTCAGAAAAATCCCAAAAATTCACCCTAACCATTTTTTGACATGTAGAATTCAAAACCGAACCCCATTTTTTAAAAATAATTTTCTAAATATTATTAATTTAGTTTTATAATAGAATCTTAATTTATTCAAAAATAATAATTTTAAATCTATAACTTTTTTTAAACACCTTGAAAAATTAATCAAGTTGACATTATCTTAAAGCCTTAAGAAAATAAAATAATAATACAATTTACTATTCATTAGGGTCATATTACTATTCATATTAATATTCATAAGGGTATGTTAATATTCACAAAAAACAAGTCAGTCCTATGGAACTCCAAATAACTTACTGATAATTATTGTAGATGGTCATTTTTTGAAATTCAAAACATAGAAGTGGAAAAATTATATTTAAAGGCTAGTTATAAACATCTACTTAAAACAAAATTTCATTAATTTAAATTTATTTTTAAAACCATGGGTTGTTACATTATCCCCACCTTCTGAAAATGGAATCCTTGTAATTTTATTTACTTATTAAACAAGTGAGGGTACCATTCCATCATAGCATTTTCTGACTCCGATGTTGCTTCTTAAACCATGTGTTTTCTCTAAAAAACCATTACCTCATGGATTACCTTATTCTGCAATACTTGTTCCCTTCGATCAAGAATCTGAACTAGTTTATCTTCATAAGAAACATTCTCTTCTAGATGAACTTCTTTTGGGCTCAAGACATGATATGAATCTAGAACATAATTTTTCAACATCAAAACATGATGAAAAAAAATGTGTACCTAAGATAAATTCAGAGTAAAAGCTACTAGGTGGGTGAATGGTCTAACTTTCTCCATAATTTTTTAAGGTCTAATGAATCATGGACTTATCTTTCCTTTCTTACCAAAATGCATAACACTTTTCTATAGTGAGATTTTAAGAAAAACATGATCACCTACTTCAAAAGAAAATTCTTTCCTCATGTTGTCTGCATAACTTTTATGTCTGCTATGAGCTGTCCTCATGCGTTGCTATATCATCTTCACTTTTTCATCCACTTTCTATACTAATTATGGTCTCATCAACTTCATTTCCCTATCTTCATCCCAAAAATATTTAGTTTGATACTCTTTCCAATACAATGCCTCAAAAGGTGCCATTTTTATACTATAATGAATGTTGTTATTATAAGATAACTCAACTAAAGAAAGTTGTTGATCCCAACTTCCCTAGTAGTCCACTGAACAAGCACTAAGCATATCCTCCAAAGTCTAAATCATTTATTCTTACTGCCCATCGGATTAAGGATGGAATGATGTAAAGAAATTCAATTTTTTTCCCAACGACTTCTGAAGGCCCTTCCACAAATTAGAAGTGAACCTAGGATCCAAGTCAAATATAATGGAAAGAGGAACTCCATGTAACCTAACAATATCTTTGAGGTACTGTCGAGAAAGTTGATCCAAATACATTTTATCTCGAATAGAAATAAAATGGGCATATTTTTTAAGTCGATCAACAACAACCCAAATTGCATTGTTACCTCAAGATTTCTTAGGTAGTCCCTTCACAAATTCCATGGATACATTCTACCATTTCCACTCTGGCACTGGAAAAGGCTGAATCATCCCCTTTAGTAACTTCTTCTCTACTTTAACCTATTGAAAAGTCAAATATTTCATGGTAAAATTAGAAATATATATTTCCATTCCATCCCACCAATAATACTCTCAAAGGTAAACATATATCTTAGTACTACCCGGATGAACTGAAAATTGAGAACTATTATCTTCACACAACAAATAATTCTTCAACTGTGAATCACAAGGCACACACAACCATTTTCAAAATATTAAAACATAATCTTTATCAAGGTTAAATTCTAAGAACTTACCTATTTTAACCAATTATACCTTTTTCTGTATCTCATGGTCTTCCTTCTTCACTTTATTAATTCTATATGATAATTATGACTGCACTGAAACCTGAAATAAAATAGAGGTATTTCCTACACCAAAAACATTCATGCCAAAATTCATCAAATTATTAATCAAGGGATCATGTTCCAAATGAAACATAGTTAATGATGCATGATTTTTTCGACTCAAAGCATCCGACACTTTTTTTCTATTCCCATATGGTAATTGATCATGAAATCATAATACTTTATCAGTTCAAGTCATCTTCAATGCCTCATGTTTAATTCCATATGAGTGAATATATACTTTAGACTTTTATGGTTAGTATATATTTGAAATTTGGATCCATATAAATGATGCCTTTAAATTTTCAAAGAAAAAAGCATATCTATTAATTCCAAATCATGTGTGTGATTATTTAACTCATGAATTTTAGTTGTCTTGAAGCATAAGAAATTACCTAATCATTCTCCATCAGAACACAACCAAGTCCCTTCAATGAAGCATCACTGTAGATAAAAAACTCACCATTTTGGGAAGGAAAGGCCAAAACTAGAGCATTCATCAATCACTTCTTCAGTTCCTGAAAACAAACATCACATTCTTCTTTCCAAATAAATTTATCCCTTTTTCCTATTAACTTAGTTAGAGGGCTAGATAACCGTGCAAAGTTTTTAACAAACTATCGGTAATAACCAGTTAATCCAATAAAACTATAAATCTCCGTAACATTTTTGGGTCTTGGAAATTAATCAACCACTTTTTTTGGAAGGATCAACTGTTATTACATCCTTATTTACAATATGACCATGAAAATAAATTTTTTGCAACCAAAAATCACACTTTATGAATTTTCCATATAGTTTCTTTTCCTTTATGGTTTGTAAAACAAAGATTAGATTTTTTTTTCATGCTCATCTTTATTGTTAGAAAATACCAGAATGTCATCAATAAACACAACCAAAAACTTATCCAAGAACTCATGAAATTTTCTATTTATAAGATTTATGAATACAACAAGTGTATTAGTTAACCAAAATGGCATAAAAATTTCTAATTCCAATATCTAGTATGAAAAGATGTTTTTGGAATGTCATCATTATTCCTCTTAAGCTGGTGGTATCTGGATCTCAATTCAATCTTGGAAAAGTACTGAGCTCCCTATATCTAATCTAAAAAGTCGTCGATATGAGTCAAAGGATACTTTCTTTTAACAGTGATGTTATTAAAATCTCTATAATCAATTCAGAGTCTCATGGAAACGTATTTATTTTTAATGAACAAAACAGGAGCACCCCATGGTGAAGTTCTAGGATGAATGAAGACTTTATCAAAAAAATCCTGAAACTGATTTTTCAATTCAATAAGTTCCATTTGAGCCATTCTATATGGGGGTATTGAAATTGGATTAGCATCAGGAACTAATTCAATTGTGAATTTGACTTCCTGATCAAGCCTAACACTAGGTAACTCATCAGGAATAACATCAAGGTATTAATTTACCACTGGAACATCATTAATCTGAACAGTTCCATTATTTTCAAAAATATGAGAAAGATAACTTTCATTTCCATATTTCAATGGTTTCTCATCTTCCTAATATGTTATCAATTGTATGGTTTCATTCTTGAATACAAACTGAAACTCTTTCTAAAAAACAACTTCTTTAGCTCTACAATCAATCTAATCATGATAAACATAAATCCAATCCATTCCCAGAATGACATAAAACTCTACTAAGGGAAAAACAACAAGGTTTTCAGGTAAAGTATTTCCATAGAACACAATAGAAAGATTCTGATAATTCTAATTTTTTATAATATCCCCCCTGGTGTTTTAACAATAAGTTTAAGTCTCATTTTTTTAGGTGATATTTCTAATTTAACAGAAAATCCCTCAGAAATAAAGGAATGTGTAGACCTAGTATAAAATAAAACATTATCAAAATCTTAGTAAACAAACAGGGTACCTAATAAAACATCATTGGATGGCCCTACATCTGCTTATGTAGTCACAAAGGATATCACTACACATTTCTCCTTATATTATGGATTCTTCACATAATTCATATCTTTCTTTGGGAAGGAATTTTCATAATGGCCCATCTCACCACATTTAAAACATTTTACAGTTTTATTATCAGGATTAGTCTTAGGATTTTTTTTCATTACAATCTCAATCCATATGTCCAAACTTACCACATCTAAAACACTTCCCAGTTTTGGTAAGGAATTTCCCTGGGTGCTTCTTGCAACACTTTTCACAAAATGGGAACTAGATTTTCTTACCATCATATTTCTTTGGTTGATTATTACCCATTACTTTCCATCTAGGCTTATTCTTCTCCTTGTTTTCAAAATTCATGAGATCGTCAAAAAACTTCATCTCTACCCTCTCATCATATCAGACAAGTTTCTCATAACTTTTGAATTCATGGGATTCCAACACCCTTCGATACCTTGGCTTCAATCCTGAGTAAAAGAAGTTGACTTTTCTATCAATATTGAGAATAATATTTAAAGCATACCTTGCCAGTAAGGTGAAGTTCTCTTCATACACAACCACTAAATCTTCCTCCCTTTTCTTCAATTCAAGTAATCTCTTCTCCATTATAATTCAAACTACCTTAGGAAAATATTTTTCAAGGAAAATTCATTTAAATTAATCCCACTCTAAGGCATCTATATCCTATATATCCCTAATATTATTTAACATTTACCACCACTGATCAGATTCACCATCAAAATAAAAAATGTAAATACTTACCTCTTGATTATCTAAATATCCCAAAACATGAAATATCTTTTCAAGGGATTTAATCTATCCTTCAGCCACTACTGGGTCATAAGATCCATTGAAAGTAGAAGGGTGTTGTCGCATAAAATTTTCCACTATTGTTATGTTCTATTGTGGTACCTCTGGTTGTTCTCTTAAATGTATGCCACCGCCATTTATTTCTTGCTTTAGCTAAGCCTTTACTATCACAAACTGCTCATTTACAATCCCTACCATTTCGAGCTATATATTCGGAAGGATATCATTCTGTCGGTGCCTCTCCTCTTCAATTTCCCTGTTTATTCTGCAGACAACCATTCTGAATAAACATATCTTAGTCGAATCAGCATGGTAGTATTTAAATTCTATAACATTTCAAATTAATCATAGAGTAAAAATAATTTATGGTATTCTATTAACATTACCCTAACCCCTAAGGTTATCTAAACCATCCTTCGATACTAACAATAAGGACTCAACCTTATTACAATACATAATCTTGAATTTGGTCAAGAAATCACTTCCTTTCACATTCAGGATCTTTTCATGTTTACAGATTTATAGAATTGGTACATAATTCATTCATAACATTACACATTAATACAGAGTGGATACCATAAAAATATTATTCATTTCTTCCAAAATATAAAATGTTTCAAATAAAACATGATTTATTTGAAAATTCATACAACATTTAACTTAGATTCATTATTTTTCCTACACATCCTTATAACCTGTGAAAATAATTTAAAAACTTGGGATGAGTACAAAAACCTCAGTAAGGGATATAAAAAGAAGGAAATAACACATTAGTCCATGAATACTTGTAACATATGAAATCATTTTAAAAAGACATAATTTTCACCCATATATACTTACATTGTGAAACCTGATATTTCCATAATATTCCCACAAATATAATAACATAAATAGAACCATAAATTTATCTTGGGTAATTACTTACATAATCTTGTAACCCTCTCGGCTACCTTACAATTTGTAACCCTCATGGCTACATTACAATTTGTATAACCATCATAGTTGTACTTGGAGTAACCATACAACAGACCTCCAACTTACACATACCCAAAGAATTTTAGGGAGATATAGGTCACAAAAATCATCATAAATAATGACCAAGAACCATAAAACAATCATACAACATGAATAATTTCATAAAAACATTGCTTTTGAATTTTGTAAAACAGAATTTAAAAAGATGTTTTTAAAAGAAAGGTCTATTATAAATATCATATAATTGAAGAGAGACTTAATAGAGTGAATGGAATATGTATATTAACTATAAATACACATAATTAATCATAATATAAACAAATTATATCAAACAAACAATTTTAATACCATGTGAACAATGAAGTAGAAGGTTAACCCAAATAATGGAAATTGGGTTAAAAAATCCCTTACCTTGGGTTTTTTTACTTAAAACTTGTTTAAACCTCATTTATAATGGTTAAAAGAGTGTTATTAATATCTTACAGAAACATATTCATCTTTATAATACCTTATATGATCATTTCATTACATCATTTCATCGTTTAATTTTTTTTATTTTGTTCCTTGTATTGTTTTTGGTGCTTTCTTTACATGATTTCAATGATCAGTTCATGATGGATATTCTTGTTGATTGGAAGTGAAAATACAGAATTTAAATGTAGTGGTATTTAAATATTTTAATAACAATAAATTATACTATTTATCATTTTGAATTATGACATGAGGATGATTCATAAGTTAAAACATTATTGATATTTGTTTAGATGAATTTGGCGATTCTTCGATCGTAATGAACTCATTTTGTTTTATAAATTAATAAAATGGGTAAAAAATTATTCCAGAACCTTATATAAGATATAATAAATAAATTATAATTTGGTTAAATAATAAAAATTGTTTCATGACCAGTCATGAATGAAGTAAATGAAATTGAAATCACATCGTCCACAATGTCGGTAAATTGACACATCACAAACGGTGTTTTAATTTCTTGAATAAGTGGGAGAGGAGAAGCAGTATAATGGTGAGTCTTACATAAAAATGATGAAATCCATAATATTTAAGATACTTGATCATTCATACCTCTTGTATAAGGGGAGGTGAGGAAAGAAAAATAATAGAAAAGAAAATGAAAAGAAAAGAAAGAAAACAAAAGAGGATGTTTACCTCTTGATTTCTTCTCCGTGAGATCCTTCTTAAGGCCTTTGGTTTTGGCCTTTTAGTGAGACCAAAAGATCTAGGACGTGGGTAAGAGCCTTTTGAGGAGTATTGGAAAGAAATTATCTAAGTATAAAGGCTTGAGAGTTGTGGGAGGAAAATGGGAATGAGGGTGGTATTTATAGTGGAGGAGAGGAGGTATTTTTCATTATTTTAATCATTATTATACTATTTTTTCTCAATACTATGCATAGTCTTGATTCATGTGACCAATAATAGTAATAATATCATGTGATTTTGAACAAAGTGGGCTTAAATAACTTATGATGTCATAAATAGTGTATTTAATTGATAATTTGAATATGCAGTATTTTACCATATTTCATTATTCATCAAAAATTCATGAATTTTATAAAAATCACAAAAAAACCACCCTAACCATTTTTTCATATGTAGAATTTAAAATTTAACTCTATTGTTTAAAAATAATTTTCTAAATAATATTAATTTAATTTTTAAATAAAATCATAATTTATTCGAAAAAGGCAATTTTAAATCTATAACTCATTTTTTAATACCTTGAAAATTAAATCAAGTTGACATTATCTAAAATCCTTAAGAAAATAAAATAATATGAAAATTTACTATTAATTATGTTCATATTATTATTAATATGACTATTCATAAGGGTATGTTACTATTCACCAGAAAAAAAGTTGGTCCTATTAGACTCCAAATAACTTATTGATCACAATTGTAGATGACCATTTTTTTAATTCAAAACATAGAAGTGAAAAAATTATGTTTAAAGGATAGTTATAAATAAATACTAAAAACAAATTTTCTTGAATTTAAATTTATTTTTAAAACCTTTGGGTGTTACACTAAGTTCCTTAAAGAGGTTCTCAAGGAGAAGAAATTCATGAGGTAAAATCCTCTTCCATTCTCTTTTATTTTCTCTTAATTTGTTTTTATTTTTGTATCCCCTCCTTACCTTATATATCCAAACATGCATGATAACACCAGTAAACAATATATATAATAATTTTATTATGTTAATTTTAATATCCATCATTATGTCTCTTCTCCTCACACTTTTATTCTAAAAATGAAAACATCGTTCATGATGTGTCAATTTACAGCCATCATGAAAGATGTGTTTTCATTTTCCATTTCTGTCTTCAAGGATGGTCATAAAACCATTATTTCGGTTCGAAAATATTTTATTATAAGTATTATTACTTATATAATGTTTTGGAACCAATATATAAACAATATATTAAATAAAATGATATAAGTTCATTATGGTCGTAAAAACCACCAAAATAAATTAAATCATTTTCATTAACGAATCATCTACATACCATAAAAACAAATGATATATAAGATCATTTAAACTTATTAAAGTTCATTAATAATATATAATTTCAATTATATATAATTATTCTCATTTTACATGGACTTCCTTACATGTATACAAGTGAACCGATCATGAAAAAACAAGAAAACAAAAAATCCTAGAACGATGAAATTGAAATTTAAAACTCATCAAAATGGTAATAATTGAACTTAATAAAATTATAATAAATAAAATACACATATAATTAGTTCTAAAATTAGTAATTAATGAATTTAATTATATTATTCAATAAATTATGTACAAGTGCAGAACACTTTCGGACATATGTTAAGGGTTTTATCATCTCACTTTTATTTTTGTGAGATATTCCTTATTCAGAACTTATTCCTTTTGTGTGGTGTATGTATTCTTCTATTGGATATATCATATCATAAATCCCTTTATCTGTATCTATAAAATGTTTCATTTTATAATTATTACTTATATGGGATACATGGTCTGACTGATTACAAAGTGGTAAGGGGATTCTTGAACCCAACTCCCTTTCATTGGGTTATACCACTTTCATAAAAAGTTTCAGTGTGGATGTTTTTTTATTCCTCAAACATAATTTAATATTTTCATCCCTTTTCTTTTTTGTGATATGCATGTTTCCAATCTGGTTTTATGACAAATAAAAATTATTATCCAAAAAACTATTCTTTCCAAAGTAAAAAAAAGTGTATTTCTCTCAAAAATTTATCAATGATTTTATTAGAGTATTTTCAACTATTTCAATTCCCTATGTTGAATTTATTTATTAATTGATATTTATCTATTATGTTACAATATACCATATTTTATAGAATTTTTTGTGATTATTTTGAATACGGGTTTACTATCTTGATACCATTCACCATATTACTCTGGATAGCATATGATTATGTTTACTGATTGGAGAAATTATTTACATTTCATATGATAGTTTCAATATGAATGTATATGTTGATTATCTTTCACCCCTTTAGTATGAGAAATTAATTGGATTGAGTAAGTGTCGGACAGGTCCCTCTATATCCCCTAGATGCATCGGTTGGTCTCATGAGACAAACTAGAATGGGTTTTGGGTGAATCCATACCAATTTATGTAGACTTATTATCCAATGCCTTGATGGTATGTTTATGATTTCCCGCATTACGAATTCCCTCATTGTGAACTTAGTTATTTATAATATATGTGATTATTATACTAGTATAATATCAATTGATAAGTTTTATTCACATGTTATTATTTATATAGATTTATTTTATCAGCTCTTATTCCTACCATATTATTCTCAAGACTTTATTTTAATGGCATGTGTTTTTAGTTATTCACATGTCCTTATTGTTTATTCTTATTTATGATAGATTCTATTATATTTCTTAAATTTATTGAGCATCTGATATCACCCATTTCTTATGTTTTATTTTTCATCTAGATTCCAAGATTTATATTATGATTGACATGCTGGGTTAATCTAGGAGAATAGGGATGTTTCCAAAGGAGTTTTTATTTTTGTGTTTCATTTAAAGTTGTAATATAAAACTTATGTTTGTATATGGTTTTCAAAAGTTAATAAACTATTTGGTTCTTTGGGATGCGGTCTCTTTTACTTAGTACCAATGTAATAAAGTAAGGCATCGGCTTCAGGCTACTAGCATCAGTGTCTTTACATATACAAAGGTTCAAATCCCAGATGACTGATCTGTTTAGCTATTTTGGAGAACCGCATACATACCTAATACCCATTTTAAATTAGTAAGAGAAAATAAAACATAGTATATAACAAAAGAAAATGAACAGAAACTTTAAAAACACGTTCAAAGGATTCGTCTTCATAACTTGGAGAGATGAAAAAACTAAGGGTGATCTCAAATGCTCAGTAAGGGTTAAGTACAACAGAAACTTTCTTGAATCAATAAAAAAATATGGAAAGTTAAATAACTAAATAAAAATTCCTTTTAAATAACTTGAAAATATGAATAGATAAGGAATAATCAATTTGGAAAGGTAAATAACTGAACACATGTCACTTAATCAATAAGCTAAGAATAAAATACATTCAGAGATAATATCATTGTAAAAATATCATTGATAATAAAAATAACTAAATTCTCAATAAATTAAATTTTTAACTATTGGATGTTATGATCTTAGGAATCACGATACATCTACCATGAAGATCATTCATAATATGGTTTAAAACTACAGATAGAAACCTGTTTAATTTGTCCAATTGATTTGTCTCATGAGACATGTCAATTAAACAAGGGGACATATAAAATTCATGTCTCACCTATAATTTCATGTAAAAATTATTACTCATATATCAAATAATATATTTAATTCATGAATCAATATTCCTCACAATAAAATATCACTTTTGATAAAAGTATACAGATTTATCAATATTTTCCCAATTAATCAAATAACTTTTAAAGTAAAAACAATATGTAAAAATAGTATATAGTTTAGAAAATAATAATATACATCATACATGAATATTTATATTTAAGATAAATTTAATTTATAATTAAAAATGATCACAAGAAAGTGATTGTTTCAAGAGAAAGTTAAAAATCACAAAAGAAAGTGAGATTTCACACTAACTTTTACTACTTGGTAATTTTCATTTCAAATCCCCTTGTATGAAATAATTAAAATTGAAACATAAAATAAAAATAATTATGAATAAATTATGATATTATATTTCAAAATTGAAGTATATACACCACATAAAAGTGAATTGGTTCATAATAAAAAATAAGTCTCAATGGAATGTAAATTGAGAAGAAATCCCTAACCTCATGTTTTCCTTTAGTTGAAAATGTTTTAACCACATATATAATGGTTTTAAAAAGTGTAATTAATTTTTACCAGAACCATATTAATACTTATAATATCATATAAGATCCTGTTATTACATTTTACCACCAATTTGTCAATAATATTTCATTATTTTCATTATTTCGGGTGTTAATTTCCTTGTTTTATAATGCACATTTTTTCATGAAGTTTTGGTTAATTTAAATATAAAATATATCCATAATATATAAAATTATATTAATTTTTATAATTTCATATTTAATCCTTATATACATTATTATAACCATTTATGAAAGTTTAACATGGAACATGAATTGCATCACTTCATTGAGATGGTAGGTTGTACCTATGCACGAGCAGCAATATCATTCTCTTAATGGGTGAAAGGGTAAGAAAGTGGGTGATATGTTAAATTTAAATAATAAATATAATATCATATATATCACATATATTAATTAATTTTAACCTTATTAAAAACTATGTAAATCATAAGTGAGAACGAATCACATCGCCTCGCGAGGTGGTTGTCCACTTTACAAATGGGCAACGCAATTGTATTTAAAATGGAATGGAACGTAAGAAGTTATATGTTATATTAAAAATAAATATTTTAATATTATCATAAATATCATATACATGTTTTAATTCATTCATTATATTTAACCATGATAGGTGGTAAATGAAAAGTGAATGACATCGCTTCGCGAGGTGGTAGTCCACCATACTCATGAATAATGATTTCATAACTCATTTGATGCAAGTGGAGATAGATAATTATTATTCCATCAACATAATAACATCTCAGTATACTTTAAATACTATTTTTATTTTATTTTAAGTGTTAATACATAATTTATGGTGGAAAACAAGAAAAAAATGAAATAGATTTGTTAAGATAATTACCTTATCTAAGAGAAACCTCCTTTGGATCTCCTCTTAAGGACCCAAGGGATGGTCTTTTGGGAGGAATAGTAGATTTAGAATGTAACTAAGGACGTTGGGGAGAGAATATTTTAGGTTTCTATATTTAAATGGATTGGTATGTGTGAATTTATAAGGGGAGGGAGTACCCTTTTATATCTGGCGAAAGGGAACACTCTTGGAAATTACATGGAAATTTCCCAAAAGAATCCAAAAATGTGAATCATTCAGAAGAAAAATGCTTTAAAATGGAAATATATTATAATATTTTTTGTATAATATTGAAATATTTCCATAAAATAATATTTTTACATGTTTTTAGGTTATTTTAACTCTTACATTTTTAGTTTAACGACAAAGTAAATTAATTTTTAACTTAACAGTGGTAATTAATTTTTATTGTTTTCACTATTCATTTTGATCAAAAATAAAGTTTGCATTATTAGATAATATAACTTATTCTGATTCCAAATATAGAATCCAATGTGAAAATTTTCATTCATAGAAGTGTAAAATATTAATTTAAAATTAATCCTCCAAACGTGATGATGAAACAGGTTTTCCAAAAGAAAAATGCTCAAAAGCTTACTATATTTTTCTATCAACATTCAATATAAAAATGATTCAAATGACCTAAATTGGATTAATATATATATATATATATATAATTTAACTATTTTTACTTTCAAACCAATTTAAAATATAATTTAATAATATAAATAATTTAAATGACAAGGTAATTTTTTATTAAAATTCAATATTTTTCACTATTCATCGAAAAATGAAACATTTCATAAAAATAAAAAAAATAACACTAAGATAATTTTGTTATTATTATTTAAATATTAATTTCATTTTATCAACTAAATTTTATAAAAATTTAAAAATTAATTTTAAAATATATTTTCAGAGCGCGATTAAACTGTCCTTTAGAAAAAAATACCATTTTTCAAAAAAACCCTTTATTTTTTAAAATAATTCTTATTTTATTTCTAATAAATAGATAAACATAATTTTCATAATTTATTTAGTACTATTCATACCCACCAATTTATCATCTATGTGATAACTATCATATTAGATATTAATATTTTAATAATATGTCATGTTTCATTTAAACTTGGTGTTGTGTGCAATGCAATATAAACTCAGTGTTGTGTGTAACATGATAAAAAATTAGTGTTGCATGTAATGAAATATAAACTTTGTTTGGAATGTAATTTAAGCTATTGAATATTGAATTTAAATAAATATATCATAAAGTCTAGTGGAATTATATTTTCTTATAAGCTTGGTGTTGTGTGATAAACAGGCTATCGATTACATTGTTCTTCTTTTAGGATTTTGGGGTATTACAATAGGGGATATGCACCTTGGTGTATTAGTGGAATTCCACTCAATATATGGATAATTAAAAACTACATGTCTTTAAAATATTTTCCTTTTAGAATAAATTTAATTTTTTTGATAGCTTGTAATGCATGCAACGTTGGGTTTAAAAAAACATCATTTAGTCACATTTAGAACACTCAATTAAATTCTAACACTTTTATCAAATTTATATGATATATATACAATAAAATATTTTTTCATTCATCAAATATATTTGGTAGACATGAGATAATAACAAACCCAATTTCACACATAAAAAACATTATTTTATAAAATCAGTTTTACCGTCTTTAAATAGCGCACATATTTTAAAACTAAATTTTGAAACGTTTATAAATTTTTAAATTAATTTTTTAAATTTAAATGTAAAAATTATATTCGGGTAAATTTTTGGTATTTTTATGAGAAGCTTTATTTTTTATGAATAGTGAAAAATACTGAATTTTAATTGAAAACTTCATTTTCATCTAATATATTTATATGGATAAATTATATTTTAAATTAATTTTAAACTTGAATCAGATCAATAATAAATCAATTAATCCAATTTATTTCATTTTAATCAATTTTAAAATGAAATTTTATATAAAAACATTTCAAACTTTTGAACATTTTTACTTTAAAACCCCGCTTTGTCATCCTGTTTATGGTATTAAATTTAAATTAATTTATACCTTTTATGTGATCAGAATTTAAAAAAATGTTTTTCATATTATTTATCATCATAATTTATTATGTAAAATAATTTCACCTTAGTTTTTTCCAAAAAAAATCATGAATTCAGTTAAAATTATTTATAGTGATTAAGGTAAAATTAAGCTTAATAAGATACTAACATTTAGCCTTAAGGGCCAAAATAACCTAGAAAGATTTCAAAAACTTAATTTTTTTCCATATTTCAACCATATACTCCATTTTATCTATTTTTTATTATTGGAGGCACATTATGTAAGGGAGACCACTAAATAGTGTTTACCATTTTATATTTACAAGAATATCACTCCTCCTCCACTATAAAAAGGAATTAACCCTTCCCACTTATTCACACATATCAATCCATTTGGATCATTAAAAATCTTCCCAAATAATATCCCAAAATTTATACCCTCCTCATAGAATTCTCACTTTTGGTATAAATCCAACCAAGGATTTTTTTTTTGGAATAAACCAAAAGGAGTTACCTGAATAATAGGTAACGTTCTTCAACGAACTCTTTTGTTTCATTTACTTCTCCACCTATTAAATTTTTTTATATAATGATTATATAATAACTTCAGTATCTTAAATATACTGAGGTATTATTATTATTATATTTCAACCTTCACTTTCACACACATCCATCAAGTGGGATACACAATCATCGCTCGCGTGTACGGCGGACTAGCACCTCGCAAACCAATGTCGCTCGTTCTTCCATTACCACCATTCAAGGATAGAATAATGATGGATTTATAGTTTATATATGATACATATGATATTTATGATGTATTATGATTCTTTATTTTTTTTATATAACACACACCTTTATGTTTTCTATTTTGTGGGAATATAATAACATTATTTTTGGATTTGTGGATTACCACCTCCTGAAAGTGATATGATTCGTTCACACCAGAAATGGAATTCGTTAAGGAAGATTTTAATAAAAATATTTGAAATATATTACATAAATATGTTGTTTTAATTATAATATACATATATATCATTTAATTTTCATTCTTTTAAAACTATAAATAAAAGGAAGTAGCATTCATGAGTATGTATGACCTACTGTCTCCATGAATGGTGCATTTTATTTCCAATCTCCAAACATTATGGATTATCATAAATATATATATAATGAATATATATAACATTTAAATAATGTTTTAAATTATATATATGATTAAATCATGATCTAATTAATAGTAAAAACAAGTAACAAGTCAAAATATACTCGAAAAACTAGGCAATTAGCACCTAAAACAGTGAAAATAATGAATAATTGTTAACAAATGGGTAATAATATATTATAAAAAGTTAATATATGATATTAAAAACATGATTATGGTTCTTTAATAAGTTAATAACATTCTTAAAACCATTATACATGAATTTAAAGTACGTTCACCCAAAAATAATGCAAGGTAAGAGACTTCATCTCTATTTACATTCCATTGAGACTTATTCATTATTATGCACCAATTAACTTTAATGTAGTGTATATTCTACCCCTTTTTCATTTAATATCACTATTAAATCATCATTAATGGTATTTTATGTTTTTATTTTATTTATCTCACCCAAGGGTTTTATTTTAAAATTTTCCAAGTGGTAAAAGTTATCTTTGAAATCTCACTTTCTTTTCTGATTGTTAACATTCTATTAAAAAAATCACTTTATTGTAATCATTTTTCATTATAAATTTCATTAAATATCCAACATATTGGGTGATGTATATTATTATTTTCTAAACTATATAACATTTTTAGATATTGTATTTACTTTGATAGTTATTTGATTATCTAGGGAAATATTGATAAATTTGTATCCTTTACTCAATACAGATATTTGATAAGGAATATTATTTATTAATCAGTTACATGATATGAGGAATTATTTTTATTGGATGTTATGTGCGAGGCCCAAACTATATATAATCCCATAATGCATCGACAGGTTCTCATGAGACAAATCAGTTGGACAAATTAAATGGGGTTCTACCTATAGTTTTAAACCATCTTGTGAAATTTCTTGACAGTGTAGGTTTTCATGTGCCTCATATATGACATCTAATAATTAATCATTTCCTTCATTGATATTTTAGTTATTATTGTTATTATCTAAGATATTTTTATATGAAAAAAAATCTATGGATGTATTTAATTATAATTTTAGTATTTAAATGGAATGTGTTTCTATTATTTACCTTGTCATGTTGATTTATTCTTATTGATTCATTTTTTATTATGTTTTAATTCCCCTTACTGATCATTTGAGATCACCCTTATTATGTTTCATTTCCCTATGTTATTAAGAGGAATCCTTTGAATGAGTTTCAAGGATACTGATCTTTTACTTATGTTATGAATTATTTTCTTTTCTCAATATACTATGGGTATCATGTATGTAATCTGGTTTTCCAAAAAATCTAAACTATTCAATACTTTAGGATTTTATTACTTGTGATCATGCCAATGTAATAAATTAATGCACCAAATTGAGGCTTCCAGGGTCAGGGCATTATAGTTAGTATCAAAGAAATTGTAGTAACAACTATGGGAACTAGATTTAGAAAACATAGATTAGGGAACATAACCCTGAGATATACTTTGAGGATAAGTATATTGAACATCCAAGAATTTTAGTTAAGTTTGAGATTATATGGGTTTTTATAGTAATATATATCTTTCTGGAAACTATAAGTGGATGTATTTCTAACACAGATATACCAAGGGGTAACAACTCCGAAAATGTGTGTCGGGCCTGAACCAAACAAAACCTGGTATATGACCATGGGCCTTACTGTGCACCTGGTTTGACACTCTTGAGGGATATGCTTAGGATAATTCGCATTTTCTTTATAAAACATTATGAAATATTTAAAAGTAAATATGACCCTAAATAAACCAAAGTTTATGATTCTAATATTTATGATGCATAAATTTATATTATGTTCTATACCATATTTGAATTTATACATTATGATTTTATGATCTAATCTAGTATATTCTATAGTTTAGAAATGGAACCTAGAATGATGAATGGTATCAATACTCATAGAAAATAAAGAGATTTCCCTATTGAGGAAACTAATATAGATGGTATTGGAATGGAGAAAATTATGGCAATATTAGGGAAACATAATCAACATATGAAAAATAACCATGCCCAAATGGAGAAACCTATTCCATAGAGAGAATATAATATGTAAGATCAGTTTATACAATAGAATCCATCATCGTTTTATGGGAATATTAATCCAATTCTAGTTGATCAATGGACTAACTCTCTATAGAATATATTTACAGCCTTGGGATGTATTTAAATGGAAAAGGTTACAGTTTTGGTCTATTGTCTTAAAGGTGGTATTGATCAATGGTGGTACCTAATCTGGAATACTAGGGAGGAAAAAGAAATAAAACACAAGGAATAGAAAACTTTTAATGAGACATCCTTTGCTAAATAATTCCCCCATTATCAATAAATTGATATGAATATATCGTTCCTTAGATTAAAGAAAAATTAATAATAGAGTGTTCTAGATTATGAAGCTACATTTACAATAATAACAAGGTATTCTAAAAAGTACATACGCTGCACAGAGTGCAATATTGATAACTTTTTTTTGAAGGGTTTAAGCCAAATCTATAAAAAGAACTAGTCTCTCAAAAATTTTCATCATATGATGAAATAGTTTTATGTGTCATCTAGATGGAGAATAAATTTTCTGTAATCAATATATTCAAGAGAACCCAGTACAATAAGAGTTCATATAAGAACCATGAAAAATGGAATTCGTCAAAGAAGATAAATAAGTTTTTGTGATTTCTATCTTGTGAAAACTATAGAAAAAAGCACCTTGGGAAATTTTTGAAGGGGCTGAGAGTTTGTTATAAGTGTGGATATAGGGGTCACCAGACTCATGAATGAAATAGGAAAAAACAAATCAATGTTTTCCAGTGCTACAATTGTAAATATATGGGATGATATACAAATTAATTCACCAAGATTCAAGGTAATCTTCCACATAAGAGTCCTAGGGGAGATATTCAAGATTATACAATTACAACAGCTGAGTTAGAAGTACCAAATGACATGGCGGTAGGTAAATAAATCCTATCTTCGAATTTATTCAATTCATTATTTTATTCTGAATCATTTCACTCTTTTATATCTACCCATTTTTCTAAGAGAATTAGACATTTTCCTTTGGATTTAATTAGGGATTTTTCAGTAAAAACTTCTAAGGAAAGTATCATTACAACAAATATGTGTTAGGTGGTCCTCATTATGACACATAAATGTGGTTTTTGTGATGAAATTATTATCATAACTATGGTTAAATTTTATATAATCCTTATTATGGACTAGATCTCAAAATATGATGCCAAAATTTATTGCAAGAGGAATAAAATTGTGACTTGTGAGGAAGATGTAGAATTCCTTATCTTTATAACAGAAGCTTCCTCATCTGATTCTAATTTAGCTCCACCCCCATTAGATCTAATGAATTAAATTATTGGGGGATAAGAAAAAACAAAATACAACGAAAAATAAGGTATTCTTCTAATTTAGGATGTACCTATTGTATTGGAATATATTAAGGTATTTCCTGAGGAATTACCTGGACATCCCCCTAGAGTGTGAAGTTGAATTTTCCATTGATTTAATCCTCGATGCAAGTCCAATATCAAAGACTCCCTATAGAATGGCCACTGTGTAATTAGTGGAATTGAATAAATAACTACAGGATTTAGGAAATAAGGGATTTATTGTCCCTATTGTTTCACCATGGGGATCCCATGTTCTATTTGTTAAGAATAAATATGGATCCATGAGGTTGTGCATTGATGATAGGGAATCAATGTTATTACAAAAATGAAAAAGTTTCATCTACCTATAATTAATGACTAACTTTATCAACTTCATGGATCCCAATATTATTAAAAGATTTATCTTTGTTCTGGGAATAAAAAATAGGAAGTAAAGAAGGAATACATTCCAAAGAATTCTTTTCCTAAGAGGTATGGCCATTAAGAATTTATAGTAATTTCATTTTGATTGACTAATGCAACCTCTATTTTTATGGACCCAATGAATAAAGTATTCAAGGATTATTTTGATGATTTTTTTTATGGTATTCCTTGATGATATTATAATGTATTATAAAATCTATGAGGACCATGATAATCACTTTTTAATCATTATTAAGACTCTTAGAATGGAAGAGTTATATGAGAAATTTAGTAAGTAATATTTCTAGATTAAAGAAGTTTATTTTTTCGGCTATATTGTCTTGAAGTATAGAATATCAGTTGATCCTTAAAAGTCAAAGGTAGTAATAGAATGTCCTACACCAACAAACATAACTTAGGTACCTAGTTTTATTAGTTTAACAAGTTACTATTAGTGATTAATTAAGAATTTTGGATGATTGGCTAACCTGTCAACACGTCTTACATGTAAAGGGGTTAAGTTTGTTTAGAAAAAGGAATATGAAGAATGCCTTGATGAACTAAATAAAATATTATTCAACAATTTTATTTTGACTCTACCATCTGGAAGTGATGTATTTTCATATATAGTGATTCATCAAAGAAGGTACATGGTTTCTTCCTAATGAAAAATGATAAAGTTATTGCATATAAATCGAGGAAATTAAAGACTCATGAAAAAACTATCTGACCCATGATCTTGAGTTAGCGACTATAACATTCACTTTGAAAATATGGAGAGACTATCTCTATAGTGAAAGGTGTGAGATATACACGGATCATAAAATCCTAAAATATATATTCTCATATAAATAGATCAACATGAGACAAATGTGATGGATCATATACTCAAAGATTATTATTTCTCTTTACACTACCACTCAAGGAAATAAAATAAGGTTGTGAATACTTTGAGTAGGAAATATCATAGATTTCTAACCCAAATTATGATCAAGAAGGATCTTATGTTCGTGGATCTAGTAAATATGGATATGGGAATTTATTAGTAAGGGTGGACATAAATCATTTTTCAAAATATTGAAAAAAATCATTATTATAGAAGATAAATAATTCTCAATCTATTGATGAGAACCCTCTAAAAAAGTAAAAGTGTGAATAAAGGAAAATTAAAATACTTTTTTTGTGAATATGGTGTTCTAAAATTTGGAAAGATGTTATGTGTTCTATGTATACCTAATCTAAAAAGGCAATTTTGGGATGATTCTCGTAGATCAAACTTCTCTATACACCCTGGTTGTACAAATATCTATAGGTACTTAAAGGGTAATTTTTTGTGGGATAACATGAAGTGGGAAATTACTAATTATGTTTCCAGATGTTTGTTTTATCAACAAGTAAAAGATGTGAGCCACCATCCAAAAGGATTCTTGTAACATATTCCTATTTTATGTGGAAATAGGATGAAATTACTACGTACTTTTTCACGGGACTACCAAATACTCCTAAAATGAATAATGCAATATAGGTTATCGTTGATCGCCTAACAAAATCTATACATTTCCTTGTTATAAGAGAAGATATTCCTCTTCAGGACCTCATAAGGATCCATATTAATGACGTTGTAAGACTTCATGGCACACCTCTATCAATTGTTTCTGATCAAGATCACCACTTTACATTGAAATTCTAGAAAAGTATTCTGAAGGCTCTTGACATTGAGCTTCATTTGAGAACTGCCTTCCATCATCAAATTTATGGAAGGTATAATAGAAAAATTCAAATAATGGAATACATTTTTATGTCATTTTAAGTTTACTTTCAAGGTATATGGGATCATTACTTACCTTTGGTAGAGTTTTCCTACAATAATAATTTCCATTCAAGTGTTTAAATGATGTTGTAAGAAGTATTATATGGAAAGAGGTATCATACTCTAACTTTTTGAGATGAAGTTTGTGAAAGAAAACTCATTGTCCTAGAACTTTTTTAAGATATGATGATAAAGGTAAAGCCTATTCAGGCTCATATTAAATCATCTCAAAGTAAAAAAAATATTTATACTGAAAATCGAAGGAAATATTTAGAGTTCCAAGTGGAAGATCATGTTTTCTTGAAAGTATCTCTATGGAAGGGTGTTATAAGATTCAATAAGAAATGGAAACTAAGTACGAGGTACATCAGACCCTTCGAGATTCTTGAAAGAGTTGGATTTTTTTTATCATTTGGCAATGCCTTCAAATCTCTAAAAGGTACACCATGTGTTCCATATATATATTTATATGCTAAGGAAGTTAATTATAGGCCCAATGTATGTTATCATCTATAAATAAATATATATGGAACCAAACCTTTCATAATATAAATAACCAATCCATATTCTTGGTAATAGAGAGAAATTATTTAGGAATTTTAGGACTCTTCTGGTAAAGGTACTCTAAAGAAACCACAAAATGAAAGAAGCAACATGGGAACTATAGGATTATATGAAGGAGGACTGCCCACATATTTTTAGAAGGTAATACCCCTAAAATTTATAGGAAAAAATTTATGTAGTATGGAATAATGTATCACCACAAGACTTTACAATATTTTCTTTTTATAATTAATTTAATTTTCTTGATAGCTTGCAATTCACGTAACACTGAGTTCAAACAAAAAACTATTTAGTCATGTTTTGTACAGTTAATTAAATTCTAAAAATTTTAGATAATTTCTATATTGACTTTATTTTTTAAATATCCAATAAAATATTTTTACATTCATCTAAAATATTTGTTAGTCATAAGATAATAACAAACCCAATTTTACACATAAAAATTTATATTTTATAAAAGCATTTTTACTGCATTTTAATGGTGCACCTATTTTAAGTATGAATTTTAAAAATTTCATAAATTTAATATTAAAAAATAAAAACCATTTTTTAAATAAAAAAATCAAAATTAGGTTAGGGTGAATTTTTTTTATTTTTCTGAGAAGTTTCATTTTTTGACGAATAATGAAAAATACTAAATTTTAATTGAAGACTGATTTTTATAAAATTTATTAATATAGATCAATTATATTTTAAAATAATTTTAAAGTAATATTGGATAGATTATAAATAAATTAATACAATTTATTTCATTGGAATAAATTTTAAATTTATATTTTATATAAAAACATTTCAAACATTTGAACATTTTTACTCTAAAACCCCGCTTTGTCGTCCTGTCTACGGGATTAAATTTAAATTAATTGCTTCCACTTATGTGATTTTAATTTTGAAAAATGGATTATATATTTTTAATAATAAAAATTTATAATTTATAATAATTTAAACTTATTTTTTACCAAAAACATTACTAAATGAAATTAAAATTAATTATAGCGATTTAGGTAAAATTAAGTTTAATAAGGGATTAAAGCTTAAAACTTAAGGGTCAAAATGACCTAGAAACATGTAAAAAAACTATTTTATGAAAATATTTAGTCCATATATTCAATTTTCTTGAATTTTAATTATTATTTAAGGAACATGATGTAATGGATATATCTCAATAGTGTTTACCTTTTAAATTTACAAGAATGTCACTCCTCCATTATTAAAGGTACGCACCTCTCCCCCTTATTCACACCTCCCAAACTCTTTATCTTTTATAAAATCTTAAAAATTAATCTTCCAACATCCCTAAACTCTTTATATAATCCTCACTTTGGGATTAAATCCAATCAAGGTAGTATTTTGGTGTAAACCAAAAGGAGTTACCCGAATTAGAGGTAACGTTCTTAAACGATCACTTTTGTGTCATTTTCTTCTCTACCCATTAAATTATTTTTACATCATTATTATATAATAACCTCAGTATATTAAATACACTGATATTTTTTATGCTAATATTTATAACAACAATTTAACTCACATCCGTCAAATGGGATACGCAATCATCATTTGTGTGTACGACGGACTACCACCTCGCGAACCGATGTCATTCGGTCTTTCATTTTCACCTTTAAAGGTTTGAATAATAACGGATTTATAGTTTATATATGATATATATGAATTTTTTGTCTTTATTATTCTAAAATTTTAATATAACACGTACCATTATGCTCTCCATTTTTTGGGAATACAATAACATCGTTTTTAAATGTGTGGACTACCACCTCCAAAAAGAAATATATATATAGAATGTATTTAAGGATGATTTTAATAAAAATATATGAAATAAATGAAATAAATATTGTAATATAATTATAATATATATATATATATATATCATTTACTTTTCATTCTATTAATCTGGAAAAGAAATAGAAGTAGCATTTATGCGTACGTACAGCCTGTCATCTCTATGAGCATTGCATTTCATTTCTATCTCCAAATTTTATGGATTATTATATATACATATATAATGAATATAAATTATATTTAAATAATTTTTTACCTTATTTCTATGATGAAATCCTTATCTAATTAATAGTAACAACAAGTAGTAAGTCAAAAGATACTCAAAAAAGTAGGCAATTCACATCTGAAATACTGAAAATAATGAAATATTATTAACAAATGGGTAATAAGATATTATAATAAGTTAATATATGATATTATAAATATTATTATGGTTTTATTATATGTTAATAGCATTTATAAAATCATTATAACGAATTTTAAAAGGACTTTCACACAAAATGAATGCAAGGTAAAAGATTTCATCTCAATTTACATTCTATTGAGACTTATTTGTTTTTATGCACAAATTCACTTTAATGTAGTGTATATGCTTCCCATTTTTTCATTTAATGTAATTATTAACTCATAATTCATGATATTTTAGGTTTTAATTTTAATTATATCACCCAAGGTTTTATCTTGAAAATTACCAAGTGGTGAAAGTTATCTTTGAAATATCACTTTCTTTTGTGATTGTTAATTGTCTCTTGAAAAAATCACCATATAGTAATGATTTTTATTTGGAAATTTAATTAAATATATAAATTATTGGGCTATGGATATTATTATTTCCAAAACCATATACCATTTTTACATATTGTGTTTACTTTGATAGTTATTTGATTTTCTGGGGAAATATTGATAAATTTGTATCCTTTATTAAATATGGATATTTGATAAGGCATATTGTTTATTAATTGATTAATTGATATGAGGAATTCTTTATAATGGTAGTTAGTGTGGGTCTTGTAATTTATATATCCCCTTGATTCATAGATATGTTCTCAGGAGACAAACCAGTTGGTCAAATTAAATGGTTTTCTACCTATAGTTTTAAATCGTCTTATGAAAGGTCTTTACGGTATAGGTTTTCATGTGCCTCGGATATGAAATACAATAATTAATAATTCCTTCATATATATTTCAGTTATTATTTTTATTATCCATGATATTTGCATATGATAAAATCTGTGGATGCATTCCATTCTCAGTTAATTATTTAAATATCATGTATTTCAGTTATTTACCATTCCATGTTGATTTATTCCATATTGATTCATTGTTGATTATAATTTACATACCCTTAATGAGAATTTTAACTCATTATTATTATGTTTACTTTCACTAGATTATGATTAAGAAACCTTTTAATGATTTTTAAATATGTTGAGATTTTACTTATATTATGATTTAATTTCTTTTCCCAATGTATTATGGGTATCATGTATATAATTTGGATTTCCAAAAATATTAAACTATTTGAGCATTTGGGATTTTACTCCTTGTAATCATGATAATTTAATAGATTAATTCATTGGATCTAGGATTATGGGGTCAATGCATTGCAGATAAAGGACACGCACCATGGTGTGTTAGGGGGATTCAACTAAAAACATAGAGGATCTACAACTTAGTACGATATGGGGTGACACTCAGTAGGTATCAATAGAGGACCCACACCCTAGTGAATAATTGGTGTTCTAATCCATAGGAATTGGACAAATTCCCTAGTCTATCAGTGGGTGCCCCTCAGAGGGTAGATTTTGATAGAGGACCCATGCCTTAGTGTGTTAGGGGGTTCCACTCTAATTATGGAGGACCCATTTCCTCGTGTGTCGTGGGGGTTCCACTCAATGTATAGAGTACCCATTCCATAGTTCATCAAGGGTTTCCACTCAATACGATTTAAGGAGTATGTAGGACCCACACCATGATATAACAAGGGGTTGACATAACACCCCCAAAATTTTAAAAGAGTAGCTTTTATTTTAGAGAGCGTGTATGACACACAACACCAATTGTATAAATAAATATAACCTATAAATAATTTATGATATATTTAACATTTTAAATAAATTTAATATATTTTATATCTTTAAATTCATGTAATACTGAGTTATCATGCGTCGCACACAATAATGACTTTCTTCAATTAATTGTGTTACACGCAAGACCAAGTTTTACCAAAAACAAATATATAATTAAAATGTTATTTTTAATATAATAAGATATAATATAGTCATTAAATTAGTGATTATTAATATTATTGAATAAATTATGAAAATATATGGTTTATATAAATATGAAATTAATTCATTCTTTACCAATTAATTAGAAATGAATACAAAACCCAATTGAATATAAAGGAAATGTTTTTATGCTCGTAAAGGTGTTTTATACAAATAAATTAAATTATTTAATATTAGTGAATGATATTAATTAAATATATATATTATATTATCAATAAAATATTTTTGATATTCATCCAATATATTTGATAATCATAAGATAAGAATAAATCCAGTTTTACGCTTAAAATTTTATTTTTCTAAAAAGGTAATTTTTTCACCTTTTAATGGCACGCCTATTATAAAATTGAATTTTGACACTTATAAATTTTATATTTAAAAATAAAATTCATTTTTTAAAGGGTAATTTCAAAATTATATTATGGTTAATTTTTGGTATTTTCCAGTGAAGTTTCATTTTTTGACGAATAGTGAAAATTACGGAATTTTAATTAAAAACTATTTTTTCATCTAAAATATTTATATATTAAAATTATATTTATAATTCGTTTTAAAGTAAAATTATATCAATTATGTATAATTTAATCCAGTTTAGGTAATTATAAACAATTTTATATTTAAATTAGATAAAAAAACATTTCTAACGTTTGAATTTTTTTACTTTAAAACCCCTCTTTTTCGTTTTGTCTGCTAGATTAATTTTAAATTAATTTGTACCACTTATGAGATTTGAATTTAGAAAAATGGATTAAATATTTTTAATCATAATAATTTTATGTTATAATAATTTCAACTTATTTTATAATGAAATTATTAGTAAAAGTGATTAAAATTAATTATAATAAATAAGAAAAAAAATTCTTAACAAGGGACTAAACCTTAAACTTAAGGGAAAAAATGACCTATACACTTGTAAAATATCCATTATATGGTAATATTTATATCCTATACTCCCTTTTATATAATTTTTTTCATCATTGTAACCACTTGACATGGAAGAAACGTGGGTGGAATTCCATCTTTCAAAAATTTACAGGAATGTCACTCCTCCTCCACTATAAAAAGGCACTAAGATGTAAAGTTCTACAACAATAACTTTTGTTTCATTTATTTCTTCACCACATAAATTATTTTTAAATAATGATTATATAATAACCCCATTATCTTAAATATACAGATATGTTTTTATGATAGTATTTTTCACAGAACTTTCACACACATCCATCAAATGAGATATATAGTCATCGTTTGTGTGTACGGCGGACTACCACTTTGTGAATTGATGTTGTTCATTTATTCCATTACCACCTTTAAAGGTTGGAAGTAATGATGGATTTATAGTTTATATATGATATATATAGTATTTATGATTTATTTATTCTTATTTAATTTTTTAATAACACATACCTTCTTGATTTCCATTTTTGTGAAAACAATAACATCGTTTGTGGATGAGTGGACTATTGCCTCCTCAAAGCGATGTGATTAATTCACGCTATACATGGAATGTATAAATAATGGTTTTAATAAATATATGTGACATATATGAAAAAAATATGATAATTGTATTATAATATAGACGCACACACACACACATATATATATAATTATTTTTTATTCTTTTAAACACGATAATAAAATGGGAGTAGCATTCATGCGTACGTACGGCCTACTGTCTCCATGAAAGGTGAATTTCATTTCTTATATTAAAACTTTATAAATTATTATAAATAAATATATACTTAATATATATGATATTTACATAATTTTTTACATCCTTTTGGTGATAAAATCATGATATACATAAGAATAACAAAAAAACAAGTCAAAACATACTCAAGAAATTAGGAAATTAACACCCAAAATAGTGAAAATAATGAAAGATTATTAAAAAATAGGTAACAAGATATTATAAAAAGATAATATAAGATATCATAAATATGAGTATGTTTATTTTATAATTTAGTGACATTAATAAAACCGTTATACATGACGTTAAAGTATGTTCATCTGAAAGGAAATTCAAGGTAAGGGACTTCATCTCAATTTCCATTCTTTGAGGCATAATTTACCATTATGCACCTAATTTCATATATATGGTGTACATACTTAAACTTTTTCATTAAATATGATTAATAATTCATTATTCATGGTATTTTTAGTTTCAATTTGAATTATTTCATTTAAGGGTATTTGAACTTAAAGTTACCAAGTGTTAAAGAAATTTCATAATGCAATTCTTTTTCTTTAGGTTATATTACTTCCTCATTTTGAGTAATATTATACGATTATATGTATAATTAATTTTAATATATATTAATTTATTTCCAATTATTATATGTGGATTTATATTTTATAATCACAATCAATTGATTCATTAATTCTCACTTCAACATTATGATCATTTTGAGGGTTTATTTCACAATCTCATTATAATTGAGATTGTTTATTCTTGAAATTCCATTAAAGGAATTTATATCATAATTGTAAAATAAACACTTTAATTTTATTCTAATATGATTATTTATAACTTTTTTCATGTAATAGTATCATTTTCTCACTCTTTGGTACTTAAAATGTTTTACAAAATGTTTTTAAGGAAACCTGGCTTCATTTCTCTCCTTAGTTGAAGCACCTGTTTTCTTAAAAAATCCTATTTTCAAAAAATGTTTTCAAAAATGGTTTTAACCCATAAAAATAAGTTATTTAATAAATTTTTACCCATTTTTATTTTACAAATGTTTTTAAATGAATCTTCTAGTCACTTTCTAAACAAGGCACTTTTCTAACATTTTTACCTTGCAAAAGGAATGTTCTTTTTACCTTGTACGGCATGTATGAAATTTCCTACCATAATTTATTTGAAGCATCCATTGGAAGTTTAAAAGGTTTATTTTTAAGAAATTTTTTTTAAAGTGATTCTAAAAGAAACATATTTTCAAAAAAAAATTCAAAATAAAAATGATAGTTTCCCCAAGAATGTTTTTGAAAATATCTTTTTATAGTATTTCCATTCATCAATGAAAAAAACACTTTATTTTTATTCCACACGGAAATATATTTTATAGATTCCATCCTTATTCTTCCTCTAGACATTTTTTTATCGATTTGTCTAAGGAAGTTATTGACATTCACTTACTTGATTAATTTTTTTAGTTCACTTGAAATATTCACTTTACAGCAATCATTGGACATTAAATGTGATATAATTATACATATAATTTTTCATTGATATTTTTATTGCCTAAACCACATACCATTTTTACATACAGTGTTTTATTTTAAATTTATATGATTTATTAGGGAAATATTGATAAATATTTATCGTTTACTAAATAAATATATTTTATAAGGCACTTTGTTTATGAATTAAATCAATTATCTGATATATGTGGAATTATTTGGATATGCACTAAATGGATTAGGGATTGGATACCGCAATCCCCTCGATGCATCGATGGTCTCATGGGATGGATTCATTTGGATACAAACCCTTTGAGTTTGTTTTCAAATAGTTTCAAACTATCTTGTGAAAGGTCTTGATAGTTTAGAAATGGTTGGCCAAACCAAATAGGTTTATACCTAGTATATTTTAAACTATATTGAGGATAGATCTTGACGGTAAATGTACCATGTTCCTAGGAAACATGATTTTCTATAATTAAACATTTACTTCATTCAGTATTTATTTATTATTATCAATGAGGTTTTTTCTTTAAAACTACCTATGTATGCATTTCATTCTTAGTTCATTGATTAAATGTCATGTGCTTCAGTTATTTACCTTACCATATTATTTATTCACTTCCTTCTTAGTTTATTGAATATATGGAATGTGTGTTTAGTTATTTATCTTTCCATATTGATTATTCTCATTTATTTATTATCTTTTTACATTCTAATTAATCCTTACTAATAATTTGATCTCACCTTATTTTTTTCCTTTCCCTAAGATTCCATGAAGTTTACTAAGAAATATATAAAAGGATATTCTATATGGAATAAAGTTATCCTTGAAATAAATAAAAAAATAAGTTGAAATTAGTGAATTAATTTATAAAATAGGACTCATTTATGTATTTGGTTTACCAATAATAATAAACTAATCAGTCCTCTAGGATAAAATTCCTTGTAATAATTCCAATGTAATGGTAGGAGACACTAGCTTTGGGATTACTGGGGTTGGGTTGCAATAGTTTACAACCCCAACCCCTCTTGCTAATGATCCTTCCTAATAATTTTCACTATTAATCATATCCTAAAGAATATTCATGCTCATAAAATTCCAAATCATATCACAAAATACACTGAAAAGGCCACCATCACATTTTACATAAAAAACTGTTTATGATAGGCTACTCTTGGTCCAAAAATTATAATCTAGACAAATGAGATGTGGAAGGTGGAAGTTTCTCATTTAAGTATGCTTTAATATTATGCACCAATATTTATTTTTATGGTGTAACTACATCACCCATGACTTATAATATGATAAATTATTGTTGAAATTAGAAACATCACTTCTATTCATGTTCTTTATTATTATGGGATGTGATTTATGTCTTCCCTAAAATTTAATTCATTCGTAACTCAATCTTCTTTCTTGAGTTATAATGTTTCTCAATGATTTTTGTCTTTAATTTAATATGGTATACCCTATTTTTAAACTTTTATATCACTTTTAATTCATATATTATTTACTAATGAATTATAATACTTCTTGGAAATTAAATTATATTAAGAATAATTTCCATCCTTATAAATGATGGGTTATCCTCCTTGTCCATAATTTTATTTCCCAATAATGTTTTTTTTAATTGGAGACCTCATTAAGTGTTATAAAATTTGAACTTAATATTTACCTTATATGTTTTAAAATAATGTGTTATTATCTTTTTTTATGATGTGGGATTTCAATAAAGGTGTTTTAAAACAAAAAAATGGATCTTCTACACCATCCTCATTACCTGTCAGTTGCATGTTTTCTTTATTTTTATTCTTTTTAAAAAATATTCTTCACAATAACTTATTATATTTTTATATATATGTCCATTACATATATACCTATTTAAATATCCGTTTAATTTCTGAGTTTATACATGTTTTTAGTTCCCATTGAAATTCCAACTTCTAAGTAAACCTAATTTAAGGAAACTTTCCAATGTATTCTCTCATATGAAAATTCACTTCCATAAAAAAAATTTAAACCATGAATAGTTTCTAAAAACCATAATTATTTATACAGAACCTATTGATTCAACTTTGGTTTCATGGAAAATAATATGATTTTCATTATTTCAAAATATCCTTACTTATTTTATAAAGCATCATCCAAGTGGTTCATTTTTATTCTTTCTTCTCCCAAATCCCTCTCATGAATTTTAGAAATTTTAACTCCATGTTAAATACCTATGTCCCTTTTTAAATTATAGAAGTTAAAAATGATTTAATTCCTTCTTCTTTGGTGAATCCTTATGATTCATCCTTTGGTTACGCCTTGAATTGAAATAATGAAACCCACTTCCTTCTCATGGGTTTGATCATGTATATGATTTATTTATGGTTTATTTTACTCATATGGATGATTTTAATTATGTTTTTGGTGTTTATAGAATTATATATACCTCTAATTCATTGGGAAATGGTTTTATTTCATGACATACCATTATTGGTGCACGGGCGGTTATCTTAATCTCACTTTTTTATGTGACTAGTGGGCCTAAAGTTATATATCCCCCTAATGCATTGGGTAAAGATTTATATATCATGAGATGTTTTTTATTGGATTAGGGAGTGTTAAAAATCCATCGTGGGATGTTTTTCACTGTGTTTATAGGAATGGGGAGGGAAGCCAATCGACTATGGGACTTTATCCACTTTATGATGGTAGTCTTGGGAGAAACCCTTTACTTATATTTATGATGTCATGTATGATATTGTTTCCACATATTCCATGATTACATGATCATATTATTCCATTTATTTGTTCTATATTTTCTATGATTATGATCATCCTCTTTATTTATTTGGTATGGATTCTATATTTTATGTTCATGTTTGGTGCTTACATTATCATACTCATATACTTATCTTATTCTCACTTTTAATCATTGATTTTTATCTCTTATGATTTGTATTACTACACATTTTAGTTCAAACCACTTTTATATTTGTCATCACTAATGTATGAAGACATGTATAACATATGATAACTCTAGAACACCTAGTCCGGGTGCTTTCAAACTATTCCCCACTCCCTATTTGTCTTGCTGGTAGTAGTGCATGAAAGAGGTAACTTCTTCTAATCAAGCATGTGGGTGATAGATTCCAACTATCATATGGTGGTGTATTTTTCATGGGATAAATGCAAGAATGAAGGCTCATGGGTTAGGTTCTGAAAAAACTACATTGCTTGAAAGATGACTTCCAAAATTGGGATTCTATAAAGCCTTACAATTTTTGGGATTTGGATAGACTTAAGGTAGACTTAGAATTGGATAAGGTGGACCTTGAAGCTCAGTGAAAAGATGATATTTTTTTAAACCTAGTCTACATGAATAAACTTTTTGCTAAATTACTTCTTGACCAAGAATGGGCAGCTAAAGAGAGGTCTATAATAACTTGACTTAAAGTGGGTGATAAAAATTCTTCCTTATTCCAAGAATTCATCAAGGAAAGGTAAAATAAAAATGTTCCAAACATTATTCTTGATGATATATCCTTCACCAATGATCCTTAAATGGTTTTAGGCATGTTTTTGCCTTAGTTCAGTTCACTACTTGTGGACGTTAACCCTCGCATGTGGGACATATACCCTAGAGGTTAGGCACCCCTTTTTTAAACCATTCCACACATGGTTTCTCCTAATATCAATTAACTTTTATATAAAATCCTAGATGAGGAGGAAGTATAGGGGATTTCTCCACCCAAAACTATGGATGTTCCCCCAAAACAGATAGATTTTTGGTCTTATTTTATAAAGCTTTTTGGGACCTCTCCAAAAATGATCTTGTGGGTATCATACATGATTTTTTTGGGAGAGGACGTTTACACAATGTGTCATATTCAAATACTTTGAAACTCATTATAAATTTTAAGGATATATCATATCTTAATAAGTATAATCCAATTAGTATGTAAAACTTCCACTAAAAATACCTCTCTATTGTTATCAATAAAAGGCTCATAGTTCACCTATATAAATCTATCTATGATGAGAAACAAGGTTTCATTTAGGGTAAGTCGACCCAAACCACCATTTTCATGGAATAAGAAATGATAGGTGATATTAATAATATGGTCATGGGATCTGAAATTACTATCAAGATTTATATAGAAAAAGAATATGATAGGGAGAAGTGTAGTTTTATCATCAAAGTCATGGGTTTTATTGGCTTCTCTGAGTGGGTGATTTATCTTTTCTTCAGGGGTATTAGTTATCCTTGGTTTTCAATCACACACATGGGGAATAACTATAGGTTCTTTAAGTTAGTATGGGGAAAAAACAGGGGAAATTAGCCCCCAATATCTTCATTCAGGTTCAATACTCTTTCAGTGGGTATTTAAATAAAATAATTAGTGAAGGACGTGTGTTTCCATTTCGATATAGGCCAAACAATAATGAAATTTCACTCCTATTTTTTAATGATCAGCTTCTTTTAGTAAATGATAATATTTAGTCTATCTTGGATATTAACCATATTCTTGACATATATATAAAGTGGAGTGGCTAATTTATCAACCGAGAAAAGATTCATGTTTACATATTAAAATCATACTCAGATGGAAGGTGGAATAAAATTAAAGAAAGGATGTCAGTCCATAGAAGGCCTTTCCCCATGTATTATTTAGGAGCAATAATTTCCCTTGGTAAAATCTGTATCCACCACTTTTATAGACTTTATGAAAAAATCTCCAACTATGTTCTCAACTAGAAAAACAAATTCCATTCCTTCGGGGGATGCATCACCAAGGTTAATAGTGTTCTTAACTCCATCCCCATGCATTCTTGGTGACCATAAATGTTCCCAAGATGATCCTATGAAATATTGAGAACATCCTGGTCAGCTTCATATGGGATTCATGAGTGGAGGGAAAACACCATTGGGCATCATGACATAGTATAGCCCATGAGGTTAAGAATGGACGAATTAGATGGAAACCATGAGTTACCATCAATATAGATTGTCCTAGGGCTTCATTGAAGGAATTTTTATGTGGGAAAAGATCATTAACAAGAAATATGGGGAATATCTAGATAGATTGGGGGAATAAGCTTCAGGATTTAGGACTCAATTCATCGAAATATCCCTATTCTTTAAAAATACTTGGGGGGGGGGGATGGTGGGGTGTGTCATGATCAACTTCTTGAATGATAACTTGGTGGGGGGAATTTATGGATTCTCAAGATGTTTGGTTCTAGATATCACCATCATGAAATCTAATAGGTCCCCATCCTTTATATATTCCAGTATCAACCCACAGTAATAAGATTTATATAGTAGTATTTCAATAAACAATGAACAAGACATACCTTATTTAACAAACTTATAATATTGGTTATTTTTATTAAGTATTATTAGTGTTTTATGCATGCAACCTCTAACCATGATGCTTGGGGAGGTACCCTGTAGTGTAATGATATTCCCTCTAAGTTTAAATTCCATGTTTTGTGCATCCACAACTAGGCTCGACTCACATATCTGGGGGTGTATGAAAGGGAATATCAATTTTTAAAAGTGAAATTTATGTTTTAGTTCCAAGTAAGAATCAAGATCTCCAATATTATTTGAAGGAGAGTTGGCATCAAGTTTTGCATGGATTTAAAATTTTTAGTGGCCAGGATGTGTAGGGGATTTCTGGAAAAAAAAACTTATTCACTTCTGGTTCCACGACATGGAATACAATATTCATGACCATATGGATAGATCATTGTTATTAAAAGTTGTATGTTGGAGTATTTGTAATGTTTATGAAATTTTTATACATTAGGGGTTTCCTAGTTCGAGACTGATGGTGAGGGTTAGGGCTTGATCCTTGGTGGTTGAGTTGGTCCCTCTCTTTAAGTATGGAGATCTCTCCCTATATTTTCAATTGCTCATGGATGGTAGTAGTTATATTACTTGGTTAATAGACCATCCTCACAAGGTGAATGGGTGCATTGGATCCCTCCCGCTTGGGGTCTCAAAATGAACGTTAATGGTTAAAGCATTAATGTTCATATATAGGGAGGAGGATCTATTCATAACTAGTCCAGTTTAGTCATCTTCGCTTTTAAAATTTTATTTGGCCAAGGAGATTCACTCATGGTAGAGCCTCTACCATTTTCAAGGGGTTAGAATTGTTCCTCTACCATAGTATTATGCTAAACTGGATTGAAATCGATTCCTCTATTTTTCATTGTTCCATATGGTAGGCTATCTCAACCCCTTAATCTATCATTATTTAGTTCATAGATGTAAAAGTTTTTTTAATAGTCGCATGGATCTTATTCATACATGGTTGGAGGGAAATATTGTTGCTTACTTCCTGGCCTCTTGGACCACTCTAGATAATCCAAGTATCATATTTACTAACACAATATCCCTTCCCATAGAATGTGTTAATTTAGTTAGAGCTGTTATCTGGGACTCCATTATTTCAGAACTCTTTAGTCTTTTTGATCTTTTTCCCACTTTTAAATAAAAATTTATTAGCATTGGATGGATGGATGATCCACCTGATTAGGATGTTAGTGTTGAATATTTAGTTTTCTATGAAAAAATTTTAGTTTATATTCTATATGTCTAGAGTCTAATGTTATCATCCATGTCTAGTGAACTCATTAAATCACTTGATAACATCAATTCCTATATCATACTCATGAATCTTCATGATATTTATCAAGGGAGAGATATATAGGAATTGTTTGACATCTATAAGGCTCTATTCATGAGAAAAAATAGAGAAAGTGTTCCAGCAGGGCCCAACAAAGTCAAATATTTTGACTACATTGAGAATATAGAGTTTCTAGGGTTTAAGTTACTCAAATAATTGGGTAATGATCTCATACTTTCTTCACTTCCTCTAAGAATATCTATCTTTTTTTTGTGAATTTATATATGAAATAACATTGAGAAGTCTCTCCTAGATCTTCTCATTCTAATTTTATAGGTTGATAAGGACATGAATAATGAAATGAATTATGTTATTTTGGTTAAAAAGTTAAAGGAAAATAAAAGATCTCTAAATACTAACACCATATATAAGGCCTCTTTTCAATTTTTTTAAAATATTAAAAATATCAGAGGGAAAGAAGGGGTATTATGTCATTTATTTTCAATGTGGCAAGAAGGTCCACTGGAAGAAGAACTAAACCACCACAAAGAAGAAAGCGTAAGATTTAGGTGCATTCATTATAAAATGTATCTATTTCTAAAAATTTTGTATTATATAAAACTTATGGTAATCACATTTGTATCCAATTATAGGAACCAAGTAGGTTCAGAAGAGTTCCATAAGTTGAGGTGGATCTATGTGCCGCTAATAGAGAAAATCTTGCTGTAGTGGATATTAGAGACTACCACCTCACATTTGTGAATGGAATGGTATTGATTTTGAAAATTTGTTATTATGTGACCTTTTTACCAAAAGAATAATAATTTATGTATCTAACTTCGATATGGATGGATTTATTGTCAAATTTGGGAAAAAAAGTTTCTTGTTTTACAAATATATCATCTGTTATGGTAAAGCACATTTAAACAATTATCTTTATGTGTTGGATTACACAAACTAGGTAATTGCAATCGATAATGAAATGGGATATAATGGATCATATCACACCCAAATATTGAATCACCACTTAGTTCAAGTAAAAGAAAATAGCTTAACTAAATTATACCAGGATGGGTATTTAGATTATTTTGAACCAAAAAAACATCTCAAATTTCATACTTGTTTGTAAGGAAAAATAATCAAAGATATATTTAGTGGAAAACATGAAAGTTCCATTTAGATTATTTATTTAGTTCATACTGATGTGTATAGACCATCTCTAGTTTAATTAAGAGTTGGATACCCATCCCTCATAACTTTTACTAATGAATTTAGTAGATATGGATATGTTTACTTGATTAGGTATAAGTTGTATTACTTTGATAAATTCAAGGAATAGAATAATGAAGTTGAGAACTATATTTGTACCAAGATAGAGAAACTTTTCTTGGATAATGGTAGAGAGTATCCAAACCAAGAATTAATTTATTATATATGGGAGTTTGGGATATTATCCTAACTCACACCTCCATATATACCATAATGTAATGGTGTAAGTAAAAGGATGAACCACACTTTATTATAAATAGCGAGATAAATGATGAACCATACAAGTATTCCATTATCCTCTTGGGAAAACTCATTGTAGATAGTGGAATGAATTATAAACTAAGTGCCAACTAATGTGGAAAATCACATTCCATATCAGCTTTGGTAGAGAAGTAGACCTGTATTGTCACGTACACAACTATAGGGTTGCAAAGTGTTTTTAAGGCCTATTCAAGTAAAAAAAATAGAACCGCATGAAACTAAGTATATATTTATAGGATATACTAATGAAACTAGAGGATATCACTTATATTACCCTTCAAATAAAAAAGTTTTGGTTGATATAAGTCCCACCTTTCGTGAAAGGGGTCATATCTTTAAAATAGATGGTGGGAGTGAGATGCACTTCAATGAATTCATGGATCAAGATAAACATGAGTTAATATAAGAATATATTCCAAAAATCCCTGTATAAGAGGATGTTCCAGAGACACAAGTGTTTTATAAGAGTACAATAGAGGTTAAAGAACCTAAAAGATGTGTTTTTCTAGTCACTGAGGATGGTGAATCATTATTATTTTTAATAATGAACCTGTAACCTATAAGGAACCATTAAGTGGCACAAAATATTCCAAGTGGAAATACTCCATTAATTATGAGGTTTATTCCATGTAACAAAATAATGTATATATTTTGGTATATCCTCTAATGGAAGTAAAGAATGTTGTATGAAAATGGGTATTCAAGAAAAACCTGGACATGGATCGACATGTTAGTACCTATAAAGCATGAATGGTTGCAAAAGGTTTTAAATATTGTTAAGGAATATATTATGAATAAACCTTTACACTAGTTTCTATGATGAAATTCACCATAATTATACTTTCTATAACATATTACCATGACTATAATATTTTTCAGAAATATGTCAAAACATCTTTCCTTAATGGGAACTCTCAAGGAGATGTCTACATGACACAACCAGAAGGGTTTGTGGCTCCAAAGGATGCCAAAAAAGTATGTAAATTGTATATTCCCATTTATAGATTAAATAAATAATCCAAGTCATAGAACATTCACTTTGATGAATCCATAATATAATTTTGTTTCATAAATAAAAAATATGATATGTGTGTCTATAAGAGGTATATTGGGAGGTTGGTCATTTTCATAATAGTATATTTTGATGACATATCACTTAGTAGAAATTAAATATTATTATTTCAGTTCATTAGGATGTGGTTAAATACAGGATTTTACATGAAGTACATAGGTGAAGTAGCATACATTCTTGGGATAAAAATCAAATGTGATAGATCCAAGAGATTGGTTGGACTAATTTAAGGTACATACATTAACAAGATACTAAAGAGATTCAGTATGGAGGAATCCAAGATAGGATTACTACTAATGTATCATGGTATACATCACTACAAGAAAATGTGCCCTCAAACACATGAGGAGAGAAATGGGATGAAAATGACCCCATTCAAATATGTTATAGGTTTTGTCTTGTAGGTCATTTTTTTAAAAGGTTATATATTGTCAAATCCTAGAGTATAATAGGAAGATGTCAAGCTAACCCAGGATACCTCCATTAGATGGAATTCAAAAATATCCTAAAGTACCTCAGGCATATAAAGGGTTTATTCTTGGTTTATAGGGGAGGTAAAAATAGAGTCATTAGGGGATATAAAAAATTATAGTTTCTAAATAGATCAAGATGGTCTAAAATCACAATCAAGATATATCTTCACTCTCGATAGAGGTTTTGTGAGCAGTATGAGCTTAAAGAAAGTCATGTTCACTGATTCTATAGAATATTATAAATATATGAAAGATTTTAATGCATATAAATAAGAGGTTTTGATTCACAACTTCATCTAAAATCTTGGAATTTTTTCTAGTAGTAAAGACTCTATCACACTATAATGTGATAATGTTGTGGTGGGTGATTTTACAAGGGATTCGAGGTCACATCATTGGATGAATCGTATACTCTATAAATATCATCTCTTAAGGATTCATTATTAAAAAGGTGACAACACAATACAAATAGATTTTATATAAGATAATGTTAAAAAATCATTGACTAAACCCCTTTATCAGGAAGTATAAATACCAAATGAGAGTTTTCAAACTCAAATTTGTTGGTAATTTTTCTTAGTCTAAGTGGGATCCTACCATATTTTCTACCCTTGAACAAACTACTTTTTACTATAGTGTTCCATTTTATTAATTTTTTAAAATAATAATCCTATCACATATTGATTTTTCTTATTTATTAAATTAGTGTGATAATTTCCTAGAGTATTTGTCACATTGGAAAAGGTCATAAGTTATTCTCTTCTATGATGAGAACCTTGAAATGCTATGACAATATTATTAAGCATAGTCTTATAGTCATATGACATCATATTATCAAACATATATGATACATACTGGTAGGTTTTGGATACTCATAAGAGTATGAGACTTTATCCCATAAATTTATCACATAGTAATCTTCAATATGGGAGATTCGAAGGACATTCCCATAAGTAGTAATTAAAAATGGTTATATTTCATTGGATATTATTATATACAAATATGATTAATGATCCTTGTAATTTAATATTATTATTGATATATATCATGAGTCGTGTACTATGATGTATTGATGAAAATCATTATTCCATATGTTTATATAAAAGTAGGGAATATTGGGTGTGTCAAAAGTGATATGTTATTAATGAATAAATTGAGAATGTATTTTTATCTTCTGTATTTATTAAAGTTGATATCTCATGTCATTTATTAGAATGAAAATTTTGAACTAAATTTCATGGACATGGTTTATTGATGGTTTCATTCAAAGAGTTAAAGAAATTCATATCAAGAATATAGGTTTATGAAATGAGTATACAACTTACTTGATGAGATATTAAGACAAAGGTATTATATTACACAATGAGAATTTTTATGTGGTTGTCATTGTTGCGACATTAACTTCTTCCCCTTTAGTGCCTTTACAAGTTCTTAGATGGTTATATTGGACTTTAGGTGAACCTACTTAATGCCACTACATAAGAAATTTATAGGGTCATACACTTAGTGTTTCTACTCATCTCAATTAAATTCTATTTGAACTTAATTACTAGAATAAATATTATTCTCCAAACCATGGATTGATGATTATTCAATATTTATTGATCATAGGTATATAGTCACCATTTTATGTGTAGGTTGAATATTAAAATAAATATTTATCTATAAGACCATGAATATTAAAAATATTTATGAATTTATTGAATGAATAATATTTAGTATTCTAAGCTTGATGAATGTATAGGAAGTTTAGAATAAGTTTTCGAGTCTGATAGAAATGATATATTACATATCATATAAATTAATATTGATTTATTTATTTAATGAAATGATGTTTATTTTATTTTTGAGTTTAGAATATGTCAAGTAAATAATATTATTATTATTAATATTTATACATGGGGTGATTTAGGGATTAAGATAATAACAAATGCCCTATATGTAACTAATTATTATCCTACCTAGCTCTATAAATACATGATTATATAATTTCTTAGGGGGATAATTGGTCCTATATGATAATAAGAGACTATATAGGAGGATTTTATTGGATCAAAATTGAACCACAAAGCTATATTAGGTAAGGAACAACTAGAAAGAAATGGAATTACAAAATGAAACTGTAAAAAATGTGAGCTTATATCTTCCTCCTCCTCTAAATAATGAGAGAACAAGAATCAATACTTCAACCTCAAATTATTTTGTTATGATCAAAGGGAGTGAAACAAAATTATTATAACCACTACACTATCACTCAGAGTACCGTAGATTATGTTTTGAGATCATTATATAATGTTAGGATCACTACTATAGGGGTTGTTATTTGGATTATCTCAATGCAGTGATGGTACAATAGAATGTAGGTTTGAATAATCAATGTATTCTTTAAAAATATAAGTCAAAAAATATTTTATTCTTGTATTAAATTAATTATAAATTTAAATCGAAAGATCATATCTTATAGATTCATCATTATATATCAATTAATCTTTAGATTAATTCATTTTTCAGGATGATTATTCATCAGGTATATCTCAGATTATTTTTTGATTACAATATAAAATCTGAGTTGGATATAGCCTAATAAGAACATCAACTATGTTTAAAACATTCACCTTCCACATAGTGAAAATCTAGATTAGGATTGAGACTCAACTTTAGTATGAATAACCATCCATATTAATACAAATTTTCTTCCCACACTATCAAATATTTCATTTTGATATAACCACCACTTGGATTGTATCTTCCCCTTAAACTTATAATACTCACTTGACATGGTGTTTAAATTTAGATTTTTTTATAAATAAATCAATAAAGTAAAAAAAGAAATAAAGATTGAATGGAGATGAGATTCATAGTGGATTGAAGTGATTGTGTATGAGGGAAACCCCATGGATAATTTTAATACAATCAAGTGGTAAATATCCAATTCCCGTATATATAATAATTTATTCATCTTTATATCATTTAGAATTAATAAGATTAGTCTCTTTGTTCCCCTCACTCCATGTGTAGAGGATCTTCTCATATTTATTTATCAAATCTCTATAAGTTCTAATGGTGTAACCAATGCTCCATGAAATTTATAGGGAACCTAAAAAGTATTGATCACTATGTATGAGTTTGATTTAACTTCAGAAATATCGATGTTATACATAATGCATAAAGAGATTTTGGAATCCATTATAAGATATTCTACTTGGATAGATTTACCCTCCCCATAAAAGGCTGAGAAATTAAGAATGGTGGGTCCATGGTAGTCATAGATGATTTCACAACTATGCATGAAACCATGGATACAAGACCCATTTATGTTGATATTGAGCCCCTGAGATAGAGAGTTCCACTTCTCTTAGTTCCTTGCATCTACATTATTAATTTTAATCTCAGTAAAAGACTTGGGAATATAGATAGTGAGGGTCTGTGATACAATAATGTCCTTATAAAGGGAAGTAAGAATAGAGACCAATGTAAGGAACCTACATTTGATATACCCTTCATTGGTTTTGACATATTGGTGTCGAGATGCGTTATGATCCTCCCATAAAATGCAGAAGACTACTATAATAAGAACATTATATCCCTAATAATCCAATGACTCACAAAGAAGGTTATTAAAATTCATAACTAAAAAAGGTTCTAAGGAGTTATATCATCCATTGTCTCTAGGAAGGCCCATAAGAGAGTGTTATATGATGGTCACCCAATCACCTTTAGTAAATAAATAAACCACTAATTTTGTATTACTATTAGCACAACACCAACATCTGGAATTATGATGAATGAATTTATTTTGAATCTCATCATTAGTGGAGATAACCTAATTCCTAAAGTACCACACTAGAAAATTATGTTTCACTAGTATTGATTTATTTCATAGATTGTTTTCTCATTCATTGGAGATCAGCTATGTATGGATGAATATTCAATATTCAGAGCAACTAAAATGGTCGGACATGTAGGGTGTGAAAACACATAAGTTTTCTTCATTCACAAGTTTAATTATATTGTAAACATTTTTTTTGGAATATTTGAGGACTGCCTCAATGAACCCAAGATGGTAATTTGACCATCTGATATTTATATCTTGGACTAGACACCTTGGTATGTAGAGGGGAATCCCATACAATTATCTTTATATAAATTGATATCTTCTTTTCCAATGATCCATTAAGAATATTCCTATGGTTTGTTGATAGAAAGTTTCACATTACTCCATAGGTTAGAAATATTGTAGCCCTTAGACCAGGAGATAGGGGAGTCATTGTATTTTTTCCTGATGAAATTATCTGAGAGGGATTACCTTAAGATAATCTCTCAACCTAACATTTATTGTATGAATTTCATGATTTCATCAATATTATTAAGGGTGAGTTCAATATTATTTATAACTATTTTGGGTCCTTTCACATTGATAAAACATGCATTATAATTGAGTATATAACAAAATTCTACAAATTGATCCTTCTTTCGAATGAAAGAAACAGTATTTTCCAATTGAGAATCCTTCTTTTGATTCTACAAATTAATCCAAAAAAAAGTGGTGGATATGAGTTATTCCATTTGATAACATAGCACCTTGATAAATCTACCTAGTTATTATGTCACGAACCAGCCCGAGTCGACCCTGAACCGATCACCCGAGCTGGTCCGCAGTAAGTCCCGAGGGGCGTTCCTGATCCCCCTGGGATGGCAACAAGTGTTGGGCATTTAAAACTTCAATCGTTGGGAACGATTTCAGCCCAAACCAAAAATCAGGATCAAAAGGAAGAATATAAACTGAACAAACAGACAACACTAAAGACAAAAACAAAACTACACCACGACATACCTTCATGTGACCTCACGGGTCACCACCCAACTACAACCAACGTCGCTCTCTCACTGGGCGACTCAAGCCAGGAAAACCTGAACACAAGGAACCTGCAACTGAAATGGTAAAAGATAGGCGTGAGCACAAAAGTACTCAGTAGGTGAGCCCAACAACAAATCCCAAAACACTGCCAGTAAATAAAGAATCTACATATTCCAGGTTTGAACTACAATGTATAAAAGTAAGCTTTCATAATGTTTTACTTGAAAATCAAAACACAAGACTTTTCCCTTATTCTTTTTCGAAAGTTGGTTCCCTGCCATTAGTTTTAAACTCATTCTAAAAAAGCAAAGTGTTACATTTTCAAGTTTTACACAGAGAGAATAAAGTATTTTCATTTGAAAACCATTTTCCCAAAGTCTAACAGTATAAGATGTGAAGGATGACTGAAAGTAAACAAGCAGGGAAAACAAGTGCAAGTAAAGGTAAACAAGAAAGGAAAGCCAAGTGCAAGTAAAAATAAAATAAACCATAATTTATTAGCAATAACCATGGTTGATCCTAAACATCCCTAGAAAACCCCTGGACGTACTCGGGTTCATACTACCTGCTGGCATGGTACTCTATAGTCAATAACCAACTGGCCGCCCTAACAGCCAACTAGTGGCACGCCCCACAAGGCCTTACCTACCAAGGGGGGACTAACCCGTCTGATCGGGGTTAGCCAGCAACCATCACTCTATTCTCTAAAAGACGCTCGAGAACCCACGGTAGTTTTAATGATGTTGTGTAGGTGGAAGGCCCTCGCACGCGTGACTCATCTCACCGCACTTGCCAACCCCTTACACGGACACCGCTACACGACAACCCTCGAAGGGAAGTCCCTCTATAGAGATGCCCCATAAGTGCGTATATATATAAGTAGTCAGTTCACAATTAACAAAGTTCCAACCGGGCGGCCACATCATTTACATTTAAACCATTTAATATCAAAGCATTTCTAAATTATATGACACACGTCATTTCGTTGAAAACTAGGAACACCCTTAGAACTTCATTTGAGACACTCAAATCAGCATATTAAACCTGAAAGACGTTGGTATCACAAGTAAAAATCATTTTCCAATTTCCAAACGCACCCCAGTTTTATCAAGAGCCAAACGGGCCTTTAATCACTTTTTGAAAGAATAATATTTCTCAAATGAAATCCAAACTTTTAATCACGCGTTAAAGGAAAACATTTTTCAACAACCAAGAACCACACTTAATGTTTCCAAAAATCAAGTTTAAAGGTCACACGACACTTCCTCTAATCAAGGTTCTAAGAAAAAAACCATTTTCCATAAACAATTCACCTGCCATTTTACACACACCAAAACCGTTTCAAAACCCAATTCAACGTGATCTTCACATTTCATAAAGAACTCATTTAGAAATATCACCAGGAAAGTACACACCATTAAACCAATAAAAATACTTCCACTAAAATTCTAGAGATAAGCTGAGCATACCACCAAATTATAAATTACTACTTAATAATACTTTTAAATTTACTGAAACCCAATAAAAGACAAGAAATAAATAAATTCTAAATTTAAAGGCGAGTGCAATGGGAGACCTACCTCGAATCGGAACGAAGGACGACACAACGCAAAACTCACGTTGCGTAAAAGGGCGCACCGTATTGCGCCGTCAAACCGGTCCTAAAACAAAAGACCGTTAAACGGGTTCAACGATAATAATAATAACATAATAGTAATAACAATCATAATAATAATAATGTGAAAATAATAATGGTGATAACAATAATATCATAATAATAATAACACAACATAATAATAATAATAATGATATAATAATAATAACAATCATAATATGGCATAGTTATAATATAATAATATAGTAATAATAATAACAATAATAATAATATAATAATAATAATATTAGCATAACCACAATATAATATTAATATCAACAATATATTAATAATAACATAATCATAATGATAATAGTATATTAATAATAATAATAATGTAATAATATTAACATAATAATAATAATAACATAATATAATAATAATAATAATAACAATAACATAATATAATGATAAAAATAATAACATAATATAATAATACTAATAATAATAATAATAGAAAAATATTAACATAATAATAATAATAATATAATAATAATAATGACATAATAATAATAAAATAATTATTATATTATTAATATGATAAAAATAATAAACATTATATAAAAATAAGATTAACATAAAAATAACAAATAAAAATAAAAAAACTCACAGCACGGAGGGGGGTTGCGGAGCAGCGGGGTGAGGGAGGAGGCGGCAGGCGGGGTCGCCACGGCGGTGGAAAGACGGCGGGGTCGCAATGGCGCAGGCCGGAGGTGAGGACGGGTGCGGGCTGAGCTGGAGGAGGTCGGCTGGCCAGGAGGTTGGCAGGCCGGAGGTGCGCCGGCGACTGGGGACGACCTTGCAGGGGGGTGCGCGGTGTGAGCTGGAATAGGGGGGGGCGCGTAGAGTGTGGGAGCTGAGGGGAAGGCGTTGAAGGCCGAATGCCGAGAGTTCGGAATCGGCGGTGCCGGTCGGGCTGGCTGGCGAGGCAGGTGCGGCGAAGGGGGACGCCGGAAAAACAGAGGAGGCCTGGGGTCGCGTGAGGGAGCGGTCGAGGCCGGGGCGGGCGAGGTCGCCGGAGTTCGGGGTCCGGGTCGAGGGGACGTCGGACGTCGGAGAGAGCCGGAGGCGGAGCTGGGATGTGCATCGGGGCAAAGGCCGAACGGGGGTGCGGTAAGGCGGAGGGCGGTGGTGCGGTGCCGGATGCAGGAGGCAGGGAAAGGCGGGTCATCGACAGGGTGGAGCCGGAGGGCCGGGATGGAGGTGGAGAGGCGCGGCCAGACATCGGAGACTGGAACGGGAGCGGGGCGATGCGGTAGGGCGCACCAGGAAGAAAGTCACCTGGGCGAGGAGGGGGAGAAGGTGAGCGGGAGAGAGGGTGAGAGAAGAGGGAGGAGAGAAGAGAGAGGCGGCTACGGGAGTAGGGTTAGGGTAGGGTTCTTATACATATATATATATATGTATGATAAAAATAATAATAAAAATAATATTTATAATAAAAATAATTAAAATAAAGCTTTATAATAATAATAATAATAATATAAAGTATAATAATAATAATAAAACCTTATAATATTAATAATAATAATAAAACGTTATAATAATAATAATATTAAAACTTTATAATAATAATGATAATAATAATAGAATAAAAATTAGTTAATTATAATAATTATTATTATGACCAAAATACACATATATATATATACGCATATATAGACATATATATATATACCTATATATATACATATACACATAGATACAATATGTATATATATATATATACATATATAGACACAGCATATTAAAATATATATATATATATATACACATATATATGGACATATATATATACATATTTATACACTATAAATAACTACAATAATAATAACACAACTTTAATGGTATTAATAATGAAATATCAACATAAAAATTATAATATTTAAAACGCCGGGTGAACACACTGTCACCCGGGATGAACGCACGGTCACCGCTAACGATGCGGTTACCGCGCACCAGCGCGACACCACCAACGCAATTAATCTTCGAAAAATTTAAACCGGGACCAAGAAAGGAGAAAAATTACGGACATCCGCGGTCGGGGTGTGACAATTCTCCCCACCACAGAAACTTTCTGCCCCCAGAAAGTCACCAGGCCAAAAGTCGGTCAAGATTTAAGTCCATGCCCTAACGGAACTAAAGGAACCAGAGAGAACTGAGAATCTCGGGGATGACCTTACTCTACACAGGTCACACCTGACCGATTCAAGAGAAAACTGAGGTCCGAGATTGAGGGGAGAACACGAAGGGGTTCTCCCCACCACAAGAACTTAACTAGTTCGAAAACTTAACACCCAACACATACTATCACAAGAAGGCGGGTCCAGTGCGGGAACTCATAACCGATCCAAACCGACTCCTATAACACAATCAAAACAACACTTCCGTCGAAACGCTGAACACATGACTAGAGTCAACAACTTCAACACTAGGAAGAACCCACAGAAATGACTTAATCGGACATCGAATCGGAAACATGACCCATTTAAATCCACAAAACATGTCCACATCCGACAATATAACTACAACGTGGTCAACCCACACAAGGGTCAAACACACTTTTAAGAAGGACACACGATTCAGAATATTACATCCACGTGACAAGTCTGCTTGAATTTATCATAGAACAAGTCCATCGTCACTTTATAGAAAAACAACGCATTTACAACGCTGTTGAAACTTTAATAGCAGGAAAAACAAATATGAAAAGGTTTCTAATTGTTCTACCATCAATACGGAAAACAAAACCTGGACCAAGGCTTCACAACCCTGGGAACTCCTGACTGTGCGCGAGCTTCACCCCAAGACCTGTGGTTGGGGCTTTGATGGCTAAAGCATCTTCTGCCTCACAGTCAGGTACTGACATTATCCCATCACAGTGTCCTCTTCAAGTGATGCTTCCTGTAAAACTTCTTCAGATGACCCAGACAACCGCATCGATGACACGTCTTCGGAGGGTTTCGACAAGACAGCTTTAAATGCCCGAAACGACCACACTGAAAGTATACCATCGAACGATCTGATGAACTGGAAGCTGGGACCAAAGGGGATAACTCCTTAGGAACAGGTATCTCTAGCGCCTTTTCCTCACTAGAGGAGGAACTCTTACGAACAACAGGGGACACTGAAGTATTAACCACCCGCACACCGGAAACCAACTCAGCCAAGAAAGCTTTCTCCACCAGCTTCTCGAAACAAAGGTCTTCAGAAGGGAGGACTCACTCCTTGATCTCTGGACGAAGACCCCCAGTGAAAAGAGAGACCTTCATGAGCTCATGTGACGCTACCTCTGGAGAAAAGGAAATCAGTTCCTTGAAATGGTCAACATATGCCTTCACTATCCGTTGGCCTTGCTGAATATGCACAAGCTCTCTCTTTTTATCCAGCTTCACTTCCTCAGTTACAAACCATTGGATGAAAACTATTTTAAAGACATCCCGTGTCATTTCACCTTGCGTTGACGGTGGGGTAACCATCTTCCACTGGTCCAGAGTTGGACCCTCAAACAACCCCATAACTACACGAACCTTAACATTGTCAGGAGTTCCCAACATTCTAAAGATACACACCACTTCCTCGAGCCATTTCACTGCTTCTAACGGACCCTGATCACCATGAAGAATAGTCAAAGTCTGAGGAGGATCAAAAACTGGGCATGACTTATCTGAATCCTTAGAGACCTTTCTGGGTGGCATTTTCTGAGCGACATATAAAACACAAGACCAAGACCAAAATCAAACCTAAGCAACATCAATAAAAGAGCCTTCGTCAAAACAATCAGTACAAAGACCAAACAAACACAAACACAACCCAAAATAAAATCTCCTTTTTAAAATCCCCTTTTCATTTTAGACTTTAAAACCACCCTTTGTCAAGACCACTTTCCAAAAACCAATCCACTTTCAAACCAAAAACTTTCCAAAACTGTTTCCCCTCTAAAACCAATTTAGAAAAAAAGGTCAAGACTTTAATTTCAAATACACACCCAGGTAATCTCATGAACCGTTGCACATGTCTTCATCCACTGTCCAACATTACTCGCACCAACACGCATTTTTTTCCATGCATTCTCACACATGTGCAAACGTTCATAAAGAGGACCTGGGGTTTCATCCTAAATCATTCTTAACCAATTCCAAGCAAACAACAGATTTCCAAATCAAGATATTTCAGTTTTAAAACCCATTTCATACATTTAAGGTCTTTTTAAAGAAACCAGTCCAATTTTTCAAAAAACCTTTTTCATTTCCAACAATGTACTTACATAGACCAAAACAAAAGCAGTATCCAAATTTAAATCAACCACTGGAGTGAGGGACTAGTAGTCACGCTCAACCTAGAGACATGGTAGTGGGCCATGTCCCAAGTCAGTGTCGGCCACCCGGAGGAATTCAAACCGTGTACTTAGACTCCACATGGGTCACTACTCCATGTGAAATCACGATGTAACGTCGGTTTGCCTCCGTTTTCATCTCTCACTCCAAGACAAACCAGAAAGAGACAAAGACACAATTCCCGGACTACCCCTGGAGAATCGAGGTGCGGGACAGGCGAGGGTTCATGACTTCCTTCCCGTACCTACCTCTCGAGTCCCGACAGTCCTAATCTCCACCTACCAGATAACCCAAATAACAAGAACCAACCTCCTTTGATACCATTTTGTCACGAACCAGCCCAAGTCGACCCTGAACCGGTCACCCGAGCCAGTCCGCGGCAAGTCCCGAGGGGCGTTCCCGATCCCCCTGGGATGGAAACAAGTGTCGGGCATTTAAAACTTCAATCGTTGGGAACGATTTCAGCCCAAACCAAAAATCAGGATCAAAAGGAAGAATATAAACTGAACAAACAGACAACACTAAAGACAAAAACAAAACTACACCACGACATACCTCCACGTGACCTCGCGGGTCACCACCCAACTACAACCAACGTCGCTCTCTCACTGAGCAACTCAAGCCAAGAAAACCTGAACATAAGGAACCTGCAACTGAAATGGTAAAAGATAGGCGTGAGCACAAAAGTACTCAGTAGGTGAGCCCAACAACAAATCCCAAAACACTGCCAGTAAATAAAGAATATACATATTCCAGGTTTGAACTACAATTTATAAAAGTAATCTTTCATAATGTTTTACTTGAAAATCAAAACACAAGACTTTTCCCATATTCTTTTTCGAAAGTTGGTTCCCTGCCATTAGTTTTAAACTCATTCTAAAAAGCAAAGTGTTACATTTTCAAGTTTTACACAAAGAGAATAAATTATTTTCATTTGAAAACCATTTTCCCAAAGTCTAACAGTATAGGCTGTGAAGGATGACTGAAAGTAAATAAGCAGGGAAAACAAGTGCAAGTAAAGGTAAACAAGCAAGGAAAACCAAGTGCAAGTAAAAATAAAATAAACCAGAAGTTATCAGCAATAACCATGGGTGATCCTAAACATCCCTAGAAAACCCCTGGACATACTCGGGTTCAGACTACCTGTCGGCATGGTGCTCTATAGTCAATAACCAACAGGCCGCCCTAACAGCCAACCAGTGGCACGACCCACAAGGCCTTACCTACCAAGGGGGGACTAACCCGTCTGATCGGGGTTAGCCAAAAACCGTCACTCGATTCTCTAAAAGACGCCCAGGAACCCACGGTAGTTTTAATGATGTTGTGTAGGTGGGAGGCCCTCACACGCGTGACTCATCTCACCGCACTTGCCAACCCCTTACACGGACACCGCTACACGACAACCCTCGAAGGGAAGTCCCTCTATAGAGATGCCTCATAAGTGCATATATATATAAGTAGTTAGTTCACAATTAACAAAGTGCCAACCGGGCCGCCACATCATTTACATTTAAACCATTTAATATCAAATCATTTCTAAAGTATATGACACACGTCATTTCGTTGAAAACTAGGAACACCCTTAAAACTTCATTTGAGACACTCAAATCAGCATATTAAACCTGAAAGATGTTGGTATCACAAGTAAAAATCATTTTCCAATTTCCAAACGCACCCCACTTTTATCAAGAGCAAAACGGTCCTTTAATCACTTTTTGAAAGAATAATATTTCTCAAATTAAATCCAAACTTTTAATCACGCGTCAAAGGAAAACATTTTTCAACAACCAAGAACCACACTTAATGTTTCCAAAAATCAAGTTTAAAGGTCACACAACACTTCCTCTAATCAAGGTTCTAAGAAAAACACCATTTTCCATAAACAATTCACCTGCCATTTTATACACACCAAAACCATTTCAAAACCCAATTCAACGTGATCTTCACATTTCATAAAGAACTCATTTAGCAATATCACCAGGAAAGCACACACCATTAAACCAATAAAAATACTTCCACTGAAATGCTAGAGATAAGCATAGCAGACCACCACATTATAAATTACTACTTAATAATACTTTTAAATTTACTGAAACCCAATAAAAGACAAGAAATAAATAAATTCTAAATTTAAAGGCGAGTGCAATGGGAGACCTACCTCGAATCGGAACGAAGGACGACACGGCGCAAAACTCCTATTGCGTAAAAGGGCGCACCATACTGCACCGTCAAACCGGTCCTAAAACAAAAGACCGTTAAACGGGTTCAACGATAATAATAATAACATAATAGTAATAACAATCATAATAATAATAATGTGAAAATAATAATGGTGATAACAATAACATCATAATAATAATAACACAACATAATAATAATAATAATGATATAATAATAATAACAATCATAATATGGCATAGTTATAATATAATAATATAGTAATAATAATAACAATAATAATATAATAATAATAATAATATTAGCAAAACCACAATATAATGTTAATATCAACAATATATTAATAATAACATAATCATAATGATAATAGTATATTAATAATAATAATAATGATGTAATAATATTAACATAATAATAATAATAACATAATATAATAATAATAATAATAAAAATAACAATAACATAATATAATGATAAAAATAATAACATAATATAATAATACTAATAATAATAATAATAATAATAGAAAACTATTAACATAATAATAATAATAATAATATAATAATAATAATGACATAATAATAATAAAATAATTATAATATTATTAATATGATAAAAATAATAAACGTTATATAAAAATAAGATTAACATAAAAATAAAAAAAAATAAAAAAAAAACTCACAGCGCGGAGGGGGGTTGCGGAGCAGCGGGGTGAGGGAGGAGGCGGTAGGCGGGGTCGCCACGGCGGTGGAAAGACGGCGGGGTCGCAACGGCGCAGGCCGGAGGTGAGCACGAGTGCGGGCTGAGCTGGAGGAGGTCGGATGGCCGGGAGGTTGGCAGGCCGGAGGTGCGCCGGCGACTGGGGACGACCTTGCAGGGGGGTGCGCGGTCTGAGCTGGAATAGGGGGGGCGCGTAGAGTGTGGGATCTGAGGGGAAGGCGTTGAAGGCCGAACGCCGAGAGGTCAGAATCGGCGGAGCCGGTCGGGCTGGCTGGCGAGGCAGGTGCGGCGAAGGGGGATGCCGGAAAAACAGAGGAGGCCTGGGGTCGCATGAGGGAGCGGCCAAGGCCGGGGCGGGCGAGGTCGCCGGAGGTCGGGGTCCGGGTCGAGGGGACGTCGGACGTTGGAGAGAGCCGGAGGCAGTGCTGGGATGTGCGTCGGGGAAAAAGCCGAACGGGGGTGCGGCAAGGCGGAGGGTGGTGGTGCGGTGTCGGATGCAGGAGGCAGGGCAAGGCAGGTCGTCGACAGGGTGGAGCCGGAGGGCCGGGATGGAGGCGGAGAGGCGCGGCCAGACGTCGGAGACTGGAACGGGAGCGGGGTGATGCGGTAGGGCGCGCCGGGAAGAAAGTCACCTGGGCGAGGAGCAGGAGAAGGTGAGCGGGAGAGAGGGTGAGAGAAGAGGGAGGAGAGAAGAGAGAGGCCGCTGCGGGAGTAGGGTTAGGGTAGGGTTCTTATACATATATATATAAATGTATGATAAAAATAATAATAATAATAATATTTATAATAATAATAATTAAAATAAAGCTTTATAATAATAATAAAAATAATAAAAAGTATAATAATAATAATAAAACCTTATAATATTAATAATAATAATAAAACGTTATAATAATAGTAATATTAAAACTTTATAATAATAATGATAATAAAAATATAATAAAAATTAGTTAATTATAATAATAATTATTATGACCAAAATACACATATATATATACGCATATATAGACATATATATATATACCTATATATATACATATACACATAGATACAATATGTATATATATATATACATATATAGACACAACATATTAAAATATATATATATATACACATATATGGACATATATATATACATATTTATACACTATAAATAACTACAATAATAATAACACAACTTTAATGGTATTAATAATGAAATATCAACATAAAAATTATAATATTTAAAATGCCGGGTGAACACACTATCACCCGGGCTAAACGCACGGTCACCGCTAACGATGCGGTGACCGCGCACCAGCGCGACACCGCCAACGCAATTAATCTTCAAAAAATTTAAACCGGGACCAAGAAAGGAGAAAAATTACGGACATGCGCGGTCGGGGTGTGACATATTACAATCAAACCCACTTTTTACATTCTTCTTCTACATCTTTATTTGATAATCATTATTTTGGAAATCCTCTTCTTGCATGTTTGAACTTGAATTTTTATTATTACAGGGTTTGGAATATAGTATTTTGGTGAGAACCAGTAGGTCTTCTTTTATTCATCCTTTTATAACTCCTTTCCAAGATTCTTCTTCAATTAAAGGGAATATCTAAAAAAATCATATATTTCTTAATAACCATGATTTTCATAAGACTTTCTTCAGATTTTTTTTGTTCTTTATAATCCTTTATTTAAAACCTCATCCATATCCTGTTTGATAGGAATGGTCTCCTCTTATTAGATTAAGATGATTCTTCTTTAATATAATTTTTCTCCCTAAAAAAGGATATTTTGATCAAGACATAAAAGATACTTCATACATCTCCTTCTACTTTCTTCCCTTACAATTATCTAGTATGTTGAATCTGGGTTTGGGTAGACTAAATTTAAATCCTTCTTCATAAAACTCATATAATGTTTCTATTTCAAATAATATGAGATTATATAAGGTCCTCATCCTTGGTTTAACCTTATAAATTCCATAAAAACACTCATAACATGTTCTAACTTTCCAAAAAAGTAGCACTGTAATGCTATCTTACTTTGAGAACTTATTCCATTTGTTCTATTTGAACTATAATATAGTTTTCATGAACATGGATTAACATTGTTCTTGATGCTAGGCGAGTTTTCCACATTAGAGATTTTCGTATCTGTTTAATTCATCATAGTTTTAATCTCTCCCACAATATTTTTTATTTTGCAATCCTTCCCCTTTAGTTAGACTTCTAGATTCTCAACCTAAAAATTATTCTTTAGCACAGATAGTTTTCATCTACTTTTTATACCTCTCCTTGAGATCATACATGAATAATATTTAATTTTTCTCCATTTCAATTCTTGATTTTTCCTCATGAACTATTTCTTCAATTATGTCACTTTCCCCCTTTATATCCTTGTTTATTCTAGTAACATATTCCATTGAAATCATACCTTCCTTTATTAATTTCTCATTTGTATCTTCCAAATTTTCTATGAATGAATATAACTTCTCACTTTCAGCCTTTAAAAACTGCACTTAATTTTCGAATTATTGAATCTCCTCATGTTGGTTGCACCAAAAACTTCTATACATACCATATGATGTGGATGCTAAATCTTCAACATAAATAGGTGATAGTAAATCTATATATTCATATTTATAAAGTGAATATTTTATATGTTTCAAGTAAAATTTATATAATGAATCACTTTAGTTTACTTAGAGAGAAGTACCCAATTTTTTGATAGTATTATTTATGTTCTTTTTCCTTTATATTTAAAATAAATTAAACTCCTCTTTAACACATTTCACACACAAAGAATTAACTAGTTTATAAATATCACAAGAAAAATCCTGATTTTATTTTTTTCATTATAGATGTTTTCTATTAATCTCCTCTAAATATTTACATATATCAAAATTAATAGCATAATAAAAAATTATTTTATAAACTTCATCTAATGGGGATTTAATCATGATCTTCTTTGCCTTTGAATTGCCAATTATCTCACTAGGATTAGTCATGTTAGCATATTCTTGTATGAACCTCACAAACACTTTTCCATCAGCCTTTAAAAATAAATACATATCCATCTACCTTCCATAAAAGTTAGTATTATTGAAGAATGGTTTATTTAACATAGAATCCATTAGAGAGAGACAAGTTTTAAAAAAATAAGAGTGGTTGAATGAAAGTTCCGAACCTTTAGTCTAAGATTACATTTATTAGAGCCTTAGGTACCCTGAGAGGGGGTATGAATTAGGGTGTTACAAATTTATAGCCTTTTCCTTTTACCTTGTTTATATTTTCTTTTAGGAACTTTATCCTAGGTTAACAAGAACACTCACTCTACATGATTTCTCTTTTGAATGCATCCACATTACACAACATGAACATATAGAGAAATTTAAAAGATATAAAATTTACTTGGTTCACCCAAATGGGATACTACATAGATCACACACTAATGATGTGTTAATGTTCTAGGAATAAATACTACTCAAATTCATATTAAAAGGATTTGGAAATGCTCAAAATCAATCTAGATTCACTCCCTCTCGTTCACTCTACAAACTATTTATCTAAAGGATAAAGTTATATTATAGTCTTAAGGTTCTCTTCATGATAAATAAGGTATGATCAAATATTTTACACCTATAATTCATTATAGATTCACCTTAATCCACAATATGATTCTATTTTTATTCTTCAAGACATATAGAAACAAATCCTTATGTGTAAGTTTTGTGTATATACCTCTCTTATTCCCACAATAACACTCTTTTCCCCCAAATAATAATAATTTCAAACAAATGGAATTATCCTTTCAACTCCTATTATAATTTTTTACAAGAACCCACACTGCTCTAAATGAAGTAATGTAGTCTCCTACTTCATACCCTGAATCTTTAACAACCTATCAATTTAATCATAGAAACCTGTTATTTTTTTACACAAAGTCCAAATTTAATTATATATGTAGACTCATATCTCTCCATTATTTATTCTTCAAAAGACCATGTATATAAATTCAATGCCCATCCCCTTTTTTCTTTGAAAACATGATATTCAAATATAGCAAAGGTTTCTCTCCCTTCTCTTTTAGAACTGTTTTAAGTAATATTTATCAATATGGTAGACTCCATGGAAACATATCTAAGATATAGATAACATCACAATACTCCATAATATTCATGATATAACAAAGTGTATTCAATATTTTATGCGGTCAATGGATCATGAATAAATCCTCTAGATATATCACTAAGATGTTTTTTTTAATTTAAGAAAGTTTCTTTTTTCTTCTTCATAATTCTAGTTTTATGGGTGAGAGAACCTTTTCAAGAGTCAAATTATCAATATAAATAATTTTTGTTTATTTTTTGAATTCTAGAATACCTGGGAACTATATCTACATTTACGATATTTCTTCTATCTTCCTAAAAAACATAGCATTAAACATTTGGACTTCCATTTTCAAGCAACATTCATGAAACTTTTGAGAAGACCTACTTCTCAAGTTGTACTAAACATTTGAGGATTATTCATCCATATCCTTAACTTTATGAGTTTAACCATCCAATAATTAACCTCTTGAGTCCTCTCTATTAAACTCATATGTTTTTACTACACCAAGGATAATTGTTTTATAGTGAAATTGAAATACCCTGAGATTTTATGTTATATTTCTCTTCATTTATATTTAATTTATTCAATATCTTGAGATACACACAACCTAAAGTCAAAATGATATGTAATATAGTATATCATTATAAAAAAACTATTAAATTAGTATTATGAATAGTAAAAAAACATTTTTAAAAAAATATAAACGTTTTATATAAAAAAAATATTGATAAATAAGAACACAAATTTCAGTAAAGTCATTATGTGCTTAAAAATACATTTTTCCTTCAAAAATGGTTTTTATTTTTTTAGTAAATAAAATAATTAATTTCTACCACTTTTAGAAAATAATTTTGAAACAATAAAATTATTTTTTTAATTCATCATTTCAAAATTATCTTAGAGTTAATTTTTAATAATTTTTTGAAAAGATTGATTTTTGGATGAATATTGAAAAATACTGATTTTTCTTAAAAATGTATTTTCATTTAATATATTTATAATGATCCATTTTATTTTAAAATTGTTTTAAAAATAAAATTAGTTACTTTATAATATTAATAATTCAATTAAGTATATTGTAACTAATTTTATGTTGTATTTTTTTATAAAAAAAAGGTATACTTATGGAAACATTTTATCTAGAAAACATCATTTCGTCATGTTTTGTGGGTTTAATTTTAAATAAATTCTTCTAGTTAAAGGAATTAAATTTCCTAAAATGTATAATGTTTTTGGAATAATCATTTCCAAATTTTTTAATGATTCCACTTTCATTTTTGGTTATCATAAATAGTAAACATAGTAAAAAAAATGTCATCGAGGTTAAGGTTAAAAAGGATTTACTGAGGATTAAACCAAGAGATAAAGGTATGTTTGACTATTAAAATTGTATAAATCATATTTTATAGAAATATTTTAAAATAATACTATCTCACATTTTAATCTCCAACCATTTTGAATCATTTTTACTGATTATTACTTTACTGCATTTTAGTCTTGTAAGAAATTCCAAGTGTGTCCTCTCCCCAACTTATAAAAGGACACCCCTCATTTTTCTTATTTACATCACTTAGATCCATATATATCAACCAAACCATACCCAATTAACTTTTTAACATCCCTATACATGAATTATTATTTTTTCTCCTTAAAATACCATTACAATTATCCTTAATAAAGTATCTAAAGGAGGTCTACTGAAGAAGAGGTAATCATCCTATCCAAACTCTTTCATTTTTTATTCTACCTCATCTAAATATATGGTATTCATTATAAAATTGAAAATTAATTATCATAAATATACTTAAATTTTATTATGATTATGTAACCACCTTTATTCACCCTATTTTCTATCAAATTGTAAGTGAAAGTATTGTTTGTGTGTACCTCGGGACTACTACCTCCACATAGAAATACAATGCATTTTTCATCTACATATTTAATGGAAAGTTATTATGATGGATTTAGTGTTTATATACAATATTTATAACATAATTATAATTATTTAATTATTTTTTCTTATATATAAATATATATATTTAATTTCTCGTCTATTGGAAGATGACAATGTCACTCGTGCATACGTGTGGACTACCACATCCACAAAGTGATATGATTAATTTTTCATTTTAGATTTAAATAGGTGCTAAAAATGATATATTTTATAAATATATATCATATATATGATATAATAATTATTTTTTAAAGTTGAATTATTATATACCTTTATTTGTTCCATATATAAAAAAGTGAAAACAACATTCATGCGTACGTACATCCAACCATCTCCATAAATGATGTAATTCATTTTTTTGTATATACCTTTTATAGATAACTCATTATATAAATATATATATATAATTAATATATATTATATTTATATCTTGAATAAAATTATTTATATTATGGAACCATGATCAAATTTCAAGGACTGGAACTGCCAAACTAAAACTCTCATGAAAAATGAAAAAGTTAACACCTAAAAACGAAAATTTTAATAAGGAATTATAAATAAATACGTTTTGAAATTTTATATTATGATCAAGTATGAAATTATAAGTATGAACATTATTTTGGTATAAAACTATAATAAATTTAAATTCATTATATGTGAGTCTAGATAAATTTTAAAGCAATTCAAATTACAGGTAATGGATTTATGATGCAATCTCATTGTTTAATAATATTATTTATGATTAAGTTTTTGATGATGGAATTTTATAACTTATATATCAAGAATACCATGAATTTTATTCTCTTATGGTTATTTCTAGATATTAAATATTTTCCTTTCATTTTATTCTCTTCAAGAACTCAAGAGACTGAAAGAATGTTTTTTAAGGAAAATTGACTTTATTTCTCTCTTTGGTTGGGAATCTTATTTCTTCTGTATCTATGTTTTCTAAAATATTTTCAATAATGTTTTTACTAATACAAAATGATTTTTTAATTTATTTTTACCCATTTTTTAATTTTTAAGAAAAATTAAAATTAATCTTCTTGTCATTTTCCGAATGTGTTACTCTTGACTTTTTACCAAAAATGTGAAAGGAATATTTGTTTTAACATAAATGAATTGAACAAAATTTTCCACCATCAAGAAAACTCAATGATTTAAAGCTTAATTTATAATTATCTATGTTTCTTTTCAACTAAAATATATTCCTTAATATTTTTGAAATATGTTGATTGTAAATAAGTGATTTTAACATGTAATGGGTATTTTCCTCAAGAAATATTTCAGTGATATTTTAGATAAATTTTTCATCTATGATAACATCATTTGATATTAATTAAGATTTACTATAAATATGATCCAATTATGCCATACTAATTCTTTCCTTGGATGGTTTATCTTTATGATGATGAGATTTTTTTTAAACCCATCTATTTTCCATGGGTTATGCTATGATGAAATGTTGAAATGTTTATGAAACCCATTTCTTTTACAAGTGTTATGATATATGATGAATATTTTTTGATATTGTGTAAAAAATATGAATGGATTATGATTATGTGAAGGGTGGTCATAGAATTATATAGCCTTATAATGAATTACAAAAATATAGATATCTCATAATATAATAATGACCGAAATGGGGAGTAAACCCAATTCAATAAGGGACTTTATCCACAATGATAGTCAGGGGAGTGGACCATAAATAAGGTTATGATGGAATAGAGAGTGAACCCAATCCAAAATAATAGTTTTGGTAGTGATCATTGACTAATAAAATGATTTCATATTATTATTTGTATTCAATAAACTTACTTCTTATGCCAATGCTACACTCTGATGGATCGTGTTCTTTAATTCCCTTGTGATTCATGTATTATAAACAACCATGCTTTATAATATGATTCAATATTATTATATATGATGTACTGCGTATGATTTTCAACTGTTAATCTCATTTTATCATACACTTATGGTCATGTTATATTTAAGTGATCATTAATATCTCCATTTTTTACCCTTATTGAGAATCTGATCTCACCCTTCTTATGTTTCCTTTCCCCATATTATGAATAAAGGATCTAAGTATGAAATGTCTAAGAAGGGGTGGTAGTTATGAAGAACTTAATGGGAAATGATATATATCTATTGTGAACAAGTTGTTTATGTATCAAAGTTTCTAAAGACACTAAACCTATATTATTCTCGCATGAATCGTAATATTATATACTGAATATTCATCTAATAAGAATTAATATTTATGTATGAAACATATGGGTCATTATAGTTGGTATCAAAGAAAGTTTTAGTTACCTTTGGAAACTAAGATGAGAAAAAAATTAGTGAGTAACCTTAGGATAATTCTATGTAAGGGATAATTTCATAAGTTATGGTAAATAAAAGAGTGTGATTTTCCTATAAAAATATCCCTATCTGGATAATACAAGTGGGTGTGGTTTTGGAACAGATTCACATAGGGGAAATAACCTTGAAAAGAGTTGGTTGAGTATATCTTGTTCATTATTCTAGTGTATGGTGAGTGTTCCCTTACAGAGCACCTAGTTTCCAACTATAATTATTATTTCTTACACTATGCTTTTTGGTTTTGGTAAATGGATGGAACCCTAAGGAAACATGTTAATGATAAATATGATCAATAATGAAATGATTTTTCTCCTGGGTAACCAAATGTTATCAAATCTAGAATAAAAAATCATACATATATTATTACACAACTTTATCAAGCTATGAATCATGATAAGATTGCAAACAGGAAAAAGAGGGAATGATATTCTATTGATTAATTCATGAGGATAAATACACCTTATTTTAGTGGGTTTATTGATCCACCATTTATTGAGAATTGGATAAGTAACATTGAAAGATATTTCATGTTCTCTGGTATTTAGAACATGAAAATTTTATTTTATCTATTTATTATTTAGAAAGTGGATCATATCAATGTTGGACTCTTATTAAGAACATAAATCAATAGGAATAAATTGACTCCATATAGTGGGATGAGTTTAAGATACTATTTTTAAATAATTACTTTCCTTCTATTCTTCAAATGAAAATGGATAAGTAATTTCTTGATCTAAATTAGAAGGATGATCAATCAAATAGTACCTATGAGGAAAATTTTATAGGACTTGTGATATATGCTTCTATTATAACCATCCAACCTGAAATTAAGATTGATCAATTATTCATTGGATTAAAACCAAGTCTCCAAAGGGAATTATCCATAAGAGACTTTAGTATCTATGAACCAATCATTAGACATGCTATAAAAGAAGAGGTATTTCTCCTCATGAATTAATCAACCATATGATATAAACACCCTTTTAAATAGGAATTAAGAGAATTTGTTGATGTATTTTTTGAAAACACCCTTTTACATGAACTAATCATTCGACATGCTATAAAAGAAGGTTTTATTTTTGTGAGTAAATAAAACAATTAATTTATAAAAAATTTAGAAAATTTATTTGAAAAAAAGAATGTAATTCTTTAAATAATCATGTAAAAATATCTAAGAGATAATTTTTGATATTTTCCCAAAAGATTATTTTTTTCAATGAATAGTGAAAATACTGATTTGTATTCAAAACTATATTTTCATTTAAAGAAGTTAGAAAGTTAAATTTTGTTTTAAAATTGTTTTAAAAGTAAAATTAGTTTATTTTTGTTATTAATAATTCAATTAATCTCATTGAAACTAATTTTATATTCAAATTTAATATAAAAACTTTTAATATTTAAGAAAACTTGTTTTTTTCTAAAAAACTACTTTTCATCTCATTTTGTGAGTTTAATTTTAAATTAAATTCTACTAATTTTGGGAATAGAATTAGATAAAATTTATTCCATATTTTTAATCAATAGATAATTTTTTTTTAATGAGTCTGATTTCTTTTTTTATAATGAATAGAATAAATTTTTCACTAGGTTAAAATGAGTTTATCGGGGGTAAAATCAAGAGATAAGGGTATGTTTTCCAATTAAAATTTTCTAAATCCTTTTGTATGGCCATATTCAGACATCATAATATACATAATATTAATATCTATCCATTTATAATCATTTATCTTGATATTGAATTTATTATATTTTAATATTTTAAGAAATTCCAAGTATGTCCTCTCCCCCACTTATAAATGGACACCACACCTTTATCTTATTTACACAACATTAATCAGTATATATTGACCAAATCCTTCTCAATTATATTATAAACTTACCTATACATAAATTATAGGTTTTATTATTCTTGAAAATACTATTTTAATTGTCCTTAATAAAGGATATAAAGGAGGTCTATCAAAGAAGAGGTAATTGTACTACCCAACCTATTTCATTTTATTTCTTCTTATAACTCCTCAAAATATGTTTTATTCGTCATAAAATAATAAATTTAGTATACTAAATATACTAAAATGTTTTTATGATTATTTAACCACCTTTATTCACTCTCTTTTCCATCAAATGGGAAGTGAAAGTTTCACTGGTGCGTACCTACAGACTACCCCCTCCACATAGCAATACAATTCATTTTCCATAACCATCTTTCATGGATAGTTATTATGATGGTTTTAATTTTTATATATTATATTTATGAAATATTTATTTTTATTTAATAATAATATCATATTTAACTTCTTTCTATATCATTTTTTTGGAATACGGTAACATCGCTCGTGCGTACATGTGGACTACCACATCTACAAAGCTATGTGATTCATTTTTCATTTAGGATTTGCATAGATGGTAACAAGGATATATTTAATAAATATATATGTTATATATGATATAATATTGGTTTTTTAAAGTTGTATTGTTATTTAATTTTCTTTCCTTCTATCCATCAAAAAGTGAAAAGAGCTTTCACGCGTGCGTATGGCCTACCGTCTCTATAAACATTGTAATTAATATTTATATATCTACCTATTATGGATAAATATAAATATATATATATATAATTAATATATATGATATTTATATAATTATTTTAATTATTGAGATTATGGAACTCTTATCAAAGTTAAATGACTGAAACTTTTGAACTAAAACACTTATGAAAAATGAAAGAGTTAACACCCGGAAATGAAGATTTTAAGGATTTGTTAATAAATTGATGTTAAAATGTTGTAATTGAATAATATATGATATTATAATTATTTACATGATTCTGTTATAGATTTAATATATTTAAATTTAGTATACAAGAGGTTAGTTCACTTTTTAAGCAATTTAAATTTGAGGTAAGAGATTTATGTTACAATTTCATAGTTTTTTGGGATTGTTTGTGATTAAGTTTTTGATAATGAAATTTTATGACCTATATATTAATAATAAAATGAATTCTATTTTATTATGGTAATTTTTAGATATTACATGTTTTCCTTTAATTTTTCTCTCTTTAATAACTCAAGAGATCAAAGGAATGTTTTTTAAGAAAAATTGGATTTATTTCTCTCTTTCGTTAGGAATATATTTTATTCCATATTCCTATTTTATAAAAAATAATTTTTTTAAAAAATATAAATTTTTTGTTTAAATGAATTTTTACCCATGATTAAATGTTTAAAAAGGTTTAAAATGAACCTTATTTCTATTTCTGAATGAGGTACTTTTGACTTTTTGCCTACAATGTTAAAGAAATCATTGTTTTAATATACACAACATGAACAGAATTTTTCAACATCATGAACACTCAATGATTTGAAGATTCCTTTAAAATTTTACAAGATTCTTTTTAAAGAAAATTTTTACCTGAATATTTTGTAAATATATTGATTTTAAATATGTGATTTTAAAATGAAAAGGGTGTTTTCCTCAAGAAATATTCTAGTGATATTTTAAGGAAAGTTTATATCTATAATGACATCCTTATATGTTAATTATGATTTATTGGGGATATGATCCAATGATACCATACTTATTATTTATCTAAATATTATATAATTATGATAGTGAGATGTTTATGAAACTGGTTTATTTTCCATGGTTTATGTTATGATAAAATGTTGAAATGTTTAGGAAACCTATTTCTTTTCCACGGGTTATGATATATGATGAATCTTTTATGATATTGTGGAACACATATGAATAGATTGTAATTTTGTGATGTATAAGACAAAAATATTATATACCTCTAATAAATATAGTAAATATAGATATATCATGATATAATAAGTACTGGAATGGGAAGTGAACCCATTTTATTAAGGTACTTTTTCCACAATGATAGTCTTGAAAGTGAAATTTGAATAAGTATGTGATGGAATGGGGGTGAACCTACTCTTCTATAATAGTCTTGGTAGGGAGCCTTAACTAATTAAATTATTTTCTACTTATATATTTAATCCAAAAACTTATATCTTATGCCAATATTATTCTCGCATGGCTCTTGCTCTTTGATTCCCTTGTGATTCATGCCTTATGAACTACCAACATTTACAAGATGATTCAAGATTATGATCTATGATATATTAGGTATTTTTTTCAATTGTTAAGATCATATTATCATACCATTCTGTTGATTTTGTGTTTAAGTGATAATTAATATCTCCCTTGTTTACCCTTATTGAGCATCTGAACTTAATCTTTCTTATGTTTCATTTCCACAGGTTATGAGGTTATTTGTTAAGTATGACATGTCTAATAAGGGTTCTAGTTATAAATAACTTAGTAGGAGATTATGTATATCTCTTATGAGCATGTTTTTTATGTATCCAAGTTTCCAAATACACTAAACTGATATGATTATGGTGTGGGTCATAATTATATGTATTTAATATTCATCCAATAAGATTAAATATTTATGTATGAAAAATATGGGTCTCTATAGAAACTCTATCCTTCATGTTATGTCTTTATGTATCATCTCTTTTCGATGATTATTTATAATCATCGATCCTCAATCTCTGTGGTGGGGAAGAATATTCATGATCACTTCCAGAAATGAAAATCCATGACATCTCAATATGAATTCATGAAAGAACCCTTATACTAGAGGATGAAGATAAGAGTAACAGCGGTGTTTTAGTCTTTCCACATTCTTTTTAAACATGAACAGTTTCTGCTATATAAAGTTGTCCCATATCAAACTAACACTTATGAAACCACTTGGATATAAAACAGTACACACTAAGAACCTTTGAAAAAATATCTTAGGAATTAATCTTGTATGGTGGGTCATATTCCACCCCACACATGTTATACATTCTTACTTCACACATGCTAGTGTCAACCCACACTAGTGTTCACCTTCAAACTATCGTCTCTGGAAAACTTTGGTCATTGTAACTTGTTTCCTCTTCTTGAGTTCCTTACTCTGACTATCCCACTAGAGGTTGGCCATTTTTTTTTACAAATTATTCATTATAAAATTAATCAAAATAAAACTCCTCTATGTATACATATTTTTTATCCATGAAGAACCAAGATCAACCCTTCTTCAAATATATCTTTTTATTTTTTCAGGATAGTAACTCAAATTAATTTATCCTTAATAATTTCAATACATCTCCATGAATAAAATTATCCTCATCTGTATATATATATATATATTATAATTTCATTACAATTCCACCATGAAATTCCCATATAATGAATATAATTTCTCCAATCATCCCTTTATTTGTAACAACTTCCAAGAAACTTATCCAATAGATATTCAATTCACTTTCAATCAATTATTATATATTGTCAAAAAATCAATCATATCCAATAAAATATCAATACATTCTTATATATTGTGACAAAATCCTAACATATAAACCCATAGTTACAACAATAATCCACTTACTATTGTTATTTGTATCCACAAAAGCTATATCAGAAATAACAGTTTTCTCTTTTATCTTAAACTCATTCTCTTTCTAAGAAACACTAGAATGAGTTGTGATTTATGTTGGTCTCTTATAATTTTATTCAGTACAAAAAAACAGGACATATTATTCTTTATATAATTGGTAAAATCTATTTCTCAAAGTAATTTAATTGGATTGACTTCAATCCATTTTTCTATGTCTTCTGTAGGAAAAACTTCTAATTATTTTCTAACAGTCAAAATATTTATACCCAAAGTAAGAGGAATTGAAATGATATCCATATAATTAATTTTTATTTCAATATAAAGGATATGTTTTAATTATAATTTATTTAATTTTAATTGATTCTATATTCAAGTAACTTTAAACATTATCACAATGAGTCATTGTGTGGCCTAAGTAACCACAGAATTGGAACATTATTAAAGGAAATATCGTTTTTAAACCATATCTATATATGTACCCTAATTTTGTATAACTCCTTATTTTATAGTAGGTCATATATAATTGATAACTTTCTCCTTATATATACTTCCCTTTTCTTTTTAATTTTTTTGTATTTTATTTTTTTATTTTATAATCATATCCAATACCACTTTTACCCATGAAATTGGGTATTTGAGCTCACAACACCTCCTCAAAACTTATTGTGCCTCATTTAATCCTTTCCTTTAATATTTCATCCCATAAATTTCCAAACTATACCTTATTACCTAATATATTTGTTTTTATTTTATACTCAATCTTCTTTCTCAAAGATACAAATTCCTTTTTAGGTGATTCAATCTTCTTAGATTTTTTCTTGATAGACGTATTAAGATCATCATTGATCTTAATCTATTACTCAATATTTAAGATGTAGTTACCTACTTATTAAAGTTTTAATTGATCATTTACATTTTCTTCCACAAATTTTTATAGAATATTAATTTCTTCTTCAATATCATAAACATAACTTAAGGATTCCTTTGAAATTCCTCTAATATTTATGTTATTCTTTCTTAATTGATCAAAAACCTCAAGGACCCCTTAAAATTCAACCTTGAGATCAATAAATTAATTTTATTAATCATAATATTCTACTAATTTTTGTGATTCCTCCACTATATCCATAATAAATCTTATATGTTTTAGATAAACTCGGTTTCAACACCTTCTAAAGGATCTTCCATGGTGTCTTCTTCATCTTTTCTTACTAAAACAATTCTCTGAAATTTATTTATTGGATCAAAGTTTCTTTTTGGGGATAATTTTTTTATATGGATTGAAACTCATCACCATATCCATCAAATAATTTTGGACACCTATAAGCAACATGACTAATCTTTCCACAATAAAAATAGGCTAGGGTTATCTTACCGTCAAATATTCTTTTTCCTCTCTTAAACTTCCCTTACCACAAATGATAAGAAACCATCACTAACATCTTCTTTAATTTAATTCTCTCAAATATCTTCCTTATCCATATATTTTAATTCCATAACAATATAAAAATGTTATAAAGCACTTTCTAGCTTCACTCACATTTCATATGTTACCATTTTTCTATATAGATCATCAAGAGATAATTCCCCAATATTTACTTAATCAATTGACAACACTTTTGGATTATAAATTATTATTAATATCTATATGGTTCCATTTACTATATGAATATATATTATACCATGACTAAGTACATGAATAAACACAAAACTTTGATAAGATGGTTGAATAAATTATCAATATTTTCACTTGAACCATATTCAAATCATCAAATCTTTTATGATGGTTCTTCATCTTTTCCTTCTATAATTTTTTTTAACCAACATAAATATGATAATTATTTTCCCAAATTCCATTTTTTTATATAAAATTTATTACCTTTATGTATATCATATTATGAAATGATATCAATAAAAAATTTTAAGCCTTATCATCATCATTCAACAATTTCATGTATGATTTCATCATTGAAATTTCAACAAAATCGCTTACTTAAATTTAATGAACTATTACAGAGTAAACATAAATCCCAAGATATAATAAATGTGATCAAATTATATTCTTTAATATATAATAATTGTATTCATAAAATAAGGTTACTCCCTTTTCATTTATACTATTCTTCATGATTACAAATTCCTTACACAAATTCACTGAGAAATAACTTGTAGATCTAATACAATTTTTTCAAACCTCAGGTCCCATTTTAAACTCTTAGAGGGGGTAAACTGGGGTGAATTTTAATTTCTTCTTATCTAAAGTTTAATAGTATTTTTCCTTTCATTTTCAAAGACACTTTGAATCTATCATAATGATCACACAAAAGCACAACCAAATGTAGAAAAATAAAGCATGGATATAAATATTTTACTTGGTTCACCCAAATTAGGCTACATAAAAGGAGTAAATATCAATGATTTCTTGATATAATAAATAATAAATACTCTATTTTTTTGTGATTAAAATCATTAGGACAAGATCATTGATCATAAAAGTTTATTGGTCTCTTCCTCTCTTTTTCTCACTATTTTCCGATATGATTACACAAATAGATAATTTAAACATGAAGTTCAAACTCACAAAGATAAAAATTAATATATAAAACCAAAAAATATGGGTGTTATCCATAATTTTATTATATAAAATTTCTGATCTACACTTATTTTCAAAGAAAATATTCAATTTAAAGCTTGTTTTTCAATGGAATTCAATCTAATCACGCTTCATTCCTTAATTCTAAATATTCAAGAATTTTTGTAATTGGTTCACTCTACTTTTATTCATTCAAATATAATTTATTCCATATCTTACTTATTTTATTATATATAGAAGTTTTTAATATATACTAGGAATTTTGAAAATGAAATTAAAATTTTATATTTTAATCATCTTCTAACTTTCTCTTCATTAAATTAATCTCTTTATTTATTTCTAATGGAATCTCCAATATAGATATTCAAATAAGTAATTAATGGAAGTTTCAAAAACCTTTAAACCTTTTTTAGGGAGTAAATTGATCAATTTTATTTGAATTATACATATTACATAAATCATATCATGGAATATTTTATTTCATCATGATAGGTTGGTTCCTTCCACTTTTCCTAATTTCATCACGGTGTGATAGAGTGTTTTACTACCTGATCCTGATTTATGTTGCTAAATATCCCAATGATTAACTTTCATAGACTTGATACTTTTTATAGAGTAAGCATCATGTAGAAATTCATTTAATCATGGAATGACCTTTGTATTGTGATGTGATCAAATTTTATATATTCTCAATCTCTAAACTAGTTTCAACATGATTCACATCCAAAATGTGGTCATATCCAAATAGGAAACACTAATAAAATTATCTAATGTATCTTCAAAAAATGAAATCCTTCCCACAACATGACTAATATGTTGTTTCAAATTTTTGGAATTATGAAACCTTAATTATTGCATATAAATCCTTAAGTATGATCCGTAACACTTACATATCTTCTATGGAAAATAGTTATATATGGAAAAAACCTTACATATCCTAGATAAAAAAATTATGTATATAACATTTCTATTTTCCTACAACTTTACTCACAGTATGATCTTTTTTCTCACACCATCACTTGTAAAAAAAATTTACATATTGGACTTTTATATTTTCATATAACTTTACTCACTCTGTAATCATTATGCTTGGATCATTTCAAGATCCTCCAACTACTAAAACTTTCATAGTACATATCCATCCAACTTAAATAGACTCAAAAATTCTCCAAACATTTAAAATACTTCAAATATCTTTTGATTTATAGAAAATCCAACATTAAAACCTATAGTTGCAAAAACAAGCATAATAATCAATGATAACCCAAGAAAATTTAATTAATCAAATCGAATGGGTTAACCAAATGTCTTGATAAGTGTAAAGGAGTGAGGTGAGTGAATTTTCTGTTATTATGTAGGAGTGTTATTCTTGTAAATACCCAAAAGTATTCACTATTGAGAGGTCTACCTTACCTCATGTGTCTCCAAAATAGATCAATAATGGAAGAGATATTTGTATGAGAAAAACATCTACCAAAAAAAATAAACACATTTTTATAATGTTATTCCTTAGTATTTAAGTTTACTCAATTTTAACATTTTTTTTTACTATGGTATCTTGTATTTCTTTATTTACCTAAGTAATTTGTTATTTAAGTGTACAATTAAAATTAGTTTTATTAGATAATTTATACCAACTAATTCTAAAAATTAAATCTAATTCATTGAATAAAAATACAATTTTTGTGTAAAAATAATTTTATTACAAATGCATGTAATGCGCAAACCCCTATTTTAACCTTAACCGTGCTAATTAATTTTAACTATTTTCACTAATAATTATGGTAAAACATTAAGTTGAACTTATTATGTAATATAAATTATTATTATTCTAAATATGGAATCAATTTTTCAAAATTCATCTCATAGACTTGGTATAATATAATTTAAAATTAACCCTACAGACGCGATGAGAAAGCAGATTTTTAAAGTGAAAATGTTCAAAAGTTTATAATATTTTTGTATCAAAATTCAATATGAAAAAGATTAAAATGACCTAAAAGGGATTAATTTTTATAAAACATATATTATTTTACCTTAAAAGAAAATAAAAATATAATTTAACATTATAAATTATTTAAATGAAAAGGCAGTTTTCAAATAAAATTTAGTATTTTCCACTATTTATCAAAAAATAAAACTTCTCAGAAAAATCCTGAAAATTAATCCTAATATAATTTTTATATTACCTTTTCCAAAATTATGTTTATTTTTTCATATAAATTTTCTAAAATTTTTAAAATTTTAATTTTAAATTATGTGTGACAAGCACGATTAAACCCTCCTTTTGGAAAAAACTATTTTTCAGAAAATATTTCCTTTTTCTTTTAAATAGTTCTCATTTTATTGATAATAAATAGATATTTAATAAAAATTGTAAAATATATATTTTAATAAGTTATTTAATCTTATTCTTACACACTAATTTAATGTCTAGGTTATAACTATTATATTAAATAATATTATTAATATTATATTGGTGTGTAGTAAAACTCAGTCTTACATGTAATGCATGATTTCGAAGAAACTCGTTGTTGCATGTAATGTAGGATAACCTTAGTGTTTCATGTAATGAAATATATTTAATATATTTAGATAAATATATCATAAATCTGGGTGAGTTACAATCTCATCTAAGTTTAATGTTCTGCGTCGTTTATGTTATCAAACATAATTTTTTTCTCTTAAAAATCAGGTTGTTGCATCCCCCTAAAAAAGTTTCATCCTCTCAATTTAAAATTCATCTCAGAAATAAAAGCCTAGCTATGTGAAAATACCATTTTTGTAAACACGCATTATAAAAGTGGTTAACAAAACAACCTCTTGACAAGAGATAAAAGGATGTACAAAGGTCATCTAGAATACCGTGTAACTAGGTTTCCAAGTAAGAGAACATAGGTGGGAAATGAAGATATCGACATAGATGAAAAATATAAATAATTATATAGAGTGATTTAGGTAATTTATCATAATTAATTGAATAATCAATGGAAATATGAGGGAATCAAAACCATAAATATTTTATGATTGAAAGACCATCGGTTCATCAAAATTGAAGGTACTAGGATAACATTTTTGTTTCAAGATCCTTTTCCTAGAGTTGAGGAATTATTTTACCATCTAGAATAAGTAAAATAGAAATATACTAAATTAAGTACTATAATTTCATCCTTTATTAAATTTCCACCACAACCTTATCTTTTTCTCCAAACTATGAGTATTCAAGATGAATTTTTCAAGCTTGAAGCACTAAAATAAACTTTTTAAAGGACTACATAATCCCTAAAAGCATAACAAGATATTCCTCCTATCCTTATACATTAACCAAAACCAAAAGGGTTATCACATAGTAAAATAAAAAACTTCATTCATTAATCTACAAATTTCAACAGTAATACCCAGATTTCAAACCGAATTATTCCATAAATAATTATCCTTAAAATTCTTCAAACATTTCCTGACTAAGTTTAAAACCCAATGATTAGAAGGATTTTATTATATACTATTCAAAGACAAATAAATTGTTATTCCTAAAATTAAATACCATATGTTTTTTAAATAACTATAATCTTTACCTATAAAAATTTCATACTAAAAAGGATATCACTTAGACCAGTGGTAGGTGTGAAACCCTTATTGTCCTTCGGTCTAGGGTTTAAGCCCCACTGCCTTACTAGATGCGAGAATTTTTCACCCATAATATGGGTTGTCCTTTTTTTCTTTAAACCGAAAAAACAATTCTTAATTAAATAACACTTCATATTGACCCTAGTCATTATAAATACCTCAACCTAATAAAACGTCTCCAAAGTTTTCATTTATAACATCAAAAAATTTACTACTTAAAACCCTCCAATGAGGTGTCTAAGACTTTGAACTTATGATGGATATTAATATTATATACCTATGATGTTATATATAACTCTTACAATATTCTCTCAATAAAATATCAAAATATCTAAGGTTATCTAAATGTTTTCTTTGACACCAAATATAATAGCCTATAACCCACACTCCGGGATTTGGTACTAAAATTTAAAACTTCACATTTCCATATTTGATGACAATAATTGCGGCCCAAACTTTTTCCCATCCAAAAATTACAACATCATAAGGAAAAATTGGATCACTTATATCCTAGGGGAACTTTTAGGTTTAGAGTTTTAAAGAATTAACACAAACTTTTACATAAACAATTAACATTATTTTAAATGATTATTTATCCCACTTCACTCGGATTTTATTTTTCAGACTAATACATCATCATCATCTATATGAAATCCCTTATAGACATAACTCATTAAACATCATTATTTATAACCTGGTGAAAAGGAAACATAACAAGGGTGATCTCAAATGCTCAATAATGGAAATTTAAGAATTAATAAATTAATTGCATTAGTGAGCATAAGAAAAGTATAAGGTTATGATGACATAATAAATATGCATGATTATAACATAAAAATATTTATACCCATCAATACCTAGAAAATCAAACATGAAAACATATTATGGGGCTTTAAAAAAGTAAATAGTCATAATGATAAATAATAATGAGCCATTTGATAACAATATTTATCAAATGAAACATCATAAACCAATAGTAAGCATAGATAAAACATATTGGAATCTTAGAATATCATCTTCATAAAACACTTACAGAACCCTTATAAAACCCTTACAAATTTAAATAATCACATAGAAAAATTCCAATATAATTCTACAGAGAATATAATCATTACCCAATGCATTTAATTAATATCTAGGTACACCCATAATATAAGCTATAATGGTCTCACTCAGTGCTATTTGGGTGCACCCATCATATATAATGTCCAAGAACCACAATATGAATAAAATACATATAGATTTCATCATAAAACTCATATAAACAATCATTATTATTTTATAACCAGATAAAACCATGGAAAAGAAATGGGTTTTATGTAAATATATTTGAAACATGATTAACTTGTGGAAAATAAACAAGTTCCATAACAATCTCTTTGAAACACGGTTAACTCGTGGAAAAGAAATGGGTTCCATAAAAATCTATTTGAAATAATATTAATCCATCCAGAGAAATAATAATGATTGTATCAATACAACATATATCCATTGGATTAAGAATGAAAGGGTTTTTCTAATTTATTAATATAAATACCATTAAAAATCATTAAAAAATCTTGAGGAAAATATACATTTCATTTTTAAAATCACTTTTTAAAACATAAAAAAATTGAAAATCATTCTCTTTGAAAACTAATTTTAAAAACAAAGAATTTATAGAATATTAGGAAAAATAATTCTTTTAAAATAACCTTATAAACTTGAAAAGTGAGCTTCAAATAAATAACGGTCATATTGGCGGGTAAATACGTACAATCTGTACATGTTAAACGAATATTCCTTTTGCATTATTAAAAGTTTATAAAAGTGCCTTGATCAGAAAATGACAAAAGGATTAATTCTAAAAAATTTAAAAAAATAATGGGTAATAATTTATTTAATAAATCATTTTCAAAAGGTTTAAAAACACTTTAGAAAATAATTTTAGGAAACGTGGTTTTGAAAGAAAATAGATTTTCGACCGAAGGGAGAAATGAAGTCGGATTTTCTTAAAAAAAATCTCAAACATTTTAAGTACAAAAGAGTTGGAAAATGGTAAAATTACTTTAAAATGTCATGAATAACCTGAGGATAATATAATTAAATATAATTATAGTATTTAATCATACATAATCCCAATAAATGATGAGACTGTAACATGACATAAGTCTCAAAGTAAGGAAATTATTACGAAAATACATTACCACATTGGTAACATTGAAACCATAAACCCCATGAAAGAGATATCCTAAAAAGATAATTTAAATCACCATAAGTTTCATTAAAATTATCATAAAATAAATTCATGAGTTTTATATACACAATGAAACAAAAATAAGTGATGAATATGGTATATATCTCGTAGAAATAAATGTTAGACGAGAAAAAACCCTTACCTTGGGTTAGATTTGTCACACTTGTTCTATATCTTACTGGATAATTAACTTATTTTAATTATTTAATTTCATTATAAACTTTTTAAAGTTTATTATTATTTTTAATTCACTTTTTAAAATATTTTATATAATCACTTAATCAATTAAGTCGGTGTCGGATGTTTTGACAATATTTGGTTTATGTGTCAAACCGACCTTGGTACTTTGAATATGATCAAAGAGGTAATTATTTAAAAATATATAGAAATAATAATCATGACATAATTATCCTATTTATACATTGATAATACTTTTAAACCCAATCAATAATGATGTTTATGAAAAATGAACTAATGTTATGATCATGGAGACGGTAAGTTGTACGTACTCATTAGTAACATTTCCATTTTTTCAATTATCATGTGGAAAGAAGGTAAGTAACATTTACATTTCCAAAATGATCATAATATAATAAAAACCATATTATTTAACTATATATACTTATATATATCATTCTTCCGAGTTGGTTATGAAAAAATTAATCACATCGCTTTGAGGAGGTAGTGGTCTACAAAACCACGAATGACATTGTCATTTTTTTCAATGAGTGAAAAGGTAAAAAAATAAATTATATATTATTTTTAAATAATGATAAATATGTAATTAATATCATAAATATTTCATTTATATCATATATATTTATTATCTTTACCTTTATTACCTTCCATGTAACATGTTAGTGAAAGAAGAATCACATCACTTTATGAGGTGGTAGTACACCATAAACATGAGTGACATTATTGTATCCCTTATAAAATGGAATAAATTTTTTTTATATTATATAAGTACTCCAAAGGTATGATTATATTATCCAGTAGTCCTCCATACACATGAATTATGATTTCATAACCCATTTTTTTAAAGCTTATATGGTTATAGGTCATACCCTTAACATAAAACACATCTCATTATGTGTAAGATAATTATTTTATTATATCAGTGTGTTATAAGAATAATTTAAGTGGGTCGATAAAGAAATAAAAAAATGCTCATTGATGGATGTTACCTCTTCTTTAGGTATCTTCTTTTGGTTTACACAAAATCTCTTACTTGGTTGGATTTATATGAAAACTACGGCTTCTAGGATGAGGAGGGGAAGTTGGGAAGTGATTTTTGTAGGTTTTTTTGATCCAAATGTCTTGATATGTGTTGAGGATTAAAGTGAGTGAATTTCCTTTATAATGGAGTATGAGTGGAATTCTTGTAAATACCCAAAAGATTTTACTATTGGGAGGTCTCTCTTACCTCATGTATCTCAAAATAGATAAATAATAGAGGGGGTGGTTAATGTGGTCAATAAAAATATCCACCACACAAAAATAAACACATTATTACAATGTAATTCCTTAGTCTTTAAGTTTACTCAATTTTACCCATTTTTTTTTACCATAGTAATTTGTATCTTTTTATTTACCTAGGTAATTTATCCTTTAATACTATAATTAAAATGAGTTTTATTAGATAATTTATACCTACTAATTCTAAATATTAAATCCAATTCATTGAATAAAAATCTATTGTAAGTGTAAAATTAATTTTAATACAAACATGTGTAATGCGCAAAACCATGTTTTAACCTTAATTGAGGTAATTAATTTAAACTGTATTCATTAATAATTATGGTAAAAAATTAATTTTATCTTATTAGATAAAATAAATTATTATTATTCTAAATATGGAATCCATTTTTCCAAATTCAACTCAATTAAGTAGTAAATTTTAATTTAAAAATAATTTTGGAGTCGCGATGAGAAAGCGGGGTTTAAAGTGAAAATATTCAACAGTTTACAATGTTTTTATATCAAAGTTAAATATAAAAAAAATATAGTGAAATAAATTGGATTAATTTAAATAAAATTTATATAATTTTATTTTAAAATAAATTCAAAATATAATTTAACATTATAAATTATTTAAACAAAAAAGTTGTTTTCAAATAAAATTCTGGTATTTTCATTATTCATCAAAAATCCACCCTAAGATAATTTTGGTATTCCTATTTCAAAAAATATTTTTATTTTTTCATATAAATTTTCTAAAATTGTTAAAAATTAATTTTAAATTATGTGTCCAAAGTATTATAGAACCATATTTTAGAAAAAACTATTTTTCAAAAATCATTTTTTTCCTTTTGAATGATTATAATTTTATTTATATTCAATAGATAGATAATAAATATGTGTAAAATATATATTTTAATAATTTATTTAATACTATTCTTAACCACCAATTTAACAGATAGGTTATAACTATTATATTAAATAATAAAAATATTATTATTATATTGTTGTCCATTAAAACTCAGTTTTGTGTATAATGAGAACTTTTGAAGAAACTCATTGTTTCATGTAACGCAATCTAAGATTGGTGTTGAATTTAATTAAATATATTAAATATATTTGAATAAATATATCATAAATTCTAGAGGATTTACATTTTCATCTAAGTTCAGTGTTCCATGTCCTTTATGCGATCAAACAAAATTTTCTTCATTCAAAACTCGGGGTGTTACACTTAAAGCTTGTAGTATTTCTATTTACTTGTTTTTATGGCCCCATTATACTAGTATTGATCATATGAAGTGTATTATTCCTTCATATTTAATGAAATAATTAAAAAATTATTTATTTTATACTCATGTTTTATTCAATATAAAAGAATCTAATTTTATTATGAAAACATATGATTTATAAAAAAAGAATACATATTAGAAATATAGGTTATTACATATAAAGTATAAAAAAGATTATAATTGAAACTATTTTTTAATATGTATTGTAAATTTTATGTAAATGTAAATTTTATGGAATATTATAATTTTATTTCAACCCAAATCATACCACCCTTTAAATTTCTTCAACTCACCATGTTAGAATCTTTAGAAAACCACAAGTTAGGATGTTGATGGTGGGTTGAATTTTTTTTCACTCACTTAAGATGAGTTTGGAGAGTTTTATCCTTAGATAGAAATGATATAACCCTTTTCATGCCTTTAGTTATTGCTTAAAGATATCCATCAACTACATAGAAGGATAATTGGCTTCAACAAAAATAGGCATCTTCATCATTATTTTATAAATCCTTTTAAACCTATAATAATATAATTTGTTATGGGATTCATTTAAAGTTATTAATTTTATATATATATATATATATATTCTTTAAAACCCCTCATTATAACTAATATCACATGCATACTACTACAAATGATATTCTTATTTCATTCCTAGTGATAGATTCCACATAAGTATAATTTTTCAAGTGTCATAATCATATTTTATGACTTATCACTATATCACATATAGATCTATATCCATATCACATTTTGTGAGGTGATTTTAGTATATATTAAACCTTTTAGGTGTTTATGGTTTGAGATAAATGGAAGGTTTCAACTATTTTTTCTTGTTGAACTATCAAGTGGGTTTCTTCAGAAGGACCAAGGGAATGGTGTAGATGAGATAAAATCGAAGAGGGGAAAGGTTGAGTATAAATTATTATAGGCTATGAATATTCACAATTTTTTATATCCCCCACTACCTCCCTCTATAGGAACCCCTCCTAGGCCGGTAGTGAAGATGCAGATGACCCCTGAATCCCTCCTCTAATAGGCCATGGGTTGGAGACTAGCACCAACGGTATAGAATTCAAACAAATTAGAGGAATTAACCTATTTATATGAATAAGTGACAAGATTATATCCACTAATAAACTTAAAACCATCAATAAATAAGCAATTCCAATACATTAATGTAATTTCATAAAAAGATAAAAACAATTGGAAATACCAAAATAAAATTCTAGGTAGTAACCATGAACTCCAACAACTCTTGAATAACCACTCCAATCTAGTAACACCAAACTCAATCACTAAATAGATCCTACCGACCTAAAAAATAGTTAATATACATAGGCTGCTCATATAGGTCTAATCTGTTGGATCCTCCCTAAAACATCTTGTACAAAATGTGACAGAACCATACTAAATCCTAGACAATAAAAATTTAAACCAACTCATAACCAAAATATGTAATCTAAACTCATTCTCACCAAGACTTTCCCACCAAATAATTCATACAAGTAAACATATCTACATCAAATCATATACATAAGAAAGTTATGTTACTTCTACTTCCCCAGTAGTTTTTCACTCTCATGCCCCAACACCAAACGTCTTGTGCACACATCCCTTCCATAAGTTATCCTACACCCCAAGCATACATAACATAGAAACCTCTCATCTCCCACATCATGCATCCATACATCATCACATACATAATCAAGAGTAACACTGAAATCCACTACAGCCTTGGTATCATACATTATAACTCAATCCATTATATTCCATTCAAGTAAGCCTGTAGGAAGCCACAATTACTACAATCAAAATAAAAGTATGTGTTATAACCTTAAGCCTCTATATCTCATACATACATGTATAGTGAAACCATGATCCATCACATCCCATGTGGGAACATACACTTACCTCAATCCATCATAGCCCGAGATATGCCTACACATAATGCTACTTCTGAAGGGAGAGTGAGGAGAGGGAGAAGTCAATCATTTGTTCCCTTGACAACCTTGATGTTGGGGAAAACACTTGGAACCAAAAACATTTGTACATCGGTTGCCTCACCAACTTGAGTGGGGGATTATATAAAATTAAAAAATATATTAATATATCATGAAAACCCATACGAAGGTAAACAACCTAGCCTTAGACCTAATTGTAGAAATCTTCCCACAGGACACCCGACAGCCACCACTAAGGCCTAAGAACTAATATCTCATATATTCACACACAAAATAAGATTCAATATTCATTAATCATTTACATTTAGTAATTATAAATTAAAATCCATTCATGAATCCCATTTCAATTTCAATTTTAGATAATTCATTTCCTTAAAATTCAACATGCTTTATAATTCACATTATAATTTCTAGATTTCCTTCCCATTCTCTTCAAGAATTCCTTACAACCATACATGGTTTCTATTTAACATATAAATCATTTTCTACAACAAAAACACTCATACCATTAGTTCATTTATATTTTCATTTATGAATCCATGATCCAAATATTCCATGACACAAATTAAAATACCACAAATAAGATTCAATCACGGTGCATAACCTAACTATAGCAGGCAGTTGTAAATCACAATAAACAATAATCTGACAACCAGAATTCAAAATCCATCATCAATAAATATAATAAATACCTACTCACAACCCATAAAAACCAACTAAACAACAACCCAACATATAAATTCAAAAAATAATAAATCCCCACTCTTAACCTGTGTCATCTAACCCAACATCAAACTCATCTCAGCAAATAATCAACAAGAAAGTCTCACTCTCAACTCATGACATTTATCCATTGCCAAATATCCCAACCACATAAATTGAAAAATATTCACAAAAAGGTTTTAAACAATCTAAATCACATAGATAAAAACAATTTATTTTCATCACACAAACGTAAGGGGAACCAAGACCATGAATCTAAGGCAAACGCGCCTTTAATAAGAAAAGATGGGCTCACAAAGCTCTAATAATTTATCTCTAGAAAAAAACCTTTTCATTACCATCATCAATTAACTGATTAATTGTGAATATATTCAAGAAACAAGAACCATATCATTAGTAAGTAACAACAGCTAAGAATTAAGAAAATAAGAATACTCAAGAACAATTTAATATTCAACAATTTTCAAGGATGAATATAAATCAAAGTTCACATGCCTATTTCATTAATCACTTTATATTTAACAACTTTACATTATTTAACCAATTTTAAGAATATCAATCAATCAATAAAACAATAATAATTATATAAAATATATAGTACACTATCTAGTAAATAAAAAAATGGTACCATCAATAAGGTATCACCACATGCAATCACAACACCCTTATGATTCATTATTAATTCCAGCTATTATATTTGTTAGGTTCATTACACTATTACCAAGAGAAACTAAATCATGGTAACCCCAAACTTGCATATAAATAAGAAGAATTCAAGAATTATATTCTTCTAATGAATGATTTGTTGATTGCTTTACAATAAGAATGCATATAATACATGATCTAGAGGTCCAAATCACATGAAGAGAACCCAAACAATTTGAAAAATGGACAAAATTGTATCTATTCACCACAACACCACCAAAATGGAACAATACCATGTCCATATACTTCTCTAGGAAAATAAAAATAAGAAACAAATAATAAAAGATGAATAAAATCACATTGGGTGAATAATTCTCAATCCTATGAAGGTAGGGATTTAAAATCATTGAAGGGGGAATAAGAGTTTCAAAAAACACACCTCTAGTCAATAGATGGTTGAGATAAAATAAAGGGTTATGAGAGAAATAAAGTGGGAGTAAAGATTTATAAATGGGTGTAAAAACACATGTTCATGGTGTGACATACCATCTCCACATCATGATTGTACAATAAAATATTGATTCATGACATGGAATCCATTGTCGCACCATAATGGGTCAATCTCCACCAAAGATCTAGAATTTTCACCATAAATCCTCCAAATATCACTCATTAAAAGAATATTCAAATTCTACAATATGATTACATCAAAGAAAGGTCACATCATGGACCTTGTTTTCATGCCATAATATACCTAATGCAGAGGAACCCAAAAAATAGCCCCCAAACTTTGTGTCGTGATAGGCATGATCATGTCGTGAAACTCATCCATAGAAAAACCTCACCATTGTGCAAAACAACCACTTCCATGAACTATCTCATTATGTCATGAAACCAACCTATAACACCACCTACCATCTTCAGTTAAACCCCTGCACCATGAACCACTCAATCACGGTACGTCCTACCTGCTACCAATTAGAATTTCAGCTCAAGCACCACCCTTCTTCCTCAATCCTCCTCAAAGCACCTACAAAACCCAAAACATTAAAAGTAAGGGTGCAAGAAAAAATAATTGATAACATTAAATACCTCTCAAACAATTCTAATCCTTAATAATTAAAAAAACATTAAGAAGGAAAGAGAATGGGAAAAACAACCACCCAAAGAGATACTACTCAAGGATCTCACTATAATAATAACATAGGCCACACATTAGGGAACGAAGTGCACAACTATACAACACCATCCATCCTCACATAATTCAACAAAGGGAATGCATATCATTAAAGAAACATAAATCATAAAATAACTTAGGATATTGAATGTGCATATATGATTCCCACTCCCAAGTTCTCTTCTCTAATCCACTATATCACCACAGGACACAAACCAAGAGAATATCATGCCCACACAACACCTTCTCATGGATATCATGAATCTCAATAAGAAAATCCTCAAGGATCACATTGTCTTAAACACTTAGATCACCCTAATTATTAATGTGATAATTTTCAAGTATATACTGATGAATCTAAAACACATGAAAAAAAACATGAATCCAGCTCATATATGGGTGGAGTGAAAATAGATATATAATTTCTCTAACATGCACCAACACCTCATATGGTTTAAAAATTTAGGGATAAATCTTAATCTGATGACCAAACATTTTCTTTCCATAATGAGAAAATACCTTCAATAATAAATGATCTCTAACATCAAAATCTAGAGGTATCCTAATATGATAAGTTTAAGACTTTTGAAGATCTTGTATTACCTTAATTAACTTATGAATCACCTATGTCGTCTATGTCATGCTCTACAAAAATTATAGTCCAAGAACACCTAACTCTTCAACCTCAGTATAACACAATGGAGATCAGAAATTTCATTCATACAATGCTATAAATAAGGCCATACTAATGATAGAGTGGTAAGTATTATTATAAGAAAACTCCACTAAGGTTAAGTGCCTCACCCACAAACCTTTGGAATCTACAATTCATGTGAAAAACATGTCCTCTAAAGTTTGAATATTCGAATATATCTTATTATTCTTATGTGGATAAAAGATGGTTATAAGGCATAGATAAGTTGTAAAACCATGTTGGAGACCTCTCCATACTCTGGAGGTGAAATGGGGATCATGATCAGATATAATCATCTTTGAAACCCCATGAAGCCTCGTCACCTCTTCTAGAAAAATCCTTGATAAACCCTCCATTGAGTTTGACTCATTAATCACTGTGAAGTTAGCTGACTTCATCATATAGTCCATGATCACCCATGTAATGTCACAACCACCTTGATATCATGGAAAATTAGTGATGAATTCCATTTATATGTCCTCCCAATTCCTCCAGGGTACATCAAGTGGATAAATTAATCCACTAGAAACAAGATTCTTAACCATCACCAGCTAAAAATACAAACATCGAGTGAAAACTCAATAACCAATTTCTTCATTCCTAACCACCAAAACTGAACTCAGAAGGAATAATATATATTTACCACACTAGGATGTTACTTAAAAGTTAAACTATGGAACTCAAGTATAAAAAGATCATGCAACACCAAAGGAACAAATATCATCCACTAAAATTACACTATATATTGATCATTATCAGACCATCTTGTAGGAGAATTACCATAAACAACTCGATCATACCAAACCTCTACCACAGAATCCCCTATTTGGGATTCCTCTACTAGATTTACCAAATATGATTACACCATCACCTAAAAAAACACCCTCTAATATCAACTACCACCATATCAAGGTTCATAGAGCTCCTCCATTACCTTCAAAACATCACCAAATTCACATACAACATCACTGTTCAACTTCCTTCTCAAGGATTCAGCCACAAAATTCTCTTTACTTGGGGTATAGAAAATCTAAAATACATAATCTAATAATAATTCCTCCATCATCACTGCTCAAAATTCAAATCACACTGGTATAAGATACACCTCAAGATTTTGTGATCCTTGGAAACTCTAAAGCACTTGTCAACAAGGTATTGTCGCTAAAACTTCAAGGTAAACATGCCCAGAGTAATCTCAAGGTAATGGTATCCTAGTTACATTCATGAGGATATAACTATAGAGACCCACAAGAGATAACTTTTATTTGTTACATCATCACATAACCCAATCCAAGGTGCACATCATCAAAATAAACTTTGAATGAAATTTCCTCCTCTAGAAACCAAATAAATGAAACACTAATAATATTCACCTTCAAATACTCGTAAGTAGCCTAGAACTAGTTATTCCACATGAAATCTCGATTCGTTCTATTCAATGATTTCATAGAAGTCACAAGCTGAGAGAAGTTTACTAAGAACCTCTTATAATATCCCATAAGGCCAAGGAAGTTCTACACCTATGAAATGTTCATGGGGGTACCCAAGAAATAACTATCTTAGTCTTCAAAGGATACATGGATACACCACATTGAGAAGAAACATGCCTGAATAAATAAAATTCTAAGGCATAGAACTCACACATCGTTTTCTTCAAAAATAGATGATGAAACTAAATAAATCCGAAAACAAGTCAAAAATACTCTATGTGATCCTCCTCATACACTAATACACATGGATGTCATCAACAAAAACCACCAAGAACTGATCAGTAATTTCAGGGAAAACAAAATTAATTGATCCCGTAAACATGGTTGGACTGTTCATGACATCAAATAGCATTACAAAAAACTCATAATTCCCACAATGACATCTAAAGTTAGTCCAATAGATATCATTATCCATCACTCACATATGATGATACCATGATATTCAATCGATATCTGAGAACTGGTTAGCTCCCTTAAGTTAATAAAATAGATCACCGGTCTATGGGAGAGGACAGTGGTTCTTTACTGACACATGATTCAAGTGAAAATAATCGATAAAAAATATAGACTTCCATTTTCCATCTTCACAAACAAAATAAAATCACCCCAAGGTGGCACACTAGGCTAAATAAAACCTCACTATAGAAGATCAACAATCTGAATCTAACACTCTAGAAAACCATAAGGCACCATTCTATATAAGGAAATAGATATCAAATTGGTGCTTGGTTGTAACCCTATCTCAAAGTCAACCTCACATTGAGGGGTTTGGGTCTCAACCAATTTTATAAATAAATCAAGGTACTCTTATACAACTGTGATAAACTCCACTAACTTGTCCTATAATGAGAACAACATCAGCTCAGACACTAAAGAATACAATGACTCAAAATGACTATGACCTATCTAAAGGTATTTATTTCCAAAAAACACAGTATGACCTCTATCAGAATCATAGAATATGATGCACCTCCTAAAGTAATACACAATATATTGTACTAAATACAACCAATACATGTCATGGATGATGAATTATCGATGTATCTTCAAATATGGGAAATCTCCCCATGAGTGATAATACCAAATTATTAACTCATGATCTTTGAAAACATCATAGAATCTATCTCAACCTCCAATTGGAATAATCAATAATAAGGGAAATGGAAGACTCTCCACTTCAAGCCTCAGGGCCTGTACTAGGGTGGGTGAAACAAAGGAGTATATAACTCTTGAATCAAACAATGCATACACTCAAGTAGAATATAAGTAGATAATACCTCACATGACATTTGAATCACCTAGTGTTAGAAACTCTAAGGAATAGATCAAACCATGACTTTCTCAAAAAACTCTCAGTCCCTGATAGTAACCATCTCCATTACCATATTTTTATCGTTCTTCCTAACGATGAGGGGAATAATGAGGATTTCAAATTCCCAAATAATCCCCTATATATTGGTTAAAATTTATATCACCTTATTTATACTATTACTTTATAGAAAATTATTGCAACAATTGAGCCTAAAGAGGGACTCCAGACCCATACTGGCTACCAAGGAAGGCTAGGCACTCAAGATTCTAATGACCACAGCTACCATAAGAATAAAAAATTATGCCTAATATTCTGGAAAGGGTATTAGAAAGAACATACCCAATGAAATGGGATGATGAAGACTATAATTGAATCCTTATTTTTAGAATATTGTACTTCCAAGGAAACTGAGAACTTTTAGCCACAACTCTACTCAATGGAGAGTCTTGGAGGATCCCCTCTTCTGATGATCCAGTACTAGATAGCTATTGGGTTTGGTTCCCTAGAACCAAATTCTAGGTAATTTATGATTACATGTTTTCATTTTCTTTAATATTAATAAACTTAATATCAAATCATGAGTATTCTTCTGTATAACATAGTATGTGATAATTTTCTAAGAGTAGATATCACACTGAAAATTTCATAGTTGTTTCTCATTTTGATGAGAACCTAGAAGTGCCATGCCATTATTATTAAATATATATTATATATCTAGATGATATAATTTTATTGGAGAAAAATTATATATACTATCATGGGAAGAGACTCATAGGACTTTGAGGCACTTTCTTAGGGTGTACTCCCTTAGTAATTTCTAGCGCATGAGATTATGAGAACATGACTTTCCAGTAGGAAATCCAAATTTATATCTGTCATTGGATGTTCCTATATAAATTTTTTTTCATTTATCCTTATAATTAATATTATTATAAATGTATATCATTAGTAATATTCTTTGATGTGTTGATGAAAATTGTGGCAACATATGTGTGCGGTGAGGTAGGATATGTTAGCTGCATCATGAGTGATATTGTATTGATAAATAATGTGAGAAGGGACTTTTACATTATATTATTTAATAAAATTTAATATATTAGGCCCTTCTATGGGAATGTACTCGCCTAAATAAAATCATGTACATGGTGTTCTATGGGTAGGTTTAATTTTAGAAATTCAAAGAAAGAGTTATCGAACACATAGGTTGATGACACCAGCATACAACCTACTTGATTAGAGATATTGTGATTGTAGGATTATATTAAAAAAATAAGAATTCATATGAGGTTTTATTACATTGTGAATGTTTCTATATGCTGACATTAAAATTTAGGTGGTTCCACCTAATGCTATTGAGGAATAAAACTAATGGGTCCCACACTAAGTGTGTCTCGAATCCAAGTTAAATTCTATATGAATTTTACAAGTTAGAATATATATTATTCTTTCTTTGTGGTTTAATAATTATTCGGGATTGGTTGAACACTAGTATTTAATCATCATTTATTTATAAGAATAAATATGTGAATTAAATAATAATAAATATTTATTCACAAGATTTAATGAATAAAATATTTATTATATTTATCAGCAAATAATTTTGGGAAATTTAGTTATTAAATAAATGGTCATTATTTAAGGCCTGATAAATATTGAAGAGGGTTACACACTAAGTTTAATGGTTATTCTATGAAATATATGTTAAATATCATTTAAATAAATATTTATTTATATATTTAAAATGATATTTATTTATCTATAGGTGTTATTCATGTTAAGAAAATAATAATAATATTCATATTATTATTAGACATGGGGTTCTCTAAGAAATAAGGAATTGAATAAGGTCATATTTGTAATTACCAAACCTCGCATAGATTTATAAATACCTAGTTATATTACATTCCATGGTTATAGATATGTCATATACAACAAATCTAGAGAGAATTATCTCAACCCCTAGATAAAATCATCTCAACAAAGTGCTCAAGAACTAGAGAAATCATCCTCATCCTTTTCTCTCAAGCCTTCATGAGAATGAAAATAATCATTAATTCATGAATATATTCTTAATATGATCAATGAAAAATAATTAAAATGATTAGAATCAATTGTTCTAGCACCTGGTTATTTTACATTGATGTTTTGAGATTTTAGAGCATATTGGGATCACCACTAAAGGGATTCTAACCTTGGATCCTATGATGCAATAATGGTATAATGAGAGTGGCCTATTGATTCATCAATAAATAAATAATTATAAAAAAATGAAATTATCAAACTATCTATAAATAAACTATAAATTATATGTGATTATCATGTCCTATTGTTTCTAGCATTCTTAAAGTCAATTAATCTTTGATTTAATTCCATCGGTCATGATGTTCTTAGTCATGTATATCTTGGAGTATTCCTCAATTATGATAAAAAGCCAAGTTGGTTATGACCAATAGGTAATTTCGATGCTCTTGGAACCTACAAGTGGTATTATAGGGGTCATATAATTAATATATAATTTTTTACTAATTTTTTATTCAAAAAAATACTTTTTTGATGGTTTCATTTCGTGACTATTAATTCTTTGAATCTAAACATCGAAATCCTCTCTTACATTATTCATTATTTCTCATATAACAAATAAAAGGTTATATTAACATAAAGAACATGTAAAGACTTCATCAAGAAATTCCAAGGGTTCTTATCGGATAACACAAGATTACATGGTGTTTATCCTGAATGTACACATCATGTACCTATGTTCAATGCACTAGGATGACTCATGTTAAAAGTGGTTCATCATTCATTAACTACATGCATGATTCATTTAATATACACTATGTGTGGAGTGGACTAGGTTGGCATGTGGTTTTACTGGACTACACACTATAAAAAATGACTTATACTAATAGAAATTTATTAATAAAAAAACATATGTTAGTAAAAATGAGAATTTCCAACATATGTTATGTTTTTTTTGTATTAATTTTAAGTATCAACCCTTATTTTTATCTACAGATATATTCATTGATAATAATCATTCAATACCAATAAATATTTACCAATGATTAAATCTATTTTTTTATCATATTAATAACAACATTTTTTTACCAACGCTTAAATTTTTTAGTAATAATAACTAATAATAAATATTTTACCATTAATAAAAATTGTTATAGTAAATCATTTAATAACAACCAATATTTTATCAACAAAAAATAAATAGAAATCAATTTTTTATATTACTATTTTTATGGCCAAAGTCAATATCCATTTTTTATGGTCTTATTAAAAATATTCCATTAATTGATTTTCATTTTCAATTTTCTATGAAAATCAATAGTGTTTATATTTTTCAATGTCCTTTATTTAGTAAAAATTCAAATGATTTTTATAAAAAAAATATTTAAATCATTACAATATTTTATATATTTACATATATGTTTGATAATCTATATATATATGTGTGTGTGTGTGTGATAATTTATTTTTTATTTAAATTAAATATACATAATTAAATTTAATGAATATAAATTCAAAAAAATTAATTTAATAAATAATATACATAACAATAAATTGAGAAATATTATTTTATTACAAATTAATATTCATATATTTAAATTTTATTTTATATTATAAAATAAAACTAATAATTTTTTAAAATTTTATACAATTTATACATATACTTATTATAATTTAAATTTAAAAACTAGTGATATTTGATATTTTATTTAATTTATTTTATTTTTTTAAATCATTATCTATCCAACCCTAGGTGGTTGTCATTCACCACCGCACGATCCACCCCTTTTCCTTCTTCGGTGACCCACGACTGAGCCGCCCTCCACTAAAGTCATTGCTGCCTTTGTGACCCCCTCCCTCCTCTTTGACCATTGTTTCCCCTAATAACAGCTTACCCCACCCCACGCCACCGCCCCCCTCCACCATGACCCTCGGCACCTACCTCCCTCTTTCAGCACCCATTATGTCATCCTTTCTATCCCCATTGGATGACACCCTCCATCCCTGGCCTTCCTCGCTCAACTACCTTAACCTAACCTACCAACTCATTTTTTGTATTTTAATTTTTGTTTGAATAAAATGGATGAGTTGCAGGTAATTGTGGAATTTTTTAAATCCTCAAAGAGATTGAAAACTGTCTGTAAATGATCTCATCTATCCTAAAAAAATCTAGTATCCTGATTTGAAATTTCAAATCATAAATTTGTATTGAAGTGTGTAATTTATGTCTATGCCTTTTGTATTGGATGTTTGTATATATTTATGTTGGGTTTTTAAGAATCTTGTAAGAGACATAATTCTGAAGGTAGGTAGTTATATTTCTAGATATGTGTTTGAAGGAGCTTTCATCCTCATAATTTATAGATCCTATTTTATCTAGGTCTATGTTTCGGCTTAATAATTTAGAATATCCATATTTAGGTTTTTTTTTAATGTGGGTTCAAATAATTGAGTCTGGTCTGATCCTTATTTTAAGTGGATTTTCCTTCATCCCCCATTTATAATTATGATGACTAAAATAAACCTCTTTCAATAAAACAATCATTACCATCCTTTAAATCATAAATACATAAATCCTTTTGTAAATTTAGAACGTTAGAAACCTCTATGTTATTAGATTTTGGGTCCATAGTCCACTTATCACAACATTGAGGCTTCTAAGAGCATTCTTATCTTTAGAAGTTATATTAGGAGGATCATCAACTACCCCTCCCTTATCAATAAACATCTCATCATAATTTTTGATATTCATTGTAACTTATGAATTATACCCAATATTATTGACCAACCCTACTTCATTTTGAGGTAGATTCAAAGAGTCCAAGATGTGATTTATTCTCTCTAAGAACCATTTTCATAAAAACCAAATGTAAATAAATGACAAGTTAGCTAAAATGAAAAGATGGAGGGTGAAATAGTGCATACCTAGAGTAAAAACCCTTATATGATTTATTGTTGGATGATCCTAAGATAGATGGATGACATAATATTTATTATCTTAGCTCCATAATGGATCACTACTCATGCATAACTAGGATATATAGGGTATTCAACACCAACTTAGATACTATGATGTACAACCCATATGATATATCATTAAAACTTGTAAATCTTAGCCACACTAACAACATAAATGGCATGTGTTTCAAATATCACATGCCATGTGATTAGAAAATAATAAACTATTATCTCTTCAAACCAACTAAAACTATATAATCCTCAATTAACATCACCACCTCCAATAAATATTCAATAAAATTAAACCCAAAAAAATCCATGAACAAGAACCATAAGTAAATAAAAATATAAATGTTATCAATATAAATAATAGAGTTACCTAAATTGATCGAATTTCTCTAGTTATCTCTATTAATGAAAATATTTTCATTGAAACCATTGAGAACAAGACCATATTCAATAATTTTCTTAAGAGTCCTTTTAGGTATACCTTCACCGATTTTAATATTTCTTTGAAGCCACATTATGGATGATATTTCTCACATATTTTCACAATTGAGAAAATTTTCACCTCTTTTGTTTTTTATATAATTATGTTATTTAATCCCTTTACCATATATAATTGTTTATGTAATTTTATGATATTTTCATTCATCAACATACTTTTAATTACATATATTATATTTTAATTTCATATTATATGTTCCTTACATCATACACTTAATTCTATTTCAAATTATAATTGAATAGTTTAAGTATACTAATAATCACATGAATAGAATATTGTTGATGAGGGTTTTTTTGTGTATAAAAACTAGATTTTCTAGGAATGTATACCATTAGCTATATTATTTTCCATCATTCGTTATTCCGGATAATACTCATTACTAGTGGCTATCTATTTTTTCATTTTGAATTGTGTTTTCTGATAATGTTTCAACTGTATTCAAACATTATATTAGTATTTTTTCTTTATTTATGTTCATCTAAAATTTTATTAACTCATTTCTATTTTTCATTTCATCTTAAATTATTCTATTACATTTACTTTAAATTCTTTTAAGATCTATATAAGCATGTCTATTTTCAAAATTTTGAGCCCAAACCCTCTATATTCAATCCCACATATAAGTCCAGACTCTACAATAAAATATAGCTCAGTTGGAACACTAGTACTTTCATTTGATAATAAAAAGAGATTATCTAAAATCATTATTTGTATATAGGTAAATTATAATGACTTGTTTTCATTATTGAACCACATATATACAGATTCAAAAGTTTCCCTTCAGAATAAATATATATTTAACTCTATTTTAATTGTAGGTTAAAAAGTGTACCTCCTAGAAACTTTGAAGAAAATTCAATGTATAAAAGATTCTAAGAATGATGTGTTTCCCTTAGGAAGAAGGTTAACTATTATAATGAAATAATTTGGTGTAAAAATTGTAATTTATCACCATCATCGACCATTTCAAGGTATGGATTCATATCTTTTTTACAGATTTACATATATCCATAACAAATTTTTTTAATTACTTATAAATATTAAATTATAGATATTGTGTTTCATATTTTTACAGATAGAGTGAAATTTCTAGTAAGTGATCATAGTGGATTATTTTTTTGTTCTATTTGAAAAATAAGTGATGAAATTCATATAATAAACTCTTTCATATCTTAGGGATATTTAGATTTAGGAAGACATCAAATTTTTCTTTATAATATTTTTGTATATTCTTTATAAGGCATTACAATAGTTGATCTCTTTCTTGTACGATAACGATGAAGTTAGGTTCCCAACACACACAAAAATATCATGAAATCCTAAACAATGTTACTCACTATGGAAATCTCAAAATACATCATTTGAAACAATCTCCAATACTCTGACCATAGTAAATTCAAATTTCTCTTCAGTGATTGAAATTATACAGTTTTGAATCCTCATCCGACCTCAAGTGACTTTAGTCTTCAATATGTGCTCGAGATCCTCGATCTCATTTGGCCTTTAATTTTTCAGGTTTAGCTTCACTAAGATACAGGATATTACTATTCTACAATTGATTTTTATCTTACACATTGGGAGACAACTCTTCCTAAGTGGGAAAGAATACACTTCCATGTTATTCTTTACTCTAACGAAGTGTTAAAATAGTCTTATGAATTGTAAAAAATTACTCTTCTACTAGAGATATTCTTCCTAAAATGATACTTAAACAAAATTCATTATTTTACTGAAAAATATAACCTTTATACGATCTACAAAACCCAATAAAATTTGGAGATGTTGAAACCCTTGATTTTAGAAGAATTATGTCCCTAGAATATGATGTACTGTATATAATATGAACTAGCACACGGTATTCATATGCCAATTTTCACATTATTGAGTTCTAACTGCAATGACTGTTATTGATAAGGGGGGGATAAATTGTCACATTGTCAACTAGGTTATGGAGTTAAACTGACTAATCATATGAATTATTTTTTCAATGAATCTTTTTTGTTATCACATATTATTTCTAATTATTTCATGGTCCTATTTAATTTTTGATATTTCACTTCAGTTTTAAAACCTTAGAAAGTCATCACATGTCAACCTATAGGATATTCTATTTCTAAACTAATTATATACAAATTATACTATTTTTTATTGTTTATACCTTTTCTTATATTATCTACCTACTAGTTTTATCCTAATAAATTAAATGGAAATAAAGGATCAAAGATGATGTAAGGTTTTGAAATTACATATTGCAATTCATTTCCCAAAGACTACTTTGGTAACCAACATAGTATGTGGTGTTTCATTCTTAAAATTAATAGTATATTCACCATATGGTTTTTAATAGATTCAAATTTTATTATAAATGGGATATAAACTTCTTATCTAAGAAATTTTTTAAACTAATTTGTTTTGTGTTCATATTTGTGGTATTAGTTTTTTGGACCCATTAGTAACCTCTATATCCCTGTATCTTTCTGTATGTATAGCTTATTTTTGTTATGAGAATTCATTATGTTTGGATTAAATAGAATATAATGGCTATGACTAAAAGTTTAATGATTTAAATTAAATGTTTTAGTGCACCATTGTATCGGAATAATCCTTTCTATCATTCATACATATTATGATGGTATTCCATTGTTACACCCCAGGTTTAAAAATAAGTTTTATGTTTTGTCAATGTTCAAAAGTGCAATAAAATACATAAACTTCTGAACGTAGAGATATATATATTAAGTACTTTATTTATACAAAGACCATAATACATCCTTGACACACAATAATTAACACATTAAACCCACTCCTATCGATAATAAAACAATTGGAATTCCTCTGAGAAACAAACCAATATTGATCGGGTAGTTCACATCTTTTGGATCCGATAAAAGCACAAAAGTTATATCAAGAACAATAGAAATGAAACTAAGAATAAGAGTAACATATAAAACCATTTTTGAATGCCTTGGTGTGAGCATCGCAGTATTATTTTTATGTGTGTTTGAATGGCCCTTAGACATTGATATTTCTAAAGTTTTTATCCGACTGTTATAAAAACTATCGGTTAGAACTTGTAATATTTAAACACGACATATTACAACTCTTAATATATAAATAAAATAAATATACAATGTTTATTTGAATATTATTATTTAACTTTTAATTGATATTAAATAAAAAAACTTTGTGTATTTAATAAATTTCCTTATATAATATGTATATATATATATATATATATTAATTTTAAATATAAAATTATAAAGTAACCAAATTATAATTATGAAAACATAATATTAAGAATAAGAATTGAATTAGTATTGAAAATTATGAACAAATACTATATATGGCATTAAGAATAGTTTTATAAATATTTTTTTTTTATTTTTTTACATTTAATATTATTTTATTAAAATTAATTAAGATTTGTTTTGTAAATATATATATATATATAAGGAAAAATGTTAATTAAAGATATTAATATTAGTGTTATAATTAAACATCTAATTTTACATTATTTTAAAATATATTTATACATATAAAGAACTTTATAAGTTTGAGTTTAAAATAAAACCAAAATAATGAAATGAAATGCAAATAGAAAAAAGAGAGAAATCAAAATTAGGGGTACGGTTTCACGTAATGGGGTTACAAGGTCGGAGGGAGAGCGTGAGTGGGAGACGAGGTCGTCGAGACAAGACCAAGGCGAGCATAGGTCTAAGATGGTTGACATTTTGTCTTTGGGAGTTGAGGCCAGAGTAGGTTCAAGGCGAGCGTGATTCTGGATCGATGTCGATGCTAGTTCGTCTTCAGATGCAGGGTTGAGGACGATCGTGACGATGAGGGGTTTTGACCGCCATTCGAAATATGAGGAGTATGTTTTGGATCAAAATGAAATTCGAAGCTGAGTGAGGTATGTGCTTCTAGATCTGAGTTGCGTGGATGATATTTGGGGAAATCAATGTTCGGTTTTTGGAGATCTTCTACGTTTCGTCAGGATTTGAAAGTATGTGTTATTTATTCAGGTTTTTGGTATCGATATTTAATATTTAGATTCGTTTTTAGTGTATTAATTCACTGTTTCCTCATTATCCATTGATTTTTCTTCTTCAGATGTTGATATATTACTATTTTCTGTATTTCTATGGGGTTTCTTCATAGAAATTTATCTTCTTTCCTTTTCAGTTTTGTCTATTCAATCTGAGGACGATTTTTTCCACTGATTGATTCTTTAAAATAATTGAAAATGATTGTTGTCTCATTTTTCAATAATTTTAGTTCGATATAATTTAATTTATTTCCATACTAACATTTTAGACTTAAAAATTACAGACAATAAATTATGGATAAGATTCTGATAAAAGACAAACAATAACTGGATATACATTTTTAAACGATTACATTTATCACTTTTTTATTCTTCGGTGATGTTGTCTTATAAAATATATCTATTTATTCCTATCAAATGAGCCAACTTGCTTTACGACAGAACCCCACATTAAAAATTTTCAGCAAGTTGAATTAAAATATTTCCTTGTTGTGTGTATAAATGAGAGTGGGGCGACATTTAGTGAAAATCAATATCCCCTCCACTTCACTTTATTTCTATCAAGGAAGAATATCTTCTCTGTAAATAAAAACAGCAAGGGTTAGTTTTATTTAATTTTCTCTATTTCCAAATTTATAGTAAGAGAGTTAGAATATTTATTTCAAAATTTTGATTCTTAATTTTAATGGGTTCTAGTAAATGAATGATACTTTTAATTATTTTTTATTTAAAACTATAACTTCTTTAGAAATAAAGATATTCATTTATTTTATTTTAAAATTAGAAAATTTATTTGCATGGGTAATCCATCTCTTTAAATATTATTACTATGTTATATATATATTGTTAAGTGTTACTCAAATTTATCAAAAGGTTCGGTCTTCAATTTTATTCTAATTGATTTTATGTTCTTAATAAAATTTGAATAAGGAAGAAAATTACTTATTCGTTTAATTCAAAATCAACATGTATATATATTTGAATTTATCATGGAAATAAAATATTATATATATATATATACTTACATGATTTTCAAGTATATAATTGTTTTAAATAAATTATTAATCATGTACTAATTCACATATGAATTTATAAATTAAGAATGTCATAATTTTATCATGTGCATGACATAAAGTCAAGATTATAACCATACATCAATGATTTTCTTATCATCACATTTATACATTAATATATATATGTACTTAAAGTCATGTTTCTTAAAACTTAAGTGCATATAAAAGGATGATTGTATTTAGTAAAGAAATACTGCTTTGATAATTTTTGTGTGCCAGACATAATTATTTATTATTATTGATTGATTTTAAGAAGATAGAATTATATATTCGCTATTGTTATTAGTTTACCTTCATACATATAAGAAATTTTAATAAATATTTCTTTGAAATTTCAAGTGAGTGGATGTTAATTTAACTTCTATGTGATTATGTAAAGTCATGTATAATGAGATCTGATCATACATAGTTGAATATGTAATTTTCAGTAAATATTAGTATTTATTTGTTCCAAACATGATTATAAACATATTTTCAAAACTAAAACACCAGTGAAAATATATATATATATATAAGGCAAGCTAAGACAAAAATGTTTTATAAAAAATGGTACTCAAACTTTGTAAATATGATAGGGAATTAGATAGTTAATCCATCCCTCAAGTGGGTAGGCCTAAGATAACCTTCAAAGTTTTGAGTGGCCTCAGTTGTTTTGTTTTTAAGAGATTGCTTAATATTTTCAACTGAATCACTAGATTAGTTTAAAATATTTTTCAAAGTATAATTATTTTTCCAAGAATTATATTATTTTGTAAATTTTGTTTTACAAATTTATTCATAATTTAATTTTTCTAAATGTTTCATCAAAGAGATATTTTAATGGGATTTATGAAAGGTTTTCAAAACTCCTTACTGGGCAATTCTTATGCTCATCCCAAGTTTCTTTTTTAAATTATTTTTCACAGTTATCTTAGATGTTTATTTACAGATGTCATTGCTTTCAGAGTTAGCACACATAAGTATAGTGGAATTTTGTTTTTTTCAACTATAATAAATTAGAAAAATTATTTTAATTTATCTTGAACCTAGACCGATAAAATATCATAGATTATATATATATATTGTGTAATTGTTTAGTTGCTTTTTTAAAAAATACACAAAATTTTTAAGCACTGAGTCAGGAAGAGAGGGATCGGGGCATTACAATTGGTATCAGTGGCACGGTCTAGATATCTCTAGAAAAATAGAACTATTTGATAGATTTAGTATCCTTTATTAGTCAAAAAATTCTTCTTTGAATTTTTCAGATGGAAGGAAGGAGAACTCAAATAAGTCTCTTGGGCCTTCAGAATGAATTACTTTCTATGATCATGGAAAAATCATGAAAAGAAGAATCACATCCCTATAAAGTCATGTGACTTTCCTGTAAATGACTTTACAATGTATCAGGCATGCATGATATACTTCATTTTCATTGCGGTTTGGGTTTTGTCTTCGAAGTCATTAGACAAATTCAATGTTGCTTCTATAGATGCCAAGGGGCATATCCCTAAGGTCTTTTTAGGTTCCTAACACTATTTGAGCAACCAGAATCAATCTCCGCCTTTTATAGGGCATCAGAAGAAGGAAATATTTATGCAACTTGTATGTGTCAACTTTTAAGCTCTTGTTTCACAATAAGAATTTATCATGACTTTGAAACTTTTTAAGACGAATCCATGAGAATTTATTATAGGAATTAAATTCAAGATGATCTTCTCAGATACTATATTGATTATCATTCCTTGAGGACTTTATTCCGATGCTTACATCCATACAACCCTTCTTGCACAAGTTGTGTTTGGGAAAATAAGGTGGAGGATTTCAAAGCCACCTTGAACTTTAATCTCATAGGAAGATATGGTAACAGTCGAAGACAACTTTACAGGCCTTGGGTTTATCATGTGAGGCTCAGAATAGATGGAGATTAGAAGTGATAAGTGTAAATGAATTACGAGGGCGCAATTCAATTAAGGGGGGGAGAATGTGACACCCCAAGTTTAAAAATAATTTTTTTTTCAATGTTCCAAAATGCAATAAAATACATAAACTTATGAACGTAGAGATATACTTAGTAACTACTGTATTTATACAAAGACCATAATACATCCTTAACACACAAGAACTAACCCATTAAACCCACTTCTATCGATAATAAAACAATTGGAATTCCACTGAGAAACAAAACAATGTCGATCGGGTAGTTCACATATTTTGGATTTCATAGAAGCACAAAAGTTATAGCAAGAACAATATCAAAAAAAAAACTAAGAATAAGAGGAACATATAAAACCATTTCCAAAAGAAGTGGTGTGAGCGTCGTGGTATTATTTTTCTGTGTGTTTGAACGGCCCTTAGACATTGATATTTATAAATTGTTTATCCAACCGTTATAAAAACTATCTATTAGAACTTGTAATATTTAAAAACTACATATGACAACTCTTAATATATAAATAAAATTAATAGAAAATTTTAATTTAAATATTATTATTTATCTTTTAATTTATATTCAATAAACAAACTTTGTGTATTTAATAAATTTTCTTATATAAACAATAATATATATATATTAATTTTAAATATGAAATTATAAATTAACAAAATTATAATTATGAAAACATAATATTAAGAATAATATTTGAATTAATATTGAAAATTATGAACAAATATTATAAATGGCATTAAGACTAGTTTTATAAATATTTTGTTATTATGTGACATTTAATATTATTTTATTAAAATTAATTAAGATTTGTTTTCTATATATATATATATAAGGAAAAATGTTAATTTAATATATTAATATTAGTATTTCTATTAAACATCTAATTTTACATTATTTTAAAATATAGTTATACATATAAAGAAATTTATAATTTTGAGTTTAAAATAAAACTAAAATAATGAAATTAAATACAAATAAAAAAAAGAGAGAAATTGGAATTAGGGGTAGGGTTTCACGTAATGGGGTTTCAAGGTCAGAGGGCGAGCATGACTGGGAGCCAAGGCCTTCGGGACAAGACTAGGGCAGGTGAAGGTTGAATCCATTTGATGTTTTTTCTTTTGGATTTGAGGTCGAAGTAGGATCGAGGTGAGCGCAAGTCCAGATTGATGTTCAGGTTGGTTCTTCTTCAGATGCAGGGTTGAGGACAATCGTGACGGTGAGTGTTTTTGACCACCGTTCAAAATACGGGGAGTATGTTTTGGATCGAAATGCAAGTTGAATTCGAGTGAGGTATGTGCTTCTAGATCTGAGTCGCGTGTATGAGATTTGAGAAATTGATGTTCGGTTTTCGGAGATATTCTTCATTTCTTCAGGATTTTCAAGTATGTGTTATTTATTCAAGTTTTTGGTATTAATATTTAATTTGTAGATTCGTTTTTAGTGTATTAACTCACTTTTTCATCATTATCCATTGATTTTTCTTCTTCGGATGTCGAAAGATTACTATTCCCGGTATTTCTATGTGTTTTATTCAGAAAAATTTATCTATTGTCCTTTTCGGTTGATTTGTTTATTCAATATGAGGATTATTTTTTCACTTCTTGATTCTTTAAAAAAATTGAAAATGATTTGTCTCCTTTGTCAATGATTTTAGTTCAATCTCATTTAATTTATTTCCATACTATCATATTATACTTAAAAATTGCAGACAATAAATTACAAATAAGATTCTAATTATAGAATAACAACAACTGGATATATATTTTTAAATTATTACATTTATAACTTTTTTATTCTTCAGTGATGTTGTCTTATAAAATATATCTATCTATTCCTATCAAATGACCCAACTCTCATTACGAAAAAACCCTACATTAAGATTTGTTAGTAAGTTGAATTAAAATATTGACTTGTTGTGTGTATAAATGAGAGTGGGGAGACATTTTGTGAAAATCAATATCCCCTCCACTTCACTTAATTTCTATCAAGGAAGAAGATCTGCTCTGAAAATAAAAAATGTAAGGGATGGTTTTATTTAATTATTTGTTTCTTTAAAACTATACCTTCTTTAGAAATAAAGATATTCATTTATTTTATTTTTAAATTAGAAACTTTATTTTCATGGGTAATCCATCTCTTAAAATATTATTACTAGGTTATATATATATATATATATATATTTTTAAGTGTTACGCAAATTTATCAAAAGGTTCGGTCTTCAATTTTATTCTAATTGAGTTTATGTTCTCAAGAAAATTTGAATAAGGAATAAAATTACCTATTCATTTAATTCAAAATCAATATATATTTTTATTTTAATGTATCATGGAAACCTAATGTTATATATATATATATACACGATTTTCATGTATATAATTGTATTAAATAAATTATTAATCGTGTACTAATTCACATATGAATTTATAAATTAATAATGTCATCATTTTATCATGTGAAAGACATATAAAAGTCAATATTATAACCATACATCAATGATTTTGTTATCATTAAATTTATACCTTAATAAATATATGTACTTAAAGCCATGTTCCTTAAAACTTAAGTGCATATAAAAGGATGATTTTATTTAGTAAATAAATGTTGCTTTAATAATTTTGTGTGCGACATATAATTATATATTTTTATTGATTGATTTTAAGAAGATATAATTTTATGTTCGCTATTGTTATTAGTTTACCTTCATACATGAAAGATATTTAATAAATATGTATTTGAAATTTCAAGTGTGTGGATGTTGATATAACTTCCATGTGATTATACAAATTCATGTATCATGAGATCTGATCATACATAGTTGAATATGTAATTTTCAGTAAAGATTGGTATTTATTTGTTCCCGACATGATTATAAATATATTTTCAAAACTAAATCACTAGTGAAATATATATATATATATAAGGCAAGCTAATACAAAAATGTTTTATAAAAAAAGGAACTCGAACTTGGTAAATACGATCGGGAATTGGATAGTGAATCCAACCCTCAAGTGGGTAGGCCCAAGATAACCTTCAAAGTTTCGAGTGGCCTCGGTTGTTTTGTTTTTAAGAGCTTGCTTAAAATTTTCAAAAAAATCACTGGATTATTTTAAAATCATTTTCAAAGTATAATTATTTTTCCAAGCATTATATTATTTTGTATATGTTGTTTTACAAATGTATTCATAATTTAGTTTTTTTATTGTTTTATCAAATAGATATTTTAATGGGATTTATGAAAGGTTTTAAAAAATACTTACTAGTCAATTTTTTATGCTCATCCCAAGTTTTTTTTTAAAGATTTTTCATAGGTATATTAGAAGTTTATTTATAGATGTCGTCACTTTCAGAGTTAGTGCATGGAAGTGTAGTGGAATTTTGTTTTTTTTAACTCTAATAAATCAAGAAATGTATTATAATTTCTCTAAAACCTAAAACGGTAAAAGTTCCTCGATTATGTATATTGTTGTGTAATTGTTTAGTTACTTTTTAAAAAAATTACAAAAAACTTTTAAGCACTGATCCTAGAAGAGCGGGCTCAGGGCATTACATCCATGATATTCCTATGTTTTTACGGCTAGGTAAAATTTTTCCCAAGCCATCTATAAGAAGATTTGATAAATTATATTCTTGTATGATAGATATTTTTTGTTATTTTAATTGAAATTCTATTATACATGCCATCCTTAGTTGTTTAGTATTCTTAAATTTTTAATAATGGTGAAATAAAATTAGGATTCCAGCCCTTGTAATAGAGAATATTATGAAGAAAAAAATTCAATATATAAAATACAAATTCCCATGAAGAATAAATGAGAAAAACAGTATTGTATTATGGTATAATTATGATGTGACAAATTAAAACATTGGAAAAGATCCATGGGATATAAGAAAATTAATGTAGAGTATAGAATCATTAGTAGATTCCTCATATAATTTTTGGAATATAAATTATTTTTCTCACACAAGTGTAGTTAATCTAAATAAAAACAACATGCTAAATGCTTACTAGCATGTATATAGTAAAATGAAATGAAAATATCATTCTATATACACCACTACCCTTTAATTTATTTTTAATTCAGTAAATGAATTAGGATTTAATGAGATACGCCTGATTTCCAGCTAGACATGATCACCTTTAACTCTACCCAAGCAGTGTCCATAGAAGCAGTAACAGAATGAGAAAATTCGAATAAAATTAAATAGGTGGAACAAACACTTAAATATGGATCCATATTAGAGACTATATCAACAAATTTCGATCTCATCGGTTCATATAAAACTTTATCAAAAAACTCAACTGATTCAAGCACCATTTTACATTTTTGGAAAGGCAACTTGTCACGAACCATCGCCCAGAAAATCTCAAAGAGAAAGTGTACTATTTAGGTGTAACATATTTTTATAACATATTTTTGGACTCTAATAATTATTTCACTTTTATAAAATATATAAACTATCCCTTATTTCTATAGGAAAATTTAAATCTCAATGTTTTAAACACATTTGTTCTTTGCGTATTAATGCTGAACAACCAAAAAATCCCAAAGATTATCCACATTTCATTAACTTAATTAAATTTATTTATCAATGCATATGGAGCTATATTTATTCATGTTCATAGATATGTTATTTTATCTACCTCTCTATATTTAGTATTGAAAACTAAGTGTTTTATATATTTATTGTGGAGAAATTTACTCCAGGGTTTTGATGAAGAAGATATCATACCTTAAATGGAAGAAGTGATCATACCCGAAGATGTTATAGTTTTTATCATACATGAAGTGTATGGATTATAAACTAACATATCAATTTATTCTTATGAGAAAAATCCATCCATATTGGATGGTGAATATGTTACAAATGATGATCCTAGACTGGATTTCATCGAAATCCATTGATGCTCCTTGAGGATAACTCTTCTATTGTTGTAAGTAATATTTTTTATGTACAACATGTTGTCTCGTGTATTTTGTGTGTGTGTTTGTTTGTTGTTGTTTCCTTTATAACATGATTATTATTTTTAAATGACACGCTTGGTTTTATATAAATTTTATGAACTTAAAAATAGAAAATAAACCATCATTTCATGAGTCCTTTCATAAGCTTTTTATTTTTTGTTTTTATATGCATTTAATAGAATGAATGCCTAAGGTTATATTTTCAACATAGTGATTTTTTAAGTGAATTTGTATTTTATATAATGAATGGAGATGCCTTTTTTATGATCCATTCTATTCTTGGGGACTCTTTTTGTTTCATCATTTTGTTTCTTGTTGGTATGGGACGTCAACTAAGGGCATTTGGTGTTATGCATCACCAAGTATCATGATGTCAGTACGCTTTTCGCTTTCACCCATGCCTAAAAATATGACAGTGAAAGGATGAGGTCTATCCAGCATCACCCATAACTCCAAATCATGATGATAGTATGATTGCCTCTTATTTGTTTCATCATTCTTTTCATCTCCTTTTGATTTATATTTCTCATTTGACGTGTTATTTTATTTTAGATAGATTTACTCCATTTCTATTTTATTTAATATTCATATTCTTCTTTTTGCTGGTTTGAGATTGAGGATGAATTATTTCTATCTTTAAGTGCAACAATGGGACATGCTTACATGAGTGGTGATGGTTAGATGCTTCTAGACACTGATGAGTGATGAATGCATTCAAAATTGGAGTTTACTTACTTCATGTTGACGATGTGATCCTACTATTTGGTGATCACCACCATTTGGTCCATGTTATGATTGAGAAGATGGACTGTATGTGTGGAACTCTCCTTCAGTGTGAACTATGGTGGTGAAAATCCTGGAAAAAAAAGTCAATTACTATGATAAACTGTTTATTTTTTATTTAATCAATAAAATTTTATCTTTATTAGAATCTATTATCAATGAATTAATTATGTTAATTCCTTTATACCACTGGATAATTTCTATGACACATCTTCCATTCTTAGTTTTTCTTCAGTTGTTGACATCTGAAGATTTTGTCTTTTATAATTGTGGGGACAGACGATTTACTTCAACTTTATTCTCTTAGATGTTATAATTGTAATAAGAACAATGTCCCTAATTTTAATGCTGAACTAGTGGCTTATTATTAACCTGAAATTAATGATGTGTGGAATGAAAAAACTAGCTAATGGAAAAAATTATACTGGAGCTAAATAAGGGAAGCTTATGGATGGGAAGGTCTCATAGTTAATTCTCAAGGGAATTCTTGGCATGGATGTATGTGTTGCTGAAGAATTTGGATCCAAATGACATAATGAGAATGCTTTTGTGACTGTCCAATATTATGGATCCTTAATCGATAATTTTCATAAAAAATACAAGTCATATCTAAAATGACCCTTCTCTTTATTACACATTAAAACACGATTTAATTACATAAAATCACACTTAATACAACCCAAAAGTTCAAAAATTCTAGTGTCTTTGGGAATTAGTACATTGAATTGTAACTTTAAACATGAATTACAACATCTTTATTGAAAACTTATTTAACATGCTTGAGCTGAAAATTGCATAGGATAACCTGAGGAAATACATAAAAAGGGGTGATCCATAAAGCCCGGTAAGGGAATAAACATGGAATAAAATGAAGATAACAATACATGTTACATAAGACATATCAATGAGGTATAAATGAATATGAATAATAAGGCATGATATAGCATAATAATAATAACATGAGAAATGTGGAAACAACATAAAACACTACATCATAGGTCAAGGATAAACCATCAAGACTTAATGGTGTAAAAAGTACCATAAAATAATAAGTTACACTCATGTCCCAAAATTATGTATCACGATACTAAATATTACCCAATACATTGGAGTGCTATATAATTTCAGGTGCACCCGTCACTTTCATTTCATTATCATGCTTAAGTGTGCCACATCGATCATAAAAAATAGATTCATTCATCATAATAATTTATTCCATGATCAAGGAGTGTGTAATTAATACATTTAATTCCCAAATAAAAAGTTATATGTTTATAAAAGTGAACACCTTTGATAGGAAATGGATACAGTATTCACTAAAAATCACGATGAAAATTCAACAGAATAACAGCGTCACTTAAAAATTCATAAAATGGGATGATGAGAGAAAAATGGGTATATAATAATTTTTACCTGAAATTTACATTATTAGATACATGTAAATACATTTCCACACATTTATAACTATAAAAAGAAGGCATAAGATAATAAATAATCTTGAATAAAAAGAGAAAGGAAATGTTGCTCATGAAATTTTGGCATGGTAACGGGTGTACATAGGAGGGATTAATGAGAGTGAAAGGGGAATATAATAATTTATAAATAATAAGGTATGTATGGGGAGGTTCAAAAACATACTTCATCATTATTACTTTAAAATAAAAAGACATAATAAGATAAAGAAACTTCGATAAAGATGAGAAAGGAAAGAACCCTTACTTGAGTCTGTGGCTCCAAAAAGCTTGAAAAGGGGATTCATGAGGGCTTGGGAACCTTGGAAATATTATATAGAGGGGAGTGAAGAGTAATTATGTGATAAAAGGATTTTTAGTGAATATAAATGGGAGAATGGGTGGGCTTATATAGTAAAAGAGAGGGATTTCATTAATATTTAGGTTTTGGACTCTACAAAATAAAATATTCAAAACCACAAACCTTACCATGGTTTTTTCCCATGATTTATAACAAAGGGTAGTATTTTTAATTATTTTATTATTAAATGGGTTTAACATATTAAAATATTACTCATGATTATGTAGAGGTGAGTCACACTTTTAATGAAATGAATTTAAAATCATAAAATATATTATATACTTTAGAGGATTAATAAAGGGGTTATAAAATTAATGAAATAAACATAAAATCATATTCTTTTAATAATAAAATATATATTTTTCTTAGGATACCCATTATAGTATTTATTACATCATTTTAGGTCATTATGATGTCATAAAACACACTGTATATTTATGTGGTATTTATTTTTTACCCGAAAATTTGAGTGCCTCGGAAAATTATGAAAAAATCACCGTTGGATAATTTTTTTATTCTGATTCCAAAAATAATATTTATTTTATGTAAATAATTTTCTAAATATTTTAATTTTCACTTTTAAAATATGATTTGACATTAATTGAAAAATGATGGGTTTTTCACAATAAAAGTTTTTTAACACTTATAAAAAGTATATTTCACTTAATAAAAATTATATGAACATTTATAATTAATAAAAATTATTTAATAATAAAATTTTATTAAAATACTATTTATTTTTATAATCTATTAATTCATCAAAATAAATCCCTTAATTGAATTTGAATATTACCTGAGAATACAATTAGTCTTTAATTGAAACAAAATCAATATAATTTATAAAGTAACAATAATAAATTCATTATTATATACAATATATATATTCATAATATTAATTTCTTGAGAAATATCCCTTTATTACACTGATGTTTTCCCTAAGAGTAAGTTTCACGATGGTGAGACTTTCATGGGGTCATTCAGTGAACATAGTTTGGGTCGTGATCTTGATGAGCTTGAACTTCTATTGTAAATGGTTTCACTCATGCTTAAGTTGCTAGATATCAACTTATGTTTGGTTGAGGGAAAAGCCCAGTGATGTTATCTCCCTCAGAAGCTCTGATAAATGGGATTCATAAGTCATGATTCTACTAGTTGAGGCCATCACTTCCTTTATCTGTGTCAATTATATTCGTTAAAATACCAATATTTATAATAATTATGTGATCACTATTAAACGGATATATTAATAATGGTAATATTCTAAATAGAATTTTAAATCCAAATATATAACTAAGTAATTTCTTGTGTTTTCTATAACCATATGACATAATAATATATTTAATTAAATCACAAAGGTAAACTTCATTTATAATAGTTCGGGTCATCACAATCTTCCCCCCTTAAAAAATTTTTCCCTCAAAATTTTCATTTCCCACATTAAAACAGATGAGGGTAACTATGTTTCATAACCTCCTCTGGTTCCCATGTTTCTTCTTCAAATTTTTGGTTTCTCCACAACACTTTGACTAGGTGCACTGTCTTATTTTGCATAAATTTGTCACTACGATCTAAGATCTTCACCGAATACTAATCATAGGAAAGATCATTTTCCAATGGTGCCACCTTTGGATTGAGTACATGTGAGGGGTTAGGTAAGTATTTACTTAATAGTGATACATGGAATTCATCATGAACTCGAGATAGGTTAGGTGGGAAGTCAAGTTGATAGGTCATTTCTCTATTGTGATCAAGTATCTCAAAGGGTCCAATATATATTGTACTAAGATTTCCCTTCTTCCCAAATATCATCACTTTCTTCCATGTAGATATGCAGAGGAATACCATGTATCCAACATCAAAATCTAGGTCTCATTTATGATTATCATCATAGCTCTTTTTTCAACTCTGAGAATCCTTTATGTGCTATTAAATAGTATTAACCTTTTCTACCATTTCCTTGACCATTTCAAGACCAAGAATTTTTTGTTCCCCAAATTCATCCCAGCATGTAGGTGTCTTGAACCTCTTACCATAAAGGGCTTCATAGGGATCCATTTAGATTCTCGAGTGGAAAATATTTTTTCTAGAGAACTCGACCAAAGTAATGTGTTGATCATATCCACCTTTGAAGTCGATTGAGAATGCTATCAACATGTCCTCAAGTTTCGGGATAATCCACTCTAATTAGCCATCAGTTTGAGGGTGATAGGATATGCTGAAGTTAAACTTAGTATTCAGAGTGTGTTTTAGAATCTTCCAAAACATAGATGTAAATTTTTTATCTTGATCGGATACAATCGATAGTGGTACTCCATGATTCATGACAACTTCCCTAATGTATATCTGTGTAAGTAGATTTAGTGATAATTACTCTCATATCATAATGAAGTGTGTAGTATTTGTAAGATGATCCAACACAACCCATATAGAATTATTTCCTCTTGATTTCTTTGGAAGATCAGTGAAAAATTCCAGGGTGATGTTTTCCCATTTCCATGTAGGTATGGGTAATGGTTACATCATCCCCTTGGATTTTTTCCTTTCTGCTTTCACTTGCTGACATTCAAGACATATTGATGTATATTCTGCAATATCCCTCTACATATTGTCCAAACAATAGTGTTCTTAGAGATCTCAATACATCTTTGTGCTTCTTGGGTGGATAGAGATGGTTGAGCTATGTGAATCATCCAATAGCTCCTTCTTTATCTTAGGATTTGATGGTACGTATAGTCTTTACCCAAATTTCACAACACCTTCATCATTAACATTGAACTTTGAGGATTTACCTTTCCTTATAGCTTCTAATTTCTTCATAATTCCCACATCAAATATTTGAGCATCCTTTAACCTCTCCAGAAGAGACGGCTGAGCAATCATTTGTGAAAGGATTACTGATGTTCCTTACTTTATGATTCTCATATCCATCCTTTCCAAATCTAATAAGATCGTATCCCTCTAAATTATCATTAATTATAAAATTGTTAGATCCTTTCTACTTAGATCATATTATACATTATTTTATTTCTTAGGATGGTAGTGAATCAAGCAGTTATAGTATTTTATCTACTCTAACCATCTTTATTCGCACATGTTCAGCTCTTTCTCTGTGAATATATACTTGAGAATTTTGTGATCTTTATTTGTTTTTTACTTCTCCACAAAGAGATAAGGCCACCAAATTTTTACATTAAAAATCACTATATCCAACTCTATATCATTTTTTGGGTAGTTTTGTTCGTTAACTTTCAACTGCCTTGAATCATAGGTAATGACTTTGTCAATTTGCATCAACACACATCCCAAAACCTTCCTTGAAGCATCGCTGAATACCACAAAAAGATATCCACTTATGGTTAGTGTGAGCACATGCGTAGTGATAATCCTCATTTTAAACTCCTTAAATCTTTATTTACATTCATCATTCATAGAAAACTTGAATCCCTTCCAAGTTATTTTGGTGATAGGTTTTTATAATAATGATAAATTTCTCATGAATTGGTGATAAAACCTAGTTAAACCAAGAAAAATAATAATATCTATCACAGATGTTGTTCTCATCCATCCTTTAATTGCTTCTTTTTTCAAAGTGTCTACAAATATCTCATTACTTTTGATGATATGCCCCCAAAAGGAGACTTTCTTCAACTAGAACTCAAATTTTCTATACTTTTCATAAAGCTTCTACTTTATCAAGGTTTTTAGCACAGGGTTTAGTTTCTCCTCATGATTCCCCTTTCTTTTAGAGTATATTAGAATATCATCTATAAAGACTAACACAAATTTGTCATGTTAATCCCTAAAGACTCTATTAATCAAATCTATGATGATTTCTGGAGCATTAGTGAGCCTGAAAGGCATCACTATGAAATCATAGTTCTCTTACCTTTTATGAAAAGTAGTCTTGGGGATATCCTCCTTATTCACCCTAACTTGGTAATATCATAACCATAGATCCACCTTGGAAAATTATTGTGCTCCACATATCTAATCAAACAAGTCATCAATCCATGGAAGAGGATACTAATTCTTTATCATGATCTTGTTGAGATCATGATAATCAATGCAAAGGAACATTGACCCATCCTTCTTATTAATGAAGTGGATGATTTCACCCCATGGTAATGCACTTGGGTATATGAAAACTTTATCCAGATTCTCTTTTAGTTGTTTCTTAATCTCCTCAAGTTCCACAACAGTTATTCTATACAGATTCTTGGATAATATCAATTCCCTAGGCATAATATTGATTGAAAATTCAACATCTTAGATAGGATGAAGCCTAGGAAATTCCTTGGGAAACATATTAGTGTATTCCATCACAATGGGCATGTCTTCAAGGATGATTCTTTCCTTAGACTCAATCATTTGAGCTATATACGCTTGATTATAGGGCAATAATATCCATGCTTGAGATGATGGTGCAAAAGAAGAGTCATCCTCCTCCTTGAAATTGTACAGAATCGTGGGTGGATTTACAATACAGAGATTGATTTCCTTCTCATGTAAATTTATGTTGTCTCTATATAGAGAAAGCCAATCCATGCCCAGAATTCCATACAATTCCACCAAAGGGAGTATGACAAGGTTCACTGGGAAGTTCAGCCCATAAATTGTGTTAGAGGATGATTTATATACTTGGGATGAAATAATTGCATCATTTTCCATCTTCATCGATAAATGCACTTCCATTCTTTGTGATGGTGGTTGAATAGTTCTAATAAACTTTGTGATACGAAGTAATTCATAGAACCATAATAAAAAATTATGCTATCTATTCTTGAATGAATAACTTGCATACCTATCACCACCTCATTTTTGGGATCCACATCGACTATTATGATGGAAAAATCTCCCTATTTCTACCTATGAGGTTGTTGGTTATATCCTAAAATCCTTGTCATAGTGCATTGGTTTGAAAAAAGTCATGGTTCCTTACAGTTATAGAAATCAACAATACCCTGAGGTTTAACTAGAGCTTTCCTTTCTTCCATCACAGTAGTGGGTTTTTCTTGCTGGAAATCGCTGGCTAAGTTCCCTTCCTTCCCATACCTAAATAATTTTCTCATACCCTTAAGGATATTTCTAGGGTTCTTCTTTCCACACCATTGGAAAGTGGGATGTTAAAATTTCTTGGCACCATTAGATCCCTCTATAAGACCGCTAGAATTAATCTCCACTTTCCGCTTCTTATCCTTATGATACCCCTAATATTCTATAATCTCTATTTTGACTTTGGGGGTATATTAGACAATTTAATCATAGCTATCAAAGTCATAGATCTCTAAGTCTTTCTGTAGGCTAGGTTTTAGCCTACCTAATAAGTGGTTAACCTTGCACTTTGGGGTAACGACAAAGTTGGAGGCGTAATGTGCATGCCTTGTGAAGTTTTCCTCACACTACCTGATAGATTCATCACCTTTTTCTAGAGGGTAAGGAAATCCCATTCCATTTTAATTAGGAGGGTGTGGTGGACATATTTATCGAAAAACATTTTCTAAAAATCCTTTCATCCCATCACCTTGATCTCTTCCTCAAGCTTCGTATTTTTGATCAATGCCCTCCATTGATCAGCTTCACCCTCCATATGGTAAACATACAAAATAACATCATCTTGTTCGGAGCATTAAAGGATGGAGAAGATGTTCTCAATGGATTTGATCCACTATTCCATAATTAAGGGATAAAATGACCCATTAAAAGTAATAGGCATTTGATATATGAACCTCTCGATTGAGGCCTATTCTCTATTAGAGGGGATATGATGCTCCTCTTAATCTAGGTTTTTATTTAAAACTTTAGTCATCTGAGAGATTATTTTCATGAAGTGTTTGATTTCTTCTTCCGTCAGTTTTTTCATCTTATTGGGGAAGTCATCACATTTATCTTCACATTGATGTTTTACCTGATTCCTCCTATTTCTGGAAATCGTCTATAATAAAATGAAAATTAAGTATGATTATAATAAACTTTTAAACACATAAAGGTTAATTTAATGACATTAAAGGGATAACTTATAAATTACATGTATTTCCATAACTTATAGATTTCTAGGCTTCAGTATTTGTTATCCATGGTCTATTTCCTAACATATATTCTAATTGGAATTTTTTACTCCCTCAATAATGGTTCATAATTAACTTATGAATTACCAAAGCATATCCCCCAAGAGTGTCAAACCAGGTGCATGGTATAGACTATTTTTATGTACTAGGTTACCTCGAGTCAGGCCCGAAACACCTTGTCAGAGTTGTTAATCATAGGTATATTTGTGCTAGAACCACATCAACTTATAGTATCCAGACTAGGATGTATTTTCTTTATAAAAAAATTACTATATACTAACCAAATTTTGGGGATGTTTTATTATACTTAGACTTATCCTTAAGGATTTATCTAGAGTTTTCTAATCCTAATACAAAAAATAACTAAAATTTTCCTTTGATACCAACTATAACAATCCTTCTCTTTATTACACATTAATACATAATTTAATTACATAAAATTTCACTTAATACAACTCGAAAGATCGAGAAGTCTAGTGTCTTTGGGAATTACATACATTAAATTAAAACTTTAAACATGAATTAAAACATCTTTATTGAAAACTTATTTAACATTGTTAATATTAAAACTTCATTGGATAACCTAGGGAAATAGATAAACATTACCCATTACAATGGAGCGCTATATAATTTTGGGCGCATCTATCTCTTTCATTTCATTCTCATGCTTAAGTGTGCCACATAGATCATAAAACATGGATTCATTCATCATCATAATTTATTTCACAATAAAAAAGTTTGGAATACATACATGTAATCTCCCAATTAAAATTTATATGTGCATAAAATTGAATACCCTTGATAGGAAATGGGTACATCATTCACCATACAATTGGTTTGGAATGGAAAATTATAGTGAAAATTTGACAGCATAACGACATCACTTAAAAATTCATAAAATGGGATGATAAGAGATAAATGGGTCTCTCATAATTTTTACATGAAGTGGAAATTAATAGGTACATGTAAGTACATTTCCACACATTTAGAATTAGAAAAATAAGGCATATGATAATAAATAAGCTTGAATAAAAAGAGGGAGGAAATGATGCTCATGAAATTTCGGTATGGTAACGAGTGTACATGGGAGGAATTAAAGAGAGTTAAATGGGTATATCATAATTTATAAATAATAAGGGAAATATTGGGGGTTTAAAACCATACCTCATCATTATTAATTGAAAATAAAAGGTCATAACAAGATAAAGAAAATTGGACAAAGATGAGAAAGGAAATAACCCTTACTTGAGTGTGTGGCTCCAAAAGCTTGAAAGGGGGATTATTTAGAGCTTGGGACACCTTGGGAGGATTATAGAGAGGTTAGGGTAGAGTAAGTACGTGATCCAAGTATTTTTAGTGAAGAGAAATGGGATCTTGGGTGGGTTTATATAGGAAAAGAGAGGGATTTCTTTAATATTTAGGTTTTGAACACTACAAAATATAATATTCAAAAACACAAAACTTACCATGGTTTTTTTCCAAGGTTTCTACAAAAGAGGAGTTATTTTCACTATTTTATTAGTAAATGGGCCGAACATATTAAAATATTTCCCTTTCTTATGTTGAGGTGAGTCACTCTTTTAAAGAAATGAATTTAAAATCATAAAATATATTATATACTTTGGATGATTCATAAAGGCATTATAAAATTAATAAAATAAACTTAAAATCACATTATTTTAAGAGGAAAACATATTTTTGGCCGTGGATACCCATTATAGTATTTATTACATCATTTTTTGGTCATTATGATGTCATAAAACACACAACATATTTATACAGTATTTAATTTTTACTCAAAATTTTGACTCTCTCAATAAATTATGAAAAAAATGTCATTGGATAATTTAGATGTTATGATTCCAAAAATAATATTTATTTTATCAAAATAATTTTTAAAATATATTCATTTTCACTTTTAATATAATATTTTAAATTTATTGAAAAATGTTGGGTTTTTATAATAATAGTTTTTGAACTCTTATAAAAAGTACATTTCACTTCATAAAAATTATATGACAATTTATAATTAATAAAACTTATTTAATAATAAAATTTTATTAAAATACTATTTATTTCAAAAATCTTTTAACTAATCAAAATAAATCCCTTAATTGAATTTGAATATTACCCAAAAATACAATTTATGTTTAATTGAATCAAAAGCAAAATCATTTATAAAGTAATAATAATAAATTCATTATTATATACAACATACATATTTATACTATTATGTTATTGATACATATCCTTTTATTACACCGGAATATGCCCTAGTAGTATGGTGTGTGATAGTGATACTTTCATGGGGTTGTTTGGAAAATATGGTTTGGGTCGTGATCTCGAGGAGCTTGAACTTCTCCCGTAAATAGTTTCACTCGTGCTTAAGTTTTTAGATATCAACTTGGGCTTGGTAAAGGGAAAAGTCTAGTGATTTTATCTCCCTCGTAAGCTCTTATAAATGGGATTCATAGGGAATGATTCTACTGGTTGAGGTTATCACTTCCTTTTTCTAGGTTAATTGGATATGTTAAAATTCCTATATTTATAATAATAATGTGATAGCTATTCAATGTATATATTAACAATAGTAAAATTATTAATTTTATTTTAAATCTAAAGATATAACCAAGGAAGTGTACATGTTTTCTATAACCATATTACATAATAAGATATTTAATTAAATCACAAAGGAAAACTTTTTTTATAATAGTTTAGGTCGTTACAATATCCACTCTTGACATCCAAAGATCAATTTTCTATATGTATTGTCTTTTTGATTGGGCATGTTGTGTTTGAAGTGTCTCCATTGATTTCTTCCCCATATGTAATTATTGTAATAGAATATGATCAAGCATATTTTCTTTATCTTGTTGATTCTTTTTTTCAATTTTTGTTTTCCATGATCTAATATTCTATTTGTTATAGGTGAAAAGAGGGAAAGTATGGAATCTAACAAACATAACCTTTAATTTCATGTTATGTTTAATTTCTTAACAAGGTTGGTTTCTCAACATCAACAAAAAAATGAATATTTGTACATGTTTTTTAACTTGTTGTTATGACTATGTTTCTCAATTTCATACAAATTTTCTTATTTTTTTTACTCTATAAGATTCACCACATATTTTGATTACGTATCTTTTTATTATTTATAAATGGTCTTCCTCTAAGACTCTATTAATTTTTATCTAGAAATTTTTTATTAAAACTTGAATAACTGTTACAAAAAATGGTGAAAGTGGCATGATCAGAATGCTTCTTCATCCCAAGTAAGTTTTTTTATTTACAATTAATTTTAGTAGTTTTAATATGTTTTTACTAATTGAATCATTCTAACAAATGCACTATTTCATATATTTTTATTTTTTAAAATAATTTTATGTTTAGTATAATTTCATTAATCCATTTACAAGGTCAATAATCAACACAATTTGATGTATCATTTTCATCTAGGCCTTTAAAACATTATTTGATTAAACCATTTGGAATATTCTTTGATGTTTGTACATCCTAAGCCTGAACTTTTCATTTTTGAATTATTCCATTGTCAGTCTATTCCCAATCCCCTTATTGAGCATGTATTATGGATGGTTACAATTTTTTCTAAGAATTAATTACTTTGAATTAATAAATTTAGTTATCTAAAAAATAGTATAAATTAATAAGATGATGAGTTATTTTTAAAGAGGATGCAAAATTTTTCAATGGATGATTTTTTATAATATTATTGAACATGTGTGATTCTATTATTTACTTGATTTTTCAATGTTTTATATTTTTAGGTGGATTATGTATATTGTTTTATGATTTTTTTCTTTTTTTAATGACTCTATAACTACCAACACAAAGTAAATATTTATTTGTGATTCAACAAAAAATATCACTACATAAGCATAATAAATCATAATTTTTGTACATATGAAAATTTATATATATTTTTAAATCCTTGTTTTTTTAAGAAACTATAGTAGTGATTATATATAGTTTTTATAAAAAAAATTGATAAATACCTTGTAAAACATTTGTTTTTCAGGGCATTTTTTATGTCTTCATTGCCTCTACCTGCTCCACCATCTAAACTGTGATGTTAGGAAACACCCTCCTACTAGCTAGCCTAGATGAATGATGTGAAAATTGCCATAAATATATGTGAATTGATGAACTTAATGTGTGGCCCTATTTCATGTAGGTATACCAAATACTGGACTCCCTACCATGTGTTGTGTCAAGATATCTGAGCATCTACTTCATTGTGCATGCCATCAACTCAATTCTAGTGAATATCACCATGCTGATGTATGTTTATTTTTTCTAAATTCATAAGTGTTTAATTTTTTTATTTATTAACATTGTTCTTTTTCAATATTCACTTGTGTTAGGGGTGGGTTATGATACTATCAACCTGGTTTGTCCCTATAAAATTCATGGGTAGAAATGTATGATTTAAGTGTTTCTATCATTATTGATTGTTTTTCTAGTACAAATTATTAGAAATGTTGGTAGAGATAATGACCAAATAATATGGCCATATTTAATTTTTATCATTAAAATTAATTTAATATTTATTATATAATAATTATATTATATATATTTTAAATAGTTATATTTATATATATAATATAATATTTTACTAATTGATATTATAATGCAAAAAAAATGTTTTTATATAAAAAATATATTAAAAATGGATATAATTGTTGGTATTTCTTAAAACAAGAGATAAATTGATATGGTTAATGATATTACTGAAAAATATAAAGTGTTGGTAACACTAATATTAATAGATAAATATATTGGTGAACATTTTGACCAACACATATATTATCTATTAGTAGTATTATAATTATAACATAACTATTTTATGATTACAATAACTTTTAGAGATAAAGTTTTTACTGACAATTTAGTGACACATACATATTTTTTGGTAAAACATTTTACCAAAAGAAAATATACCTTTAATAAAAGATATGTCCATTTTGGAAAAGGTTAAATATTTTATAGTGACACATCAAATAGTCCACATGCTTTCCTAATGGAAAAAATTATAGGTCTAATTCATGTAATGTATTTACTATAAGACATGGGGACTAGAAAACTGTGAACTTCGATGAAACACAGCATGTAGCTAGTATACACATCGTGTACCCAAAAGGCATCTAAAGTTGAAAAACATGCACAATACCTATGTGTGTATAATGGACATGGAATGAATATATTATATTCTATATATCCCAATTACACGCTGTATAATTTTTTGCACCTCATCTAAAAAAATTAATACAGAAAAAAATGATATAATTAAACCTATTCACATGTGCTCTGTGGGTAATTTTTTGACCATACAGGCTATGGTATAGGATTATTAATTATATATTAATTTAATTTTCATGTTAAATTATGAACTAAAATAAGTGTATGATTTTAAATTATAGTGTATTTCATGTGTGTTAATAGCATCACATAATGGTTAATTTACATATAATAGTGCATCATTTATTGATAAATTCATGCCCTATAATTATGGTCCACAAAATATATATTGGGTTCCATGTGAATATACATTAAAAAGACCATTATAAGTAGTTTTTATGGGTACATGTCATTGCCTCTATGTACACTTGTGTACTTTGTTAATTTTAAATAAAATTAATTTTTTTAATTTTTTTAAAATTATGGATGATGTAAATTATAGGATGGTTTGGATGGGATTAAGATAAATTGAATTAACTTATTAATTGGATTAATTAAATGCTTTTAACTTAATTAAAGAAATATTTTAAGTGATTTATAACTAGATTTCCAATGTATATTCGGTTCTTATATGTGGGTGATCACGATCTCAGACCAAACCTGTGCATGTAATTTAATTCCTTTTCATTTATTATTATTGAATTAAATTTATTAATTTTGCATCATCCCCTCCTCTCATTATGTAAGGTTCTATATACTCTTGGTATATTTTATATAAAACCCCTAATTCAATCCTTTGGTTCCCATCACCTGTGTGTGAGAAAAGCTTAAGTAATGGAAAGAGCTTTAAGGAGAATGGAGTTGGATCATGTTCGAAGCTAAGTAAAAACCAATCTACGATGTTTACTAGATCATAGGTATAATGATGAAGCTTTAACCAATTCAAGTTCAAGGATTTATTCCCCTAAGTTTATAGTTGGTTATTCATCCACTAGATAAACCAACTATTAGATAAATCTCATGATCATACAACTTTATTTATTTATTTTTGTTAGTTACATAGTTAGTTAGTTATTTGAAGGGGTGGAATTTACATTAAATAAATGAATTTAAAAATAAATAACTATAAGGAAAAGTTTTAGGAAATAATTATCTAAGATTTCAAGATTATAGATTTTACTTAACAAAACAAGGAGTTTTGAGTTAATATAGTTGGTAAGTTATGCTTATCTAAATGCCTTTAAATAGATTTTCAGACCTCCATCTAGGTTATGATAAGGGATATATGGATCCTTTCCACTATAATATTCATGCAATAGGATATTGTAAAACTAATGGTGTGGGTTATTGGGATTTGACAAAATATTAAGAGATAAATAAAATAATTTATTTATTTATCTATTTTTATAATCCAGATAATGTAATAAAATTATTCTCTTAATTATTGTAGAAATGGAAAATCACATGAATTCAACTATATCACCATGATCTATACTAGATAATTATAAATTTCTCACTGGCTTGAATTTCTAGGAATGGTATAGGTGCTTGTGTGTTATACTATTCCATTAATGGAAATTATACATGTTAGAAACTCCACTTCCTAAGTCACTTTCTAAAGAGGATAGTGAAGAAAAAGTATCTCTGTACCTAAAATACATAGATTATTCTATGTGTATCCAATGTTTCATGATATCCTCCATGTACAGTGATATTTTAAAGCAACACAAGGATGTTGAAGTGTATAGAATCATGTCTCAACTTCTTGATCTTTATCATGATAAGGAAATATAAGAAATATTTTAGATCTCCAATGCACTATTCATGTGTGATCTTAGAGAGTATATTATATATAGGCCTCATGTAGTCAATATGATTGGATACATAGAGTGCTTAGACATCTTGGTCTTGAAGAACCCTAATGAGCTACACACAGATCTCATTATATCCTCACTACCTAAAGACTTATCTGGTTTCATTATGAATTAAAACATGATAAATAGTGAAAAGTATAATTTATAAATTCATAATTTAATTCACCATGTTGATAAGGACATAGGGGTGAAAAATCTACGTATCTTATGGTGGATAAGAAAAGGAAGAACAAAGAAAAATACCCTAACAATCACTCTAAGTGTGAGGATCTTGATCACTGTACTTATAAGAAGAAGAAGATATAATGGTAAGAAAAGGAATAAAACATGGTATGTTTTATATGTGGAAATCTAGGCCACTAGAATAATAACTTTACCTAGAAGAGGCATGGGGAAAATTTAGGTATGTTTTTTATCGGGTGAAATCTTTCCATATATACAATTTGGGTACTAGATATGTATTTTGATGCTCACATCTATATTTAAATATAGGAACCAAGTAGATTATGAAAAAATTATAGATATTTGGAACATCATGTAAGAAATAAAGTGTGGCTCAAGGCTTTGGATATAGGATATTTCCATATTCTGTTTCTAACAGGGATGATTTTGGTTTTAAAATAGTGTTATTATGTGTCAATTGTTACCAAGAACATAATTTAAGTATCTTTTTTAGATAAATATGATTTTATTTTCATCTTTAGAAATAAGATTTGTTTCTTTTAAAAATATTTCATATGTTATGGCATGGAAAATTAAAATAACTAAATTTATGTATTAAATTATGATAACCAAGTTATAGAAATTGATAATGAAACAAGTTCACATGACTCATTTAACACCTAGTTGTGGAATCACCATCTTGGTCATATAAACAAGAAGTGTCAGACAAATCTCTATCAAGATTGTTTTCTAGACTCTTTTTAGCTAAAACCAATTGAAATATGTCATGATTCTTTTCATGAAAAGATGACCAAACCAATTTTTTTGGAAATGGTGAAAGGTCCATTGAACTTATTGAATTAGTGAAAACTAATGTGTGTTGAAATTTTTTGGTAGAATATAGAGGTGGAAATTATTACATTATGAATTTTATTGATGACTTGAGTAGATATGGATATATTTACTTGATGAGGTATAAGTCTGATTCCTTTGATAAATTAAAAGAATTCAAGAATGAATAATAGAATCAACTTATAAAGAAGATAAATAAGCTTCAATATGCTAGATTTGGTTAATATCTTAACCAAAAGTTTATTAAATTTCTATAGGAGTTTGATATTCTATTTAACTCACTCCACCTTATACACCATGGTGAAATGTTGTTAGAGAAAGGAGGAATCATAGCTTGCTTGGAATAGTAAGGTCAATGATGAGTCATGTTAATCTTCCATTATAATTTTAGGGATATGAATTACGCATTATAGTACACATTATAAATTGAGTACCAAATATGGTGGAAAATGGAATACCATATGAATTAATGTATGGAAATAAATCCATTTTGTCACATACTCATGCATGGGGATGAAAAGTGTTTGTTAAGGATATTTCAAGAAACAAACTATAACCTTAAGACATGAATTGTATATTTATAAGGTATTCTAATGAAACAAGTGGATACTATCTATACAATACCTCATATAATAAATTGTTCTTCAAAAGAAAATCCATTTTCCTTGAGAGGGATCACATCCTCAAGAAGGATAATGGGAGAAATATTTACATCGATGAAGTTGGTTCTCAAGATTCATAAGACATGGTATAATAACAGATTACATAGGTCTCTATGGAAGATATTGTTCTTGAAACACAAGTACTATATAGGGGTAACATAAATATTAGAGAACTATAAAGATATGGTTTTTTAGTCACCAAGGATGGTGACTCGTTATTGATTAACAATAATGATCCTCTTTCTTATAAAGAGTCAGTAGAGAGATTAAAATCTGTAAGCTAGAGAGAAACCATGAATTCAAATATGGATTCTATAAATCAAACAATGTTTGGGTTCTTATGGGTTATTCAGTTAATGTAAAGCCTATTGTGTGACAATAGGTATTCAAGAGAAAATCAGACATGGAAGGTAAATTAAATACCTATAAAGTATAGTTAGTTTATAAAGGGTTTAAAAAGAATCAAGGAATTGACTATGATAAAAAAATTATCCATTAAATACATTTAAATCCATTATAATTATACTTGTTATAGATACTTTCCATGACTATGATATTTGACATATGGATATCAAAATATCCTTCCTTAATGGGAACCTTCTGGAAGATGTCTATATAATACAACAAGAAGTTTTTTTAACTCCAGGTAATTCCAAAAGGGTATGAAAGTTACATAGATCCATTTATGGATTAAAACATGCATCAAGGTTATAGAATATTTGATTATATGAAGCTATAAAATAATTTTGTTTCATTAAGAATTAATGTGATCCATGTGTTTACGATAATTTTAGTGGGAGCGTGTCCATTATCCTAGTAGTATATATCTATGAAATATTACTTATTATAAATAACATACTAGTCTTGTAGTCATTTAAGGACTGATTGAAAAAGTGATTCTCTATGAAGTAATTAGGTTAAGTATCCTGCATTCTAGGGATCAAGATCATTCTTGATATATCCAAGAGGCTTCTTGGAATAATTTAAAGTATTTACATTGAACAAATAATAAAAATATTTATTATGGAATAATCCAATAGGGGATTGGTTCTAGTGTCACATGGTATACATATCTATAAGAAAATATGTCCTTAGAAAAAATATGAAAGATAAATAATGATTAAGATCCTATATACTTCAGCGATAGTATCGATAATGTATTACATGTTATATACTAGGCTTGATGTTGTATATTCTTTGATTATAGTAAGAAAATATCAAGTCAATCTAGGTACACAGCATTGGTATGGTGTTAAGTCTATCGTTAAGTATCTAATGAGAATTGAGGATATGTTCCTAGTGTATAGAGGAGATGAAGAGAAAGTCATCATGGGTAATAAATATGTAATATTTAAAAAAGATCAAAATTATCTAAAGTTACAATCATGATATGAGTTCAATCTAAATGAAATATATTTGATATGGAAGAGTTTAAAGAAGCTAGTTATTATAGATTCTACAGTGGAGTATGGGTATATAGTGGCTAAAAAATAAATCTAAATAATCTATTTGGATATGGAACTTTTTCTAAGATCTTGATGTGTTTCCTAGTATTAAAGAATTTATCATGTTATGTTGTGATAATACTATAATGGTGGCTCTCATAGAGGATCCAAGGTCACACCAATAGAAAAATAACATACTTTGAAAGTATCACCTCTTGAGGTATTTTTCTCAAAGGTGTGAAGTTATGGTGAGTATAGTTTACATATAACATAAATTAGTGAATTCATTAACTAAATATGTATCTCATTAGAAGCATGAGTATCATGTGAGAACTAGTGGACTAAAGGTTTTTAAAAGTTATCTCTATTGAAAGTTGGAGTTTATTAGAGTTGGTTCCCTAGAAAAAACTTATAAGTGATTTATGATTTCATGTATTCATCGTTTTTAATATTAATAAACTTCTTATCACATCATATTTGATCTTATGCATGATATAGTATGAGATAATGTCCTAAGAGTAATTGTCACATTGAAATGTCATAGCAATTCCCCACAATGATGAGAACCTAGTAGTGTCATGAAAGTATTCTTAAATATATGTTCCATAGCTAGATGATATAATTTTATGAGACACAAATGATATAGACTTTCAATATTGGATACTCATAGGGCTTTGATGGAATTTATCATGGTGTATTCCCTTCCTAATTTCTAGTGTAGAAGATTATGAGAACATAACCTGCCAGTAGGAAATCCACATTTACATGTGTCATTGGATGTTCCTATTTTTGAACATGGGTATTGATACTTAGAATTTAAGATAATTTTTAATGGATATAATTCATTTTTTCTTTGATGTATTGATGAAAACTATGATGACATATGTTCAGACTGAGGTAGGATATGTTGGGTATTTCATTAGTGATATTTCATTAATGAATAATGCAAGAAAGGATTTATCCCTTATATTATTTAATATAAGTAAATATCTTAGTACCTTCTTTTGGAATTTAATATCCTAAATAAACCCATTTTATGGTTTTTTATGGGAAGGTTTAATTATAGAAAATCAATGAAAGAGTTATTGATCACATAAGTTGATGACATCAGCATACAACCTGCTTGATTAGAGATATCATGATAAAGGGATTATATTACACAATAAGTGTTTGTATAAGTTTTTATGTCATTGTGACATTAACTTATTTATTTATGGGTGCTTTAACATGTTGTTATATTCTAACCTTGGACTATAGGTAGTTTTGCCTAATTCCACTAGGAAAGAAGCCTAGAGGATTACACACTAACTGTGTCCATCATCATAGTTAAATTCTATTTGAATTTAACAAGTTATAGTTTATATTATTCATACTTTTTGGTTTAATAATTATTCAAAATTGGATAATTTTTAAGATTTTATAATGAGTTATTCAGAAGAATAAATATGTTAATTAAATAAAAATAAATATCTATTCACAAGATTTAATGAATAAAATGTTTATTATATTTATCAAAAAATAATGTGGTGATATTTATTAATTAAATAAATAGTTAATATTTTAGTCTTGATAAATATTTAGGAGGTTTTTGGACCGATTTTAATGGTTCATCTGGAAATGTTTAATTAATTATAATTTAAATAAATATTAATTTATATATTTAACAAATGATGTTTATTTATTTGTAGGTGTTTCACATGTTTAGAAAATAATAATAATATTTATATTATTATTAAAAATGGGGTTTTTCTAAAGAATAATGGATTTAATAAGAGATTATGTGAAATTACCAACACTATACTAGATTTATAAGTTCTCGGTTATATCATATTTTAGGGTTTGACAATTTTTATGCACAAAAAACCTAGAGAAAATTATATCAAACCTTAGAGAGATTCCTCTCAAGAATGCACTCAATAACTAGAGCACTCATCCTCCAAATTTTCTATCAAAAATTCAAGAAAACCAAAATAATATTTCATTCACAAATAAATTCTTTCTACAATCAACAATGAACAACACAAGTGATTCGAATTGACCACCCTAGAACTTGGTGATTCTAAATCAATGTTATGAGATTTTAGAGCATGTGTAGATCATTTCTAGAAGGATTCTACATTTGGATCCTACAACGCAATGATAGTATGATGAGAGTGATATATCATTTCATAAATTAAGAAATAATTCCAAGAAGATAAAATTATGAAACTATCTATAAATTAATTATAAATTATATATAATGATCCTTCTTGGTTTTGGTCCTCTTAAAGTCAATTAATTATCAATTTAATTTTTTTGGTCTTTATGTTCTTCATCATGTAAGTCTCACATTATTCAATGATTACAAAAAACCCAAGTTTTATATTCCTAATAGGTTCTTCCACTGTACCTGGTACCAACACCATCACCCTCTCAATAACCTCTTCCTTTTCAATCACCTTGAGATATGTTAGCAACATGAATAGGGTGACTTAGAACTCAATCTATATATAAAAATACTTCTCAAAATCCCTCACCCTTTCCTTGTCATCCTGAAGAATTTATAAATCATAATTCAAGATTTTCTTATGTTGGATACTGAAATCCTACATGCTATAATTCCCCTGATAGAGAGTAGGAATATATTTCCAAAAAGTCGCCTTCACAGTCAAAGAAAAAACTTATTAATATTGATCATAAAATTTATCCCATTAAATAGATAAATACTTATGATACTCAAGGAAAAAACCACCACTATTGAGTTTCCTTATGTTGAATCATCACAACCAATGAAAACCAGTGTTCCTTATGATCACAGATTGAACTAAAGGAAATATCCACCTCCTCCAACCATGCCTCACTCTCATGATATAAAATGGAGACCTCATACATTTGAAAACCCTGGAACTAAAAATCTTAGAGTGTCCCCCTCCAAGTGTCATAATCATTGATCTCAACTCTGTAGTGATATTCTAGAATATCCTAATAAATATCTTAGTAAAAAAACTTGATTAGGACATTGACCTAGATTCATACCTTCAAAAAATGTTAGGGACTCTTAAACCTGAAATATGGAATATTCAAGGTTAATTATTTTTTTCTAATTAATCCAAATTCTCTTTTTTTATCTAATCTAAACACAGTAAAATACAATAATGATGTATGGTCCTTAACTTATTTTATAACCTACAAGAAGTATCAATTCACTTGGCATGTTTAGTATACTTGAAAGTCCTTTCATCTAATCATAGGGGGCACTAAAAACCCATTTCCTAGATGGTATCGCTTACTTACATCACGTGTTAAGTTAACTGATATTGTTTCCACACCAACCCATAAAATCCTCACTAGTTCCTCCCTCCAAACTTCATTATATCACTCAACCATTAGCTCTGAAACCACACTTTCACGATCTACCCTCCACTAAAACCCCTCCTGGCTTAGTAGTGAAGAAAAGGATGATGTAGGAATACCATCTATAATAGTTCATGGGTAGGAGAGTAGAACCATAAGTATATAATGAATAAAAATGGGAGGAATTACCCTCTTTATAGGAATTTTAAGAACAAGATAAAATATGGGATACATCAATCAACATCTAAGAATAAATAAATAAGAAATCTTAATATATGAATGTAATTTTATTCAAAGATTAAATAACTGAAAATGCCAAAATAAAATACTAGGTAGTGACCAAAAACTCCAACAACTCCTAAACAACCACTCTGAGATATTAATTCCCATATCAATCACCAACCATCTACTAAAAATCTAAAAATAGTTTATAAATATATATAGTGTGAGCATACAATTATACTCAGTAGGATCCTCCACATAAAATTTCATAAAAAATGTGAAAGAAGCATACTACATCCTAGTGAAAAAAAATGAAACCAAATAATTACCTAATCAGAAAATATATATCTCATTATCACTAAGGATCATTCACCAAGTAGCACATATAAGTAATAATATCCATATCAAATCATATATATAATAAAGGTACCCCACTTCCACTTCCCCTCTAGTTTATCACTCTTGAAGTGCCCATTGAATGAATTTTATTTATTTTCAATGATTAAATATGTGTATGGTGTAAAAATGGAAATTATTATAGGATAGGAATTGTATTCCATTCTTGATAATACATAAAAGACCATACGTTGATTGAGTTTCTTCCATGATAAATGGAAAAGGAGTTTTGGTGCTACTTCTTGAAGACCTTGGATGGACAGCTTCAAAGTAATCACTTTAAATGTGATGATTTATGTTTTTATCTTCAAGGAAATTAAAGGAAAATATTGGGGGGTATAGATACACTATCTACAATTCCATGTAAGGGTTTATGAATTTATTGTGGAAGGTTGAATATGGTTTGATGTGTCCCTAGTTTGAGCTGAATCAAGTCTATAATTTCTAGATAGATACAAATGAGAGATCACTTGAACACCTCATAGTCAATCAGTAAGTTTGATTATCTACTTCACATATTTTATCCACAAGATTATTTATTTTTAAATGTGGTCAATCCATTGATGGTCTCTTCACATGGTCCATTCTCATGGTTGATCCATTATGTTGTATATACATTCATTACATATAGTCACTTGTCTACTACAATCGATCCATATGTTTGCCTCATGGTTGATCTATTGGGTGAAAATTAGAGTTTCCAAAACTTTTATATTATAAAGAGGTTAAATTATATGATTCTTATATAGGTATTCATTGTTCAAATATCATTATCATTCATATTGATCATGATCTATTCCAAAAATAAAATATGATCTAGCTAGATCCTTTCCAAAAAATAAAATATGATCTAGCCATTAAAGAAGTTGGAAATAAATCTAAGATGTATAATAATGGGAAATTCATGAATATAACTCTTTAAATAGTTTATTTTAAGTCTTTTAAGATGATAATAAGCCTTTTATCAAATAATAAGTCTTCATGGGTGATTTTATGACTTTAATCTTGAATTTATGACTTCAACGTAAGTCTTCGAGTTGATCATAATTATTCATATCATAAGACTTACAAGGATTATAAAATGAGTTTCATATGACTTTGAGTATAATTTTATATGGCTTCAACACTTACAAAAAATATAAGCCATATTAAATTGTTGATATGTGAACCAAGTTGCAAGCATGAGTTCTACATGGTAGAGATGTGTGATTCCATGCATATATATATTTTGAATGAGCTTAATGAAGTGTATTTTCTAGAGAATAAAAAAGTAAAAATGCACAGTATTTAGGTAATTTGGAAGGAAGATATTTTATGGATTTTTAACAATTTTAAATGAGAAGAAAAATAAAAAAATCCTTTGACCAAATTAAATGAGGAGATCACACATGTATCTGAATATTGAGTAGGTTTTCAAATTTTAAAGGAAACTAAATATTATTCACTTGATATTTTATGTCTATATATTTTATAGGTTCTAAAAAATAAATAGGTGGTGAAAATTATTGATAAATCTTGAAAACATCAAGTGAAAGTATTCTGAACAACTTAGATACTTGATACAAAATTTGTATCAAAGATAGAGGAGGATTCTCAAGTAAAGAAACCTATTGCTAGAGAAGAATAACTACTACTCAAGTATTTAGAAGATTAATAAGAAATAATATCATTTAAGATCTAGATGGAGTTTCAAGACCATCTGTGCTAATCATCATTGGCGCTTGTGGAAGCTCTTGAAGATGTTGTAAATAGGTAAACCAGATCCATTCCAATCATAGAGGAAAATCATCAAAAGAAGGAATGGAATAATCCTTGAAGAAGAATGAGATATTTCTACTTATAGATCAAAGCTAAAGAGGATATTGTGATTGGGGAATCTAAGCAGTCACTAAAAGAGTATATTGTTATTTGGGTATCTAATTGATTGTTTTCTATAATTGGGGTATATAACTAGCTGTCAGATGATTTTGGTTAGGGTGTGTCACCAATTATCATTGTAACCACTTAGAGATTTTGTGGATAATCAAGGTTAGGGAATATAACCAGTATGGATAGGTGTAGGATTTCTTTTTAACCTTATAAATCTTTTGAGTTTCTCTCTATGTTATTACTACTACACACAAGGTAAGGTTTTGAGATAATATTGAGTCGATCAAGAACTTTAACAAGTTTAATCGGTTGAATTTAAAAGTGAGATAATTCATAAAATAAACCACTAATTCACCTACCCAGACCCCCCCTAGTGGTCAATGTGATATAAATTTTTAAAAGTTTTATCAAAGATAATTTTCTATATAAAGATCCAAAATAAGTTTCCGAGAAATGTAGAATCTAAATTCTATGAATAACAGGGGTGTTTTGACTTTTTAAGGAAATAATTATCATAGCTATAGAAATAGGATGAAATCATATCTCTTATAACATATCTAATAAGTAATATATGTTGTAAAATGGGTTTTCCACCCATTTTTTAAGATTTTGTTGTGACTAAAGATGATAATAGAAATATGGAATTAAATATAAACGATCAGAATTCTATATTGGTTTCTATATCATAGAAGGTCTACATGAGCCTATCTATATATAGCTAAGGAGATATAGGCTAAATGAAGAATCATCTATGAAGTTAATTTCAAAGTCAAAGAAAGTTTTTAGGAGAAATTTGTAAGACATAATTATGGTTTATGATGATAACATTGATGAATACTTTAAAAGTTTCAATGAGATTGTGAGAAACATATGGGGTTTTAGTGAAAATATAGAGGGTTCCATCATTGTTAAAAAAACTAATGAGGAATCTTCCATATCAAATTGATTCAAAAATATCATCCCAAGAACAAAGAGAAGATTTGACACTAGATGAATTACATAACATGATCATAGCTTATGAGATGAGGAAAAATCCATCCTTCAAAAACAAGGAAAAATATGAGATGTATTTTGAAGCTATGATAAGATTAAATATAAAGAAAGAAGATGTTTTCTAATTAAGTGACTTAGATACTAAGTGTGATGAAGATATCAATTAAATCAATTGCCTTAAATCAAGAGGATTAAAAATTCTAAGTGGAAATGAAAATGTAAATAATCATTGAAGTGTTTGAATTTTTATATCCTTGGAAACTTTGCATATGATTGTACAAGGAAGAATATTGTTGAATCTGAATATGATGAGGATAAGAAATCTTTAAAAAAAAGTGATAAAAAGAAAAAAATAAGTATTCTAGTAGTAGTAAGAAACATTTTATGAGTGTTTATAAAAAATTTGATCCATCATCAAGTGTCTATTCACATTATGAGGTTAATTCTCTAGCTAAAGTTGAAAATATATTTTATTCATTAATTAATAATGATTATGGAGAAGAAATAACTAAGTTTTAATATATACTAAAAGATAATTTGGAATAAAAACTTTAGAGAAATACAAATATCAAGAAATAAAATAAAAAAATGGAGAAATAAAATAATAGGTTAGCTACTGAAAAGGATGAATACGATAGAAATGAAACAACCCATTTTGATGATTGAAAAAAGAATATATTTAAGGTGGATAAACTTGAGAATATGGTAAGTCATCTTGTAGAGAAACTGGATGTAAGGGAATAAGGGATAGTTGAGACCTAATCCATGTGTTTCTTAATCTAAAGTGATCTGAATAAATTCATAAAAGACTAAACTAAGTCTAAAAAAGTTAAAGGTGAGTTTCCTCAAATTGGAGAGAAGAGGGGTCTATGGGAAAAAGATAATTCACCACCTATTTTTTTAAAAAGTAGATCTAGTAAATATAATAGTGCAGGTCTAAAAAGAAAATATGATGAGGCTTAAACTAAGGGAAAATGGGGTAAATATTCCATGTCATAAGAAGGGAAGAATATTTTAAAGATACCACTTCTCCCTAGGCAAAATAAGGTGAAAACTAAATAAAAATATACCTAATAAAATATTAAACAGGTGTTGTATCAAGGTGGGATATCCTAATTCGTAGGTTATTTATAGTTTTTTGGAAGGTATGTGTAAGAACCCGGTTCTTATTCTTGAGGTACGGGTTTCTTATTTTCTCTTTTCCTTAAGTGTTTTTGAGAAAATAAGGAAAATGGGAGAATCCTAAGTTTTTTGACTACACGCTGTGTATGTTTCCATACGCTGTGTACTTTGGCCATGTGGAAGGAGTACACAAGGAATGTAGACCGGTCAACGATGATGGGTGTAAAAACCAACTACACGTTGTGTAGTGGGTAGTTACACGTCGTGTAGTCAGTCGGCAAGCAAACAGTAAGGCGGTGGTCAGCTGAGCGACCGTACATGTCGTGTACTCAAGTATTACATGCCGTGTATTCGTGTCGATAGATGAATAGTGCCATGCTGGTGAGAAGCCGCCAAAGGAACAGTTAAAAAAATGAAAACTACACGCCGTGTACCCAATAATACACTCAGTGTAGTCTATTTTTTTCACTTAAAATGGGAAGTAGCCTCTCATGTTCACAAGGAAGGCTTAGAACTGGATGATAACTTGGAAGGGATGGTCGGAGTTTTGTAGATCACCCGATCGAGCACCGGGAATCTGATTCCGCCTCCGTCGATCTTGTTGGAACCGCACGGGTGATTTCTTCCTTATCCTTGCGTAGATCTTTCCAATTATTCCTCTAAAGGAAGTTATTTGAGATTGAACAATTTTATGTTCACCTCAGATCTATGTCGTTCTTGGGCATTTCGAGGAGCGTCGTTCACGTATACCGATCAGGGGTGATCGAGGTAGGTGGTCTGGTGTTTAAATTCCAACTGTTGTGTGTTTTTGTGTACCATTGTACTACGAACCCACGATGGGGTGTCGTATGGATGAGGCCTTGGCTGTTTAAATACCTATAATTATATAGGTAATTTAATACAAGTGTAAAACTATTGTTTGGGATCACTGATTGGATCCAGGACCACCTAGGGGTGCGTTCCTCTGTTTAGCCATTTGGCCCGGATACCCGAGGGTATGCCATGTTTATATTGAGAATTAATTTTTCCTTGAATGAAATTTTATATAGAATTTCTTTTTATGCTTTGGGCTTGTCCCGGTTACTTGTGCATGGGGGAAGTATTTTACTTTAGCCTGAGGGCGTTGATTTTAGCCTGAGGGCAGTAGTTGTATAGCCTAAGGGCAACGTATCTTATGTCTGAGGGAAGTAGCTTCTATATGCCTGAGGGCACTATTTGGTATGCCTGAGGGCGAGATTCCATGTGCCCAAGGGCACTATTTTTTATGCTTGAGGGTAAGCCTGAGGGCGTGGTTATATTATCCTGAGGGCATGGTGATATTTAGCCTGAGGGCATAACTATATTAGCCTAAGGGCCTGGTTATATTATCCTGAGGGCAAGGTTCTGATTAGCCCAAGGGATTAGTTCTGAGGAAAATTAAATGTTATTAAATCGAACTGCTAAATGAATATTTAAATGGCAATGAAAGTGGAAATGATAGTTACTTTTGAGTGCTTACTAGTTTACTGCATTTATTTCACACTATTGTTGCACATTTCTCACTGACAGTTGGGCACAGGCCTTTGGTGGGTGCCTATTGAGATTTATTTCTCACACCCTATTTGGGTCATGTCTTTGGCCCAAACAGACTATATTGTTACAAGTGTGGATAAGGGAAAGGGTCCCTATACAGGTAATTGAGTGTTGCTAAGGTGTAGGTAAGCATGGGACCGAGCTTAGGCTCGCGATGCTTCCGGCTGTTCTGTTTTGTTCTGTTATACCTGTACTTTATATTGTATCATATTGTACTGTTGTGTAACATGTTCTGGATATTTTCATAGAATAGTGACATGCTGCATATTGATATATATATATATATATATGACTACAAGTTCTTTTTACTTCAGATATCCTTTTCAGTTGTATAATGTTTACTGCTTCCAAAGTTGTTGTATGTTTGTTCTTGTATTCTGCTACGCTAAAATTTGACAAATGAGAGCATAGTTTTTCCACTGTTATACCTGGGACCTCGCTGCTAGTCAGCATCCTCTGGAATTTGGGGAAATTCTCTTGAGGTCATGTGACCAACCGGGTTCGGGGCACCCGTGGAGTGGCACCCAGATCTGGGATGTTACAAAGTGGTATTAGAGGGAGGTTTCTTTTCTTTTATTTGACTAACTATTTGAATCCTTAGTCAAGAATAGTAATGAAATGGTAGTTGGTAATAAATTTTTCTCGTGCGTAGCTAACCCGTGTACAAAGAATAGCCAGTCTACCTCGTATTTTTTCAAATTTTCTGATTTTGCAAATTTTCTAGTTGATTTGATTTTCACCGTTGGGTGAAGCACTTGTAATTGTGTTGTTTATATGTTATCCATGGGTTATACTTAGTTGAAAACCGATGATATGAGGGTATTCCATCTCATGCATCATTTAGGCACATGCTAGAAATCACATTCCATGCATAGTTCCATGCCATGTAGGCGCACTAGGAATTGCATGTTGTTGTGATAGTTGTTGTGCTAGAAACGCATGTTGTTCGGATATCTACTTTGATAAAACCCTGTTATGTGATCGAGTATTGTTGTGTGAGCCTATTGATCGAATGCACGCCAAACTTTGGTTTTTAGGGATTATGGGCCTACAATAACTATAATTTGGTGGATCATTGACTTGTTTACTTATGTATAACATGTATAAGATTCCAAACTTTGATTCGCAGGGAGTATGGGCCCTCACGGATCGGAATTTAGAAATTAGGTGTTATTTTTTTAGTATTTTCTGGGTTTTTGAGTATTATCTGAGGCTTACTGTTCGGAAAACCTAGGATACACGCCGTGTAGTTCCTCATACACACACTATGTGTTCTTCTGTTTGGGAAGAAATAAAAACTTGTTGAGTACACACTGTGTAGACTCATCCCGTGTCATATACCGTGTGAGTGGGGACACGGGGTAGGGAAAGGCTTGGGAAAAACATGTCGTGTACCGGTTGTACACGCCGTGTAGTGTTGAACTGGAGTCTACCTGTGTAACTAAAAACACGGACATAGGAGACCTTGAGAAATACACGCCGTGTCCACCATGGCACACGTCGTGTAGTTTGACCTGGGGACCCGGCCGTGTAGCTAACAAAAACGGGTCGGTGTTACCTCTTCTTGAACATGCCGTGAACTTGAGGGACACGCCGTATAGTCCTTACTGGTGGTAGACCGTGTGGACTTAGCCGTGTGTCTTGGGAAATGGGGTGGTGTACATGCCGTGTGCGGGTGCCACACGTCGTGTGGTGTCAACCGAGTAGTCGGTCATGTTACTAATGACACATGCGGTTTGAAATTAAACCATAAAAGTCATGTAGATTCCATACACGCCGTTTAGTCTTGTTCAAGTGAGCCGTGTGGCTTATCCTTGTAGAAGGACTCGGGCAGGGAAGGCGGATTCAAGTACATGTCGTGTATTTAGAAGGCACGTCGTGTGTTTGGGGTGTTACACGACCAGTTTAAGCTGGGGTACACGCCCCTATGAATGGCTTGCGAAAACACGCCGTGTAGTTTTATATACACTCTGTGTAGTAAAGTTTTGTAAATTTTGAAAACATTCCTTCTCCGTCTCCTTGTTTTCGGTCTTTGATAATCTTGATCTAAGGTGTGCGTTTGACCTTGTAGAGTCATGTCGCTGAGACGACCACGTGTTGTTCGCCAGGAGAGCGGAAATGATTATACTTCAGATATGGTAGGCCATGGGATACTAGTGGATCCTTCAGCAGATCCAGATGTGGCGCCACCCATTATATCGGACACAGACACGGATGCATAGTTCCATGAAGGCTTCATGCGATTCATGCAGACCTTTCAGGGAGCACCGCCGGCTGCCGCATCTATGGCTGAGATGACTCGTATCTTCCAACAGCAGCATCTGCCTACATTTTCAGGGGATGGAAGACCATAGGCTACAGAGTATTGGTTGGGTTCTATGTAGACTATTTTAGCGCATCTTGAGACGCCTCCAGGGCGGAGGGTCAAGCTCAATACATACATGCTGCGTGATTCTACCAAGAGGTGGTGGGATGTTACCACTCAGTCTGAGCATCACAGAGACATGGCGTGGGAATATTTTTAGACTACTTTCTATGAATTCTTCTTCCCAGAGACGTTGAGGGTAGATTGAGCTTGAGAGTTCATGAATCTACAGTAGGGCGCTATGTTAGTGATGGATTATTCTGCTCACTTTACCGAGCTTCAGCGTTTTGCACCCGTTCTGGTGGGTGATGAGACGTTGAGGACCAGACGCTTTGAGGATGGTCTTTGATATGACATCCGAGCACTGGTGAATGTTTTCAGGTTGCCTATTGTGCATTCTATTGTGAACCAGGCACTGATTACCGAGCATAATCTGTGGGAATCTAGTGGTGTGGGCCAGGGCAGTTCGACACCATTTTCGGGTACTATTTCTACCGGTAAGAGGAAGAGGAAAATGGACTTTTCTCATGGTGGAAGTACTAGCCAGAAGAATAATTCATGTGGCCTGGTTATTTTCTACCAGTGTGGTAAGGAGGGGCACAAGAGACTGTAGTGTCCCCAAGACCCAGTGGAGTGCCAAGCTTGCGGCAAGATGGGTCGTCTGCAGCGCTTTTTCAGAGCATTTCTACCAGTGGCTAGTGAGAGGGGTTTTGTATAGACTCCATGTGTGGGAGTAGGACAAGTAGCTTCTTACTATTCAAGCAACTAGAATAGGCCAGGGCATGCAGGCAGAGATAGTGGTCGTGGCCATGGTAGCCAGACACCAGGATCTCAGAGGCAGCAGGGCGGGACAGCTCAGGGTAGCCAGGCTGTGTCGTAGGGCCGCGGCACTGGGCAGGAATATGCAGTGCAACAGACCCAACAGGAGTAGGATCCCAGGCCTTCTACTATCAGAGGTACTATTCTAGTAGCTTCGGTCTTATCCTCAGTACTTTTCAATGCGGGTGTTACACATAGCTTTGTATTTGTGCCTGTTGTGTAGAGCCGTGGGCTTTGTGATTCTTCTTCTTATGATGTGATGACGCTAGACACTCCATTGGGGACTAGAACGGCTAGTGTGCGTCAGTGTAAGGAGTTCCCCCTTGAGGTTGGTGGGTGTCACTTCCTTTGGGACCTCTATATCTTGGAGATGACGAGCTATGATGTCATTCTCAGGATGGAATGGTTGGTTCCCTTTCGAGCCTTTGTAGACTTCTATCATCATAGGGTATGTTTCACATCACCAAAGGGTGGAGAGTTTCTATACAAGGGTGAGTGGGATGTTCAGGCGAGTTAAGCTAGACCAGAGCATCGTGGGTGAGGTGGAGTCACAGCCCATAATGTGAGTTTATATCTGGATGATCAGGCGACTTTTCAGAAGTATTTCCCTTCAGTAGTTGATCGTTTCATGGATGTCTTCCCGGACGACTTTTCAGGTCTACCTCCGAATCGAGAGGTGGATTTCTCTATCGAGCAAGTGTCAGGAGCGGCACCGGTGTCCATTCCTCCTTATAGGATGGCTACACCTGAGTTGAAGGAGCTCAAGAGATAGTTATAGGGAATTACAGGAAAAAGGTTTTATCTAACCCAGTAATTATCTTTGGGGTTCTAAGGTCCTTTTTGAAAAGAAGGCGGACGGTACCCTCGGACTCTGTGTGGATTATTGGAAGCTGAACTGGTTGACAGTTAAGAACCGATATCCCTTGGCGAGGATTGATGATCTTGTTGATCAACTTCGAGGTGCACGAGTGTTCTCGAAGATTAACTTGAGATCCTGAAATCATCAACTGCGCGTTAGACCATTTGATATACCTCCCACAGCTTTCAGGAGTAGGTATCATCTATATGATTACTTGGTTATGCCGTTCGGACTCACGAATGCGCCAGTAGTTTTCATGGCTTTAATGAATCGTGTGTTCCACCCTTATCTGGATTATTTTGTGGTAGTATTTTTGGATGATATCTTGGTGTACTCTCACACTCGACACGAACATTCCACCCATCTTGAGATCGTATTGAGTACACTAAGAGAGAATCATCTATATGCTAAGCTCTCAAAGTACCACTTTTGGATGGACTATATTCACTTCCTGGGTCATATCATTTCAGAGGTAGGAGTTTTAGTAGACCCAGAGAAGGTGAGAGCAGTAGTTTCCTAGGAGCAGCCTAAGAACATGTCTGAGATAAGGATTTTCTTAGGGCTGGATGGTTACTACAGGAATTTTATACCGGACTTCTCTCGCTTAGCAGTGTCGTTGACGGGTTTAACTAAGAAGGGTATGAAGTTCGTTTGGTCAGAAGCTTGCGAGACAGCCTTCTAGGAGCTGAATAGAAAGTTGACATCAGCACCAATCCTAATACTCCCGGAGCAGGGAAAGAACTATACAGTTTACTATGATGCATCAGGTATTGGACTGGGAGCTGTGTTGATGTAGGTAGATCGAGTTGTTGCGTACGGTTCTCAGCGGTTGATGCCACATGAGAGGAATTACCCGATGCATGATCTCGAGTTAGCTGCAATTGTTCATGTGTTACGCTATTGGAGACATTATCTCTTGGGAGAGCATTTTTTGGTTTTCACCAACCACAAAAGTCTCAAGTGTATCTTTACTCAGCGTGACTTGAATCTGAGGCAGCGAAGGTGAGTTGAATACCTACAGTCCTTCAATTTTGAGCTTGCCTATACACCTGGTAAGGGCAATGCAGTTGCTGATGCACTAAGCAGGAAAACATACATACAGGAAGTTCAGGAGGCTAGTGGTGAGTGGCAACTTATGGCTTTGTTCTCTGAGATGCATTTGGAGGTGTACAACAGTCAAGGGAAAACCTACCTTTCATCTTCAGTTGAGACCTCTACTCTCCTGGATAGAGTGAGGATGAGACAGCTATCTGATTCAGAAGGCCTAGTTCTACGGGAGTCGGTGGCAAGTGAGGAACCTCCTCCTGGATGGACGATAGGTGATGATGTGGTATTGTGTTTCCATGGACGAGTATGGGTTCCAGGGGATATACGAGAGGAGTTGATGTGGGAGTTTCATGCTTCATCTTGGGCAGTTCATCCCGGAGTTACCAAGATGCACCATGACTTGAGACGTCAGTACTGGTGGTCGGGTATGAAGTGAGAAGTAGCTGGTTTTGTTACTAGATGTTCCACCTGTCAGCAGGTGAAGGCGGAGCATCAGAGGCCAGCCGGACTATTACAGCATTTACCCATTCCAGAGTGAAAATGGGATGATTTCGCGATGGACTTCGTGACTAGGTTTCCATGGTCACCTCGAGGAAATGATGCCGTGTGTGTTGTTATGGACAGACTCACAAAGGTAGCTCACTTTTTGCCGATCAAAGAGACCTTCGGTGTTGACGAGCTCAGAAAGTTGTATATCCGAGAGTTTTTACGTCTTCAGGGGGTCCCTCGTTCTATCGTTTCAGATAGAGATGAATGTTTTACGTATCATTTCTGGAAGGGTTTTCAGAGGGCACTGGGTACATAGGTGCTTCTGAGCACAGCTTACCACCCTCAGACTGATGGTCATTTAGAGTGTACGATACAGGTACTAGAGGACATGTTGCATGCATGCGTCCTAGACTTTGGGGGCTCCTTGGAGAATCATATACCCCTAGTCGAGTTTTCCTATAATAATATTTTTCAAGAAACTATTTAGATGGCACCTTATGAGGCTTTATATGGTAGGTCATGCCAATCACCTTTGTACTGGATAGAGGCAGGTGAGGCAGCTTTACTGGGACCACGTCTTGTGAAGGATACCTCTAAGAAGGTTCGGTTGATTCAGAAGCAGATGGCTACTGCAAAGTCTCGTCAGAAATCTTATATTGATTGCCGCAGACGACCTTTGGAATTTGTGGTCGGGGATTAGTTGTTTTTGTGTGTTTTTCCGAGGTTGGGAAACAAGAGGATCAAGAGACAGGGTAAACTTTCACTGAGGTATGTGGGGCCATTTGAGATTCTGGAGAGAGTCGGGCCGCTTGCCTATCGGTTGAAGTTACCACAGAGGTACCGGGCCATGCACGGCGTCTTCCATATATCTCAGTTATTCCATTATCATTCAAACCCGACTCACTTTTTTCAGCCCTAGGAGGTTGAGCTTCAGGTCAATGCATCCTTTGAGGATCATCCGATTCGTATTGTGGATAGGAGTACGAAGGTTATCTGAGGCTGGTCAGTTTCTCTCATACAAGTGCTATGGCAGCATGGCCGAGTGCAGGATGAAACCTGGGAGCGGAAGACCGACGTACATGCTTAGTGTCCAGATTTGTTCGGAGATTTATCTTCACCACCCTTGAAAGGAAAATTTGGGGAGAATTTTCTTTAAGGGGGGAAGTTTGTAAGAAACCAGTTCTTTTTCTTGAGGTACGGGTTTCTTCTTTTATCTTTCCCTTAAGTGTTTTTGAGAAAATAATGAAAATGGGAGAAAATATTAGGTTTTGCGACTACACGCCATGTACATTTTCACACGTCGTGTACTTTGGCCATGTAGAAGGAGTATACAGGGCATGTAGACCGGTCGACGATGATGGGTATAAAAACCGACTACACGTCATGTAGTGGGTAGTTACGGGTCGTGTAGTCAGTCGGTGGGAAAACAGTAATGTGGTGGGCAGCTGAGCAACAGTACACACCATGTACTCAGGTATTACACACCGTGTATTCATGTCGACAGATGAATAGTGCCACGCTGGCGAGAAGCCGCCAAAGGAGAAATTAAAAAAATGAAAACTAAACACCGTGTACCCAATACTACACACTGTGTAGTCTGTTTTTTTGCTTAAAATGGGCAGTATCCTCCCCTGTTCATAGGAAAGGCTTAGAACCGGAGGATAACTCGGAAGGGATAGATAGAGCTTTGGAGATCACCTGATCGAGCATCGAGAATCCGATTTCGCCTCTGTCGATCTCATTGGAACTGCACGGGTGAGTTCTTCCTTCTCCTTGCATAGCTCTTGCCAATTATTCCTCCAAAGGAAGTTATTTGAGTTTGAATGAGGTTATGTTCACCTCATATCTACATCGTTCTCGGGAATTTTGAGGAGCGTCATTCACGTATACCGATCAGGGGCAATCGAGGTAGGTGGTATGGTGTTTAAATTCCAACTACTGTGTGTTTTTGTGTACCATTGTGCTACAAACCCACGATGGGGTGTCGTATGGCTGAGGCCTTGGATATTTAAATACCTAGAATTACATAGGTAATTTAATACAAGTGTAAAACATATGTTTGGGATCATTTCTTGGATCTAGGACCACCTAGGGGTACGTTCCTCTATTTATCCATTTGGCCCGGATACCCGAGGGTATGCCATGTTTATATTGAAAATTACTTTTTCCTTGGAAATAATTGTATATAGAATTGCTTGTTATGCTTTGGGATTGTCCCGGTTACTTGAACCTGAGGTCAGTGTTTTACTTTTGTCTGAGGGCGTTGATTTTAGCCCAAGGGTAATAGTTGTATAGCCTGAGGGCAACGTATCTTATGCCTGAGGGCAGTAGCTTCCATACGCCTGAGGACACTATTTGGTATGCCTGAGGGTGAGATTCCATATGACTAAGGGCACAATTCGTTATGCTTGAGGGTAATCCTGAGGGCATGGTTATATTATACTGAGGGCATGGTGATATTTATCCTGAGGGCATGACTATATTACCCTGAGGGCCTGGTTATATTAGCATGAGGGCAAGGTTCTGATTATCCAAAGGGATTAGTTCTGAGGAACTTTAAATGTTATTAAATTGAACTACTAAATGAATATGTAAATGGCAATGAAACTAGTAATGATAGTTACTTTTGAGTGCTTACTATTTTACTGCATTTATTGCACATTGTTGTTACACATTACTCACTGACAGTTAGACACGAGCCTTTGGTGGGTGCCTACTGGGATTTATTTCTAACACCCTGTTTGGGTCATGTATTCGGCCCAAACAGACTATATTACTATAAGTGTGGATAAGTTCAAGGGTCCCTATACAGGTACTTGAGTGTTGCTAAGGTGTAGGGGAGCATGGGACCAAGCTCAGGCTCGTGGTGCTGCCAGCTATTTTGTTTAGTTCTGTTGTACCTGCGCTTTCCATTGTATCATATTGTACTGTTGTGTAACATGTTCTTGTTGTTTTCATAGAATAGCGACATGATGCATCTTGATATATATATATATATATATGACTTCTGGTTCTTTTTACTTTAGATATCCTTTTCAGTTCTATACTGTTTACTACTTCTGCTGTTGTTGTATTTTTTTTCTTGTATTCTGTTGCGCTACACTTTGAAAAATGAGGGCATAGTTTCCCCACTATCAGACCTGGGGCCTCACTGCTAGTTGGCAGCCTCTGGCGTTTGGGAAAATACGCTTCGGTTCATGTGACCAACTGGGTTCGGGGCACCCGTGGAGTGGCACCCAGATCCGGGACATTATAGTATGGACACAAATTCTATTCATGTATCTATAATATGTCATTATTAGGAATGATGAAAGAGTCAAAGGTGGGATATAGTGGGAAAATGGGAGCTAATTCACAAAGGAAACAATTTGTGACCAAATTTCATAGAATCTATCTACTCTGAATAAATTTGAAAATTTTAAGAGATGTGTAATATGTGTAGATAAGGTTGTCAAAATAATGAGAATTTTAGGACTAGAATACTAGGATAAATTCCCTATATTGTGAAAATGAAAAAATTTAGAAAGATAAAAAAGAGGAGTCATGCAAAATAAAGTCACTAAAGAAGACATATAAGAATTATAAAGAAACCAAGTAGGTTAAGAAAGAATTATTATATATCTATATAGATCAGTATGAGATGGATAAGATAATTAATTAATAATAGATGTATGTTAAAGCTAAATAAAACAATTGGTTACACATGAAGAAGTTTTAACACATGAGAAGTTTCCCACGAATACAAATTTGAAAGTTCAAGAAAAATCATGTGTAAGGTGTGGTTAGTCTGGGCATGACACAAAATGTTATATGAAAATATTAATGGGCCAATAAGATAAAATGATAAGGATTATTCAAGCTCAATATAATTAATTTCATTAACCTCTGAAGTAGATAAAAATGTTTCACACAAAAAAATAGTTCAAGATAAGATAAAAATGAGAAAAAATATATTAAAGCTATTAATGGGAGGAAAATTGATATTAATGGAAATAATAAGAGGTATATATTGATATAAAACTCTCATCTTAAATTTTCTTCTAAAATAACAAAGAGTCCCCTACTTATTCCATGTTATTTTTTTTTCTATTTATAGTAAATTTCAAGAAATTTAAGGAGTGGTGTAGAGTGTTTTATATACTAGATATCAAAGAAGGAATTATTCATGGTGTATTTTATCTGTTATAGAGTGAATATGAGGATTTCATCCCATGATGGGGATAAAACTTTAGGATAGTCTGTCATTTTTTCTGAATTACATTGAATTTGGAAATTCTGGAAAGATATTAAAACTAGAGGATTTAGGTATAAAAATCACATGAAGAACCCTTCTTTTTTATTTTATTAAATGTAATTTTTAAGGGTGAGTCTTGGTTATTGAAATTATGATATAAAGGTGGAGTTATTTATCTTTCACATGAACTATTTTTATTGTTTTTTGATATGGAGGTATGTTATTTATTTATTTTCCAAATTTGTGTGATATAGCTCCTAGAATGAGATATTTTATTGGTTTCACATGTATGATTATTTATGGACATCATTATAAACCTTAGTTTTCTTCTATAATGGTTTTTCTTGCATATACATGGAGTTAATTGACTAAAGGTTCATTGTTATAATGATCATGTGGTATCATTTTTCTCCATGTATCTAATGGTGTAATTTAGATTTGAAAAAGGAATAAGAAGTTAAGTTCTAATATTAGGTGAATGAGGTGGGAAGACCCCAACATTGTATTTGTAGTTCTTATCAATAAGGGGGAGAAATAGGACCACACATATTGACATGATAGTTTTGATGTGGTATTGATAGTAAAATTTAAAAGGTGATATTGAAGTTCCTATTAGATGAATTGTATTTGTTGTCAATGAGTCAATATATGTTTGGTGAAATAAATAGTGATTCTTATAGGATTGGAACTGGATTTAATACATGATAATACATCCAATTCCATAAGTTGATTGAGTTACTTCCATGATAAATGGAGAAGGATTTTTAGTTTTTCTGCTTGAAGACCTTGGATGGAAAGTTCTAAAGTATCATCTTAAATGTGATGATTGATGTAATAGTCTTCAAGGAAATTAAAGGGAAGTGTTTATGTATGTATAGATACTATATATAACATCTTGAAACATTTATTGAGTTTATTGAGAAGGTTTTTAGATGGTTTAAGGAGGTTCTATTTTAAGATGATGCATGTTTGGAATTTCTAGACTGAGAAAAATTCATGGTCACTTGACTGACTCATGGTCGAGTGTCTATTGATGTGGTCAATCTATTGTTATGGTCAATTTTCTTCTTTACACGGTCAATCAACACAGTCAATTATTTTCACATGTGGTCAATCCATTAGTGTTTTCTTCATATGGTCAATGATCATGGTCGATCCATTAAGTTGTACATGTGGTTAATGCATATGATCACTTGTCAAGCACTATCAATTTTCAACTATGGTTGATCCACATGACTAATTCATAGTCGATCTTCTTGGTATAAATCTAGGTTCCTATAATTTGTATATTCTGAAGATATTAAAATCAAATGATTCTTATGTCAATATTTAATGTTCAAATATCATGATCATTCGCATTGATAATGATCCTTTCTAAGAATAAAAATATGATCCATCCATTGAAGAATATGTAACTGAATATGAGATGCGCTAGAATGGAAAATGTATGAATGTAATCCTTTTAAGAATTAAGCATAATTATTTGAAGATGATTGTGATAATTTTATCCAATCAAAAGTCTTCCTGGGTGATCATATGAATTTGATCTTTAATGTATAACTTTATCATAAATCTTTGAGTTGATATTAATAATTAATATCATATGACTTATAAGGCTTAATAAATTATTTATATATGAATTTGAGTGGAATTTCATATGAATTTAACACTAAGAAAAAATCTATTTTTTCTAAGTCATATGAAAATGTTAATATGACAATTGTACTATAAGCAATATGTCCACATAGCAGAGATTTTTGATTTCTATGTATGTGTAGATTATGAATAAGTTTAATGATATGGATTTCATCAAGAATATAAGAGGAAAATATGATGAGTCTTCAGGGAACTTAAAAGGAAGATATTTTCTTAATTTTTAATAGGCTTAAATGAGAAGATAAATCAAAAATCCTTTGATCAGTTTAAACGATAAGATCATTCTTATATATAAATATTGAGGAGGTTTATAAATTAAAATGGAAACTAAATATCATTCACATGATATTCTATGTGTATATATTGTGTTCGTAATGAATAAGATAGGGGAGGTGAAAATAATTGAGAGATATTTCAAATATCAAGTGTGGGTATTCTAAAGAACTAAGAGAACCGATAAAAAATATATATAAAAGATATGGTAGGAGTCTAAAGATGATAAATATCTTACTATAGAAGAAGAATTACTTACTAGGTATTCAAAATAAGGATAGAGACTTATATCATTCATGATCAAGAGTGAGTTTTGAGACCAGCAGTGCTCATTATCATTAGCACCTACCGAAGTTCTTGAAGTTGTTGTATATGGGTGAACAAGATCATGTTCACTCATAGGGGAATATCATTAGAAGAGGGAATAGAAGAATACATGAAGAATAATAATATATTTTTATCACCGGATCATAACTAAATAGGTTATTTGGATTGGGGTTCCTAACTAGTTACTGAAAATTGATATTGTGATTAGGGAGTCTAATTGATTGTTTTTTATAGTTCAGATGCCTAACTAGTTAATAGATAATTTTATTTAGAGTGTATTACCAACTAATATTGTATCCACTATGTGATTTATTGGATAATCCATATTGGGGTGTCTAACCAGTAAGGAAATGAGTAGGATTTTATGTCGAGCCTTGTAAATCCTATGAATTGTTCTCTATGTCATTACTACTAAACATGAGGTGAGGTTATGAGATAATATTTAGTGGATCAAAAATTTTAATAGGTTCAAGAGTTTGGATTGAAAATAGAAAGAATTCATAAAATTAAACCATTAATTCACCCCCACCCCCTAGTGTTCAATCCGACATGGGGTTTTATAGCTCTCACATCGCAATGCCAAATTTCATAAGATCTCATCCCTTTAATAAGCCATATTACACCCCATACATACATACCACAGTCACATCTCATCCTAAACCCCATACACACATATCTTATCACATCCAAAACCAAGAGTAAGTATAAAATATAATGTATCTCATATATGATGCATTATACCGCAATTCATCATAGCTCATGTATGTACACCTATTGGAAATCATAGTCACTATAAATGGAATATTATTATGTGTTATAACCTTAAGTCATTAGAGACCACACATACATGTATGGTAAAACTATGATCCATTAAATCCTATGTGGGAATGTACCTTATACCACAATATATCACAACCCAATATGTGCCTACACCTATTGTTATATCTGAAGGTAGAGTGGGGAAGAGGGAGAATTTAGTCATTCATTCCCTCACCAACCTAGATGTTGGGGAAAATTACCAGAACCCGAAATAGTTGGGAATCGGTTTCCCACCCGACTCAAGTGGTGGAGGATATTAAATCATAAAATATAATAATATATCATGTGTAACCATACTAAGGGTAACTATCTAGCCTTTGACTCAACTGCGACTATCATCCCACATGACACCTGAATTCCACAACTAAGGTCTAGGAAACAAGATCTCACATAATCACACAAGCATCAAGATTCAATCGTCATTAATCATTTCCATTTAGTAATTATAAATTAATAACCATTCATTAACTCCATTTCAAAAAAAAATTATCCAATTTATTTCATTACAAGTCAATATGATTTATAATTCATATTATAATTTTAAAATTTTCATCCCATGGTCTTCAAGTATTCATTCCAACCATCCCATGGTTTCCCTTTAACATATAAATTATTATCCATAAAAACACCCATCCCTTGATTTCATCTATTTTTTGTTTACCATCCCATTATTTTGGTAGTCTAGGACTTGGCCTAAAATACCACAGTCAAGATGCACTCACAATGCATACTCCAACTATAGTAGGTAGTTTTAAATCATATTAGACAACCATTCAACAAAAATACATTAAAATAAACCATCGAGTAATATGGGAAATCCTAGATCCAAATAAATACCAACCAACTAAACAAAAACCCAATTCATCAATATGGAAAATATGCAATCCCCACTCTCAACCAGTTTCATTCAACCAAACATAAACCTCGTCTCACCAAATTGGAAAAAACCAAGCCACATTCTCAACTTATTCTTTCCATCCCATAGATAATATACCAACCACTCAAAGTTCAAAACAATACACAAAAATGGTTCAAACAAACTAAATTTCATATATAGAAAAAATTTATTTTCATCACAAAAACTCAAGGGGAAACCAAGGCTATAAATCCAAGGCATGCATGCCTTTAACAAATAAATAAGGGCTGACATAGCCCCAAACATTTATCTACATAAAATAACCTTTCCATTAATATATTTAATTGACTAATTTATTATTAATATGTTCCAAAAATAAGAAACCTATCACAAATATCTAATAATAACTAATAATTAACAAAATAAACTTTCTAAAGAAACAATTTCATATTCAAGAATTTTCAAGTAAGAGTAGTAATCAAAGTTCGCATTATTATTTCATTAATCAATTAATATTTACCAGATTTATATTGTTTAACCAATTCCAAACATATCAGTCATTCTAAACAATTTAAATGATCACAAAAAATAGATACCACACAATCTAGAAAATAATAAGAGGCAACATTAACAAGGCATCACCACATGGGATCACAACACCCTTCTAATACATTTTTAATTTTAGATATTGTATTCATTAGGTTGATTCCACTATTACCCAAAGAAACTAAAGCATGGTAATCCTATACTTGCATATAAATAAGGAGAATTATTTAATCCCCTTAATAAAAATATTTAATGATCTTTATTCAAGAACAATGTAGAGCATAAATGATCTCGAAGCCTAAATAATGTGAAGGGGAACATAAAAATCTAGAACACAACCAACTAATATTATATACTCACCATAACATACCCAAAAAGAACAATACCATATCCATATCCTTATTTAGGTTAATATAGATAAAAAATTAGAATAAAAGGGGAATAATGTCACCTTAGGTGAAGAATTATCAATCCTATGAAGCTAGGGATCAAAACCATCGAAAGGGAATCAAGAGTCTCTAAAAACACACCTTATGTCATTGGTAGGTGTAGATAAAACATAAGTTTCTAATAGAAATCAAGGGGAATTATATATTTATATCTTGCTAGAAAAACACATGTTTATAGTGGAACATACCATTCTCATACCATGATTTTCTAAGAAAATACTAAGTTGTGGCAAGATTGGAATTAGCACACCATAACTGATCAATATCCATTGAGATCTAGAATGCATTATGCAAATCCCCCCAAATATTTATCATTCAAAACCTATTAAAATTAAATAATCTTATTCAACTAATGAAAGGTTTTTTCATGGACTATGTTTTCATATTGTGACATACCTTAGAGAGATACACCTAGAAATCGGCCCATAGACTTTACATCATAACATGCATGACTACATTATGAATCTCATCATTGGAAAAAACTTCTCACTACTCAGAACACCTCACACCATAAACCATCCTACTATATCATGAAACCATATTTCAGAAATTCCTATCATCTACAACAAATCCCTTACACCATGATAGTCATGGTCATGTCGTTTCCTACCTTCTACCAGCTAAAATTTCCTCTCAAACACTACCCTTCTTCCTCAAGCCTCTTTATAACACCTCCAACACCCAAAAAACCCAAAGTAATGTATCAATAAAACTATTCCCTTATATGATTGAATATTTTTTTTATTTTTTTATTTTTTATTTTTTTATGTCTTTTTTTGTTTCTTATTTTTTTGGTTTTTTCTCATTTTTTGTGGGTATTTTTTCATTTGTTTTTATTAAATTTTTAGGTCTCTATTCATTTGATTCCAAAGTCATTTGTTTGTTTTCTTCTAAACTTGGGTAGCTTTATGTGGAGGGTTTCATGTGGTGGTTTTTTTTGGTAGAAAATATTTATTTTCTTTTGAATTTGATTATCTTACAGTGCTGGATGAATTTTTTAATTGGTGGGTCTTTGTTTGTAATATATTGAATTCAATATTTGAGATTTCTTACACATGGAGTTTTAGTTGCGGAACCTTTGATATGGAATATAAGTATTCATAGGTTAATAATTCTTAGGTTATGTTTGGTATTTAATTGAGATGATGGTTATGGATTTTTTTTATTTGGGTATACCTCTTTTTGGAATGTGTTTTTTTTTAGTTCAATTGTTATTTTCATTGTGCAAGTTGTTGGACTATATGATATTGTTTGTCACTATTTTTTATTTTTATTCTTGTTGTGTGTCTTTAATTATTATGATTTTTTTATCAAAAATTATGGGGGAAAATATCATAATAAACTAATATAATATTGAATAATATTAATAAAAAAAAATAACACTACTATAAATTTACCCTATGGACACAGCTAAAAATTGAGGCAAAAAATTTTCATTATAGATGATATTCATGGTTTGATAAATTGTCATATTATTCTCCATTCGGATTGGTTTATATTATTGGTTTAAATAAACCTTAAAATAGAAAATTTATAGTCATGGTTAAAAAATCATCATTATAGATTTGTGGAAATAAGATAATGTCATGGTTATAGAAGTTATCACTATATGAACATTACAGCTGCACTTTTCTAGTAAACTATAACTATAAATTACCTATATTCACATTTAATGAAACCCTAACTATATGTTTCATTTAAAAAACTATACAACCAAACATAAACTTACCTTATAAAAAAAATAAAACATCAACCAAACTAGTAAAAAACAACCACTATCAATTCATTAATACTATAAAGATTATATGAAATATAATAAGAAATTTTTTATAAATTTAAGCAGCTTGAGAAATTAATTAAAAAAATTAGTAATAAGGAAATTACTATTGAATAATTCGACACTCCAAATCAGAATTTATGACTAAAAACAAAAAATATATATCCCAATATATCTATTTAGTCACATTTCATGTGGTTAAAACTTTAATTACAAGTTTTTAATTCATATGAAACTGAAATCAACCTCCCCCACAAATATTTCATGAAAAAAACCATTACAAATTCAGTACTCATACTCACAAAAATACAAGAAACAGCCACCATAGTATATGATCAACACTATTACTTGAAAATAAAAGTATTAAGTATAACAATTATGGATTTTGGAGGATTATCACATGATCTTAAAATGGAATAAATCCACTCAAAGTGATTTATTTATCATCACCAATCAACATGGTGTATGAATAACATAAATATAAGTAGGCATAATTAAAGGTCCCTTTGGGTATGATTTTTGTGGTTGTAAATATATCATGTCAATATACATGTTGGAAATGAGAATAGATTAATGGATGATGGATTAATTTTCCACCCATATGAAAAAGTGAGATTAAACCACACTTTTGGGTAATAGAAAGAGGTGTTGCTACCTAAAGAACATTTGGAAGGATAATTTCTAGGATATAAGATATAAATTCAGATGATTCAATGTGTTGATCTTTATGAGAAATAATTAAAAGTACTAAAGGAAGTGTTACAAATATTTCTATAATATCTTGAGAATGTTAGAGTGAATTTGGATACTCATATATCATGAAGATCGATGTTTAAATAAAGAAAAGATAGTCATTAATTATGAGAAATATATCCTAGTGTGATGTTACTATTGACTATTTAAATTAGTATTAACTAGTACTTAAAGGAGGGTTTCATGATATTGGAAGAAGGTTGTAGGTATAAGGGTGGTGAGCTATGTAAAAAAACTCTATCTGTAGTTTTTTTTATATTTCAAGGATTTTGAATGGTTTATAATGGTGTTAGAATTATTTTAATATTTCCTTTAATTATTTGGAGTTGTTTTAGAGAGATTTGAAGTGGTTAGAAAAGGATTTAAGAATATATGAAGTGATTATTAGTTTCTTTTAAATAATAAGTAATTCCTATGTTGGATTCAAAAAATATCAAAGGAATTTCTCATACACATATAACATTTCAAGACATGTAAGAATACTAAGCTACATAAGCTTCTTGTAAGATATTTGAGATATGTGAGTTCCCTATGTTAAATTTATCACACATGTAAGAGATTTGATTCAGTTACAAGATATTTAAAAAATGAAAATGTAATTTATCATATGTGTAAGATGTTTTATCCAACACATATAATAATTAATCTATTCATAAGTAATTTGATCTATTTATAGGAAATCTATGTCATATAAGTAAATTAATCTATGTATAGGATACTTGTGCAGTGCCAAGTAAGATTGATCTGTGTGTAAGATAATTGAGATATGTGAATGAAGTTTTATTATATGATATTTAAATTAGATTATTTGAAGTGGTGTGAGACTTTTCCCTACCAAAATATATTTCTAATCCATGTACTAATTTCCTAGCTCTGTATGATAACTGAATTAGAAGAATTTTTTAAATCCTACTATATGAAAATCAAGTTTCTAAATTTAATATCTGATGAATGAAATTTATATATGATGATGCTTAATCTATTTTTAGGGATAAAAAATAACAAAATTAGGGTAGTAAAAGAACTAAGTTTAGGTGAATACTATCTTCAAATTGATAAAAAAAATAAGAATGGTGAAAGAGGATTTTGAGAGATTTTCAACTCTAAAAATTGGAGTTTCTAAAAAAAATATGATGAAATGAGATTTTATAATACTTGATTCTATTATTCCAATGTTTATATCAAAAAATAATTTGTGATTCAATATTGAGATGATGATTTGAATAAGTATCATTATTCTATTTATTCATGGATTTTCAAATGAGAATATTTAAAAATCATCATTGGTGATGAAAAGATGAAACAAATTATGATGATGTTCTAGCTGATATTTAAGTTTTAAATATCAAAAATTAATGTGATTCAAGTTGATTATTTTATCATTATTCCATGAATATTTCTTCATGTCGTGAGTTAGAAGAAGTTATGTTCAAGCTACTTTTGTAACGTCCTGGTTTCTGGTGCTGCCTAGAGGTTCCCTACACCCATTTGGTCACATGGTCTCAAGCGTATTTCCCTGAAACGCCAGAGGCATCCGACTAGCAGAGAGGGACTTTGGTGTGATAGTGGGGAAACTATTCCCTCATTGGTAGAGTAACACAGCCGAAATAAACATATAATAGTAGTGGAAGCAGTAATTCCATACAATAAGTAAACAATAGAAGACTGAATTAAATAAACAACTGGAGCATATATATATGTCAATAATTATACATGTCACAAGTACCTAGTAAAGCATCCAAACAAGTCACAGTGATGAAAAACAATACTAAACCAAAGTAAAAAGGAAAAACAAGTAAACAACTCCAACAGCATCGCAAGCCTCATCTTGGTCCCATGCTCTCTAGCACTATAGCAATCACGTACCTAAATAGAAGGGTGATTGACCTTATCTATACCTACAACAATATAATATGTTTGGGCCCAAAAGCATGACCCAAACAGGGTGTAATATGAATCCTAGTAGGAAATCACCCAAAGATCTGTGCCAAAATATTAGTGAATATATATGGCATGTAATAGACAAAATTAATTAATAAACAAGGAAGTAATCAAAAGTAAACCATCCTAAAGTTTCAACTACATTCAATTACATTTATTAAATAAACAACCCAACAATCTCAAGAAACACTCTGGGAAGTTCTCATAGTCTAACCTCTCTAGTTCATCTTAATAAAGACTCTCTGAGGAAGTACTCACCATCAATTCCCCATGTGGTCTCGTAACGGTAAACTACAGACACTCTGGGGAAGCACTCAACATCCAATTCCCCCTATGGTATTACAACGTGGAATTATAGACACTCTGAGGGAGAACTTATGTTCATCCCCCCTATGGTCTCGCAATGTGAAAAGTATAACAGACACTCTGGGGAAGCCCTCAACATCCACTCCCCCTATGGTCTAACTACACCAGTTCCCACAGACCTGTGTAAGCAATCATGCACAAACAATATCCAACAGCCAAAGTAAATCTCAAATACTACTTATCTAAGCAACTACAAGCATGTCATATAATATCCACTTCATCCTAACTGTACTAGGTATGGAAAACAAAGTATCCTAATAGGAAATTCTAGACCCAACGGCCAATATCAAACAAACATGGGAAAACACATCCATAGCAAGATAATAAAACCTATTCATAATCAAACACCCCTACTCAATCAAACAAATCATAGCAGGAACTAGTATGGTCAAATTCCCTTAACATGCAATACCCTAAACTTGGGTATTGGGCACTTTTCACACATATAATTCAAAGACAACTATGTAAAGGCACAAAACACCTACCTCGACATTGTACGATCGATATAGTTGAACCTCAGCCTTTAAATCGACTTAGAACGTTGTAGATATACAAAAAAATGTCAAAAACGCTCAGCCATGTATATCCCACGAAATAGAAGGAATCAAGAGAAGAGGATATAGAAGAAGTAAGAACTCAATGGTGCAATTACAACACAATTGATGGAGTTTGATTTAGATAACGGACGACCAATCGGTGGCTCAGAGAAGAATCATCGCTCCTAGTTGCTCCTAGATGAGATAGGGTTAGAAGAAGACAATTATGGGAATGAGATGCAACCCCAACCCAATTGATGAAATAAAATAAAACATACATTGTGGGGACTATTAATTAACATGCCCTTTATTCTCCTCAACTGACCCCTGACATTAGCGGTCTGCCACGTCACCCCACATGGCCATGTCTCAATTGTTACACTTCCAAGATGTGGTCGTATGTGGTAACAGGGTACATGGTGTGCACTCTTAAGTACACAGCATGTACTCCTAAAATTTACAAATACTCCACTTTTCCTAAAAAACACCTGAAAACAAGATCCATACCTGAAATAAGATCTATGTTCTTACAGACTTCCCCCCTTAAATAAATTTATCTCTGAATTTCCCTATCAAGGTGGCATAGAAGAAGGATCCTTGAACAGCTTTGGCCACTGTGATCGTACATTATTCTCCCTCTCCCAAGTCTCATCTTGTACTCTCTCATGCTTCTATAGAACCCATACTAGAGGAACAGACCATCCACGGAGAACCTTCGTGCTGCAATCAACAATCTGGATAGAATGATCCTCGAACAATGTGTCGGTAACCAACTCAACCTCCTTGGGTTGAAAAACATGAGATGGGTCTGAGAAGTAACGTCGGAGCTGAGAAACGTGGAAGACATCGTGCATAGCCCGATACCTCTAAGGTAACTGCAACCGATAGGCAACCGGTCCGACTCTATCCAAAACCTCAAACGGCCCAACGTATATTGGTGAAAGCTTACCATGTATCTTAATCATCATGTGTCCCAACCTCGGTGTGACATGTAGGAAAGCCTGATCTCTGAACTCGAACTCTATAGGTCATCTCTGTTTATTAGCATAAGACTTCTGTCATGACTATGCAGTAGTCATCCTCTTCCGAATCAACTCTATTTTTTCTGTGGTCTCCTGGACAAGATGAGGTCCCAGAAAAGCTGTCTCTCCTACCTCCAACCAACTTAGGGGTGATCGGTATGGTCTACCGTACAAAGCCTCATATGGTGCCATCTTAATAGTTGCTTGAAAATTATTATTGTAGGAAAACTCCACTAAAGGTATGTGCTTATCCCAAGAACCTCCAAAATCTAGGATGCATGCTCAAAGCATGTCCTCCAGCACCTGTATCGTACGCTCGGACTTTCCATCTTTCTGGGGATAGTAAGATGTAATCAGAAGTACCTGTGTACCCAAATCCCTTTGCAGTCCCCTCCAGACCCAAGAAGTAAAATGAGCATCCCTGTATGAGATGATAGAGTGTGGAACCCCATGTAAGCGTACAATTTCTCAGATATACAACCTTCTTAACTCATCAACACTAAAGGTCTCCTTGATCGGTAAGAAGTGTGCAACCTTCGTGAGTCTGTCAATGACAAACCCAACTACATCATTCCCATGAGCTTACCTCGGTAAACCTGTCACTAAGTCCATAATGACATTATTTCACTTTCACTCAAGAATGGGTAACTGATGCAAAAACCTTGTTGGTCACTCATGCTTCACCTTCACCTGCTAATAGGTGGCACACCTCATCATAAAACCAGCAACATCTTTCTTCATACCGGGCCACCAATACTGACAGTGAAGATCTTAATACATCTTGGTGAAACCATGATGAACTTCCCAAACTGAAGAATGAAAATCCTAAATCAAATCCTCACATATGTCTTCTGAAACCCATACGCTCCCATGAAAATGCAAGATATCATCCTCACCTATAGTTCATCCAGGAATAGGGTCCCCTCCTAACACACTCTTACATAGAACTAGGCCTTCAGAATTTGAGAGCTGCCTCATTCTCACTCAATCAAGTAGAGTAGAGGTAACAAATATAGAAGAAAGAAAGGTATGCCCCTGTCTATCATGCACCTCCAAATGAATCTTAGAGAATATAGACATAATTTTTCTGTAGAGACCCGAATCTTGACGTACATGGACATTACATTACTTTTGCGGAATACTTATTACATAACAAAAACAGACACCAAAGGACCGTAATAGTTTAGTGCCTTTGGAAACTTGGAACATAATATTCTAATCTTGGTGAAAGATCCTCAACATCTCCCATAAATATCTTCCCTTTTTTTTCTTACCTAAAACCTTTACTTATATCCTGGGGAAAAGAAAACATAAAAATGGTGAGCTCAAATGCTCGGTAAGGGTAATAATGGATAAAATAAAACAAATCGTATACATTTGAACTTAAAAACATGAACATAATGTTTAAACATCAAAATCCTGAGCAATAACATAAAACATGGAAGTACGTAAGGCATAGATCATAAAGGAACATCAATCATGATAAAATAACATGGGAATAAAACATGTAATTGTAAAAACCATTAATCACATGATATGATTTCCATAGTAGCCAATGCATTGCCTCCAAGACCATCTTAGTGGACAAAGTCCCTTTCTGAATCGAGTTCACTCCTCGTTCCAATCCTGTATTACTGAACCGGTTTAACTTGCCGTTCCATCCATGTCTATATCATGTGATATAAAATCTTTACCCAATGCATTGGAGGGAGATATAGGTCCCACCCATCTCATAATGATACCATTCTTATGTATTCCACAAAATCATACATCATACATCATTGCATAACCCATGTAATAAAAATGGGATTCTTAAACATCGTGACATCATAAAAATATTTCCATCACAACATAATCAAATCAATGTAATAATAGGGATAGAAATAGAACCCTATATTATCTTATATGGAAAATAATTTTGATAAAACTCTTGAACTCCATTCTTGAGGAAAATATCTTTTCTACTTCAAAAACATTTTTTCCTTTCTTAACATGTCATACAATCTTAAACTAAAAGAATTTGATTAAAAATAAACTTGAAAACTTGTAAAGGAAGCTTCTTGGAAATAATGTTTTAAAAATCCATTCATGTCGTATAAGTTAAAAAAACATTCTTCTCGTACTTTTGTCGGATAAGTCAAAAAGTACCTCGTATGAAAAACGACAAAAGATTCCTTTCATATCTTTTACTAAAAACTCACCGAAGGGTAAAATTGGATTTAAACAATTGTAGTTGGATGGAAAAAATATTACATATTGAGGGAACATAGACGTGGATGATAAAATATACCCCAGTAAATATCAAAGTATAAACAATCTCGGATAAAAATGAGATTGGAATAATTATCCCTTACCTTAGGTCTGATATGCTTCGTATGGATCCGAACCTCCTATATAATGATTTAAATAATTTCATTGACTAATTAAATAATCATATTCATTGTTATGATATCATATATGTTTCACTTATGACTTTATATTACACGTTCTTTTGTAAATTCAATGTAAAAGCAGCGTTTTGGGTAAAACCATTTCATTTATCGTATGTATTTCGACTTGTCGTTCTTGATATTATTACTTATATCCCGATTTACATAATTCCATAATGTAAAACATGATTTATATATAATATATATTCATCATATACATATATATTATAGATCGATAAAAGGAATGAAATACACCGTTCATGGAGACGGTAGGTCGTACGTACGCATGAATGCTGTTTTCGTTTCCTTGTTGAATTGAATGAAATTAAATATATGACATACATATATATATACATAAATACAGTAGCATTATTATGTCATATATTTCATTATTATTCATTATATATACTTTATAATCATTCTTGAATGGTTAATCATGGAAAATGAATCTCATCGCGTTCGTGGAGATGGTAGTCCGTACGTACGCACGAGCGATGATATCATTCCCATGATCATGGAATTGTATTGGAGTGTATGTATACTATTTCAGAATCAATATCACTTTACAATAATCATATATAGTAATTATTTACACCATTATACCCATCCAAGTAAGGTGGTGGTGGAAAATAGATTACAACACGGCGTGGAGACGGTATTTCGGACGTACGCACGTGAGGTGATTTCGTTTTCCGTAGGATGGATAGATGGTGAAATAGGTTTGTTTCATACTTATAATAACATATCAGTATATTATTGATACTGATGTTATTACTTCATAATGAAACAACTAAAGAAGAAGAAGTGGAATAAGAAATAAAGTTGAAAGAATCGGTAATGGACATTACCTCTTCTTTGAAGCGCCTCTTTGAGACCTCCTCTTAGGGCACTAAAATTGGTCTTTGAAGAAGACCAGAAACTCTAGGATGTTTCTATTGAAGTGGAGAAGATAATTTGGCATGGGTTGGCCGATCTTGAAGGCTCAAAGTGGTGTGAGGAAGAGAGGGAGGAGGTTCCCTTTTATAAGGGAGGAGAGGGGCACCTTTGGAAAAACTAAAACTATTATTTTATTATAAAGTCATATTTGGTTTTTAATAGCTCCAAATTGAGTTATTTAGAAGCTAAGGTGAGTATGGGTCGAAATCCTCTCATCCAATATAATTTATACAAGTTTAGGTTTCTATTTTAACCTTATCATTTAGATTTAACCTTAAGTTAAATAATTTTACTTTTACCGTGTCTTCTTGTTTTCTTACACTATAAGGTTAATAAACTTACTATAACAAGCCAAAAGAACCCCAAGTTGTTTATTATAATTATATATAATATTATCTAAGTCATTTGGACGAACCTTAGATTTTTAAAAATAAAATAACAATTAATAATATAATATTTTTTAAAAAAACTATTTTATGTCAATTTTGACACTATTTGGTAATTGATTTTTTTGAAAATCATAACAGAATTATTAGTTCGAAAAAAGTTAACTAAATCAATACTAACATGTCATATTAACCTATAAAATTAGTTTAATTCATAAAAAGTCTCAAATTACATTTATTTGGGTATTTATAACATTAATTATGTCAATATTTCATTAATAAGATAATTACTGCATCATCTTTGTGTCATAAATAAATTAAATTATTTAATGTCTAAAAATTATAAATAAAATACCATTATTTAGGAAATAGTTTTATCTTTCTAATTAATATTTATAGTCTAATTTATCTTATGTATAACCCTATATTAAAAATGATTTACTTATTAAACTTTGATTTTAACTATTTTAACCGTTCTTTAAATAAATTAATATTAAATGTCCTAATCTAATCCAAGTGGGACTAAATGGTCATATTTTATTCCTAAGGTTGTTTTTGGTCTAATTACACTTATCCAATAGAATTAGTACATGGGTAAGGGTAATAATAATAACATTTTTACCCTTAATTTCCCTATTTACTTTTAACCGTGGTAAAAAAAAAGTAAAAAATTACTATTCACCAAAAATTATTTTCACTCATTGAACCACATTTTAGTCCTTGATATTAACCGTGTCTCTCGTATTTTCGAAATTCCACTCACAGAAGTGGTAAAATTAATTTTTATGAAAAATTCATTTTTTTAACTACCACTTAGTGGTTTCACTATTCATCAAAAAATGAAAGTTTCCAGAAAAATACCAAAAATTAGTCCTAATCTATATTTGATATAATGAATTCAAAAATTATGTCTATTTTACCAAATTAAAAACATATCAGTTGCATTAATTAATTTAAAAATTAATTCTCGTCGTCAAAACAAATAGCGTGTTTTTAAGAGATAATAACTATCAAAAGATTGACACTTGTTTATGTTTGGTTTAAATGTGAAATTACATCCATTGAACAACATTGTATTAAATGGTAAAAATATATTCTAAATATACTTTAAAACCACTCAAATTAATAATTTATCACTATTAATTATTTTGATTAAAAAAGTTGTTTTTAATTAAAATTTAGTAATTTTCACTATTCATCAAAATATGAAAGTTATCCGAAAAGTACCAAAATTTCACCCTAAGCTAATTTCGATATTCTGAATCCAAAAATGAAGTCCATTTTGAAAGATAAAATTTATAAAATTTCAAAATGTGGGTATTACTATTCATAACAGCTAGTTCATAATAATATTATAATAATATCTCATTTAGTGAAACTCGGTATTGTGTACTACACACGCTATCGAGGAAGGTCTTTATTGCGTGTAATGTAAACCAAGTCAGGGATGTGTGTTGTGCAAGCTCTTTTTGGTGTAGCGTACAACACAAGACATTAATGAAATTAAAAAGAATATTTTTCATAAAATCTCGGGGTGTTACACTGTCACTCACTAATGGCCTCTTGAAATGCATGTATATGAGTCATCCTAATCAATACATCGGCCACTACATTATCTTTCCCAGGCATGTAGGAAATCTCATAGTCAAAGGACTGAAGGTACTCAACCCACCTTAACTGTCTCAAATTCATATCTTGCTGAGTGAAGATGTACTTGAGACTTTTGTGGTCGGTGAAAACCACAAATTTCTCTACCAATAGATAATGTCTCCAATAGTGTAAAGCATGAACAACTAAAGCCAACTCGAGATCGTGCCTCGGGTAATTCCTCTCATGTGGCCTCAACTGCTGAGACCCATACACAATGAATCATTTCTCCTGCGTAAGTACTGCTCCCAGCTCGATACCTTATGCATCATAGTAAATAGTATAACTCTTTCCCATATCTAGAAAAAACTGGTATCGATGCTAAATTCAACCTCCCCTTCAGCTCCTGAATGGCTGAATTGTAGGAATCTATCCACAGATACTTCACACCCATCTTAGTTAGGCCTGTCTGTGGCGCTGCTAAGCGTGAAAAGTCCTATATGATACGTCTATAGTAACCAGCCATCCTGAGAAAACTACATATCTCAAAGACGTTCTTTGGCTGCTCCCAGGAAACTATTGCTTTCACTTTCTCTAAGTCTACTGATACTCCTGCCTCTGAGATAATATGACCAAAGAAGTAAATCTGGTCCATCCAAAAGTGGTATTTTGAGAGATTCTCATATAACTAATTCTCTCTCACTGTACTGAAGATGATCTCAAGATTTGTGTCATGGTCGTGTCGAGTATCAGAGTACACCAAGATATCATCCATGAAGACTACCACGAAAGAATCCAAGTATGAATGGAACACTCGGTTCATCAGTGCCATACAAACTGTAGGTGCATTCGTGATACCGAATGGAATAACCACATACTTGTATGGACCATACCTACTCCGAAAGTCTATAAGAGGTATATCAGATGGCCTAATGTGCAATTGATGATAATTGAATCTCAAGTCAATCGTTGAGAAAACCTGGTCTCCCTGAAGCTGATCAAATATATCATCAATCCTTGGCAAGGGATATCAGTTCTTGATCGTCAACTGGTTTGGCTTCCGATAATCCAAAAAAGTATGAGGGTATCATCTGCTTTCTTGACAAACAGGATAGGAGAACCCCAAGGAGAAGTACTGGGTCAGATGAAACCCTTTGTCCGTAACTCCTATAACTGCTTCTTGAACTCATTTAACTCTGGTGTATCCATCCTATAAGGATGAATGGAAAATAGTGTCTCTCCTAGAACAAGATCAATAGAAAAGTATACCTCCATCTCTAGAGGAAAACCTAAAAAGTCTTATGGAAAGACATCCCTAAAATGATTAACCATTAGAGGAAAGTCCATCTGTAAAGTCCCCTGGTCATCCAGATATAGACTAGAAATCTGATCTGTAACTCCTCCCAACCCATGATGCTCGGGTCCTGCTTTTCTCACTTGTACATCCCATTCAACCTTATGTAGAAAAAAACCACCCTCTGGTGATGTGAAACTCACCCTATGATGATAGAAGTTGATAATATCCTGGTAGGGAACCAACTAGTCCATTCTGGGAATAACGTCATAGCTCGTCATCTCCAAGACATAAAAGTCCCATAAGAAGTGACACCCACTAACCTCAAAAGGGAACTCCTTGCACTGACGTACACTATTATTTCTAGTTCCCAACGGAGTTTATAGCATTAAGATATCAGCAGAAGAAAATATACAGATCCCCAAGATCTCCACAATACCAACAAATATGATACTATGGGAAACCCCTATATCAAAAAGCGTAGAAGCTAAAACTGAGGTAAATAGAATCATACCTCTAACTGTAGAGGGTTCAGAATCCTGCTCTTGTTGGGTCTACTCCACTGAAAAATTCTGACTTGTACTGCAGCCCTGTAACCCTGCGTGACCACCCTAAGTTGATCCACCCTATTATCACTAAAATCCTGGTGACTGGATACCACATCCACGACCTCCACCTCAGCCTAAACGGTCAGACAAAATCCAGTTCCTAGACTGATGAGTAATTGGTGATCCTTCTCCTAAATGAGGAGTCATAGAAGAACCTCTATCACCAGCTGTTGATGAGAAAAACTGACAGTAAATGCTAAAGATGACCCATCTTTTCACAAGATCGGCAATCCACTGGGTCTCTCAGGCAATGTGGCCTCATATGCCCACTCTTCCCGCACTAGTAGCACACCACCTGGCTACCATAATAAGTGTTACTCCTACTCAGATCTCCATGCGTAGACTCTCTGGTGCTTCATGCTATTAGTTGGTGGGGTACCAACTCCGGATGCAGAGCCGCCCTGGCTCACATCCCTAGAATCCCCCATATTGGGCTTTGTGATCAGTTCCTAGTTAACTATAGAGGTTATGGAAGTTAACCAGAAGATGTTCACCTGAAATCAAATTTCATTCCTAAGAACATCCTCAAACTTTCTCACTATGAATAAATCATCACCCCTTAGAATGGGTGTGAATAAATGGAGTTCTGTGAAGCGAGAAGAATACTCCATGACTGAGAGAGTACCCTGTTCTAAACTCATGAACTTTCAGGCTCGGTTGTCCCTCAAAGTCTTTGGGTAGAAGTAATTATAGAAGGAATTTTGGAACTCATCCCAAGCCATACCCTACTGGTGCCCTTATTGTGAAATCACATCCCACCATATCTTGGTAGAATCATGAAGCTTCTATATAGTGAGATTCACCCTCCTCTGTGGAGGTATCTTTAGATGCTCTAAGATAGACAGTATGGCTTCTAAACATGACTTTGCAGCCTGAGGTCCTCATTCCCCTGAGAAGGTGAGAGGAGGCTGCTACTGAAAGACCCGAGTCAACTCTGCCATAGACGGGGCAGGATGTGGTGCTTTTGTGAAGGTTTGTATAAACCTCATGAAGCCTTCTTGGAAATGTACATCAACACCTGTATCCAGGATGACAGCTAGTGCCAAGACAGGCATGACCGAAGGATCTGCTGGTTGTTCCTAATCATCTATTTCTGGTGTTTGATCACTGCCATGTATCTAGAGTACAACCAGAGGACGTCTCAGTGGCATGACTCTGCAAGGTCAAGCACACACCTTAGATCAAGATTATCAAGGACTGAAACTTAGAAGTTCAATAAAGTGATAGGAGAAGGAAAACATTCAAAATTTTCAAAAAAAGGAGTACACGACATTTATCACCCATACACAGCGTGTTCCCTTATACTTTTAACATGGCGTGTACCATTTCCAAAACTAGTATTGTAACACCCCAAACACACAGTGTGTTCTCCTTGGACACGGCGTGTACTTGAACCTTTTTCCCCTGCTTGAGTTCTTCTACACGATTAAGCCACACTGTTCTCAAATAGAAAAACTACACGATGTGTTTGTGTCAAACACGACATGTACCAATTAAGTTTCTTTCGCCCATGTCATTAGTCGCATGGTTGGAGACATGGTTGAATCTACATAGCATGTTTATTCCAGACACAGTGTGTACTATAAGTATTTCACTGACCTGTGTCATTAGTCACGCGGCCAGATACACGGTCGACTCTACACGGTGTGTTCAAGCTGGACACGATGTGTATTACTTGAGTTTCATCCATCTGTGCCTTTAATCAAACAGGTGGACACATGGTCTCCAAAACACGGAGTGTACATTCGGTACACGGTGTGTTGTACCAAATATTTCCCAACCCCATGTCCCTTCCCACACAGGCAGTCACACGGTCAAGGATTATATGGTGTGTACTTAATAAAATTTGTTCCTTCTCGAATAGAAGGATACATGGCATGTATTCATCATTACACACCATGTATTCTGGGTTTTTATAAATAGTAAGATTCAGAAACTACTCTGGAACCCCATAAAATTCTTAAACAAACACTAAAGTGCCAAATTCCGATCTGTGAGGGACCATACTCCCCGAAAATCAAATCTTGGAATCTTACACATGTATATCCCAAGGAATAACAGTGTAATAAATCACATGATCCACCAAATTCCGATCCATGAGGGCCCATAACACCTCAGGGACAAAGTTTGGTGATCATTCAAATGAAACCTTAGACAATTCAATACCCTATCAAATAGTAGGTATTATATCAAGGCATCTATCACAACAACATGCATATATGGAACAACATCTATCACAACAACATGCAATCGATAACGCACCCTAAATGGCATGACAAGAATGCATGCCATGTGATCTCTAACAAGTACATATATGATGCATGAGATCGAATACCCCCATCTCATTGGGTTGAAACAGAAATAGAACCAAAATAATATCAACAATAACAACACAAAACATGTGAATCACTCAACGGTGAAATCAAATCAACTGTAATAATTGAAAAACCAAAAAAATTGCAATATTCGAGGCATATTGGTTTTTCCCTATAACATGGGTTAGCTAATTCCAGGCATATCTTATTACCAACTACCTATTCCTTCATATCCCTCACTATAAGCTCCAAACCGTAAGTCAATAAGAAAATAATCTCTCTTATACCATTTTTTAATGTCCGGGTTCCGGGTGCTTCCCAGAGGTTCCCCATACCCGGTTGGTCACATGGAATCAAGCACATTTCCCCGAATGCCAGAGGATGCCGACAAGCAGTGAGGGCTTTAGGTGTGATAGTGGGGGAACTATTCCCTCATTGGATGAGTAACATAGTGGAAACAAACAAATAATAGTAGCAGAAGTAGTAATGTCATACAATAAGTAAATAGTGGAAGACTGAAAGTAAATAAACAACTGAAGCATATATATATATATATATATATATGTCAATAATAATGCATGTCACAAGTACCTAGGAAAGAATCAAAACAATTCACAATGTTGAAATACAGTACTAAAACAAAGTACAAAGGAAAAACAAGTAAAAAACTCCAATAGCATTGTAAGCCTCATCTTGGTCCCATGCTCTCCAACTCTATAGTAATCAAGTACCTGAAGTAGAAGGGTGATTGACCTTATGTATACCTGTAGAAATATAATCTGTTTAGGCCCAAAATCATGACCCAAATAGAGTGTGGGACGAATCCCAGTTGGCAACCACCCAAAGATCTGTGCGTAACTGTCAGTGAATATATATGGTAGGAAATAGGCAAAATCAAGTAATAAACAAAAAATTACTCAAAAGTAAACAATTCTATAGTGTCAACTACATTCAATTACATTTATTATATAAAAAACCCAACAATATCAAGAAACCCTTTAGTAAATTCTCACAGTCTAACCCCTCTGGTTCATCTTAACAAAGACTCTTTGAGGAAGCACTCACCATCAATTCCCCCTGTGGTCTCATAACGGTAAACTACAGACACTCTGGGGAAGCACTCAACGTCCAATTCCCTCTGTGGTCTCACAACGTGGAACTACATACACTCTAAGGGGGTACTTAAATCCATCCCCCCTATGGTCTTACAACATGAAAATTATAACAAACACTCTAGGTAATCCCTAAGAATCCATCCCCCCTGTGGTCTAAATACACCAAGTTCTCACAGCCCTATGTAAGCAATCATGGACAAACGATATCCAGCAGCCAAAGTAAATCTCAAATACTACTTGGGTAAGAAACTATAAGCATGTAATATATATCCAATCCATCCTAACAGTACTGGTCCTAGAAAACCAACCGACCTAATAGGTAATTCTAGACCCAACGACCAATATCAAACAAACATGGGAAAACACATCCATAGAAAGTTAATAAACCCTATTCATAATCAAACACCCCTACTCAAGAAAACAAAGCATAGCAGCCATTAGTAGGGTCAAATTACCTAAACATCAAATACTCTAAACTAGGGTATTTGGCACTTTTCGCACATATAATTCAAAGACAACTACGGAAAGTCACAAACCACCTACCTCGATGTTGTACGATCGATATAGTTGAACCTCGACCTTTGAATCAACCTAAAACATCATAGATCTAAAAAAACGTTGAAAATGCTCAATCATGGATATCTTAGGAAATAGTATGAATCAATAGAATGGGCTCTATAAGAAGAAATAAATCACTAATTTGATTCCAACACAATCGACCGAGTTTTATTTGGAGCACGGATGGTTGATCGGTGGCTCAGAGAATAATTATCGCTCACGGTCACTCTTGGATGAGACGGGGTTAAAAGAATACAATTCTGGTAATGAGACGCGACCCTGGTCCATTTAATGATATAAAAGAAAAAAGAACACAACATGTAATATTAATGAACACACCGTGTATTCTCCTTAACCAACACCCAACTTTAGCGGTCTTCCATGTCACCCCACATGGCCATGTCTCATCCATTACACACCCAAGACGTGGTCATATGTGGTAATAGGGTACACGGTGTGTACTCCTAAGTACACAGCGTGTACTCCTAAAATTTCCAAAAAACTCCATTTTTCCTCAAAAACACCCGAAAACAAGATCCATACTTGAAAGAAGATATGGGTTCTTACAACTTTAGTTAGTATAATAAAATTGAAAACCTTAAATGTGAATTTTTTATAATTTATCTTACTGCCATGGAAAATAATATTTTTTGGATTTCACTAGATATATCCTAAGAAAATTATGTGAATAAAACTCATACCTATAATAAGAACATTAAATAACTTCTAAATGAGATAAGTAAGTGAAATGATAAAAGTATTCCTATCATTTTATGGGTGATATCCAAGTAAATAAAAAAAAGAATAATTAAAAGAATATAGGGACACACCCTTGTGGAATTTCATGAGAATAGAAATGAGATCATGGGAAAAATTTCTATGTACAATATATTGAGGAAAATGACATCTTGGAAATAAAAATAAATAGATATTTTCAATATTAAAAATTATATAAAACCAACTTACAGGTGACCTATATATATAAAGAAAATATTAAGAGAGATGGAGAGACATATTTATGTAGTTTGAACCTGTGAATGTCTAGATCTTGAAATGAGAAAAAGAATCAGGTAACTCTCAAAGAAGAATAAGTTGGGGGATATGATACTATTTTTAAAAGAATAACTCTTGAGTATCAAATGTATAGGAATTATTGTGAGCTAGAAATCATTCTAAGATCATATCATGTGGGTTGAAGCTATGAGAAGAAGATAGAGGAACAATAGAGGAATGACTGGATTATTGTGTAACAAATGATTCTTGGTGTCAAGACTTATAGTAATTGAGAAGTGAGTTGGGAATGATAGTTAAGTACTATCTATTTAATTTCTATGAAATTTGGAAAAAAGGAAGATATCGAGTTATAGGTTGGTATTCCTGAAGATCATATGGCATTGAAAGACTCTGTCTAAGAATAAACAGATCAGACTTATTGATGTAAAAGAATCTTATGGATACCTAGTGATCTAATTAAAGGAGTTAAAATAAAACACTTGTATATACATGGTGTGAAGATATAGATCCTATGGAACCTAGGGTATACAGAGAGATGACAGCACGAATCTATGACTGCAATGGGAATTTTTTTATGGAATTCTTATGAGAAATAGGAAAGTTTACACATAATGGGACTCTATATAGGTGTGGAAAGTACCAACCATTGTACTAAAATTTTCATTATAGTGTATAATAATTTATTGGGATGAATAAACAGTAAAATAAATTATTAAGTCTTAGTAATGAACCTTGTAAAAATACCATGTGTATCTTTTAATTTATTTAATTTCATTTCAGGAGGTATGGATTACTAAGTTTAACATAAAATGATCCAACAGTAATAACTGACAATATATTTTCATAACCAATGGGGGTTAAAGATTCAAAAAACAATTGTTAATTGTAAAAATTAGTCAACATTGGATTCACCTCCACCCCCTCTAAGTTGTCTACATTGATCCTAATGAGAACTTTAACTGGTATTAGACTAAAGGTTCCTCTCTGGTTAAATCTAAATTTTAGTTGCTTGTTTATTTTTATCACAATAAAATGAAATGGATATTTGATATTTTCAAAGAAGATCCATATATGTAAGGAGAAATGTTTATCCCTGTTAACACACAATCAGAAATTTTAGCTAAAACATTGCAAAACAGGAAAAGAAAAGAGGGCAATAAATAGAGAAAAATCAAAAATAGTCTAGAGGAATCATCATTTCCTAATGTTACTTAGGATAATAATGATCTTGTTGAATATATTAGAAATTATTCATATAATGAAGTAAGTTTGAGCTTTGAAGAAGACAAACTTATTGATAAATTACTTCATTGCTTTTATTTTGAAATCAAAGGTTATTTAAATAAAGTTCCTAATGAATTAGTTGAATATATATTAGTTCATATTAAGAGACTTTTGAATGAAAAATCACAGATTGAGAAGGAATTTGATTTCATGTAGAATGAATTGTCTAAATAATTTGGAAGATACAACACCCTCTCAAAATTAGTGAAATATAAGGGAGAAACAATATAAATTTGCACTGATAATCTTGCATTGGATGATGAAAAATTAAAAAGAGTAGTTATTGAGAAGGAAGGGATTGGGGATATAATTATTGAAGTTTTAATTAAATTAGATGTGCTTCATAAAGTCACTATGAATGTCAAGTATTCTTAGTTAGATGTAAAAAAAAGTGTGAAGGATCTTGAAAATTCATTACTCAAGGAAAGAGGAATGTGTATATTTCAAGTTCATATTATTAAGATAAATTGGGAATATGGGTATATATTAGTGGATTATGAAAATAATATTCTCAACTTGAAGTGTCTTTAGCAGGAGTTAAAACTAAAAGATCTAGAATCAATATAAATTTGACCTTACCAAATAAATGAGAAGATAATTTTTTCCACTCAAGTATCAGAGAAGATTTTTTCATAAAAAAAGGATTCATAATAGTGGTAATGGGATCTTGAGAATTGTGAAGAAGCCTACACCTCATTCTCATGGAAGAAGGTATCCCACTACCTTGATAAATCCATGAGTGCTAAATCTATTTTATCTGTAAGTACAGGACTCAAGTCAAATTATATGAAAATGGGGGCAACCAAAAATTATAATAACCCCACCATAATATCATGGGTGGATGTTAAAATTTCTTATATAAATAGCTCCCCAAAAAGATCCTAAAAAGATGGCATTTCAACCCAAAATCAATAGCGTCCAAAATCTAGAAAATCTGGATAACCTGCACCTAAACTGAAAAGAACGTGATTTATTTGAAAATGATGGTGTTTTTAGAGATTTTGGAATATGTACATTTATTTTTGAAAAAATATATCAACTCATAAAATTGGTGGGAGGCAAAAAACAAGGGGTGGTGCTAAAACTAATAAACTTGGTGGATATAATGGAAAGAATCTATCTATGAGAAACAAATTTCAAAGTATTTATAATTTCAATGAGTATTAAAATATTTATATCTATAAATATGATTAATGGTAGTATTATCCAAATATCCACAATACTTATACTGAATTCGATATAAGGTCACAATAGTAGATGAAAAGTTTAGACATAAATAAAAACAAGTATTCCTTAATGAGAAAACTGAATAAGAAAGCTAACAAAGACACTCCCAAGAAGTCATTGATGTAGGGTAATAATTATGTCACACCAAATAAGTGAAGATGATTCTATTTTGGTAATAAATTCTACATCATGGACCATTGAAAATGGCTATGCAGAATATTGTTCAAAGGGGGTTAATCAAGGAAATATGCAAGAATATTAGCATGGTATAAGACATCTATAATGAATATCATGTGAGTTTTCCTAATGAAAAAAAATAAAATGATGGTTAAATAGTGTTTTAAAGGTACAATATATCTATAAATACACATAAAAACTGTTGTAAAATCATACCTGGTCAGAAGGAGTTGGTAAATAACAAAGGTAAAGCACCAAAGGTTTCTAGTTCAAAATCTAATACAACAAAGAAAAACTCCACATAGAAGAGAAATCAAGAGCATAAAACAAATTATATATTATTCATATGTCTAGATCAGTTGTAAGAGGCTAGAAAGTTATATAAAGTATCAAATAATGAAATAACCATACTAACTTAAGAAATTAAAGTCATTCCAACTAAGAAGTAAGCTAAAAATTATGAGAAAACCATGAAACCTTGAGCTGGAATGATTTGGAAAATCAAGAAGCAAGTAATCATGAATAAGGATATATTTTCTAGAGCTATAAAGAAATGTTCTATTTGGTTTAGGAAGAAGTATCGACCCCAATGGTAAAAATGAAGAGAAGTGGATGAATCGCCATATTTCCACACATTTTAGTTGTGCTTTGAATAGGGAATTAAAGGTGAAGCTGGAAGAAAGATATTCATCATGGAGATTATTTCAATTGGTATTCATTTTCAATTTATATCAAACATCAGTGGGTATAAATATATCATAGAGCTCATTTATAAAATAAGACTTTTGTGGTGAATATATATAAATAGAAACCCTTGAGGTGGAGATACCAAAGAAGAGAATACTGGTAGAAAATTGTTATTCCTTATTAAAATTGTAAATCTAGACAACCCCAACAAAAGATGATATTTGAGGTATATTTCTCATTCTCTCATCCCTATTATGGTTATTGATTTTTTTTATCATCAAGGGGGAGCGATTGTCTAAAAAATGGGGAAGTAAAATAACTTTCACCTGAATGTTCTAATGTGTTTATTTATATGATTTTAGGATTATAAACTATAATTAAAATCTATTTTCAAATCCCCCAAATATTTGAATTCTAATTTGATGAAACATTGAGAGGTGTATATAGATAGCCTTGATGCTTTGTTAAAATAACTCTTGTTTTCTACATTGGTTTATCCCATGTATACTTAGATTTGACTTACCTAAGGATCATTTATAAGAAACTTGTAGTGCCACTCATCTCTTATGTAATTACCTAAGTGTAATGGAAGTGGAAGTAAAAAAGGGGAGAATAAGTTTCCTTAAGTTGTAAGAGTAGGGAAAATTTTTCTTAGAATAACTCCCCATGGATTAAATAGAAAGATAAAATTATAATGAGAGAGAAAAACCTTTTCTACCTTTATATTTATTATAATTAAGGTAGAGAGGGAAAGTGAACTTATTATAGACTATTTAAATTCATCTCTTGCATTTAGAGGTTTATTGTATTGAAAAAAAATCCAAAATTGGATACTGAATTTCCCTTTGTGTGTGATTGTATTTCTTGCTAATAGAGCATGTTAGTATATATATAGGAAATGAGAATGGAGTAATCGGTGATGGAGTGAACTTCTACCCATATAAAAAAGTGAGAGCTACCCACACTTGTTGGGTAAATAAAAGAGGTGTTTTCACCTAAAAAACATAGGGATATACCGGTTATTGGAAAAATATACAAATTTAGATGATTGAATGTGATGATATTCATGAGAAACAATGATAATTACTAATGTAATTGTTCCAATGCTTTCTACAATGGATTTAAAAAGTAAAATTGAATATGTATGCTTTTATATATTGAAGATTGGTGTATAAAGTAAGAAAATATAGATGTTAATTGTAAGTAATATATAACACCCCGACCCTAGTTACCCAGAGTCAGTACATTATTTTAATACATTGGCATGATTATAAGGAATCAAGTCCCGAAGGGATGGTCAGTTTAGTAGTCTTGGAAAATAGATTACATACATGAACGTTACATTACACATTAGAAAATAAAACATAACATAAATTATCCTTTGATAATGGCATTAATCCCCTAGCTTAACCCTGCTTATCAATAATAATTCACTTCCTGGAATCCAGAGAAAATTAAAACATAGAAAGGGGTGAGCTCAGATGCTCAGTAAGGATAACAATGTAGCGGAAACTTTCATAAATAAGCATAAACATTTAAGGAAATGTATAAGACTAAAACAAAAGTATTTTAAACTTAAACTTCATCATAATATAGAAAAGATACAATAAAAGAATACCATTTACTTATTCACATGGATATTCTACTAGTAGAATAAACACATGCAATATCAATATCCACTTTCATAATGATGGAATGCATAATGCCAGACTTCATAACCACATAGTCTGGGCCTTGTGCCAAGACTACAAATAAGATTTTTTCAAGGCCTTGTGCCAAGACACTAGTTTTTCTCATGAGACCTACTGATGCATCAAGGAGCTATAGCAGGCTCCACCTGTTACTTACTAAGTCCAATGCATTCCTCATATGAAAAGGTTTAAACATAACATAAACATTCATATTAAAACTATAATAAAAAATGTCAATACTTTATCCATAAACCATGAATGGTATAAAAATAACACATCCACAGTCAAACATATCACAAAACCTTCAAAACAATATGGAAGATTTGTATCATAATAAATAAACTTCAAACAAGTTTAAAATCTATCAAAGGATGTTGATATAGAGGAAAATGATTTGTAAAACTCTTTCTGAGAAATATCCCTTTTTCAAAAAAACATTTAAAAGTCACACAATTTAGAAAGAAAGACATTTAAATAAATTTTTGAATCAAAGTGTCCCATAACACTTCTAAACTTTTTAAAGGAATTAACATTTAAAAAAACATTCATGTTCATATAAATAAATCCTTAAAAACCATTTTGAAAACATGGACATTAATGAGAATGATTTAGAAGAATAAATATTTAAAATATTTAAAATTATGTTTTAGTAAAAAATTCCCTTAAAGAGAATCCCTTTGAAAACTCTTTTATGAAACATGGGTATGGATAATAAATATGTCCCAGTATATACTTACGTAAAAACAATCTCGGATAATAAAGATATTGTGAAATTAACCCTTACCAATTTGGTAACTTATGAAACATACATCCCATGAAAGAAGTACCATACAATAAAGATGTAAATACACATAAATTAAATTTTATTACAAAAATAATAAACTTATGGGTAGTACATACACCACACAAAAGGAAATAGTGTCAATATAGCATGAATCTCATGGGAATAAGGAGTGAGATGAAAACCCCTTACCTTGTACTTTCCTTTAGTCGAGGGTACGATTAACCTCCTGTATAATGACCATTGTATGTTATTAGATTATAACATAACTATATTCATATTTATTATATCATAAATTATTCATTTATTACTTTATACTACCCATTTAATAATGATTTTCATGTTAAATTAACATTTCGGGTAATAATTGCTTTCTTTATCGTACGTATTTTAACTTGTTATTCTTTATCATATCATTTATATCATTATTTAAATACTTCAAGAATATAAAACATGATTTATATATTATATATATTTAGAATATAAATATTTATAATACATATATATATGAAATGGAAAACACCGTTTATGGAGAAGGTAGGTCGTACGTACGAATAAACGTTGTTTCTGTTTTCATATCGTGTTGAACGGAAGTAAGTAAATAAGATATATATATAAGTAAATAAATACATATATATATATATATCTCCATTATCATTATTATTTCATATATTACATACTTATTAGTAATATATATTTTTATAATCATCGATTAATGGTGAACGTGGAAATGAATCTCATCGCGTCGTGGAGACGGTAATTCGTACGTACGCACGAGCGATCATATAATTTCCTTAAATGTGTGGAATTGGATGGTATATTAATTTTACAGAGACATTATAATGTTATTTTCATTATTTATATACATATTACTCATCATTATATCCATCCAAATAACATAGTGTTGAATAACAAATTACACCACGGTGTGGAGACGGTAAGCCGTACGTACACACGCATGGTGACATTATCATTCATAATATGGATAGAATAATGAATATGGTTGTTCCATATTTATAATAACATTAAATTATATATAAGGTACTGGATTTATTATTTTGTTATGGTAATAACAATGAAATAGTAAGTGGAAGAAGAAAAGAACTTGAAAGAGGGTGGTGAAATCATTACCTCTTCTTCGGATTCTTCCTTTTGATTTGATCAAAAGGTCTCCTTAGGTTGGCTTTATGACCAAATTAAGGCCTCTAGGATTAATTTAGGATAGTTGGGAGGATATTTGGTTAGGTTTTGGCCGATCCAAATGGCTTTGGAGTTGTGAATTTGAGAGAAGGGGAAGTTCCCTTTTATAAGAGGGGTGAGGGGAACCTTAGGAAAAACTTAAAATATTATTTTATAATAAAATCATTTTCGGTTTCTAATGGATCCAAAATGAATTATTTAAAGTATAAGGTGTGGATGGGTCAAAAACCACTCAACCAATAGGTTTTAGACAGGTTTGGGTCACTATATTAACCTTATCTTTTAGATTTAACTCTTAGTTAAATAGTTTGACATTTACCATGTCTCTTTCTATTTTTATATTATATGGTTAATAAACTTATTATAAACTTATAAGAGAACTCCAAGTTGTTCATTAATGACATATATAATATTATTTAACCCCTTTGACCTAATTTTAGATTTTTAAAAATATAATACCAATTAATAATATAATATTTGTTTTAAAAACTCTTTTATGTCAATTTTGACACTATTTGGTATTTTGTTTTTGCTAAATTTTGAACAGCATTATTACTTCAAAAAAATTAATTTAATAAACCCTAATATGTCATATTAACCTATAAAATTAGATTAATTTATAAAAAGTTTCAAATTACATTTATTTGGGTATTTATAATATCAATTATTTTAATATTTCATTAATAAGGTAATTACTGCATCATCATTGTGTCATAAATAAATTAAATTATTTAATGTATAAAAATTATAAATAAAATACCATTATGTAGGAAATATTTTTATCTTTCTAATTAATATTTATAGTCTAATTTATCTTATTTTTAACCCTATATTAAAAATGGTTTAGTTATTAAACTTTGAATTTAACACTTTTAACTCTTCTTTGAATTAAATAATAATAAATGTCCTATTCTAATCCAAGTGGACCTAAAGGATAATATTTTATTACTAAGATTGTTTTTGGTCGAATAACACTTATACAATATAATTAGGACATGTGTTAGGATAATAATAATATCATTTTTACCTTTAATTACCATATTTACTTTTAATCGTGGTAAATAAAAGTCAAAAGTTACTATTCACAAAAATTTATTTTTATCTTATTGAACCAAATTTTACTTAATTATATCAACCGTGTCTCTCAGAGTTTTGAAATTCAATTCACAGAAGCGGTAAAATTAAGTTTTATGCAAATTTGCAAATGCTCCTAGGACGTGGGTAAAAGACAGTAAAAAGTTCACTAAATTTTTTATATATCTAAACTTATTATAAAATGACTCAAATGAATTACATTGAACTTATATAGGTATTATATATCTATTTTTACCAAAAATTAATTTAAATAAAATAAATAATTATATAAATAAAAAGTCAGTTTTAAACAATAACTCAGGGTTTTTCACTATTCATCAAAAATTGAAAGTTTTCATAAAAATACCAAAAATTCACCCTAAGATAATTTTGATATTCTGAATTCAAAAATTAAGTATATTTTACCAAATTCAAAACATATAAGTTTAATTTATTAATTTAAAATTAATTTCTGTTGTCAAAACCAAAAGGCGTATTTTTAAGAAATAATAACTATCAAAACATTGACACTTGTTTATGTCCAATTTCAAAGTGAAATTACTTACAATGACCATAATTGGATTAAATGGTAAAAATATAATCTATTTATACTTCCAAACCATTAAAATTTATAATTTAACACTATAAATTATTTTGATTAAAAAATTTGTTTTCAGTTAAAATATAGTATTTTTCACTATTCACCCAAATATGAAAGTTAACAGAAAAAACACCAAAAATTTATTGAAACTAAATTATTATATACCGATTCTAAAGAAGAAGTTTATTTTGTCAAATTTAATATATAAAAGTTTCAAATATTGGATTTAACAAGGGTTCACCATTAAAAGGCAGTAAAAGTGCATTTTTTTGAAAAATACTTCTTTTATCTGAAAAAATGAATTAGTTCTTACATTATGTCTAAGAAACTCATAATATGGATTCTAAAATTATAAGGATTATATAATGTTTAAGATTCAGTTAATACTATTCATAATTGCTTTTGAATGACTAGTTTGGTAAGTCGTGGTGCGCTTGAACTCGGTGTTGCGTGTAGTGAATGTTATTAAATTACTTTGAGGAAATAATGTACTATGAAATCTTGGGGTGTTACATAATTCCATCCTTCAGTAAATTGAATCCTAGAAATTTGAAATTGTTCTTCAAAAATAAAAGTTTGAAAAGAGAAAATACCTTTGTGGGAAAACCCACATCAGAAATTGGGTTAATAAAATTTAGTCTTAATAAGAGGAAAAGGAAAATAAAAGGGTCACCACCAAATTATGAGCTCAATTGGGAGAACATTGGTGGAAATTAGAGACACATAATTGGAGGGAAAATGTAAATATTTATAGGGAGTGATTGAGGTTATCAATCACAAACAAGTGTAAAATTGAGGGCCTCAAATCCATCAATCTATGATGATTAAAAATACCATCGGTTCAACAAAACATAAGGTATTAGGATAACACATTTTTGGTTTTAATATCCCTTCACTAAAGTTTAAGAATTAATTTACCCATAGAATAAGAGAGAGAAAAATTATATATATATATATATACTTGACAAGTATATTTTCATCCTTCAACTAATTCCTACCACAAACTCATCTTTCACTCCAAAAGATTTCAAAAAAATATTATATTTATCCTAATCATATAGGGTTCCAAAAATAATGAATTTATAATTCACCTATAATAACCTTTAAAAAAACTTGATTATAAAATCCAGGGACTTCACGTAGCCCAGTGGTAGGCGATAAATCCCAATCGCACTATGGTTGTGGGTTTGATTCCTGCAGCTTTGTCCGACACGACGGATTGTCACACGGTCTGTGTGTTGTCCTTTTTATAACAAAACAAAAATAAACTTAAAAATAGTATCCAATTTCAAACTTAATCCATTCTAACCTTTAGACTTATCCAAAATACTTATATCCAAACTCACAGTCCAAAATTTATAAGGAATTTAAACACAATGAAGATCCTTTCTGCGACGTAATAACATGTGAACACCTTCATCATGTATTATTTTAAAACATGGTAACACCCTGGATTACCATAAAACCTTATAGAATACATTCATGCTTCCTTATTCCTTATATAATACTGGATATACTCCTTATATCCACAAATGTTGTAAACTCCAACAATGATGGAATATACAAATAATTAATCAGTTTCAAGGTGGTCAAGAATATCCAATATAATTTATCCAAATGAATCATCTCTTATTCTAAAATCAATACCTCAGTATCAAGAACATATTAAAGTTTTTTCTTTCCTTCAACCATGTATTTTCCAAAAAAATTAACTTACCATTGAGTCACTTTTATTGGTTCCACAAAATCCCAAGTCCTTGATGAAATAGAACTGCAGTACAATCCTTATATACTGTATAATTATTATAACATGTAAATGATTAATACAATACTCAAATGAAACAATACTTTAATAACAACATAATAACTCTTAATCATTCCTCTTTATCTTTGGTAGTATCATAACTTGATTATTATCCAATAGCAGTATTTGGGGTATACTCCGATGATTTGGACATTGATTTGCATAGTGTCCCAACTTCTTGTAGATGATGCATTGTACATTTGAAACCTTTTTCTTACCTTTTAAATCACGTACTTGGTTTCCTTTTTCTCCACACTTATAACAAACTCTTATTCCCTTAAAGCATTTACCAAGGTGATTCTTTCCACAGTTATCACATATGGGAAAATTCTTCTTTCCCTTATTCCCTTTATCCATCTTTCTTTCTACCATCCTTTTCTTCTCTGGCTTCCCTTCAAAGCCATAGGACTCATAGAATTCTTTAATTATCTTATTAACACATGATATTATTTCTTCATATGATGATAATACGTGGGAGACTATTTAATTTCTAAATGTTGGCTTAATACAATGAAATATATGATCCTTCTTAGTCTTTGGATCATGTGTACTATTGGGGGTCTCATTCCTTCTACTAGGCGCCATTTCTAAATAATGGCATACACTAGGTTAGTTTATGAATCGCAATGCATTATTCCAAAATTGTAAAATACCTAACATAAATTGAAAAGATTATGCATATAATCTATAATCATAAAATGTATTCTTTAAGAAAGTGTTTACTTCTAAATCCTTCATAATGGATTTTAATGAAAATTTGAATTATCCTAACCATATCCCTTGGGAGTGTCGTAACCAAGAGTGCAGCAAGGACCTTGGTCATGCACTAGTTTACATTTGAGTCTAGCTCAAAGCGGTGTTTTCGGGTTTTACCCCTAGTTACATATGTGTCAGAGCCACCTCTACTTGCTCATATCTAGATAGTGATTTATTGCTTAGAAAACTCACAGAATCTCTACAGTACCAAAATTCTAGGAATTTCTTCTATACTAATCCTCAAAGTCTATATTAGGGTAATGTTCTCTAATCAGAGTTTAGCTAAATCTATTTCCAATGTTGTTGCTAAATTTCCTATGATACAAACTATAACGCCTCAACCCTAGTTACCCGGAGTCGGTGCATTATTTGAATACATTGGCATGATTACAGGGAATCAAGTCCCAAAGGACGGAATAGTTTAGCAGTCTTGGAAAATAGATTACATACATGAACGTTACATTACACATTAGAAAATAAAACACAACCTAAATGATTCTTTGAGAACACCATTAACCCGCTAGCTTAACCCTACTTATCAATCATAATACACTTCTTGGAATCCTGAGAAAATTAAAACATAGAAAGGGGTGAGCTCAGATGCTCAGTAAGGATAACAATATAGCGGAAACTTTCATAAATAAGCATAAACATTTAATGCAATTTATAAGACTAAAACAAAAGTCTTTTAAACATAAACTTCAGCATAATATGGAAATGATACAATTAAATAATTTCATTTACTTATTCACATAGATATTCTACTAGTGAAATAATCACATGAAATATCAATAGCCACTTTTATAATGATGGATAGCATAATGCCAGACTTCAAAACCACATAGTAAAGGCCTTGTGCCAATACTACAAATAAGATTTTGTCAAGGCCTTGTGCCAAGACACTAGTTTGTTTCATGAGACCTGCTGATACATCATGGAGCTATAGCGGGCTCCACCCGTCACTTACTAAGTCCAATGCATTCCTCATATGAAAAGGTTTAAACATAACATAAACATTCATATTAAAACTAGCATACGAAATGTCAATACTTTATCCATAAACCATGAATGATATAAAAATAACAAATCCATAGTCAAACATATAACAAAACCTTAAATACAATATGGAATATTTGTATCATAATAAATCAACTTCAAACAAGTTTAAAATCCATCAAAGGTTGTTGATATAGATGAAAATGATTTGTAAAACTCTTTGTGATAAATATACCTTTTTCAAAAAAGACATTTAAAAGTCACATAATTTAGAAAGGAAGACATTTAAAGAAATTTATGAATCAAAGTGTCCCATACCACTTTGAAACTTTTTAAAGGAATTAACATTTAAAAAAACATTCATGTTCATATAAATAAATCCTTAAAAACCATTTTGAAAACATGAACATTGAGGAGAATGATTTAGAAGAATAAATATTTAAATCATTTAAAATGAGGTTTTAGTAAAAAAGTCCCTAAAATAGAATCCACTTGAAAACTCTTTTATGAAACATGGTCATGGATAATAAATATGTCCTAGTAGATACTTACATAAAAACAATCTCGGATAATAAAGAGATTGTGAAATTAACCCTTACCAATTTGGTAACTTATGAAACATACATCCCATGAAAAAAGTACCATAAAATGAAGATGTAAATACACATAAATTAAAGTTTATTACACAAATAATAAACTTATGGGAAGTATATACACCACACAAAATTAAATAGTGTCAATATAGCATGAATCTCATGGGAATAAGGAGTGAGATGAAAACCCCTTACCTTGTACTTTCCTTAGTCGAGGGTACGTTTAACCTCTTGTATAATGACCATTGTAGGTTATTAGATTATACCAGAACTATATTAATATTTATTATATCATACATTATTCATTTATTACTTTATACTACCCATTTAATAATGATTTTCATGTTAAATTAACATTTCGGGTAATAATTGTTTTCTTTATCATACATATTTTAACTTGTTATTCTTGATCGTATCATTTATATCATGATTTAAATACTTCAAGAATATAAACCTTGATTTATATATCATATATATTTATAATATAAATATTTATAATAGATAGATATATGAAATGGAAAACACCGTTTATAGAGACGGTAGGTCGTACGTACGCATAAACGATGTTTCTGTTTTCATATCGTATTGAACAGAAGTAAGTGAATAAGATATATGTAAGTACATAAATATATATATATATATATCCAGTATCATTATTATGTCATATATTACATACTTATTAGTAATATATATTTTTATAATCGTCGATGAATGGTGAACGTGGAAATGAATCTCATCGCGTCGTGGAGACGCTAATCCGTACATACACACGATCAATCATATAATTTCTTTAAGGTGTGGAATTGGATGGTATATTCATTTTACAGAGACATTATCATGTTATTTTCATTATTTATAAAAATATTAATCATCATTATATCCATCCAAATGACATAGTGTTGAATAACAAATTACACCACGGTGTGGAGACGGTAAGTCGTACGTACGCACGCATGGTGACATTATCATTCATAGGATGGATAGAATAATGAATATGGTTGTTCCATACTTATAATAACATAATAGTATATATAAGGTACTGTAGTTATTATTTTTCATGGTAATAACAATGAAAGAGTAAGTGGAATAAGAAAAGAACTTGAAAGAGGGTGGTGAAATCATTACCTCTTCTTCGGGTTCTTCCTTTTGATTTGATCAAAAGGTCTCCTTAGGTTGGATTTATGACCAAAGGAAAGCCTCTAGTATGAATTTATTATAGTTGGTAGTATATTTGGGTAGGGGTTTTCCTAGCCAAATGGCTTTGGAGGTGTGAATTTGAGAGAAGGGGAAGTGCCCTTTTATAAGATGGGTGAGGGGAACCTTAAGAAAAACTTAAAATATTATTTTATAATAAAATAATTTTCGGTTTCTAATGGCTCTAAAAAGAATTATTTAGATTATAAGGTGTTTATGGGTCTAAAACCACTCAACCAATAGGTTTTAGACTGGTTTGGGTCACTATATTAACCTTATCTTTTATATTTAACTCTTAGTTAAATAGTTTGACATTTACCATGTCTCTTTGTATTTTTATATTATATGGTTAATAAACTTACTATAAACTTCCAAGAGAACCCCAAGTGGTTCATTAAAAAAAATTATAATATTATTTAAACCCTTTTACCAAACCTTAGATTTTTAGGAATATAATACCAATTAATAATATAATATTTGTTTTAAAAACTCTTTTATGTCAATTTTGACACTATTTGGTATTTTGTTTTTTCTAAATTCTTAACAGCATTATTAATTCGAAAAAAATTAATTTAATCAACCCTAATATGTCATATTAACCTAGAAAATTATTTTAATTTATAAAAAGTCTCAAATTACATTTATGTGGGTATTTATAATATCAATTATTTTAATATTTCATTAATAAGGTAATTACTGCATCATCATTGTGTCATAAATAAATTAAATGATTTAATGTCTAAACATTATAAATAAAATACCATTATGTAGGAAATATTTTTATCTCTATAATTAATATTTATAGTCTAATTTATCTTATGTGTAACCCTATATTAAAAATGGTTTAGTTATTAAAATTTGAATTTAACACTTCTAACTCTTCTTTGAATTAAATAATAATAAATGTCCAAATCTAATCCAAGTAGACCTAAAGGATCATATTTTATTCCTAAGATTGTTTTTGGTCGAATTACACTTATCCAATATAATTAGGACATATGTTATGGTAATAATAATATCATTTTTACCTTTAATTACCCTATTTACTTTTAACTATGGTAAATAAAAGTCAAAAGTTACTATTCACAGAAAATTATTTTTATCTTATTGAACCAAATTTTACTTAATTATATCAAACATTTCTCTGAGAGTTTTTAAATTCAATTCACAAAAGTGGTAAAATTAAGTTTTATGCAAATTTGCAAATGCTCCTAGGAGGTGGGTAAAAGACGGTAAAAAGTTCAATAAAATTTTTTTATATCTAAACTTATTATAAAATGGATCAAATGAATTACATTGAACTTATATAGGTATTATGTATCTATTTTGAGAAAAAATAAATTTAAATAAAATGGATAATTTTTTAAATAAAAAGTCAGTTTTAAACAATAACTTAGTGTTTTTCACTATTCATCAAAAATTGAAAGTTTTCAGAAAAATACAAAAAATTCACCCTAAGATAATTTTGATATTAAAAATTCAAAAATGAAGTCTATTTTAACAAATTCAAAACATATAAGTTTCATTTATTAATTTAAAATTAATTCTCGTTGTCAAAACCAAAAGGCGTATTTTTAAGAAATAATAACTATCAAAAGATTGGCACTTGTTTATGTCCAATTTCAAACTGAAATTACTTACAATGAAACGAATTTTATTAAATAGTAAAAATATAATCTATTTATACTTCCAAAACATTAAAATGTATAATTAAACACTATAAATTATTTTTATTAAAAAAGTTGTTTTCAGTTAAAATATAGTATTTTTCACTATTCACCCAAATATGAAAGTTATCAGAAAAAACACCAAAAATTTATTGAAACTAAATTATTATGTCCCGATTCTAAAGAAAAAGTTTATTTTGGAAAATTTAATATATAAAAGTTTAAAATATTGGATTTAACAAGGATTCGCCATTAAAAGGCGGTAAAAGTGCATTTTTTTTGAAAAATACTTATTTTATTTGAAAAAAATGAATTAGTTCTTACATTATGTATAAGAAACTCATAATATGGATTCTAAAATTATAAGGATTATATAAAGTTCAAAATTCAGTTAATACTATTCATAACCACTTTTGAACGGCTAGTTTGGTAATTCATGGTGCGCTTGAACTCGGTATTGCATGTAATGCAAGTTATTGAATTACTTTGAAAAAATAACGTACTATGAAATCTTGGGGTGTTAAAGAATCCATCATAGTGTGTGGATGATATTGAAAATTGAAATTAGTGTTAACCAACACTTGGATGAAGGTTTAAATAGATTGGAAGAAGGTTGGAATTTTAATGGTAGTGAAATGTGAGAAAATGCTATATCTTGAGTTTTTAATATGATATAAGTTTTTGAAACTAGATATAATGGGTTTAAAATTATTTCAATAATTCCTAGAATTATTTGGGGTTATTTCCTGGAGAGATTTGAATAGGTTAGAAGAGGCCTTGATAAGATCTAAAGCAATTATTAGTTATTTTGAAGAATTGCTAATACATGTGATGGAGTTGAAAATTGGAAAAGGAATTTCTCATAAGCATAATAAATTTTAGGCCACATAAAAATATTGATCTATAAAAGTTACCCATAAGATATTTGCAATACATTAGTCACCCATTTTAGAATTATCCTATGCATAGGACTTTTTTTTGGTCATAAGAGATTTGAAAAATGACAAAATAATTTCTCATACACATAAGATATGTTGGCCAACACATAGAAGAATTGATCTACATGTAAGTGTGTTGATATATACGTATAATATTTATTTCATATAAGTAAATTTATCTATGTGTAGGATATTTCTATAACCTGTAGGAATATTGATCTATATATAAGAGAATTGAGTTATGTGGTTGAATTTTTCTCATATGATATTTGACTTATTTGATTTGAATCGGTTCAAGACTTTAATCTAATGAAAGATATTTCTAATTCGCGTATGATTCTTCTAAACTACATAAAACTTTCCAAGATGTGTATGATAATTGACTTGGAAGAACTTTTAAATGTTTTTTGTATGAAAATAATGTATTTATAATTAAAATATTAAGAATTAAATTGAAATTTGATGATGCTTAAGTTGTTTTTTAGGGTTTAAAACATCACAAAATTAATGTGATAAAATAAATAATTTTTGGAGGAACCAATTTCCAAATTGAGAAAAATTCAACCACATAACTCAATTCTCTTATATATAGATCAATCTTCCTACAGGTTATAGAAATATCCTACACATAGATAGTACATTGGCCAATAGAATCCTTGTTCATAATGAGAGGACCCCTAAACTCTAAAAGTGTACTAGCATCTTCACCTCAATGATATATGGAGAATTGGTCTTAAATATAGCTTCATTTATACCTTAATTATATTAAATATACTCAATAGGGGGTATAAAACTTTTATATAGGATCCCTTAATTTAATTAAGGGAGTCAAGGGTCAGCTACCATCACATGGAAGCTAGCTCGTGTTACCTATAACGCATGCCTGTTACGAATACAACTATTTAAATGTTTCAAATGATTTTTTATGACATAAATAAATCAAAACATTGATTAATAATTTAAGGAAACTATGTAAAAAACATGGAATAATCCATGCACTCATCTTCTATATCATAATCCCATCGTACATTATAATAGAGGTTGACAGTGGCATCCCATGTCTCTTATGATATGGATATATCATAATTTGTTATATGAATCACATGAATATCATAGGTTATGAATCAAGGGATATAATAAAATATGATATACCTATTTTATTTTATTTCTACAATATACCACTTTCACTAAAATCCCATAAGGAATTATGAAAAACTTTATGAATCTTTATAAATTCATCCAAACTCTTTTGGATGTGTTTTATCAAGATCTCTTCATTTTTAGAATAAACACTTTATCTAAAACTTAATAATTATTCCAAGGAATAACTATGTGACCCTATAGGCCATTGAAGCATTGAAAAAAAATATGAAATTCCAATTTCATAGATGTATGAAAAGAGTGGCCTTTGGTAAAGCATCAGTGCTGCTCAAGCTACAAAGCGGTCTGGTGTGATCTTGATTAAACATACTCATATCTCTATATGAACATGTCCACCATAAGATATATCATATTAATCATATGTATACCTATATAATCCTTTTTTCAGGATATATAATGACTAATAGACATAGAATATTTTAATCCAGTATAGTTCATATCACACATTCATGATTCTTTGAAATATACCAACTAGGTCAATGAATACATCACATGAAGTTCATCTAGAAGATAATCACACCGCATATCCCTCGTTCAAGTAGTTGAACACATCACATGTCACTCAACTAAGAATTGTCACACATTTACTTAGTCTAATTTAATAAAGGGCCCAAATGTATTTTCTCATCATACAAGTGGAGAAATCCCATATTAGTTGATCTCCAAGCAATGACATGATCAGTAAATTACCCAACCACCCCCAGATTAGCTAAACCTTAAGGATTTCATAAGAATGGTGTAAAAGTATGAAGTTTCTCATGATAGTTATATCACTAATCTTAGGTAATGAATATTATTGGTAAGAATACACTCATAAGTATATCAATGATCGTATAGAATTCCATGTGATATATTTTGATGATCTATCCAATGCAAAAAAAACTTTTTTGTTCCTTATGAGCATATTATGTATCCTGATACAAGAATTATACATATGATAACATTAAAATTTTACCATAACCTATAATAATCAGTGATGAAAATTGGATAGGGATAACTCAAAGTCTCACTTTGAGAGGTCAATTATCAATACACTTCATGAAATATAACCATGATATATTTTATATTCTTAAATTTCTTAAGAATATATTAACAAATATATATATAAGAATCTATCTAAAATATAATATGTGATAAACTAACAATTTATACTTATGTTTTTTTCACTTTTAGGGGTTTTGTTAAAATTAATACATCTCCATATAATTATAGCCATATCCATATGTAACCACCTAATAAACCCGTCTCACTAAAATCTTTATTTACTAGAATATATGAAGTAATATAGTTATTAATAATTTTGAGGCTTAGTGATCATATTCCTAAAGTATACATTTGGTATCACATACCTCTCAAAACTAAAGAATTAATTTCTATAAAATTAATAATTGGCATGGAAATTCCATAAATTTTCTCAAAATAATTCATGTATTTTGTATAATTCCATCCTATGGAATAATTAATCCCCATTATTAATAACACCTTAAGTTTTCAACGATCTATACTATATTCTAAAATAAACATTATTGTACTTTACAACTAACTTTTCTTCTTCTGATTTGAAATTTTTCTCACTTGTACTACCGACACAAAATAAGAACTAAGAAATCACATGCCCAGTTCATCTATTCTCAATAATTTTAGAATATTGGGTAAATTTTTCTTAAACTCATTCACATTGTTGAAAAATTTCCATTTGTGACAACAGAATAAATTTTTTAAATAAATCTAGCTTTAAAGAAACTTCCAATCTTGCCTAGTCATTTCCATACTCAATCATATCGATTATATGATAAGGTACTAAAGTTACTTAGGTAATTTTTCATATAATAACTTTTAAACCTTAAGTGGATCCATTTGTGTTTCTTATAAGAATTTAAATTCCAAACATTGAACAACTCCAACAGTTTGGTGACTTGGGAAGGTATTACATTAACCCATATAATTTCACTTAATAATGTTTCTTAAGTTACCCATATAAGGAGTTTCTTACATTAAGATTATCATTCTCAAGGTTTAATCTCAATATTAAGTTTTATGATGATGATTTTATTTATCTAAAATTTAATCTTTTATCATATGATTATCATGTTTTATTAAATTTTAATAAGGAATTTAATTAAATGTTCTCCCACTAAAAAGATGACCCTTTGAACTCTTCAAATATACTAGTATACCAAGATCCATATTTCACTAAGAAATGATTCATATTTTTCATTTCTCTCACCATTTAATTATTTACATAGAAAATCATATCAATCATATCATACATGATTCTCTAATAGTTGAGTGAAAAACCATTACCCAAATCCATCATATTGAAAAACTCAACTCTATTTATCTGGTAACCTAATCCTATTAGGGTATGTTGACTCATAAGTTCTACTTCTTACTTTTCCATTCCTTTAGTTTTGGAAATCACAAAAACTTTCTTAAAAATATGTTTAATAAATTTTGATGTCCCAAGAGTTTTAGTATGTTATTTTAGAAAACATTATCTTTTACCATACATATAATAATTTGTAATGTATTATAAATATAAACATTACATTCTTCATTAACACTACTATAAAAACAGGTATTTGTGACGGGTCATTTGCGACGGGATCCCGTCGCAAACGGCTTTTTGCGACGGGGGACCGTCGCAAATGACCCGTTGCTGAAAACGGTGTCGCAACAACAATTTTTTGCGACGGGCCCGTTGCTAAAGCTTTTTTCCGCGACGAGGAGAATCCCCGTCACAACTAGTACTCCGTATATTTTTTAAAAAAAAATTCAAAAACTATTTTCGATGGGGCCCATCGCAAATACCTGTTGCGACGGGCCCGTTGCAAATAGTTTTTGCGATGGGCCCGTCGCAAAAACTATTTAAAAAAAAATAAAAAAACTATTAATAAATTATTTTAATGCATATAATAATAATACTATTTGCGACGGGCATAGTATCACGTCGCAAATACTATAAAAAAAAATTATTAATAAATTATTTTAATTAATATAATAATAATCCAATTATAAATAAAAAATAAAAAATAATAAAATATTAATAAATGATTTTAATTAATATAATAATAGAATTATAATTCACAAATAAAAATAATAAATTATTTTAATTAATATAATAATAATAGAATTATAATTCAAAAATAAAAAATAATAGAATATTAATAAATGATTTAATTAATATAATAATATTAGAATTATAATTCATAAATAAAAAAAATATTAATAAGTTATTTTAATTAATATAAAAATAACAGAATTATTTTACATTCAAATATTAAAATAATTCAAGTATTAAAAAAAATATAATTAAATTATAATATTATAAAATTTTAATATATATATAAATTATAATATTATAAAATTTTAATATATATATAAAATTTAATATTATAAAATATAAATAATATTATTATTCATATTAATATTGTTATTTAAAAATATAATATTATTAATATTTTATAATGAGACAGAAACTACACGAATAGAAAAAAAATCATATTTTGATTTCACAAATTTTATAACATAAATACAAACTCTAATCTAAAGGAGGGGGGAGGGGGGGATTTGCAGATGGTGGTGGAGGAAACTCCATCCCTAAAGCATGAGTGAGTCGGCGCATATACTCCATCTTCTCCTGATGTTGCTGCTGCCACCGACTCGTCTGCTCCTCGTACAGCTGCTGCTGGCGTCGACGCTCCTCCTCATGTTGCTGACGCATCTGCTCCTGCTCCTATCGGAGACTCTCTATCAGTGCAGTCTGAGATCGCAACTGATCCTCATACTGTGTAGAAAAAGAAGATGCACGAGCTCCTCTCGAGCTGAACGCCGACATCGCAGCACTGCCATAATAATCTCCGGGAGTCAGTCGAGAGCTGATACCAACTACCCGGCCCTTCTCGAAGGCATACTGGGTGGCCTGAATCCATGCTGCCTCATCAAACTGACGGCCAGTGGTCTGATCTGATGACTTGGCCTGACTCTCAGGCCGGGCCTGTGACGCTGCGGCCTCATATGACTCCTGTAGTTGCAATTTAAAATTAAAATCGTGAATATATTATATGCAGTTAATTTTTAAACTTGAAAACAAATAATAGTGACCACGATGTGATGTTGACGATCACCTCTGAGCTCCCTAGTAGCAGGATCACTATACATCCTCCGATATACGTCGTACTCCGTAATATCGGGGTGCTCGACAGCCTATAAGAATAAAAAATAAACTGTTAATATTTATAGTTATATAAAATATTTATAAATAATGTACGTACCAGATGCTGTCTATGAGTACTGAAAGAATGACTCCCAGCTCGATGAGCCACCTCCTGTCTCCCCCGATTCTGCCTCCCCACCGATGATCTCCTCTGAAAGGCACCACTCAACCAGTGCGCACATAATCCATCTCATACATGGGATGAAATGTACTCTGGTCGGTGTGCTCTACATGACTCGTCAAAATCTGACACTCCTTCTTTCTTCATTGCATCTTTTCTTAAATTGTGCAAAAACTGACGAAGGCGATCACGCATGGCCACCTCCCATGCCTTGTAGATGGCGTCACGCATGGTATCCTCGATCGGATACCATAAACCCTACAAATAAATCAAAATATCAATTTAGAAATGAAATAATTTTCAAAATAAAAATTATTTATTTACGTACGTACCAACCAATGGTCGAACATGGCCTGTTGCACATCAATGGGAATCTGCTCCCATGTGGTCCACGACTAAGAGAAATAGTTGCGCAAAATAGCGCTGACCTGTCTGACTGCTATATGTGGAAAACTGTAAAAATAATAAACATTTATTATGTGAATAGACTAATGAAATCTTAGTCAAATCCATAGGTTATCACACAGGTTATCACACCTCCGTGTGCGTGGATCAAACCCAAGACGTGGACGTCGCTCGGGGACGGGGTCAGGAATCATCAATCGTGCAAGACCGCGCCCCCTCCGCGTACTCCCTGGAGCGCCTGCAGGCTGAGGGTCATATGTCAGCAACTCATCCACATCGAAAGTCAGGTCAGCATCCGCCAACTCACGAAATGTGGCGTCGTCCATCTGAAACAGAAAATGTTAATGTTGTTAGCAAATAATTGATAATTACTATTATATATACATATATACATATTATGATTGTATATAAATACCATGGAATTCTATCAGTGTTCATGTTCATCATCATCTTCATATATGTCAATGTCATCTTCATATTCCTCCTCAACATCATCGATATCCATTCGAGTTACAGTTGCGTCATCTCTTACCATTTTAAATTCATATGTGACATCATTAACATCATCGTCATCACTGACTCTTAAATGTGGGGTTTCGTCATCGATACTCATGTCTCTTTGTAAAAAAGATTGATTTTGAGTACACTCTTGAAAAACTTCAATTCTTTGCACATCAGTGAAAGCACATTCACTTTGACTAAACTGATTGTCTCGAATTTTGATTTTTATTACACTCCACCAATCATTGGTAATTATTGGTAATTATTACTAATTATTACTAATTATTGGTAATTATTGGTAATTATTCCTAATTATTACTAATTAGTGGTAATTATTAGTAATTATTACTAATTATTACTAATTATTGATAATTATTAATAATTATTACTAATTATTGGTAATTATTACTAATTATTGGTAAGTATTACTAATTATTGGTAATTATTACTAATTATTGGTAATTATTACTAATTATTGGTAATTATTACTAATTATTACTAATTATTCCTAATTATTGATAATTATTCCTAATTATTGACAATTATTGATAATTGTTCCTAATTATTAGTAATTAAATGAATAATTACCAATAATTAGGAATAATTACCAATAATTAGGAATAATAACATTATTAGTATATTTTATTATTAATATTAAAATAATATAATTTTCTAATTTATATACAATTCTCTTTTCATCTGTGTGTTTTTTATCTCCACATACAAATAATACATGTGGAGACAGCAAACACACAGATGAAAAGAGAATTGTATATATATAAAAAATTATATTATTTTAATATTAATAATAAAATATACTAATAATGTAATAATGTTATTATTCCTAATTATTGTTATTTATTACTAATTATTAATATTTATTCTTAATTATTAAAAATTATTACTAATTATTCCTAATTACCATTAACTATGAACAATACTAATAATTTAAATTTATTAAGTAACAAAACAATGTAAACATAATTAAATTACAACTAATTAAGAATAATTGAAACTAATAAAAATTTAAAAATAAATATTAAATTAAAATGCCCATAAATACCTTGAAAATTGATCTGAGGTTGATCTCTGATCGTTCTTCAAAACTTCAATATCGACTCTGGAGAAAAAAATTAAACTTGAGAAAAACTGAACTTTAGAAATAAAATTTTGAGAGAAGAAGAAGATAGAGTTTGAGAATGATTTGAAAAAAACGGATGGGGGTATTTATAGGTTAGATTATTTGCGATGGGTCCATTTGCGACGGGTATCCCATCGCAAATACCTTAGCCATCATTTATTATGGTCAACGGTTAAATAGTTATTTATGACGGGTCCTGTCACAAATAACCACCTACCGACATACTATTTGCGACGGGGGAATATTCCCGTCGCAAATACCTTTTACCGCCGCCGGTTATTTGAGACGGGAATATTCCCCCGTCGCAAATATGTTTCCCGCGATTTTCCGCGCAAAGCGCGCCAGTCCTTTTGCGACGGGACACCTTTCCCATCGCAAAAGGCTACTTATTTGCGATGGGAAAATACCCCCGTCGCAAATAAGTTTTTAACGGGGCTATTTGCGACGGAATTTATTCCCGTTGCAAATAACCCGTCGCAAATACCCATTTTTTCCATAGTGTAAAATCATTATATCGGTTATGAGTAAAATTATCGTTCTTACCTCTAATCAGACCAGAAGTTAGACTTGAATCTTGTATATCATACTATAAAAATCCTTGACCATCAGAGTGATACTGGTACCAATAAAATCTAACTGACCCTCATAAAGATTATCATAATGAAAATCGTAAGGAATTCCATCATACTGGCCTACATTTATAATCAAAATACGGAAGAATTTTTTCTATAATAAGGAAATATTTAACATTTTAATGGTGTTAATCAATACAGTGTTGGGAATTTAGTTACTAGTGATCTTTCAAGCACCATCTTTCTTAGTCTATTAAAAAAAACTTATAAGTATGACCATTGGGAGTTTGACTAAAAATATTAGGTCATTTGAAGAATTTGGACCTAATTTATTACCCTCTCTTGAGGATTGATCTATGTGAACTTCTCGTTCTTAGTCAGTGTAATTATTTAGTAAGTTTTCATTCTAAGGAATAATTGTTATATTGTTTCCTTAAGAAATTTTGTAATTTTAAAACACGTCTGATCATTTTTATGATTGAGGGCTTTCGAGAATAGTAAGATGATGAATCTGATCTATTAGATTGATGGATTATAGGGATAGGAATACAGATTCCAATCATTATATCAAGGGATTCCAGTGATAGGAATAAATAGAAAATATGATCATCATATCAAGGGATTTCCTGTTAAGGAAATACAGACTTTACTATAAGTATAAAACAGTGGATACCTTTAGTCAATATTATTAACTACCTTTATCTAAAGGTTAAAAGATTTATTTTTATAATATATCTTGTAAGTCATTTTTACTTTTACAAAGCTATTGTATTTCTTGTTTTTACAAGTCTCTATTCCACTACATATAATAGAAATTTGGTCATCATAATCAACATTCTATATGATTTTTCTGTTTTATCGTTATTACTCTCATTGCAATAAACATAATCTGGTTAATCGGATCCATTATGATACTGAACATTTACTCTGATTTAATTAGACTGTATCTAGTTCTAATTATGTAACTTTGATAATCAGACTAAGTCTGAGTCTGAAATTATTATTTTAATAGGCTTGTGTATTGTTTATTATAATTATTTTAAACTAAGTTTTTAAACTACAATTCACCCCCCCCCTCTTGTAAGTATAGCCATAATAAGATACTCTTATGATCCTATAATTGGTATCAGAGAAGGTTCTTCTTCATATACTTGCTGAGTTTTTAATTCTATTATCAACTTCAAGTTTTATAAAGTTTTTTTATAAATGTTTTTTATACTTTGTTTTACACTAATTTTTATTTGTGAAAAAGAGTTTCTATTATTTTTAAGATTGAAGGTATTAATTTTGGTTTTATATACAATCTAAATCTAAATAGATCACTTATCTTTGATGGTGCTGATTATGAGTACTGGAGGTATAGGATGAAAACTTTTTTTATCATCACTAGAGTTGATAATTTTGTTATGCTTATTGAAGACTACAAGATTCTTGATAAGTACCATCACTTATTTTACACATAAATAAAAAAAGATTATTAGTTAAATTATAGAGTAAGTAATACCTTATTGTGTTCTATAAAAAGAAGTATATACAGTCAGATATCTTTATGTGAATATTTAAATAGTATATGGAAAAATCTTGAAGTCACATACTTTGTAACTTCTAAATTTTTTGGGACTAGAAGAGCTATGCATAGAGAAGACTATCAGGCCTTTAATTTCTTATCGGGAGAATCAGTAGCAGATATGAACCATAGTTTTATGAATATTATAAATAGTTTACAATCTATTAGTGAAAAATGTCTTAATGATGAAATCCTTGTGAAAAAGATAATAGACATTATTCCCAATGAGTGGGAATCAAAAATAATAGTTTTTTATGAGACAAGAAATCTTAATAATCTTAATTTTTATGATTTGATTGGAACCCTTATGCAGTATGAGGGTAGACTTAAAATAGATGTTTAGAAAGAGAAAAAATAAAAATTATGGTGTTTCTTTTGCTACAACATCTACCTTACCACCTAAAGTACAGTAAGCTTGTAAAGTTTTAAAATCTTCAAGCAAGAAGAAATTTTTTGTTCAGATAGATTCAAGTTCATAAGAAAATTAAGAGAATTAATTAGCTAATCTAGCTGATGGATGAACAAGATAGTTGGTAAAAAATATTTTCAATACCATTATGAAAATATTTATAAGGATAAAGTTGAAAATAAAGATGAATTCACTTGCTAAAAATGTAATAAATCTGTACATATCCAATTATATTTACCAAAGCTAAAGAAGAAATATAGAAATAAAATGAATTTATAAAGAAATTCTAAGAAGTACTACAAGTCAAAAGGAAAAAAGTTTTAAAATCTTCTAACACATAGTGTACCCGTGGTGGTGATTATTTGGACAATTATTCAGATAATGAAAGTTATGTGAAGAGGAACATATGTCTTTTTCTAATTTACCCATAGTAAATCAATGCTTTATGGCTAATGTACATATAGTTGAATCTCTCACCAATATGTCTTTAAGTTCTAATTATCATGTTGATAAAAAATCTACATCTTTGGATGAAAAATCTTCCTCAGTATAAGATAATACTTTACCTTCTTATGATTAATTTTCCTATTTTTCAAAAAAAATAGAAAATTAGAGTTGTAAATTTTTTTAAAAAACTTGATAATGAAAAATCTAAACTAGCTAAGAAAAATTCAAGGATAACTATTTTAACTAATGAAATATTAGATATTTCTAAATATCTTTATAAGAATAATTATAAAAAATAAATTATTTCAAAAGATATTGAAAAAGTTATTTTTGGGGAAAATATTTTAAAAACTAGTTTTGATAAGCTTAGTTACAAAACTATTATTGATGTGGATAATAATTTCATTGTAAAACTAAAATCTAAAATTTCTTCTTTGAAGAAACTTTTATCAGACTTTACCACTAGTAAAGAAAACATTAATAAAATGTATAAAAATATTATTCCTCATAGTAGAAGTTTTGGAATGGGTTTTACTTATAAAACCCTTATTTTCAGGAACAATTACTTTGTTCCAAAAAGTGAACCTTTTTTCGCTATATTCCAAAGTGGTGGGAACTGGAAAAATAATTTCTATTTAAAAAAAGTTCAATACCTAGGTTTTAATAAAGATTATTTTTCTTAAAAAAATTTGGTTACCCAAGATTTTTTTCTGATATTACTGGACCCAAGAAGGTTTGGGATCTGAAAGTCTAATATTTTTGTTTTCAGAAAAATAGAGATAGTACTAACAAAAAAAATGTATGGTAAATGGATATTGGGTATTCTAGGAACATGACTAGAAACAAATACTTCTTCAATATTATAATCAAGTTTAAATGTGGAAAAGTAACATTTGGGTATAATGCTAAAGGAGAGATTATCGGAATAGGTAACATTATTATTCTTGGAAAAGTAATTATTTCAAATGTTTTATTTATTATAGGTATTAAAAACATAATTCAATTATATAATGAAGGTTACCTTTTGATATTTAGGAGTGATAAATGTCTAGTATATAGTTCCAAGGATGAATTTATTCTTTCTTCCAATTAGCATGAGAATGTTTACACACTTAACTTAGAAGACGTTAGGATCCAAGACTTACCTTGACTTAGTGCAATAGAAGATCAACATTGGTTATGGAATAGAAGGTTAGGAAATTTTAACCCTAGAAACTTATCTAAGTTGACTAAGAAATTACTTGTTAAGGATCTACCAGAACATAAGTTTGATACTTCAAAATTCTATGGCCCTTGTCAATTTGGTAAGAAATATAAGTCAAGTTTTAAATCTATTAGTGAAGTCTAAACTCTTTATAATTTATAGTTACTTCACATAGGCTTATTTATTCCTACACAAACAAAGTAGTATTGGTGGAAAATACTATGTATATGTCTTAGTTTATTATTACACTAGATATACTTGGGTTAATTTTCTCACAAAAAAATCTAAATCCTTTGGTTATTTAAAAAAAAAATTAGCCTAAGTTAAAAATGATAAAAACATCTCCTTGATAATTATTCATAGTGATCATAGTGGAGAATTTGAGAATTATAATTTTGAAACATTTTTTATTAAGAAAGTTATAAAACATAACTTTTCAGCATCTATAACCCCACAACAAAATGGTGTAGTTGAAAGAAGAAGTATAATTCTTCAAGAAATAACTAAAACCATGTTGATTCAATACTCAGTTGCTAAACATTTTTGGGATGAATCAGTTAGTAATGCATGTTATACTATAAATTAATTTTTAATTAAACCATTTCTTAATAAAACCCCTAATGAGTTGTGGATAGGAAGAAAACCAAAAGTTTCTTACTTCAAATTATTTGGTTTCAAAGTATTCATTCTGAATACTGAAGACAAATTATATAAATTTTCACCCAAATACAATAAGGGAATATTTTTAGGTTATTTAAATACTTCTAAGGCTTATAGAGTTTTTAATAAAAAAATGTATTGTTGAGGAAATAGTACATGTTAAGTTTGATGAAACTGGTCCTTTTTTTCAAACAACCCCAACCTACATCCGTAGATGTTATTTCTAAAACTGATTTTCAACCTTTGTTATAAAGTACTTATCATAAGGGAATAACTTAAGAATTTTTTTATGAAGTTATTCCTTGGGAATATTTTCTACCTTTTTTCAAAAACAGAATTTTGAAAACCAAATAATTCGGTTGTTTATTAGTAATCATCCTAGTGAAAGTATCATTAGTGGTGTATATCAACAAGTTAGGACTATAAGTTCCTTAAGGAATTAAATTGAACATATAGCTTTATTATACCAATTTGAACCTAATAATACTAATGAGGTTTTAGGTAATTAGGATTAGATTAAGTAAATTCAAGATGAACTCAGTGATTTTGAGTGGAACAAAGTATGGACTTTAGTTGAATGACCTATAGAAACTTCTATAATTGGAGTGAAATGGGTTTTTGGAATAAATGTGATGAAATTGGAATAATTGTTAGAAATAATTCTTGACTTGTTTCTAAAGGATATAATCTATAATAGATAATTTATTATGAATAAACTTATGCTCTAGTAGCTATAATTGAAGCTATTATAATACTTATATACTTTTCTGCATTCTTTAATTTCAAACTTTATCAAATGGATGTGAAATATTATTTTCTTAATGAATATGTTTAGGAGGAAGTTTATGTAGAACAACCACATGGTTATGAAAATAAAAAACATCCTAAAGACATTTATAAACTTACCAAATCTTTATATGGACTTAAACAATCCCCTAGAGCTTGGTGTGATAGATTAATATGATTTTTGTTACAAAATAATTTTTTTAAGGGAACTGCAGATCCAACCCTTTTTATAAAATAAGAAAAAATAGTATTATTGTAAAAATTTATGTTTATGATATTATATTTGGTTCATCTCAAAAATATTTAATATATTCCTTTATGGATATTATGAAATTAGAGTTTTAAATTAGTATAATGGGTGAGTTAACATATTTTATTAGATTTCAAATTTCAAAAAAACTAGAAGGTACTTTTATATCTCAATATATTTATATAAAATATATTCTTAAGAAATTTGGATATGAAAATACTAAAAATATTAGTACTCTTATTGGTACCTCCAATACTTTATATTTTGATGAGGATAAGAAAATGGTTGATCAAAAGATTTTTAGAGGTATGATATGAAGTTTACTTTACTTGATTCCTAGTCATCCAGATTTAATGTTTTATATATTCATTTATGAAAGATATCATGAAAATTCAAAAGAATATTATTTAAAATATTTAAAATTATTTTTTTTATCTTAAGGGAACTATGGATTTTGTCATTTTCTATTCTTCTAGAAATATTTTTTACTTAATTTTTTTTTCAAATGTTGACTTTGGTTGTTATAGAATGGATAGGAAAAGAACATCCATAACTTGTCATTTATTAGTAGATTATTTATTTTATTATTATTTTAAGAAACAACACTCAGTAGAACTTTCTACTATTGAAGTTGAATATATGGCAGTTAAAAAAAAATTTTCTCAGGTTTTGTGGATGAAACAAACACTCATTACCTTTTGCATGAGTTTTACTAAAACTCAAATACTTTGTGATAATAAAAGTGTCATTTTCTTAATTAAAAACCCAACACATCACTAACATTATAAGAACATATATATAAGACACCATTTCCTTTAGGATCACACACTTAAAGAAGATATCATTTTACAATTCATCGGAACACAAGAACAACTTGCTGAAATTTTTACAAAAACTCCTTACTTCCTATAAATTTGAATACATTAAACAGAATTTAGGAAGGATATATGTTAAATGATCATTCATATCTACTTATTGTTGACCCATATATTTACATTAAGTTATTCCTTTTTATAGTGGGTACATATGTTTTATGTTTTAAAAAAATAGTTTTCTTAAAAAATTATCATAATAATTTTTAGGGACTCAATCCTTTTTTATAAAAAATTTAGGGTTGGAATCCACCAAATATTTCCTAGACTCAAAAAAATGTTATAAAATTCTTCAGAATCACTTTTTTTATAAAGTTCTTGGATTCAAAAAAAAATTAATCAGTCTTTTATTAAAAATTATTGCATTTATTTTTTCATAACCAAAACTATCATAATCTATTTACAAAAGCCAAGTAGAATAGATTAATTGTATTAATAGATCTTTCCACTCTAAAATTTACACTTCTATTATTTTAGTTTTTAAACTATTTAATTATAATAACTTTTTTTGGTGTTATACTTATTAATTTTTATAAAAAAAATGTTTTCAAAGTTTTCCTAATCAGAATGATCCTCAATCTAATAAAACTATTAAAAAAACTATGAGAGTTTGAAATTATTTTAAAACTTTCTTCAAATAAATTTTTATTTTTAGATCAAAATGGTTTAAAATATCAATCATTTATTATCTTTTAGAAGATTAATTGTCTCCCCAACACCTATATAATGTTGGGTCACTAGTTTTCCCACATCGGTTCTTATGAGTTTCTGCTCCCGAGTTGTTGCACCCATAAAAGGTCATAGTCTAAGTAACTTTATTTACAACTGATCACTGGTGTCAATTTATATTTTGATGGAGACAAAGAAAAATATTTTTAAGTGTTTCATATCCTAGGAGAGTTTAGTTGAAAGAACGCGGTATGATAACTATGCTTCTACTCTTAAAAAGATAATTTATTTTCAAGGATGGAAATCGGTTTGCATAGAAAACCCGATAAGGATTTAAATTTGTATTGTTGTGATGTTGTTCATGAATTTTATAAATCCTTTCAGTTTATAAAGGAATGTGTTAAATATAAATTATATTTTTAAATTTATGGAAAATGGTATAAGGTTTCTTATAAGAAACTTTTTGATCATGTTAGAATACCTTTAGAAGGTGAAGCGTATTGTCCTTATCATAAGTTTCCAGAAAATATCATAACTTTTAACAAGACCAAAGATGAAGATTCTTTATTTTCCCATTACAAAATAGTTTGAAAGGTTTCCCGCTTAACCCTAGATATAGAGACCCATGTTTTTTGGATTTTCAAATCTGGGAAGAAATTTAATATTTTGTTCTTAAGTGATCATTCGGGGTAAAATGGTTATTTTACTATAGCATATGGTCTCAGATAATTTTTTTGACAACTTTTTTAGTCCTGGAATATTTTTTTACACTAGTATGGGAGTTTGGTGGAATTTTGAGTAGTTGGAGTTTTGGCCAAATATTTAATATTTAATTAATTAAATATTAAATTAGTCGGGTGGTTTTGGGTGGCTATATCCTTTTAATGGAGTGTAAAACTAAGATTATAACTCCTTAGTTGAGTCCAGAATGGGGGTTATTACCTAGGAAAGGTAAAAACTTGCTTTAGGTTTTGGGACTCGGGGTGGGTGTTAAATGGGTAATTAATTAATTAATTAAGTTAATTAAAAAGAGTCCCCCTCCCCATTTTGGCTCCCACGCACGGAAGAGAAGTGAGATAGGGTTCTCCCTCATGCGCGACACCTAGAACAAGAGGGGTAGAGGAGGTATATTCAATTGTACATTTTCCTTGGCATAGATCGGGACCAAATCATGGTGTAGTAGCTTCTGAGAGTGGATTTGGACCCGAAGCTTCAACATTTACACACTGATTTGGAGAAAAATAGGGGTTTCGGGAGGGGGTTTCCCATCAGAAACTTGTCTACACAACATGTGGTTCTATGAATACATTCTATGTTTTCTTCCCATTTTTGGAATAAAGAATTTTCAAAAGTACACATCATGTACTCTGAGTACACACTATGTTTTAGTACATGGTTGCGTGTTTGACCATGTGAAAAAGAACACGGGAAGATAGTTTTTGGAAAGTACATGTCGTTTAATTTGAGAACATGTCATATAGTATTACACATAAAGTCCCCATGTTTCTTTTCCCTTGTAAAATTACATGGACAGGTGTAGAGATGAGTGTACAAGCTGAGTACTCTAAAGTGCATGCCATGTACTTTTTCCAGCTTTGAGGTTTTGGGTGTTTTGTGCCCCAGAAGTCAGAATTAGGCATGTAAGTAGTTCATTATAAGTTTGTTTCTACATATATCACAATGGTGGAACCCTTTGAAAATATATAGGTCATATAAATTGTTTTTTGGACAAGTTTAGTTAATAAGAAGAATTTTATGAAGGTTTTGATTCAGAATCCTTCATTGGGTTGAGTTTTGAGCTGGGATACCCGGGTGAGGATTGTGTGCTAAATGTTTAATCTATCCTCAAAATATCATGGTGTTTTACTTGAGGTTTTTGGATTAATCCCATAATATGGGGTTTGATCAGTATCTCTAGTAAGATCTTGGGTTGTCCCTTCCTATCAGGGCCAGTGGCTCGAGGTTAGAGAAGTTGAGGTTTAGATCTTATGTTTGAGGATCAGGGTGTATAGAGCCTTGGGGCTTGGTTAACACCATGGATTGTGGTTATGGAAGAGTTTAATTATGGTTTTGAGTTGATTCTAAAGGAAACCTAATGATTTATATGTTGGGAAGTTTTCTATTTAAGTGATCATTGTATGTTTTGGTTTATAGCTGAGAATATATGCGTGGAATGGGACTGATTTTGGATACCTAGGTGGCATGTCATTGATCAAGGATCAGTTAGAGGCCATTTAGGTCTACATGAGGATATTTCTTATGTTAGGGATTGTATTTAGGGTTTGGTGGTTACTAGGGTTTAGAGATTATGCCTTTTCTTGAGTGTTATTTCTGAGTATCCAAGAAGGGATACCTCAGTTTATGTGTGGATCTAAAGGGTCGTGTGTGGGACCAATTAATTGGATAAACCTAATTGGGTGCTTGTGATTATGTGATTCAGTTATGAGTATTCCTTGGGACCTAGGATGATGTATGATCTGATGGGGATGAAATTTTACTAGATGAGATGGATGTATATCCATCTGTTGTCATGTTTTATTTCATTGAGGTTGAGACCTGGATTACCCCTATGGGAAAATTTGATATGGTTATGTTGCCATGTTTTTGGAAATCAGTTTTTTGGTAAGGGTTGTGATGGTAGAGAGATTTGTACATATGATCCACATGTATGGTTCCAGATATCGGTGATTGAGATCATTGGATAGAGGCTTTGTATCAATATCGATAGATGGTTTAATGTTTGAGTGTTCAACTGAGGTTTTGGGAACATTGATTTATATTGTTGAGTGTAGTGAATGTGAAATCATGTGTATGTGTTTTAGTGATTTAATGAGGTTCCAGACATAGGAATTATACTACTGATAGGTTTTCAAACTGAGACTCTAGAAATTGATAGTATACTTCCTGGATAGTGTGCTAGATTGAGGCTATGAGAATTAAAGACATGCCATGTGATAAATGATGTTGGAATAAGGATCCTTCTCATTGGGTTTGGGCTAGACTGATGTTATGGGACCCACCGATGTTATGGTTTCTAGACTAAGGTTATGGCCATATAAATTATACTACTGAGAGGGTGTCAGACTCAGGCTCTAGACACTGATAGTATACTTAGGAGATAGTGCTCCAGACTAAGGATTTGGGAATTTATGGTTTACCAGCTAGGATGGATGGTGGAATGACACTCTACATTCATGGTTAAGATACCATAATAATTATCTAGGCATGTTTGATTTGATATATATGGTTTATGGTCTGGAATGATGGTTTGTTTACTATGGTTATGATACATGAGATAGATGTCAGACTGAAGGTTTGGGTTTGGAAGTACTCTTGTGTGGCAATGGGAACAGATGTGTAGAGATTCCAAGTATGAGAAAATGTTTTGTTATGAGAAATTGGTATGGGATGAATTATATTAGTATCTCATGTGAAAGTACTACTTTAGGGTGGTTTCCTAGTATTTTCAGGTTGGTTGTGGTTGCCATGGGTATGGAGCCCACAGGTTGTTTGGGATGCACGGTCTTTGAGATGTGCTTAGAGATATTCTAGCATTGGTTGAAGTAGGTATGGATGATCAAGGTCATGGACCTACAGATCAATGGTTGTTTATTTATATTTTGTTTTCCTATTTTTTATCAGCAAGGAAGAGCATATTTCAGAATCATGCACTTATGGCAGCAGTTTATAGGTTCACCGTTGGGGGTGGCCTACTGAGATTTATTTCTCACTCCCTATACATGCACCTCAGTCTATATGTCACGACCCGTCCTCGAGGCCCGAGCCGTGACTACCCCAAGCTCTCCTCCCATAGGCCAGGAGCTGGCAACTAGCACCAAAGGCGTAAATCCCGATAAAAGGGAAGGCATTTCCTTTATATAAGTAAACAAACACAATAGAGAACACAAGCTAAAGTAAACACTAAGTAAACTGAGTACAAAAGTAAGTGATGAAAATTAAATGGGCCAGAATACAAACCCAACTGAAAGTACAGTACAAGTGAAAAGAAAGTACAACAGCAGTAAAGTAAATTATCAACCACCGAGTCATCCTCCGGCTATCCCACCTGAAGGGTGGGTACGGATGGTCTCCTCAGCTCCTCAGGTCAGGTCGTCCGCTCCGTGTACATCCCACCTGATAGTTCACCTCCGGATACCGTCCTGCTCCTCAATCCTCAACCACGATCAGCGTTGTCTGTCATCTGCAACCAACACCACGTAGTGCGGGCATATCTCGTGTAGGGGTGAGTATACAATACTCAGTACGGACCCCGAGACCCCCGATGGTCTCCTAGAACCCACAAAGGATAAACCACACAGGAAAGATACAAACACGAAGTATCAACAAACTCTACTTAGGTATATCCCCATACAAATACCTAAGTTATCAATTCCAGTTCGGCTCCAACTCACAAGCCCAAGTAAAACCCAGTCCACATAGGAAAGTACAACCCAATCCACACAGGAAAGCAAGTCAATCATATCGATGATATTGATTGAAAGTCAAAACTCAGCTCACACAGGTATACTACTCACGAAGAGGGGTGGAGATGATAGATGTAGCCTCTGAATCATCTCCCCTACCGAACCCACGTAGGATCCAAGTACAGAAGTCGTCGTTGCCGAAACCACGTAGGATCCTAGTATAGTAAACATCGCTGTCGAACCCACATAGGATCCAAGTACAGTCGTCCTCGCTACCGAACCCACGTAGGATCCAAGTAGAGTCGTCCTCCCTGCCGAACCCATGTAGGATCCAAGTACAGTCGTCATCATCGTCGCAGTCGCAGCCAGCTCTAGGGTTCCCGCACACAGCACGCTCGATTCTGGGAGGTTCCACTCCACGAGCCAAGAGGTTTGATACATTAACTATCACAAAGTCTAGAGTTTATGTATCCTGAAGTTCTGTCATTTTAAAATTAACTCAACGCAACAGACGACGCGTCAATCAGACGCCCGGTCTGAGAGATATTGGTTTTTCTGTCCTAGGGGCCGTGTTAGAAATATGCTCATTTCTAACCCGACTAATATCCAAAATCATTCAAAACTCACTTAGAGTATCTCAAAAGGACCCTCTCATCGAAAGAGTCCTAGTGCCACAGACTGTGCGTCGATCGGACGCACGATCTTTAAGTTAACCCCGTTTAAGTGATTAGCGGGCCCGGCCCGTTTAGCCCAGTGGGCCGATGGGTCGGGTTGACCTAGTTTGACGGGTACGACCCAGCAGAGGTTTCGGACCGGTTCGAAGGGAATACTCAAGTCAGCCCGAAGGGAGGCGGCCCGACCCGAAGTGGCGCGGCCCGGCCCGGCGGGGCGCAGCCTGGATGGCTTGGCCAGCTGGCCGAGCGGCTCGGCCGAAGCTGAGCACGTTCCAAAGGGGGGGCGCGGCCCCACCGGTTTTCCACACCGGCGACGCCAGGCGGCACCACCCTTCCCCATAACCAGCCGGTCTTCTGCACACGAGGCTTGTATGGGCGGGCCGCCGGTCCACCAGCGCGGCGCCCTCCTGGCGTCGCGGTCCAGCACCGCCGGGCCGGCCGACAGGCCGGCCGGTCCTCTAACGCGACACCCTCCTGGCACCGCGGCTCCACTTCGCCCGGCCGGCCGACGGGCCGGCCGGTTCTTCCACACAACCGGCATGACAGCGCCAGTTCCCTTCATCATGATCCCGGCATGGCGCGATGGCGCCGTGTTTTTCCTCCGCCTCCAGTTTCCAATTCCAAAGGAATAAAGTTCCAGCAGAGGGTTATCGAGCCGTGTTTGTTTGGCCCGCGCCCTCCACGTTAGATGGTATCACATGGACAAGAGTGCACAAGAAACACAATGAACAATTTTATTCTCAATAAAATTGAATCAACACACCCTACCTCAACAAAAGATGACGAGCATTGGCGTTGCAGGATGAGGGTTCGTAGACGTCGACGGAGACCGTCTGAGGAGGAAGTGGCGTCTCCCATTTTTGTCACAGAGAGAATATTGAAAGGAGTGACGTCATTGGCGAGTTCCCACGTCGGTGTCTCCTCCCTTATCATGGAGGAAGAAGAGGACAGATATACCGGGGTCGCCGAGTCGATGTTCTTCATCGAAGAGTTAATGTTCTTCGTTGAGGATGAAGTTCTTCAAATAAAAACTAGATATCTCTCTCCAAAATCCCAAAACAACATGCCAGCCCCCAAAAATAAAATAAGTATTCACTTATTTTATTAAATCATTCCATGAACTCAAATTTAAAAAATTCAAATACTTAATTAATTAATAAAGAGTTTCAATTAATTAATTAATGTGTGTGTTGGCATGCAATAAAGAGGGAGAGAGGGAGAGTTACTTAATTAAAGGTAGTTAACAAGTTTTAAAAGGGGAGTTTATGAGAGTTATGGAAATGTGAAGGGTTGGGTCTTGTGTGGGCCCCACCTCACATTTATCCTCACATGGGTAGTTAGGATGTTAGTGGATCCCACCCTAACTTCCCCATGTAGGTTATAACCACTTAAGATATAAAAATAAAATTGTTCCAAAATTTTATTCACCTCTCAATTAATACACAAAAAATTAACTTCTTCTCCCGTGAAAATGCAATTGTGGTAAAGGTACTCTAAAGAAATTAGTGGCGTTGCGAGTTCATCGGTGCCCTCGGATTTCAATTCTGAGCACCAGTTCAAAAGATAGAAAAATCCGCTCATTTGTTCACTGAGCGTACCCGAGCTAAACTTTGAAAATTGATTCCGAGCACACCGGGCCTCGGAATCAAGTGCCGTCAGAAGCCACAGACTCGTAAAATTTCAAAGTATTTAAGAAAAAAATTTCCTTGAAATTTATAGGTCTTTACATTACTCCCACCTCAGGGCTTCACGTCCACGTAAAGCTACATCATAAACTAGGGAAATAAATGATGGTATTGTGCACGCATCTGAGCCTCCCGCTCCCATGTGCTCTCCTGGAGATTCTTGTGCTGCCAACAGATGCGGACCAGAGGAATCGACCGTCCACATAGGACCCTATCCTTTAGATCCTCGATCTCCATTGGGACCTCCTCAAAATTCGCCCTTTATCGATGTCCAGCTCCTTGTGATCAATGATATGCGTCGGGTCGTGCATGTATCTTCTAAGCTGAGATACGTTGAAGACACCGTGCACCCAGTGCAACTGAGGTGGAAGAGCCAGGTGATAAGACACCTCGCCTACCTTGATGAGAACCTAGAATGGTCTGATGAAGCGCGGAGATAACTTGCCGCCCTGGCCAAATATCCGTAATCCACGTCGAGGTGAGACCCGTAAGAAAACGTGGTCGCCATCCTCAAACTCTAGTGGTATCTGCCTCCTGTCATCATAGGACTTCTGTCTACTCTGTGCAGTCCTCATCCACTCCTGGATGATCTGCACCTCCTCCGTCGTAGCCTGGACCTTCTCTGGTCCTACGAGTACTGACTCCCCAGGGTCAGTCCAGCACAGAGGTGATCTGCATGGTCGACCGTACAATGCCTCGTATGGTGCCATCCCGATGGTGGAGTGGTGGCTATTGTTTTACTCAAACTCCACCAAGGGTAGGTGATCCTTCCAGCTACGACCAAAGTCAAGGAAGCATGCATGAATCATGTCCTCGAGTGTCTGAATGGTCCTCTCCATCTGGCCATCCATCTGAGGATGAAAGGAGGTGCTCAAGCGTAGATGTATCCCAAATGCCTCCTGTAACCCCTTCCAAAGCTGGGAAGTAAAGCGAGCATCACGATCGGAGATGATAGACAATGTCAAACCATGAAGTCGTAAGATCTCATGAACCTATAGGCATCCCAAGCTCTCCACTGAGCTCTTCTCTCTAATAGGTAGGAAGTGGGCCGACTTGGTGAGTCGGTCGACAATCACCCATATGGAGTCGTGTCCTCTGGAAGTACGTGGGAGACCCATCACGAAATCCATGGATATCCCATCCCACTTCCACTCCGGGACCTCTAAGGGTTGTACCAAGCCTTCCGGTACCTGGTGCTCTACCTTCACCTGCTGGCAGGTGAGGTATCGTGAAACGAACTCTTCCACAGCCTTCTTCATACCCGTCCACCAGTGCTGTTGTCTGAGATCTTGGTACATCTTCTCCACTCCTGGATGTACCTCCAAAGGGGAAGTGTGAAAATCCCTCAGCACCTCCTCCTGTAATGCAGCTGGTACCATGGTACGTCCCCTGAAAAGGATGACGTACTCTCCTCCTACAGAAAATCCATCAGGTGTCTGTCCTATGGATATCTATGCACGTCGCATCTCACAGTAAACGTCCCCACACCGTGCCTCTCTGACCTGATAAAGTAGTGGAGGAGTGACTATGAGTGACTGTAGAAAGGATTCTCCATCTCTATCCACAAAAGATATTTGCAATGCGGCTAGTTGCTCTGTCGCATCTTCAAGTAGTTGAATGCCCGATCTCCTGCTGAGAGCATCAGCTACTACGTTCCCCTTCCCAGGAGTATAGACTATCTCAAAGTCATAGTCCTGGAGGAAATTGAGCCATCGTCGTTGTCTCAGGTTCATGTCCTTCTGCGAGAAGATGTACTTGAGACTCTGGTGGTCAGAGTAGATTGTAAAGCGCTCACACATTAGATAGTGCCGCCACATCTTCAAGGCAAAGACCACTGCTACTAACTCCAAGTCATGGGTAGCGTAGTTCTGCTCATGCTGCCTCAACTGTCATGAACCATAAGCAATCACTACCCGCTCCTTCATTAGGACACACCCAAGTCCGGTCCCTAATGCATCGCAGTAAACTATGTACCCTACTCCCTCCTCCAGTAGCCTCGAGATGGGTGCACTGGTCAATCTCTGTCTCAGCTCCTGAAAGCTCTGCTGACATCTATATGACCACACGAAGGGTTTCCCATTCTTCGTCAAAGCTAAAAGTGGTGATGCAACTCTGGAGAAGTCGGGCACAAATCTATGATAGTACCCAGCTAGACCTAGGAAACTCTGCACCTCAGTCACACTCCTGGGTGGCTCCCAAGCAATCACTGCCTCGATCTTCGCAGGATCCAATGCAACTCCCGCCTCAGAGAAAACGTGCCCCAAGAAGTGGACCTCCGAAATACAGAACTAAAACTCTGAGAGCTTACCATAAATCTGGTGCTCTCAGAGTGTGTCATGTATAACCTGCAAGTGGTAGGCGTGCTCCTCCTCAGTAGTCGAGTAAATCAGTATGTCGTCAATGAAGACTACGACAAATCGATAGAGGTAAGGATGGAAGATCCTGTTCATGAGACTCATGAACACTGATAGAGAATTGGTTACGCCAAAAGGCATAACCAAGAACTCATAGTGTTCATACCAACACCTGAAGGTCGTCTTCTGCACATCCTCATCTCAAACTCTGAGCTAATGATAGCCTGACCTGAGATCTATCTTCGAGAACCATCGTGCTCCCTTGATCTGATCAAAGAGTTCGTCTATCCTAGGGAGTGGATACTTGTTTTTTATGGTCACTTGATTCAGGCGACGGTAGTCGACACATAGTCGTAAGCTACCATCAGCCTTCTTGGTGAATAAAATCGGAGAAGCCCAGGGTGAAACACTAGGTCGGATGAATCCCTTGTCCTGCAAGTCCTCCAGCTGTACCCGCATCTCACAAAGCTCATCAGGAGCCATCCAATATTCTGGAGTAGATATCGGGGTTGTCTCGGGGTACAGGTCAATATACAAGTCTACCTATCTGCGAGGAGGTAGTCCTTGAACATCGTCAGGAAAAATGTCCGCGTATTGATCCACCACAACAGGAAAACTCGAACTCTGTACATCAACCGCTCTGAGGATTAGACTAGCCAACTGATGTGTGATTGGCTTCCCTCTCCTCTGCGTAAGTCCATCATGCGCTGCAAAGGCTCCCTTCTCACCGGTGAAGGTGAACCTACTCCCATCTGTGCGGACACACCGCACTTTGCGCCTAATACAGTCGATCTGAGCATGGACTGTTGATAACCAATCCATGCCCAAGATGACGTCGTAAGACCTCGACGCCACTACAAGAAGATCCCAGCCAAATCTCTCACCTCCTAGAGTAATCTCACACTGTCGGTACCAGTTTGTAATCGTCGAATCTGCTCCCATAGGAGTCTCTAGCCGTAAGGATCGAGCCAACGGCTCCGTCGGAATCTCCGAGCTCCAAAAAAGGCCAGCAACAATAAAAGAATGACTCGCTCCTGTGTCTATAAGAACTGCAGCAAGAGTGGAGTAGACACAGATAGTACCTCGAATCATCTCAGGTGTGCCATGGTCATAAGCCTCCACTGCCCGAAGCTGCGAATGCCTCTGTCCGCCAGCTCCCTGTGGTCGGGGTGGACCTCCTGGTGGTGGTGGTGGTAGAGCCTTAAAGCGTCTCCCACCACTCATTGCTCAGCCAGCTCCTCTACCTCGTCTTCCTTCTCCCTGGAAACTGCCATAGTCAAACTTCTGCCTCTATCTGGGTAGTCCCTCAACCGTCTGCTGCTCCTCTGCATTGCGGGTCGGGCAGTCACGAGCCATGTGGCCCTGCCCGCTGCATGCATAGCACCACCTGCATTTCGTATGACTGGCTCTGCTGCGTGTGCCCCGCACCTACGAACCAGTATCCTGAGGTCACCCACCTAATGGTCTGGTCCGCTTGGACCTCTGTGACATTTGTCTACTACTGGCTGGAGAAGACTCCGCTACGTGTCGCCCTGTGGTAGGCCTCGCAACTGGCGTAGTCTCAGCAAGGAAGCTCTCCACAAATAGGGCTCGCTCCAGCACTCCTACCTGCGTCGGAATGCTGAGGGAGATCATGGAAGCCCTGATCTCATGCCTCAGTCCCTGTTCGAAGGTTCGGGCCCGGAATAATGGGTCTCGTACCAAGTTTGTGGAGTAGAGCGAGAGGTCGGTAAACCTCGCCTAGTACTGGGCTACTGTTATGCTGCCCTGCCGCAACTGTAGTAACTCCTGGATGCGCACCGCATGGAGGGTGGTTGGAACAAACTCCAAAAGGAAGAGACTATCGAATTCTGTCCATAGTAGAGATGCCTCGTCATGAACCTTGAGCATCAATCTCCGCCATCTACCTGTTACTGCATTCAGGAGACTCACCGCAAGGATCACCATGAGGTCAGCTAGTGCCCCTACTAATCTGAAGACTCGGACAACAGCCTCCAGCCAATCCTCAGCTACCTGAGGGTCCGTCTCTCTGTAGAACCTAGGAGGCCTCTGTCACTGAAACTTGTGCAGCGCACTCAGGCGGCGTGTACTCTTCGCTGCTGGGGATGGTGGTATCGGTGGCCCAACGGGTAAAGGTACCGCTGGTTCCTCCACTGTAATGGGCCCTGCACCGAGGCCTTGTCGCTCGGTGGGCTACCATCTCGCACATAACTGGGAACCCTAGCTGGCTTCCGTCGTGGGGCCATCCTGAAAAGAAACAGATGCGCCACAGTTAATACAGTATACCTGGTGAGCTGACACAATGTAATCACAAAGAAAAATTTTGCAACACACATGCAATCAGTGTTTTTGAGCACTGAGTCGGAAATCAGAATTCAGGGTCCTGGTGTATGGATACGTTGGCCGCCACACCAACACTGGACTCCCTGGAGTGACAACCACACTCAATACCCTTAACACTATTGCTTCACAGGAAGAAATTATCATATTCCTAAGTTCTGCGGTAGAACCGACTCCTCTGATATCAATTTGTCACAACCTGTCCACAGGGCCCGAGCCGTGACTACCCCAAGCTCGCCGCCAATAGGCCAGGGGCTGGCGACTAGCACCAAAGTCATAAATACCGATAAAAGGGAAGGCATTGCCTTTATATAAGTAAACAAACACAACAGAGAACGCAAGATGAAGTAAACACTAAGTAAACTGAGTACAAAAGTAAGTGCTACAAAGTAAATGGGCTAGAATACAAACCCAACTGAAAGTACAATACAACTGAAAAGAAATTAAAGCAGTAGTAAAGTAAATCAGCAACCACCAAGTCGTCCTCCAGCTATCCCACCAGACGGGTGGGTACAGATGGTCTCCTCAGCTCCTCGGGTCTGGCCGTCCGCTTCGTGTACGTCCCGCATGATAGTCCACCTCTGGATACCGTCCCTCTCCTCAAGCTTCAACCACGATCAGTGTTGTCCTCCATCTGCAACCAACACCACATAGTGTGGGCATAGCCTATGCAGGGGTGAGTATACAATACTCAGTAGGGACCCCGAGACCCCCGAAGGTCTTCCAGAATCCACAAAGGATAAACCACAAAGGAAATATACAAACACGAAGTATCAACCAACTCTACTTAGGTATATTCCCATATATATACCTAAGTTATCAATTCCAGTTCGGCGCCAACTGACGAGCCCAAGTATAACACAGTCCACACAGGAAAGCACAACCCAATCCACATAGGAAAGAAAGTCAATCATATCGATGATATTGATTGAAAGTCAAGACTCAACTCACACAGGTATACTGCTCACGAAGAGGGGTGGAGATGGTAGATGTAGCCTCTGAATCATATCCCTTGCCGAACCCACGTTGGATCCAAGTACAGAAGTCGTCGCTGTTGAACCCAAGTAGGATCCTAGTACAGTAACCATCGCTGCCGAACCCACGTAGGATCCAAGTACAGTCGTCCTCACTGCTGAACCCACATAGGATCCAAGTACAGTCGTCCTCACTGCCGAACCCACGTAGGATCCAAGTACAGTCGTCATCCTCGTCGCAGTCGCAGCCAGCTCTAGGGTTCCCCCACACAGCACGCTCGATTCTAGGAGGGTCCACTCAACGAACCAAGAGGGTCGATATATAAACTGTCACAAAGTCTAGAGTTGATGTATCCTAAAGTTCCGTCTCATCAAAAGGAACTCAATGCAATAGACGGCGCGTCAATCGGACGCCCGGTCTGAGAGATATAGGATTTTCCGTCCCAGGGGCCCGGTTAGAAATATGCTCGTTTCTAACTCAGCCGATATCCAAAATCATCTGAAACTTACTTAGAGTATCACAAAAGGAATGTCTCGTCGAAAGAGTCCTAGTTCCGCAGACAGTGCATCGATCGGACGCGCTGTCTTTATGTTAACCTCGTTTAAGTGATTAACGGGCCCGGCCTGTTTAGCCCAGTGGGCCGACGGGTCGGGTTGACCTAGTTTGACGGGTCCAACCCAGCAGGGGTGTCGGACCGGTCCAAAAGGAATACTCAAGTCGGCCCGAAGGGGCCAGGCCCGACCCGAAGTGGCGCGGCACGGACCGGCGGGGCGCGGCCCGGCCCGGCGTGGCACGGCCCGGCCCGGCGTGGCGTGGCCTGGCCCGGAGGGGCGCGGCCCAGCTCAGCGAGGTGAGGCCCGGCCTGGCCCGGCGCGGTCCGGCCTAGCCCGGCGTGGCCCAGCTCGGCCTGGCGCAGCGCGGTCCGGTGCGTCCCGGCCCGGCTCGGCCCGGCCCGACGCGGCCCGACTCAGCCCAGCCTGGCGCGGCCCAGCTGGCTCGGCCGAAGCCGAGCACATTCCAAAGGGGGGGGGGGGGCGCGGCCCCCCCAGTTTTCCGCACCGGCGGCACCGCCCTTCCCCAAAACTGGCCGGCTAGACTGGCCGGTCTTCTACACACGCGGCCCGCATGGGCGGGCCGCCGGTCCTCCAGCGCGGCGCCCTCCTGGTGCCGCGGTCCAGCATCGCCCGGACGACCGACGGGCCGGCCGGTTCTTCCACCGAAGCGGCCCGCGTTGCGGGCCGCAATTCATTCTGCACAACTATTGCGACGGCGCCAGTTCCCTTCATCACGATCCCGGCATGGCGCGACGGCATCGTGTTTTTCATCCACCTCCGATTGCCAATTCTAAAGGAATAAAGTTCCAGCGGAGGGTTGTCGGGTCGTGTTGGTTCGGCCCGCGCCCTCCGCGTTAGACGGTATCACATGGCCAAGAGTGCACAAGAAACACAACGAACAATTTTATTCTCAATAAAATTAAATCAACACACCCTACCTCAACAAAAGATGACGAGCGTTGGCGTCATGGGATGAGGGTTCGTAGACGTCGACAGAGAGCATCCGAGGAGGAAGTGGTGTCTCCCCTTTTTTCACAGAGAGAAGATTGAAAGGCGTGACGTCATTGGTGAGTTCCCATGTCGGTGTATCCTCCCTTGTCGTGGAGGAAGAAGAGGACGGAGAAACCGGGGTCGCCGAGTCGATGTTCTTCATCAAAGAGTTAACGTTCTTCGTTGATGATGAATTTATTCAAATAAAAACTAGAGCTCTCTCCCCAAAATCCCAACACAACATGCCAACCCCCAAAAATAAAATTAGGCTTCCCTTATTTTATTAAATCATGCCATGCATTCAAATTTAAAAAATTCAAACACTTCATTAATTAATGTAGAGTTTCAATTAATTAATTAATGTGTGTGTTGGCATGCAATAAAGAGGGAGAGAGGGAGAGTTACTTAATTAAAGGGAGTTAACGAGTTTTAAAAGTGGACTTTATGAGAGTTATGGAAATGTGAAGGGTTGGGGATCGTGTGGGCCCCACCTCAAATTTATCCTCACATGGGTAGTTAGGATGTTAGTGGGTCCAACCCTAACTTCCCCATGTAGGTTATAACCACTTAAGATATAAAAATAAAATTGGTCCACAATTTTATTCACCTCTCAATTAATCCACAAAAAATTAACTTCTTCTCTCGTGCAAACGCAATTGCGGTAAAGGTCCTCTTAAGAAATTATCGGCATTCCAAGTTCATCGGTGCCCTCGAATTTCAATTCCGAGCACCGGTTCAAAAGATATAAAAACCCGCTCGTTCATTCACTAAACGTACCCGAGCTAAACTTTGAAAATTGATTCCGAGCACACCGGGTCTCGTAATCAAGTACCATCAGAAGCCACAGACTCGTAAAATTCCAAAGTATTTAAGAAAAAAATTTCCTTGAAATTTTAGGGTCTTTACACTATGTAAACACATTATTTCTATTTTTAGGTTGAACACGGATGCACGATGGATAGGGCGGAGGCCCTAGATTTCATGGTTGAGTAGGATTCTCATGTGGAGTCGACTTCTTGGGCTGGAGCATCTTAACATGGTATTGGAGATTGGGTATGTGTTATGAACCAAAGTTGGAAGTAGGGCCTATTGTATTTATTTTTAATTATTTATTCTTGTACATGGGATCATCCTAGTGGGTTATCTTGGTTATATGTATGACATGGTTGTTCGGTCCTTTACTGCAGTTTCATTTTATTACAACATGTTTAGTTTTAATTTATTTATTCTTCTATTTTCCCTGTTTTGTATGTGCTTGGTTATTTACTTCTGGTTGTGCACTCTGATATAGGGGTATAATCTCCTCATAGTTTAAAATGTGTACATGTGTTGCTAGTCGACAGCCTCTGGTGTATGAGGATGCATTCCTGACATCTTGTGGTGTATCGGATCAAAGAACCGATTTAGTGGCTATCAGGCTGATACATTACACCAAAAAACCAAGTAGTTGCCCTATGGATGAAAGTATATCTAATTCCAAGAAATGGATATAGAGTTACCTTGAAGGTATCATATGTTTTTATATTATATTATATTATAAATATGAGGAAGATAAATCTTGTTAAGTTTATAATTCTCACTATGGAGAACATTAAAACAACCTCAATAAAATCCAAGATAATCATATTTTTAGCCTTTATAAGTAAAATGGAAGTAAAGTGTATGGAAATTTTCAAGGTATCCAATCAATAATATTGAATGAGAGAGAAAATTTTATTTACCAGTAATGATACAATGCCCAAAATGAAACTTATGTTTGATTCTAAGTCTAATAAGTTTAATCTAAATATTGAAGGTGCTGTTTTGGAATCACAACCATCAATAAAGGATGAGGAAGGTGAGAAGAAGAAAAGGAAGAGAAATATAGAGACCTCAACTTCAGAGAAAATAAAGAAAGAAAAGAATATTTCTAATGATGTTCTTGAAGAGATGATGAAGCAAAAGGATGAGAAGAACTCTGGGGATCCAGAGCACAGAATCGATCCTACGTAGGCTAAGGATTTGAAAATTTGGGCTTCCAAATCCTTAGAAAAAGAATATAAGAGAAATAATGAGAAGAAAATATTGTAAGAAGATCATATTTGTGAAAGATTGATGAAAGGTGTTGAAGGATATTTTGAGAATTTTTCCCTTCCGACTTCTCATATTGATCAAGTAAATTTGAAAGTAGGGTTATTATTTGAAGAAACTTCAATAGTCCTAACTGTTATTGTTTCTGCTACTGATAAAAGAAAATAAAAATTTATTTATGAAGAATTAGTCCTTATCATCTCTAAAAATTAATTGAAACTAGAACTAGTTGGAAAAGGAGTTCTAATAATATCCCAATATTTATTGGATGAGGCTAATAAGGTTTTTAATGAAAAAGTTAAAGGAAAATAATCAGAAGATAAAGAATAATAAGAAGAATAATATGAAGAAATTAAGGAGAATTTGAAGAAGAGGTAAAAGATGAAGAGGAATAGAATGAAGAGGCTGGTGAGGAAGAAACTCATCTTGATAAAGAATCATCTGATTCATCATCGTCATCATTGGATCTACCTTCCAAGACTAATAAAGAAGAAAAATAATGAAGTTATCAAGAGGGATAATCCTCATCAGAAGAAGCTCAATCGTCATCAAATAAATAAGAAAAAGATCAACAGTCTAAGAAAAAATCTAATGATAAATACAAGACCAATGAAGATGTGGACATTATGGAACTATCATATAATAAGAAAGGTTCTAAGGAAAGAGAAAAATAAGTTAAAAAGTAAAATAAAAATAAAGGAAAGGAAATGGAAGTCGGAACTAGTAGATTTAAACCTCCTCAACCTCACCCAGAACAATCAAACTATGTTGGAATGATTTCTCAAAAAATATTTGATTATATTATCCATGTTTTGAGAATTTTATAAGGAACAATTGCATATTTTCCAAAGATTGAAGCAAGAATTTAGTTAATTCAAGAAAGTATCGGTCAGAAATTGGAATCAATAAAAGTGTTAACAGAATCGATGATTTGAATTGAATATGAGTTAAAATCTTTTCAAGAGAGTTCCAATACTCACAAAAGATTGTGAAATCAAATTGTTAAGTGGTAGAACCATTTTTATTAAGATATAAAAATGCAAGATAAGAATTTTGATGAGATAAATAATCTTATGGTAGAATCAGCAAGTTCTGTTAATCAGTTATCATCAGAAAAGGATGATAGAGTAAAGTTCAGTTAAAATTTTAGAGATTCCACCGATGAATGTGTTGAATATGTCAATGCTTTGAAATAAAAGATTCAAAATATAGTGTTAGATATGAGCAGACTCCAATCTTATCAATATTAAGTGTATAATTCTTAAAGATCATAACAAAGAATTGTATAAGGATGTTAAAAATCTAAATTCTCAAGAATAATCTCTAGAAGAAAAAACTTCAAACCTTGAGAAGGATCATCATAAGTTCAAGAAGATGAAGGATTTCATAAATACTTTGATGAAGAAATAATGAACATTTTTTATAAACTCTCGATGTATTTTTTTTGTAAAACATTTGAATGTTTGTCTAAGAATAAATTACTTTTCATCCAATTATGATTTTGTTGAATGTTTTCCAATTTATATTAGATATATGTTCATTCATATTTTTCATGAATGGATAGTTAGTTCATTACATTATTTCATTTGTTAATTTTCTAACATTTTAAGAAACTTCAGATTCATTCCCTATTCTTTTTTAAAAATCAAAAAGGGGGGAAGTTTTTATTGGGGATGAGTTTTTATTGGGGGGAAGTATTATCAAAGGGGGGGATAATTTTTTTTTAAAAGGGGAAAATTATATATTAAGGGGGAGAATATATTTCAAATTGAAATTGTTTATAAAGGGGGAGAATAAAATCCTTAAGGGGAGGATAATTCTTAAGCGGGGAAGTTTTATTAAGGAAGAACTATTCTTATACTCTCCGTCATATTCAACATCGTATTTAGAACAGTTACAAACTCATGGGGGGTTAAGGTTTAATTAATAACTCTGAATACAATATTCTTAAAAGAACAATGGGATGTAAGTTTTTTCAAGTTAATTTTTTCATTTAAGTTTGGGGGTTTGTGATTTCAAAAAAGAGGGTGATTATTGAGTCTGAAGTTCTACTTCTTACTTTTATTTTCATTTAGTTTTGGAAATCACAAACACTTTCTTATAAAGATATTTACTAACTTTTTATTTCCTAATAGTTTTAGCTTTTTTGTACAAAACATTATATGTTACCATACATATAATAAGTTGTAATGTATTAAGAATATATACATTACATTCCTCATTAATATTATCATATTGGGAATGAGTATTATTATTAGACTTACCTTTAATCATATTAGAGGCTATACTTTGTCTTTTCTATCATACTGACAGAAGTCATGACCATCAAACTGATAATGGCACCGATAAAATCATACTGACCCTCATAAATATTGTTATAATGAAAATCATAAGAAATTCTATCAAACTAACCTTTTTTTATAATCGTAATACAAAATACTTGTTTCCATCATAACAAAAATCTTTAACACTATAATTGTGTTCATAAATATGGCCTCAGGAATTCAATTACAAGTGAGTTTTCAAGCGCCAACTATAAGGACCTAACCCTATTACATTACATAATCTTGAATTTTTTCAAGAAATAATTTCATTTCACATTGAGGATCTTTTCAAGTTTATATATTTATATAATTGATACATAATAAATTCATAACATTTCACATTGTCATAGAGTGGATACCATAAAAACAGTATTCATTTCTTGCAAAATATACAACTTTTCAAATAAAACATGATTTATTTGACAATTCTTCAAACATTTAACTTAGATTACTTCTTTGTCTTACACATACTTATAACCTATGAAAATCATTTAAAAACTTAGGATGATCATAGAAAGCTTAGTAAGGGATGTAAAAGAAGGAAAGAGCACATCAGTCCATGAATACTTGTAACGTATGAAAACATTTTCGAAAGACATACTCATCACTCATATATACTTACTTTGTGAAACATGATATTTCCACAAGATTTAAAAAATAAATAATAACATAAATAGAACCAAAAAGTTATCTTGGGGCATTACTTACATAATATTGTAACCCTCTCAGCTACCTTATAATTTGTAACCCTCATAGCTACCTTACAATTTGTGTAACCATCGCAATTACACTTGGAGTAACCATATGGCCGACCTCCAACTTACACATACCCAATGAATTAGAAGGAAATATAAGTCCCACCCTTAATCATAAATAATTCCCAATAACCATAACACAGTCATAAAACATGAATAATTCCATAAAAACATTGCTTTTGAATTTTGTAAAATAGAATTTTAAAAGAAGATTTTAAAGGAAAAAATCCTTACATAAATCATATAATTGAAGCGAGACTTATTAAAGTGGATGTAATAATTATAAATACTATAAATACGCATAATAAAACGTAATATAAATAGAACCCATCACACACAACAATTCTAATACCACATAAATAACGAAGTATAAGGTTAACCCAAAGAATGGAAATCGGGTTAAGAATTCTCTTACCTCAGGTTTTTCTTACTTAAAACTTGTTTAAACCTCATGTATAATGGTTAAAATAGTGTTATTAATATCTTATATAAACATATCCATATTTAAAATACCTTATAAGATCATTTCATTACATCATTTCATCCTTTAATTGTTAGTATTTTGTTCGATGTGTTTTTTTCATGTTTTCCATGATCAGTTCATGATAGATGTTCTTGTAGATTGGAATTGAAACTCCAGAATTGGAATGGAGTGGTGATTCTCACTCAAATTTACCCAAGAGATTAAGGTAGAACGGTCCTTGTAGTTTAGCTTGGGTTATCGAATCCTCCGAGACCTAAGAAGAAACCTATAGACACGTACATTCTATGGACTGTTTTTGGATATGAAGTGGCCAACTTGGGTTGATTTTATATGGTTTTAAAGTATAACAAAAAGATTTAAGTGAATTCAATTTAAAATAATGATTTGATCCTAGGTTATCGCTCGGGGTGGATTGGACGTATTTTCTTTTTAATGATTTCAATTTCTTAAATTTGAGATGGGTTCATTTAAGGAGATAAAACAACATCATTGTAAAGACCCGTAAAATTCAATGGAAATTTTTTCTTAATTTTCTTTAGAATTTTACAAGAGCGCGGTTTCAGACGGCACCTGTTTCCGAGGTCCGGAGTGCCCGGAATTAATTTCTGAAGTTTGGCTCGGGTACGTTCAGTGAACGAACGAGCGGGTATTTCTAACTTTTGATACGGTGCTCGGAATTGAAATCTGAGGGCACCGATGAACTCGCAGCGCCGATATTCGCTAAAAGAGACCTTTTCGGGAGTTGCGTTTGTTGCGAGTTGAAAGTTAGTTTTTGGGTTTTTAGTTTAAGTTAAATAAAATTTGTGAGGAACAAATTTTATTTTTATCTAGTTAAGTTCTACCAAAGGGAGTTGGGAGTGGGACCCACATCCACTTAACCTCCCTAGGGAGGATTAAGTGAGGTGGGGTCCACACGAACCCCAACTCCTCAAATTCTCTCAAAACCTCCCCTTTAACTCTTTTCTTTTAATGTTGACAACTTAAGTTACTTAATTAATTAAGGGAGTTAAACCCTTTTTGATTTTCAAACCTTTGAAATTCTTGTGGTTAAGTTATGAAATAATATAAGTTAAAGCTTATATTATTCTAGGAGTTTCTTTTACCCTTGGGAGGATTTCTTGAGAGCTTTGGAAGCTTTTATTCTTCTTCTTCAACTCAACGAAGAACGCGAAGAACGTCGTTCTTCAACGAAGAACTTCTCCGCCGAAGAACACGATCCATCCGCGACGCCGTGTCCGCGACGCGACGTACTTCTTCCGCGTCATCTCTTCCGCGACGGTTTTCCGCGACGAACGCCTTCGATAACGACTCTTCCTCCGACGTCAAAGGAATCGACACCGATATTCCACGACTCCGTCAACGTGCGACTATCAAGGTAAGGGTTCTTGAGTTCGTTGTTTCCTTTTTATTTGACTTTCCTCAAGACTTGACGTAGAACGCTCAAGTTTCCGACGAAGAACGCCGCTCCGCTCTTCTTCGTCTTCGGTGTCAACGAGAGAGAACACCGCACCTTCCTCGGACAACCTTCGTCGGCGTACAAGGATTCGCCAACGACGTGCCTCTTCGGACGCGCCTCTTCGTCGTTGAATTTGACGAACGACGACCGCGTCGCCCGACCTCCGCGACGCCGTCTTCCGCGGAACGTAGACGATTCTTCGAATCTTAAACCCGAGGTAGGGGATGTTGTTTAATATTTAATTATCTCATTCTTGCTCGTGGTTCGTATGACTAACGTGAGGATGTTGTTTATTTAAAGTTGCGTTATTAATTTAACGTGAGGGGGCCGGACCGTACGAACACGGCCGAACCCCCTCCAACGTTCTTGTTTGTTTTTGCGGAAGAAAGCAAGTGGCGTGGTGCCGTCGCACCACGCGGTTGATCGTGCATATATTTTACGTGGCGCCGTCGCGCCACGACGAGGAAAAATCTTCAAGAACGCGACGCCGTCGCGCCGCGTTGAAAGAAATCATGGCACGACGAAAGGGGCGCGGTGCCGTCGCACCGCGCCGGACGACGAACACCGCGGCCGGTTCCGGGCCGCGGCAGAATGAGGAGACCGCGGCCGGTTCCGAGCCGCGGCGGAAGAGCAGACCGGCGGCCGGGCCGCCGGCGTCGGAAGCCGAAGAGGGGACCGGATTTTTCCGGTCCCGTTGGAGAAAACCGGCCGGCCAGCTGGCCGGCCGGATGCCAATAAACCGGGGGAATTAATCCCCCGGCCACTTCATGAAACCCCCTCTTAAAGAGGGGGGCGGTTATCTTGTGGGGGGGGGCAAAGCCTCCCCGTTTCTGCCAATCAAAGCCCCCCACGTGAGGGGGGGGGGGGCTTCTTTAAAAAAAAAAGGGCGCGGCCCTTGTGCCGCGCCGCCCCTCCAAAAACCGCGGGGCCTAGCCCCCGCGTGCGCCGCCTCGCCGCGGCCGGCCGCCGCCGCGGCCCCCCGCCGCCGCCGCCCGTCGCCGCCGGCCGCCGCACCGCCGCCGCCCGCCGCCGCCGCCCGCCGCCGCCGGCCACCGCGCCGCCCAGGGGGGGTCGGGCCGGGTCGGCCCGGACCCGGACCCCCCCGTTTCGAGCCAGATTTGGTTTTTGGCCCATAACTTGAGCCTCAGACCTCCGATCGACGAACCGTCAGCGGCAACGCGATCCTTGGATCGAGACGGTCGTTTCAGTATATCGCACTCAAGGTTTCGGATTACTTTGAGTTCGGCCGGGTTGGTTCGTTCACGAAACCAACCGGGCCTTCGGAGCGGAAACGCTCATATCTTGAGCCACGAACGTCCGATTGACGCGCCGTCAGTCGCGTTGCGTTCCACTTAGTGAGACAGATCTTTTGGCATACTCCGCCCGAGGTTTGGACGCAGGTGGAGTACGGTCGGGTTGGTTTTGCCTTAAAAACCAACCGGGCCCCGGAGACGAAAATGCCAATAACTCACAGACCGGGCGTCCGATTGACGCGCCGTCTGTTTCGTTGACTTCCTCTTGATGAGACGGAACTTTTGACATACTCCGCCCGAGTTTTGGATACAGTCGGAGTATGGCCGGGTTGGATTGTACCTGAAACCCAACCGGGCCCCTGGAACGGAAAAGCTGATATCTTACAGACAGGACGTCCGCTTGACGAGCCGTCAGCAGCGTTGGTGGTTACGTTGAGTAACAGTCCCTTTGAGTATACCCTATGGGAGTTCGGGGTACAGTTGAGATACGGCCGGGATTGGTTTCTCTCTCGAAACCAACCGGGCCCCTGGGACGAAAAGGCTAATAACTCACAGACCGGGCGTCCGATCGACGCGCCGTCTGTTGCGTTGAGACCCCTGTGACGAGACGGACCTTTGAGACACTTCTTCGTGGAACTTTGAGATACTTGGAGTATCGACCTGTAGCTCGTGGAGCGGACCCTCCCAGTGACGAGCGTGCGAAGTACGGAGACCGTGTAGCTGGCTGAGACCTGACGACTGCTTGACCGACTCGACTTGGAGTGAGTCGACTAGCCCAGTGGACGGAGCACTACTTTCTGAGGTGCAGACCCATGGCGGACGGAGCACTACCTGTGTGACAGTGCAGACCCGCGGTGCTCGTCCGGAGAGTACCTCAGCAGGCTACTAGGGGGTGTGCACTACGGAGTTTGGGTGACATACCTCGGCGGGAAGCACTACTGTGTTTGGGTGGCTGGCCCGCAGTACTCGACAGGAGGAGTACTTCAGCAGTCTTAGGTTAGTGAGCAGTACCTCGGAGTCGTGACAGGACCACTGTACACTCTAGAGACGGAGCTCTTCAGCAGTTACGGTTTCGATAATGAAAATCCTGGTTTGAGCTGAGACTTTTGACCTTCGTGTTTCCTCATGATTGAGATTGGTTACTTGATAACTTAGGTATATGTATGGGCATATACCTGGGTTGTGGTTATCCGTTGATCTCATGATCCTTGTGTTTCCTCATGACTGAGATGGGTTACTTGATAACTTAGGTATATGTATGGGCATATACCTAAGTAGAGTTTATCTGTTGTGATCTTCTTGTGGTTATCCTTGTTGGTTTTAGTGAGACCTTGAGGGTCTCGGGGTCCCTACTGAGTATCGTTATACTCACCCCTTCACGGGCTATGCCCGCACCTCGTTGTGTTGGTTGCAGACGACGGCCAATACTGGCAGAGGCCGAGTGTTCGAGGACTGGACGGTACCTGGAGGTGGACTATACGACGAGGCGGTACCCAGAGGCAGACCACTGGGCGGGACATACTTGGAGCAGACGGCGGGACCCGAGGAGCAGAGGAGCTATCTGTACCCACCCTTCAGGTGGGATTTCCAGTGGACAGCTCGGCGTAGCTGCTTTACTTTTCAGTTGTTGTTTTCCCTTTCGAGTTGTACTTTACAGTTGGGCTTGTATTTCCGGCCCCTTTTTACTTTCCGCACTTTTAGTTGTACTCTGTTTTGCTTAGTGTTACTTTCCGCTTGCTTACTCTGTGGTGTTTGTTTACTTTACAAAGGCAATGCCTTCCCTTTTTACCGGGATTTACGCCTTGGTGCTAGTCGCCAGCCCCTGGCCTATGGAAGGCGGGCTTGGGGTAGTCACGGCACGGACCCCGAGGGCGGGTCGTGACAATCATCACTTACTGGTTTAATGCCTACACCCTTTAATACTAATCACCTATACACTTGAAGGATCAAAGTTTTGATCACTTCAAGGTAAAGGTTCGTATTAGCACTTGAAGTGTGTGGCCTTAAATTCAACAAGGACGATGGAGTTTAAAAATCATCAAATAAAAATATCAATTAAAGAAGTGATTATACATTAATGAGGTGATAAATAACATCCAATCCATCCCCTTGATACTAACTTGGATCAATCCATAAGTGGGTTAGCCCTCCATTGATTCTATGGTTTCAATGGAAGCAGAAAGTAGACTCATGAGGGAGGAAATGGAGAAGTAAAAAAAACGCAATAAAATAACAATCACTCCACTGTTGTGTGATAATATCACAAGGTTTGGTATGAACAAGTTCACACCTTGAACCAACAGTATAAAAGTGATAAAGAGAAGAACAGAATAATAAGATAAGAAGAACTTTTATTAAGAAACAAGGATGAATTAAAACAACTTACATGTGAAGGAAGAACATTACAAAGAGAAATTGGCAGCATAACATTAAGATGAAAACAAGATCAAAGATTCTCAACTCCTCCACCAACACTACATTAAATAGGAATTTTGGAAGCCTTGGGTCGAGCCTACAACATTACAAAGAATACCACTTGATTATGGTAGGCCTAGGGTGGTGGAAAGCTTGTGGAACTTAGACTTTTCCACATTTGACCCGAGGTGGCAGTCAGCTTTCATCCACCGAACAGACGCGCTTTGATGACCTTCTATATGGAAGAATCAGAGTGGTCCATATAAGAATACAATTTATCCCCAGATGTCTCCTAACTTCCTGTAAAATTTGTCCCCATTTGGAGTTTTATATTAGGAGATATGATCATATTAGTGGGCTGTTTTTCTGGGCCGCAAAATCTGGCCCAGAATTGTATCTCTAACTTGGGATGCCTTAATGACCACCATAGAGGCCGAATTAGCATTATCTCATTAATAGTGATTTGTTCCTCAACATTTATTCTATCATATCACAAAATTTGGGATTCATTGAGCCTGTATGTTGGGCCCCAAAGTCTCATAAGTGGGCTGGTGTCCAATCTGCCTTCTCTAGAATTGCTTCCATTCATCTCCAAATATCTCCATCATCATTTATAAATCATCCATTGATCCCTGAATGAAAAATGTTCACATTTAAGTGTAGATATAGTTACAAAAAATATAAAATTACAATATTGATAATTACATTCCTTAGAATCATATGACTCATTGGGCCTAAATTGGTGTATATTAGGCATGAAGTGCACAAATGATGAGAATGGATGTTCATAATGAAAATGCACTAACTCAGGCCTATAAGATCAAAAATGAACATTTAATACCATTAAAATGTAATTAAAATATATTTTTTTATTGGATAATCAAGTGGTATTTAAATATTTTAAAAATCATAAATTATACCATTTATCATTTTGATTTCTTTCATAAGGATGATTCATTAGTTACAACATTATTGATATTTTTTTAGGTTATTTTGGTGATTCTTCGATCGTAATCAAGTCATTTGTTTCATAAATTGATAACATGTGAAAAAAGATTCCATAACCTTATATAATATATAATACATAAATTATTATCTAGTTCAACCATAAAAATGGTTTCATGACCAGACTTTAAGGAATTAAATCAAATTTTTATTACATCGTCCACATTGTCGGTTATTCGACACATCACGAACAATGTTTTTATTCCTTGAATAAGTGGGAGAAGAGAGGAAAAATGATGGTGAATTTTCCATGAACATGAGAAAATCAATAATATACAATATTTATGTAGATTTCATGCCTCTTGAATACGAGGAGGTTAGGAATTGAGAAGAAAAGAAAGGAACTCAAAATAAAAGAAAAATTGAGAAATCTCTCACGAAAATTTGGCAGCCTAACGACGTCACTTAAAATTTCATAAAATAATTTGATAAGAGAAAGAGGGTATCTAATCACTCTTAAATAATATAGGTATTAAAGATTATATGAATTAAATATCCCAACATAAGCCAAATAAAATTAAAAAAAATAACATAAACTGAAAGAAAGGAAAGAAAATTGAAAAGGATGTTTACCTCTTGATCTCTTCTCCTTGAGATCCTTCTTAAGGCCTTTGGTTTTGGCCTTTTGGTGAGACCAGCATCTCTAGGACGTGGGTAAGGGCCTTGGAAAGAGTATTGGGAAGAAATTAGATAAGGATCAAGGCTTGAGATGTGTGGGAGGAAGAGGGAAATGAGGACGGTATTTATAGTGGAGGAGAGGAGGTATTTAACATTATTTTAATCATTATTATAATATTTTGCTCAAGACTATGAATAGTCTTAATTAATGTGACCCAAAATAGTAATAATGGAATGTGAGTTCGAAAAAAGTGTCCTTACATCACTTATGATGTCATAAATAGTGTATTTTACTGATAATTTGAATATACGGTATTTTACCATATTTCACTATCCATCAAAAATTCAAGAATTTCAGAAAAATTCCATAAATTCACCCTTACCATTTTTCAATGCTTATAATTCAAAAATAAACTCCATTTTTTGAAAATAATTTTCTAAATATTATTAATTTAATTTTTAAATAAAATCATACTTAGTTCAAAAATTAACAATTCTAATTCTATAACTACTTTTATATTACATTGAAAAATTAACCAAATTGTAATTATCTTAAATCATTAATAAAATAAAATGATAATAAAATTTACTATTCATTAGGGTCATATTACTATTCATAAGGGTATGTTACTATTCACCAAAAAACATGTTGGTCCATCAGACTCCAAATAACTTACTGAACACAATTGTAGATAACCATTTTTCAAAATTCAAAACATAGAAGCAATAAAATTATGTTTAAAGGATAGTTATAAATATCTACATAAAAAAACTTTCATTCACTTCAATTTATTTTTATAAAACCTTGGGGTGTTACACCAGTATTCTAAGTCTATTGAAAAAAAACTTAGAAATATAATCATTGGGAGATTGCCTATAAATATCAAGTCATTTGAAGAGTTTGGAGCTGATCGATTACTCGATTCTGAAGAATTCTCTGCCTAAACTTCTCATTCTTAGTTAGTGTAATTATTTAGTAAGTTTTAGTTCTAAGGAATCCTTATCAGGTTGTTTCCATAATAAATTTTGTAATTGTAATATGAATTTTATCACTATTACAATCAATGGATTCTAGGGATATGAAGATAGTGAATCTGATCCATTAGACCTAGGGATTCTGGGGATAGGAAGATAGACATCGATCATCATATTGAGGGTTTCTAGGGATAGGAAGATAGAGAAAATTTTATCATAATATCGATGGATTTCCTGTTAAAGAAAGACATGATTTACTATAAGTATAAAATAGTGGAAAGCTTTAGTCAAGGTTATTGACTACCATTCTCTTAAGGTTAATTTTTTTTTTAATATAGCTTGTAAGTCCTTCTTACTTTTACACATATATTGTATTTATTGGTTTTACAAGTATCTATTTTACTACATGTAATATAAATTTGGTCATCATACTCAAATTTCTATATTTTTTGTTTGTTTTATCATTATTACTCTGATTACGATAAACATACTCTAATTAATCGGATCTATCGTGATACTGATCTTTTACACTGATTTAATCAGACTATATCTAGTTCTAATTTTGTGACTTTGATAATTAGATTGAGTCTGAGTATGATATTATTAATTTAAGAGTTTTGTGTACTATTTAGTTTAATTATTTTAAACTATGTTTTTAAACTACAACTCACCCCCCCCCCCTCTTGTAACTATAGCCATCATAAGATAATATTACGATCCTATAGGGTATCCTGACTAGTGTAATCCAAAGAAAACGCCAAGAATGGGAACCTAATCCTATTAGTTTCATCTGTTACTTTCTCACCTTACACATGATAATCCATGTGCACCCAGTTTTGGCATAACCTACCCAGTTGGATGATTGAGGTCTTGATAATTTCCACTTTATATGGAATATAACACTTAGTATTTTAAGTTAATTTAATCTTACCATCTTATCTCATGTATTCTCTTTACATGTATACATTATCCTAGTGATTTAGATTGGAATCATATTCCTTCCACCAAACCTACATGTTTAAACCATATTGATTTGTAACTTTTAAAATAAACCATAGTTTGTTTTGTTAGCCCAAAAATAGAATCCAAATATATTTACACATATTCAAATACATCATATGCATAAGGTATTTGAAATTTTAATGTAAATTTTTAGAATTATATAAAATTAGAAATATCCGCATAAGAAATATTGGAGCCATGGATAACTAAACCTTTCCTTTTCAGAACAAGTAAAAAGCCTTTAGGCCAGTGGAAAGTCTGACACAAAGTCCCTCTACTCAAGGATACTTTACTCAATAGAGACTCTAATTCATCATAACTCTAGTGCCTAATATATATAAACTATATTCACTAACTAAACTTAAGTTATTAAATTTAATTACAAATTGAATTCAATGTAAAATAAAACTAAATCTATTATGACACCAGCATATAACTCCTTATGTTCATGTATGATAACATAGAAGTAGTTTAACAACTTTAAACTAAATCATACATCACAATTCAAAATATAAATAATTTATATCTATGAATAAAGCAGGTAATGACATTTAAATAAAGGATAAATTCACATATTTAAACATGAGATAAACATTTATGAATAATTCATAAATAAAACTAAAAATAAACACTTTATAAAGTTAACACCATGGACATTCCATAGTTTTTAAATATACAAACTTTATATTAATTTCCTAATATTAAATCATTAATATTATTCATTATAAGGAATTTTTCTTAAATATATGATATTATATAAAATATGAATATTTTATATTTTAATTTATATTATGTAAACTATTTACATAATCAAAATATTACACAATAATTATTTAAACCTTGATCAAATCAATCATAAAAGATCCTTTTGGATGGAATGGCCTGAAAACCTTATATTTTTATTTATTTTTAGATAATAATCCTTTTAAAATGGGTTAAGGGGGAACCCTTACCTGACCCATAGGCGTGGATACATAAGGCCCAATACATGACCCGAGTGCCCAAAGACCCTACTACACTTAGAACTACCCCTCCCAGCATCAATTTCATTAATGGTTCTTAGCTCCCCACCTCAAATGGATGATCGGCTAGCATTTCCCTGTGTATATCTGCATAGTTCTTAGTACCAATGAAGTTTCCATACCCTCTCATTCTTCCAATCTGGTTAGCTCTTTTGGTGGCTTCTACTTGATCTGATTCCTCTTCTATGTCATGATCCCATGTGGGATGATCTCATTATGTAGCCTGAAGCCCTAGTATCTTGAAATCCTTTGATGGCCTGAAGGCCCTGCTGCATCAACGTGTCTAGGGAATGCACCCCTACCCGCATCATGCCTCTGTGAAAAGTTACATGGTGACTGGTATTGATGGTGGTTGCCATACCCTCTCATTCTTCCAATACGGTTAGCTCTGATAGTGCCTACTACTTTCTCTCATTCCTCTTCTAGGTCCTTATCCCATGTGGGATAATCTCATTCCATAGCCCATATTCCTAGTGTCCCGAAATCCTTTTATGGCCTAAAGGACCTACTGCAATAGTATGTCTAGGGAATGCACCCCTCCCTACATCATGTCTACGTCATCGCCTACCTATGTCATCCTTGCATCACTGCCATATCATAAATCCCTAAAGGGGATAGCCTGAATTTGATCATGGGTCTTTTAGATTCTAAGCAGGATCCTTTACCACTATGGTAAAAGATCATTAGCATAAAATCTCTTTTTAATATGGTTTAAATAATTTCTCAAATAAGGCCCTTTAATTTGATTAATTCATATTAAATATAATATGAAAAACTCATAATATTAAATATAAACTCTTTTATATTTGGAATTATTTTTTAGTTTTCAATCATTGTATAAATAACACTTATAATTTCAATATAAACAATTTATATCTAAACTATAAGTCATGTTGTATAAGTTTCACCAATTAAATATAAATCATATTCATGTTAAATCCATAACTATTATAGCTCATATGGTCTTTATTGTATAATTTTTTATTCCTATATTTATTCTTAACAATTTATAAGTTTTAACTTATCAATTAATCCATAAATAATATTAAAATTATATAAAAAAATTATATATATATATATATATTTAAAAGGAATAAACAAATAAATAAAAAAATATTTACTTTATAAACATGAAATTTAAATTTGAAATTTTCATATTTAATTTAGAAATTAAAATATTTTATTTACAATTCCTAAAAAATATCTTTTATAATCTATTTATAAACTATAAATAAATGGGACAAAATATTAAATGTTTTTATTTTGGGATTAAATCATATTTTACGATTAATAGTGGAGATTATCAATTGCAATTCATGATTAAATAAGGTAATACCCTTAAATAATAATTGTGTGGAAAATGAAATGATTCTTATGTATGGATTAACCCATATATAAAATTAAATCATGAAAAAGCAAAGCCTTATATATCATATAACCCTTATGTAATATTTTTGTGAAAAAAAAACTCTTTTGTATAGAGTAACCCATACGTAAGAAATTTTATGTCACCAAGTAAAAACTTTATGTATGAGATATTTCTTACATATAAAGTACCCTACACATAAGTGTATCTCTCACACAAAGTTAAAAACCATATGCATAGGGAAACCCATACTTAAGAGTTTTATCCTACAAAGGGAAAAACTTATATATGGGAATTTTCTTACATATGGGCTAGCCATAGCCTATGATACAAGTTATATCATAACTATGAATATATGATCTATTTTTTGAAAAACCCTAGTTTCTATCATAATCTATGATATCACACATTGTATCTTATAGAACATAATAGAACCAGAAGTTTTTAGTGTATTGTAACATATGACACACATCGGTCAAACACTATGACTAGAAAAAATAAAATTATGATATCCTATATTGTAAAGATAGGAGATCCAAAAATTGAAATTCATTCAAGACATATTTTATACTATGATATATCACCAAACAAATTATGATACTCGTATTATTTATCTAAAAAATAAAATAATATATTGATTCACTGATGAAAATTGATTTTATACCATTGATGGCAGTCGGAACAACTTCCCTCATATGAACACATCCAACATGACATCCATATGAACCTATAAAATCACTCCATTACCCCAACACTTGGTTTATAAGACTCTTTTCATCAATAATGGATACCCTAGGTAGAGATTCTCACTTTTTCACTGCTCATATGTGAGAGTTCCCCAGAATCAATTAACCCTTTAGCCTTTGCTCTTATATAATTGATGAGTTTTGGAGGATCATTACATAATTTTGGCAGTGGAATAAACCCATTAAAAGTGCATGATATATCATAATGAATTAATATATAGTATAAATAACGTAAATATAAATATAAATACATCATATAGAGCTTTCCCCATCCTTATCAAACTTGATAGAGTATGTATGGTATCCCGCATTTTCATTACATAAACTTTTCATTACATAAACTTTTCATTACATGGGACAAAACAAAGGATATTTTAAAGTTTAGTTTCTTATTAATTATGTAAATATTACCTAAAAACATAAACCATTATTCTAATCCACTTAAAATACATCTTCATGGGTTCTCCCTAGGTTACTTTTACTGCATATCATATCCTGGGGACATGCATAAAAGGAAAGGGGTGAGCAGGAAGCCCAGTAAAGGGATTTGAAAGGGATACATATAGCATGTGATCATGAGACATATAAATAATAGCATGAGGAATAATAATAAGGCATGAACAAGAGGAAAATAATAATAATAATAATAATAACATAAATCATAACATGGAAATGTGTATATAACATAAAAATGAGGCATTCATAATAATATTACCATGGTTTATCACCAATGTGTCATAAATAAAACTTTTCAAGCTTATTCACCAAAGTATCATAAAACATGTCATATCTAGAGATTAAATTATTTAACCAATGCATTTTAGTGATATCAGTATAAGGCCCCAGCCTTAAAACATTACTTAAACTTGAGTTAAGTTAATAATTCTACATTGAGGATCTTTTCAGGTTTATAGTTTTAGAGAATTAGTCCTTAACTATTACATTACATCTCAAATATTACAAAGTAGACACTTCTACTCTATCCAAGTTTTTTCACAACAATAAAACTACTTAAATAATAAAAGAATTATTTTCTTGATATAAATCTTCTTGAATTATTCCTTTCTCTTACCCTTCCTTATACCCTATGAAAAACAATTCAAAAACTTGGGATGAGCATAAAAAACTCAGTAAAGGTCATAAAATAAGAAAATAAAACATTAGCACATCAATACATAAAAATCAATGAAATGATACTTTTAAATCATAAAACATAAGATATTTTACATACCTCATGAAATCATATGATTTATTAATAACACATAGAAATCATAATGGTAACATGTGTTATCCATAACATACTTACAATGTAGCTTTCATAGCTATGTACGGAGTTACGTTTGGAATACCCATCATGGTATATTCCATAAATATCTTAGGAGAAACATTAAAATTTACCTCTGTCATGTTACCCAATGCATTGGAGAGCTATCTCGGGCTCACGCACCCTAGGTTTATCATGGAACCACCTGTATACATAAACAATCCCCAAGAACCATAACATAATCATAACGCATAAAGCTATCATAAAGGAAATATAACATTTCCGCATTCCAATAACAATATAAAATTTTGAAATATTGACATAATTAATGATTTCTCAAAACAATTTTCAATACCAAAATACATAAGAAAATTATATGGTATTTATTTTCATTTTAAAAATATTACGTCTTGTTAAGGAATCCAAATATCAAATAATGCTCATGGCGGTGGAAAGGTCATTGTCACCGTGTACGTTAAAAAGAAACATTCTTTTTGTCATTTAGTAAAACATTTCATATAGAAAAGATTCCTTTTGAATGAAATTAAAATTCTAAAGGTTTTATTATACAACGTATAAAATAAATTTGTGTATAAATCGAAGTATACCTCAATAAAAGGAGATTGAGACAAAGTCCCTTATAAAAATTCGGCAGCCTAATAGCGTCACTTTAAAATTAAGAAAATGAGTCGATGGGGAAGAAAAGGGTCTCTCATAACTTGGACATAAAATATAAATAAATAAGGATATATAAGAATATATCCCAATGTAAGAAAATTGAAATTAAAAGACATAACATAAAATAAATCTTTAACTAAAAGAGGAAGGTGAAAGGTTCCATTACAAAGATCATTTTGTAAATAAAATAGATCGATTATGTGTATTCATTATAAGTACACATAATTAATGTATAAATAAAATATATTATAAAAAAAGTTATTTCTCACATAATCATAGTACTACATAATGAAGAATTAGAATTTTAACCCAAAGAATGGAAATTGGGTTAAGAAGTTCCCTTACCTCGTGTCCGACTTGACTCGTTCGTTCTTTAATTTCTAGAATAACAAACATAAGTTAATTTATACTTGCTTCACAACCTTTTTAAAGTTTATTATTCCTTTTATATCACTTATTACCTTTCAATAACAATTATTAAATTATTTTATTTCATATCAAACATTTTGTCGATGTTCGGAATTTGAGTAAAAAATGAACTTATTATAATTATAATTTGTCTATGTGGTCAAAAGTACATTATCTTCAGAATATTATTCATATATATATATAATATATAATATATATCAATTATATATTTATTTATAATAGTCCATAACATTTGGAGATATGAAATGAAATGCACCGTTCATGGAGACGGTAATCCGTACATACGCATGAATGCTACTTTCATTTATATTTCATATTTAATAGAATGAAAAATTAATGATACATAGGTATATGATAATTCCAATATAATTTAATACTTTATATATGTTACATAATTTCATTAATTCCATCCTTTATACGATCTATGTATGGAATGAACGAGTCATATCACTTTGAGGGGGAGGTAGTCTGCACTTCCTCAAATGAAGTTATCTTATTTATACAACATGAAAAGCATAAATGTATGATCTAAATGAGAATTACAGAAACATAGTGATAAAATAAATATCATATATATAATATATAATTATAGTTCCATCATAATGGCCTCCATGAGAGGTGGTAGGAGAATATTTAATAATCATCGTTTTGTGAGGCAGTAGTTCACCGTCCACAGAAATAGTATGTTCTATACCCATTATATGGAAGTGTGTGTAAGTTTAGTTTGAATAATTATCATAAAAACAACCTATTATATTGATTATATTGTTGTTTTTATTTAATAAAATAAAAATAATAGAATAGGGAGTGAAGAAGTAGAATAATGGAAAAGAATTTCATAGAAGACTCTACCTCTTAAAACGTGTAACTCTCTTTGATTTAAGCTAAAAGGATTTCTTGAAATTTTTTTCTACCTAGGTTAAAGCTTATATGAGGAATAGGGGGATAATGGGAGATTATTGGAGTAGATTTTTTATGATACAATGGGATTTAGAGGTTTTTGTTATGGGTTAGAGGTGGGGGCATTTTATAAGATGGAGGAGGGACTCTTTAGAAAAGTTTAAAAGTATTATTTTATTATAAAATTGTTTTTAGTTTAAAAAGGTAAAAAACTAATTAAATTTAAAGATAATATGAATATAAGTATAAATAAAATCATCCAATAATAAATGTGTAGGTTTTGTATATTTTTTAATCCTTATCTTTTTTATTTAACCCTTTTTTACTCTTACCGTTTTATCAAGCATTTAACACTTTGAGAATCCAAATAGTTACCAAAACATGAAAAATATCAAATTAAAGAGTCAATAATAAAATTTTAGACTTATTATAACTAATTTCATAAATCTTAGATTTTTTTTAATTTTATAATATTTAATAAAATATTTTATATTTTAAAATATGAATTATGTCTATTTTGACACTATTCATATTATGACTTTTTAAAAAATACATAAAAACTTTATTGATTCAAAAAAAACTTCATTAATAAAAATATAACATGTAAATATAATCCAAAAAAATCTTGTATGACATCAAAATAACCAAATTGTGTTTATTTTAACATTTATAATATCATTTTTTTAATCCTTTATTAATGAAGCAATCATTGCATCACCGTTGTGTCATAATAAAATTTATTTATTTAATGTATAAAAATTATAAATAAAATACCATGATGTAGGAAATATTTTTATATTTCTAATTAACAATTATAGTTGAAAATATCACTTATATAACTCTATATAAAAACATTTTTACTAAAAGATTTATGTTTATATTACATTTTCCTTAACTTTAAATTAATTTTTATAAAATATCATTTTCACTTAAAAGTGGATCCATGGGGTCCAAAAATAGACACAAGGATTCCAATTGTCAGACATATATCATTAAATAGGGTTAGAACATTTTTTAGAGTAATTTAATATTATTATAATATTATTTGTTTACCCTTATTTACCAGATTTACCCTTTAACCATGTTAAATAAAATAATTACTGAAGTTACTATTCATAATGTCTAAAAATAAAAGTTACATATTTAAACAATTTGGAACTTTAGATTCCAAATATGGAAACCATTTTTATAAATTCAAAACACATAATTTTCTGAAATTAATTTAAAATTAATTCACATTGTCAAAACCAAAAAGAGTGTTTTCAAGAAGTAAAAACTATCAAAAGATTGACTTTTGTTTATATCCAATTTAAAAGTTAAATTACTTCCAATGACTGAAATTAGATTAAATTATAAAAATATAATCTAATTACACTTTAAAACCAATTAAAATGATAGTCTAATCATATAAATAAATTATATTAAAAGGCATTTTTGAATTAAAATGTAGTATTTTTTCATTATTCATCAAAAAATGAACTTTATTTGAAAAATACCAATATTTTACCCAAAGTAAATTTTGATTTCCTTCTTCTAAAGAAGAAGTTTATTTTTGTCAAATGGAACATATAAAAGTGAAAAAAAATATATTAAAAAGGGTTCGCCATCAAAAGGTGGAAAATTGACCTTTTAAAGAATATTAGAGTATTTCATGCTTAAAATAGAATTCCTTATTATTTTAAGCCTCTAAAATTTACTAGATAAATGTAAAAACATTTAACAAACATTGAAATCATATTGTAGTTAGTTTTGTTTATTCTTTCCAATACAATGGCTAGGAGTTAACTACCATTTAAAATAATAATATTATTATATTATTCTTTGGTATAACTCAAAGTTGTGTGAAACGTAAGATTTTAAAGAAACTCGTCATTGACTATTGAGTACTCTATCAGACATAGAATCCCCTTGAAAGTAAAATTAATATTTAATTTAAAAATATTAATAAATGTGAAAATTTCATATTCTTTATTTACCTAGGATGTTACATCATTCCCCCCTATTGGGAATTACGTCCTCATAATTTTAAAATTAGGCTCAGAAACTTCATTAAAAGTCCCAAATTGGAAAAAGAGTCAATAAAACTATCACTTTAAAACAAATAAAGAGAAGTAAAAAAGGTCACCCAAGATAACCCATACTAGGATTCCATGTAGGAAAATATGGATATGGAATATAAACTAAGTGTCAAGTTTTTATGGAGAGTGATAGAAAACATAATCAGGAGAAAGTTAACAATGAGAAAACCACAAAATTTTGATGATTTAAACGGTCATTGGTTTCCTAGTAGGAAAAGTAAACAGACAACGTTTTTGTTTTAAGTTCCATTTCATAAATATAGAGAATTTATTTATGAGATTGACTAAGGACATAAGGAAATATACTTACTTTTCAAGTAGAGTTTCATTCTTTAATAATTTTCTACCAAAAACTCATCTTTCCTCCAAATAATGAGTATTAAAGATGACTTGGTCACACCTGAAGTGCTAGAATCAACTTCTAGAGAATTTTATAATCCACAAAATATAGACTATATATTTCACCTATCTTTAGACATTAACCAAAACCAAAATGGTTATTACAAGATCAGATAATCCCCCAAATGGATAATCATTTATAAAAAGAAATACTACTCTTAATCTCCAAAATTGAACAAACATTACCCAAAGTTCAACAAAGACCATTCAACAAATAATTGTCCTTAAAATCATTCAATATAATCCAAACTAAGATTGAAACCTAAAACTTATAATAATTTAATCACATAGTCTTCCATAGTAAATCTTAAAAAAAATTCCAAATAACAATGAAAAATCTTAAAGTCTGATACTGAAGTGTAATTAACCAAATCACATATTCTCTATGATAGGTTAATCATTTCCAAAAATAACCCAAATTGCTATATATCCACAATAAAAACATATATTCTTCAAAAATAATATTTCAACCATTACTCCACAAATAAAATCCCATAGTATTCTATTTTCCTTAGGCATATAGTGTTTCCCCAAAAGAGAGAACATCTTCCAAAATAACTTGTATCACTTAATCACTAAATCATTTTTCTATAATAATTATATCCATTTAATAAAACATAAGTTCTCAAAATAAACTTATTCTTGATCCATAAAATCATTTAATTAAAAATAATAAGTCATACTAACAAGGTACTTCATGTAGGATAGTGGTAGGTGATGCACCCTTTTCACCCTTCAGTTGTGGGTTCGATTCATGTGGCCTTGCCGGACGCGACGGGTTATCACCCATCTTGCGTGTTGTACCTTTTTATAAAACTCAAAAATAACCCTAACATGATTTAACCTCAATGGTTGTATTATACCTCTCATTTTCATCCCAATTAATAATGACCTCAATATCTTAATTCCTGAAGTCTTATATATATTGACATTATTTTTACCTCCATAAAATAACACTATTCCAAAAGAAAGAACATCATACCTTGATCATGGTGTCCACCTGGTTTCATCGTTATCTTGTTCATGTACATAGATGGTCCATGAATTACAACAATGATTTAGAAATCCTTCAAAATCATATGCTTCCTTTATCCAAATAAACATCGTACAACTTGGTTCATATGGTTGTTCATAGAAAAATAGTTTTGGAAAATAATCATGTATGACATATAATTTCAAAACATCTAAAAAAACTTGATTTTTATATAACAGTCGGACCAAGTTTGAGTTGAAACCTTCAATCAATGGTTCTTTTAAAATACCATAAGTATTTTCTAAAAGGATAAAATTTAAAAGCAAATATAAATAGGTTGTGCAAGGGTCTCCTTCTTCAGCATCTTTTTTAAAATCATAATATGCATTAAAATCTTGTGATAAGGTAAAATATTTGAAAATGCCTTGATAATATTTACTTTTCTTGAAAATATAAGAATATTGAAAAAATACTATTTTATTAAATAAAACCCATGATCCACGATTGTATTTAGGTATAGTGGAGGTGTTTGATATCTCAAAAAATTGCTTGCAAGTGAGTTGTATATTAGAAAACATTTTGCAATCATTTGAAAATGACTTTGCAATAATTATTACAAGTGTTGGGACCAAGTTGGATGGATAAGGAAGTAAGAAGAGTTTTCTATTACAGAGTGTTGTCTTTTGTTTTCAAAGAAGATAAATCAATTCACTTTGTAAATGATTTAAAATTCAAACCATTGTTGAGTTGATCCTAAGTTCAAAGCACATGTATCAAAGGTGATACATTGTCTACAACAATGAAGAATGGTGATAAATCAGACAATGATTTTCTGATTTGTATTTCACAAATATCATATGTTATGAGAACTTATTATGAAATCCTTTTGAAGTAAAGGGGGATTAAAGGTGCTGCCAGTCATATATAGTTTCGATTGGAAGGAAAGATGTTGGTGGAAGATAGGGAAGCTATATTACTTTCCATGGAAAATCTAGTGATTCTAAAGGTGTTCGATCAAAGACTATATATCATGATAGATATGGTTCGTGATGAAATCAGTTATTTGTTGAATGTTATGGATGATAATAAAGTCGTATTGGTGTTATTGCCGAAGCAGATTTTAAGATGGCGTTGTTTCCCAGTGTTTGCTAAATTTTTAGGCCTAACAAACGGGAGATGGAGAAATGTGTTTTTAGCAATGGATGTTGAACGCAATTTTGAAGATGGATTAGAATTTTGTTCTCAATTCATGATTCAAGGTCAAAAAATTAAAAATGGAAAAGTCATGGAGTGCACGGAAAATTGGGCAAAGTGCATGAAAAAATAAGGTTACGTGAAAGATTGGTTTTGCACGCAATATGGAATGCGGTTCAGAATTTTGCACACAAGTGGTGTTTTGAGATCAGAACGAAGAAAAATGGTAAAGACATGAAGTTTGAAAAAAACTAATATAGTGCATGAAAATGATGTTGCGAGAAATATCTTTTACGTGCATGAAGAGGGTTTTACGCGCGGATTAGTGTTTTTCGTGCAGGGTTAAAAATGCCTATAAATATGTGGTGACCCTCTCTCGTTTGTTAAGGCTCGACACTTAGATAAATATTGAGCTCTGAAGCATGTAAAATTATGCACTAAGTGAGTTACGTGAAAAGAAATAGGTTTGTGTGAAAATAGGAAAGTTGCGTGAAAAAGTGGGAAGTTGCGTGAAAAAGAGGAAAGTTGCACGAAAAATGAAGTTGTACAAAAAAGGTTTTCCACACCAAAAGGGAATTTTTATACACAAGCCATTTGAATTGCGCATAAGATGCCCTAAAGGATTCTTGAAAAAGTTGTGGTCTTCACATGTATTTAGTTGCTCATAAGATAGTTCTCACTGGCTTCTGGGTAAGAAAGTGAAGATTTGTACTTCAGAGAATACACCTGTTCAATTGTAAAGAATCACTGAAATACTATAATTCCCTATTTTTTCTAAGAGGGTGCACACACACTTGCTGATTTTTTTTCTAATTGTTGCACGATTGTAAGGGTATATCCTACTCATTGTATTCCACATCAAATGATTGTTTTCTAGTGGATTGTGTGGTACTGGATTATTTCTGTACCATACTAAGGACATAGCTACTCTTGTTGAGTAGTAAACCTTGTAAATCTTTTGTTCATGTGGTTGTGTGTGTTCAGTAGAGAATAAACTCTTTAACAGAAGGAGAAGGTTGTTTCAAAAATAAGGAAACATAAAAAGAAAAATACATCACTGATTCACCCCCTCCCCCTCTCAGTGATACTTAGATCCTGATTGGGAACTTCAGCAAGCATGTCATTATTAAGAGATAGGAATGTTGTTTGAGATCCTCCTCCTTATATTTGTAACAGACTTTCCTTGATTTGAAAAATTTATAAAATAAGGATTTAACTAAAAGAATAGACATAGGTACTAACCATGTGTTTAACAAAAACTCTTAATCCCTAAATTTGTCTAAACTGACCTCTGATACCAACTATAAGGCCCCATCCTTAAAACATTAATTAATCTTGAGTTAAGTCAAGAATTCTACATTGAGGATCATTTCAGGTTTATAATTTTAGATAATTAGGCCTTAACTATTAAATTACATCTCAAATATTAAAAAGTAGACACTTCTACTCTATCTAAGTTTTTTCACAATAATAAAACTCCTTAAATAATACAAAAAAAATCTTGATATAAATCTTCTTGAACTATTCCTTTCTCTTACCCTTCTTTATACCCTGTGAAAAACATTTTAAAAACTTGGGATGAGCATAAAAAGCTCAGTAAGGGTTATATTTAAGGAAATAAAACATTAGCACATCAATACATACAAATCAATGAAATCATACTTTTAAATCATAAAACATAATCTCTTTAACATACATCATGAAATCATATTATTTATGAATAACACATAAAAATCATAATGGTAACTTGTGGCATCCATAACATACTTACAATGTAGCTTTCACAGCTACGTAGGGAGTTACGTTTGGAATACCCATCATGGTATATTCTAAAAATATCTTAGAAGAAACATTAAAATTTACCTCTGCCATGTTACCTAGTGAATTGGAGATCTATCTCGGGATCTCTTACCCTAGTTTTATCATAGAACCACCAGTATATGTAAAAAATTCCCAAGAACCATAACATAATCATAACACATAAAGTAATCATAAAGGAAATATAATATTTCCACATTCTAATAACAATATAACATTTCAAAATATTGAAATAATCAATGATTTCTCAAAACCATTTTCAATACCAAAATACATAAAAATATTATATGGTATTTATTTTCCTTTTAAAAACATTACGTCTTATTAAAGAATCCAAATATCAAATAATGCCCGCGGCGGTGGAAAGGTCGTGGTCACCGTACGTTAAAAAGAAACATTATTTTTGTAGTTCAGTAAAATGATTCATTGAGAAAATATTCCCTTTTAATGAAATTAAAATTCAAAAGGTTTTATTATATAGTGTATAAAATAAATTCATGTATAAATCGAAGTATTCCACAATGAAAGGAGATTGAGACAAAGTTCCTTATGAGAATTCGGCAGCCTAACAACGTCACTTTGAAATTCATAAAATGAGTTGATGGGAGAAAAAAGGGTCTCTCATAACTTGGACATAAAATTTACATAAATAATGATATAGAAGAACATATCCCAATATAAGAAAATTGAAATTAAAATACATAACATAAAAGAAGTCTTTGACTAAAAGAGGAAGGTGAAATGTTCCTTTACAGAGATCATTTTGTAAATAAAATAGATTGATTATGTTTATTCACTATAATTGCACATAAGTAATTTATAAATACAAGATATGATAAAAAAAGTTATTTCTCACATAATCATAGCACGACAAAATCAATAAGTAGAAGTTTAACCCAAAGAATGGAAATTAGGTAAAGGAGTTCCCTTACCTCGTGTCTGACTTGACTTGTTTGTTCTTTAATTTCATGAATAATAAACTTAAGTTAATTTATACTTGCTTAAGAACCCCTTTCAATATTATTATTCCTTTTATATCACTCTTTACCTTTCAATAACAATTAGTTAATTATTTTATTTCATATCAGATATTTTGTCGATGTTCGGAATTTGAGTCAAAAATGAACTTGTTGTAATTACAATTTGTCCATGTTGTCAAAACTCCATTATCTCCATAATATTATTCATATATATATATATATCATATATATAATATATATCCATTATATATTTATTTATAATAGTCCATAACATTTGGAGATAAGAAATGAAATGCACCATTCATGGAGATGGTAAGTCGTACGTACGTATGAACGCTACTTTCATTTTTATTTCATATTTAATGGAATGAAAAATTAATGATACATGGGTATATTATAATTCCATTATAATATCATATTTTATATATGTTACATAATTTCATTAACTCTATCATTTATACGTTCTATGTATGGCATGAACGAGTCATATCACTTTGAGGGGGCAGTAGTCTGCCCTTCCTCAAATGAAATTATCGTATTTATAAAACATGAAAATCATAAAGGTGTGATATAAATGAGAATTAAAGAAATATAGAGATAAAATAAATATTATATATATCATATATAATTACAGTTCCATCATAATGTACACCATGAGCGGTGGTAGGAGAATATTGAACAATCGTCATTTTGTGAGGCAGTAGTTCGTCGTCCACAAAAACAGTATGTTCTATACCCACTAGATATAGGTGTGTGTAATTGTAGTTTGAATACTTCTCATAAAAACATCCTAGTATATTTATTATACTGGTGTTGTTATGTAATCAAAGAAAAATAATAAAATAGAGAGTGAAGAAGTAGAATAATGGAAAATAATTTTAGAGAAGACGCTACCTCTTAAAACGTGTAACTCTCTTTAATTTAAGCTAAAAGGCTTTCTTAAATTTCCTTTTTCCTAGGGTAAATCTTATAGGAGTAATAGGGGGATTTTGGGAGCTTATTTTAGTAGATTTTGGATGATTCAAGGGGATTTAGAGGTGTGTGTTATGGGTTAGAGGTGGTGACCTTTTATAAGAGGGAGGAGGTTCTCTTTAGGAAAGTTTGAAAGTATTATTTTATTATAAAATTATTTTCAGTTTCAAAAGGTCCAAAACTCAGTAAATTATAAGATAATATAAATATAAGTAGAAATAAAACAATCCAACAAGAATTGGGAAAGTTTTGGATATTTTTTAATCCTTATCTTTTTTATTTAACCCTTTTTTACTCTTATCGTTTTATCAAGCATTTAACACTTTGAGAATCAAAATAGTTACCAAAACATGAAAAATATCTAATTAAAGAGTCAATAATAAAATTTAAGACTTATGATAACTATTTTTCCAAATATTATATTTTTTTGAATTTTATAATATTTAATAAAATATTTTATATTTTAAAATATAAATTACGTCAATTTTGACAATATTCATATCATGAATTTTTTAAAAAACCATAAAAAACTTTATTCATTCAAAAAAACTTCATTAATACAAATATAACATGTAAATATCATCCAAAAAATTCTTATATGACATCAAAATAACCAAATTGAGTTTATTTTAACATTTATAATATTATTTATTTGAATCCTTTATTAATGAAGCAATCACCGCATCACCATAGTGTCATAATTAAATTTATTTATTTAATGTCTAAAAATTATAAATAAAATACCATGATGTATGAAATATTTTTATATTTCTAATTAATATTTATTGTCAAAAATAACACTTATATAATCCCATATAAAAATTGTTTTACTAAAAGATATATGTTTATATTACATTTTCCTTAACTTTAAATTAATTTTTATAAAATGTCATTTTCACTTACAATTGGCTCTATGGGATCCCAAAATCAACCCAAGGATTACCATGGTAGGAAATTTATCATCCAACAGGGTTATGACACATATCAGGGTAATTTAATATTATTATAATATTATTTTTTACCCTTATTTACCAGATTTACCTTTTAACCATGGTAAATAAAATATTTACTGAAGTTACTATTCATAATTTCTAAAAATAAAAGTTAAATATTTACACAATTTTGACCTACTAATTCCAAATATTGAATCCATTTTTCCAAATTCAAAACATAGAAGTTTCAAAAATTAATTTAAAATTAATTCTCGTTGTCAAAACCAAAAAGCGTGTTTTTAAGAAGTAAAAACTATCAAAAGATTGAATTTTGTTTATATCCAATTTAAAAGTGAAATTACTTAAAATTACCAAAATTTGATTAAATTATAAAAACATAATCTAATAACACTTTAAAACTAATTAAAATGACATTCTAATCCTATAAATAAATTATATTTAAAGGCAGTTTTGAATTAAAATGCAGTATTTTTCACTATTCATCAAAAAATGAACTTTATCAGAAAAATACCAAAATTTTACCCAAAGTAAATTTTTATGTCCCACTTATAAAGAATAAATTTATTTTTTCAAATATATTTAAAAAGTTTTCACCGTCAAAAGGCGGTAAATCGACCTTTTAAAGAATATTAGCGTATTTCATGCTTAAAATCGGATTCATTCTTATTTTAAGCCTCTAAAATTTATTGGATAAAAGTAAAAACATTCAAAAAACATGTGTAATCATATTATAGTTAGTTCTATTCATTCTTTCTAATACAATTTCTATGTGTTAACTACCATTTAAAATAATAATATTATTATACTATTTTCAGTATAACTCAAAGTTGTGTGAAATGTAAGATTTCAAAGAAACTCGTTGATGCATGTTGAGTATGCTATCGGACATAGCATCCCATTGAAAATAAAATTAATATTTAATTTAAAAATATTAACAAATATGAAAATTTCATATTCTTTATTTACCTGGAATGTTACAATCAGGGTACACACTTAATATGTATTAATTTCATGTGATCCACATAGATTATAATAAATCATTTCATTAATAACATATAGAAAATAAAGAACGAGTTTCTTATCAAAATCATGGAATAGAAAATCACTTAAAGGCATGATAATTACATTGTTATTAACCCACAAAAAGTAAATGTGTGTTAAGTATTTATAAATCCCAAAATTAGTAAATCATTTTACACTAAAGTGAATACCCTTGGAAAGGGAAGAGGTTCGGGTATTCACAAAAATAAAATAAATGATAATTTCTCAAGAGAGAGAAATAAATTCAACATCATTATGGGTATAAAACATGGATTAATGAAAGGAAAATGAGAGGAGAAATGGGTATTTTAAATTCACTTTCATGGGAGTTCTCAAATGATATTCGGTTTCATGTTATTTAGGTACAGCAGAGTGGATTACCAAGGTCCTTTCTTAAAGGAGAAAGTAATTTAAAACGACATATTAAATTTATTTTAAAAATAAAATAAAATGAAATAAAAAACTTATAAGTATGGGGGTTTCAATTTTTATAAAATAATAAGAAGTATGTTGGAAGAATATTTTACTTGTTTTTTGTTTTTGTTTTTGAAATAAAATTTGATTAATAAAACACAATGAAAAGATGTTTCTTTTTTAAAATTTTAAAGGGCGTAAACAATATAACTCTACCTATTAACTTACTTATTAATAATTATAATTTAAATTAATATCACTTATTTATGATCCCATGATTTTTTAATTTCTAAACCCTATGATAAATAACTTTACCACAAAGATTAAGTGAATTAAACCCTAGGCTAGCTTTGAAACATGCAATTATAGCACCCTGCTTTGATTCACGTTATAAGTCAAGATTATGTTTAGTGGTAAATTAGAGAACATATCAATTCTATAAAATGAGGATTAATTGTGTTTATTTATTATATTTTAACTCCACAAATTTATCCTGTGTGCTTTTGTTTCACCGATTAAGATTGTGCTCTCACAATTAACACATCACTCGACCTCACGAATTTTATGATAATTGTTCAATTGCTTGCTTGGTTTATTTTAATTTAAAAACAAATTCATAGATCATAATATTTGAATTAAATTATCCCATTTATTCAAAATAAATAAATAAATAAGGTAATAGGTAGATCAATTACTAAGAAAACTATCTTACAGGGGTGGTGTAGTCATCGTAGAAGCGAATTGCATTTGCAACGGTTTAGAATAGGTATAGCCCAATCACGCTTCTAATCTTGAGTTATAAACCAAAGATAAATATTAAATAAGAATAAAACATAATAAAATATAAGAAAATATAATAAATAGAATATGAACTAAGAATTTTATTATGCAAACACAAATATTACAACATGAAGAAGAAAAAGAAGGCTTCGATGAAGGGATCCTTGTTTCAAGGGAAACCCTTCTTGGAATGATTTTATAATTGGATTTGTACCACTTATCCTCTACCTTAAACTTCATAATGCACTTACCAACCCCTAAAAATGATAAAAACATCAATTTATAGAGTGGATGGTAGGCTAGGTTTTAAGAGGTTTCAAGTGTGAATGGGGAAATTCAGCCAAATAAATTAATCCAACTTCCACCACCTGCTTGAACACAAAAACTCATGAAACATATATCTTTCCAGAAGTATGATTTTTTCAAAAAAAATTCCTCGATCTTCTCTCCAAAATTAGGTCTAATATAATAATGAATAAAGAAGTTATGGCCCAAATATAGAACTAATGTCTCGTTTGGAGAGTCCATCCCATCTTTGATTTCATGGACCTTTTACACCAATCCAATGCAATATTTAGCTCTCATGTTCTGAATGAAATTTGTATCCCATTAAGTCAAGAACAAATTTACAAAATTTTAAGTTCAAATAATTCATATAAAAATATTTATTTCTTAATTACTACAGTGCACTTTAAAGGGTAAGACTGGAATTTTCATCCAATTTTCAAATGAATGATCTAATCGCAAATATTTTACAAATGAAAACATTTACCACATTGTGAGGAAATTATATCATAATTTTCAATAAAATTTTGTTTTATAAACTCCCCCACACTTACCCTTTTACACTCCTAGGCAAAACCTCATAACATGTAATCCAAAAATTATGACAAGATATGCATGTTTATATTTATCAATCCATAGTGGAAATATAAGAAAAGTAAGAATTAAATCAAGAGTCAATATTCTTAAATTTAAAATTTTTTGTCTCATAAATTGTTTAAAAACAAAATCCATTGAGATTAATAACACTAATTAGAGAAAAAAACAAGTCATGGGTCTACCATGCCACTAATTCCTTACATGTGTGTGTGCCAATCATTTCAAGCTTGTCTCCCCACCCTTTATCCAGTATATTAAGATCAAGTAAAACAATTATACTAACCTGGTTTAATTAACCAAACCTGTTCTACATTCCTTTGTAATCAAATTTCAAGACCCACTCACTTAATCTTTCCCGAAAGTCAAACCTTAAGCTCTTGACCTTGATATCTCCATGTGTTGTACATTTCATCACCCCTATTTATTAATATATTTTTTTTTTAATTTTTTTTTTTTTTGATGATTTTGTTTAGGGCATACAACTACCAAATATCAGGTACACACACATAGGTCAATTCGGTATAGTGATAAAAATTGATCGGAAGAGAAATGAGTGTATGAACCAACCATTGATATAAGATGAATTTTCTTACCTAACTTGGATAAACCTTCAATTGAGTAGGAAAAATTTTCGCATGTCATGATTGTGTGAAAAGATGTGTGGATAAATCAATGACATAATTTACCATGAACAAAAATCACAAAGAATGGTGTCAACATATAAAAGGTTTTATTATGACACAACCAATTATATCATCAACAAATTAAATTTTTATAAAAATAAACCCTTGATGATTAAATCTTTCTCATTATTATCATGAAACCAAATAATTTTGAAAACCTACATTTTTTATATATTCCATATCTAAATGAGCATGTTACATGATATTTTTTTTTGTTTTTTTTTGTTTTTGTTTTTGTTTTTTTTTTGCAGATTTAACATAAAACTTAACAGAAAACACTCAAAAACACACAAATTAAAATCCTAAATATCTACCCCAAAATGTTGTCCCCTCCCCCACACTTAAAATATTTCATTGTCCTTAATGTAAACCTATGATATGATATGTGAATATTAAATGTAGAATTTTAAATAGGGCAACTAATATAAAAGTTAAAGGTTTAGGAATAGCCTGATATTCTCAAGTGATGATGGGGTTATGCAGTATGAAGAAATCAACTACATTGATAGTAATTACCTCAATATATTACTTCAAACATTTCTCATTGAATGTAAATAACCTTCCAGTATCCTCTTGTGTGATTTATACTACACCATAAGGAAAAACATTAGACACGACATAAGGGCCTAACCATATGGAATGAAACTTACCAGGAATCAACTTCAGTTTTGAACTGTAGAGAAAGAATTTTTATCCAATATGAAACTCCTTTTATTAGATCATTATATCATGAGTTTCTTTTGATATTTCCTTATTGATCCTTGAGTTCTCATATGATAACAACCAAATCTCCCCAATCTCTTAAATTTTCAACTTCCTTTGAATTCCATCTCGGGCCAAGTCCATGTTTCATTTTTTTATAGCCCAATATTCTCGATGATCAACTTCCACCGGGAGATGACATGATTTTCCAAAAACAATCCGAAATGGGGACATACTGATGGTTTTCTTGTATGTTGTCCTATAAGTCCATAGCGCATCATCCAAGTGCTTTCTCCAATCCTTCCTATTTGGATGCATGGTTTTCTCTAAAATTTGTTTCAAATATTGATTTGAAACCTCATCATGTTCATTTGTTTGGGGGGGGGTATGGTGTTGATGTTTTGTGTGTCACCCCATAATTATGAAGTAGGAAAGACAAATTATGATTACAAAAGTTTGTCCTTTGGTCACTGATGATGGCCTTTGGTACTCTAAACCTAAAAAAAAATCTGTGTCTTGAAAAATTACACTACAACATGAGAATCATCAGTCCTGGTGGCCTTAGTCTCCACCCATTTTCTCACATAATCAACAGTGACCAAAATATACAAAAAACCAAATAAACTAGGAAAATTAACCATAAAATTGATTCCCCATGCATAAAAAAATATTATAGAATAATATGGGTTGTTGGGTCATCTCATGCCTCCTATAAATGTTCCCAGTGTGTTGGAAATGTGATCACGACTTACACAACACATGAGCATCATGGAATAAGCTAGGTCAATATAATCCAGAGTCTAAGACTTTCATAGCTGTCCATTGGGGTTCAAAGTGTCCTCCACATGAAAGTGTATGGAAGAAATGAAAAATAGACTCAAAATCATGATCAGGAACACACCTCCTAATAACTTGATCACTACACATGCGCCAGAGGTATGGGTCATCCCAAACAAAAAATATTCACTCACTTTTTAACTTTTGGACTTGATGTTTATTTAAATTTATAGGAATTTAAAAGGAAAAAAGGTATTTAACTAAATCAACATACCAAGGATGTGTACCTAATATGGAATAAAGATGCACATTGGGGAAACTGTCCTGAAGTGGTACCTTGTCCAAGTTGTCAAACTCTAATTTGTGAGTAATACTACTCATGTGTTCTTCCACCAAGTTCTCTAACCCCTTATTGTCCTTTATCTCAATATTTAATTCCTAAATAATGAACATCCATCAGATAAGTTGGGTATTTACAATTGGATTATTCAAGAGGTACCTCAGAGCTACATGGTCAAAAAAATACTTTAGATCCCAATAAATATGAACAGAATTTATCTAAAGAAAATATGGTGGCAAGAAACTTCTTTTATGTGGTTGTGTAGTTTGATTGGTTTGATTCCAATGTCCTTGAGTCATAGGAAATCACATGTGAACTTCCTTTCACCCTATGGATAATATAGATCCAACCACGAAGTTGTATGCGTCACACATAAGCTCAAAAGGAAGATCCCACCGTGGGGGGTTGTATGATTAGTGGAGTGGTCAGACACTTATTTATCTCATAAAAGGAATTCCTACAAGAATCATCAAACACAAAATCAGAATCCTTTTGAAGTAATCATGACATAGGAAGAGCAATATTACTAAAATCTTTGATGAAGTGCCAATAAAATATGGTATACCCTAGGAAAGATCTAACATCATGCACACATGAAGGATAAGGTAAGGATGAAATAATATCTACCTTAGATCTATCAACCTCTATCTCATGTTTTGACACTACATGCCCTAATACAATCCCATGATCTACCATGAAATGAAACTTTTCAAAGTTCAAGACAATATTCTTCTCAATACAGTGGTTTTACACCTTTCCCAAACTAAATATACATTCATCAAATGAAGATCCATACACTGTAAATTCATCCATAAATACCTTTATGCAGGTCTCAATGAAATCTGAAAAAATACTCATCATGCATCTCTAGAAGGTACCTAGGGTGATGTAAAGTCTAAATGGAATTCTTCAGTAGTCAAATGTACCGAATGGACAAGTGAATGTTGTCTTCTCCTGATCCTTCGGAGCTATAGGAACCTGAAAATATCCAAAAAATTCATCCAAGAAACAATAATGTGTCTTCCCTGCTAGTCTCTAAAGCATTTGATCAATAAATGGAAGGGTAAATGGTCCTTTTGAGTGGACTAATTTAGTTTACTATAATCAATACACACATTCCAGCTGTTTTTAACCCTCATTGGAACAAACTCCTCTTTATCATTTTTAACAATAGTAATGAAACTTTTCTTAGGAACAACCTGAATAGGACTCACCCACTAAGAATATGAAATGGGATAAATTATACTTTCCAAGATCAATTTTTAAACTTCTTTTTTAACAAATTCCAGAAGAGTTGGATTCAGTCTCCTTTTTGGATGCCCCACTGGTTTAGCCCTATCCTTCAAAAGAATATTATGCATGAAAATTGAGGGGCTAATACCTGATATGTCGGCCAAGGTAAACCCAATTTCCCTAATGTTCTCCCTCAAAGGATTAAAATGTTTTTATTTATATTAAAAAGGGATATTCTTAGAAATTATAACAAGTAATCTCTTACCACTTAACAAGTATGAGTATTTGAGATTTGGTGTCAATGGATTGAGTTCTAGTGTAGGGGGATCATGTATGGATAGATACATTGAAGGAGATGAAATATGTGTACAAAGAACATCAGTATTATAATAGACATCAAGATCAGAGAATAATGCATAAAATTAACCAGTATACTCAAAATCCATGTCATAATCAAAGTGAACAAGATCAGAATATGAATACATTTCAAAATCAAATATAATAGAGTTTTGGTCATTATAAATAGGTGTGTAAGTGATCTTAAACATCAAACTAGAACCAATTATCATAATCTCTCTAAGCATATGACAATCAAAATCCATGTGGTCTTTACTTGGTGGTTCAAAATGGGAGATAACAAAAGCAGAATGTTCCTCTGATGGGTACTTCATAAAGTCCATAACAATAATATCACAACTTCATCTTCAAACTCCATTGAAAGTGTGACGTCATGGACATTTATGATCGTTTTTTCAGTTTTGGGGAATGTAATACCTAATATAATAGGAGCATGAGGACTTACCTAATCATCTTCCATGTTGATCACGTAGAAATCTATTGTAAAGATCATGTCACTTACTCAAACAAGTACATCCTCAAGGACTCCTGATGGATATGTTGTAGCTCTATTTGCTAATTGTACCACTAATATCATCAGATTTAACTCACAAACCTATAAATAATATAATATATAGTGATGAATCATATTTATGGAAGCACCTAAATCACATAAATCATCATAAAAGTTTAAATCCCCTATGGTACATGGTATGGTGAATGTCTCGGGATCCTTGCAATTTTTTGGCATTGCTAGAGTTGGTTTAATGAGTGCTAACATATTCCTTCCAAGATTTATCTTCTCATTTCTCTTGAACCCTCTTTTATTGGTAAAATTTTCTTTTAATAATTTGGCATAGATTGGGATTTTCTTGATGGCTTCAAGTAGAGGGATGTTAATCTCAACATGCTTAAATGTATCCAAAACCTCTTTTTTCATCACCTATTCAGCCATATTCTTGGTTTCAAAAATCTATTAGGAAAGGGAAGGAGTTTATGAGGAACATAATAAATACTTTTCTTACCTTTTTCATTCTCCTTGGGCTTCTCATGAGTGGTTCTTGAATGTGGATTCTTAGAAGTTGAGGTGAATCCTGGTGGAATGGCAGGTGTAGAAGTATCAATTGTTTGCTTCCCTCTTTTCAATGTGATGGCACTAACATTCCCCTTGGGATTTGTATTAGGTTCTTAAGGGATATGTCTAGAGTTCTTACTTACCAATTCATGGAGGGCAGTGGCAATCTAGATCATCTGAGTCTTAAAATCCCTTAGCTCTGAACCTTGACTCTTCATCTCATTATGTTGACTAAGAATAATTTGTTTCAAAAGATCATTAGTATTAGAATCTACCTTTGGTTGAGAATTCCCTTTTTGTTTACTAGTAGATGATTGATCTTAAAATCTCCTTTGGGGTTGTTGGAAACCTTGTTGGTAAGGTGGAGGCTGCTGGAATTTTTGTTGAAAAAGGGGAATTTGTTGTTGTATAGAGTCATACCTCATGTCTGACTGATCATTCCACCCTTGGTTGTATGTTGGATAAAAGGAATAATACTTATTATGGGGATGTGGATGTTTCTTCTTCTGATATGGTCTCATAGGGAATACTGATGCGCAATCATCTGTCTCTTGTAATTGGGAGAAACAATCAGTTAAGTGGTCCGTTTCAGTGAAAATTCCACAAGGTCTCACAAGAGTGGGTTGGTAAGTCTTTTGAGCCAAAGAAATATATCTCACCATAGTGTTAAATTCTTACAACTTGGTATCAATTAAATTACTTTAAAGATAAGATGTACTTACCTGATATACTTCTCTAAAATGTGGTGTACCTCGATCGCCAAATTGTTGGGAGTTTTGTGTCATCTTGTTGATCAATGTGCGTGTGACTACTGGTGCTTTTTCCACCAATGCACCTCCAACCGCAGTATACACCATGATCCTCTCCATAGGTGTCAGTCCTTCATAGAAGTATTGGATGAGGATTTTTTCACTGATTTGGTGATGTGGACTGCTTGCACAAAACTTCTTGAATCGCTCCTAGTACTCATACATTGACTCCCCTTATGCTTGATTGATCCTTGATATCTCTTTATAAAAATAATTGGTTCTAGATACTGGAAAAAATATATGCAATAAAAGACGTTTCAAATCATTCCAACATGTTACATCTTCAGGTTGTAAATAATACATTCAATCCTTTACAGTTCTATCAAGTGAAAATGGGAATTACCTTAGTTTTATTTGATCTTCAGAGACATTTCTTTGTTTAAGGGTTGAGAAAACCACATTAAATTCTTTTAAAAATTTGTTTGGATCCTCACCAAATAATCCATGAAACTTTGGAAGAAAGTTAATTAACCCATATTTCAATTCAAAGTCTTATTCGAGTTTTGGGTATGCAATAAAATTTGGTTGATAGTTAATGTTGGGTGCATCCAATTCTCAAATGGTTATATTAAGTTCATTGTTATTATTTTTATCCATTTTTTCTTATTTCATTTTTGAATTATAATTACTTACAATTCCAATTTTACCAGAATGGAGGAATTATCCAACTAGTTTAATGTTGAAACTTTTCATAAACTAAGACTGTCTGATTCGAGCTCAAAGGATACATTCAATCTCAGGGTCAAGATCTAAAAGATCATTGAGATTATTTCATTTCATAAATCAAAGAAAAATTAAAAGAAGAAAAGTGGAACATAATAAAATAGAAATTAGAAGTTTGATTTGATGGTCCAAAAATAAAAAGAAGAATAAAACAAAGGAAAAAAGAAAAAATCAGATTGGGTAAAGAATGGAGAAAGAAGAGAATAAGAGAATAAAATGAAAAATAAAAGAAATACCTATAATTGGTTGAAATAATTAATTTCCTCCCTAGAAACGGTGCTAATTTAAAATCCGTTTCCATGGGATCTCTCAAATGATATTTGGTTTTAGGTTATTTAGGTGAAATAGAGTGGCTGACCAAGGTCGTCTCTCAAAGGATGAGGTAATTTAAAACAACATATTAAAGGTATTTTGAAAATAAAATAAAACAAAATAAACAAATTATAAGTATGGGAGTTTTTTCAATGTTTATAAAATAATAAGAATAAGTATTATGAAATAATATTTTGTATTTTTTTTAAATAAAATTTTGATTAAAAAAACACAATGAGAAGATGTTTTTTTAGAAAATATTTTAAAAGGAGTATTCAATATAACTCTACCTCTTAACTTACTTATTAGTAATTATAATTTAAATTAATATCCACTTATTTATTATCCCTTGATTTTTTAATTCCCAAATCCTAAAAGAAATAACTTTACCACAAAGATGAAGTGAATTAAACCCCAGGCTAGCTTTGGAACATGAAATCGTAACACCCTGCTTTGATTGACATTCTAAGTATATCTTATGGTCAGTGGTAAATTACATATAAATTCTATAAAATGAGGATTAATTGCGTTTAGGTGTCATATTTTAACTCCAAAAATTTATCCTGTGTTCTTTTTTTTTACCGATTAAGATTACACTCTCACAATTCACACATCACTCAACCTTGATAATTTTGTGATAATTGTTCAATTGCTTTATTAGTTTATTTTATTTTAAAAACAAAATTAATAGATCATAATATGTGAATTAAATTATCCCATTTATTTAAATTAAATTAAGAAGGTAATAGGTATATCAATTACTAAGAAAACTACTCTTACATGGGCTGTGTAGTCATCGTAGAAGCGAATTGCATTTGCAGCGGTTTAGAATGGGTATAACCAAATCATGCTTATACTCTTGAGTTCCAAACCAAAGAGGAAGATTAAATAATAATAAAACATAATAAAACATAATAAAATATAATAAATAGAATATGAACTAATAATTTTATTATATAAACACAAATATTACAACATGAAGAAGGAGGAGGAGGAGGCTTTGATGAAGGGATCCTTGCTTCAAGAGCTATCCTTCTTGCAATAATTTGATAATTGGAGTTAGAACACTTCTATTCTACCCTAAACTTACTAATTCACATACCAAACCATCTAGATGAGAAAAAAACAATTTATAGATTAGAGGGGAGCCTAGGTTTTAAGAGGTTTCAATTTTGAATGGGGAAATTTGGCCAAATAAATTAAGCAAAATTGCACCACCTGTTTAACCACAAAACGCAAGAACCATATGTCTTTCCTAAAGTATGAATTTGTGATAAAATTGTTCCTCGATCTTGTCTACAAATTTGGGCCTAATACAATCACGTATTAAGAAATTTATGGCCCAAATATAGAACCGATGTCCAATCTGGAGAGTCCAGCCCATATTTGACTTCATGGACCTTTTACACCAATCCAATGCATGATGTAGCTCCCATTTCCTGAATGAAAATTGTATCCCATTAAGTCAGGTTCACCTTTAAAAAATATAAGTTCAAATAATTCATATAAAAATATTTATTTTTGAATTACTGTAGTGCACTTTAATGGGTAAAAGTGGAATTTTCATCAAATTGTCAAATGAATGATCTAATCCCAAATATTTTACAAATAAACACATTTACCGTATTGTGAGGAAATTATATCCTTTATTAATAAAAAAATATTCAATAAAAATGTGTTTTATCAATATCACATTGATAAAATACTATTCTTATAATAATGAGATAATATAATGTGGAAAAAAAAGAAATTATTTTATCAAATAGAATGCATACTACAAAAAGGGAACTTGAATAGAAAAGATAAGTTGACATTTCCTTTACCTTGAAGAGTTACTCATAAATATTTAGGATTGGAACCTTGGGTACTTAATGATTCCTTGGGGGACTCTTTAAGAGAAAATATCACAAGAACTTCGTGGAGGATGGAATAGGAGTGAAGGGTAATGGTTAAATAGGTGGGTGTATATAGTAAAAGTGGAGGAATTGTTTAATAATTTTCAAATATAGGTTGTGGAAAATTAAAATCCATCAGCTTAACCATGATTTTTAATAATGGTTTTAGAAATTTGAGTCAAACTTTATGATATTTTAATCCACTAGAAGGGAACACCATTTTTTAATACTACTTTTGTCTTGGAAAAGGTGAGTCGTTTTGTTTCATAGAACTTTGTCTCTATGGTCCAAGATATCCATCATCTACTCCTCATAAGAGAGGACATGTTCCATTTGTACCACATTTGGATTTAGTATGTGTGAGGGATCAGGTTTGTACTTTCTCAAAATAGATACATGGAATACATCATAAACTTGATCTAGATTTGGTGTAAGTTTTAGTCGATAGGACACTACTCCTATGTGATCAAGGATTTCAAAGGGACCAATGTACCTAGGGTTAAGGTTACCTTTCTTTCCAAATCACATGACTCTCTTACATAGTGATATTTTAAGGAAAAATTTATCTCCAAAATTGAACTGCAAGTCCCTTAAATGATTGTAATCATAGCTATTCTACTAACTCTAAGCTACTTTTATATGTTGTTGGATGGCATGAATATTTTCTATCATCTCTTACACAAGATCGGTCCCAAGTAGCTTTATTCACCAAATTCATCCAGAGAATTAAGAGTTCTATATCGCTTCCCATATATAGATTCATAGGGTTTCATTTGAATACTTGAGTGGAAGTTGTTGTTGTATGAGAACTCAACTAATGGGAGGTGTTCATCTCATCTACCTTTAAATTTTATTGATAATGTTCTTAGCAAGTCCACAATTGTATGAATAGTCCTTTTAGATTGGTCATCAGTTATGGGATGATATGCCATAATGAAATTTAATTTAGTATTCAAATCATATTAAATACTTCTCTATAATTTATATGTGAACCTTGTATCATGATCAGAAATGATTGAAAGTGGAACCACATGCAGCCTCACCACTTACTTTACATATATCTTGGCAAGTTGGTCAAGAGAGAAATATTCCTAAATAATAATGAAATGGGAGGTATTGTTGAGTCGATCCACTATAACCCATATCACATTGTTTCATTTGGATGTTCTTAGGATACCAATGATGAAGTCCATAATGATATTTTACCACTTTCAAGTTGGTATAGATAGTGGTTGCAGTACACATTTAGGAAGTTTTCTCCCTGTATTCACTGGTTGACATACCAAGAACCTTGCAGTGTAGTCATAAATCTCCCTTTTCATATTATCCCACCAATAATGATAAATAAGGTCCCTATAAATTTTAGTGCTTCCTAGGTGTACAGAGAATATAGAGATATGAGCTACATCCATCAGCTACTTCTTTATCGATGGGGTAGATGGGACGCATAGCCTGGTATTAAATTACAGTACATCTTATTTATCAATATTAAACTTAGGAAACTTCCCATTATTCACAGCATCTATCCTCGTTTGTATCAAGGGATCATATCTTTGATCTGTCTTGATCTTATCTAGTAATTATGGTTGAGAAATCATTTGGGATAGGATTAGTGATGTCCCTTCCCTCATGATTCCCATGTCCAACCTTACTAGGTATTTGACCAATGGATCTCATTGAATCCTCATCACTTCTAGTACAACATGTTCTTTCCTAATTAATACATTTTCAATTTTGTTTGCTCTTCCAGGGTGACAATTAATTGAACATTCATATTCTTTAATAATCTCCAATCATATCATTTTCCTCATGTTCAATTACTCTTTCATGAATATATACTTTAAACTTTTTTGGTCTGTGTATATATCATATTTCTCCCCATAAAGATAGTGCCTCTATATCTTCAGAGAAAAAATAATTTCAGCTAACTCCAGGTCATGTGGAGGATAATTCTGCTCATGAGGCTTTAAATATCAAGATTCATAAGTAATCACCTTGTCATTTTTAATGAGTATGCACCCAATCCTATTCTGATATACATCACTATAAATAACAAAACCTCCTCTAACAGATGGTATAGTTAACATAGGTGAATTAACCAATCACTTATCAAGTTCTTGGAAACATTATTCATACTCCTTTGTCTAGATGAACTTTTCTCCTTTTCATTATAACATGGTTAGTGGATTATAAATTCATAAAAAAGTTTTTTAAAAACCACCTATAATATCTTCATAAACCAAGGAAACTACGAATCTCAATTACTTTTGTAGGATGAGGTCGCTCCTCTATAGCCTTTGTCTCGGTAGGGTCAACTGAGATTCCTTAATTGGATACAATGTGCCCCATGAATGCAACTTATTGTAACCATAATTTATATTTTATGAATTTTACAAATATATTTTCATTCCCAAGAGTTTTAAATATAAACCTTAGATAATCCTCATGCTTCTTGTGACTTTTGAAATATATCAGAATATTTTCAATAAAAACTACCATGAATTTATCAAGGTATTCCTTAAAGACTCTATTCATAAAATCCATTAATATGGTAGGATAATTAGTTAAGTATAAGGGCATAAAAACTCATAATTCCACTATCTTTTTTAGAAGGTAGTATTTGGAATGTATTCTTTTTTACCCTCAATTTATGATACCCAGATCAGAGTTCAATCTTGGAGAAAATATGAGTGCCACAAATCTGGTCAAATAAATAATCAATTCTTGGAAGGGGGTACTTGTTTTTCACTGTGATATCATTAAGTTCTCTATAATCAATTCATAGACAAATTGATTCATCCTTATTATTTAAAAAGAGAAAAAGTTCTCCCCAAGGAGACACACTTGGTCAGATAAATCCCTTCTCCGAAAAATATTTAACTTGTACCTTTAATTCCTCTAACTCAACATTTTCTATTCTATATAGGGTCTTTGATATCAGCTTGGATCCAGGTATGATTTCAATATAGAACTCTACCTCTCTTTCTGAGGTAGGTCTAGGTAACTCTTCAAGAAATATATTAATGTATTCTTAAATTATGGGGACATTTTATCTCCATATACTTTCATTTCATTCTTCCTATTCACCAATCATCACCATAAAAAGTCTATGGAAGGTGCTTTTATACAAAGATCAGGACAAGATATATCTCATTTGAAAATAACTATATGTTTTCCATTCAATACTACTAAAATTTATTTTCTCATATAATTGATCTTATAATTATACTTTGAGAGCCAATCCATTCCCTAGTATAGTGTCTAATTCTACCATGGGAATGGTTACTATATTTTCCATAAGATTTTAATTTCCAAAGTTAATACTATATTTTTTATACACTTTTGATGCTAGGATAATCCATCCAAGAGTATTGACTGATAACTATACTTTTATCATCTCAAGGATTGATTTTATATTCTTTACAAATGTAGCACCCTAAGCTTCTACGGTACGCTTCTCTTTGAATAATGCAATAGTGTGTGTTGTACGCAACATCGAGTTCTAACACACACCACAACCAATCAAACTAGCCGTTATGAATAGTAATACCTACTTTTTAAAATTTTAGAAATTTTATCTCTCAAAATGGACTTCATTTTTGGATTCGGAGTATCGAATTTATCCTAAGTTGAAATTTTGGTACTTTTTGGATAACTTTAATATTTTGATGAATAGTGAAAATTACTAAATTTTAATTAAAAACAACTTTTTTAATCAAAATAATTAATAGTGATAAATTATTAATTTGAGTGGTTTAAAAGTATATTTAGAATATATTTTTACCATTTAATACAATTTTGGTCATTGGACATAATTTCACAATTAAACCGAACATAAACAAGTATCAATCTTTTGATAGTTATTATATCTTAAAAGCACGCTTTTTGTTTTTACAGCGGGAATTAATTTTAAATTAATTTCTGCCACTTCTGTGTTTTGAATTTGGAAAAATGGATTCCATATTTGGAATCAGTATGTCCAAATTGTGTAAATAGGTAACTTTTATTTTTAGACATTTTGAATAATTACTTCGGTAAATATTTTATTTACCATGGTTAAAGGGTAAATCCGGTAAATAAGGGTTAAAAAATAATATTATAATAATACTAAATTACCCTAAAACGTGTCCTAACCTTATTGGTGGATACATGTCTGACCGTGGGCATCTTTGGGTTGATTTTGGGACCCCATGGAGCCACTTGTAGGTGATAGGGACACTTTATTTTAATTAAGTTAAAATAAATACCAAAATGACATAAGCATATATCTTTTAGAAAAACAATTTTTACATAGGGTTATATATGTTGGATTTTTGACTATAAATATTAATTATAAATCTAAAAATATTTCCTACATAATTTTATTTTATTTATAATTTTTAGACATTATATAATTTAATTTATTAATGACACAATAGTGATGCAGTAATTACCTAATTAATGAAAAATTAGAATAATTGATATTATAAATACCCAAATAAATGTAATTTGAGACTTTTTATAAATACCAATAATTTTCTAGGATAATATGACATGTTAGGATTGATTTAATTATCTTTTTTCGAAGTAATAATTTTGTTATGATTTTTACAAAAATCAATTATTGAATAGTGTCAAAACTGACATAAAAGAGTTTTTAAAACAAATATTATATTATTAATTTATATTCAATTCCTAAAAATCTAAGGTTCGGCCAAGAGACCTATATCATGATAATTGTATCATCAATGGACCAATTGGGGGTCTCTTGGAGGTATATAGTAAGTTTATTAACTATATAATATAAAAATACAAAGTGACATGGTAAGTCTCAAACTAATTAACTAAGAGTTAAAACTAAAAGATAAGGTTAATATAATGACCCAAACCTATCTAAATTCTATTGGTTGAGTGTTTTTAGACCCATACCCACCTTAAACTTTAAATAATCCACTTTGGATCCATTATAAACCGAATATGAATTTATTATAAAATAATATTTCTAGCTTTTCCAAAGGTGTCCCTCACCCCTCTTATAAAAGGGAACTCCCCCTTCTCATTAATTCACACCTTCAAAGCCTTTTGGTTCGAACAACCCCTGCCCAAATACTCTCTCAACTTACCTCACTTCATCCTATAGGCCTTCCTTTAGTCAGAAATCCAACCTAAGGATCCCTTTTGATCAAATCAAAAGGAAGAACCCGAAGAAGAGGTAATGATTTCACCACCCTTTTTCAAGTTCCTTTCTTCTTCCACTTCTTCTTTATTTGTTATTACCATTCTAAAATAATAACTCCAGTATATTATATATAATTTTATGTTATTATAAACATGGTACAACCATATTTCAGTATTATATCCATCCTTTGAATGACATGTCATCATACGTGCGTACGTACCGCTTACCATCTCCACGTCGTGGTGTAATTGTTATTCAAAAAATTATTATTTGGATGGGTATAATAATGATGTGTAATTCATGTAAATAATAAATATAACATGATAATGATTCTTTATATATGATATACCATCCAATTAAATATTATTTTAATATCAAAAGAATGATATTGTCGCTCGTGCGTACGTACGGACAACCGTCTCCACGAACGCGATGAGATTCATTCTCCATTGTATCCATTCAAGTATAATTCTCATTTGAAGATTAATAATAATTTTTAAGGACTTAATATCATTCTGGATATGAATAAGATACAACCTATCCATAACAAACATGTCTTACATAACAAAACATATAAAAGAAAACAAGTTAACACCTGAAACGACAATAATATTAAGATATTATTAACAAAGCAATGTTAAAAGATAATATATGATATAATATTAATGTATATGATTCTTGTATAATTTAATAACAATTATTTAATTATTATATAGGAGGTTAACATACCATCAACTAAGGAAAAGTACAAGGTAAGGGTTTATTTCACAATCCCTTCATTATCCGAGGTTGTTTATACGTGATTATCTACTGGGACCTCTTTATCATCCACATCCATGTTTCTTAAAAATGTATTTCAAATCATTCTTAATATTTTAAAGACTATGGGATAAAGTCATTTATACCCTTGTTGACTTTTTATAAGAAGTTTATAAAGGAATCTTTCTGTCGTTTTCCAAACAAGGTCCTTTTTAACCTTTTCGATAGAATTAAAGTATGAATGTCTTTTTTAACTTATATGGCGGGTGCGGCTATTTTTCACCATTATAAAATCGTTGAAGTTTCCCTTACAAGCTTAGAAGAATATTTTCAAAGTAAATGTTTTATTTTATAATTATGTGACTTTTAAATGATTTCAAAAAAAGGGATATTTCTCTCAAATAGTTTTGATTTCATCTATGTCAACATACTTTGATGCATTTTAAGCTTATTTGAAGTTGATGTATTATGATACAAATCTTCCATATTGTATTGAAGATTTTGTGATTTGTTTGACTGTGGATGTGTTATTTTTATACAATTCATGGTTTATGGAGAAATTATTTACATTTCGTATGCTAGTTTTAATACGAATTTTTATGTTATGTTTAAACATGTTCATATGATGAATGCATTGGACTTAATATGTGACGGGTGGAGCCCGCTATAGCTCCTCGATGCATCAGTAGGTCTCATGAGACAAACTAGTGTCTTGGCACAAGGCCTTGACAAAATCTTATTTGTAGTCTTGGCACAAGGCTTTGGCTATGTGGTTATGATAGTCTGGCATTATGCATTCCATCATTATGAAAGTGGTTATTGATATTGCATGTGATTATTTGATTAGTAGAATATCCATGTTAATAAGTAAATGGCATTATTTCATTTTATTTCTGCCATATTATGTTGAAGTTAAAGTTTAAAAGGTTTTTGTGTTAGTTATACATTACCTTAAATGTTTATTCCTATTTATGAAAGTTTCTGCTATATTGTCATCCTTACTGGGCATTTGAGCTCACCCCTTTCTATGTTTTATTTTTCCCAGGATGTGAAGAAGTATTTTATGAATGGCCTGCAGGGATAGTATGAGGGGATAAGAGTGTGGACTATGGAGACTATATTGTTGTAGCTTTCATTTTATGATGTAATGTAAACTTTATGAATGTATCTATTTATTCCAAGGCTACTAAACTAATCGGTCTTTCGAGACTTGATCTTTCTTGTGATCATGCCAATGTTATGTAATAATGCACCGACTCTGGGTAACTGGGGTCGGGGCGTTATAGTTGGTATCATAGGAAGTTTAGTACAAACCTTGGAAGCTAGATTTAGATAAACTCTAATTAGAGCACATAGACCTAAGATGGACTTTGAGGATTAGTATATAAGAACTTCCTAGAATTTTGGTATTGTAGAGATTTTGTGAGTTTTTCGAGCAATACATTCATGTCTGGATACGAGCAGGTAGAGGCGGCTCTGGTACAGATATACCTAGGGGTAAAACCCAAAAACACCGCTTTGAGTTGGAATCGAATGGGAACTGGTGCACGACAACGGGCCTTGCTGCACTCTTGGTTACGACACTCCCGGGGGATATGCTTAGGATAAATCTCATTTTATTTAAAAATCATTATGAAGGGTTTATGAGTATATAATTCCTCAAAGAAAACATTTTTATTATTATGGATTATATCCATAAATAGTTCAATTTATGTTAAGTGTTTTATAAGTATGAAATTGTGTATTTTTATTCATAAACTGATCTAGTTTATGTCATTGTTTAGAAATGGCGCCTAGTGGAAGAAATGGAAACCGTATTAATGCACACACTCCATGTAGGGATTTCCCTCCTGCTCAAGATAATTATAGTGGAGCTGGTGATGCAACTGGTGTCGATCAGCTAATCACCATACTGGGACAACTCACTCAGGTTATGAATAATAACCTTACCCGTATAGAGCACCCTGATCCGCAGCGTGGAGGATCAATGTTAGATCGCTTCATGAGGAAACAACCACCAAAGTTCAATGGGAGTACAAATCCCTTAGTAGCTGAGCAATGGATAAATTCCCTAGAGAAAATATTTCAGGCTTTGGGGAGTAGTGAAAGGGAAAAAGTTATCATGGCAGTTTACCGCCTCACTGGAGATGCTGATCAATGGTGGTCATTTATTCAAAACACGAAGGAAGATGATGAAGTATAAAATATGGAATGTAGGGAGTTCAAAGATCTGTTTTTGGAAAAATACTTTCCTCGTGACCATCGAGCAGATATGGAAAGACAATTTCTGAGTCTGAGACAAAAGGAGGATGAGAATGTCGTAAAGTATGAGGCTAACTTTAAAAGGTTAACAAGGTATGCTGGAGATTATATATGTAACCGAAGAAGTAAGATTGATCGTTTCTTTGATGGGTTAAAACCATTTCTCCATCGAGCATTAGTCTCACAATCCTTCTCATCGTACGAAGACATTGTCTCGTGTGATATCATGACAGAGAAAGAATTCTCTAAGTCATATGACTTTAAAGAAAAGCAAGAGAAAAAGAGATCTGCTGATCAATATGGGAATGGAAATAAAGGGACGAAGGGAAAAGTTGAATATCCATACTATAGTAAATGTGGGAAGAAACACCCTGGTACTTGCTTAAAAGGAACGGGAGTCTGTTACAAGTGTGGTGAAAAGGCCACCAAGCTCGTGATTGCAAGGGGAAGAAGGAAGTTATCAATGTCCAATGATACAATTTTAGGGATATGGGACATTATGAAAATTAATTTCCTAAGAATCAGGGGAACTTACCTTAGAAAACGCCAAGGGATCAAGGCCAAGCATATGCTATCACTACTGCTGAGGTAGAAGCTCCAAAAGACGTGGTGGTAGGTAATTTAATGGTTTCCTCAAGTTTAGAAAATGCATTATTTGATTCTGGGTCATCGCATTGTGTCATATCTTCCAAGTTTTATAAGAAAATTAGATATTTCCAATTTTATTTAACAAGGGAGTTATCAGTTAAAACTCCTAAGGGAAGTATCATCGCAACAAAGTTTTGTGAATCAGTCCCCATTAAGGCACATAAATGTTCTTTATCTTCTGATCTCATCGTCATTCCTATGATTAAATTTTATATAATCCTCGTTATGGATTGTCTTTTGGACCATGATGCGAAGATTTATTGTAAGAAGAAAGAGGTTACGATTCTTGATGATGATGATAAGGAACACCTTATCTTTAGAGCAGAATCGTTGCCACCTAATTCTTATATAGATCCACCCCCAGTAGCTCAACAAAATTCAATTATTAGGGAGGAAGATAATGAAATGACTATGGGTGAGGAAAGGAATTTTCAAATAGAGGATGTACCTGTTGTGAAAGAATGTGTAGATGTGTTTCCGAAAGATTTACCTGGACATCCTCCAGAACGAGAAGTTGGGTTTTCCATTGATTTAATTCCTGGATCAAGGCCTATATCGAAGACCCCTTATATAATGTCCATTGTAGAATTAGTTGAACTAAAGAAACAACTAGAGTAATTGAGTAATAAGGGATTTATTCGCCCTAGTGTTTCTCCATGGGGAGCCCCTGTTCTTTTTGTTAAAAATAAAGATGGATCTATGAGGTTATGTATAGACTACAGGGAGATCAATGCTATAACAATAAAGAACAAGTATCCCTTACCTCGCGTTGAAAATTTATTTGAACAACTGTATGGAGCTCAATAATTTTCAAATATTGACCTTCGATCTGGATACCATCAGTTGTGTGTGAATAATGAAGACATTCCGAAGACAGCATTTCGAAAAAGGTACGGGCATTACTAGTTTACAATAATGCCTTTTGCATTGACTAATGCACCCTCTGTTTTTATGGATCTAATGAACAGAGTTTTCAAGGAATATCTTGATGACTTTGTAGTGGTATTTATTGATGATATCTTGGTATACTCCAAAAGCTACAAAGATCATGAAAATCACCTGTGCATTATATTGAAGACTCTTAGAAGACATGAATTATATGGGAAGTTTAGAAAGTGTGAATTTTGGATTTAGGAGATTTCTTTTCTTGTCCATATTGTCTCTAAGGATGAAATTTCCGTTGATCCTTCTAAGACCAAGGCAATCCAATAATGTCCTGCACCGATGAGTATAACTGAGGTACGTAGTTTTATTGGTTTAGTAGGTTATTATAGACGTTTCATCCAGAATTTTTCCCGGTTGGCCAACCCATTAACAAAGCTCAAACGTAAAGGGGTTAAATTTTTTTGTACAAAAGAGTGTGAATAATTTTTTGAATAACTGAAGAGAAGATTAGTCAATGCTCCTATATTGACTCTACCATCAGGGAATGATGGGTTCGTTATTTATAGTGATGCATTGAAGAAAGGACTTGGTTGTGTCCTTATGCAGAATAATAGGGTTATTGCCTATGCATCACGATAGTTGAAAATTCATGAACAAAACTATCCTACTCATGATATTGAGTTAGCAGCTGTGATCTTTGCTTTGAAGATATGGAGGCACTACCTCTATGGTGAAAAATGTGAGATTTATACTGATCACAAGAGTTTGAAGTATATTTTCTCACAAAAAGAACTCAACATGAGGCAAAGGAGATGGCTTGAATTACTCAATGATTATGATTGTACGGTACACTACCACTCGGGGAAAGCAAACAAGGTGGTAGATGCTTTGAGAAGAAAAGATCATAGATTTTTGAACAATATGAGAATTGAAAGGGATCCAATTTTCATGGATCTAGTAAAGATGTACATGAGAATAACCAGGGAAGGTGAAACATCAATGCTTTTTCAAATGGTTGCCAAACCATCTTTAATAGAAAGGATTAAGAGTTCTCAGACCGATGATGAAGAATTTCGAAAGAAGATTAAAGCTGTGAATGATGGGAGATTGAGAGACTTTGTGTATGAAGAAGGAATTTTGAAATTCAGGAAGAGACTTTGTGTTCCCGATATACCTGATCTAAAAAGGGAATTGCTGGATGATGCTCATAGTTCCAATTTCTCTATACACCCTGGGAGCACCAAAATGTATAGATATTTGAAGGAACATTTTTTGTGGGACAACATGACGAGGGAGATTGCTGATTTTGTGTCAAGACACTACTACAAATATGGATTTTTCCAGCACTAAAAATGGCCATTAACAGCGCTAGAAAAAGCGCTATTAATGCCGGTGAAGATAAAGGGGGGGGTCCCCTTTATCAGCGCTCCAAAAAGTGCTGATAAAGACCACTTTTATCAGTGCTAAAAAAAAGCGCTGATAAAAGGGGTATTTTATCAGTGCTAAAACGAAGCACTGATAAAAGGGTATTTTATCAGCGCTTTCTTTTTAGCGCTGATAAAAGAGCACTTTTATCACCGCTTTTTTTTAGTACTGATAAAAATAAAAAAAATAAAAAAATACTGCCAATCTCGGGGGGGGGGGGATTTTTACAGCGCTTGAGCCCCCCTTTATCAACGCTTTCCCGCACCTACAGCGCCCGCACGCACCGCATACACCCTTTATCAGTGCTAGCCCTTTAAATCAACCTTGCGCGCGCACCCATGCCTCCACCCAGATTTGATCTCAAGACATCCCCCCTACGCACCTAAATCCTTTGCCACTACCCTATATTGATTTGTTCTCTTATTCATGATATATCTATTTATTTATATATATATTTAGTTATATTTATTCGTATAGTAATATATATTATATTAATATATATAGTTATATTAATATATATATATATAGTTATATTAATATATATATATATAGTTATATTAATATATATATATATAGTTATATTAATATATACATATAGTTATATTAATATATATATATATATTTATATTAATATATGTATAGTTATATTAATATATAGTAGTTATATAAATATTCATATATTGGTATTTTAAATAAAATATATATTAGTTATTATTTAGATAAAGCTAATATATTTTATATGTAAATATGTTTAATTATTTATTTAAAAAATTTAATTTTTAGGTGTGAATATATAAAAAAATATGTACATATAGGTATATATTTGATTATAAATAGCAGTGCATTATAAAAAAGGATGAAATTTCAAAGACATAATATCAATATGAATGTAATACCTTGGAATAAATTTAGTCCCCACCAAAAAAAAAGCCAATAATACCCCCTTAAACGAGGCTGAAAATCCACAAAATGTTAAAAAATCTGGGTACCCCAACTAAAAACTCAGTTTTGGAGGCCTTCTGGGCCTCTTTTGACCTCTAAAATTGCTTTACCGGGGTGCACCCGGTCACAACGACGTAGATCTCATCTCAGGCTTCGATTTGATATGTGGTAGAGCTCAAACGGACACCCGGATCAAAAGTTATGGTCATTTGAAGTTCGATTTGCGTTTTCAACATATTTTGGATCTTTTTTTAATTTTTTTAATTTTTTTAGTCTTCAAATTGTTATTAAATGACCATTACTCCCTAATAATTAGTAAATTATTAATTAAAAATATTTTTTAAATTTTTTAATAAGCCATTTTCACTAAATATTTTATATATTAAGTATAATAAGTGTAAATGTACATTTATACTTATCTAAAATATATTTAAAAATTATATATTATATTTATATCAATATAACTATATAACTATATTTATATATTAAAAAAAATTAATTTTTTTTGAAGTCGACCCTTTATCAGCGCTTTTAAAAAAAGCACTGATAAAGGGGTACTTTATCAGTTCTTTTTTTAGCGCTGATAAAGCCCCCCCCCTTATCAGCGCTTTTTCGTGAGCGCTGATAAAGGGGTGGCGCTGGCCTTGCCCAGTTTTGTGGTAGTGAGATGTATGGTTTGTCAACAAGTGAAAGCTGTAAGGCAACAGCATGGTGGATTATTGCAACCTCTTCCCATACCTGAGTGGAAATGGGATAATATCACGATGGAATTTGTCATGGGACTACCAAAGACTCCTAGAAGGAACGATGCAATATGGGTTATTGTTGATCGTCTTACCAAGTCAGCACATTTTCTTTCTATAAGAGAAGATCTACCACTGGAACTTCTAGAAAGACTATATATTGATGAAGTTGTGAGACTTCATGGAGTACCCCTATCGATTGTTTCTGATCGCAATCCCTGTTTTACTTCAAGATTCTGGAAAAGTCTTCAGAAAGCCTTGGATACTGAACTTCATTTTAGCACTGCCTACCACCCTCAAACAGATGGACAATCAGAACGAACTATTAAAACTTAGAAGACATGTTGAGATCCTGCTCACTTGACTTTTAGGGTATGTGGGATCAATATTTACCTCTGGTAGAATTTTCCTATAATAATAGCTTCCATTCGAGTATTCAGATGGCACCATATGAAGCGTTATACGGAAAGAGATGTCGCACACCAACTTGTTGGGATGATTTTGGTGAAATAAAACTTTTAGGCCCAAAACTGGTGGAGGAAACGATGGAAAAGGTGAAGGTAATCCAAAACCACATCAAAGCAGCTCAAAGTAGGCAGAAGAGCTATGCCGATAATCGAAGGAAGGATTTGGAATTTCAAGTCGGTGATCATGTTTTCCTGAAGGTATCTCCATGGAAGGGAGTCATACATTTTGGTAAGAAAGGTAAATTGAGTCTCAGGTACATCGGACCTTTCGAAATTCTAGAAAGAATTGGGGATGTAGCTTACTGATTGGCAATGCCGCCAAGTCTCTCCAAAGTTCACGATGGGTTCCACGTATCTCTGTTGAGGAAATACATGTCTGACCTAACGCATGTACTCACCTATGAGGAATTAGAACTGGAACTCGATCTGTTTTATTGCGAAGAGCCCATCAGGATTCCTGATACAAGAGAACAAGTGTTGAGAAACCGGACGACTCGTCTGGTAAAAGTTATATGGAGAAACCATAAGATGGAAGAGGCAACGTGGGAAACCGAGGAACTTATGATGAAGAAACACCCGAGTCTATTCATGTGGTAGTATTCTAGAAATTTTGAGGACTAAATTATTTGAAGGAGGGGAGAATGTAGCACCCCAAGCTTCTACGGTATGCTTCTCTTTGAATAATGCAATAGCGTATGTTGTACACAACATTGAGTTCTAACACACACCACAACCAATCAAACTAGCCGTTATGAATAGTAATACCTACTTTTTAAAATTTTAGAAATTTTATCTCTCAAAATGGACTTCATTTTTGGATTTGGAGTATCGAATTTATCCTAAGGTGAAATTTTGGTACTTTTCGGATAACTTTAATATTTTTTATGAATAGTGAAAATTACTAAATTTTAATTAAAAAATTTTTTTTAATCAAAATAATTAATAGTGGTAAATTATGAATTTGAGTGGTTTTAAAGTATATTTAGAATATATTTTTATCATTTAATACAATTTTTGTCATTGGACATAATTTCACAATTAAACAGAACATAAACAAGTATCAATCTTTTGATAGTTATTATATCTTAAAAACACGCTTTTTGTTTTGACAATGGAAATTAATTTTAAATTAATTTCTACCACTTCTGTGTTTTGAATTTGAAAAAATGGATTCCATATTTGGAATCAGGATGTTTAAATTGTGTAAATAGGTAAATTTTATTTTTAGACATTTTGAATAATTACTTCGGTAAATATTTTATTTACCATGGTTAAAGGGTAAATCCGGTAAATAAGGGTTAAAAAATAATATTATAATAATACTAAATTACCCTAAAACGTGTCCTAACCTTATTTTTTGATACATATCCGACCATGGGCATCTTTGGGTCGATTTTGGGACCCCATGGAGCCACTTGTAGGTGATAGGGACACTTTATTTTAATTAAGTTAAAATAAATACAAAAATGACATAAGCATATATCTTTTAGAAAAACAATTTTTACATAGGGTTATATATGTTGAATTTTATACTATAAATATTCATTATAAAGATAAAAATATTTCCTACATAATGTTATTTTATTTATAATTTTTATACATTATATAATTTAATTTATTAATGACACAATAGTGATGCAGTAATTACCTAATTAATGAAAAATTAGAATAATTGATATTATAAATACCCAAGTAAATGTAATTTGAAACTTTCTATAAATACCAATACTTTTCTAGGATAATATTACATGTTAATATTGTTTTAATTAACTTTTTTCTAAGTAATCATTCTGTTATAATTTTTACAAAAATCAATTATTGAATAGTGTCAAAATTGACATAAAAGAGTTTTTAAAAAAAATATTATATTATTAATTTATATTCAATTCCTAAAAATATAAGGTTCGGAAAAGAGACTTATATCATGATAATTTTATCATTAATGGATCACTTGGGGGTCTCTTGGAGATATATAGTAAGTTTATTAACTATATAATATAAAAATACAAAGTGACATGGTAAGTGTCAAACTAATTAACTAAGAGTTAAAACTAAAAGATAAGGTTAATATAATGACCCAAATCTGTCTAAATTCTATTGTTTGAGTGGTTTTAGACCCATCCCCACATTAAAATTTAAATAATTCACTTGGGAGACATTAGAAATCGAATATGAATTTATTATAAAATAATATTTCTAGCTTTTCCAAAGGTGGCCCTCACCCCTTTTATAAAAGGGAACTCCCCCTTCTCATTAATTCACACCTTAGAAGCCTTTTGGTTCGCCCAAAACCTGCCCAAATACTCTCTCAACTTCCATAAATTTATCCTAGAGGCCTTCCTTTAGTCAGAAAGCCAACCTAAGGAGCCCTTTTGATCAAATCAAAAAGAAGAACCCGAAGAAGAGGTAATGATTTCACCACCCTTTTTCAAGTTCTTTTCTTCTTACACTTCTTCTTTATTTGTTATTAACATTATAAAATAATAAATCCAGTATATTATATATACTTTGATGTTATTATAAACATGTTACAACCATATTTCAGTATTATATCCATCCATTGAATGACATGTCACCATACGTGCGTACGTATGGCTTACCGTCTCCACGTCGTGGTGTAATTGTAATTCAAAACATTATTATTTGGATGGGTATAATAATGATGTGTAATTCATATAAATAATAAATATAACATGATAATGATTCTTTATATATGATATACCATCCAATTAAATATTATTTTAATATCAAAATAATGATATTGTCGCTCGTGCGTACGTACGGACTACCGTCTCCACGAATGCGATGAGATTCATTCTCCATCGTATCCATTCAAGTATAATTCTCATTTGAAGATTAATAATAATTTTTAAGGACTTAATATCATTCTGGATATGAATAAGATACAACCTATCCATAACAAACATGTCTTACATAACAAAACATATAAAATAAAATGAGTAAGTTAACACCCGAAACGACAATAATATTAAGATATTATTAACAAAGCAATGTTAAAAGATCATATATGATATCATATTAATGTATATGATTCTTGTATAATTTAATAACAATTATTTAACCATTATACAGGAGGTTAACATACCATCGACTAAGGAAAAGTACAAGGTAAGGGTTTATTTCACAATCTCTTCATTATCCAAGGTTGTTTATATGTGATTATCTACTGGGACCTCTTTATCATCCACATCCATGTTTCTTAAAAATGTATTTCAAATAATTCTTACTATTTTAAAGACTATGGGATAAATTCATTTATACCATTGTTGACTTTTTATAATAATTTTATAAAGGAATCTTTCTGTCGTTTTCCAAACAAGGTCCTTTTTAACCTTTTCGACAGAATTACGGTATGAATGTCTTTTTTAACTTATACGGCGGGTGCAGCTATTTTCCACCGTAATAAAATCGTTGAAGTTTCCCTTACAATATTATAAGAAAATTTTCAAAGTAAATGTTTTATTATATAATTATGTGACTTTTAAATGATTTCAAAAAAAGGGATATTTCTCTCAAATAGTTTTGATTTCATCTATGTCAACATCCTTTGATGGATTTTAAGCTTATTTGAAGTTGATTTATTATGATACAAAACTTCCATATTGTATTGAATATTTTGTGATTTTTTTGACTGTGGATGTATTATTTTTATACCATTCATGGTTTATGGAGAAAGTATTTACATTTCATATACTAGTTTTAATACGAATGTTTATGTTATGTTTAAACCTGTTCATATGAGGAATGCATTGGACTTAATATGTGACAGGTGGAGCCCGCTATAGCTCCTCGATGCATTAGTAGGTCTCATGAGACAAACTAGTGTCTTGTCACAAGGCCTTGAAAAAATATTATTTGTAGTCTTGGCACGAGGCCTTGGCTATGTGGTTATGATAGTCTAGAATTATGCATTCCATCATTATGAAAGTGGTTATTTATATTACATGTGATTATTAGATTATTAGAATATACATGTGAATAAGTAAATGGAATTATTTCATTTTATTTCTGCCATATTATGTTGAAGTTCAAGTTTAAAAGGCTTTTTTTAGTTATACATTACCTTAAATGTTTATTCCTATTTATGAAATTTTCCGCTATAGTGTTATCCTTACTGGGCATTTGAGCTCACCCCTTTCTATGTTTTATTTTTCCCAGGATGTGAAGAATTATTTTATGAATAACCTTCAGGGATAGTATGAGGGGATAAGAGTGTGGACTATGGAGACTATATTGTTGTAGCTTTCATTTTATGATATAATGTAAACTTTCTGAATGTATCTAGTTATTCCAAGGCTACTAAACTAATCGGTCTTTTGAGACTTGATATTTCTTGTGATCATGAAAATGTTATGTAATAATGCACCAACTCTAGGTAACTGGGTTCGGGGCGTTACAACAAACTTGGATAAAATAAAGGAATGTGTAGAACCAAAATCAAACAAAGAAATTTCTAACTTTCAGGGCACAATAAGTGTACCTGTCACCACATCATTTGGATCCTCTACTTCATCCATAATGGTAGAAAATTCCCAACCTTTCTCCCTTGGCCTATGTTGAGTCTGATGTTGGTTTCCCTATATTATCATCTAATTTATACATTGATTGGAAAAGTTCCCAATATTCCCACACTTGAAGCATTGGACTTCAAGTTGGGCCTACACCATATTCCCTTTGTCATTAATGTTGAGAATATGAGGCTTCACCTCACCATGATAGTTTTGATCTATATGATCATCTCTTCTTCACTTGTATCACTTTCTACTCCCAAAAAAAATTGGTTCCTCAAATGATTTTTTCCACATTTTTTGCACATGTTAAGTTTCAAATTCTTTCCTCCTCTTCTGTAATCAAAGTTCTTCCCTAATTTTGGCTCTATTTCTCTATTATTTTCATTCAACCAATATAACCACTGCTTCTTTACAAACTCCAATTCAACCTTCATATCACTCCACAATATCTCCTCACAGCTTTCATAATCTCTATTTTCTAAATTTCTCCACATATGGGGTCTCAGTCCACTGAAGAATCTATCAACATTTCCCTTAGGATCCATAACAAATCTAGAGGTGTATTGAGAAAAACTTGTAAAGTTCATTTCCCAGCATCCCACTAATTTATTTTCTATCTCCTTCACCTCTAAGTATTTTTTCTCCATTTTTTCACATTGAATGGGGAAAATATTTATTGAAAAAGATTACCATAAACTCTTCCCACTCCATAGCCTTAATCTCCCTTCTTGGATTCATTTTTTTAATCAATGACCACCACTAATCAGCTTCTCCTTCTAATCGGTTTACTACAAGGGTGAATTTCTCTAGTTTTGGATAGTGGAGTACATAAAAGATATTTTTTATAGTGGTAATCCACTATTCATAAATCAATGGGTCAGTGGATCAACTAAAATAAGGTGGTCATTGGATCTTGAATAAATCAATGGAAATTTGTTCCTATAGAGGTTAATCTGATCTTTCAACATGATTCAAGTTATTATTTATAACTCAAGTTAGTCAATTCATCAACCTCGTGAAGTTTTCCATTCCAACTTCAATTGGATGGCTATCAGTGCATCATCCATTACGCTCATCATTTACACAAATACTCTTATTTCCCACCATTTTTCTAAAAGAAGAAAACCTTAATGAGAAATATATTAATTTTAGGAATCTTATAATTCTAAAGGGAGTTTATGTCTTAAAGAATCATTCTTAAATATGTTTTAATACCCTCTAATAACAATTAAATTTTCTATATATCCTTCATAAAGGTTCATAAAAATATTTTTATTAACCAAACATATCCCCTATGAGTGAAAAACCAGGTGTGAAGTAAGGCTCGTTTTCATTCACTAGTTCTTAATCAAGTCTATCTCAATGTAGTGATTTTAGGTGTTAACCTTAGGTACATCTGTAGTAGATCTACATAAACTTGTAGCATCAGGATGGATATGTATTTGTTTGGAAACCACTTAATACTCACCAAAATACCAAGATGTTTTCCTATATTTAGACTTGTCCCTAGGGTTCTTACTAAATTTTTCAATTCCTAATTTTAAAAAATAACAAAATCATCCTCTAATACCAACTATGGAATCTTGCCTTTTTATTACGTAAACTTTTTATTACATGGGATAAAGCAAAAGATAGTTTAATGTTTAGTTTCTTAGAAATTATGTACATAATGCATGAAAACATAAAAAATCATTATAATTAAATTGAACGAAATCTTCATGGGTTTACCCAAGGTTACTTTTACTGTATTTCATGTCCTGATAATATACATCAAAGGAAAGGGATGATCATAAAGCCCAGTAAAGGAATAAGAAAGGGAGATATATAGAAACTGATCATGAGATATATCAATGAGAACATGAGGAATAAAAATAAGAAATGAACAAGAGGTATATCAGAATAAGAAGAACATGTATTATAACATGTAAATGTGGATATAATATAAAAATGAGGCATTCATAAGAATACCACCATGTTTTATCACCAAAGTTTCCTAAATGAAAATTACTAAGGTTATTCACTAACGTATTATAAAACATGTAATCTCTATATATTAAATTATTTACCCAATGAATTGGAGTGATATCAGGTTTTACGCTTAATATTTCTTAATTTCTTGTGATCCAAATAGATCATAATAAATAATTTCATTAATAACCCCTGTAAAATAAAGAACAGGTTTCTTATCAAAATTAAGGTGTAGAAAAGTGCTTAAAGGAAAGATCATTACATCATTGTTAATCCATGAAAATGAAATGTGGGTTATGTATTTGTAAATCCCTGAATCAGTAAATAATTTTATATCTAAGTGAATACCCATAGAAAATGAAGATTTTTGGGTATTCACATAAATAAAATAAATGATAATTTCTCAAGTAAAAGAGAGAAATAAATGTAACAACATGACGAGTATAAAATATGGATTAATCAAAGGAATAATGAGAGTAGAAAAGGGTCTAACATTGATAAAATATTATTATTACAGTAGTGGTACAATATAATTTGGGAAAAAAGAAATTATTTTATAAAATAAAATAAATTCCATGAAAAGGGAACTTGAATGGAAAAAGAGAAGTTGATATTTCCCTAACCTTGAAGAGTTACTCCTAAATCTTTAGGATTAGAACCTTGGGGGATTAAGGACACCTTGGGGGGCGACTCCTTTAGAGAAAAAATCACCATAAATTTATGGAGGGTGGATTGTTAGTAAATGGGAATGGTGAAATGGGTGGTTAGTTATAGCAAAAGTGGATGAATTGTTTAATAATTTCTAGATATAGGTCTTGGAAATATAGGTTGTGGAAAATGAAAAAAAAATAGCTTACGCATGTCTTTTCTAATTTTTTTGGATATTTGAGTCACATTTTATGATATTTTAATCCAATGGAACCAAAAAACATTTTTTAATACTTATTTTGGCATGTAAAAGTAACTTTTCCACAAAGTAATGTTTTTAAAATCAAATTTTCCATTTTTAGACTTTGGAAAGTCACTTACAGGTTTGTAAATTGATTAAAATATATTAAAATACTTAATATTAAACAAACAAAATATTTTAGGTCATGGATTGTTCTTAATTATTTATTAAATCATTATGATATGAATAAGAAGTCGTAAAATAAACTAAAAACCCAAAATTGTATTTTTACTATTCATAGAAAAATAAAGTATTTTAGAAAATTATCATAAATTCTCCCTAACCTAATTTAAAGATGGTAATTTCAAATATAATGTTTATTTTATAATGTTTATTTTATAATGATAATTCTATAAATATGATAATTTTAACTTTTAAGTATAAAATCCTTATTTATTGAAAAATAACAGTTTTTAAGACAAAGTCAAATTTCTGACACTTATACAAATTCTCCTAGGACATTATAAAATTATTATATCATTTCTATATAAATAAGGGTACTTTAAAAGAATATTTCATTAAAAAAATATTATTTAGAATACCATAGTTTATTATAAAATGTATATATTATCTAAAAAATAAAATTATGTTTTATTTGTGTCTATAAATAAATTTATTATATTCATCTCAATTAAATATATATTTTATTAAGAAAAACTATTCTAAAAATGTAATTGATGAAATAAAAATTTTATTTTTACAAGGGTTATTACACATTAAGTATTTATAAACTAGAAACATAACCCCCTATTACACCCACGTATGATGTAAGGGTATGGTGTGCAATGGTAGTGGTTTCATGGGGTGGCTCAGTTAACACCGTCTAAGTGCTAATATCCACTAACTTGAACTTCTCTCATAAGTGATTTCATTTAGGATTCACTTGTTGAATCTTGGATCGGGATTGGCCAAAGGTGAACCTTAGTAATGCTACCTTTCTCCTAAGTTCTGACAAATAGGATTCAAACGACATGAATCTACTAGTTAAGGTTATCCTTTCTCCTTTCTGCATCAATTATCCTTTGTCATTACTACTTATAAACACTAATTATAATAGTAAAATTATTACCAAAGGGTATAATTCCCAATAGTAAAATTGACCAATGGTTATATTAACCAACGATCATATTCGACCAATGCTCATATAATAGTAAAATCTCAACGGTCATATTTTCCTTATACCTTATAAATATCACTTCATTATTTCACTCAATATTCACTAAAATTTCTCCCGAGGTTATATATTTTCATTTTTTAAGATATTGATTGGTTTAATGATATTTTGTTTCATTTATGTAGTTTTGGTCGTGGGGGAGAGGATTCTAATGGATTAGGATGACCAAATTTTCCTATTTTATATTTTCTATTTTATATTTTATTATCTAATTGTAATGTTTGGAATTTTAATTGGTTTCATTATTGACTAATGTAATGATCATTATTAATGAGATAAAATTTTTTAGGTTTCTCTATATTTTTTATTTTTATAATATTATATAATTTATAACACACTTTTATTAGGGAAATAAATGTCATTTAAAAATACTTGGTTGTTTCATTCTTCTCCCCTTAAAAAATTTTGTCCTCGAAATTTCAACTCATTCTCTCGATTGTGAAAAGGTGAGGGTACTTCTGTCTCATTTTCTACTCTGGTTCCCACATCACTTATTCATATTTATGGTTCTTCCATAGCATTTTGACAAGGTGAGTTGTCTTATTGCATAGAACTTTGTCTCTATGGTACAAAATATCCACCGGGTGCTTCTCATAAGTGAGGTCATGTTCCAACTATACCACCTTCAGATTTAGTACATGTGATGGATCAGGTATGTACTTCCTCAAAAGAGATGTGTGGAATGCATCATGAACTTGATCCAGATTTGGTGCAAGTTCTAGCTAAAATTCCACTTATTTTATGTGATCAAGGATTTTAGGCCAATATAACTAAGGCTAAGCTTCCCTTTCTTTCCAACTCGCTTGAATCTATTCTATGGTGATATTCAAAGAAAAAGTTTGTCTCCAAGATCAAAATACAAGTCCCTTCAATGATTTCCAGCATATCTCTTTAACTAAATATAAGTTGATTTTATATATTTTTGGATATCATGAACCTTTTCTATCATATCTTGCATAATATTGGGCTCAATTAGCTTTATGTTACCAACTTTATCCCCAAAAGTAGGATTTTTACATCACTTCCCATATATATATTCATAGGGTTTCATTTGAATACTCGAGTGGAAGTTGTTGTTGTATGTGAACTCATTTAATGGGAGGTGTTGATCTCATCCACCTTTAAATTCCATTGATCATATTATCATCATGTACTCAAGTGTCTGAATAGGCCTTTCAAATTGGTCATCAGTTTGGGGATAATAGGTTGTACTAAAATTCAACTCAATATTCAGAGCATGTTGAATATTACTATATAATTTAGATATGAACCTTGGATCACAATCATAAATGATTTAAAGTATCACCCCATGCATCCTCACCACTTCCTTTATGTATATCTTGTAAAGTTGTTCAAAAGAAAAATATTCCTGAATAGCAATGAAATGGGAAGTCTTGGTGAGTTGATCCACTATAAATCATATCACATTATTTTATTTAGATGTTATTGGGAGACCATTGATGAGTTCCATAGTGATATTGTTCCAATTCCATGTTGGTATGGGTAGTGGTTGCAATATACCTTTAGTAAGTTGTCGCTTCTCCTTCACTTATTGACATACAAATCACCTTAAAGTATAGTCGGAAATATCTCATTTCATATTATCCTACAAATAATGATTATGAAGTTGCCTGTAAATTTTAGTGCCTCTAGTATGTATAGAGAATGTAGAGCTATGAGCTTTATCCATCATCACCTTCTTTGTCTTCGGGAGAGATGAAACACATAGACTTGTAAAAAAATTAATTATATCTTATTTATCAATATTAATCTCACGAGACTTCCCATTCTTCATAGCCTCTATCCTATTTTGTATTAAAGGATATTCTCTTTTATCTGTCTTGATATTCTCTAGTAATGATGTTTGATAAATCATTTGTGATAGGATTAGTGATGTCCCTTCCCTCAGGATTCCCATGTCCAACCTTACTATGTCCTTGATTAATATATCTCCTTGAATCCTCTTCACTTCCAGTACAACAATGCCTTTCCTAATTAATGCATAAGTGACTTTTTTTCTTGTCGAGTGTGATAATGAATTGAATAGTAATAGTATGTAAGAATATATAACCATATCATTTTCCTCATGTTCAATTAATTTTGTATGAATATATACTCAAAAATTTGGTGGTCTTTGTATATATCATATTTATCCACATAAATATAGTTCCTCTATATCTTTAGATAAAAAATAATTTTAGCTAACTCTTGGTCATGTGTAGGATAATTCTTCTCATGAGGCTTTAACTGTTGAGAAACATAAGCGACCACCTTATCATTTTTCATGAGGACACACCCAATCCCTTTCAGAGATGCATCACTATAAATAAAAAAACCTTATCCATTAAAGGGTGGAGTTAACATAGGTGTAGTAACCAATATCTTCTTCAGTTATTAGAAAATTTCTTCACACTCGTTTGTCTAGATGAACTTTTATCATTTTTGAGTTAACTTGGTTAGTGGATTAGAAATTTTTGAAAATATTTTCACAAGCTTCATATAATATCATGTTAAACCAATGAAATTGTGAATCTCAATTACTATTATAGTATGATGCCACTCCTCTATAGACTTTATCTTGGTAGGTTCAACTGATGAGATTCCTTCATTGGTTACAATGTTCCCCAAGAATGAAACTTTTTGTAACTAGAATTCACATTTTGCTTAATTTTTTACATAGATTTTACTTACTCATATTTTTCAATATAAACCTTATATGATCCTCATGCTCCTAATTACTTTTGAAATATACCAAAATATCATCAATTAAAACTACCACAAATTTATCAAGGTAGTCCTTAAAGACTCTACTCATCAAATACATAAATATGGAAGGATAATTAGTCAATCCAAAGGTCATCAAAACAAAATAATAATTCCTATATCTTTTTTGGAAGGTAGAATTCAGAATTTCTTATTTATTCCCCCTCAATTGATGAGAAAAAGATCAGAGGTCAATCTTGGAGAATAATTAATCCCCATTAAGCTGGTCAAATAAATCATCAATCCTTGGAATGGGTATTTATTATTCATTGTGATCCCATTAAGTTATCTATAATCAATAAATATCTATATTGATAGATCCTTATTATTTATAAAGAGAATGGGTGTTCCTAAGGATACACACTTGTTTGGATAAGTCCCTTATCCAAAAGATCTTGAATTTTTTTTATTTAGTTACTCTAACTATATATTCCACTTTATATGGGATCTTTGATGTTTTCTTGGAGACAAGTATGAGTTCAATGGATAACTCTACCTATCTTTCTATTATAGGTACATGTAACTCTTCAAGAAATATATCAATGTATTCTTGAATTATGGGGACATTTTCTATCCTTATACTTTAATTTCCTTCTCCCTCTTCACCTATCATCTCCATAAATAAGGCTATAGAAGATGCTTCTAGGAAAAGATCGGGCCAAGATATCTCTCCTTTGAAAATAACTATAGCTTGTATATTCAATACTATTTAAATTTCCTTATTCCTAAAATTTATCTTAGTATTATACTTTGATATTCAGTCCATCCCTAATATAGTGTAGAATTCCACCATGGGAATGACTGTTGGGTTTTTTATAAGATTTTACTTTCCAAAGTTAATACTAGAGTTTCTATACACCGTTAATGCTATGATAATCCCTCTAGGATTATTGAATAATAAATCTACTTATAGAATCTCGGGTATTGATTCTATAATATTTTCAAACTTGGATGAAATAAAGGGATGCATAGAACCATAATCAAACAAATTACTTTATAACTTTGAAAGCATAATGAGTGTACCTTCCCCCCACATCATTTGAATCCTCTACTTAATCATTCATGATAGAAAATGACCAAACTTTCTACCTTGTACTATTTTGAGGTTGATGGTGATTTCCCTCAATTATCTTATGATTTAAACATTTTATTTTCAAAGTGCCCAAGCTGCCCACACTTGAACCATTGGACTTTAGTTTGGGCCAGAACCATCTTCCCTCTATCATTAGTTTTGAGAAGTTGAGGCTTCACTTCACCACAATAGTTATGATATATATACCCATATCTTCTACACTTTTAACACTTTCCACTCCAAATAAAGTAGTTACTCAAATGATTCTTCCCACATTTGTTCTAGGTGAGAAATTGAACATTATTTCCTCCTATTCTATAATCAAATTTTTCCCTAAGTTTGGCTTTATTTCCCTCTTATTTTAATTTGACCTATGTGGCCACTTTGTCTATAAAAACTCTAATTCAACCTTCATAGAACTCTGTACTATCTCCTCATATATTTCGTAGTCTCAATTTTCTAAATTCCTCTAAAGATGGGGTCTCAGTACACCGAAGAATATATCAAACTTTTCCTTAGGATACATAACAAATATAGAGGTGTATTGAGAAATTCTTTTAAAGTTCATTTCATAGATTCCCATAGATTCATTTTCCTTATGATTCAGATCTAATAATTCCTTATCTATTTTTTCGTATCAAATGAGGAAAATATTTATTGAAAAATATTCCCTTGAACTTTTCTCACTCCATAGTCTCAATCACCCTTCTTGTATTAATGTTTTTAATTAGTTTCCACCACTAATGAACTTCTCCTTCTAAGTGGTATATTTCTAGGTTGACTTTATCTAGCTCTGAAAAAAAAAATTGTGAAAAATATCTTTTCTATAGAGGTAATCCATTGTTCTTCAATCAATGGGTCGGTAGATCCACTAAAAGAAGGTGGTTGTTGATGCATGAAGGACTAAACAATAAGTTTTTCCCTTTGATATGAATCTGGTCTCTCAAAATGATTCAAGTTATTATTCAAAAATTGAGTTAGTTAATTCATCATCCTTGTGTAGTTTTCTATTCTTTCTTACATTGGAAGTTCATCAATGCAGCATCTTTTGCACTCATCATTTACACAGAACCTCATATTTCCTTCCGTTTTTTCTAAAAGAAGAAAACATTAGTGAGAAACATGTTACTTTTAGGAATCCTATAATTCTAAATGGAGTTTATGTCTTAAAACATCATGCTTAAATATGTTATTAATCTCATCTAATAACATTTACATTTCCTATATATCCTTCATAAAGGTTCATAAAAATCTTGTGAATAACCAAACATATCCCCTAGGTGTACAAAAAGGCCTATTTTCGTTAACTAGTTTCTGATTGAGTCTAGATCAATGAGGTGTTTTTAGGGTGTTACCTTAAGGTATATCTATGTTATATTCACATCCACTTTTAGTATCCATACAGAGATGTATTTTCTTGGAAACCACTTACTTAATACTCACCAAAATACTAGGATGTTTTCCAATATTTAGACTAGTACCTAGGATTCTTACTAAATTTTTCAAGTTATAATTTAAAAAAATAACTAAATTATCCTCTAATATTAACTATGTAATATCTCCTTTTATTACATTAACTTTTCATTTCAGGGGACAAAACAAAGGATATTTTCAAGTTTGGTTTCTTGGAAATAAGGAACATAATACATGAAAAAATAAAACATTCATATAATCTACATGAAATACATATTCATGGTTTCACTCTATGTTAATTTTACTACATCGCATATCCTAGGGACATAAATCAAAAGAAAGTATGGGAGAATGAATCCCGGTAAAGGAATAATAAAGGGAGACATATAGCATGTGATCATGAGACATATCAATAAGAGCATGAGACATAAAAATAGGTCATGAACAAGAGGCATATAAAAATAATAAGAACATGAATACTAAAATGGAAATTTGGCTACAACATAAAAATGATACATCCATAAGCATATCGCCGTGGTTTATCACCAAGTTTTCATAAATGAAAATTAACAAGGTTATTCACTAAGGTATCGTAAAACATGTCATATATGGAGAATAAATTATTTACCCAATGAATTGGAGCATTGTCAGGGTGAACTCTTCATATTTATTAATTTCATGTGATCCACATAGATCATGATAAATCATTTCATTAATAGCTTGTGGAAAATAAATAATGAGTTTCGTATCAAAATCATTGCGTAGAAAATAGCTTAAAGGAATGACCATTAAATTATTCTTAAACCATGAAAATATGTGGGTAATATATTTTTAAATCCATGAATAATTAAATAATTTTATATCTAGGTGAATACCCATGTAAAATTAAGAGGTTTGGGTATTCACAAAAAGAAAATAAATGAAATTTTCTCAAGTAAAAGAGAGAAATAAATTTAACATGATGGTTATAAAACGTGGATTAAGGAAAGGAAAATGAGAGGGGAAAAGGGTATACAATTTTTAAAAGACTATTATTATAGTAATGGGATAATATAATGTGGGAAAAAATTATTTTATAAAATAGAAGACATACCACAAAATGGTAACTTGAATGGGAAAGAGAAGTTGATATTTCCCTTACCTTGAAGTGTTACTCCTAAATATTGAGGATTGTAACCTTGGTGATTGAGTAAACCTTGGGAGACTCATTGGGAATAAAAATCACTAGAAATTAATAGAGTATGGATTATTAGTGAAGGGGGATGGTGAAATGGGTGGGTATTTATAGAAAAAGTGGAGGAATTGTTTAATAATTTCTAAATATTGGTCTTGGAATATAGGTTGTGTAAAATGAAAAACCATTGGTTTACCCAAGGTTTTTACTCATAGTTTTGGAAATTTGAGTCACATTTTATTATATTTTAATCCAATAGAACCAAACACTATTTTTTAATACTTATTTTTTCATGTAAAAGTAAATTTTTCACAAAGTAATGTTTTTATCCAATTTTTTCATTTTTGACTTTGGAAAGTCACACATAGGTTTAGAAATTGATTAAATATATTAAAATACTTAATATTAATAAAATAACATATTTTGGGCCATGTATTGGGGTTAATTAATTATTAAATCATTATAACATAAATATTAAGTCATAAAACATACCAAAAACCCAAAACTATATTTTTACTATTTGTGGAAAAATATAGTATTTTAGATAATTATCATAAATTCACCCTAACATAATTTCAACATTATGATTTCAAATATAATGTTTATTTTATCATAATAATTCTATAAATATGATAATTTTAACTTTTAAATATAAAAATCCTTATTTATTCAAAATCATAGTTTTTAAGACACAATCAAGTTTCTAAAACTTATAAAAATTTTCCTAGGACATTATAAAATTATTTTATCATTTCTATATAAATAAGGGTGTTTTAAAAAACTATTTCATTAAAAAAATATTATTCAGATTGCCTTAGTTTATTATAATATGTATATATTTTCTAAAAAAATACAATTATGTTTTATTTGTGTCCAGAAACAAATTTATAAAAAATTTCTCAATTAAACATCTATTTTATTAAAAAAATATATTCTAAAAATGGAATTGATAGAATAAAAAATTTACTTATACAAGTGGGATTACACTTTAAGTAATTATGGCCTAGACATGTAACCCCTTATTACACTTGTGTACACCCTGATAGTAAGGTGTGCAATGGTGGTAGTTTCATGGGGTGGATTAGTTAACATCAATCAAGTGGTAATATCCACTAACTTTAAATTATCCCATAAGTGATTTTGTTCAAGCTTCACTTGTTTAAGCTCAGCTTGGGCTTGGCCAAGGGAAAACCATAGTGACACTACCTCCCCCCCCCCAAATTTTTGACAAATGGGATTTAAACGGAATGAAACTACTAGTTGAGTCCATCGTTCCTCCTTTATGCATCAATTGTCCTTTTCATTACTACTTATAAACAAAAATTATAATTGTAAAATTATTAAAAAATGGTATAATTCCCAATGGTTAAATTGACCAATGGTTATATTGACCAATAGTCATATTTAACCAATGTTTAAATCCTGATGGTCATATTTCTTTTATACCCTATAAATACCACTTCATTATTTCACACAATATTAACTGAAATTGCTCCCGAGGTCATATATTTTAATTTTCTAAGATGTTGATTGGTTTACTAATATTTTGTTTCATTTCAATAGTATTTTCCATGGGGCAATGATTCTAACGGATTGTGGTGATCCATATTTTCCCATTTTATCTTTTATATTTTATTTTATTTTTTGTCCAATTGTAATGTTTGGAATTTTAATTTGATTCAATGTTGACAAATGTAATGATCATTATTAATGAGATAAAATTTTGTTGGTTTCTCTATATTTCGTATGTGTATAATATTATATAATATATAACACACATTTATTTAAGAAAAAAATATCATTTAAAAATATTGGGTCATTATAGTATGCTTGATGGTGATCATCAAATGATAGCCAACAAACCATTGCCTCCATAGGTAGTATGTAGGCCACTAGAATCCTTATTTGTAATGGGACAACCCCCTAACTCTAAAAGTTTACTATCAAATTCACTTCAATGATAAATAGAGAACTGCGCCTTAAGAGAGATTAAACCATAGATTAACTATATCACATTTCTTCAATAGGGGGATCACATCCATTTATATATAATATCTTCATTCAATGAAGGGAGTCAAGGGTCAATTTCTATTGTAAGGAAGGAAACATGTGTTACCCATAATGCACGCCTATTTATAATACAATAGTTTGAACATTTAGAATTATTTTCACTCTATAAATGAATCAACCCCTTGATTCATAACTAAATGAAACCATTTTGTAGATGTGGAAGAATCCATACACTCATATCCCATATCATAAGAACATCATACACTAGGATAGAGGTTAATAGTGGAATCTTGTAATGGTATGGACCTCCTCATCCTTTCCTTTTTTCCTTCTCAAATATTGGTGGTGTTGAGGAGAATTTTTGAGGAGTTTTGAGGAGTTTTTACGTCTTTAGAGACTCTTTGATCCAATATTGGATACACCATAGCCTTTTCCAAGTTTTGGTGGCCCTTATGTTCTCTTATCTAAAATGGTCAACCTAAAATGGATTTTTCAAACTATTTTGGAAGTCGTGGTTAATTTAAAACACCCTATATGTGGGAAACATTCATTGGTGAAAGTCTCTTTTGGATTATGTGTTGAATATCACCATGGATATTTCCAGGTCATGGTGGAAGTCATGGTGGCGGTCAAGCATGCTTAGAAATGGACAAAACAACTACCTTCTTCCTTGGATCTTCATTGATTTAAAGGGGGGAAACATTTACAATGTTATGAGGGTTTTAAATGTGATTTTAATCTATTATTTTTTCCTATTAATCAATCTATTTACCCCTCTTGAATTGTTCCTTCGTTTTATGGATTTTCCGGTGAACCTAGGGATTGGTTGCACAATTTCTCATGTTGAGGTTCCATCGACAAAATTATTATTGGGTAAGAGTTATTTATAACTCCCTTATTTCCCCTTGATCATATTTATGTGGATTATAACTCTGAATGTGGATAATTTAACATTATTGGTTCAAGGTTCCAACTAGAATTCCTTCAGATTAGTGGTGTTTCTTCCTATGGTGGTTGATCCATAATCATCCATTCATGTGAAAAGAACTTCAAGCCTCTAAATCAAAGTAAGGGACTAATTTCTTATCCAATTATTTTATGTAAAATCATAAAGTTATCATTATTTATCTCCTTGGTTAATGGTTTAATTAACCTTAATGGATATTAAACTATAAATAATGAAAAGAGATGGTTTGTGGTTATAGTAATAGCATGTGTTTATATCATTTTAATGGTTTGCCTATTATTTTACTAAATAGTGTGTTGTATTTTGTTTATCATATGGTTAGCATGTTAGTTTATGTTATGTTTTAGCATGTTTTATATATTGAAATTGTATAAATAATGTAAAGTTGGTAATGATTATTGTATAAATAATTAAAGAGGCGTGTTTAACTTGAAACTGTTCTTCCTTATAATTTGATGGAAATAAATTTTATGCTTTATGCATGTTTAAATGTAATAATTATTCCTTAAAGTTTGATAAAACTGAAAATTAAGCTTGAAAACATGTTTAAATAATTTATATCTATTTATAGCTGATTCCTTAGGTTACCTTTGGTTGTAACCTATGATAAATGAATCAGTAAATTAAAGATGGTAATGAACCAGTTGTTTTATAAAGATAAAAATTTAGGTTCGAGTGAGCTTGTTTACTTTTGAAGGATATATTACTTAGTGTTTAGGGCCTAGATACCCTATTGATTGTTTTTTTCTTATTTTCTTGTGTGATTACTCTAGATATGATCCTTGTGATGTGACATGATGTGAGCCTAGGATGGCTGATGATTGAAGATACATGGGTAGGTAGGCCCGAGTTTGTGGAATCAGTTAGCATCGGTGATGGTGACATGGATGCATGGTGGTGTTGGGGATGGAATTGAGACTAATAAAGTGGTATGAATTTGGTTTTACCAATTTTTGTACTAAAATTTGGGATACTTTCTTGTTGATGAATCATCTTTAAAGGTCATATGGCCAGGTTTCTTATTTATACATTCCTTTCCCCGCTTCTTGAAGTAGCCTATTGTGCATGGTTTATACATATATTTTATGATAGATTACGACTATTCCTAGAGTAATTATAATTATGTAATTATAATGATGATAAATGTTTAACTCGTGGGGTTGGTGGTTTAATAGAATGCTAGGAACTATGGAATAGTTGATTTATGCCTGGGTTTCATGGTTATTGGTTGGTTGTTAATGAAAAATGTTAATGGAATAATATTAATAAATGGATCGTGAATTAATTTTTATAATTGTGAATTTCAATGGAAATAATTAAATGTAATTATTTTTAAATGATCATGTTCTTATAGGATAACTAGCTCTTATTAGTGGTAGTCGGGTGTTCGAGAGATGATAGCTACAGTTGAGCCTAATACTAGGTAGAATCCCGTAGTGTGGTTTTGATATATATATCTTATATGTTATATGATTTAATACACCGAACCACCTATATCAATAGGATTAATGACACTCAGTGTACTCTGAGAGTATGTTTTCCCTAACATCTAGGTTAGAGAGGAATAGATGGATGACTACCCGCTATTTCACTACTTTCTTCTCCTAGTAGTATTATGTGTTGGTATGCACAGTAGTTACTTTTACCATATATGTGTTTAGAGGGATGCTATGGGTTATGGTTATTTCACATGCATGTATCTTTGGATATAGTATCCTAAGGATTATTATAGGTATGTCATGTATGGGATGTGATGGCTTGATGTATAATACATATCATACAGTTAGTATTGGATCCTAGAAACTACTCTATTACTATTTATAAATGTGGATGGGATGATGAGATGATGTGATACACATGGTGAATGATATGATATAATATCCCAGGTGTCTTTGGGATGGTTTAATTTTGTATATATATAGATTAAGTCGTCTGATATTGGGGTAGATTAATGAACTAGTGGGGTGGTGGTAGTTGGGTACCTTCTTTTGATATTATGTTGGATATTATATTATTACTTGTATGTGATACTTAATGAGAGATCCATGATGATTATAGGAACTTAGAAAACATATTTAGGTGATGATTTAGCTTTAATTTTTTATTCACTGGCCTTTAGCATGCTTTCATTATATTTTTCATTAGAGGCTCTAAGGATGATCCTACTTAGTATGCTAGTTATTCCCACCTTTCATATATATAAACTATTTTTCAGGTCTACAGGAGCTAGTTGATGATCAAAACGGACATTACTAGCTCTTGGAGTTGTTCAAGAGTCTTTTGGGCTTCGAGGACATTGTTTGGGATTTTTTTTGGTATTTGTAGTTTCATTTGCAGTTTTTTAGTTGTATTGCAATACAAACATGTATTGGGATCTCTCTTTAATTTTTTTTTAGCATAAGTTGTTGGGTGTTTCTATCTTATCTATCATTTCACAATCTTATATGGTAATGCCTTCCATTTTTTTGTATGATATACCCTCAGTGATTTTCATCAAACTGTGGCCTATTAGAGGCAGGCTTCAAGTTTCATTATCTCACTTCTATCATTGTTGGCCTAAGAGGGGAAACTTTTGGGTGAGGAGGTTGTGAAAGAGTGGAATCAAAGGTTTAGGTTAAGGGATGGGATAGATTTAATAGGTAGGCATTGATGAGGAATGAATGGTTTGGTAGGGAAAAGATGTTAGTTAAGCCTATTAAGTGATGTAAACAAGGGATATTGGCTAGGACATACGTATTTAAGGTCCCCTGTGATCTGATTCAAGGGCCTTTAAGTTCACTAAGCCTGCTAAGAAAAGTGATGTTGGTTTTAGGGTAGATACATAGGTAAGGATCATACATCATACTTGTTTATGCCTGTGTTTAAAATGTGTAGACCTTGTGGATAGGTTAAACCTTAATTAATCAACTAATATTAAATATTCCATATTCCAGGTTTAGGAGTCCCTAACTAATTTTTCATTTATAGGTATGGCTCTAGGTAAACATCCTTATTAGGTTTATTCCAAATATGTTCAGCAGGGTGTGACATTGGATCAGCGTAGAGTCGACAATGATGACACTTGGAGGAGGAAACTCTGAGAAATTTAGTTTTAGATTCTACAAAAGTATGAGGGATATTTTTTGGATTCAATGGAAAAGGATTGGTTGGAGGAGGTGGATATAACCTTCAATTTGATCTATGCTTGATAGAAGAATTAGGTTTCTTTGGTGGTAACGATGTTGTGTGGAGAATACAAGCAAAAGTGGTTCTTATTCATTGGGGATCATGAGGAGTCTTTTGTCTTGAGGGAGAAGATTCGAGACCAATTTTTATTCGAGTTTCTTTATTTTACCACAAAGGTGGACTATTTCTAGGATTTTCTTACCCTTTGACAGGGGAGTTCTAGCATATAAGATTTTGGGATCTATTTCAGTACCCTTATATAATATAATTCAAACCTTATTCCAAATTAGGAGGCTAGGGAGAGTCATTTAGAGGAGGATTTGTGTTCATAAATCCAGCACCAAGTCATTCCGTTTATGCTACCAATGTATCTCAAGATGTTATCGAGGGTAGAGGTTATTGATAGGAAACTATCCAATACTGGATCATCATGATAGGGGAGATTTTGGTATTCTCTATGTAACAGATTTATGGTCTAGGGCTCCCATTTTCCTTGAAAAATATCTTTTTAATAGTTGGGGGTAGGTCTCAACCCTCTTCATCTCGTTTCTCTAGGGGTGGTAATTATCAGGCCCCTTCCAAGGGATCAGATGATTTTTTTATTATAGAGGGTGTGTTTATTAGTGGATTGAGTTCCTGAAATTTATAATCATTTAGTATGTAGTAGGTGTTCCACTTCAATTTCCTCTATTACAATAGTTTCATTTAAGGTGGCGGTAGTAGGATGCTCTAATTTTTTATCAGTAGAGGGGATATGGGGTAGGAATAGGAAAACCCTATGACACTCCTCATTCTCAGAGAGTAGAGCATGGTAATGGAGGTGTCCATTATTAGGTTTATAGATTCTATGAAGTATGTCATGTTTAATTTAATTTTCTATAGTTTATTATTTCAAGAGATATGGATGTCGTTCAAGGTACCCTTGGGTTGTTTTTCTTCTTATGTGCATGATTTGATTGATTTAGGAGCTATGCACTCTTTCATATCACCTTCCCTAGTTCATTCTTTGGGAATTTAGGTGGGGAGAATTTTAGTGCCCTTTACATTGATTACACTAGTTTTAGGTTGATCTTATCTATGTGAATTACATAGAAACTATGAGCTAGTGCTAGGGTAGCACCACTATTGGGGAGACTTCCTATGTTTATATATAAATCTATATGACATCATCCACATCATGGACTTTATATATTTAGTGCAAGCTATTGTGGATTACTTCAGGAGGTAGATTGTATTCTATGATTCCAACAGCAAGTCTTATGTGTTCATTTGTGATTGAGACCCTCGAATGGGTCGAAGGTGAATTTCGCCATTGTCTTCATTGATGTATGAGTTGATGTGGAGTTCATTAGAGGTTCATTAGATGTTATTTTCTATATTTTTGTAAGAATACCCTCATGTATTACATGAGGAGGTTGTGGCATTATCCTCTTGATAGGAGATCGAGTTTGGGATATAGATATGGTATAGAAATTATCTGGTCTTGATGTCTCCATATAGGATGGAACCTTATGAGTTGCGGGAGTTTTAGGTATATATTTATGATCTCTTGTAGTGAGGTTTTGTTCATCCAAGTGTGTCACCTTGGCATACTCTGGTTTTGTTCATGAAGAAGGTTGATGGTACTCTACATCTCTATAATGATTATCATCACTTGAATCAAGTGAAATTGAAGAATCTATACCCTATTATGTGGATTGATGATTTATTTGATTGTATGAAGAGAGGTAATTGGTTCTCAAATATCAATCTAAGATCAAGATATCATCATATGTGGGTGAAGGATAATAATATATTGAAGACCACTTTTTGATGTCGTTGTGGGAATTATGAGTTCATTTTGATTTCGTTGGGTGTGATGAACACTCCATAAGTGCTCATGGGGTTAATTAATGTGGTGTTTTGAGAGTTCTAGGATCGATTAATGGTCATTTTCATTAATGACATCCATGTGTACTCCATGTATGAGTAAGATCATGAAAAGCATCAGTGGGTAGTTTTGGGAGTTATTTTTCATCCTTAGATGTTTAGGAAGCAGTTTAAGTGTGAGTTCAAGGCTCATGAAGTTAGTTTATAGGGTTATTTCATGTCCCATTATGGAGTAGTTATGGATCCTTTTAAGATCAAGGTGATTGTTTATTAAGAATCCCACAATACTATTGTATAGGTATAGAGTTTCATCAGTCTTGCAGGATATTATAGTAAGTTCATACCTGAATTATCTTGTATTGTGAATCCTATGATATCCTTTAATAGAAATGGTTGGTAATTCTTGTAGACTAATTAGTTCCAAGTTTATTTCAAGTACCTAAATGATAAGTTGGTCAGCACCCCAGTTCTTTATTTTTTATAAGAGGGGGTCTAGTTTGTGGTTTTCTACAACACATCACATATTAGATTGGGAAATTTATTTATGCAGTAGATATTTTTGTTTTCTTATGGGTATTGGTAGTTATGTCCCCATAAACTTAAATATTCCACCCATGATCTTGAGTTGGTAGTGTTTGTTATTTCCATTAAGTTCTAGTGAAACTACCTCATTGGTTAATGTTTTGTAGTTTTCACCAATCACAAGAGCCCGAGGTATGTCTTCTCCTAGTGTGATATAAAATTATGATGGAAAAGATGGATTAAATTATTTTAATACTATGAATTTGAGATCTCCTATACAATTAGAAAGTGTAATGTTGTGGTTGATGCACTAAGAATCATGTAAAGAAGTTATGTCGTGTGTGAATATGGATATTCTTGGAGAGTGATGGAAGAACTCACTATGATGCATCATGATATGGGAAAATTTGGTGGTAGAAGATGTGTTTTTAAAATGATGGTGAAATCATCTTGGATTTAGTGTGTGGAGGTTTCCTAGATGGGGGATTTAGAGGTGATGTTCTAATGATTCTAGGTTCTCTATGGTGATGCCCCAGATATTTGGTCTAATGATGATCAGTACCAGGTGTTGATCTAGGGGAGGATTTTTATTCCTACGGTGATGTGTGAGGTGGTTCTCCATGAGTTCCACAACTCACCCTTGTTGTTATATTCCTGGGTGAAAAATATGTACTATGATATAAGAGGTAATTTTTGGTGGTCTGGGTTAAAGCATTCAATTATATATTTCATGTCCATATGTTTAATATTCCATAAGGTAGAGCCTGAACATCATGTACCTGGTGGTTTGCTCAGGATATTAGATATTCCTTAGTGGAAGTGGGTGGATATTTTAATATAATTTTTAATTGGTTTTCCTTCTAATTAGGTAGGATATGGTGTTATATGGGTGATATTGGAGTGTTTGAAAAAATCATCTCCCTTTTTAGAAATCAAGGAGTCCATCTCAATGAATATTTTGTTAAGGTAGTACCTCGAGGAGGTGGTGAGGCTCTATGGAGTCATGAGGAAGATAATATATGATCATGATTCTCATTTTACCTCTAGGGTGTGGAGAGGTCTTCAACATGATTTTATCCCTTAGTTGTTCCTTATCACTACATTTTATCCACATACGGACAGTCAGAGATATCAGACCATCCAGACTCTTGAAGACATATTGTGCTCTTGTGTGTTGGATTTTTGAGGTTTATGGATGAGAAACCTACCCTTGGTCAAGTTTCCTATAATAATTATTTTTACCCCACCATTGGTAGGACACTATTTGAATCTTTGAACAACTAAACATTTCATTCTTTATTATGCTAGACTGGGGGAAAAAGTTCATCAATTCTTGGGCTGAAACTTGTATAGGGGATGACAGAGATTTTCAAGTGATTCAAGAGAGGATAAAGGTAGTGTAGGACCATCAAAAAAATTATATGGATAATTGGAGGAGACATTTGGAGTTTTACATTCTAGATCATGTGTTCTTGAAGGTGAAACCTCATCTTGGATAGTTAAGGTTTAGTCATGGGAGTAAGATTTCTCCCTAGTTTGTTGGGACTTTCAAGGTGTTGGATCATGTTGAAGTTATTGCGTATCAGATAGCACTTCCCCCATGGATGAGTCAGATACATGACATCTTTCATGTGTTAAAAATTCATCACTATCTTTATTAAAATTCTCACATAATATATTGGGTAAGGATTAATACTAATGATGATGCTACCTTCAAGGAGTTTCCTATATATATTCAATACCGAAAGGAAAAGGTGTTGTGTGAGCATGTTATTCCCTTGGTTTGTTCCATTTGGTGACATGGTGTTGTGGAGGATAGTACTTAGGAATTTGATTCATTGATACGTGATTAGTATCTCAAGTTTTTTTATTCTTAGTTCTTATTTTGGAAAAAAAATTCTAACCATTATCTAGATTTAGAGATGGTTTTTTCTTCCTTGATACCTTATTTGTGGACTTACTCTTGTTTGAGAGGTACCTCCCCCAGGTGATTGTTTGGGGTTTGGTTTTTTGTGTTATTTTGTTTTTAATATTATTCCTTTAATTGAGGTGGTTTTGTTCCTATGATGATGAGATTCTTGAGAGGTATCTTGTGGGGTGGTTGTTTAGAAAACCTCTTTCTTTTTCCTTCTCTCCAGGTTCGGTTTTAATTCTCAAAGAAAATAATTGTTTGATAGGTATCTAATGTAATGGTTTGGACCTTCCTAGACTTTCCTTTGTGTTTTCATAAGGATTGATGATTTTAAGGAGGATTTTGGAGGTCTTTGGAGAATATTTGGTCCAAAATAGGTTACACCATGGCCTAATGCAAGCCATGGAGGCCCTGGTGTTCTATTGTCTGAAATATCCAACCTAGAAATAGCTTTTAAAGCCATTTTGGAAGTCATTGTGAGGGTAAAACACCATATGTATGGGAAACACACCCTATCATAATATTTTTTAGTCTAATTAACTAAATAATTCCATGAATATGGCCAGAATGTCATGGAAACTATTGTGGTGGTCGGCCTTATTTTGAAATGGATAAAACAGTTACCTTCTTCTTCACATCTTGACCGATTCAAAAGGGAGAAGTTTGTGCAATTTTATATGGGTTTTAAGTGAACTTTTAATATGTTATTTTTCCCTATTAATCAATTTATTCACCCCTCTTGAATCATTCCTTAATTTTTCAGATGTTCTGACAAATCTAGGTCTTGGTTGAGTGATTTATCACGTTGAGGTTCCATCGACGAATTTGTTTTTTGAGTAAGAGTTTTTTTCTACCTATCTTAGAGACCCTTGATAATATCTTTGTGTATTATAAATAATAATTTTAGGAATAAAATATTCTTAGTTCAAGGTTCCAGCTAGACTTCCTTTGGCTTAGTGGTATTTCGTCTAGTAGTAATTAATCCTTGATCGTCCTTTCTTGTGAAAAGAACGTAGAACTTCTAAATAGAGATATGGGATTCATTTTTTCTCATATAATTTTATGTGAAATAATAAATTTATAATTATTTATGTATTTGGGTAAATATGTAATTAACTTTAATTAATATTTAACTAGAAATGATGAAAATAGATGGTTTATGGTTGTAGTGATGGCATGTGTTTATATCATGTTAATGGTTTGCCTCTTATTTTACTAGATAGTGTGCTATATTTTGTTTATGATATGGTTTTCATATTAATTTATAATATGGTTTATCATGTTTTATATATTTAAACTGGATAAATAATGTGAAGATGATAATGCTTATTGGTTAAAGAATTAAAGAGGCATGTTTAACTTAAAACAATTCTTCCTTTTAATTTGATGGAAAACAAATTGATGCTTGATGAATGTTTAAATATATTTTTTTAAGTTTGATGAAACTAGAAGTTAAACTTGAAATCATGTTTAAATAATTCATATCTACATATAGTTTATGCCTTAAGTTTCCTATGTTTGTAACCTGTGATAAATTAATTAGTTGATTCAAGACTGTAATGAACCAGTTGTTTGATAAAGATAAATGTTTGGGGCCAAGTTAGCCTATTTTCTTGTGAAGGAAGTATTCCTTGGTTTTTAGGGGATATATGACCTTTTGAATTTTTATTATTTCCTTACTTCATTTTGTGATTTCTCTAGATGTGAGACTTATAATGTGACGTGATGCTAGGATGGATGGTGGTTGATGAGACATGGGTAGGGAGTCTCGGGTTTGTGGTAGCAGTTAGCATAAGTGATGGAAATATGGGTGCATTGAGGTGTTAGGTATGGAACTAATAATGATAAAGTATTTTTAATTTGTTCTTTTCCATTGTTGTTGTGATGAAATTTGGGATTCTTACATGTTGATGAATCTTCTTTAAAGGTTGGATGGTTAGGTTGCTTGTTTCAACATTCCTTTCCCCATTTCTTGAAGCAGCTAGTTGTTCATAGTTTATGTATATTTTTTATGGTATATTACAATGATACCAAGTGTAAAAATAATTATATAATTATAATGACGATAAATTTTTAACCCATGGGGTTGGTTTTTTAATGGAATACTAATAATACTTCTTTTGGAACCATGGAATAATTAGTTTATTCCTAAAGGGCATGGTTATTTATTGGCTATTAATGAAAAGTGTTAATAAAATAATATTAATAAATGGATCATTAATTAATTATTTTAATTATGAATATTAATGGAAATAATTAAATATAAGTCTTTTGAAATGATTGTGTACTTATGGGATTAATATTCCTTAGTTGTGGCAGTGAGGCATCTGAGAGATGATAGATGCAATTGACCTTGATATTAGGTGAAATACCATAGTGTGGTTGTGATATATATATCCTATATGTTATATGATTTTATATGCTACCCCTCCCATGTTGGTAGGGAGACTGGAACCCAGTGGACTCTGGGAGGGTGTTTTCCCCAACATCCAAGTTATTGAGGAATTGATGGCCGACTACCCCCGCTTTCCTTGCTCTCTTATCCCAATAGTATTATGTTCTATGTAACATCTCATTACTTTCTTTAAGTTATTTATTAACCCTAGTTTTTATCTAAAGTTTGGGTATGTATTTTTTTTTTGAATTAATGGAGTCTCGGTATAAATGTGTAAAAGGTTTTAGGGGGTTCTCTTTGGGTCTAGGTTGATTTGGAGGCTTTTTCTAAGTTTTTATGCATAACCTATTGTGTATTATCTATAGGACAGATTCATGAAATGAATATAATTCACAATGTGAATTTTTTTTTAGAAAAATCCATGAAATAGTTTCATGACCTGAATAATATCTAAGCTATGAACTGTTTTCACGATGTGAAATGCTTAGGATTAGTATTTTTAACCTGAGGAGATACCTTTTTCTGCATATACACCACTCAGGTTATTAACATCATTAATAGAGGATTCATGATGTTAATTACTCATTTACAATAGGTTTTTGTACACTAAAGCCAAAAAAAATTTATTCTTTGTGCAGACTCTTCCCTCAAACCCTAGGGCTACAAAATCTGATTTTGGGTGATTTCTTCCCTTATGGGCATCTCAGTTTGGTGTTTAATCTATAGTGAGTTTCCTTACTTTGGTTTTCTCCTTTTCTTTTCTATCCATCTTTATTAGCGGTGTGATCTCAAGCTAGACTATTTAATCAAATTTTGATCTTGACGTTTTGTGATCTAGGATTTCCTTATTGATCTCTTTATCCTTTGTTATTCATCGGTGTTTCCCATTTTAGGTGTTGATTTTATCATTGATTAAAGATAGGTGGTTCTAAATGATTTTCCCCTAAAATTGAAACCTTGAATTTATTGATCGATTTTAAATAAGTTTTTAAATGATTTAAAAACACGGATTTGAGATGGTTGATATTAGATTTTGAAAAGGTCATGGAAATTTTGAAAAACCCCCAATTTAAATAGAATTGAAATTGTTGGGTGAATTGAGAAAATTAATGGCTTTATTTGTAAATGGATATGATGAAAATATTTGATGTTGAAACTTGAGATAAATGAATTAAATTAAAATATTTTTTGAAAATGTTTGAATTGATTAAAAACTATGATTTGTTTTTGAAATGAGAAAGGTGTGTTGAAAACTGAAATTTGAGCAATTGTATTTAAAATGATTGATTTTCCCATGATTTATTGATTGATTGACTAAAGAACATATGAGACTAATTATTTAGTGGGTAATTAGGACAATCATGCTAATATCTAACCCTCTATAAATGGATTGAATATAACAACACTAACAAAAACTTACAACAATGTGATTTTCCCCAATGGTGAGTTGAGAATTGATGACCTGATCCAAGGTATGTTTGCACATAATGAGTGAAAATCACTGATTGAGTAGTGTGAGGATCTTATTGTCATAAACTAATGTACCATTGTACATATTACATGGTGTTATGATATGTTTGATTTGATTATTACATGCTATTTATTATTGAACTTCGTTATTCATTTCAGTTTCTTTATATAAATGTTTTATATAAAACGTTCATTTAAGAATATTTTAATATTTATTCCATTATTTTGATTATAAAATAATGTTTTTTTGAAAATATTTAAATTTAATTTCATGACTTTTTTTATTTAAATTAAAAATAAATGATGGTTTATTGTTATATAATTGATTATAGAATACTTTGTGAGACCCAACTAGGATGTTTAGTTCACACCCTACCTTTGACTTTGGAAATTTGTAGATTATTTTATGTAAAGTCTAAGCAAAGAGAAAGAAACACTTAGAGGTGGTGAATGTTCTAGATCCTTAGAACTCAGAGTGATGGAGGTGATTGGTGGAGATGTGATCCACCTATTATATGGGATATGTTTGAGCTTTTTCCTTGGTAGATGTTGTGTCTTTTGATGATGTATTGTTGTGTATTATTTTACCTACTTGTTTCTAGTACTTTCTCCCTTTTTATTATTGAGAATACGGACTTGTATATTTTTTATTCCATTTTTATATGGAAATAACTTTTCTCACTTGATTCTTGTATGATTCCAGGTTCTATTTGCCAACCTGTGGGGATTGAGAATATCCTTCGGGCCATGTCAGGCCAATCTCGGGTATCAAGGTACTAAGGTATCTAGGATGGTTCATGATATGGTAGTATGAATGATGGTTACCTTTCCCATATATGTATGTAGAGTTCTATAATATATTTTGGTTATTTCAAACACATGTATCTCTGAATATAGTATCTTAAGAATTATTATAAATATGTCGTGTATAGTTTGTGATGGATTGAGGTATAATACATGACATGTGGGTTGTAGTGGATCCTAGAAACTACTCAATTAATATCTAGATATGTGGATGGGATGATGAGATGATGTGATTAATGGGATGAATGGTATGTGATTATGGGGTGTTTTGATGCATGAGGTGCATGATATGATATTGTAGACCTGGTGTCTTCATAATAGTTTTCTTTTGGAAAGAGATGGAAAATGTGCTATATTGGGGTAGAGCAGCAAACCGGTAGGAAAGTTGTAGTGGGATACCTTCTTTTGATATTATGTTAGATATTGTATGATTAAATGAATGTGATTCTTGGTGAGAGATACATGGTGAGGTTTTGAAATTAGTATACATGTTTAGGTGATGAGTTAACTTCACTTATTTATTCACTGGGTTTTAGTATGCTTTCTTTATCTTGTTAATGAGAGTATCTAGGGAGGATCCTACTAAGTATACATGTTATGATCACCCTGAGTATATATAAACTATTTTTTAGGTCCACAAGTGATGATTGGTTATCGATCTATACATTACTAGCTCATAAAGTTATTCTGAAGTTGTTTATATTTTAAGGTCACTACCAAGATTTTCTTTTTGGTACTTGTATTTTTATTTGTAGTTTTTCAGTTGTATGACATTACATGCATGTATTGGGATATCTCTTTACTTTTTTGGGTAATAGTTTTTGGGGGTTTGAATATTATCTCTCATTTCTCAATCTTAGAGGATAATGCCTTCCATTTGTGTTCATGTTATACCCTCGGTTCTTGTCACCAACCTACGGCCTATTAGAGGTGAGATTCGGGATTCATTATCTCTCTTCTCTCATTTTCATCCCAGAAGGAGTAACTTTTGGGGTTGGGGTTCATGACACATCCCATACCTCTTATGATATGGGTATATCATAATCTAAGATATTCATCACATACATATAACAATATATAACTCAAGGGATATCATACAATATTATATCCCTATTTTAGTGCCTTTCTAACAAAAAGTGAATTAACATATCAACACCCATCAAAGACCTTTTAATCATTTTAATGTAAATTTAAGACCTAGTAATAGTACAAAACATAATTATAAGACAAACCCTTACATATCCATTTTAATTTCAAGTAAACAAAAAAACTGAACGATATATTTAATCTATCACAATTAAATAAAAAATATTAAAATAGATTGGTAATTATAAATAATTTATTAACTTACTAGATTTTAACATGGGAAAATGATGTATTTCTAGATTATTTATCTAACATGTTCTTTACCTTCCAATGGTAATAAAAATAAAATTAATCAATGTATTAATTAAATTATAAATTCATTCTTCATTTAGATAAAATTCATTTTACTTACTCAAAAGAAAACTTTTTTTGCATTAAAAATAAAAACATCCAAAATTTTATATTCACAACTCATTTTCAACTCAATATATGGATTAAATTTTAAATCCATTCTCAAATAAGACTTTATACATTTTTTAACTACTTAAAAACTCATTCCACTTTATCCTTCAATATAATTCTATATATACATACTTGTAAAATACCACCAAATGCATGCACACTAAATTAACAATTCAACAACATAATAAAACCATTTCAAATAATCCTTACATAAAATACCACATATATATATATAATAATACTCGCTATGAGAATGAATAAACTATCACGCCCCAGCTCCCGAGTACCCGGAGCCGGTGCCATACAGAGGATTGAATTCAGTTTAGTCTATGAGAAACCAGCTACTTTTGAAAATACTTCTTTAGTAAAAATCGATACCTGAAAATTTTAAGCAAAAACGTAGTGTGAGCATATGAATACCCATTAAGGGGTTTTAAAATAAACCAATATAACTTTTAAAAACATTCTTTAAAACTTTCCATAAATTATTTTCTTAAAGAAAATCTATAACACATGTAACGTATCAAATAAGTGATCAATTAAAAACGTGCTAAAAGAAATAAAAGGATTCATGAATCAAATATAGGCATTCTCATTTGGTGTAATAAGTAAAAGTCATTCTAAACGTGTATGAAATAAGAATATGTAATAAAAAATTTATCAACTAAGAGTAATGAATAATCAGAGTTGCGCGTAAAGGTAATAACTTCAATTTCATACATCGAATACTAAATCATTGAGTGCATGATCAGAGTTACGCTTAAAATAATAACTTCAATTTCATCCTTTACTATTGTGAAACATACACTGGCCATAAAATCTCTGAATATTTCATAAATAATATGCCATACATATACTTCTTCTGATTCCCATAATCATAAGATCTTTAACCAGGAATATTATATTAGTCGAATATTCCTCTGACTAATTAATTTACATAGTTATAATAAAGAAAGTGCATATGTAGAACTATTTCAAGGCCTCATGCCAAGACCTAGGGGCTAACTGTAACTGGACCTCAACCCGGATAGCCTCTGTAACCGGACTCCATCCCGAAGAGCCTCTGTAACCGGACTCTAACCCTTAGGGTCTACTGTAACCGGACCCCAACTCGGAGGACTTACTTTTACCGGTCCCCACCCCAGAACATACTAGGTCTAATGCATTCCTCATATCTCTAAATGAAAGTTCACATGCCACTTTGATTTATTAAGCCACTTATCATTTCAAGTACACATATTACCTGGTTTTTCCATTTCACATTATTCAAAGTGTCCCACACCACTTTGAATAATTAAATGCTTGTTTCATAAATTATAACAACTCTACAATTTCTTTATAGTAATAAACTTTTAAGGCATTAAAGTACATGTTCATTATTCATTCTCAATTCATGCACAGATAAATGGAGTTGGAAATGGACTAAATCATAATATGCCAGTTGTTATCTAGACAACAAGTTTCTCAATGATACACACAAACTTGTATCCATTCATTGCACATGTGATGATAATTTAAAACACAAGTAATGAATAAATGAGGTTACCACATAAAATGATAGTTCCTGAAACAATCTTGACCAACTAATTAATGAAATTTCCTTATGGGTGCATAATAAGTAAAAAGGTGAACCCGACATTCCATGTGGGGTGTTAAATTCACATTTCCTCATACATTTATTATAAGTAAGCTTTTGTTTAACACATTAGATATTACGTCTTGAAAGTATGAGACTCAACCATAACCTTTATCATTTAATATAAATAGTGGAGAGTAACCCATACATGTGAATATAAAGTTTCAAGCCTCCAATATTTATACTCATTAACTAAGAACATCGAAAGAAAAGTATTTAAAATAACTACACTTAGGATTTCATGTTGTGTAAAACATTCATTCAATGAGGTGTGCATAAGAAGTAGTGTTTAGTCAAAGCCAAATATATTTGAAACACCTATTCTATAGTTTCCTTGGAAATTTTTAAATACAATTGGGAATCAAATTTGGCATATATATATACACGTGTACACACATACCCGATTATACATTATGAGTAAGGTTCTCATACTAAGTTAATTTGATGCTTGTAAATTTATCAAAACGCATGGATTAGTCACTGGAGTACAATTATTGAAATGTTTTTTTAAACCACATTTATATAATATATATATATATAAATTTTTGAACTTACATGATCGGGTATAGAAGTTTTCCTACGCAATATGACTCCATTCATTTTAGTTCCACATTAACTTTAAAACCCAAACTTAAAAATCTTTAATCTGGGCATATGGAGTTTATGCAAATCTATGGGTTGTGTGTATTATACTTATATATTTATATACACATATGTGTATATGAAACTTATTATGTGTTTAAGGCATAAAATAAATTTTCATAGGGTGTCTGTACTTAGGGTCTATTAATACCCTATAACTCATGATCTTGCAACTCTTAATTGAAAAAAAAATAACCTCAAACCATAAGATAATGTGTATTTATATTACAAGATTATATATATATATATACATACATACAACTCAAAACACAACAATCAAGATAAAGATTAATCCCATACCTTAGCTTGAGGAGGAGGAGGAGGAGGAGGAGCTTAGGAAGGCATTGGAAATCTCAGAGGAGACCTGCTGGGGTATGCTGGAAGCTGAGAGTGAAGGACTGAGAGGTTTCGGATGTCCCGAGTGTGTTTTTTTATAACCCATACTTAATAATTTAATGCAAGTGTATGGAATCCTAGGCCCAAGTGGCCTTAAAAAAACTAACAGTCAGCTCTTGTGGAATCTTCATGAAGGAGGGAGACCAGCGGCTATCACGGGAGAAGAAAAACGGTGAAATATAGGGTGTAGGGTTACTAGTTCAGGGCATGCTGTAGGGAAGAAAACAGCACTATGGGTGGGAAAACCGGGAGGAATTTTGATGGCCAGGATCAGATCTGGCTTGGATTCAAGGGTTGGGATGCGTTTGTGGTTTATAAAGGTAAAGGATGACTTGGATTAAATCTGAGTCTAATCAGACGACACAAGATCAATGCAGAGTTTTAAAAACCTTGAAAGTCCATGATTATATTATGCCGGATCAAACGGACCACAAAAACCTGATGGTGCTCCACGGTTGTTGAAGGCTGAACATGGGATCGGGATCAATGGCCCAAACCGCGCGATACAGGATCCAATAGCCCAGATCTTGTTTTGCCTAAAAAATGCATCCCACATCGAAACGGGGAGGCACGCGTGGCTTCCTTATAAGCCTAAGCCTCCGAAGCATCATCCAAAAATCACATAGCACACATGTAGGGGGCCTTACACATGGGCTCCTGCTCCCCCGCAGGCCTCGGCCTACCCATGCCCACCACAGCCCTGCACCCACGTTGCGCACTCATGCGCTCCTGCTCCCATGTTCCTGTGCACCCCTCAGGGAACCATTGCCCGAGCTCGGGATAGCCTAGGGTTGGGTTGAGGGCTAGGCTCAGCCACCTAGCGTGAGCTACCTCCCTTGGCCTGGCCATAAAGGGTTGTCCCTAGCGGGCCCAATTTTTTTTAATAAAAACTAACCCTAAAAAAGAAGTCTTAAGGTAAAATAATTCTATATAGTAATTATCCCATTTTAAATATTGACTTTTATTTAATCTTAAAAGGGGTTAATGAATACCTAATTATACCTTGTCTAATAATATTACTAAAATTATTTATAAACACTAAAGATTTAACATTCAAGGTTGTAAATTGAAACTCATTATATCCACATAAAATCTTTTGTAGTTATAACTTAGTTAATCAAGAACATAGCCTAATTAAAAGAAATTAAACATAGTTTGAAACACCATTTAACAAATGAAAATATTTACTTTGTATTTGAAATATTTTTAAAATGTTTTGAATTCCTTATTATATTTCAAATCCTAAAGTGTAATTCAAAATATTTAAATTTACCTATTAGGAGTAGTTTTATAATTTTTCATTCCTTCACCTAATTATTTGGGGAACTCATGTAAATTCTTCAACAAGGCCAACCGTTATATTTTTAGTCGTTGGAGTTCCATGGTTTCCCAAGGCAACAGTCACATTAGTGTCTTATAAACCCAAGCCTTAGGGTGTCCTAAAACTCAAGTCGATTGAAGAATATAGTTCACGTCATACCATTGGTGCTTAGTGTGGCCGCGGTGGCTTCAGCCATTCTTATGTTCATTATGACAAATTTTAAGGACCCGTATTATTTTCTTGGGATTCTCGTTATTTTAAGTTGTCTCCCTATAATTATGATAGGGTTCTTAATAGGTATTTTTGGTTAGCATGGTTACTCTTTTGATCTCTGTGTATTGTAAATGCTATGGTGTTTTTATTTAAATAAAAATTATTGTATCCATTTGTGTGTTTTACTTGGTTTCATTCTAATATAAATTAAAACCATATTATTACCTTCTCATGAGAAACAAGTTTTTTTAAGTTATTCAAACAAAAGTAAGCATAACTTATCAATACATGAGGTTCGATTTTTGGGGTGTTACATCATTCCCCCATATGAGTAATTGTGTCCTCACAATTCATTCTACATACACATAAGAGAAAGACCCCTTTATCATATTCACCACAACCTCCATCGTGGAGGGTCCTCTAGTGTGGCTAGATGAATTCCCAAGTTTATTTTCAACTCTTCATCTTCTCTGGACCAGATACATTTTGATCAGAAAGGGTTGAACCTCTACATAGTGCATTCAGGCCTTCATAGAGATGCTCGAGTGGTGGAAAGTTCGAAGATGTCCAAATGGACCATCTATCGAAGAATTCGCCGGACTGACTCTCAATTGAGAATATCTAAGTCATAGGCATTGTCGTATAAACTGAAACTGAGGAGTTGGTACAAGTAATTTACACAAAGGTCTCCCTCCAATGAATCCTCTTGAAATCTCTCTCTGGCCATGAAGTTCCGGCCCAAAGTAAAGCATAAAAATAGTCCTTTGTGGTATTTCCCTCTTCGCCTGTACTCAGAAAACTGTATCATGGCTATTATATGGTATATGTAGGCATTCTCCTGATAGGAATGAAGAATGTACGGGCTGTTTGACACTTCGTAGAACTTATTGCACATTTTTCGCAAATTTTTTAAAGGTAGGTACTCCTCTTCATAGGTCTTGACCAATATGGTCTCTAGTATCGCAGTAGGGAGCAATAGGATCTGAGTCTGTCCTTCCATCTGAAGATTAATTATTAAGGATCAATTGGTGAAAACTATTCAGAAACATAAACACATAAAAGATAGCAAAAGGAAATAATGGATAACAAATTGTGCTCTCATATCACCACTTGTTCATAAAAAGATACAGGATAATGGTTTCCCCAGTTCCCTAATACACGTATCCCCATAATTAGTTCAAAACTTTCTATCTCCCAGAACCATATGCAACCCAAGCAATCTGGTTTGATATCATGGGTGTACTTGTGCTATCTCCAGAGTCTGGCATATAGGGTGTACAATTGTGAGACGTCTGTATGTACTTGTTGTCTGTATACCGAACGGGAGGCTTCATACTCAAGGATTTCAAAGTCCATTACCTGACCAAAATGTCCATAGGATAGGACTTAACACATATATGTCGCGCGGAGGTCTCTCGCTGTTGCAGCTTCTTGGAAGTCCATGAGGGATTGGATGCCTTCCGCTACGGTGAAGCGTCTAAAAAGTCCCTCATAGTATTTTCCCCGTCATACGTAGGATGGGAATTGGGCTTGCATCATAAAGATGTAATCCAGACCCGCTCTTCGATGGAGGTGAAGTACTCGGGGAGAGTTGGATATGTCATATAGGTTCTTACATGACAATCGGATATGGGCATAGTTTATAAAATTTTCATGGTTGTCTATTGAAATTATGGTTTCTAGGGCCTCATTGGGAAGAAGAAAAAGATTAGTACCTTCATCTTCCATTTGAAAATTAAGGAAACATCGTTCTTAGTATTTCTTAAGTAAGTTTTTTATTATTCAGTTCTAGTTTTCCAGAGTTATCCAAACTGAATCCTCTGATATCAACTATCATGCCCCAACTCCCGAGTACCCAGAGCCGGTTCCATACAGAGGATTGAATTTGGTTCAGGATCTGAGAAACCAGAAACTTCTGAAAATACTTCTTTAGTAAAAACTGATACCTGAAAATTTTAATCAAAAACGTTGGGTGAGCATACGAATTCCCAATAAGGGGTTTTAAAATAAACCAATACAACTTTTGAAAAAATTCTTTAAAACCTTCCATAAATAATTTTTCTTAAAGAAAATCTATAACACATGTAACGTATCAAAGTAGTTCTTAATTAAAAATGTGCTAAAAGAAATAAAAGGATTCATGAATAAAATATAGGCATTCTCATTTGGTTTAACAAGTAAAAGTCATTCTAAACATCTATGACATAAGAATATGTAAGCACAAATTTATCAACTAAGAGTAATGAATAATCAGAGTTGCACGTAAAGGTAATAACTTCAATTTTATACATTGAATACTAAATCACTAAGTGCATGATCAAAGTTGCGCTTAAAATAATAACTTCAATTTCATCATTTACTATTTTGAAACATACACTAGCCGTAAAATCTCTGAATATTGAATAAATAATATGCCATACATGTACTTCTTTGGATTCTCACACTACAAGAAATCGGGGTATTTGCGACGGGTTATTTTTGACGGGATCCCGTCACAAATGGACATTTGCGACGGGATCCCGTCGCAAATAACTCATCGCGGAAAACGGTGTCGCAATTAAAACTATTAGCGACGATCTCGTCGCTAATAATATTAATAGCGACGGGAAAGATTACCGTCGCGAATACTTCTTGGGTTATTTTTAAAAAACCTATTTTCAACGGGCCCATCACAAAGAACTTTTGCGATGGGTACCTTTGCCCGCCGCAAATAGTTATTTTGAAATAACTATTGGCGATGGGCCCGTCGCAAATACCTTTTGCAACGGGCTCATATTCCCGCCGCAAATACTTTTTCTAAAAACCCTATTTGTGACGGCCCCGTCGCAAATACCTTTTGCGACGGGCCTCTTTTCCCGCCGCAAATAGTTATTTCGAAATAACTATTTGTGACGGGCCCAACGCAAATACCTTTTGTGACGGGTCCTTATTCCTGTCACAAATAAGTATAAAAAAATAAAAAAAATGAAATAATAATATAATAAAAATAATAATATTTTAATAATAAAAAAAATTATAATTCAATCAAATATTAAAATAAAAAATAATTCCAATATTTACAACATTATAATTAATTATAATTTAAAATATATTTAAAATTCTTAATATAATAAAATATGAATAATATTAAAAAATATTAACAATCATATTAATACTATAATATAAAAAATATAATAGTATATAATATAATAATGTTATTATTACTATTAATATTTATGAAAATCTATTATTAATATTATTAAAATAAATAAAATATGAAATTTATCAATATTTTCAAAAAATATATATATAAAAACATTAAAAAAATAATACTAATAATAAATCATAATTTTTTTAAATAATAAATCATAATTTTTTTAAATAATAAATCATAATTTTTTATCAATATTTTCAACAAAAAAATATGAAAAAATAATAAAATAGTAAGAGTAATATTATTATTAATAAAATAAACAAACATTAAAAAAATAATACTAAGAATAAATAATAAACTATTAAAAATAAATATGAATTAAATAATGCAACATTGACACCAATATAAAAAATACAGAAACTATAAATAGAAAATAATTCATATTTTGAATTCAAAAAACTTTATAACATAAAAATAAATCACTGGTCCGAATGAGGGGGGGAGCTGGTCATTGGTCCGAAGGAGGGGGGAGTTGGAGGATCTGGAGGAGCTGGTGGAGGAAACTCTATCCCTAATGCATAAATCAGACGGCGCATGTACTCTATCTGCTCCTGATGCTGTTGCTGCCACCGACTCATCTGCTCTTTGTACTCCTGCTGCTATCGTCGGCGCTCCTCCTCATGTTGTTGTTGCTACTAACGCATCTCCTCCTGCTCCTTACAGGGACTCTCTATCAACTCAGTCTGTGATCGCAACTGATCCTCATATTGTGATGCAGAAGATGATGCACGAGCTCCTCTCGAGCTGGACGCCGACATCACAGCACTACCATGATAAGCCGTAGGAGTCAACTGAGAGTTGATACCAACTACTCAACCCTTCTCAAATCCATACTGGGTAGCCTGTATCCATGTGGCCTCATCAAAATGATGGTCATTGGTCTGATCAGATGTCTCAGCCTGACCCTCAGCCTGGGTCTGTGACGTCCCGGCCTCATATGACTCCTTCAGTTGCAATTTGAAATTAAAATTGTGAATATATTATATGCTGTTAATTTTCAAACTGAAAAACAAATAATACTGACCACAATCTGACGTTGGCGATCACCTCTAATCTCCCTAGTAACTGGATCACTATATATCCTCCGATATACATCAAAATCCGTAATATCGGGCTGCTCGACAGCCTATAAGAATATAAAATAAACTGTTAATATTTAAAGTTATATAAAATATTTTTAAAAAATGTACATACCAGATGCTATCTATGCATATTGAATGTACAACTCCCAGCTCGATGAGTCACCTCCTGTCTCCCCCGATTCTGCCTCCTCAACGATGATCTCCTCTAAAATCCACCACTCAAGTAGTGTGAGCATAATCTATCCCATACGTGGGATGAAATGTACTCTAGTCGGTGGGCTCTACAGGACTCATCAAACACGGTCACTCCATCTTTTTTCATGGTTATTTTTCTTAAATTGTGTAAAAACTGACGTAATTGCTGATGCATCACCACCTCCCATGCCTCGTGGATGGCGTCACGCATGGTATCATCGATCGGATACCATAAACCCTACAAATAATTTACAATATCAAGTTATAAATCAAATAAATTTCAAAATAAAAACTATTTATTTACGTACCAACCAATGGTCGAACATGGCCTACTACACATCAACGGGAATCTGTTCCCACGTGGTCCATGGCTGAGAAAAATAGTTGTGCAAAATAGTGTTGCCCGGTCCGACTGCTATATGCGGAAAACTGTAAAAGAAATAATCAAACATTTATTATGTAAATAAATTAATGAAATCTTAATAAAATGCACAGGTTATCATATCTCCACGTGCGTGGATCGAACCCAAGATGCGGACATTGCTCGGGGATGGGGTCAGGGGTCATCATTCATGCAAGACCACGCCCCCTCCGCGTATTCCCTGAAGCGCCAGTAGGCTGAGGGTCAGATGACCCAAAATCATCCTTATCCAAAGGTAGGTCAGCCTCCGACAACTGACGAAATAGCTCATCGTTCATCTGAAATAGAAAATGAATGTTGTTAGAAAATAATTAAAAATTATTATTATATATACATATATATAAGTTACGATTATATGTAACTAGCATTGAATTGTATTAATGTCCACCTTCATCATTATCTTCATATCTGACGATCTCATCTTCATATTCCTCCTCAATATCATCGATATCCATTTGAGTTTCAGTTCCATCATCTCTTACCATTTCAAATGTGACATCATTAACATAATCGTCACCATCGAATCTTAATTATGGGATGTCATCATCGATACTCATGTTTCTTTGTGAAAAAGATAGATTTTGAGTAGTCTCTTGAAAAACTTCAATTCCTTGCACTTCAGTGAAACAAGCTTCACTTTGAGAAAACTGATTGTCTCGAATTTTTATTTTTATTATGCTCCACCAATCACTTAGGTCTCTTGACGTAGCACAGTACTTTGCATAATAAACTTTATGTTCCTGTTAAGCCAGTAAAAATGGTTCATTTACTGCAAGAATACTTTTATATTTAATATCGATGATTCCATGAGTAGGATGAACACGAACTCTCCTCTCTCAGTATCCAACCACCGAAATTTGAACATCGTTATGTAATGCTGTCCTAGATAATAGAGTTCAATAATTTCATCAATCATGCCATAAAATTCAACTTCATTTTCTCTATGATGAGATTCTCTCAACCAAATTCCATCGTTCATTGTTTTTTTTTTGATTCCCTATATGCACGTGTATGAAATCGAAATCATTCACCACATATACATTATAAGATTTAACCATTTTGGACGGTGGGTTACTCAATATACATAGACGTTTGTCAATTTTATCATCATGTTGAGACACTTGAAAATTTGTAAAATAATTATCAATATAATAAACAATAAACTGAATGAGATGTTAAAACATGAAGAATTTATGTTACCTGTTTTTGAAACCACAGAGAAAATTTTTTCTACCGGTGTTCTTCAAGAGCAGTTGTTGTAATTTGTGGAAGTTGTTTCTTGATATGATTATCATATAACCTAAAAAAATAAAGTTACTTATTGTAACATAAATGATAGAATAAGTGATAGAAGCACTTACAGTACAAATGATGTCATATCTTCACAGTTGAGTAGAACATACGTATGAGCTCTGTGATGTTCATCATCTGAAATCCATCGTTCATGAACTCCACCAAAACCAAGCTATGACTAATTAAAAACTGATAATTGATTGTCCATTCCATCATCAACATTACCCTCATTCTGTCCCATGTGGTTGTGTTTTGAGGGATACTCAGATTCAAAATAGTGAGAGAAGAAAAAAGATATTTCTTCTCACAAATAAGCTTCAGCAATTGATCTTTCAACAGATGCTTTGTTACATACTTTTTTTTCAAATTCTGCATGCATCTTTCGAATGGGTACATCCATCGAAATTGTACTGGACCTCCACACTTTTCTTCATGTGGCAAATGTAATATCAAATGTTCTATTGAGTCAAATAAATATGGCGAAAATATTTTTCTAGTTTACATATAATTACAACAACATCTTATTCAAGTTTTCTTAGAACATCATAATCTACTATAGCTGCACAAATGTCTCGAAAAAAATATGACATGTCTATTATCGAATCCCAAATCATGTAATTCAACAGACCTCTTAATCTAATTGCCATAAGTATTTCCATTATAACATGACAATCATGAATTTTTAATCTGCTAATATAACCATTCTTTACACATCTACCCAAATTAGAAGCACAACCATCTGGAAGTCTCAAATCTGCAATCCACTAACAAAATAATAAACGACGTTCTTTGGACAGTGTATAAGCTTCTTTTGGCTTCATTAACCTTTGTGTTCTGACATTCTCAAACAGTTCGAGTTCTGGGCGCCTGCAAATTTGGGCAAGATATAATCGTGCCTTTACATTATCTTTGCTCTTACCAGGTGTATCCAAAACTGTATGAAATAAATTATCAAAATATTTCTTCTCAATATGCATAACATCCAACATGTGGAGGACCAACAAATCAGACCAATGTGGAAAATCCCAAAAAATTATCCGTTTTATCCAATTGTGTTCTTTCCCAAAGCCAGAAATTTTATGTTGGTTTATTGTGGGTCCAAATGTGATGGGAGGTAATGAAAATACAACTGATTTTAACTCCGTACCTGATATCATTTTAGGAGGTCCATCCCATTTAATTGTACCTTTTCTAAAATGAGATTTTTTCCTCTGAAAAGGATGATCAGTTGGAAGAAATCTGTAATGACAGTCAAAATAACAAGTTTTTTTTTCATGGAAAAGCATAAATGCTTTGTTCTCTCCCATACACTAAGGAAATGATTTCGGTCCACGTGTACTCTAGCCAGATAACATGCCATATGTCGGGAAGTCATTAATTTTCTACATCAATGTTTCTCTTAGTATGAAATTCTGTTTCTAAGAAACATCATATGTATTGACACCAGTACTCCACAATAAATTTAATTCATCAATCAATGGTTTCAAATATACATCAATATTCTTTTTCGGATGTCCTAAGATTAATAAGGTAAAAAAGATATAGGGCTCATTCATCAGCATCCATGGAGGTAAATTGTACGGAGTTATAAAGATAGGCCAACATGAATACTGACTACCATAAGATCCAAACGGACAGAAACCATCAGTGGAAAGACCCAGTCACACGTTTCGATATTCTAAAGCAAATGAAGGATGCACTCTATCAAAATGTTTCCATGAATCACCATCGGCTGGATGATTCAAGCTTTTACTGGTTGAAATATTCATTTTGTGTCATGACATCATTGTCGTTGTATTCTTAGACATTAATAAACGCTGCAGTCTGGATGTAAGCGGAAAATATCTCAACTATTTTACAGGAATCAAGCCAGACTTCCCATGTTGAGCTTCTTTATACCTCAGTTGTCCACATGTGGGACAACTATCCAATGACTCGTTTTCACCAGGATATAAAATGAAATCATTTGAACATGCATGAATCTTCTAACAACTAAGTCCCAAATTCTGAACCAGCCTCTTACTCTCATAGTAATTTGCAGGAAAAACATTTCCTTCAGGTAACAGTGTTTTAATGAAAGAAAATATCTGATCAAAATAGTTGTTTGACATTCCATTATCTGATTTGATAGCCATAAATTTTGCAACTGCTTCTAACTTGCTTATCTTCCAACCAGGATATAATGCATCCTCAGCAGACCTCAGCAACTCATAAAATTCAGATGGTGCCAACTCAGGAGTTGAATCAATATCATCCTGATTTTCGGTATGTTGAACAGATGGACCTGTAACACCAGGTACTAAATTTTGAAACTAAGATAGATCCGGAATCAAGTTAGTATCACCTTCTCTGGAAATGTGTTCACCGTGTTGATACCAAAAAACATAATCCGGTTTAAAACCAAAACACAAGAGATGTCCCCCAACTTTATCAAATGTGTCAAACGTTCTCAGTGCACATTTTTTACAAGGACATTTTATTGTGCCTTCTGAAACAAATTCTGGATTTGATGATGCAAATGATAAGAAAGTCTCTACACCCTCAATATATATAGGATTTAAACTAGAACCATTTGGATTTCTACGTTGATTTATCCATACGCGGTCTTCTAATAATGATTGTTGCTGACTTCGTTGTTCCATATTTTTCTACAGAACATTAAAACATTACTGGTTTTGAATAATTTGATATTATAAAAATTCCCAAAAAGAGAAGATATTAGAACTACTTCTTAATAATTACCACTATTTACAAGTGACACAATTTTTAGTGAAATTACTGCTAATTAATGCTAATTATTGGTAATTATCGGTAATTTTTACTAATTATTGGTAATTATCGGTAATTATTACTAATTATTGGTAATTACTGATAATTATTCACAACATGATTTGATCTATTCTTAACATGTTCAAATCTTAAAGGGTCTTTAATATTTAGGTCATGCTCAATAAAAATTTTTCATCAGCTATGAACAATGTTAACTTAGAAAAATCCCCAAAAAGAGAAGATATTAGAACTACTTCTTAATAATTACCACTACTTACGAGCGACACAATTTTTAGTGAAATTACTACTAATTACTACTAATTATTGGTAATTATCGTTAATTATTACTAATTATTGGTAATTACTGATAATTATTCGAAACATGATTTGATCTATTCTTAACATGTTCATATCTTAAAGGGTCGTTAATATTTAGGTCATGCTCAATAAAAGTTTGTGTCATCCGTGTACAATGTAAACTCTATAATTGTCCTTGCTTGGTTGATCACCTCGCAAGTAGCATTGCAATAAGACGGCCCAAGTCATGTCATTCACGTCTCTAAGAATCATCTCTCATTACCGTTTACACAGATCATTTTCCTTAAAAATTTAATCCCTTAAATTTTCAAGGAACAATAGTATGTAAAGGGTCATGTGATATGATTCTTATAGATGAGAAATACATGACTTGGATCGTCTTATTGCAATGCTACTTATGAGGTGATCAACCAAGCAAGGACAATTATAGAGTTTACATTTGACACAGCTGACGAAAATTTTTATTGAACATGACCTAAATATTAATATTATTTTTTCATAAATATTAATCATATAATAATAACATATGTTACTAATTATATACTAATTATGTTACTAGTTAGTAATGGGAAGATATGCAGAGACCAGGTGATTAACCACCCATTCAATGGAAAAGCAAACGTGATTGACCACTCATTCACCTCAATTCTCTTTTCATCTATGTGTTAACACTTGACAGGAAACTTCTATCTCCACATGTAATATTCACATTCACTGGCAGATTGATTTTGACAGTGAATGAAAATATTACATGTAGAGACAAAAGTTTCCTGTCAAGCGTCAACACATAGAAGAAAAGAGAATTGAGGTGGGTGAGTGGTCAATCACGTTTTATTTTAATCACTTGCTAATTCTTTTAATCACTTTTTAATTATTTTAATCACTTTCTAATTATTTTAATCACTTGATAATTATTTTAATCACTTGCTAATTATTTTAATCACTTGCTAATTATTTTAATCACTTGATAATTATTTTAATCACTTGCTAATTATTTTAATCACTTGCTAATTATTTTAATCACTTACTAATTATTTTAATCACTTGCTAATTATTTTAATCATTTGAATTAAATCACTTTTTATTTTAATTCCTAATTATTTGAATTAAATAACTATTTATTTTATTTGATAATTATTTTAATTATTTGCTAATGATTTTAATTAATTATTTGAATTAAATCGCTATTTATTTTAATTATTTGCTAATTATTTGAATAAATCTAATTAAATCGCTATTTATTTTAATTGCTAATTATTTTAATTATTTGCTAATTATTTTAATTATTTTCTAATTATTTTAATTATTTTCTAATTATTTTAATTATTTGAATTAAATTTCTAATTATTTTAATTATTTTCTAATTATTTGAATAAATCTAATTATTTGAATAAATCTAATTATTTTAATTATTTGAAAATTATTTTAATTATTTGCAAATTATTTTAATTATTTGAAAATTTCTAATTAAATCTAATTATTACCAAATAAATATCCCCTGGGAGTGTCAAACCAAGAGTGCAGCAAGGCCCGTTGTCGTGTACCAGGATACCCCGGGTCAAGCCCGAAACTCCTTATCAGAGTTTTCACTCCAAGGTACATATGTGCCAGAGCCACCTCTACTTGTTCGTATCCAGACAAGGATTTATTTGATTGATAAACCAAAAACTATACTTAACTACTAATTATATTGAATTAATTATGACTAATTATTACTAATTATTTATAATTATTTATAACAATATCATTTTATTAATAAAACTAAATATAAATAACAAATTAATTTAAATATAATTTAATTAGAACAAAAATTAAAATTATTATAAAAAAATGAAATAAATATAAAATTAAATAAAACATAAATACCTTTGAAATCTTAAAGCTATGGACCCCTTTGATTGCCTTCCGACGGTCTTGCAAAAAGAATCCAAAAAAAATTTGCTTAAAACTAAAGCTTCAAGGAGAAGAGAGGAGAAGAAGAAGATTTAAATGTTTTAAAAACTGAAACGGTTGGGGGTATATATAGGTTAACTTATTTGCGATGGGATTATTTGCGACGGGTTACCCGTCACAAATACTGATATTTGCAATGGGTCCCGTCGCAAATAATCGTCGCCCGCATTAATTATGGTTGGCGTTTAAAAAGGCTTTTGCGACGGGAACCGTCGCAAATACTTACATGCCGAAATAACTTTAGCGACGGGAGGAGTTCCCGTCGCAAATACCCTGACGCGGTAAATACTATTTGTGACGGGTAAATCCTATGTCGCTATTGTTTACTTATTTACGATGGTCCCTTCACAATTACTATTTGCAACGGGTAAAGCCGCCCGCCGCTAATGTTATGTCTATCGATAAGTATTTGCGACGGACAGTCGCAAATACCCTCATCCGTGAAAAGGTTATTGCGATGGGCCCGTCGCAAATACTTATAAACCGACATAACATTAGCGGCGTGCGGCTTTACTCGTCGCAAATAGTATTTACCGCAGTAGGGTATTTGTGACGGGGAGTAGCCACCCGTCGCAAGTACTTTTCCCACGTTTTGGCGCGAAATCCACGCCAAACCTATTGCGACGGGCACATTTTCCCCATCACAAATGATCAGTTATTTGCGACGGGAATATATTCCCATCGAAAATAAGCCTTTCGTCGGACCTGTTGCGACGGGAATCTGTCTCGTCGCAAATAACCCGTCGCAATAAACCCTTTTTCCCGTAGTGTCATAATCATAAGCTCTTTAACCAGGAATATTCTACTAGTCGAATATTCCTCTGGATAATTAATTTACATAGTCATAATGAGGAAAGTGCATACACCGGACTATGTCAAGGCCTCGTTCCAAGACCTAGGGGCTAACTGTAACCGGACCCCAACCCAGAGAGCCTCTATAACCGGACTCCATCTCGGAGAGCCTCTGTAATCGGACTCCAACCCGGAGGGTCTACTGTAACCAGCCCCCAACCCGAAGGGATTGCTTTTACTGATCCCCACCCTGGAACATACTAGTTCTAATGCATTACTCATATCTCTAAATCAAATTCCACATACCACTTTTATTTATTAAGCCACTTATCATTTCAAGTACACATATTACTTGGTTTTCTCATTTCACATTATTCAAAGTGTCCCACACCACTTTGAATAATTAAATGCTTATTTCATAAATTATAATGACTCTATAATTCCTCCATAGTAATAAACTTTTAATGAATTAAAGTATGTGTTCATTATTCATGCTCAATTCATGCACGGATTAATGGAGTTGGAAATGGACTAAATCATAATATGCCAGTTGTTATCTAGACAGCAAGTTTCTCAATGATACGCACAAACTTGTATCCATTCATTACACATGTGATGATAATTTAAAACACAAGTAATGAATTAATTAGGTTACCACATAAAATGATAGTTTCTAAAACAATTTTGACCAACTACTTAATTAAATTTCCTTCTGGGTGCATAATAAGTAAAATGGTGAACCCGACATTCCATGTCTGGTGTTAAATTCAAATTTTCTCATACATTTATTATAAGTAAGATTTTGTTTAACACATTAGATATTACGTCTTGAAAGTATGAGACTCAACCATAACCTTTATCATTTAATATAAATAGTGGAGAGTAACCCATATATGTGAATATGAAGTTGCAAGCCTCCAATATTTATACTCATGAACTAAGAACATCGAAAGAAAAGTATTTAAAATAACTACACTTAGGGTTTCATGTTGTGTAAAACATTCATTCAACAAGGTGTGCATAAGAAGTAGTGTTTAGTTAAAGCCAAATATATTTGAAACACCTATTCTATAGTTTCCTTGGAAATTTTTAAATACAATTTGGAATCAAAGTTGGAATATATATACACGCGTACACATATACCCGATTATACATTATGAGTAAGGTTCTCATACTAAGTTAATTTCACACCTGTAAATTTATCAAAACGCATGGATTAGTCACAGGAGTACAATTATTGAATTTTTTTTTAACCGCATTTATATAATATATATATATATATATATATTTGAACTTACATGATCGGGTATAGAATTTTTCCTACGCAATATGACTCCATTCATTTTAGTTCCTCATTAACTTTAAAACCCAAACTTAAAAATCCTTAATCTGGGCATATGGAGTTTATGCAAATCTATGGGATGTGTATATTATACTTATATATTTATATACACATATGTTTATATGGAACCGATTATGTGTTTAAGGTATAAAGTAAATTTTCATAGGGTGTCCGTACTTAGGGGCTATTAATACCCTGTAACTCATTATCTTGCAACTCTTAATTGAAAAAAAAAGAAATAACCTCAAATCGTAAGATAATGTATATTTATATTACAATATTATATATATATATATATATACAACTCAAAATACAACAAGCAAGACAAATATTAATCCCACTACCTTAGCTCAAGGAGGAGGAGGAGGAGGAGCTCAAGAAGGCACTAGAAATCCTGGAGGAGACCTAATGGGGTATGCTGGAAGTTGAGAGTGAAGGACTGAGAGGTTTGGGATGTCCCGAGTGTGTTTTTTTATAACCCATACTTAATAATTTAATGAAAGTGTATGGAATCCGAGGCCCAAGTGGCCTTAAAAAAACTAAGAGTCAGCTCTTGTGGAATCTGCGTGAAGGAGGGAGACCAGCGGCTGTCACGGGAGAAGAAAAATGGTGAAATATATGGTGTAGGGTTACTGGTTCAGGGCACGCTGTAGGGAAGAAGACAGCGCTGTGGGTGGGAAAACCGGGAGAAATTTCGATGGCCAGGATCATATCTGGCTTGGATTCAAGGGTCGGGATGCGTCCGTGGTTTATAAAGGTAAAGGACGGCTCAGATTAAATCTGATTTTGATCGGACGGCACGAGATCAATGCAGAGTTTTAAAAACCTCAAATGTCCACGATTAGATTGTGCCAGATTGAACAGACCACAAAAACTTGGTGGTGCTCCGTGGTTGTTGAAGGTCGAATGTGGGATCGGGATCAATGGACCATATCGTATGATACGTGATCCAATGGTCCAGATCTCATTTTGCCCGAAAAAATGCATCCCACATCAAAACGGGGAGGCACGCATGGCTTCCTTATAAGCCTAAGCCTCTGAATCATCATCCATAAATCACACAACATACACACAGGGGGCCTTAAAAATGGGCTCCCGCTCCCCTGCAGGCCTCGGCCTACCCATGTCCACTACGGCCTTGTGCCCGTGCTACACACTCATGCTCTCTTACTCCCATCTTCCTGTGCGCCCCTCAGGGAACCATTTCCCGAGCTTGGGCTGGCCTAGACTTGGGTTGAGGGCTAGGCTCAGCCACCTAGTGTGAGCTACCTCCCTTGGCCTAGCTATAAAGGGTTGGCCCTAGCAGGCCCAAATATTTTTAATAAAATATAACCCAAAAAATAAGTCTTAAGGTAAAATAATTCTATATAGTAATTTTCCATTTTTAAGCTTGACTTTTATTTAATCTTAAAAAGGGTTAACGAATACCTAATTATACCTTGTCTAATAATATTACTAAAATTATTTATAAACACTAAATATTTAACATTCAAGGTTTTAAATTGAAACTCAGTATATCCACATAAAATTTTTTGTAGTTATAACTTATTTAATTAAGAACATAGCCTAATTAAAATAAATTAAACATAGTTTGAAACACCATTTAAGAAATGAAAATCTTTACTTTGTATTTGGAATATTTGCAAAATGTTTTGAATTCCTTATTACATTTCAAATCCCAAAGTGTAATTCAAAATATTTAAATTTCACGATTAGGAGTAGTTTTATAATTTTTCATTACTTCACCTAATTATTTGTGGAACTCGTGTTAATTCTCCAACAAGGCCAATGGCTATATTTTTATCCATTGGAGTTCCATGGTTTCCCAAGGAAACGGTCACATTAGTGTCTTATAAACCCAAGCCTTTGGGTGTCTTAAAACTCAAGTCGATTGAAGAAGATGGTTCACGTCATACCATTAGTGCTTAGTGTGGCCACGGTGGCTTCGTCCCTTTTTATGTTCATTATGACAAATTCTAAGGACCCATATTATTTTCTTGGAATTCTCGTTGTTTTAAGTTGTCTCCCTGTAATTCTGATAGGGTTATTAATAGGTATTTTTGGTTAGCATGATTACTCTTTTGATATCTATGTATTGTAAAGGCTATGGTGTTTTTATTTAAATGAAAATTCTTGTATCCATTTGTGTGTTTTACTCGGTTTCATTCTAATATAAATTAAAACCATATTATTACCTTCTCATGAGAAACAAGTTTTGTTCAGTTATTCAAAAAAAAGTAATCATAACTTATCAATACATGAGGTTCACGTTTTGGGGTGTTACATAAACAATATAATAATATAGGATAAACCTAAAAGTACATGTTACACCAACAAATAAATAGTATAAAAAATAACCTTTGGGATTTTAGCATCAACAAATAATGACTTTTTCCGAGTTAATCGCCTACCACATTATTCTCTTATAAACATTAATAAAAATAAATCAATATATGAATTTAATTGTAAATATGTATTTAAATTTGACTACAATCGTTTTACCACCAACATAGATGGACCAAAAGATATTTTTTTCATAAAAATTCTATAAACTCTAAGGGGTCTCTAGCATAACTTTATAGAACATTAATCATGTATACAACTCATTATATAGTAAATCAATATTAAATGTATGGAAACTTATATATAACCAATATTAAATAAATTATGAAATTAAAGTGACATTACCAAAAATGATCTTAATTTTCTTACAATACTTTGGGTTCATAATATTCCCTAACAATATAAATTTTTTTATCATTATATTCCTAACTAGGATCATAACATACAAGCAAATTATATAAATCAATATCATCTCCACCATCAAAAAAAATATTCTAGTGTTTTTCTAAGAACAACATGATAATGAGGATTTAATGACTTTTTTACATATAACACTTATCTTGCATGAGACACCAATATGTAAGGTTCATCATTTTTAAGATAATGTTTTGTGTCCACTACTGTAAAACTATATTTGTCAACATGCATTCATTGTTAATTCAACATATCAAACCACTCATATTTCAACATAACTACTCAACATTAAGATTAATAATCTAATATAGTCATTTTCTACATGACACCATATTTTTATACATTAATTGAAAATGTTTTCCTAAACGTTTTATAGCATAACAGTTTTTTTCAGTGCTTAACATAAAACTATCATTTTTATTTGTTGTGTTTATTGAATGACTATTAACAATGAACTTGTATATGTTGATAAAAATTGATTTACACTCACATACCATTATATTAGGACTGAATGAATGTGCTTTAATCTCATGATATTTCACACTATTTGGTAAACTCTCAAACTAGTATATATTAACGTTTCATTAATATTTGTAATCAATTTCATAACCTAAAAAGATAACAAATTTATAAAATTATGTGATATTTGAACCATATAGGAAACTTCTAGTTATGAAACTTCTCTCTCCTTTTAGGAGGTAAAGAACAATGTGTTCTATTTATATTTTCCTTAAACTTTTTATAACATTATATAATAATACATTAGTAATAGAATTTATCACACAATAAATTTAAAGTAAAAAATGAATTGATCATCTTACTTAATGTATTCATCCATGACATTGGAATTAAATAGAACAGTATGATATTCCATCCCCCTCTCCTTAAGGCTAAAATTAGTTGATGTACATATACTCATAACACCCCTTGGGGGTTGTGGAAGTGATAAAAATGTTGTCTTAATTATACTATAATTCTCATATTTTTTTTAATGATCTATTATACCTCGTATCAACATTATTTAAATGCATAGAACAAAAATACATGTACTTCTAGGCCAAATAACCTTTAATAATGGATCTTTTAGGATAGTTCTTATTTATAACATAAGAATTCGTGTTTCATATCATTATTTCTATGGGATATATCCACTTGTGATAAATGGGACCCCCAAGAAGAACTTATATTGGAAGGTGTACAATTAGATTAACATGCATGTAAATATAGATGATAGGAATAATTTTTCTAATTCAAAAATAATGATCAATTCATCTCCTTGAATTTTATTTGCATCAATTTTGGTGAATATTTTAGAATATATATCTCTATATAAGTTACAAAAAATTAATAAGAGTGACCCTTATAATATTTTTTAGAACTTTTCAAATAATTATTAGTAGTAACTTGTGTAACATGATGTGATAGTAATGCAATTTTAGTGATTTCAACTTTAACCCTCTTGTACTCACTTGTTTGGACATGTTACTTGAATAACCATATAGAAATTTGAGAGTATCTAAAACATTCATAAAGTGTTCTCTATACATTTTTCATCATCTAACATGCATGATTAATTGAACACTTGTGTGTACTGATTAATATGCAATAAAGTTGTTTCTTAAAACCCTAGTCCTGCAAGTCTTGATTAAATCTTAAGTTATCCTTTATCTTCCCATTGATATTTAGAATTAATGAAGGTAAGAATTCACATAAATTTTTTTCAATGTGCAATGCATCTAAAAAATATCGTAATATATTTGAGGACCAATAAATTAATTGAAAGAATATAATTTTCCCTCTAATTATTGTAGATATATTTATATGTATTTTATATCTTTCTCATAGGAGGTACCCCTTACAAAAAAATCCTTCAAGTTCTTCTAAGAATTCACCACCTGACAAGAATAAAAGAAATTTCTCTTTCTCAACAATACTATCAAATTCGTATCGATTAATTATATATGGATGTCATATCAAAAGGAAATGATGATATCCCATGAAATTAAAACTTTATCAATGTTTCATTCTTATTGATTTTTTATTTTTTACAAGAATTGTAAAAACTATTTTCCCCTTCATTCTCTAACTTTTCATCATTCCAAAGGTGAGAAAATCATTTATATTCCACATAAGATAAACATTTATTTAAATGATTCCTTCCTTGAAGAATCATACATAGGCACACTCATGGTCTAGAAATGATTCAACTATATTACTATTGGTTGCAGATAAACATCTATATCATTCTAAAGATCATTTGACCTAGTAATAAATATAGTTATAAAATCATATGGAATCTTCATACACATCCAAGGAAGAATATTATATATATGAACAAATATGGGCCAAGTGTTGTGTATTGTATAAGTCTATTCAAAAGGATTGAACCCATCACATGGTAACCTCAATCTAAAATTAAATATCTTGGAAAAGAATAAAGCTGACATTTCATAAAATCCTATAATTTTAATACATCTATTGGGTGAACCAAATTCTCCCTGTTTTCATTTCTTTTTTCATTTCATCTCACATCTTCTACCATTTTTCTGATATATATATTCATTATAGCCCTTATGTCAAAGGAAAGTGTCCCATAACCTTCTTGGGAACTCAAGAAAGCATTTTTTCATTATTTATCCTCTATATATATATACCTCATTGTTTATAGTCATTTAATAATGAATTATCATTATAATATATCAAAAAATCATTAGAGAATACATGTATTCTATTATAATAAAATCTTAGCTGGTTAATTAAATTCAATGCCTCGTAATCAATTTTTTGAATGTTTGCACCATTAGGAAGCAATGCTTTCATAAATTCAATCTAGTGATCAATCCTACTATTATTAAATCCATACATCATTTTCCCATGAAATAAGAACATCATGAATTCAAATTTTTTCATCTTAACACAACCAAGATATATTTATGTCTTATCATACTCAATCACCTTTTAAAATTTATCAATATCATCATTCTAATTATTTGAGACTAAAATTTACATTGAATTTTCATTAATTACTTATAATTTTTTCATGGGTATATACTCAAGTTGGTAAAGAAAGGGAAACCAATCAAATATCATATATTCCACGCTAGGTCTGTCAATATTTTCTGGTTGAAATATTTCTTTATCACAGTGTCATACCTCATAATTAGTTTGAAATTTGACTCTAGTAATATTATAACTTACTTCTTCATGAGTTAAACATGGTTCGCCGACATAATTATGATAATGGAATCGAATAAGACCACCCTCTGATGCATTGCAAAACATGAAATCCAAAAATATTTCAAGCTGATTCTAAAACTCATTTGACACTCGATTAAGAGCATACATCTAACTTCTATCCATAATTATTTCAAGAATTTAATATTGCATACAATAAAATAACTCTTAATAATTCAAATAAATTTATTGAAAAATTAATATTCATATTAAAAAATTATAAAATTACAATAGTATAATTTATAAAAGTAAAAATTATAATAGTATAAAACTATAAAACTATTGATAAAGTAATAAAATCATAAAAATATATATAATATATAAATAAGTATATATTTTTCATAAAGTTATATAAATTTTATGATGTGCGTGAATTTATAAAAGTATATATAAAAGTATAAAAGTGTATATATTTTATAAAACTAAATAGAATTTGAAAAATTATATAGTTGTATAAAATTATAAAAGTATAAAAACATAATATATAAAATTAAAATATCTGAGAGTATAAAATAATAATACCTTATAAGTGTATAAAACTATAAAGGTATAAAAATTTATAAACATATAAAATTATATAAGTATAAATAAATAATATAAGTTTAAATATAAATCATGTTTGTATAATATGATATACTATGAAATTTATAAAATTATATAAATCTATAAATGTATGAAACTATAAAACTATAAATAATTAATAAAGGTTTATATATAAATTATATAATCATAATATGATATATTATAAAATTTGTAAAATAGTATAAATCTATAAATGTATGAAATTATAAAATTAAAAATAATTAATAAAATTTTATATATAAATTAATATAATATAAAACTAACAAAGGTATATATATATATCAAAACATATACAACTATAAAAATATAAATGTTTACAAAAAGGTTACATATAAATTATATAGGTATAATATGATACCCTTTATAATTTTTAAATGTATATATAAGTATGAATGTATATATATATATACAAGTATAAAAATAACATAGTACACTTATAAAAATTTAGAAATTTATATCAATTAGTATTTATAAATTTATAAAATCAATGATAGATATTAAAAAATCGAATGAAAACCATAATTAAAATCCTAAAATAACACTTCTTTGTAATCACCCAAGATTTTTAAAGGATATTTGTTTCCTAATAAAATGTGTGTTGTATTATATTATATTATACATATAAAAAATATAGAGGAACCAAAAAAAATTTATCTCACTGATAAAGATCATTACATTAGTCATCTACAAAACCAATTAAAATTCCAAAAATTACGATTGGACCAAAAAATATAAAATAGAAAAGTTAGAATAGGAAAATATAGATCACCCCAATCTATTAGGATTGTCTCCCCGTATATAACACTTTATAAATGAAATAAAATATTAGTAAATCAATCAATATATTATAAAATGAAAATGTAACCTTAAGAGGAATTGTAGTGAATATTGAGTGAAAGAATAAAGTGGTATTTATAGGGTATAAAGGGAAATGTGACCATTGGGATTTGACTGTTATATGACCACTGGTCAAATATGATCATTAGTCAATATAATTGTTCATCAATTTGACAATTGGGAACTATACCCATTGGTAATAATTTTACCATTGTAATTAGTGCTTGTATGTAGTAATAACAAAGTATAATTGATGCAGAAAGGAGAAATGATGGCCTTAACCAGTAGATTTGTATCGTTTGAAGCTCATTTGTCAGAAAATGGGAGGGAGGTAGAATCACTGGGGTTCACCCTTGACCAAGACCAATTAGAGCTTCAACAAGTGAGGATTTAATAAAATTTCTTATGGGATAAGTTCAAGTTAGTGGAGATTACCACTCAGTCAATGTTAGCTAATCCACCCCATGAAACTACCACCATCATACACCTTACCCTTAGGGAATACATAGGTATAATAAGGGGTTTTGTGTCCCAACCTTAGCCGCTTAAAGTGTAATTTACTTTTTAAAAATAAAATTTTTATTCCATCAACCCCATTTTCAGACTAATTTTTCTTAATAAAATATATGTTTAAGTAAGATGAATTTGAAAAATTGATTTTTGGACATAAATAAAACATAACTATATTTTTTAGAAAATATATACTCCTTTATAATAAACTCGGGTATTCTAAATAATATTTTTTTCATGAAATATTCTTTTAAAATAATCTTATTTAAATAAAAATTATAAAATAATTTTATAATGTCCTAAGAAATTTCTATAAGTGTCATAAATTTTATTGTCTTAAAAACTACTATTTTTTCAATAAATAAATATGATTATATTTTAATGTTATAATTATCATATTTATAGAATTATTTTTTATAAAATAAATATTATATTTGAAATCAAAATTTTGAAATTAGGTTATGGTCATTTTTTGAGAATTTTCTAAAATACTTTATTTTTTAGTGAATAGTAAAAAAACAATTTTAGGTTTTCGATATGTTTTATGACTTCATATTTATGTCATAATGATTTAATAATTAATTAACCAAAATAATCGGCCTAAAATGTGTTATTTTATTAATATTAAGTATTTTAATATCAATTTCCAAACCTTTAAGTGAATTTCCAAAGTCTAAAATGGAAATTTTGATTTTAAAAACCTTACTTGTTGGAAGTTTTAATTTTCCATGTCCAAAGTAGTATTAAAAAATGGTGTTTGAATATTATGGATTAAAATATCATAAAATTTTACTCAAATGTCTACAACCATGATCAAAAACCATGGGTAATCCAGTGGTTTTTCATTTTCCACAACCAAGATTTCCAATACCTATATTTGGAAATTATTAAACAATTCCTCCACCTATGCTATAACTACTCACCCATTTCACCCTTCCCATTCACTCAAAATCCATCCTCCATGAATATCTGGTCATTTTTCCTCTAAAATAGTCCCTAAAAGGTATCATTAATCCCCAAAGGTTCCATCCTCAAGATTTAAGAGTAACTCTTCAAAGTAAGGGAATTCTCATCATCTTCTTTTCCATTCAAGTCAGTTATTTTTGTGTATGTCTTCTAAAGTGTATGTTACTTTCTTTTATTATCATTTTTATCATACAATTACTACTAAATAATGTTTTATCAATGGGATACCTTCATTTTCCCTCGTTTTACTTTTTTCTAAATCTGCTTTTTATACCTATCATCCTGCCAAATTAACTTCTCGAATTTCTCTCTTTTACATAAGAAATTATTATATTTTGAATACCCAAACCATTTCTTTATCCATGGGTATTCAACTATATATTGATATGATTTATTGATTCAGGTATTTATATATATGAAACTCACATTCAATTTTTTTGGGCTAAAAATTATGTTACATACTCAATGCTTTTATATAAAATTCACACTTTATCCTCCTTAGGTTATTGACAAAATGATTTATTATGATCAATGTGAATTAGGTAAAATTAAGACATGTGAAGGTTTTTCCCTGATATCACTCCAATGTATTAGGTAAAGAATTTAATCTCTATATATTACATGTTTTATGATACCTTGGTGAATAACCTTGGTAATTTTCATTTATGACACCTTGGTGATAAACCTTAGTGATATGATTATGAATGTCTCATTTAAATGTTATAGCCGCATTTCTATCTTATGACTCGTGTTCTTTTTATTATGATATGCCTCGTGTTCTCTTTATCATGTTATATTTTCATGCCTCATGTTCTTATTGATATAACTCATGATCAGATGTTAAATGTCTCCCTTGTTTATTCCCTTACTAGGCCCATGCTCACCCCTTTCCTTATATTTATGTCCCTAGGTTATGAGATAAAGTAAAAGTAACTTAGGGTGAAACCGGGACGAAAACTTTCACATGGATTGGAATATTTTTTTATGTTTCTTTTATTATATTCCTAATTTCCAAGAAACTAAACTTTAGAATATTTTGTATTTTGTTCCATGTAATGAAAATTTTGTGTAATAAAAAGGCAGGATGTCATAGTTGGTATCAAAGGACGGTTTTTTTATTTTTGTAAATTAAAACTTGAAAAATTTAGTAATAATACTAGGGATAGTTCTAAATATAGGGAAGCTTCCTAGAATTTTGGTGAAGTATTAATCGAGTGATTTCCAAACAGTGAAATCCCTATCTAGATACTACAAGTGGATGTGGATCTGGCATAGATGTATCTATGGGAAACAACCAAAAAACACCATATTGATCTAGACTCAATCAGGAAATAGTGAACAATAATGGGCATTTCTACATGCCTAGTTTGACATTCTTGAGGGATCTGTTTAGTTAATCACAAGCTTTTTATGAACTGTTATGAAGGATATATAGAAAATGTAATTGTTATTAGAGGAAGTTAATGAATAACATATTTAAGTATGATGTTTTAAAACATAAACTCCCTTTATAATTATAAGATTACTAAAAGTAACACATTTTTAACTAAGGTCTTATTCTATTATAAAAAATGTTAGGAAATAGGAGGAACTACATAAATGATGAGTGCAACAGATGATACACTAATATCTTTCCTAACATGATGGAAGATGGAATGGAAAACTTAATTAGGATGATGAATCAACTATCCCAAGTTATGAATAATAACGTGAATCAAGTTGATCAACTATATTTACCTCTAAGGGAACAACTTTTCATTGATTCATTCATGCAACAATGATCACCTTATTATAGTGTATCTACCGACCCATTGATTGAAGAGAAATGTATTACCTCTATAGAAAAGATCTTTTTTGTAATCATCTATTCAGAGTGAGATAAATTTACACCAGCAGTATACCTCTTAGAATTAAAAGCTAATTAATGGTGGAAACTGATTAAATACATGAATCCAAGAAGGGAGATTGATGCAATGGAGTGGGAAGAGTTCAGGATAATATTTTTCAAAAAATATTTTCCCAATTTGATTATTAAAAAAATAGATAAGGAATTAATAAAGCTTAAGTTTAAGGGAAATAAATTAGTGGGGAGCTATGAAATTAACTTTATAATACTTTATTGATACACCTCTATCTTTTTTATGGATCCTAAGGGAAATGTTGATAGATTCTTCAGTAGACTGAGACCCCATATGTGGAGGGATTTAGAAAATTGAGACAATGAAATCTATGAGGAGGCAGTGTGGAGTGTTATAAAGGTTGAATTGGATTTTGGAGAGATGAAGTGGTCACATAGTTTGAATGAAAAGAAGAGAGCAATGGAGCCAAACTCAGGGATAATTTTGATAATAGAAAAGGGGGAAAGAAATTGAAACTTTCCATGTGAAAAAAATGTGGTAAGAGGAATTTGAGGAACTACTATATTTAGAGTGTAAAGTGATACAAATGCATAAGAGATGGTTATATATCTTATAACTATCATGGTGAAGTGAAGCCTCAACTTTTTAACAATAACGATAAAGAGACAATGATGTTGGACTAGCTATAAGTTTAGTGCTTCAAGTGAGGATAGCTTGGGCACTTTTCCAATCAATGTCCAAATCAGAAGATAATGGATGGAAACTACCATGAACCTTAGAAAACACCAAGAGAGAAAGGTCGGGAATTTTCAATCACGATGGCTGAAATAGAGTCTCCAAATGATGTGGTGGTAAGTACACTCGTTGTTCTCTAAAATCTAGAAATCACTTTGTTTGATTTTGGTTCTATTCATTCATTTATTTCATCCAAGTTTTTAAAGAATATATAATCAATCCCTAAGATTCTATAAGTATAGTTATTATTCAAAACTTTTAGAGGTATTATCTTAGAATCAACAATGTATAGAAACTCTAGTATTAACTTTGGCGAGTACAATATCATCAAAAATCTATGAGTAATTTCCATGATGGAATTCAACATTATGCTAGGTATAGATTGGATCTCAAATTATAATTCTAAGATCAACTATAGAAGCAATGAAATTTTATTAGTATTGAATGGAGAACCTACATTTATTTTCAAAGGATAGAAATCTAGACCTGAGATTTATCTATAATAACCCCTCATAACCTTATTTATATAGATGATTGATGAATAGGGAGAAGGAAATGAATGTATAAGGATAGAAAATTTCCCCACCATTCAAGAATAACTTGAATTATTTCCTAAATAGTTACTTATACCTCCCCTGGAAAGAGAGGTAGAGTTCTCCATTGAACTCAAACATGGCTCCAAGATGATATCAAATACCCTATATAGAATGAAAATTTTGTATTAATAGGAATTAAAGAAAAAAACATGATCTTTTGGAGAAGGGATTGATCTGACCAAGTGTGTCTCCTTAGGGGGAACCTATTCTATTTATAAATAAGAATGATGGATCAATATGGATATGAATTGATTATAGAGAACTTAACAGGATCACAGTGAAGAAAAAATACCATCTACCAATGATTAATGATTTATTTGATCAGCTTCATGGGGCTCAATTATTCTCCAAGATTGATCTCTAGTCAGGGTATCATCAATTAATGGTGAAGAAAGAAGATATTCTAAAGAATTATTTCCAAAAAAGATATGGGAATTATGAGTTTTTTTATTCCCTATATCTTGACTAATTCTCTTACCATATTTATAGATTTTATGGATGTAGTATTTAAGGACTACCTTGATAAATTTGTGGTATTTTTTATTAATTATATTCTTATATATTCCAAAATTCATGAGGAGTATGATAATTATCTAAGTGTTATATTGAAAACTATGAGGAAGGAGAATCTATTTGGAAAATTCATAAAATTTTAATTATAGTTAAAAAAAGTTTAATTTTTAAGGAACATTGTAGTCAATGAAGGAATATCAGTTGAACCTGTTAAGAAAAAGAATATAGATGAGTGGCCTCATTCTATAAAAGTAACTTTGATTCATAGTTTCCTTGGTTTAGTAGGATATTATAGGAGGTTTTTGAAAAACTTTTCAAAACTTTCTAATCCACTAACTAAGTTAACTTGAAAAGGAACTAAGTTCATCTAGATAAAGGAGTGTGAATAAAGTTTCCAAAAACTGAAGAAGAGATTGGTTATTTCACCTGTGTTAACTCTACCCTCTTTCAAAGAAGGATTTTTTATTTATAGTGATGCATCTCTGAAAGGGATTGGGTGCATCCTTATGATAAATTATAAGGTGATCATTTATGAATCTTAATAGTTAAAGAATCATGAGAGCAATTATCCTAAGCCTGACCTAGAGTTAGCTATAGTAATTTTTCTCTAAAGATATGGTGGCACTATGGGGAGAAATTTGATATATACACAGACCACATAATTTTGAAGTATATATTCATGAAAAAGGAATTTAATATGAGAAAAAGGATATGGTTAGATATTCTTGAAGACTATGAATGTTAAATTCATTATCACCCTAGAATAGAAAACAAGGTCACTAATGCATTAAGTAGGAAAGACCCTATTCTGCTGGAAATGATGAGGATTCAAGGAGATCCGTTTATCAAAGACCTAGTAAGGTTGTACATGGGAATCATAAGGTAAGGGTAATCATCAATCTTATCCCAAATTATTTCTAAACCATCATTACTATAGAATATCAATAAAGTTTAAATATATAATCCTTTGATACAAAATAATATAGAGGCTATTAAGAATGGTAAGTTTTTTGAGTTCAATATTGATCAAGAAGTTGTACTAAAATTTTGTACATAGCTAAGTTTCTCATCTATCCCTGAGATAAAGAAGTAACTGATGGATGAATCTCATATATCTGTATTCTCTATACATCTTGTAAGCACTAAAATGTATAGGGACCTTCATGGTCATTATTGGTGGGATAATATGAAAATTGATATTTCCAACTACACTGTAAGGTTCTTGGTGTGTCAATAAGTAAAGGCGGAGTGAAAACTTCGTAAAGGGGTATTGAAGCCACAACCCATACCAACATAGAAGTGGTACAATTTCACTATGTACTTAATCACTGGTCTCCCAATAACATCCAAATGAAATAATGTGATATGGTTTATAGTGGATTGACTCACCAAGACTTCCCATTTCATCTCTATTTGGGAAGATTTCTCTCTTGACCAACTTTCCAAGATATACTTAAAGGAAGTGGTGAGGCTTCATGTGCCTCCACTTTTAATCATTTTTAACCATTTTCTAAGGTTCACAACTAAATTTTGGAGGATTCTTCAATATGATATGAATATTGAATTGAATTTTAGTATGGCCTATCACCCCTAAAATGATGGCCAATATGAAAGGACTATTCAAACACTTGAGGAAATACTGAGAACATTCTCAATGGAATTTAAAGGTGGGTGGGATAAAAACCTACCATTAGTTGAGTTATCATACAATAACAAAAATCACTCGAGTATTCAAATAGAACCTTATGAAGATCTATATAGGAAGCGGTGTATAACTTCTAATTGTTGGGATGAAGTTGGTGATAGAATGCTACTTGGGACTCATCTTGTATAAGAGATAATAGAAAAGGTTCATACCATCCAACAACATATAAAGGCTGCTCAGAGTTAGAGAAAGATCTATGTTGACAACTGTTAAAGGGAATTGGAGTTTGATGTTAAAGACAAAGTTTTTCTTTGTATATCACCATGGAAAAGATTCATGCGGTTTGGAAAGAAATGGAAGCTTATCCATATGTATATTGGCCCCTTTGAAATCCTTGATCGCATAGGAGAAGTGGCCTATCAGCTATAACTTCCACCAAATATGACTCATGTTCATGATTTATTCCACATATCACTCTCAATGAAATAAATACCTAATCTCTCATATGTACTGAATCCGAAGGTGGTACAACTGGAACATGAACTCTCTTATAAGGAGTGATGGAGGTCTTGGACCGTAGAGACAAAGTTCTATGAAACAAGACAACTCACCTTTTCAAATTGTTTTAAAGGAACCATAAGTATGAGGAGGCAACATGGGAACCATAGTAAATAATAAAATATAAATACCCTCACCTATTCTCAAATGATAATATGATTTGAAATTTCGAGGATGAAATTTCTGAAGGGGGAAGAATGAAACAACCTAGGATTTTTAAATGATATTTGTTTCCTGGTCAAATGTGCATTATATTATATTATATTATACATGTGAAAAATATATAGGAACTAAAAAAACTTGACTCATTAATAAATATTGTTTCATTATTCATCTACAAAACCAATTAAAATGTAAAACATTACAATTGGATAAAAAATATAAAATATAAAACCTAAAATGGGAAAATATGGATCACCCAAATCAATTAAGATAATCACCCCCATAGACAGCACTATAAAAATAAAAATAAATATTAGTAAACCAATCAAAATCTTAGAAAATGAAAATATAAACTTATTAGTAATTTTAGTCAATATTGAATGAAATAATAGAGTATTATTTATAGGATATAAAGGGAAATGTGACTATTGGTATTTAACCTTTATATAATTGTTGGTTAAATATGACCATTGGTCAATTTGAACATTGGGAACTATACCCAATGGTAATAATTTTACCATTATAATTAGTTCTTATAAGTAGTAATGAAAAAGGATAATTGATGCAAAAAATGAGAAATGATGGCCTCAACTCATAGATTCATGCTATTTGAATCCTATTTTTTAGAACATGGGAGGGGGTAGCATCACTGGGGTTTTCCCTTGACCAATCCCAATTCAATCTTCAAGAATTGTGGCTTAAACAAAATCTCATATGGGTAAGTTCAAGTTAGCAGAGATTACTAATTTTTAAATGTTATCCAGGTCACCCCATGAAACTACCACCATCACACACCTTACCCTTAATTCATACGCAGGTGTAATAAGGGGTTACATTTCCTGGCCTTAGTTGTTTAAATTTTAATTTCCTTTGTAAAAATAAAATTTTTACTCAATCAATCCCATTTTGATACTAATGTTGTTTAATAAAATATATGTTTGAGTAAGATGAATTTGAAAAATTGATTTTTGGACACAAATAAAACATAACAATATTTCTTAGAAAATATATACTCTTTTATAATTAACTCAGGTATTATAAATAGTATTTTTTAAAATTAAATAGTCTTTTAAAACACTCTTATTTAAATAAAAATGATAAAATAATTTTATAATGTCCTAAGAAATTTTTATAAGTGTCATAAATTTGATTGTGTCTTAAAAACTGCTATTTTTTCAATAAATAAGAATGTTTATATTTAAAAGTTATAATTATCATATTTGGAGAATTATTTTTTATAAAATAAATATGATATTTGAAATCAAAATGTCGAAATTATCTTATGGTGAATTTTTTATAATTTTCTAAAATAATTTATTTTTCAGCGAATTTTAAAAATACATTTTTGGGTTTTCGGTATTTTTTGTAACTTCGTATTTATTTAATAATGATGTAATAATTAATTAACCATAATCTATGACCTAAATTGTATTATTTTATTAATATTAAGTATTTTAATATCAATTTACAAAGCTATAAGTGACTTTACAAAGTCTAAAATGGAAAATTTGATTTTAAAAACATTACTTTGTGTAAAATTTACTTTTCCATGTCCAAAGAAGTATTAGAAAATGGTGTTCAATTCTTATAGATTAAAATATCATAAAATGTAAATAAAATTTAAAAAATAATTATAAAAAACTATGGGTAATCCAATGGTTTTTCATTTTCCACAACCTGTATTTCCAAGACCTATATTTAGAAATTATTAAACAATTCCTCCACTTTTTCTATAAATATCCACCCATATCACCCTTTCCCTTCACTTAAAATCTATCCTCTATGAAGTTCTAGTGATTTTTCCTCCTAAAGAGTCCCACTAAGGTATCTTTAAGCCCTCAAGGTTCCATCCTCAAAATTTAGGAGCAACTCTTTAAGGTAAGGGAATTATCATCATCTTCTTTTCCATTTAAGTAATTATTTTTTTGTATTTATTTTAAAGGGTATGTTACTTTATTTTCTTGTGATTTTTATCATAATTTTACTGATAAATAATGTTTTATCAATGTGAGACATTTTTTCTCTCTCATTTTATGCTTTTTTAAATCCATATTTTATACTTTTCATACTGTCGAATTTACTTCTCAAATTTCTCTCTTTTACATAATAAATTCTTATATTGTGAATACCAAAACCATTTCTTTATCCATTGGTAATCACCTAGATTTTAATATAATTCATTTATTCAGTGATTTAAATATACGAAACCCAAATTCCATTTTCATGGGTTAAAAAATGTGTTATGGTCAAGCCTTTAAGCACTTACATACTCAATTTTTTTATATGAAACTCGTACTTTATCCTCCTTGGGTTATTGATAAAATGATTTATTATGATAAATGTGAGTTACATGAAATTAAGTCATATTAATGGTGTTACCTGATAGTGCTCCAATGCATTGGGTAAATAATTTAATCTCTAGAGATGACATGTTTTATGATACCTTGGTGAATAACCTCAGTAATTTTCATTCATGACACCTTGGTGATAAACCTTGGTGATATGCTTATAAATGTATCATTTAAATGTTGTATCCACATTTCCATGTAATTAATCATGTTCTTTTTATTATTATATGCCTCATGTTATCTTGATCATGTTATATTGGCATGCCTCATGTTCTTATTGATATACCTCATGACTAGATGTTAAATGTCTCCCTTACTTATTCCCTTACTAGGATCATGCTTACCCCTTTCCTTTGATGTACGTCCCTAGGTTATGATATGTAGTAAAAGTAACTTAGGGTGAAACCATAAATAATCATTTTACATGTATTAGAATAGTGTTTTATGATTTCTTGTATTATGTTCCTAATTTCTAAGAAACTAAACTTTAAAAGATTCTATATTTTGTTCCATGTGATGAAACATTTATGTAAAAAAAGAAAGGATGTCATATTAATTATAGAGAAAATTCATTTTCAAACATAAAAATTTATTATAAAGTTTTTAAACCCTAATTAACAATTATAATATTATAAATATAATTGAAAATATTTAAACACGTCAATAATTATATAACATTGATCTAAAATTTCAAAGAGAAGTTGAAAGTAAGAACCACAATTGATGGTGTTATTAGTCTAAGTAAGGATGGAAAGAGGGTGGTGAATTTCCTTTAAAAACATTTTAGAATTAAAAACTAATTTTGTTCAAATTAAAAGAATAAGAAAAATGAACTAAAATTTAAAGAGTTAAAGCACAATAATGAAAATTAATTAAAAGTGGTTAGTTAAAAGAGATAGCACAAGAATAAGATTTATGAGTGGAAGTAATTAATTAAATAAGTTAACATAACAAAAATAAAATAAATAAAATAGGATAATTTGATAACAAAGTTCAACAATCACTCATGAAATGTGTCTACATCTCTATCCCTAAGGCCTTTGTAGGATTTATACTCCATTGGGTTAATGGTGCTTAAGAAAACTTTTTACAATGTAAATCCCTTTTTTTAATGACCAAACAACAAAACCCAATATACCTTACTTTTTAGTGATTATAGAAATAAACCCATTAACCTTTTAATGGTTTTGGTTAAAAACCAATCCCCTTTCTTTAAGGACCAAGCAAGAAACCAAACCCCTTACTTTAAGGACCAAGAAAAAACCAACCCCTTACTTTAAGGAATAAATAATAACCAACCTCTTACTTTAAGGACCATGAAAGAACCCAAAAAAAAACAAAGAGATATATTTTTCACAAGACCTTTAAATAACACACTCCACTCTCTTTTTACAAATAATAGGAGAATAAATATGAGAGAGGGATTGAAAATTGAAAGAGAGATAGAATAAAATAAGAAAGAACAAATAAATCTCTAGAGATAGAAAAATGGAAATTTAAACTTTTTAAGAGTGAAACATTTCCTTCCAATCACCCTAGTGGTGTATTTATAGCCTATGGGGTCTTTAGTGAGGTTCTTAAGGCTTTTGGGGTCGAACAGAGTTGTTGGGGGTCGAATTAAGACATACAGGGCCCATTCCAAGGGGTAGTTTTTTATACTGTCTCAATGCCACCGGGTAGCCAGTGGGTACCACTAGTAAATTGGTAAAACTAAGATAGATCTGGTGGTCTATCTAGGTACGACAAGCTTTCTGTTAGTACCTCATTGGGTAGCCGGTATCACCTAAATGTGGTGGGATCCATAAATGATATTCTCTCTCCGCTTGTTCTGGTACCTTCATGATAATGTGTCTAGAATATAAACAATTAAATCCATGAAAATAGAATGTTAGAAATACAATTTGGTGTTTGTGATCATTCAAAATCACCTATGAGAGTGAGATGTACAACATTCTCCCCCTTTGTGATGATGAAAAGAACATGATAAATCAATAGTACAAAGATAGGCGTGATGTGTTTTGTATGAATATAATCAAACAAAATTTTAATATTTCATAATGAAATTCACCCAATAATTTTTAATACTTAAAAAATAAATTTAGACATGTAATTAAAGAATTATTTCAAAAATTATTTCATCAAAAATTATATTTCAAAAATTATCCCCCTTTGTGATTATCAAACATCCAAAATCAAAAAACTTTCCAAAATTCAAGTATAACTCAATTTCAAAAATTGTATAATTTTCAAAAGAATAGAAATAATTCAAAATGACTTTGAAAATTATAAACTTTTCCCCCATAATTAATGTTTCTTTGATGATCAAAACTACCTCCACCTTTTATGATATAAAATCATAATTATAAAAATGCTTGAAATCAACATGTTTTTGAAAAAAAATTAAAGAGAATAATCATTCCTTATGTAATATAAACTTCTTACTCAAAATAAGTTTAAAAAATGAATTATATAAATCATGCCTTAGATTAGTCACCTTTTCCCCCATTGTATTAATCATAAAACTCATAAACAAGTAATGAAGGTAATTTATTTAAGATAGTATTTTCTTAGCATAATGATCTTAATAAATCATTCCAAAAGTATATTAAATCATGGTTCTTATGAAATATAAAGCATTCATTATGAAAACATAGATGTTAAAATTTAAATCATAAAACTTAAATGTTGACATGCTTGGATGGGTTAGTGAGAAAAAGATATATTATTCAGAAATTAATCCCCATATATAAATAAAATAGAGAACTTCTAAGAAAAGATATTACTTTTACTTTTAAACAATTTAATTTTGAATGATTTAGAGAATATTTCTTCAATAGATGATTATCTAAATGAATGATTCAAATAATATTTCCAAATTAATTTTATGAATATATTTAAAATAATTTAATTTGAAGATATTTAATGCAAACATTTAGAGATAAATCCATACCTCCCCTTTGTGGATGTTAAAAACAACACAAATCTCATAATATGGATATAGTGATAATATAAAATAGAGATTCAAACCATTTAATATACTTTATCCCTTAAATGATCATTAATATCAAGATTTCCCTCATAGAAAGGTGAAGTGATAATGCACATGAAAAATCAAAGAAGGTAAATTCATTGCATTAAAGGGTTTGAAAAAAAAATATTTCAAGGTAAAACATATATGCTCAAATCTCATAATGATATCAATTGATAAGAACAAATTTGATCCAATATAAAGTATTTCTTAATCCATACTAAATGAATTTAGTGAAAATAAAGAAACCCAATAGAAATAAATATCAAGAATTATGAGAGTGATGTGAAAGTAATTATGATAAATGATTTAAACCAAGAAGTAACATGGAAATTGAAACAATAAAGGATATGGAAGGATGATAGTGATGTTTAAGTGAAAAATAACCAACTCAGGTAAAATTAATAGTGAGTTCAAGTGACCCATGTCAATCATCAATAAAAATGATTAAAAGGGGAATCAAGTAGCCAAAATGAATTTCAATAATTCATAATGAAATTATCAAATCCTATAAAAATTGTTTTAAGATGAAATTATAGTGAAATGAATTGAAATTTCATAAAACAATTCTTATAATAAATAGGCATGCCTTTGATATAATGATTCATTTTATTCCATTCTCCTCTTTTTTAGAAATCAATCATTTTATTCAAATCAAATCTTATGAATAATTGATAATGCATAAGATTCATATGATATAAGAGGAATACATATATAAGTGATTTTTTCAAGAGAATTGACTTTCCAAGGGATTTGAGTTTAAAACATTGAAATAATATAGATTAATTAGAGTGAAGGTAAGTTGAAAGAGGTATAAAATGCATGAAAAACATCCTAAACAGAAGTGTCTAAGAGGGTCTGGAAAATGTCTACCAGTTGGTCAGTGAGATGTATTAACTAGCTAGTGGGCATGAAACAAAACCTAGGTTCTATAAACCACCACTGACTATTCGGTGAGGAAGCACCGAATAGCGGGAGGATTCCTAATGAGCTCAAACAGAAATGTTAATTTTGAAATGATAAAAGAATAGATTTTACAAAAAAATACATTTAAAAATATATTAAAATAGATCAATGAATTCCAAAAAATAGATATTCAAATATCAATAATATTTTATAAGATATTAATTTAGGAATCAAATGGAAGATAAACTTTGAAAAAAATTTGAAAAAAAGGATTATTCAGTTAAAAATTCAATTTAAATAAAAAATTGATAAACTTTAAGGAAATATCCAAGTGAATTTCAATATTTCACTATGATATTTAAAATGATATTTTGAAATAATTTTCAATACATTAATTTTAAGATATTTTGAAAAAGTGAAAGCACAATTCATTTCAATATAAAAATAGTAAAAACATTACATGATAATTTTAAATTTAGATAGAGTATTTAAAATAAATGAATGGATATGTTTAATTTAAAAATAAAGAGTGGTTCAATTTTTGAAAACCATATGTGATATTAAAAACATTACCTAGTTTAATGATCACATATTCAATGTAAAAAAATAGATTGTCAAATTTAATTTTTATAAGGTTATTTGAAATTAATTTTAAAATTAAGATTAAAAGATCAAACATGATTTTAAAATCACAATCCAATTCAAATTTAAATGATAAAATGTATTTCAAAACCTTTGAAATAGAAATGGAACAATTAAATAAATAAACAATTTAATTATGTTGGATGTGCACTAAAAAATGTACATGCATGAGATACATGTTCACATGTATATGATGCATGATATATATATATATATATGATATTATATATAGTGTAAATTTAATATATTCATATGATTCATGTATTTTTCATGCATGCAATGCATTAATATAATAAATATAGATATATGATATATATATATATATATATATTATTTATTTCTCCTAAATGGTTTATTCATCAGTTATAATCTGTTATGAGTGGATTAAAATCTTTTCATTAAATTCATTGAAAATGTTTAACGAATTATACCCCAATAGTCAAAATGGATATGATGTGTAATGAATAGGAGATGTATCAGGCTTCAACTATTTAATAGGATGAGATTCTCTCTTATTGGGGGTGAGATGTGCATGATCCTCTTTTGAATCACTCTTCTTCCTGATCATTGTTCATCTCACCCAATAAGGTGTCATCAACCCTTCAGTTTCTTGATAATCCTCACAATATGATCTTTGATCCATTGGTCGGTGTATCACCTTAGAGACGGGGTTATTTTATTCACTACTCCTAATGATCTTCCTCAAATTCTATCTATAGAATTAAGATAAAAACTGCTATTGTTCATGAATACCAGGTACTCTATTTTGTAGTATTATTTACACATTGATTCTTGAAGATAGATTTCATGTGTGTTGGTATATCTTCCACTATAAATGATTATTAGATGGTCATATATAACCCCATAAATGGTATCTGAGTCTGTTTATTCAATTTTTTAACATGATTTGATCACTGGTTTTTGAAAAAAAATTATAACTGGAAACAAGAACATTGTTTTCAAAAAAACAGGCACCTTGCGTAAGGGTAAATATGATTTACCCTTACACGATTCCCTTACGTAAAAGGTCTACATAAGGGTAACCTCTTTATTACCTTTATATGGATGAATTGTGTAGAGGTAGCACCCTTACTCAAATGGGTTTATGTATGGGTCATTGTCACATTACCCTTAGGCATAAAGGTATTAGATATGCTACGTAAAGGTCCTTTTATGTTTACCTTTATACAACATATGAAATATTTAGAGTGCCCTTACACAAAGGAGTTTCATAAAGGTAATACCATTACATGAGGGAGATATTTAAAGGTAATCTATATATTACCTTTGTATAGTGGTGTTCAATCGAGTTGTGTAAAGGTAACCTTTATATTACCTTTACATGGGATTTTAAAAAACATTAGTTAACCTTACACATAGCATCTTTGTAAGGGTAAAAGGGAGGATACCCTTGCGCATAATAGGGATTCTATGTGAGGGTAAGTAAAAACCATATTTAAAATTATTTTTAAATATTAAATGGTTTTTATTGTTTAAAATTTGTTTATAAATCATATTAAAATGTATTTTTTGATATTTTAATTTATAATGATTTTATAAATTAATTATAAATTATTTATAATTAATTAATTAATTAATTATGAAAAATTGTTCCCAAATATTAAAGGTTAATATTTTAAAATACCTTTTAGAAAATTAACTAGTAACCCTTATTATCTAGAAATAAATGGTTTATTTATAAATCATAAGAGGTGATTTATAAAGTGTTTATAGATTACAAAATATATGATATTTAGATTACATAAAATGTTAATATAATAGATATTTAAATATAAAATTTTTATAATTCATGAAATATCATATAAATTCCATTTAATATAAAATATAAAGGGGTTTATATTGAAATGAATGTAAAAAATTTATATTCTTACTAATTTAAAAAATATTTATAATTATTATTTATTTATGAATAGTTTATAAATGTCTCATATTTTTTAAAATAAATAAATTTTTATTTATTTGTTAAATTTCCTTAATATTCATGATTATTGAATTGTTTATGAAATATTAATATTGTGTATGAATAATTATATGATAAATTTATTCTAGAATAGATACTTTCATATCATTCTAGGTTTGATATCACAAAATTTAGTTTTCATCTACCTTAACTTTGTTTTGTATTTTAGTTATGAGATTAAGAAAGGTTATTGGGTATAGTTTGTGCATATTAGGTGCTAGAGTTTTTATGAATTGAATTCTCTCTTGATTAAATTATCTATGGTTAGAGGGACTTAGAGTCAAACCACCTACATTCCTGAAGGATTTCCTTGGATATTAAAGTGAATAGGGCTGGTTATCTGTCACTTCGAGCTTACTCATGTGGAGTTTTTCAATATTATGTAACTTTATGCATTTATATGAAACATCCATGTACCTTATGCATATGATGAATTTAGATATGTATGAATATAATTGAATTCATTTTTTTGGGTGATTAACACAAACTTTTGGGTTTTATAAAGAGTTACACATTAATGTAAAGTGAACACATTAATTTGGTGGTTGGAATAGGGATTTCCAAAACTAAATTGTTAGAATAATGCATACATAAAAGGAAATAAAACATATAAAGATAAATATTACATAATATGTAGTAATTATGAATTTAATATGAATATCATGTATATTAAATTGGTGAGACTTTAAAAAGAAAACTCCACAAATACTAATTGTGAGATTCCTTCCAAAGAGACACTTGTTAAGACCTAGATCATATAATCGGGTAGTTTATGCCATAGTTGGGTGTCTATGGATTATCTTGTGTAAGGAAAGAAAGTAATGGATGACACTGGAATAACCTTGGGTGGGACATTCCATAGTTGGGTGCCCTTGGATTGACCTTTGTTGGCCTATTTTTGGTATTTTCTTTGGGTTTCACTAGTTAGTAGACCCTAATAGGATTAGGTTACTAGAAAATAGAGTTGAGTATATCCATATAATGGATTTGGATAAAGGGTTATTCACTCAACTATACAAGATTCGAAAATGTTGTGATTGGGATGATTATAATACATGATATTCATCTAATAAAGGGTTTTGTTGTAGATATATACACCATCATCAAACTAAAATTTATATTAATATTTGAAATGAAAAGATTAAATTATGAAACTCCTAAGACTAGTAGCTTAAGAAAAGTTATTTATCAAGAGAAATATTCTATGTGTTAGAGAAGTTACTTACTAATTAACCAAGTGTTGAAATTGTTCAATAAGAAAATCAAGATGCTTATGGAATCATGGAATGATTCATTTAAGGTATTAAAGGAATTAGATGTTAATTGACCTAAGGAATTATAGTCTCATATACTCAATATGATTGGTTATGTTGATGATATTAATTATGATTGAATATGTTTAGAGATAGAAAGATATTCAGAAGATAATATAGTGTCAAGAGGCTAGTGTGAGTATTTTTGGACTTATAGAAGTTAAAAATTAACAAATTAAATATTATACCAATCTAAGATTCTTCACTTAATATCCTAAAATTTTTAGGATGTGTTAATGTAAAGAGTGATATTTAGTTATCATGATAAAGTGAATTATACTCAATATCCTAAAATAATTTTTAGTATATGATAGTAGAGAAAATTTAAATAGTTATATTTATTTACTATAATAAAGTGGATATCATTGTTATGTCATCTTATTTACAAATTGAAATTCACTTCATTTCCTAAAAGGTTTAGGGAAAATGGTAGAGATAAATGTAAATGGTTACATGTGTTTACTACAGTGAATTGAATGTCACTTTATCCTAAAAGAGTTTATGATATGCTGGATAAAAATGTAAATGGTTACATTGACCTCAAGGAGAAAATTTTGTGGTATAATTTTATAATTGATGATGATGTTAATATTAGAAAGATTTCTGAGTAAATGACAGAAGATAACATTATAACATTTTATGTTATTAAGTTAAGGAGTTTGTATATAAGTTCAAAGAGTTGAACTTAAGGAATATGATTACTTGGTCTCGTCATTATTCAAACTAGCTTGCTTCATAAATATTACTCACTAAGAGTGGGGGTATTTTATCAGATGGTCACATGGGGATGTGATGGAAATTACATATGCATGTAATGTTCAAAAACCTTTATTGTAGCAACAACATGAGAGTTTTGTAGAATATATGGATGTTAAACACTTAATATATTGGTTGTAATTATTTTAAACATATCATGTAATTATAATAATGGAAATATTTATTTATCATTCATTCATGTATACTATAATTTACTTTACATGAATAGACAAATGATAAATATCCCCTCAAAATAATACTTTGAGTTGTCCCTAACTGATGATCATCATGGAGTATAATGGGTTTTTATGATATGTAAATGTTATCTTGAATAGATTCTTGTATCTATTATAAAAGGTTGTATATGATATGTGTAGAATAGATTCTTGAGGTAATAAGTAGAGACTTATTACATTGACTTATTCATGGAAGTATATCACATGGAATTTCATACGGTCATAGATTTACTTAGGGGTGTATGATTATTATCAATCCTTCTTACCCAAGGTTGGTGAGATACTTGGCATGAGAACCTTTCTACTTTGATACCCTAATTATATAAGTCAGCATATGAACTCAACTAAAATAGGGGTGGTTGGGTATGTTGTTGATCATGTTATTTCTTGGAGTATAACCAAGATGGGATTTTTCTATTTTGTATAAAAATTTAAAGAAATTTGGTCCGTGATTAAATTAGACTAAGGAAATGCATGGCCATGCTTAGTTGTTTTGTATATAATGTGTTCAACTGCTTGGATAAGTGACATGTGATGTACTGATCGGATAAATGAAATACATGTGATGTATTCATTGACTTGGTCAGTCTATTTCAGAGAATCAATAAAAGATGATATGACAATACTATATTGACATGTTCCATGTCTAGTGGTCACTCGATGTCATATAAAAAGGATTATATAGATATAAATACAATGTATATGATACGTATTGTGGTGGAAATGTTCATATATAGATATGATTATATTTAATGGAGATCACTCCAGACCCCTTAGTAGCTTGAGTGGCACCGACGCTTTGATAGAGGTTTTTTTTCTTAAATCTATGAAATATGGATTTCATAGTTATTTTCAATTCTAATAAGGCATGTTGGGTCACATAGTTAGGCCATTGAATAAGGATAAAGTTTCGGATAAAGATTTTGTTCAAAATGAAGATATTTTGATAAAACCTCATATCCAAAATAGTTTGGATAGATTCACAAAGAGTTTTGATGTTTTTCATAAATTCCTTATGAGACTTTAGTGAAAGTGGGAGATTGTTGTATGTGCACTAAAAATTTTACATGCATGAGATGAATGTACACATGCATATAATTCATGTTATATATATATTGTATATTTAATATATGTGTATGATGCATGTATTTTTCATGAATGAAATGTATAAATATAATATATGTGTGTGTGTTATAGATAGATAGATATATAGATGTGTGTGTGTGTGTGTGCGCGTGTTATTTATTTTTCCTGAATGGTTTATTCATCAATTACAATACATTATGAATGTATTAAAATATTTTCTTTAAATTCATTGAAAACATTTAATGAATTATACCCCAACAGTCAAAAACACATATGATGTGTAATGAATAGGATATGCCTTGGGCTTTGTCTATTTAATAAAATGATATCCTCTCTTATTAGTGGTGTGATGTGTATAAGCCTCTTCTGAATCTCTCTTATTTATGAGCATCTCACTCAATAAGGCACTAACACCCCTTTAGTTTCTTGAGAATCTTCATGATATTATTTTGGATCCATTGGATGGTGTATCACCTCAAAGGTAGGGTGATTTTGTACACTAATCCTAATAATATTTCTCAAAAAATCTTCATGGAAGGAAGATATAAACTAATTTTGTTCATGAATTACAAGTACTATATTTTATAGTATTATTTACACATTAATTATTGAAAATAGATTGTCTGTGTTTTGGATTGTCTTCTGATTTAAATGATTATTAGATCATCATATAAAACCAAATCAAATTCAATAATTAGGGACCAATTTAATAAGTTTGATAAGATTAGAATGAAAAATCCAATATATATAATTTAAAATATGATAAAAATAAATTTGAAACCATTTTTAGTAATTTTGATATGTTGACACACAAGTATCTCAAGCACTAGCTAATCATGTTCCATGTAGCTCATTGTGAATACTCTTGAGACATTTCCTATAAAACAAAAATACTTTTGGTGACCAAGTGAATTTGGTTTCACTAATTTTAGTTGAGAGAGATTTTGGAACCCACGTTTGTTTGGGATATGAGTTCCCATAAGAAATACAAGTTCTTCTAGAAGAGAAATTTGTAGCGAGGTGGGCCAATCTTGGTTTACCATAACAGACATTTTTATTATTGCATTCATAAATCATGTTCCTAGTTTTCTTATAATAATTGAAAACTTTATGTTGATAGATACCTCTTACAAAAATGGTATTCATGGTATTTATAGAGGATATTATATTAAAACCAAGTCTACAATTACCTTTACCATAATGTTGGGAGACCAAGATAATATCTAAATTTTGTTTACCTTGGGTTAACTTGGAAAGATATTTATTAAGGTATTTTATGGTGGATTCCATCTTCTCATTATAATATTGACTTGAATAGGGCTTCTTTCCTAATTCAATTTTCAAGTTCTTATTTTTCTTTTTAATCTCTTCACATTGATTCTCAATCTTAGACATATCTCCTAAAGTTGAATTAATATTTCTTTCTTGATCTTCATTATTTTTAGAAATAAAGTCATTTTTCATTTCATTCTCATCTTTAATGTTTTAATTTTCCTTAGAAATAAGATCTTTCTCACTCACCACTTTATTGTATTTCTTTTCAACCTCCTTGAATTTTGTTGTGATTTCACAAAATCATTCTTGTAATTGACCTCTAGCATATTTTATATCTTCATAATTTAAATGAATTGAAGAAAAAAGAGAACTAGAAGAACATGCCTCATTAATTTATTTGGTCAATACCATAATACATTTTGGGTTTTAATTAAATGAGGTGAGGTGGTAGTTTCTTACACTCTATTTTGATGCTTTTAGTGCCTTCTTTCTCTTTACCTTATTTTTGAGGAACTCTAACTTGACATGTTCCTCATTCTTGTTTTCAAACACCTTCCAGATATCATGAGCATTTTTACTCATAGAAACTCTATCAAAATAATTTTTATATAATGTACAAAAAAGATCATTCATGGAATTTCAATGTATCTCAAATGATAAATTATCATAGGGAGTCCATTTTTGCTCTAATTGGTTAGAAAAAGTATATCTATTTTAAAAAAATATTCCAAACGGGATAAACTATGCTTTTAAGAAATGTTGATATAAAAATTTTCTGATAACTATAATTAGTTCCATAAAAATAAGGGGATTTATACATATATTATCCTTATGAATAACCTTGTGAATTAGAGGTAGATTTTATCCTTAAATGATTTTTCCTTTAACCAGGTAAGGTTTTGAAAATAATGGTTGGCTCTGATACTAATTATTAGTCCGGGTAAGGATGGAAATAGGGGGTGAATTTCCTTTTAAAATTTTTTTATAATTTAAAATTATTTTTGATAAAATTAAAACAATAAGAGAAATGAACTAAAATTAAAATAGTTAAATCACAATGATGAGAATTAAGTGAAACTGATTCAATAAAAGAGATAGCAAAAGAATAAGATTTATGAGAAGAATAAATTAATTAAACAAGTTATCATAGTGGAAATAAAATAAATAACATAAGATAATTTGATAACGAAGTATGGTAATCAACCATGAAAGGTGTATACATCTTTGCCCCCAAGTCCTTTGGAGGATTTATACTTCCTTGGGTTCAACTATACTTAAGCATCCCATTTACATTGTAAATCCCTTATTTTAGGGACTAAATAAGAAAATATAATCTCCCTTTCTTTTTAACATTTATAGAAAGAAACTCTCTAGCCTTTTAATGGTTGTGGATAGAAACCAAACCCCTTTCTCTAAGTACCAAGAAAGAAACCAATCCCCTTAATTTATAGAGCAAGTAAAAACCAACCCCTTACATTAAGGACCAATCAAGAACTAAAATTAAAGAAAAAATATACTTTCTTTTATGCAATCCCTTTAAGGCACACACTTCACTGTCTTTTTACAAAGAATAAGAGAATAAATACAATAAATATAGGGATTGAAAATTGTAATAGAGATAGAATACAATAAGAAATAAAAAATAAAGCTCTAGATATGGAAAAATGGAAGCATAAGATTTTCAAGAGTGAACCATTGCCTTCTGAACACCCAAGGAAGTGTATTTATAGACTATGGGGGCTTTAGGAAGGTTCTTGAGGACCTGGGGATCAAATAGAGTTATTGGGGTCAAATTAAGGCATGCATGGCCCATTCCAATGGCTAGTTTTTTGTATAGTTCTATGCCATCGGGTAGCTGGTGGGTTCCATTGGCCATCTGGTGGTACCCCATCAGGTAGCCACTGGAACCTACATTAGGGGGGATCTAAAAATGATCTTATCACTCCCTTTGAGCCCTATTTTTGGTCTAGTTCATTCATGATAATGTTTCTAAAATAAAAACACTGAAATCCATGAATAGAGAATGTTGGAAACACAATTTGGTGTTTGTGATCATTCAAAATCACTTAAGAGAGTGATATGTACAACAGGTAAGACAACAATAAGTTTTTGGTGTGGGAGGAGAATAGAGGAGGATTTATTGAAGTTTTTCAAATCGTCTGATGGTATGGGAGGTATTAAGTACATGGGAGTCAAGAGGAGGAATCAAGCGGTGAGTGGTGGGGGGGAAATTGGGGGATGGGGAGGGTTTCTATGGGTGTTAAAATCTTAGTCTATAATACAACATGACCCACCAGGGCCCTTATTAGATCAACAGTAAGCTGAGTATGCCACCCCAAGCCCAACTCCAATAGGCCAAGGGCTGGTGAAAAACACTGAGTAAACATATCACACATATTGGAGGCCTTATCCTAATGTACCTATACACACACATCGGTCTCCACGCATACTATAGTAATACTAAATTGTAATAACTGGAATAATAAATGCATGAATAACCTCTAAAAACCCAAAAAAGAGTATGAAACCTAAGTAAATAGGGAAAACTACAAGCCCATCAACCAAAAAAATGACCAAGCTAATAATCATTGATAGAATTGTCCCAATAAGCAATATTCAAAATCTGACCACGGCCCAGTAAACACTTCCACCAAGCACCACTACAAACCACCCACGCCTGGTCCACCTAGATCATCATAAAATAGCATGTCATGTGTATAAAACATGACACATGTGATCAGAGACCATATAGGTATGAGTATATACATACCTACTAGGATGCCTCAAAAACAAAAAAAAAGTATAAATCATTATAATAAGATCAATATCTAAACCATGGTCATGAGGGTAGGGATAGAAAACCTGATATATGCTTATAAAAAGGTTCCAAGTCATGGATTAGGGTATCATCTCTCACAGGTAGCCAAAGGAATTCTACATGTAGCTTCATGGATCCATATAATCAAGATAGAAATCCACATGGCCTCTTAAGTAATGTAAGAAGGGGAAAACATACCTTGTTAAAAAACACCTCAGAAAAAGGGATCTGACCATAGATGGAGGATTACAACCTGGGCCATAGTGGGATGTCTGGCCCTATTTGTATTATCCCATAGGTAAGGGGTCACATGCCTAGGTTAAGGAGATGAGAAACTTGATCCTACTCAGGGAAGGGGATATAGTATCATGACCTTGAACCCATTAGAGTATACCTAACCCTACCCATGATCGACCCATGTATAGGGGATCACACAGCCTGAGTAACATAGTGGAATTCCTAACACTATTTGGGGGAAAGTTTAGGACTCTCTCAACACTACACCCATTATAGACTACTTTCATGCCCAAAAACAAGATAAAATGAAGAAATAGGGGCTTCTTATAGTTCTATTATAATTATATAGTGTTTACCTGGGGTACACAGCATTTAACCCACAAAAAGTCACATGAATGTGTGTTGGATCCACACATGGAATGTAAAAGTCCGACTACATGGCTTGTGGTCTTGGTGCACACAACTTGTAGGCCACTCGGGTTCCCTGGTTGTACACTACCCGTACACACCTAATAGTCAACTAGGGGTCACAGGACATGTGATTCAATCACATGTCATGTGATATTTAACTCATCCAAAAATCCTTATCCATCACATACCCAAAATACATGGTGTGTTTTCTTCCAAACTACACATCGTATAGTCTGGACATTTCCAGACAGTCTGTCTTCCTCCCAAAACTTCTCTACATCTACTGATTTCACCTCAATTATCACCCATATTCTCTCCAACCACATTGAACAAGGTCAAATATTTGTTGAAGGATGGATTCCAGCCATAAATCACTATAAAAATAGATCCTTTTCATTCACAAAATCCTTTCAATGATCGATCTCATTCACCATCCAGTATTCCTATTATGACTTCATCATCTGACATTTCATCATCACCCATGATTCCACCTATACTCTATGATCCTTGGTGTTGTATACACAACATTGTTCCATAGAACTGTTTGAAAATAATGCAATTAATTGGTCTATGATATATTTGAATCAATGGCCCAAACTCGAAGGTCAATGATGAATGCATGAATAACTAAGTGAGAAATCTAAGTAGTGACAAAGGTGAATGATCTAAGATATTCATGCTCAATTTAGACATCATTTTTGGGCTAGAAACCGAAGAAAACGATCAAAATAAAATCCAAAAACAAATGATTCTCAAACCTTAATTCCAAGAAAAACGTAAGTTGATGGGGTCATGTGATATTCAAACATGGATTCAACTTAGGAGAGATTGATACATGTTCACAAAAAAATCAAGAACGAGTTAAATCAACAATAATAAGAGACCTACCTTGATTTTAGATCAATTATTAGTTAATAACACTCTTTTAAGCGATGTTGTTAATGAATAATGATGTGCTCATCATCGATACTTGATCCCAAATTCATACACCAATTCTCTCACCATAGATCTTCCCTCTAAATCTCCCAGGGTTTTATGTCTAACCTTGAAGATTTTTCTAGACATGGATTAAATAGAGGGTTCTATAGTGTTAAATTAATTAAGTAGATAATCAACTAGTTAATTGATTCCCTTTTTAAACTCCTTGTGACTGCACACTATCACAAATCCTGATTTGAATAAAACTTATATCGTTATTAGGGTAAAACCCATGTTTCGAACCCAACCACAGTCTTAGTTTTCTCATCTAAGGCCCCATTTTGAAGATTCATCATTATTTATAAATAATTATTGCTTAGTTTAATAAAATATTTATATTATTTTATTTAATAATTATCATGATTCCAAATACCCTGATATCTATGCTAATACCTCATATAAAATCCAAGGAATCATAAAGAATTTATAAATAGTTCAAACATAAAAAAAACAGAGTTGTTATACCCCCCACCTCCACATGAATTTTCACCCTAAAAAGAAACAACCAACTCAAATGGTGAGGTTAATGAGATTTTATATGGTTTGCACACTCCCATGAGCTCTCTTAAAGATTCTTATTCCACCAAAAAATGTTCACCATGGGAATTTCTTACCCATGAAAGGTCTTCTCCTGTCAATCCTTAATAACCTCTAGATAATATGAGAAGTTGGACCTATCCACAATGTCGAGATCGACCTAATAAATAATGTGTGATGGATTATACACATATCTTCTCAGCTGCAACACATGGAAGATGTCATAAACTCGTCTCAAATGTAGGGGAAATTCTATGCCATCCTACCCTTTATAGTACCTAGAATGAACCAATATGTATTGAACATAGCTTGTCACCCCAATAAAATATCTAAAATTCACATCATTGTGAGGCCTTTACTAATAAATATTCTACCTCTTAGAATAATAAAGGTATTTATATTCAGTTTGAGTAGGACTTCGGATATCACTAAGTCATCCTCATCTGTTCCTAAACAATTTACACCTTTTCTATCTTTTTTGGAACCAATTTAGGCACCATGAGTGTTGAATCTCCCATTTATGACCAATATAAGGGTGACTTGTAGGGACTCTCATAAAAGGCCTCAAATTTATTCATTCTAATGGTGGATGGATAGGTATTTTTGTATATAAATTTTATTAATGGAAAATGATCTTCCCAACTTTGTCCAAAGTCTAACACACAAGCTTGAAGAATGTCTTCAAGAACCTAAATGGTCTACTTGGTCTGGTCATCTATCTAGGGGTAGTGTAACTCCTTGACCCCAGTTATCCAGAGAAAGTGAATTATTTTAATATATTGGAATGATTATAAGGAATCAAGTCCCGAAGGACTGATTAGTTTAGCAGTCTTGGAAAATAGATCACATACATGAATGTTACATTACACTTTCTAACATAAAACACAACATAAATAATCCTTTGATAATTCCATTATTCCCCTAGATTAACCCTACATATAAATCATACACTTCATGGAATCCTGGGAAAATAAAACATAAGAAATTGGTGAGCTTAGATGCTTATTAAGGGTAAATAATTCATCGGAAGCTATAAACTTTTAAGGCAAGATGTATAATAAAAATAACAGCCTTTTAAACATAAAACTTGAGAATTATATGGTAAAAATAAGTCAAACATTACCATATAAACATGCACATGGATATTCTACTAGTCGAATAATCACATTTAATAACTAATTTCATAATAAGGGAATGCATAATGTTGGACATAATAACTATTATGTTAAGGCCTTGTGCCAATACCATTCACAAATATTCTATTGAGGCCTTGTGCCAAGACACTAGTTTGTATCATGAGACCTACCGATGAATAGAGGGGCTATAGTGGGCCCCTCATATCACTTACTAATTCTAATTCATTCCTTGTATGAAAAGGGTGAAACATAACATAAACATTCGTATTAAAACTAGCATATGAAATGTCAATACTTTAACCATAAACTATGAATGGTATAAAAGTAGCACATCCATAGTCAAACATATCATAACTCATTAAATACAATATGGAATATTTTATTATAATAAATCAACCTCAATCAATAATAATATCCAATAAAGGATGTTGACATAGTGGAAAATAATCAGAAAAACTCTTTGAGAGAAATTTCCCTTTTTCATGAAATCATTTAAAAGTCATATAATTTATAAAGGAAGTAATTTAAAAGAGGTTTTTAAAATAAAATTTTCCCATACTACATTGAAATTTTTTAAAGTAATTAACATTTTAAAACAATCATGTTCATATAAATAAATCCATAAAATCATTTTGAAAACATAGACATTAATTAAAAATATTTAGAAAAATAAATCTTTAAAACATTTAAAATGATGATCTAGTTAAAATTCCACTTACATAAAAACATAAAATATTCCTTTTGAAAACATTTTTATGAAACATGGACATGGATGATAAATATTTCTCATAAAATACTTACACATAAACAATCTTGAATAATAATGAGATTGAGGAATTAACCCTTACCTTAGGTATGATACTCTCCGTGCGAGTCCAAAACTCATGTATAATGTGTTTAAACATATTATTAACTTATATAAGAATAATAATATTATTTATGATATCATATATGATTCATTTATGACTTTATACTTCCCATTTAATAATAATTTCCATGTTAAAGTAACATTTCAGGTAATAATCGCTTTCTTTATCATACGTGTTTTAACTTGTTATTCTTGATCGTATCACTTAGATCATGATTTACATACTTCTAGAATATAAAACATGATTTATATATCATATATATTCATAATATAAATATTTTTAATAGATATATATATGAAATGGAAACACTGTTCATGGAGATGGTAGTCTGTATGTACGTATGAACGTTGTTTCCGTTTTCTTATCGTATAGTATAGAAGTAAGTAAATGACATATATTTATCTAAATAAATATATATTATTAAAATATAAATATTATTTCATATATCTCATACTTAATCAATATATATATATTTATAAAAAAAAATTAATGGTGATCGTTGAAGATGAATCTCATCACGTCGTGGAGACAGTAAGTCGTACGTACGCACGAGCGACAATATCATTCTATTGATGGTGAAACGGTGTTTAATTTGATGGTATATTATATATATAGAATAATTACCATGTTATATTAATTATTTCCATTAATTATACTCATTATTATACTCATCCATATAATGTAGTGTTGAATAACAAACTACACCACGACGTGGAGACGGTAAGTCATGCGTACGCATGCATGGTGACTTTTTCATTCATAGGATGGATAGAATAATGAATATGGTTGTAACATATTTATAATAACATCTCGGAATGTATAAGGTACTGGATTTATTATTTTATTATGGTAACAACAAATAAAGATAAAGTATAAGAAGAATAAAAGAACTTTGAAAGAGGAGATAAAATAATTACCTCTTCTTCGGGTGTTTCCTTTTGATTTGAACAAAAGGGCTCATTAGGTTGGATTTATACTCAATTTAAGGCCTCTAGGTTAAATTTATGAAATTTGGGAGGATATTTGGGCAGGTTTTGGATGATAAAAATGGATTTTGAGGTGTGGATTAAAAATAAATGGAGGTGCCCTTTTATAAGAGAGCTGAGGGGCACTTTAGTAAAATCTTGAAATATTAATTTATTATAAAATGATTTTTGGTTTCTAATAGCTCCAAATTAATTTATTTAAATTATAATATGAATATGGGTATAAATACTCTCAACCAATAGGTTTTAGACATGTTTAGTTCATAAAATTATCCTTATCTTTTGGGATTAACCCTTAGTTAAACAGCTTAACTATTACCATGTCTTTTTGTATTTTCATACTATAGGGTTAATTTAGTTACTATAAAATGTCAAGGGAACCTCAAGTGGATAATTAATGAAATTTTTGTCATTATCTAAGTCATTTGGACAAATATTAGATTTTTTGGATTTTTATATCATTTAATAAAATAGTATTTGTTTTAAAAACTCATTTATGTCAATTTTGACACTATTTAGTAATTGATTTTTTTTAAAGTTGTAACAACATGATTCCTTTGAACCAAAGGCATTAAATCATACCTCATATGTCAATTTCATCTATAAAATTATTTTATGGTATAAAAACTTTCAAATTGTATTTATTTTAATAATTATAACATATTTAATTTAATCTCTCATTAATAAGGTAATTACTACATCATCATTGTGTCATAAATAAATTTAATAATTTAATGACTAAAATTTATAAAAAAATACTATTATGTAAGAAATATTTTTATATTTCTAATGAATATTTATAGTCAAATTTATCTTATTTATAACCCTATATTAAAAATGTATTACTTATTAAAATTTGAATTTAACACTTTTAACTCTTCTATAAATAAAATATAATAAATGTCCTAATCTAACCCAAGTGGATCAAAAAAGATCATATTTTTTTCATAAGGTTAATTTTGGTCTAAAAACACTTATCCAATAGAATTAGGATATGTGTTGGGGTAATTTTATATTATTATAATATTACTTTTACCTTTAATTCCCCTATTTACTTTTAACCGTGGTAAATAAAATTCAAAATTTACTATTCACCAAAAATTATTTTTATCCTATTGAACCACATTTTACTTATTGATGACAACCGTGTCTTTCGAATTTTTGAAATTCAATTCACAGAAGCGGTAAAATTACATTTTATGTAAATTTGCAAATGTGCCTAGAAGGTGGGTAAAAGACGTTAAAAAGTTCAATAAAATTTTATATATATAATATTATTATAAAATGACTTCAATTAATTAAATTAGACTAATATAGGTATTATATATTTATTTTTACTTTAAAATAAATTTAAATTAAAAAAATATTTAAATACAAAGTCGGTTTTAAATAATAACGCAGTGTTTTTCACTATTCATCAAAAAATAAAAGTTTTCAGAAAAATACCAAAAATTCACCCTAAGCTAATTTTGATATTATGAATCCAAAAATAAAGTCTATTTTGAAAAATAAAATTTATAAAATTTCATAAAGTAGTTATTACTATTCATAGCTCCTTTTTAAATGGCTCGTTTGATAGGTTGTGGTGCGGTTGAACTCAATGTTGCGTACATCACACGCTATTGAATTATTTTTTTTAAAAAAAAAAGAAGTGTATCATGTGAGATTAGGGTGTTACATTATCTCCTCCTTCAATAAATTGTTTCCTTTTAATTTAAACTCGGGATTGAAAACTAGGGGTTTGACATTTAAAAATATCTTAGTTGAAATCCCACATCATAAAATGGATTAATGAGACCTCTATTTTAAAATAAAGAAAGGTATATATGAAGGTTATCAGAAATAACACTTACTAGGGTTCTATGTAGGAAAACATGGATATGGAAGAGATAATTAACCATCAAGTTTTGATGGAGAGTGATAGAGAATATTATTAAGAGAAAGTTAACAACAAGAAAGCTATAAATCTGTGATGATCTAAGGGACCATTTGATTCATCGAAAAAGAAATTACTAGGAAAACATTTTTGGTTTTATGGTCCTTTCCCTAGTGTTGTAGAATTAATTTAATTCATAGACTAAGAACACAAGTAAGCATACTTAATTGACATGTAGAGTTTCATCCATTAACTAATTCCTACCACAAACTCGTCTTTCTTTTCAAAAGATACTAAAATTCAAAAATATTCTATTTAAATTAATAGTATAAGGTTTTAAATATAAACATATACCATTTAAATAAATAAAAATATGTTATAATAACTAGGGACTTCCTGTAGTCTGGTGGTAGGCGATAAATCCTTATCGCACTTCGGTTGTGGGTTCAATTCCTGCAGCCTTGTCCGACGTAACGGGTTGTTACCCGACCTGTGGGTTGTCCTTTTTCTAAAACTATAGTATTATAACATTCCAAAAATAATATTAGGAAATGTTTTAACCTTAAACAATACTATCCAAAGTTCAACTTAATCCATTCCAACCTTTATAGTTATCCAAAATACTTCTGTCCAAAATCTATCTAATGATCTCTAAATTTCAAAAATCAATTGTAACATCAGATTCCCCAAACAATGTAATGTTTCTATTATTGTAACATACTAAATATATGATTACATTCATCATATTAAAACCTTAATGTAAGAAAAAGTATTGCAGTACGGTCCTTATATACATCGCATTCTTCTTATAACCATAATATAATTCTTGGATCCAAAAAAACACAAATACATTAATTATTATACTTCGACCGTAGTAACAGTATAAGCTTGACCTTGATCCATTTGATTCTTATGAGCTATATTTTCTTGACACTTTGGACAATCATTAGCATAATGTATAATTTATTTACAATTATAAAATTGCATAGCTTCTTTCTTTCCGTTATAATCATGAGCCTGGTGACCTTTTTTCTCCACATTTGTAACAGACTCTCATTCCTTTTAGGCAAGTGCCAGGGTGTTTTTTCCCACAATTATCACATAAGGGAAAATACTTCTTTCCATTTTCCCCTTTATCTGTCTCTTTCTCCACTGTCCTCTTCTTCTCTTGCATTACTTTAATGTTATAAGACTTAGAGAATTTCTTTTCTGTCTTGATACCACACGAGACTATATCTTCATACGATAAGAAATATTGTGAGACCAATTCCCATCAGAGGAAAGGTTTAAAACCATCAAATAATCGATCAATATTACTTCTTGGGTTATGTATATAGTCTTCAGCGTGCCTTGCTAACCTTGTGAAGTTATCCTCATACTTTGCAACATTCTCATCCTCCTTTTTTCTCAAGCTCAGAAATCGTCTTTCCATATCAGCTCGCTATTCATGAGGAAATTATTTCTCTAGAAAAAGTTCTTTAAACTCCCTCCATTACATATTTCCCACTTCTTAATCCTCCTTTGTGTTTTGAATTAATGGCCACCATTGATTTGAATCTCCTGAGAGACGATAAACTGTCATGACAACCTTTTACCTTTCATTACTTCCCAAAGCAAGAAATATTTTCTCTAAGGAACTTATCCACTGCTTAGCTAAAAAATGATTTGTAGTACCATTTAATGTTAGAGGTTGTTATCTCATGAAGTGGTCTGACATTGGTCATTTGTGTTGGAGATCAGTCTGCTCTGTATGGGTAAGATTATTATTCATAACCTGAGTTATTTTTCCCAATATGGTTATAAGATGTTTAGTACCAGTTGTGTCATCAGATCCACTATCATTATATTGAATAGGAGGTAAATCCCTACATTAATTGTGTGCGTTGATAAAATTTACATTTCTTCTACTAGGTGTCATTTCGCATACACTGGATTAGGTTATGAATCATAATGCATAATTCCAAACTAGTAAAATACTTAACATAAATTGAAAATTTTATGCATATCTAATCCATAATCATAAATATGGTTCCTTTTAAGAAATATTTACTCATAAATCCTTCATAATGGTTTGTAAAGAAAATATGAATTATCTTAAGCATATCCCCTGAGAGTGTCAAACCAGGTGTGCAGTAAGGCCCATTGTCGTGTACCAGGTTACCCCGATTCAAGCTCGAAACACCTTGTCAGAGTTTCCACCTCAAGGTACATCTGTTCCAAAACTACATCCACATGTAGTATCCAGACACCGATGTACTTCTTGTAATATCCAAGTAATTCCTACTTTACCAAAATTCTAGGGGGTTCTTCTATACTTATCCTAAAATTCTTTCTTAGAGTTATTATCCCTAATCTAAGTTTTCTAAATCTATTTCCAAGTTTGTTGCTAAAATTTCTATGATACCAACTGTAACACCCTGGCCCCAGTTACCCAGATCCAGTGCATTATTTTATACATTGTCATGATTACAAGGAATCAAGTCCCTAAGGACCGATCAGTTTAGCAGTCTTGGAAAATATATTACATACATGAATGTTAGATTACACTTTCTAATATAAAACATAGCATAAATAATCCTTTGATAATTCCATTATTCCCATATCTTAACCTTTTATATCAATCATAATACACTTCTTGGAATCCTGGGAAAATAAAACATAAGAAATGGGTGAGCTCAGATGCTCAGTAAGGGTAAATAATTTAGTGGAAGCTATAAACTTTTAAGGCAAGATGTATAATAAAAACGGTAACCTTTTAAACATAAAAATTGAGCATAATATGGTAAAAATAAGTCAAACATTACCATATAAACATTCACATAGATATTTTAATAGTTGAATAATCACATGTAATAACTAATTTCATAATGAGGGAATGCATAATTTTGGACATAATAACTACTATGTCAAGGCCTTGTGCCAAGACCATTCACAAATATTCTGTCGAGGCCTTGTTCCAAGACACTAGTTTGTCTCATGAGACCTACCGATGCATCAAGGGTCTATAGTGGGCCTCGCCCGACATTTACTAAGTCTAATTCATTCCTCATATGAAAAGGGTGAAACATAACATAAATATTCATATTAAAACTATCATACGAAATGTCAATACTTTAACTTTAAATCATGAATGGTATAAAAGTAGCACATCCATAGTCAAACATATCATAACTCATTCAATAAAATATGGAATATTGTATTATAATAAATCAACCTCAATCAAGAATAATATCCAATAAAGGATGTTGACATAGTTGAGAATAATCAGTAAAACTCTTTGAGAGAAATTTTCCTTTTTCATGAAATAATTTAAAAGTCACACAATTTATAAAGGAATTAATTTTAAAGAGGTTTTTTAAATAAAATTATCTCATAAAACTTTGAAAATTTTTAAAGGAATTAACATTTTAAAATAATCATGTCCATATAAATAAATCCATAAAATCATTTTGAAAACATGGACATTAATTAAAAAGATTTAGAAAAATAAATCTTTAAAACATTTAAAATGATGATATAGTTAAAAGGTCCCTTCCATAAAAACATAAAATATTCCTTTTGAAAAAAAAATTATGAAACATGGACATGGATTATAAATATTTCCCAGTAAATACTTGCACATAAACAATCTCAGATAATAATGAGATTGAGGAATTAACCCTTACCTTAGGTTTGATACTCTCCGTACGAGTATGAAACTCATGTATAATGTGTTTAAACATATTATTAACTTATATAATAATATTAATAGTATTTATGATATCATATATGATTAATTTATGACTTTATACTACCCATTTAATAATAATTTTCATGTTAAAGTAACATTTCGGGTAATAATCACTTTCTTTATTGTACGTGTTTTAACTTATTATTCTTGATCGTATCACTTAAATCATGATTTAAATACTGACATAATATAAAAAATTATTTATATATCATATATATTCATAATATAAATATGTATAATATATAGATATATGAAATGGAAACACCGTTCATGGAGACGGTTGTTTGTACGTACGTATGAACGTTGTTTCTGTTTTCTTATCGTATAGTATGGAAATAAGTAAACGAAATATATTTATCTACATAAATATATATTATTAAAATATAAATATTATTTCATATATCTCATACTTAATCAATATATATATTTTTATAAAAATTCTTGAATGGTGATCGTTGAAGATGAATCGCATCGCGTCGTAGAAACGGTAATTCGTACGTACGCACGAGCGACAATATCATTTTATTGATGGTGAAACGATGTTTAATTGGATGGCATATTATATATAAAGAATAATTACCATGTTATATTCATTATTTACATTAATTATACTCATTATTATATTCATCCAAATAATGTAGTGTTGAATAACAAACTACACCACAATGTGGAGACGGTAAGCCATACGTATGCATGCATGGTGACTTTGTCATTCATATGATGGATAGAATAATTAATATGGTTGTATCATATTTATAATAAAATATAAGCATGTATAAGTTACTGGATTTATTATTTTAGTATTGTAACAACAAATAAAGAGGAAGTAGAAGAAGAAAAGAACTGTGAAAGAGGTGATAAAATAATTACCTCTTCTTCGGGTGTTTCCTTTTGATTTGAACAAAAGGGGTCATTGGTTTGGATTTATGCTCAAGTTAAGGCCTCTTGGTTGAATTGAGATAAGTTGTTAGGAGATTTTGGTAGGTTTTGGATGATCCAAATGGCTTTTGAGATGTGAATTAAAAATAAAGGGATGTTCCCCTTTATAAGAGAGGTGAGGGGAACTTTAGGAAAAGATTAAAATATTAATTTATTATAAAATTATTTTCGGTTTATAATAGATCAAAATTGATTTATTTCAAGTATAATATGAATATGGATCTAAATCCTCTCAACCAATTGGTTTTAGACATGTTTATTTTATAAAATTATCCTTATCTTTTGGGATTAACCCTTAGTTAAACAGTTTAACTCTTACCATGTCTTCTTGTATTTTTATATTATAGGGTTAATTTAGTTACTAAAAATTCTGATGGAACCTCAAGTGGATCATTAATTAAATTTTTTCATTATCTATGTCAGTTGGCCTAATATTATATTTTTAGAATTTTTATATCATTTAATAGAATAATATTTGTTTTAAAAAACTCATTTATATCAATTTTGACACTATTTAGTAATTGATTTTTATTAAAGTCATAACAACATGATTCCTTCGAACCAAAGGTATTAACTCATACCTCATATGTTAATGTCATCCAAAAAATTTGAGGATGGTATCAAAACTTTCAAATTATATTTATTTTAATAATTATAACATCATTTAATTTAATCTTCCATTAATAAGGTAATTACTGCATCATCATAGTGTCGTAAATAAATTTAATAATTTAATATATAAAAATTATAAATAAAATATGATGATGTATAAAATATTTTTATCTTTCTAATGATTATTTATAATCGAATTTATCTTATGTATAACCCTATATTAAAAATGGTTTATTTATTAAAATTTTAATTTAACACTTTTAACTCTTCTTTAATTAAAATATAATAAACGTCCTAATCTAACTCAAGTGGATCAAAAAAGATCTTTTTTTGTCCTAATATTGGTTTTGGTCAAAAAAAACTTATTTAATAGAATTATGACATGTGTTGGGGTAATTTTATATTATTATAATATTATTTTTACCTTTAATTGTCCTATTTACTTTTAACCGTGGTAAATAAAATTCAAAAGTTAATATTCATAAAAAATTATTTTTATCCTATTGAACCACATTTTACTTACTGATGACAACCGTTTCTATCGTATTTTTGAAATTTAATTCACAAAATTGGTAAAATTACATTTTATGCAAATTTGCAAAGGTGCCTAGAAGGTGGGTAAAATACGTTAAAAAGTTCAATAAAATTTTATATATCTAATATTATTATAAAATTACTCCAATGAATTAAATTGAAATAATATAGGTATTATGTATCTATTTTTAATTAAAAATAAATTTAAATTAAAAATAATTATTTAAATAAAAAATCAGTTTTAAACAATAACGCAGTGTTTTTCACTATTCATCAAAATTGAAAGTTTTCATAAAAATACCAAAATTTCACCCTAAGATAATTTTGATATTACAAATCCAAAAATGAAGTCCATTTTGAAAATTAAAATTTATTAAATTTTAAAAAGTAGGTATTACTATTCATAACTACTTTTTAAATGGTTCGTTTGATAGGTCGTGGTGCACTTGAACTCAGTGTTGCATATATCATACACTATTGAATTATTTAAAAAAAAGGAAGCGTACTGTGGAAGCTTGGGGTGTTACAGGTAGAACATCGTGCTCATTCACAACTAAGTCCTCAAATACTCCTATAATCCTCTCCATAAATGGTACATGAAACAACCATCATGTTCAGAAACATTTGTTAAGGGTACTTCACGAATTTGGAAAATCTCTTGCATGTAAAAGAACCCTAATATTTCCACTGAACTCTACTCTCTGATGGTGAGGAAGTGATTTTAATTAGTCAGTTAATTGATAATAACCCAATAGTGTCATGGACTCTCACAATCCATGGAAACCCCATCAAAAAATCCATAGATATATCATCCCACTTTCACTCTAGAACTTTGATGGGTTGGTCCAAACCCACTAGAACCTAATGTTATGCCTTTACATACTGATAGGTAAGAAATTAGGAAACAAACTCTATAACACTCCTCTTTATCTCTAGACACAAAAAATGTCATCGAAGATCCTAGTACATCTTTGTAACTTCAATATGTACCATTAAGGTGGATATATGGAAATCCCTCAGCACCTCCTCACACAGCTCAACTAGTACAAATTTCCATCCCCAAAAGAGGATGATGTACTCCCTGCCCTTAGAGAATCCATTGGGATCATGTCCTATGAATATTTGGTTGTGAAAGACCTTACAATAAATTTCTCCAAACTAAACTTCCCTTACACACTAAAGGAGCAGAGGGGTCATGACCATCGATCATATATTTGTTTCTCCTACCTCATCCACTAAGGACAACTGTAATGAGGCTATCTTCTCTGATACCTCACCTAAAAACTGGGATTGGGATTTTATACCAAGATCATATGCCACCATGTTTCCTTTCACCTAAATATAGACTATCTCAAAGTCAAAGTCCTTTAGGAACTTAGCTACCGCCTATGTCTCATATTGAGATCCCTCTGAGAGAAGATATAACTGAGACTCTTGTCATCAAAATAGACAATAAATTACTCTCCTGGATGTTAGTGTATCCATGTCTTCAGGTCTAACCCCACAGTTTCTAGATCTAGATCATGGATCATGTAATTTTTTCTTGTGGGTTCTCAGTTGTATAGATATGTATGCAACCATTGTCTACCTCTACATCAAATCACATCCAAGCCCAACTCTAGAGGCATCAAAGAACACCATGTACTTATCCCCCTCCTCTAGGATTCTCAGAATAAGAGAACTTATCAACATCTTATGTAACTCCTCAATGGTCTTCTGTCATTTCTCTAACCAAACAAATGACTACCTCTTTTGGGTCAAGTCCATCATGGGAGCTATAATTCTAGAGTATTCTGCTACAAAACTCTAGTAATAACCAGTCAGACCAAGGAAACCCCACACCTCTATCACACTCTTGTTTGGATACCAAGATAGAACTACCTAGATCATTTTTGGGTCCATGGAAACTCATTATTTAGAGATAACATGTACCAATAAGTAGGCATCTCTAATCTAGAACTGACACTTTGAGAGATTCTCATATAGTTGATGCTCGTGAAGTTCATCTAGAATCATCTTCAAATGCTCTAAATGCTCGACCTCTTATACCGAGTAGATAAAGATGGCATAAATTAAGACCATAATGAACTATTCTAGGAAAGGCTAGAAGATTTGGTTCATTATTCCCATGAATTATTGTAATGAAGCAGCCCAGGTTGACTTGAAACATCATATAACCTAGCTCACCATTCATCCTAAAGAGAATTCATGATCCCCACAGGCTGGAAACTAGTGTTTTGGCATAAAATAAAATTCCTTAGAAATAATTTCACCCTCAAATCAAAGAAAATATAAAATGTATCATTTTCCTAAAAATACGACATGGAAGATCTATATATTGGAATTCCATGCAAAATAAGATGAGCATATAAAAATATATAACAGAAACAAACGATTCATAACCAACAATTATGATTCAATTCTCTTATATAAATAAGCATACATCTTCCACAAATAAATATATAGTAAGATACAACAAGTGATAACTAAATACAATAAGTGGGGGTCGTCTTGGATGATATATCACCATATCCCAAAATAAAACAAAAAAAATGTGAACCACTACAAACCATCTCTATGTGACCCATTATCACTCATCATATCTCTAAAACTTCCCAACATGGACCACAATGAGCACCAACAAAGTAAGATCATAAATGGCCACCTGAGAGGAAAATATGAGAACCGCATGCACATGCCATTTTGTATGAAAGGTGTGAGAAAAACAATCCCAATAGGATTCCACCAAAGAGTTGTTGAAATTTCTTTCCAAAGATAGTTCATTAGTTCTAGTTTGAACAATAACTATAAAGATAGATTTTCCGCAATAATTTTTAATAAAAATAAATAACATACCTCATTCCATTTCATAAAAGAAAAAATTTGTCACCATTTTTTAAAGAACCCATGAAGAAACAACCATATGTAAATAATCACTTTTAATCTTTGAAACGGGTAATTTATGCTTTTCAAAACAAAACTAATATGTTACTTTTTCTTGAAAAAATGATTTATAAAACAAAAAAATTTCTTATCCTTTGAAATCATCCATTTCAAATCCACTTTTGATAACATTTTAAATAAAAAATTAAAACTACATGAATAAAAATACAACATTTATAGGCACCATATAATCAAGTAATGTAAGTTAAACAATAAGCATCACCAAAAAAAAGGTGTCATACAATCCAAAAAAACTATGGGATGCAAAATAAATACAATGAAGGTCCCCTATATATTGTCATAAACCAATAGGATAATCATGGTAAACTCTCTAGGCTTTAACATGAATGATATTGGACTAGGTTTACTTGGTTCACTCTCTCAAAGGGCCACCTATTTATATTAGAACATCCCAATTGGCACCTTTTTAGTTCATCGAGTACAAACAAATCCCTAAGAGGGTGTAACTCTCCTAGGGTGTTAACTGGTGAGTGCACACTGAGCTAGAATAACACACATTCATAACATCTATTATCTATCTAGGGTTCCCATGATGTCAACCAATGAAGGTGAGTAATAAGAAAAACATATGATTATCAAATAATCAAAAATAAATCATTTATAATAAACTCATCTCACCTCCAACACCTCAATACAAAAGTAACTTGCATGGTTTATACTATATTTCTCCCGATTTGGGTCGAACCATGTCTTATCCATGCAGAAAAACCACGCACTAAACAAAATGAATAGAGAATCTCTATGTAAGACAATACTTATGTTTTCTCTTAACTGTGCGTACTACCATGAATAGAGGGAAAATTCCAAAATTTCTAAGTTATTAAGACTGAGACTTCCAAAAAATTAAATTACCCCAAAATAATATATAATATAAACCAACAGTGACATAAGGGTGCCACAATTCTCTCCATCATTCTACTTTCTACCCCTATAAATTCCTTGGTAAAAGTTAAATAAATGAAAATTCAAAATTATAAAACCCAATCCTAAGAGGTGGGAGGGCGGGTAAAGAACTAAAAAAGACTCCTCTAAAAAGGAAGTATTATCCTTGAAAATATACCTCAAAAATATACCACAAAAATCACTAGGTAGATCCTTAAATAACTTCAAACAGTATTCAAAAATAATCTAAGAAGTTATAGACCTAACATAGGTCTACCCATCATTTAAAATTTATCTAAAATGGTGGGACTGAAAATAAACACACCCTTATTTCAAACATCATTGAATATCAAGAAAACCATCCTATTCCACTAGCCATAATAATCGCTCATGAAACCAAATCCACATCTCAATGGAAAAGAACCACCATCCAAAATTCAAACAACCACTGAATAGGGTTCACCCACATTTCTATCTGAAATTTCCAACTAAAAACCAAAGATACACAGGCCATGAACAAAACCCATCATGAGTAACATGGGTTCCCACCTTAGGTCTCAATACTAAAATATGGGTCACTTAGGACCACAACCTCAAGTCACCATCTCAGGATGAATCCATAAGAATCCAATTCTTGCACTAGTAAGTGCTCAAATAAACTAATGTAATACCCTCCCTAAGTATCCAAGCATAAACCTAGGTGATTTCCATGTTCAATCCTTCACAACCCAAGCCTCAATACAATTGAATCCATCAAAACACAAAACCCTCACAGGATACCACCAATACATCACCAAATAAGAATTACCTCAAAATACCAAATGATCATAAATCACAAAATTGATAATCATACAGAATCCCAATTACACCCAAGATTTTCTATTTTTATTACCCCACTTACAAAACCCCTAGGTATGTCTTGAGGACCACACTAAGTAAAAGTACTCAATAAAAGCTAAGTAACAACACCACTGAGGATTGAATCCAAGGATGAAGAAGATCCCCAGCTGCACTGCCCTATTCAGGGTCTAGGTAGAATTAAACACTATAAAGGATAAATCAAAACAATAAGATGAACCACCATTAAAGATTTTATTTTTACTCCCATCAAGACTTTTTCCAAGATGAAAATAACAAATAAAATAAAACATAAACATGATTAGTTAATGCTTCACAACTCAAATCAAACAAACCTCATAAACTAAGGATCACACCAAAATAAAAATCCAATTAGTTTAAAATTAATTTGTGGATTATCATAAAATTATTCCCCATTCAAAACTATAAATATTTATTAAAAACCTCAAAAACTAAATTTATACAAACACACCCACTAAAAATAAAAATCCTTTCGCAATTCATACATTCTTATAAAACAAAAAAGCTCTCAAAATCCTTTAACTCATTTTGAAAATATTCAACTTCCTTAAAAAGAACCCTATGAAAATTTTAAAAGAAAATGAATTTCCTATCTTTAATTTCAAAACACTTTACAATTTTAATTTTAAAAAAACCAATTTTAAAAACATTCCCAAGGCTTCAAAATCATATTACAATCAACCTATGCCATCAAATTTTTATAACTAAACCCCCTTTTCTTAAAAAACCTTCTTCAAATTAAAATATTTAACAAAATTCCCCTTTACCCCAAATAGATTTCCACAATACACATACATAAATAAGTGGAATGGAATAAAAATTAAGAATAATCCACTCTAATATCATCAACACAGTAATAAAGATTCCTTGATTCTACCTAGGATAACTCGTAACATCATTGAGATCAATTTGAGAGTGGAATGAGATCAAATAAAAAACCCAGGGGTGAAACAAAATTGTGCATGGTTTGGTAATTTGTGTGCCAAACATGCAACAATTTCTAGTTTAGGTTCTAGAACCATCTACATGAGCTTCGCATGGTTTTCCAAACCATGTGAGTTGACATGAAAGTCCAATTTATTCTCCATTTTCACACTAAAACTCTAGTAGACCTCAAAAACCACTAAAATTATCATTTAGGATCAAAATACCATTAATGTGAATTATGATACATCAGAAATAATAAAAAACCATAATTCAAAACTCAAAATTCAAGTACTGAAAACCCTTGTAACTTGAGGCTTGGGGCAAGAAAGGGTTAGTTAGACTCTAACCACACCTACCTCTAAAGTTTTTACATCCTATGTCAGTATTACCAAACTTCCAAAATAACAAGAGTGTGATTCTAGAACCTAAGTCCTTCTGAAAAACTAGACTCTGGTACCATTTGTAACAAACAAACCTAGGCTGACTTGACACGTCACTTAACCCAACTCTCCACATTGGCCTGAAGGGAATTTTCAATCCCCACATGCTAGAAACTTGTGCTTTGGAATCAATGAAAACACCTTGGGAATAGTTTTACCCTCAAATCAGAGTAAATAGATAGTGGATCATTTCCCTATAATCTAGCATGGAGCATCTGTATATTGGTTGTCCATGCAAAATGAGATGATCATATGAAAATAGGTAACATAAACTAATGATTAATAATAAAAAATTATGATTCATATATCTTGTACAAACATACATACATCATCCACAAATAAATACACAGAAAAATGCAACAAGAAAGAACTAAATACAAGTGGAGGTTGAATTAGCTGATACATCATCATATCCCAAAATAAAACAAAAACAAACCGGAACCACTACAATAAATATCTATGTGACTCACAATCACTCACCATATCCCAACACAAACCATAATAAGAACCTGCAAAGGAAGATAATAACTGGGAACTTGAGAGGAAAACATGACAACTGCATGCACATGCCAATGTGTATGCTGGGTGTGAGAAAAATGATCCCAGTAGGATTTTACCAAATATTTTGTGTAATTTATTTCCAAATATAGTTCATTAGTGCTAGTTTGAACAATAACTATAAAGATATATTTTCCATAATAATCCTTAATAAAAATAAATAACATGCCTCATTCCATTTCATAAAATAAAACTTCTATCTCCCTTTTTTAAAGAAATCGAGAAGAAACAACCATTTGGAAACAATCGCTTTTAATCTTTGAAAGGGATCCTTTATGAATTTCAAAACAAAATTTATCTGATAATTTTTCTTGAAAATGTGTTTCTAAAAACAAACCTTTTCCTATCCTTTGAAATCGTCCATTTCCACTTTTGATAACATTTTAAATAAACAAAAAAACACCAAAATAAAAATACAACACTGAGAGGCACCATATAATCAAGGAATGGAAGGTAAATGATAAGAATCACCAAAAAAACGTATCAAACAATCCAACCAAACCAGAGGATATAATATAAAGACAATGAGGTACGTTATATAATGACATCAACCAATAGGGTATCATGGAAATTTTACTAGGTTCAAACATTATCAATATCAGGCCTAGTTTTCTCGATTTACTCTCTCTAAGGGACCCACAGTGATACCAAAACATCCCAATCGACACGATTTCAGGTCACCGAGTACAAAAAATCCCTATAAGGGCACAACTCTCTTATGGTAATAATTGGTGAGCACACACCAAGATAGAATAAACTCATCCAAAAACTCCCATTAGCTACCTAGGTCTCCCATGATGTTAATCAATGGATGTGAGCAGCAAGAAATGCATATGATCATCACATAATCAAAATAAAACATTTCTAATAAACTCATCTCACCTCCAACACCCTCTTAAGATATAGCCCCATTTCAAAATCGAATCATATATAAAAATGTGTATCATCCCCCTCAGGGATCAAAAACCATACCAAACAATACAAAAATGAGGGGCACAATTTAGGGTCTTATAATTTTTAAGGAAATCCTTCTTAATAGATCCAAACATGTCTTTCTATAAAAACTGACTCGGAATGTCAAGCCATTTTCCATCATTTTGAAATATCACTTTAAATGATTCTTTGAAACCAAACCCAAGTGAAACACACATAAAACCATTTAAAATCATTTAATAGCCAATTTCACTTAATTTTCAAACCATTTTTGTAAAACTACACTTATATCTATTTCAAGGCACAAATAGGACCAAAATCCTTTAGTCATTAAAAACAATTTTGAAACAAGAAATAAATGAATTTTTCAGAACAATTGGCACTGATAAAACACATTTTTATTGAATATTTTATTAATAATAAATGACATAATTTCCTCACATTATGTTATATATGTTTATTTATGGAATATTTTGGATTAGATCATTCATTTGAAAATTTGATGAAAGTTTTAGTTTTGACCCTTTAAAGTGAACTATAGTATTTTAGTCATAAATATTTTTTTATGGATTATTTGAACTTAAAATTTCGTAATATAATTCCTCACACAATGGGATACAACTTTTATTTATACCATATGAGATTTAACTTTCATTTTATTTGAGTAAATGAGTCATAAAGTCAAAGATGGACTGGACTCATCATATTGGACACTACTTCACCATTTGGGACATATCTTCTACATTAGAACTTGGATTGGGATTAATTTTTTGATAGTATATAGAGGACCTAATTTTGTAAAAATAATCCTTCTAAAAGTATAGATAGTTCATGTGTTTTGGAGGTTAATAAGTCAATTCAAGTTGAATTAAAATATTTGGATGAATTTTCTCATTCCCACTTGTAACCTCATGAAACCCTAACCTCTCCTCTACTCTATAAATGTGTTTTTTCTTATTTTTTAAGGATGGGTTTTGCGTTATAATATTGAGGGTGTAGGGGAAGTGGGTTAACTCCATTTCTCCAAGAATGTCAAGATGGAGAGATCTTGAAGCAAGGATCCCTTCATCAAAGACTTCTTCTTCTTCTTCGCATTGTAGTGTTTATTTTTTGTAATAAAATATCTATTTTTCTTACATTTATTATGTTATTTTAAATTTTATTTTATTTTAATTTACCTATTTGGGCTGGAAATCAAGATTATAAATGATATTGGGTTATACCCTTTCTAGACCTTGGCACATGAAAAACATTTCTGTGATGACTACACTAACCATGGAAGAGTAGATTTTCTTAGTAATTGATTTAATTATCACCTTTTTCACTTATTTGTTTTGAATCAATTAGATATTGTAATTAAATTAATATTATCTATGAATTGTGTTTTTAACTTAAAATAAACCAATCAAGAAATTGACCAATTAAAACAAAACACGTGAGGTTGAGTAATGTCTAAATAGTGAGAGTGTGATCTTAATCAGTAAAACAAAATCACACGGGATCAATTTTTAGGGTTAAAATATAATTCATAAACTCAATTCATCCTCACTTCCAGTATGGATATGAGCCTTAATTCACTACTGACCATAATATAGCCTTGGAATGACAATCAAAGTATGGTGCTATGATTTCATGTTCTAAAGCTAGCCTGGGGTTTAATTCATTTCGTCTTTATGGTTGGGATAAATTCTCATAGAGTTAAAGGGTTAAAAAAATAGGGGATCATAATTAAGTATATTTTAATTTGAATGATAATGATTAATAATTAAGTGAAGAGGTGGATTTTAATAAATTATACCTTCTAAAAATATTTTCTAAAAAAACTTCCTGTTGTGTTTTATTAACCAAATTTCAAAAAGAAAAAATAAATTTTTCTTCCAACATACATTTTTTTTAGAAAAGAAAGCAGCAAGGCTTCATAAAACTAAAGAAAGGAAACATGGGTTACAAAAGTCTGAAGGAAGGAAATTTACATTTATCTCTATAAAGGATAGGGAGCATCTCATGAGGATCGTTGGAATGATATGTGCAAGTGTCACTAGAGCCCCCCATGTTTTCAAGGAAATCAGCAAGTTGGTTGGCTTCATGGTAGACATGTGTAATGATATAATCCATTGAATCAATTATATCAAGGCACTTAATCCATTTCGATGTTAGTTTCCAATCGAGGTGAATTTGACCCATTCTAACCGCTTGAACAATTGTGACAGAGTCACTATCAAACCATATTTTCCTCCAATTATTTCTATGAGAAAAATAAACTGATTTGATGAGAGCCATCATCTCTGATTCAAGAGTTGTGGCCAGTCCACACGTACCATGAACCCCATCAAGGAAGTCACCAACATGATTTCTGAAGACAAAACCATATCCAGTGGGTCCTGGATTACCTCTCGAGGCTCCATCCGAGTTTCATTTAATCCAGCCTGCAAAAGGAGGTAACCAGAAGACTTTCATGGTTCCAAGAGGATGAGGATAGTTACCTTGTACGTTCAGTTTTTTCAGAATAGTGAAATCTCTTACTGAGTTGTGACAATTTTCAGCATGTAAATTGTTTGCTTGTTGAGCTGCAAACAAAATTTTAGAGATTAGCAACCTGTAATTGATGCCAGCATTTGTGTGTTGAGCCATGTTTATGCAATTCCAAATGACGTGAATGACTTCAGCACATGCGGAAAGGAATAGAATTCGAAACTTCTTCAATAAATGGATTACTGGAAGTAGCAGCAAGAGGTCTGCAATGTTGTTCACATGCGGAGGTTGAATCTCAAACCAGTTAAAAATCGTGTTCCATAGTGAGGTTGTTTTCTTACAAGACATGAACAAATGGTTGATATCATCACGGTGCTGATGGCAGAGGTCGCATCTAGAGCAGAGGGAGATCCCAACCCACTGCAGATTATTATGCACTGGAATTTTGTTGAGATGGAGGCGCCAAAGGAGTGTAGCTCGAGATGGAAGCAACTATTTTTTATTGTAATTCACAGTTCCATTACCGCTAACTTGTAGAAGAGTGTTGTAGAAGAATTTGGAGTTAAGAATTCCATTTGATCTCCGTTCCCAAATTAAAATGTCATTTGTGTCCAAAAAATCATAGGAGGAGACCATCTGTGCAATTTGATGTGGAAGCTGATGATACTGCTCAAGCTGGTTTTTGATAGTGGCATTGTAGTTTGTAGACAGATCTTGAATCTCTACACTATCAATCAGGGGGTACCAGTCCAGTTGTCCCTCCAGAATTGGAGGGAGGAGTGCCTGCTGACCAACCGGTGAGACTACATTTGAACCTTCTGGAAAGTTTTTTTAAGACCTGGCCAAACTGAGAATTGTATGTAATTCATTTTGCTTGTAATCAGCCTTCGTAGAAGTTTAGTTCTAAGGAAGTCCAGGGATTCATATTTATCATTGATAAGACGCCAAAGGAAATGTGCTTGAAGGGATTGATTGAAGAGTTCAATGTTTTTAATTCCCAGGCCTCCCATTGTGTGTGGCAAGCAGCAAATCTTCCATAGAGCCATTGTAATCTTTCTTTCAAGTATACTTCCACTCCACACAAAGTTCCTCATGAGTGTGTTGATACTTTTAAGGGTGGAAGTCGGCCAGGAGTAAACCATGAAGTAATAAACCAGCTTTGAGACAATCACATGCTTAACTAGGTAGATTCTCCCTGCCATTGAGAGTGCCTTACCCTTCTAGGTGGAAAGAGTTCTTCTAACTTGGCTCACAACATCAGAAAAATAAAAGGTCCTAGGTTTCCCAAGAAACATTGGTACCCCAAGGTAAATAAAAGGAAGGGACCCTTCCCTTATGCCCAGCTCATGAACCATGAATTGCTTCCTTGAGGCTGAGATGTTTTTCCCAAAGAAAATGAATGACTTACTCCAATTGACTTATTGGCCAGAAGCTTTTTTATAGTGAAGAAGAGTTCTCTTGATATTTTTAAGGTTCCTCATGTCTCCCTGAGTAAACAGAATGATGTCGTCAGCAAAAAGAAGATGAGAGGGGGCAGAGATACCTCGGGCAGCACGAATGGATTTGATCTTTCCTTTGTTGACTCTATCAAGGATAAGTCAACTGATATAATCTTCAACAATTGCAAAAATAATAGTGGACAAAGGGTCCCCCTACCTCACTCCTCTAAAGCATTTAAAGTAGCCTTCTGTAAATCCATTAATCAAAATAGAAATATGAGAAAAGCTGATCAGAGCATTAACCCAATGAATAAATCTGTTATGGAATCCAAACTCATGCAGGATACGTCCAATGAAACCCCAGTCAATGGTGTCAAATGCCTTATTAATGTCAAGCTTTAGAGAAATTTTTCGACCCCGTGTGGTCTTCTGAAGGATATGTATACATTCATAGGCATTTATAAGGCAATCTTTAATCCTTCTTCCTTTTATATAACCAAACTGATTCCATGAGACAATTCTCTCAGAAATATGAGCGAGGCGAATGGCCAGGAGTTTGGTGATAATCTTGTGGATAGTGTTGATAAGAGAAACCGGTCGGAACTGACCAATATCACTTGAATTCTCTATCTTAGGGATTAAGGCAATGAACTGAGCATTAATACCTTGAGTGTGAGATCCCTCTGTGAAGAAATGCTTAACCATTTTACAGACATCATCTTGATTGACCTCTCAATAGAATTGAAATAAATTATTAGTGAAACCATCTGGGCTAGGCGAGCTTTCTTTTTTAAGACCAAAAGATGCTTCCCTGATCTCTAAATCCGTTGGAGTCGAGGTGAGAAGAGTATTATCCATATCAGTGACCAGCTTTGGGATAATGTCATCAATCAATTCTTCATTTCTTGTGGGGCCGTTGAAAATATTCATATAGAAGGAGACAATATGGTTTGAGAGACTCTGTCTATGATCAATTATAGAGTCTCCATCCTTCAGAAGAGATAGAGGCATGTTGACTTTTTTAGCTCTTTGAAGTGCATTAAAAAATTTGGTATTCTTGTCACCATCAGTAAGCCACTTAACATTGAACAAATCTTTCTGAATGTTTTCCCTGAGCACAATGAGTTTCTGGAGCTCATAGGATACCCACTTCTCTCGGTCATCATTTCCAAGAAATTTATTGAGATTAATTGATTCTTGAATCTCATGAAGTGTTCTTTCCAAAGAATCAATTTCCTGGTCAATAAGGCTGAACTTGTTCTTGCTCCAATGCTTCATTTTCTGCTTAAGAACCCAAAGATTGAGAACACAAGCAAGTGGATTGTGATTATAGTCCTGCATGGCCCAAGTATCTCTAACAATATGAGAACATTCTGGGAGGGTGGTCCAAGCATTGTTAAACCTAAAGGGAAGAGGTAGTTTTTCTCCCTTGTCAATGACATTAACCAGAATTGGATGATGATCTGAATTGTGTCGTGCAAGAGAAACACATGAAATGGTTTTCCAGTCCTCAATCATATACATGTTAACAAAATCACGATCAATTTTTCTTGCCCTCATTCCATTCAAATGTTTTTTGTACCAAGTGTACTTAGCTCCCAACAAATTTATTTCGGTCAGGTTAGATTCTTCAATAAAAACTCTGAAGTCCATGATGGAAGTGGTACCTGTAACATACCCGAGATTTTCATCTGCATGTAGAATGGCATTGAAGTCCCCCATGATAATCCATGGTTCTGAGATGGAATAGGACATATTTTTAATATGACTCCATAAAGCTCTTCTAGTAATATAGTTGTTGGAGGCATAAACCATCGAGCATAGAATGTTTCTTCCATAGTGAGTAAACCTGCATGTGAGTTCATGCTCGGAGATTAGAAGAGGGTTGACCACATTGCTATGAGAAAAAATCCATAATCTGTCATGACTAGAATCCTGTAGAGAACCAAGCATTAAATGTCCCTTTACTTGAAGAAAGGAACCATTGTTATGTTTCCTAGTCTTAGGCTCGGATACCTCAAGAATGTCAGGCTTATATTTACTTATAAGCAGCCTAAGGGAAGAAAGAGTGTCAGGGTTGGCCAATCCCTGACAATTCCAGAATAAAACCTTCATTTTGACTTAATTTTGGGGTTGAGACCCCCTTTTTCCCGTGTCACGGGTGTCTTATTTCGTCCAGACCTTCTCAGGTCCTCCTTCTTGGAAACTAAAGTTGACAGAATTCTTGCAGGTGTGGATTCAGTGCAATCCCTATTGTCATCTCCATTTTTAATTTTAAACTCTGCCTCTGAGGGGATGTCTTGATCTCCAGTTTTAATGCCAACCTCTTCCTTTGAGAAAGTGTCCTCATTAATATGTTGAGTTAGGTTAGGGGGAAGGGTGTTCATTAGTATCTGACTAGAAGGGAGAATGTTGTCAACAGTATCAGCAGAATCTATGTCTAGTGCCTCATTAATACTCAAACTAATCAGATCTAAAGCAATTTCCTCCTGTTGCATACCAAGCACAAGAGTAAAGATCTCCTCTTCTAAAGTTTGAGGATCTTTCTCCACAACTTGCTCTTCCACTGGTATAACCGCTGGTTTATCATGGACAACACTTTTATTTTGGAGATAATGTTGTTCTTCATCTTCAGCAAGATCCTCTCAAATCTTTCTTGATCCCACCATTTTATCGCATGCAACCTGTTTTGAAGACCTGTTATCACTCCTTTTATCATACTGCATAGTGACCGCAACCTTTCTTCTAGGAACCTCCTTCATGATCCATTCTTTGATGTCGACTGTACAATTTTTTGTACAATACGGCATTTGTCAATCATATGCCCAACCATTCTGCAGTGCTCACAATATTTAGGAAGGTTTTCAAATTCAAATCTAACTTCAATAAGGTGATCATTGGCATCCAGTGCAATGCGATCAAGAGGTGAGGTCTCCATATCAATTTCAATGAGGACCCTGGCATAAAGTCTAATATCTCCATTAATTGTTCATTGATCAAGCTTTAAAGGTGTTCCAATTCCAGAGGCAATATCATTGAGAATTTTAGGATGCCAGTACATCTATGGAAGCCCATGGATTCTTGACCATACCTGAACAATGGATTGTTTCTGCATGTAGGGATTAAAATTGGCATCCCATTCTGAGAGGCGGAAGATCCCAGGCTTCAAGTTAAGGGTTTCGAGCTTCTATATTGCATTCAATTCCTCTTGCTTCTGCAGTATTATATGGAAGTAACCTTTTCTGAGGGGAATCAATCTCCAATTGTAGAAATTCCAACACAGTGAAATACACTGTTTAAGTTCAGCAAAAAACTATATCTTCGTACCTTTTTCATAGGAAATACGTCCGAGTACCGAGAATCTACAGATCTCAAGTCTCTGTTTGATCGCCTCAGGGTCAGCTACAACCGTGATGGATCCATCCCCAGATCGTTTTATAATAGGTGGATTATTCTGAAGTGGTAAGATGGATGAGGTTCCTGCAAGGGCTTCCACAAAAGACAATGCTTTACATGGGAGAGCTCCCAGATATGAGCGAGTTTTAGGTTCAAACTCACGAGGCAGGAATGATCTTTCCCATGCTGGGTTGAACGGGTCCATTGAGAAGCAAGATTAGGCCAAGCTTCAATCATCATATCTTTGGTCAATTTGAATTGAGCAAGATCCCGCGCGAATCATCCTTTTTCTCTTATCCTCCAACATACATTTTATTGTGTTATAAATGTTGAAAAAAAAACCCATATTTTTTAGTATTGAGTTTATTTTATTTTATTTTCACAATTCCTTTAATATATTGTTTTAAGTATTTTCTCCTTAGAGAACGACCTTGGACATCCACTCTACTGAACCTAAGTACCCAAAAAACACACATCATTTGAGAGCACCCACAACAGCACCTTATCATCACTTTATGAAACTATGAAATCAATAAGCATCTTTATGTCAAGTGATCGAAATCTTAACACGTTGATAAAATCCATTACAACTGTCACATATGTATTTAATTTGACAAAATAAACATTAGAAAACATCAATCACCCGATGACATGTCAATTAAAAAAAATACACAGAACCACCTACCTCAATCTGGTCAGAACAATGTCACAATGCATCACCTTAGAATTCAAACACCTAACTAAGAAATACAAAACCCTCAACAATCCTTACCTACCCAAACCCTTAAATTTAGGTCACCCCAAACCCTAAATCTTGCCATTTCAGTGGTTAGGGTTCTTAGGGGAGTGAGAAACAAAAGGGAAATGGATGGAGGGGAAATGATAAAAGAAGAAAAAGGATAAATGAGGGCTTACACTAGTACAAAAACTATTTTTAATGTCACCTTTTTCACATCAGTTTTTTAGAACCGATGTGAAAAATCAATTTCCGTGATTTTTTCACGTCGATTATTTAATAATTAACAATAAAAAGAATTTTTTACATTGTTTATTTGAAAACCGGTGTGAAAAATGTTTTCAAACATATAGTTCATTTTCCAAGCTTCTATTTTATTGGTATTGGAGCTCAAACAGAGTTAGGGATCAAAGGTTGTGGCCATCGGTAGTTGATCGTCTCTAAACGAAGTCTTAGAGAAGGCCAATTTCTGATGGTCGTAACTTTTGATCCGTAACTCCATTAGAGCTTCAAGATCAGTCAAATCGAAGCTTGGAAAATTAACTAAATCTTTGTAAACATTTTTCACATTTGTTATTTGAAAACCAACAAGAAAAATTCCTTTTAACTTCGGTTATTTAGAACCGACGTGAAAAAGTCATGAAAATTGATTTTTCAAGTCGGTTCTTATATAACCGACGTGAAAAATCAGCAAAAATTTTAATATCTTTTCATGACGGTTATCATAAAACTGACGTGAAAGGTAATTTTAATATCCTATCAACACATAATTTCAATTTTTTTACAGCACGACATCGATATTTTTTATTACTGCCTAAAATTTTTAATATTGTGTTTTCTTTTACCATCTAAATTATATGTTTTCATTATACACATATCATAATTTAACAATTATTTATTTCAACCATCATCATTCCACTGAATTGACTTGTTTGATCTTCAATTTGAATCCACCATTTCTTCTTTTTGTGATCTCGTTAAGGTATTTGTAATTATTTTTCCATAATTTATGTTTTTTATGATTAGTTTTCTTAATTAATATACCATTTAATGATTATTATTTTATTATAATGAATAATAATTCTTCGTATCATGGTAAAACTAAAACTCCACCTTTGAATTCTAAAATTCCTTCTAAGACGAAGCTTTGGTTGGCTCATTTGATCTTTCCTCGAAAAAAAATATATCAAAATTTTGATTGTCATAAATTTTGATTCGTAACTCCGTTTGAGCTCTACGACCTGTCAAATTGAAACTTAGAAAATTATCTAGAAGATGATATACATTTTTTGCATCGTTTTTTTAAAAACCGATATTAAAAATGAATTTTAGTGTTGGTTTTTTAAAAATTTATGTAAAAATGACTTTTAATGTCAGTTTTTAAAAAATCGACGTGTAAAATAGCTTTTAAACATCGTTTTTTTGTAAAAAAGATGGTATTTCATGTCGATTTTTAAAAAGCCAACATAAAAAATCATAAAAAACATTTTTAACATCGGTTATTTGATAAATGATGTTAAAAAACATATTTATAACGTCGCTCGCAAAGACATCGCCTCAAAATCGACGTTAAAAAGCTAAAAACCCGACGTAAAAAGTGTTTTTGTACTAGTGTTACCTTATAGAAATGACTTATAATCAAGTATTTGAGGCCAAAAATTGGAGAATAAGGGAGGTAGAACTCCCCTTGGTGTTCACCCCATCCACAATTGAATGAGAGAGAGGAAAGGGAGGGTCAAATGCCCTAAAATTGAAGGATGTAAATTTTAAAAAATAACTTTTAAGTGATTATAAGAAGCTCGCAAGGTGAGGCTGCATAGTTTGGTAAACCTTGTGTCAACCATGCGAATCTCACTAGAACCAACTTGGACAACCCACTATTGGAATTTTAGGTATTTGCGACGGGCTATTTGCGACGGGATCCCGTCGTAAATGAGCTTTTTGCGACGGGGTCGCGTCGCAAATAGCTCGTTGTAGAAAACGACGTCGCAAATAGTATTTTTTGCGACGAGTCGTTGCAAATAGTTCTCCAATTATATAGATTATATATATAAACATATTGCAACGGTCCAATTTTCCCATCGCAAATACTTATTTAAAAATATATATAAACTATTTGTGATAAGGTCCCGTCGCAAAAGGACCCATCGCAAATACGTAATAAAATAATATAAAATATTCAATAAAATTATGATAAATTAATATTAGAAAATAATATTATTATTAATACTATTAATATAGATAATATTATATTATATAATAATAATACTATTTATTACAAATTATTACAAATTATTACTAATTACTACTAATTATTACTATTTATTACTATTTATTACTATTTATTACTATTTATTGCTAATTTATTACTAATTTATTACTAATTATTAGTATTTATTGCTATTTATTGCTATTTATTGCTATTTATTGTTATTTATTGCTAGTTATTGCTATTTATTGCTATTTATTGCTATTTATTATTATTTATTGCTATTTATTACTAATTATTGCTAATTATTGCTAATTATTGCTAATTATTGCTAATTATTGCTAATTATTGTTATTTATTGTTATTTATTGCTACTTATTGCTATTTATTTCTATTTATTGCTATTTATTGCTATTTATTGCTATTTATTGCTATTTATTCATATTTATTCCTATTTATTGCTATTTATTCCCATTTATTCCTATTTATTCATATTTATTCATATTTATTCCTATTTATTCTTATTTATTCCTATTTATTCCTATTTATTCCTATTTATTCCTATTTATTCCTATTTATTCCTATTTGTTACTATTTGTTACTATTTATTCATATTTCTTCCTATTTCTTCCTATTTGTTATTATTTATTACTATTTATTACTATTTATTACTATTTATCACTGTTTATGACTATTTATTACTATTTATTACTATTTATTACTATTTATTTCTATTTATTACTAATTATTACTAATTATTACAAATTATTACTATTTATTACTATTTATTACTATTTATTACTATTTATTACTATTTATTACTAATTATTACTAATTATTACTAATTATTACTATTTATTACTATTTATTACGATTTATTACTAATTATTACTATTTATTACTATTTATTACTAATTGTTGCTATTTATTGCTATTTATTGCTATTTATTACTAATTATTACTAATTATTACTAATTATTGCTATTTATTACAATTTATTACTAATTATTACTATTTATTACTATTTATTACTATTTATTACTAATCGTTACTAATTATTACTATTTATTACTATTTGTTACAAATTATTACTAATTATTACTGTTTTTTCTAATTATTACTATTTACTGCTAATTATTACTAATTACCTCTAATTATTACTAGTTAGCTTTAATTACTATTAATAATTGCATATTGCAGCTACTAATTACTAATTACCGCTAATTATTTATATTCATTACTATCGTTAATAATTCTTAATTACTACTAATTACTAATAATTAGTACTAATAATTTCAATTTACTATTACAAATAAATATTGAGGACAAAAAAATATAAATCTAATTCAATTACAACTAATTAGCAATAATTAAAATTAATGTTTAAAAAATGAAATAAATATTAAATTAAATAAAACATAAATATCATTAAACTTGATCTCTTATAAGTGTGGACGACTTCAAAACTTGTTCGTAAAAAAAATTAACTCAAAGAAATTTTAACTCTAAAATTAGAGTTTAGAGAGAGATATAAAATAGAAATTGAGAGGAAAAATGAAAAAAACGGATGGGAATATATATAGGTTAGATTATTTGCGACGGTACTATTTGCGACAGGACTCGTCGCAATTACCTTCGATCGCATTAATTTCTGTCGGCGGTTAAAAGGGTATTTGCGACGGGTCCTGTCGAAAATAGTGACCTACCGACACACTATTTGCGACGCGAGCATATCACCATCGCAAATAGTATTTACTGTCGCCGGGTATTTGCGACGGGGAGGCACCCCCCGTCCCAAATACCCTTCCCGCGGTTTGGCACGAAAACCGCACCAAACCTTTTACGATGGGACCCCTTATCTCGTTGCAAATAATCTCTTCGACAGACTATTTGCGACCGGAATAGATCCCATCGCAAAAGGACATTTTTCTCGTAGTGACTCACACAGTTTGGCTACACAGTTTACTAAATCATGCGTCAAAGATGAAAATATCACTACTAAAAACTACAGAACCGTACATGGAAAACCCATATGGTTTCCTCTAATCATGCGCAAGTCATGTACCAACATCCCAAACCAAAATGGGCTCGCACAGTTTCCACTAGATTTTGCATAGTTTGGCCTGAGTCATGCGCTACCTGGAAAGACTAACCATGAACCGAACAAAATGAACTGAAAATCCCATGTGCAAGACAACATGCATGATTTCCCCTTATTCATGCACATAGGGAAAATTCCAGAATTTCCAAGGTTTCAAGCTCGAAACTTCCAAAAATTTTAATTACCCCAAAATAATATAAAATATGAATCAATTGCGACAGGTGGGTGTCACAATATTGTTGGGGTATTCGTAATGCCAAAAGGCATTACCAGGAACTCATAATGACCGTAGCGACATTGAAATGTCATCTTCGGTATATCCTCCTCACATACTCATAGTTGGTGATAGCCTGGCCTAAGGTCGATCTTCAAGAACCAATTTTCCCCCTTCAGCTGATCAAAGATATTATTGATTCTCAACAAGGGAATTTATTCTTGAATGTCACCTAGTTTAGGCTATGGTGGTCAATGCACAACCTCAAGCTCTTGTAGGCTTTCTTAGTGAACAATACTGAAGCTGCCTGGGGGACACGTTATATCTAATAATACTTTTACACTGAATATCCTCCAATTGCACCATCAGCTCTTGAATCTCAGTAAGAGTCATCTGATATCCTGCATAAGATATCAGAATGGTCCTAGGGTGAAATTCAATACAAAAATCAACCTCCTGGTGAGGAGATAGATCAGGTATTTCCTTAGGGAAAACGCTTGAGTACTCCTCCACTACTGTAGAAAAACAAACATATGTGGAGTCTAATGCATCAAGAGTCGTATTATCCAATTGATGGGAAATTGGTTGTAGCTTCTTGCACATGATATTGGTCCATCCATCCTGAAAATTCTTCTTTCCAGTGAAGGAAAACCTCAATCCATTTCCCAATATGCATCTTACTCTATAACGAAAACAATCGATATGGGCATGGGCTGCTAATAACCAATCCATACTAAGACTGACATCATATAGATTCATTAAAACTACCAAGAGATCCCATGTGAACCTCTCTCCCTTGAGATATAAGCCACACTTCTAATAGATGAGTGTGATCATGAAATCTCCCCCTGTAGGAGTCTCCATCCATAAGGGTCGAACCAGGGGATTTATTGGAATCTTGAGTTTTCAAATAAGGGATATAACAAGGAAGGAATAACTCATGTCTGGGTCTACCAAAACTGATGTTAAGGTGCATAAGACACATATGGTACCTCGAATCATGTCGGGAGCCTCTGGTTCATAAGCCTCAACTGTATAAAATTGTCTATGAACTTGATCGCACTACTACAAATATGTCTTTTATCAGCGCTAAAAATGGCCTTTAACGGTGCTAGAAAAGCGTTGTTAAAGCCGGCGAAGATAAAGGGGGGGTCCCCTTTATCAGCGCTCCAAAAAGCGCTGCTAAAAGGGTCCTTTATCAGCGCTTTATTTTTAGCGCTGATAAAAGACCCCTTTTATCAGCGCTTTTTATGAGCGCTGATAAAAGTAAAAAAATTAAAAAAAATTAAAAAAATCTTGGCAATCGGGGGGGCTTTTATAGCGCTTGAGCCCCCCCTTTTTACAGTGCTTTCCAACCCCTCCAGCGCCCGCAAGCACCCCCTCCACCCTTTATCAGTGCTATCCCCCCCCAAATCCAGCCCTATGTGCGCGCCCCTACCTCCACTAGGTTTTGAACTTGAGACCTCCCCCCTGCGCGCCTAAGCCCTTATCACTCCTCTATTTTGATTTGTTTTCCATTTCATGATATATTTATATATATATATATATAGTTATATTTATTCGTATAGTAATATATAGTTATATTAATATATATATTTATAGTGATATTAATATATATATTTATAGTTATATTAATATATATATATATATAGTTAGATTAATATATAGGTATATAAATATTCCTATATTTTTATTTTAAATAAAATGGATATTATTTAGTATTTAGATAAAGCTAATATATTTTATATGTAAATATATTTTATTATTTATATTTATAATTAAATTTTTATGTGTGAATATATAAAAAATATGTATATATTATTATATATTTGATTATAAATAGCAGTGCATTATAAAAAACGATAAAATTTAAAAGACATAATATCAATATGAATGTAATACCTTGAAATAAATTCAGTCCTCACCAAAAAAATCCAATAATACCCCCTTAAACTAGGCTGAAAATCCACAAAATGTTAAAAATCGGGGTATCCCGACTAAAAACTCAGTTTTGGAGGCCTTCTGGGCCTTTTTCGGCCTCGAAAAATGTGACAAAGGCTTTTCATGGGTCACCAGCACGTAGATCCCGTCGCAGGCTTCGATTTGATATGCTGTAGAGCTCAAACGGACACTCGGATCAAAAGTTATGGTCATTTGAAGTTCGAGTTGCGTTTTCAACATATTTTGGATCTTTTTTAATTTTTTTATTTTTTTAGTCTTCAAATTTTTATTAAATGACTATTACTCCATAATAATTAGCAAATTATTAATTAAAAATATTTTTTTAATTTTTTTATAAGCCATTTTCACTAAATATCTTATATATTAAGTATATTAAGTGTAAATGTATATTTATACTTATCTAAAATATATTTAAAAATTTTATATTATATTTATATCAATATAACTATATCTATATATTTAAATATTAATATATATTTTTTAATGAATTTTTTTTGGAAGTAGACCATTTTTCAGCGCTTTTAAAAAAAGCGCTGATAAAGCCCCCCTTTACCAGCGCTAATAAAAAAGCGCTGATAAAGGGGTACCCTTTAACAGCGCTAAAAAAGCGCTATTAAAGGGAATACCTTTATTAGCGTTAAAAAAGTGTTGATAAAGGGGTACTTTTATCAACTCTTTTTTAGCGCTGGTAAAAGTACCCCCCTTTATCAATGCTTTTTCGCTAGCGCTTATAAAGGCTGGCGCTAGCCTTGCCCAGTTTTGTGGTAGTGTCGTCAGCCCTCTGGGTCTGGTGTGGCCCACCTAGGGGTGGTGGTGGCGGAAATTCATAACATCGACCTCCTACACTACCTCCTCCCAAAGATCTATTGATTCTTCTTCCATGATCGCCTCTTTGAGGATCTCCCTAACCGTCCCTAGGAGGTCCTAGGTCATGTCTCTACCTCTAACACGGTGGTCCATCCACTTCCTGTCCTCCCTCTATTGAATGGTGGGGCAAGTCATCCCATGCAATATAACATCATCTGTCATAAGTAAAGCATCGCTTATCCCCTAGCTGACTAGATCCCCTCTGTGATCCATGAGTTGTTGATCCTCTAGTCTGAGTTTGCACTTGAGAGTGTCTCAGGCATCTAGGTCCTGAAGTTCATTGTTGGTCACCCACTATTGAGGTCTTTACTCCTCGGTGACCACTAAAGCACCTGTTGACTATGGTCGCTCTATCAAAAATCTCTTTACCACCAAGGAATTCTCTAGAACCCCGACATAGGTGGGGATGCAAAGGGGAACTAATCCAGCTCAAATGTCTCTATAAAGTCCATGATCAAACTTTTGTGCTCAAAAGAACCCATCATGAACCATGTCTAAGGAGTATCATGTGTGGTTGATGAACCTCGACACATACTCTTCAATGAACATGATCCACTGCTACAACTTGAGGAGCTTCTAAATGTGCATCGAATGTAGGGTCGTCGGGCAATACTCCTTCCTGAATAGGTGCTTGAACTTGACCCATGGAAGTGTTTCATCATCATGATTTTGGGTCACTAAACTTCGCCAATGTCCTTCTATATCATAGAGAAGACTAGTTGCGAGCACCACCATCTTATCAGGAGGGTCCGAATGAAATGGAATACTCGGACCATTGACTTCATCTAATCCTCTATTGTATGCAGATTTGACTCGCCCCAGAACCTGGGTAATCGCTGCCTCTGGAACCCATACAGTGCGTTCAGCCTATGTGAATCTTCATCCTGCATTATTGGGATGATCGGATGCTCAGCCTGTCATGGAGCATCCACCTGAACCGCTAGAGGTGGGTATGCTCACTACTCAATGGTTGGAAGCATTTATTGATATCCGCCTGGAGGAAACACCTCATGTACTAGCCCCTAAACCGAGGCCTCGCCACTCGACTAGTCATCATCGTAATCCTACAACGGAATCCTCACTGGCTATTTGCATGGAAATATCCTACAATTTTTCAAGATTTATCACAATCAATAAAGCATATCAGGGGAGCTGACTCAAGGACATGGAAATCATGGACTCTTACCTATATGATGTGTGCATAACTGTTTTCTCTGCAACCGGTGCCTCTATATACCAAGTCGAAAAGTAGATTATCAAAGTCCTGGTGTATGGATATGTTGGTCATTGTACTATCATTGGGTTCCCTGGCTCGAGAGCCAAACCTGAGACACTTCAACAATGTTACCCTAATCTCTTAAAACAATCCTCACAATACTTACTACCGCCAAACTCCACCCCTAAGACATCCACTCTCTGATACCACTCTGACATGACCCGACACACCAGGGCCCCACCTAGGATATCAGTAAGCCTAGTGTGACACCCCAAACCCACCTCCAATAGGTCAAGGGCTGGTGACTAACATCGATTTGGTATATCACACATATGGTGTTGGGGTTGGTGCTCTAGAATAAATTGTTTGTACTTTAGATTACATGTATATTCAAGGAAGTGAATATTAATTAAACATTTATTACATATTATTCATTGTTTTGTATGACTTTATTATAATAATGTCCTATAGTATTTGTTGCATTGAAAAGGGAATACAATTCTCCGCTCTAATGAGAACCTCAAAATGTCATGATGATATTCTTAAACCAAGTTCTACGGTCGGATAACATTCTATGATGGGGTGCATAGTATGTTGATTGTTAGGTGCAAGTACTCATAAGAAAATGAGAATTCATCTCGTGAAATTCGCACTTGGTAATCTTCAAGATGAGAGATTATGAGAACAAACCCGACAGTAGGAATTATGCATGTTTATGTGTCTTCGGATATTCTTGTCTATGAGTGTGTGTAATGATTCTTAGACTTTAAGATTATTATTAATGCATGTCATGACTCGTGCACTTAGATTTACTGACCAAAACCATGAAGTCGTATGTTTACGAGAAGTAGGGTATGTTGGGTGCATCATGAATGACAAGTTATTAATGAATAAATCGAGGAAGGATTTGCCTCTTCCATATTTATGAAAGTCGATATCGTGGCCATTTGATTGAAATATAACTATTGCATTAAATTTCATGGTCATAGTATAATGGTGAGTTTATTTCAGATAGTCAAAGAAAGACGTATCAAGCATATAGGTTGATGATATGGGTGTAAAACATGCTTGATGAGATACTGTGACAAATGGATTATATTACATAATGAGTGCTTGTATTTAGTTGTCAACATTGTGACATTAACTTCTTTCTTTTGAGTGTTTTGACCCATTGATATATAGTAATCTTGGAGGTTAAACCAGCCTGCCTAATACTAACAAGAATGAAGTCTGGAGGGTCACACACAAAGTGTTTTCATTGATCTCAATTAAATTCTATTTGAATATAATTATTAGAATGAATATTATTCTCAAGACTGAGAAATAATTTTATTCAGAATTAATGATCACATAAATTAAATAAATATTTATCTGCAAAGTAATTGTTAAATTACACGAATATATAATATTTATTAATTTATTGAATAATTGATAAATATTTATTCGTCGGACTGTGAATAGAATATTTATTTTATGAATAAATATTTAATTAAATATTTATTCGAGTATTTGATAAATGCTAAGGAGGATGAGCCGACCAATATTGTGTCTAGTGATAAATATTAATTTGCAAGACATTAAAATAATATTTATCATTGCGCTAGTTAACGCACACTACTGGAATTCTTGGTAACTACGACGACCTATTTGCGACGGGATCCCGTCGCAAATAGCCCATTGCAGAAAACGCTGTCGCAAATACAATTATTTTCGACGGGCCCGTCGCAAATAAGCCTCTGATTATATGTATTATATATACATAATTTTTTTTGCGACGGGCCCGTCGCAGCAAAGTATTTGCGACGTGCAAGTACTCCCGTCACAAATACGTTTTTAAAAATATTTAGTTAGGCTATTTGCGATGGGACCCCGTCGCAAACGGTCCCATCACAAATAATAAATTAATTTTTAAAAAAAATTAATAAAATTACGATTAATGAGAAAATAATATTACTATTATTAAAACAATAAAAAAATAAAAAATATTAAAATTCTCAATATTCACAAAAAATATAAAAAAATTAAAAAAAAATTAAAAATTAAATTATGTAATATTTGCACCGATATAAAAAACAGAAAATGTAAATAATTCATATTACAATGTTAAATTCAAATGTTTGTAACATAAAAAAATCATTGGGGGTCGTCTTCTAGATGAGGTGGAGGAGCTGAAGGAGCTGGTGGAGGAAACTCCATCCCTAAACTACGAGTCAGACAATGCATGTACTTCATATGCTCGTGATGTTGCTGCTACCATCGATGCGTCTCCTCCTCATGCTGTTGTTGCTGCTGCTGCTGTCATCGACGCATCTGCTCCTCGTAATGTTACTCCTGTTGCTGCTGCCGCCAACACATCTCTTCTTGCTGCTTCTGCAAAGTCTCTATAAGCTCAGTCTGAGCTCGCAACTGCTCCTGATACTGTGAGCCAGAAGATGATGCCTCTCCACGAGCTCCTCTCAAGCTGGACGCCGACATCGCAACAATACCATAATAAGTATCATGAGTCAAATGAGAGCCGATACCAACTACTCTACCCTTCTCAAAGCCATACTGAGTCGCCTGCATCTATGTCGCCTCATCGAAATGGTGAGCACTGGTCTGCTCAGTCGTCTCGTCCTGACCCTCAGCCTGTGTCTGAGAGGTCGCAGCCTCATATGACTCATTCAATTCCAATTTAAAATTAAAATTGTGAAAATATTATATGCAGTTAATTTTCAAACTGAAAAAATAATACTAACCACAATTTGACGCTGGCGATCACCTCTAATCTCTCCAGTGACTAGATCACTGTACATCCTCTGATAAACGTCGAACTCCATAATATCGGGATGCTTGAATGCCTACAGAAATATAAAATAAACTGTTTATATTTAAAGTTATATAAAATATTTAAAAAATATACTTACCAGATGCTCTCTATGCAAACTGAATGTACGGTTACCAGCTCGATGTGTCACCTCCTGTCTCCCCTGGTTCTGTCGTCCCACTGAAGATCTCCTCTGAAATCCACCACCCAACCAGTGTAAACATAATCCATCCCAAATGTGAGATGAAATGTACTCTGGTCGGTGGGCTCTACACGACTCATCAAATTCTATCACCCCTGCTTTCTTAATGGTTGTCCTTCTCAAATTGTGCAAAAACTGACGGAAACAGTCACGCATAGAAACCTACCATGTCGCATGGATAGCGCATGCTATCATCGATAGGATACCATAAACCCTACAAATAATTTATAATATCAAGTTGTTAATAAAATAAATTTCAAAATAAATATTATTTATTTACGTACCAGCTAATGATGGAACATGTCGCGTCACACATCAATGGGAATCTATTCTCATGTGATCCATGGCTGAGAAAAATAATTGCATAAGATAGCGCTCCCATGTCCAATAGATACATGCGCAAAACTGTGAAAAATGAATAAATAATCAAACAATTAGTATATATATAAATAAATTAATGAAATCTAACTAAAATATACAGGTTATCATACCTCCGTGTGCGTGGATCGAAACCAAGATGTGGACGTCGCTCGGGGATAGGGTCAGGAATCATCAGTCGTGCAAGACCACACCCCCTTCGCGTGCCCCCTGAACTTCCAGTAGGCCGAGGGTCAGATGATCCAAAATCCCCCTCATCCAACGGTAGGTCGGCCTCCTGCAACTCGAGAAATAGCTCAGGGTCCATCTGAAACACAAAATGATTGTTGTTAGCAGATAGTTGAAAATAACTATTATATATAGATATATATTAGTTATGATTATAATCAGAATTTAATTGTGTCAATGTTTATCTTCATCCTCTTCTCCATAGTTGTCAATGTCAATGTCTTCATCTTCCTCCTCAGCATCATCAATATCCATATGAGTTTTAGTTTCATCATCTCTTGTCATTTTAAATTCATTTGTAACATCATTAACATCTTTATAACCATCGATCATTAATTGTGGGGTGTCATCATCGATATTCACGTCTCTTTGTGAATCAGATGGATTTTGAGCAGTCTCTTGAAAATTTTCAATTTCTTCCACTTCAGCGGAACCACACTCATTTTGAGTAAACTGATTTTTTTGAGATTTCATTTTTATTATGCTCCACCAATCGGTCAAGTCTCCTGAAGTAGCACAGTACTTTGCATAATAAATTTGATGTGCATGTTGAGCCAGTAAAAATGGTTCATTTACTACAAGAAGACTTTTATATTTAATATCGATGATTCCATGAGTCGGATGAACACGCAAGCCTCTCTCAGTATCCAACCACCAACATTTAAACATTGTTATGTAATTCTGTCCTAGATAACATAGCTCAATAATTTCATCCAAAATGCCATAAAAGTCAACTTCAGTTTCTCTATGATGTGATCCTCTCAAGCAAACTCCACAGTTCGTTGTTTTTTTTTATTCCCCGTATGCATGTGTATGAAATCGAAAACCATTCACCACATATGCATTATAAGATTTAATGGTGGGTTACTCAATATACATAGTCGCTTATCAATTTTATCAGCATATTGAGACACCTGAAAATTTTTAAAACAATTATCAATATAATAAATAATAAACGGAATTGATATTAAACCATCAATAATTTATGTTACCAGTTTTTGAAACCATTGAGAAAAAAAAATTGTCTGCGTTCTTCAAGAGCAGCTGCTGTAATTTGTGGAAGTTGTTTCTTGATATGATTATCATATAAACTATAAATAAAATAAGTTTAAATACTGTAACATAAATTATAGAATAAGTGATAGAAGCACTCACAGGAGAAATGATTTCATTTCTTCACAGTTGAGCAGAACGTATGTATGAGCTCTATGATGTTCATCATCTGAAAGTCATCTTTCATGAACTCCACCGAAACCAAGATTTGGATGATTAAAAATTGTTAATTGATTGTTCATTTCTTCATTAAAATTCCCCTTGTTTCATCCCATGCGATTGTGTTTTGAGGGATATTGAGATTTAAAATAATGAGAGTAGAAAAAAGCAATTTCCTCTTGCAAATAAGCTTCAGCAATTGAGCCTTCAACTGATGCTTTGTTACGTATTCTTTTCTTCAATTTCTGCATGCATCTCTCGAATGGGTACATCCATCGAAACAGTACTGGACCTCTACATTTATCTTTATATGGAAAATGTAATATCATATGTTTCATTGAGTCAAAGAAAGCCGACAGAAAGATTTTTTCCAGTTTACATATAATTACAACAACATCTTCTTCCAGTTTGCTTAGCGCATAGTAGTATGTTTTCGCTGCACAAATGTATCGAAAAAAATATGATATATCTATTATCGAATCGAAAATCATAGAATTAAACAAACCTATGAATCCAATCGGCATAAGTCTTTCCATTATAACATGACAATCATGACTTTTTAATCCAGTAATATAACAATTCTTAACACGTCTGCTCAGATTGGAAGCATAGCCATCTGGAAGTCTCAAATCTGTAATCCACTGACAAAATAATAAGCGACTCTATTTGGACAGTGTATAAGATGCTTTTGGATTCATTAACCTCTGTGATCTGATATTTTCAAATAGTTCAAGTTCTGGTCGCCTGCAAATTTGGGCAAGATCTAATCGTGCCTTTACAGTATCTTTGGTCTTACCTGGTGATCATGCTATCATGACACGTCAAATTGATTATGTTTTTTAGGGTGATATATAGTCTAGGGAAGACCCTAGGTCATCTCTCAAGGAGCGTTGGTAGGTTTAGAGTATGCATTCTTAATAAAAGGGACTAAAAAGGGGGGTATTTTTGAAAACAGTTTAAAGAAAATAAATTGATTTAAAGAGTTTAATAATTGAAAAATAAAAGAGGTGTTTTACAATTATGTGATAAAGGAGATCATTTCAAGTTCACTACACAACTTGGATAGTTCATTTTTCTGAAAATATTGACATGGTTTTGTTCAATTCTTTGGTTGAGGGTTGTCAAGATCTTGATTCCCCTCTTGCCTCTTAAAATGTTGCACAAAGCACCAACCCTTGACAAAACAATCGTGTTGTCAAGGTTTGGATCTCAATAACAGAGTTAAGGCTACCAAAACATACTGAAATCTTATGTATGTGTGATATTAATAGGGTTCTTGTCTTGTCCTATCGTAACAAACCAAGATCCCCACTTGAAATCTCAACCCAATCGGTGTTGAGATAAAAAGTGTTTCACTTAAATTAAACCACACAAATGCATTCAGAAGAGAAGAGCATAGAGATTAATCATAAGTGAAATATTTAACACACAAATTTTACAAAACCAGTGGAAGAACAAGTGTTGGAACTCCCTCCCAAGTAAGTGTAGCTCCCTCGAAATGATCGCCCACCGTTTAGCTCGCCATCGTGAGGAGGAGGAGGCTTGGGTAAAACTCCTTCTTCATCCTTGATCCCCCTATGAGGATAGGGGACTCCAGAACTTCTTGAATGATGAGATTACTCAATTGGGTCTCCAAAATACCAGAACTTTGTCTCCTGGTCGAACTCCCAAATGAGGAGCCCAAGGTGCCCTTTTATAGGAAATGTGGGAGGTGGTTTTGGGCACACAGATTTACTAAAAACGCTTGGCACATTGTTTTATCCTACCAGATAGTCTTAAAACTTTTTGTGGAAAACTAAAAAGTTTTATCCCCACGTCTTGACTATCTCCAACGAAAGTTTGGAATTATTTTAACAATTGGAGCGCGAGATATGGATAGATCACAGCACACAACTTTTGACCTCGAGCAGATTGGGTGTGCTGGAAAAATAAGGTCGGCTGGGCCCCTTAATGGACGAATCTATCTTGGGTTATTAAATGAAAGTTGTAGACCAATGAGATTTGGATAATCCCACAAAATATCAGCCCATTTGGATGCACGGTAGAGTATCAGCATGAATTTGAGTCCACTGAACTTCTTGGATCCTGTGCAGTTTGGCCCATTTTCAAGGACTTCATCATGGGCCCTCCAAATCACCTCCACCTACATTGTAATTTTCAAAACAAGTATCATTTCCCTATTTAACAGTGATAAACACAAAATTATTGAATCAAACATGAAGCACAATTTGATAATATTTTTATAATTTTTAATACAAAATATGTTTAGCACAGCGATGTAAGGGTGAAAATGAATCAGTGAATCGTGGTACGATCACACCCACACACCTAAACACTTGCACTCCTGGGAAAATTCACATTTATAAAAATTATGCATGTAGATATTCCCAACTTCATGAAGATTTAACATTCTTGAGAAATTAATTTCTGATAGAATTGTGATCAAAGCACAAATCACACTGAGGAGTTATTCTCAGTGATCATGGAAAAAGTCGTCTCAAAAATTGTATCTAAATGAAATTCGAAGAGACTAATGATACCAATCAAAGAAAATAATTCAAAAGTTAATCATGTCACCAATTCTCCACGTGTGTTTGTGACAACCATTTCATGCTGTTCTTTCCACTTTCTATTAAATAAATATAAGTTATTTTAAAATTAGTCTACCGACTTGATTCTTTCCACCGAACCTGCCCTACATCCTTTGCAATCAAATTCCAAGACCCACTCAATTAAGAATTCCTAGAAGTCAAATTTAAATCTCCCGACCTAGATATCCCCATATGCTGTACATTTCATCAATCCCCTCAATATTTTTTTTTTTAAAGTTAAACTTGGAACAAATCTCACACTCTTATCTCAACCCATGTTTGATGTCCTCATGACACTAATTGTAATAGTTATAACAACATAAAAAGTCAAGAAAGGGTGGTTTTTGACCTGCCCAAAATACAACCCCATTTTTTTGTTTTTTTTAGGGCGTACAACAGTCGGATAACAGGTACACATGCGTAGTTCAATCTGGTACAGTAATGAAATAGATCGGATAAGGAACGAATGTATGTAAAGATCATTTGGAAAGTAGAGAAAAATTAACCTAACTTATATTTACCTTCAATAAAGTAATAAATATTCACACTTCATGGTTGGGTGCAAAAATTTGTGGATAGATTAAATGACACAATTTTCCCTTAAATTATTCACAAAAAGGGTACCACTCTTCTCAATGGCTTCAAAATGATATAACCATTCATATCATCGACCAACAACCAATTTTCAAGAGAAATTCACACCACAATGTTGAATTCATGCTGAAATGCACATTTCATCAGATTTTTTTTTGAAAGTTAAAACAACTTGAAAATGGGAAATTCCTCATGTATTTTCAATAAATTCAATAATAAAATGGGCATCATTTTCCATGATAAATTAGGCATAAAAAAAATTATCATTTTAGCACAGAAGTGAGGGGGGAAATAGGGGGGAAAGTGAAAATACCATGTAACAAGCGAAAAAGAGAACAAAGAAGAGAGACAATGAAAAAATCCTAACAAACATAGGGATGTACCCACGAGGGGGGGAAGTGAAAATACCATGCAATAAGCGAAAAATATAAGAAGAAGGAAAGATAATAAAAAAAATCCCTAACTAACCCAGGAATGTACCCATCCCCCCACACCTAGAGAATGCAGTGTCCTCACTGTAATAAAAGAGATTGTGGGAAGGAAGGATAAAACCTGGTGAGTGTTATTCATAGACCGCTTCTTGAACATGGAGTTCCTCCATTGGGGAATCCGGAATGGATTCATGGAAGTGCTTCAACCGCTGCCCATTGACAGTGAAGGTTTGCTTGGTGTCTTCATTTTGAACCTAGAAAACACCAAATGGAGAGACATTAGTAACAATGTAAGGTCCAAACCAACGGGAATGAAGCTTACCAGGGTGCAACTTCAGCCTTACATTGTAGAGGAGGACCTTCTTCCCGATGTGGAATTGACGATGAAGGATGAGACGGTCGTGGGCAGCCTTGGTTCGCTCCTTATAAATCCGGGAGTTCTCATATGAATCTCTTCTCATTTCCTCCAACTCCTGAATCTGCAACTTCCTTTGAATACCTGCACCAGAAAGATTAGAATTGCATTGTTTAATGGCCCAGTAGGCCCGGTGATCTACCTCAACAGGGAGGTGACAACTCTTCCCAAAAACTAGCCGATATGGTGACATGACAATTGGAGTTTTGAATGCAGTACGGTAAGCCCATAATGAATCATCAAGTCTAAGACTCCAGTCTTTTCTGTTTGGATGAACTGTTTTCTCAAGAATCTGTTTTACCTCTCTATTTGACACTTCGGCTTGACCATTTGTTTGTGGGTGATAAGCAGTAGACACTCGATGCTCAACCCCATACCTGCGCAAAAGAGATTGCATTGTGCGGTTGCAGAAATGAGAACCCTGATCACTGATGATAAACCTAGGTAATCCAAACCTACAGAATATTTGGGTTCTCAAAATTTCCACAACTGTCTTGGAATCATCTGTCCTTGTGGCTCATGCCTCTACCCACTTTGAAACATAATCCACTGTCAGAAGAATGTAAAGGTTCCCAAATGAATTGGGGAATGGTCCCATAAAGTCAATGCCCCAAACATCAAAAATGTCATGGAAGAGCAAGGGTTGTTGGGGCATCTCATTTCTTTTAGAGACATTCCCCATTCTTTGACAGTGAGGAAAAGATTTACAGAATTCATGGGCATCCCTAAACAATGTGGGCCAAAAGAGACCAGAATCTAAGACCTTGCGAGCAGTCCGTTGGGGACCAAAGTGGCCCCCACAAGCAAGTGTGTGGAAGAACCTAAAGACAGACTAAAACTCACTATCGAGAACACAACGCCTAATAACTTGATCACTACATGTGCGCCATAGGTAGGGGTCATCCCAAATATACCAACGAGACTCATGTTTTAGACGATCGGCCTGGTTTTTGGTGAAATCAGCAGGAATGCAAGGTGCTACCAAATAATTTACAATTTTAGCATACCAAGGAATATCATCTTGCACTCGGTACAATTGCTCATCAGGAAACAATTCATTTATGGGAATACAGGGGGATGAGTCAATGTCCGTGGATGGGAGAATTCTACTGATATGGTCAGCAACCACATTCTTTTCTCCCTTTTTATCCCTAATTTCTAGATCAAATTCCTGAAGGAGGAGCATCCAGCGAATGAGACGTGGTTTGGCTTACGGTTTCTTAAGGAGATACCAGAGGGCTGCATGGTCTGAGAACACAATGACTTTGGACCCTAGAAGGTATGACCTGAATTTATCCAAGGCAAACACAATGGAAAGAAATTCTTTTTCAGTTGTGCTATAGTTTCCTTGGGCAGGGTCCAGAGTACGTGAGGCATAAGCTATGACATGTGGAGCTCGGTCGACCCTTTGTGATAAGACTGCCCCAACTGCATAGTTAGAGGCATCACACATGAGCTCAAATGGTAAATCCCACCGAGGTGGTTGGATTATCGGGGGTGACGTGAGACTCCATTTTAACTTATTGAAAGCTTCCTCACATTTTTTATCAAAAACAAATTCTTTTTCTTTTTGGAGTAATCGGGAGAGGGGGAGTGCAATTTTACTAAAGTCACGAATGAAACGACGATAAAATCCAGCATGACCCAGGAAAGACCACACATCCCGAACATTTTTAGGGAATGGTAGGGAGGAAATGATATCTAATTTTGATTTGTCCACTTGGATACCTTCCCCAGAAATGACATGTCCCAAAACTATGCCTTGTCGCACCATGAAATGGCATTTCTCATAATTTAATACGAGATTCTTTTCAATACAGCGACGTAGGACAGAAGAAAGACTACTCAAACATTCATCAAAAGAGGATCCGTAAACAGTAAAATCATCCATAAAAACCTCCATGCAATTCTCCAGGTAATCCGAAAAAATACTAACCATACATCGTTAGAAAGTACCTGGAGCATTGCACAGACCAAATGGCATCCTTCTATAAGCAAATGTACCAAAGGGGCAAGTAAAGGTTGTCTTTTCCTGATCCTCAGGGGAAATATGGATCTGAAAGTATCCAGAATACTCATCAAGGAAACAGTAATGGGACTTCCCTGCTAGCCTCTCTAGCATCTGGTCAATGAATGGCAATGGGAAATGGTCCTTCCTAGTGTGTTGGTTTAGTCGGCGATAGTCTATACAGACACGCCAACTATTCTGCACACGAGTTGGAACCAATTCATTGTTTTCATTTTTAACTACAGTAGGGCCAGTTTTTTTAGGAACTACTTGAACGGGACTGACCCATTGGCTGTCAGAGATAGGGTAAATGATTCCAGCAGCCAACAATTTTGTTACTTCTTTTTTAACAACATCAAGTAGGTTTGGGTTCAGTCGATGTTGTGACTACCTCACTGGTTTAGCCTCATCATTTAATAAAATATGATGTGTACAAATTGATGAGATAATGCCAGGAATGTCAGCAAGTGTCCATCCCAAAGCTTGTTTATACTTCCTCAAAAGATCAAGCAGTCGCAATTCATGCTCAGGAGGGAGTGAACTAGCAATGATGACAGGCAACTTATTTCCATTCTCAAGATATGAGTATTTTAAATCTTGAGGCAGTTGTTTCAGTTCCAATTATGGGGGATTTTGGATTGACGGAAGTGTGTGTGAAAGTGAGAAGTCACAGATCTCATCTAACTGCTCAATGGTAACATCCTCAGATGAGGAATGAGCTTTTACAAGCTTAGCAGTATCATCGATGGTCATGTGATCCTCTGTGTTCAAGAAATCATCAATTAACAAACATGCATGACATTTCTCTAGACCGCTACAACAATCAATGCATGATTCATTACCTAACATTTCAATCAATGAAGAAAACTCATAAAGGGGATTAGGTGAATGAAAATAAGTTGTTTCAGGGGAAGGGAGAACATCAATTGAATTGACAGATAGAGAGGAGTGTTCTTATGAGGGGTGCTTCATGGAATCAAGGATATTGAAGTGGACAATATTACCACCAAACTCCATAGATAATGTACCATTATGGACATTAATTATGGTTTTGGAGGTTTTCAAGAAAGGTCTCCCCAATATAATTGGGTCATGTCTATTCATTCTATCATCTTCCATTTTAATCACGTAAAAATCAGCAGGAAAAATTAAATTTTGCACCCTCACAAGAACATCCTCTAACACACCAGAGGGGTGTGTTGTACTCCGATTTTCTAGCTGAACGACAATACCAGTGGGCTTCAGTTCACCAACCTGCAATGAAGAGTAAATAGAGTGAGGCATCACATTAATAGAAGCACCCAAATCAAGCATAGCATTGGAACATGAATACTCCCCTATGGTGCACGGAATCGAGAATGTCCCAGGATCAATGCACTTGGTAGGAAGTGATGGCTCTATCAATGCTGAAACATTCCTCCCCAGGCTCACCTTCTCATCACCACGAAGCCTCCTTCGGTGTGTACACATCTCCTTCAGAAACTTGGCACATCTTGGAATTTGCTTCACAGCATCAATCAAAGGAATGTTAACCTATACTTTCTTGAAAGTTTCCAAGATTTATTTATCAAGTTCGGTTTCTTTTTGTTTCCTAGGTTGGGCAGCCCTTTGAGGAAATGGAAGAGGAATGGTTGGGATAGGTGGCTCATCAACAGCCACAGCCTTTGCTTTGGAAGGGATTCTCTCAGGAAAAGGGTTTTCTTCTCTTGGACCATTTTCAGCAGTTGGGATGGTGGTTTCCTTTGGATGGGAGGAATCTAATGGAGGGGTCATTTGTCTTTTGAGTTGTGTACCACTCCTAAGGGTGATGGCACTAACATTTCCTTTATCCCTAGGGTTTACTACTGGTTGAGATGGTAGTTTACCCGACCCATGACTTTGGATTTCCCCCCACTGAGTTGGCAAGTTGGCCTAGTTGGGTCTTTAGGTCTTATATGGCTGCTTGGGTGGTTTGTTGGAATTGGATATTATTGGAAACCATCTGCTTCATCATATCTTCTAGGCTAGGCTCGGTTTTTGGAGGGGGTGGTTGGAATGGCCTTAGGGGTGGTTGAGGATTTCTGGGTGGTGGTGGATGACTACTCTGACCCTATTGGTTCCATTGCTGTTGAGGTTGGTTTGAATACCCCCCTTGCATATAGTCTTGGTTGTCCTTCCACCCTTGGTTGTATGGATAGTATGGTTCTTGCCTAAAGGGTTGTTTAAAGGGGCGTCCTGGAAATATTGCCTCACAACTCTCAGAAGTTTCTCTCAATTGAGGACATTGGTCAGAATAGTGGGTGTCAGAAGAGCAGATTCCACAATGGATGGGAGGAGGAGATTGAGATTTCCCTTGGGAGAGAGCAAGTTGTCGTAGAAGGGTACTTACATCTTCGAACTTCGTGTCCACCTTCTTCTCAAACTCAGTACTTTGCACCTCATGGACACCTCGAATGGGAACTCTGGACCGTGTACCGAATTGTTGAGTGTTCTGTGCCATGTTCTCAATGAGGGTTCTTACAACAATTGGGGTATTATCTACCAATGCACCACCTGCAGCAGCATCAATCATATTTCGATCAATAGGAATCAAACCTTCATAAAAATATTGAATTAAAAGTTGATCACTTATTTGGTGGTGTGGGAAACTTGAACATAACCTTTTAAAGTGTTCCCAATATTCATGTAATGTTTCCCCTTGAGATTGTCTTATACCACATATTTCTTTCCTTATAGTTGCAGTTCGAGAGGCTGGGAAGTATTTTTCAAGAAAAAGGCGTTTCATGTCTGCCCAGCCCCTAATTGGTGAATTGACATAGTATAACCAATCTTTTGCAGTGTCTTCTAATGAAAATGGGAATGCCCTAAGCTTCACTTTTTATTCATCCACATTAGCAGTTTTTAAGGTTGAACACACAGTATGAAATTCTTTTAATTTCTTATGAGGGTCTTCTCCAGGCAATCCATGAAATCTTGGTAATAAATGGATTAGACCGGATTTTAGTTCAAAATTAGGTGCCTTGCCTTGAATTTGAATGTAATTGGGTTGGATATCAACATCAAGCGAGGTTAATTCTTTTAATGTTCGATTATTTTCAGCCATGTTATTGAAGATTATTTCAGGTTCTAATTTGGTTCCAGAAGAAGATGGGTTTAGAAGAGTCTCGAGTGGTGTGTCCTCCTTCAAAAGGGGGTCTTGTGTGTCTCGGTGTCGCTGACATAGGATCCTCTCCGGTTCGGGTTTGAAAGGTGGTAAGTCTCCTGAAGTAGAATGTGTCATGCACAGAACCTACACAAGATATGGATCAGAACACAAGAAGAAATAAAAAGGTAGAAAAAAAACAAACAAATATTCACAAAATTTACAACTACTTTATCAAAAACACGCACTAAAAACCAAAGCGCTCCCCGGAAACGGCGCCAAAATTTGACTGTGCTATCATGACACGTCAAATTGATTATGTTTTTTAGGGTGATATATAGTCTAGGGCAGACCCTAGGTCGTCTCTCAAGGAGCGTTGGTAGGTTTAGAGTATGTGTTCTTAATAAAAGGGACTAAAAAGGGGGTATTTTTGAAAACAGTTTAAAGAAAATGAATTGATTTAAAGAGTTTAATAATTGAAAAATAAAAGAGGTGTTTCACAATTATGTGATAAAGGAGATCATTTCAAGTTCACTACACAACTTGGATAGTTCATTGTTCTGAAAATATTGACATGGTTTTGTTCAATTCTTTGGTTGAGGGTTGTCAAGATCTTGATTCCCCTCTTGCCTCTTAAAATGTTGCACAAAGCACCAACTCTTGACAAAACAATCGTGTTGTCAAGGTTTGGATCTCAATAACAGATTTAAGGCTACCAAAACATAATTAAATATTATGTATGTGTGATATTAATAGGGTTCTTGTCTTGTCCTATCGGAACAAACCAAGATCCCCACTTGAAATCTCAACCCAATCTCTGTTGAGATAAAAAGTGTTTCACTTAAATTAAACCACACAAATGCATTCAGAAGAGAAGTGCATAGAGATTAATCATAAGTGAAATATTTAACACACAAATTTTACAAAACCAGTGGAAGAACAAGTGCTGGAACTCCCTCCCAAGTAAGTGTAGCTCCCTCAAAATGATCGCCCACCGTTTAGCTCGCCATCGTGAGGAGGAGGAGGCTCGGGTGAAACTCCTTCTTCATCCTTGATCCCCCTATGAGGATAGGGGACTCCAGAACTTCTTGGATGATGAGAGTACTCCCTTGGGTATCCAAAATACCAGAGCTTTTCCTCCTGGTCGAACTCCCAAATGAGGAGCCCAAGGTGCCCTTTTATAGGAAATGTGGGAGGTGGTTTTGGGCACATAGATTTACTAAAACCGCTTGGCACGTTTTTTTAGCCTACCAGACAGTCTTAAAACGTTTTGTGGAAAACTAAAAAGTTGTAGACCCAAGTCTTGAATATCTCCACCGAAAGTTTGGAATTATTTCAACAAGTGGAGCGCGAGATATGGACAGATCACATCACACAACTTTTGACCTCGAGCAGATTGGGTGTGCTGGACAGATCAGGTCGGTTGGCCCCCTTAATTTCCGAATCTCTCTTGGGTTATTAAATTAAAGTTGTAGCCCAATGAGTTTTGGATAATCACACAAAATATCAGACCATTTGGATGCACGGTGAATTATCAGCATGAATTTGAGTCCACTGAACTTCTTGGATCCTGCATAGTTTGGCCCATTTTCAAGGACTTCATCATGGGACCTCCAAATCACCTCCACCTACATTGTAATTTTCAAAACAAGTATCATTTCCCTATTTAATAGTGATAAAAACAAAATTATTGAATCAAACATGAAGCACAATTTGATAATATTTTTATAATTTTTAATACAAAATATGTTTAGCACAGCGGTGTAAGGGTGAAAATGAAACAGTGAATCGTGGTACGATCACCTGGTGTATCCAAAACTGTATGAAATAAATTATCAAAATAGTTCTTCTTAATATGCATAACATCCAATATGTGGCGGACCAACAAATCAGACCAATACGAAAGATCCCAAAAAATGCTCCGTTTTATCCAATTATGTTCTTTCCCAAAGCCATGAATTTTCTGTTGGTTTACTGTTGGTCCAAATGTGATGGGGGTAATGAAAATACAACCGATTTTAACTATGTACCTGAGATCATCTTTGGAGGTTCATCCCTTTCAATTATACCTTTTCTGAAATGAGATTTGTTCCTCCGAAAAGGATGATCGGTTGGAAGAAATCTACGGTGACAATCAAAATAGCAAGGTTGTTTTCCATTGACGAGCATAAAGGCTTTGTTTTCTTTCATACAGTAAAGACATGATTTCGGATCATGTGTACTCCAACCAGATAACATGCCATATGCCGGAAAGTCACTAATCGTCCACATCAATGCGGCTTTTAATATGAAATTTTGTTTCTCAGCAACATCATATGTATTAACACCATCACTCCACAATGCATTTAACTCATCAATCAATGGATTAAAATAAACATTAATATTCTTTTTCGGATGTCCTGGGATTAATAGAGTCAAAAAGATATAAGTCTCCTTCATCAACATCCATGGAGACAAATTGTACGGAGTTATAAAGACAGGCCAACATGAATACTGACTACCATAAGAACCAAACGAATAGAAACCATCAGTAGAAAGACCCAATCGCACGTTTCGGGCTTCTATAGAAAAAGACGGATGCAGATGGTCAAAATGTTTCCATGAATCACCATCAGATGGATGATTCAATCTTTTATCAGTTGAAATCTTGGTTTTGTGTCATGACATCATTGACGCTGTGTTCTGAGACATAAATAAATGTTGCAACCTGGGTGTAAGGGGGAAATATCTCAACTATTTTACTGGAATCGATCTAGACTTTCCTAGTTGAGCTTATTTATACCTCGATTGTCCACATGTGAGACAACTATCCAATGACTCATTTCCATCAGAATATAAGATGCAGTCATTTGGACATGCATGAATCTTCCGATAACTAAGGCCCAGATTACGAATCAGTCTCTTGCTCTTATAGTAATTTGCAGGCAACACATTTCCTTCAGGTAACAGTGTTTTAACCAAAGAAAATATCTGATCAAAACAGTTGTTTGACATTGCATTATCTGATTTAATAGCCATAAATTTTGCAACCACTTCTAATTTACTTATCTTGCAACCAGGATATAATGCATCCTCAGCATACCTCAACAACTCATAAAATTCAGATGGTGCCAACTCAGGAGTTAAATCAATATCATCATGAGTTTCAGTTTGTTGCACAGATGGACCTGCAACATCATGTACTAAATTTTGAAACTGTGATGGATTCAGAATCAAGTTATTAGAATCTTCTCTGGAACTGCGTTCACCGTGTTGATACCAAAAAACATAATCTGGTTGAAAACCAAACCGCAAGAGATATCCCCCAACCTTGTCAAATGTGTCAAACGTTCTCAGAGCACATTTTTTACAAGGACACTTAATTGTGCCTTCTGAAACATATTCTGGTTTTGATGATGCAAATGCTAAGAAAGCTTCAACACCCTCAATATATATAGGATTTAAACCAGAACCATTTAGATTTCTGCACTGATTTATCCAAGCTCGATTATCTAATAATGACTGATGTCGACTTCCTTGTTCCATATTTTTCTACATAAATTATAAAATCATCACTGTTTTTGAATAATTTGAAATTATAAAAACATTATCTGAAAAAAGAAGATAAATAATTACAACTACTTAATAATTACCATTAATTAAGGGCGACACAAATTCCAGTGGATTGACGAATACTCTTTTGTCCGACGGATCATTTAATTGCATTTTTCTCACACTTATTATTGCTAATTATTGCTACTTATTCCTAATTATTTCTAATTATTACAAATTATTACTAATTCTTACAAATTATTACTAATTGTTACTAATTAGTACTAATTATTACTAATTATTACAGTTTATTACTAATTATTACAATTTATTACTAATTATTACTAATTATTACTAATTATTACTAATTTAGCAATACTTAAAAATACTTAGAAAAATGAAAACTACTTGAATAATGAAATGAAATTTGGTAATCATCGTTGTGAAGATGATCACAAATTTTCCCTTCATTATCCAAGCAGATTTTGTTTAGTAATTATTTCTAATAAAAAAATTATATTATCAATATTTAAGAAAAAACAATATTAATATTATTAAAATAATAAAAAAATTATAAAATATTAAAATTATCAACATTCGCAACAGACTTTGCTCTATTCTTAACGTGTTCAAATCTCAAAGGGTCGTTAATTGTCACGTCATGCGCAATAAAAAGTTGTGTCAGTCATGTCCAATGTAAACTCTATAATTGTACTTGCATGGTTGATCACCTCGCAAGTAGTGTTGCAATAGGACGACCAAAGAAATGATGTTCTCGTCTCTAAGAATCATCTCACATGACGTTTTACATAGATCATTCTTCCTTAAAAATTTGAGGGGATATCAGTATCTTTCCCTTAAATTTTCAAGGAAGAATGGTTTATGTAAAGGTTTATGTGAGATAATTCTTATAGATAAGAAGGGCATGACTTGGGTTGTCCTATTGCAACACTACTTGCGAGGCGATCAACCATGCAAGGATAATTATAGAGTTTACATTGTACATGGTTGACACAAACTTTTTATTGCGCATGACCTGACAATTGGCGACCCTTTGAGATTTGAACAGGTTAAGAATGGAGCAAAGTCTGTTGCGAATATTGATAATTTTAACATTTTAAAAAAAATATTATTTTAATAATATTAATATTGTTTTTTCGTAAATATTGATAATATTTTTTTATTGCTAATTATTGCTAATTATTGCTAATTATTGCTAATTATTGCTAATTATTGCTAATTATTGCTAATTATTACTAATTATTCCTAATTATTCTTAATTATTGCTAATTATTCCTAAATATTCCTAATTATTGCTAATTATTGCTAATTATTCCTAATTATTACTAATTATTCCTAATTATTCCTAATTATTGCTAATTATTGGTAATTATTGCTAATTATTCCTAATTATTCCTAATTATTCCTAATTATTTCTAATTATTCCTAATTATTGCTAATTATTGCTAATTATTCCTAATTATTCCTAATTATTGCTAATTATTCCTAATTATTCCAAATTATTTCTAATTATTTCTAATTATTTCTAATTATTTCTAATTATTTCTAATTATTTCTAATTATTTCTAATTATTTCTGATTATTTCAAATTATTGCGAATTATTGATAATTATTGATAATTATTGATAATTATTCCTAATTATTCCTAATTATTCCTAATTATTACTAATTATTACTAATTATTCCTAATTATATCTAATTATATCTAATTATATCTAATTATATCTAATTATATCTAATTATCTCTAATTAGTACTAATTAGTACTAATTATATCTAATTATATCTAACTATATCTAATTATATCTAATTAGTACTAATTATATCTAATTATATCTAATTATATCTATTTATTCCTAATTATTACTAATTATATCTAATTATATCTATTTATTCCTAATTATATCTATTTATTCCTAATTATATCTATTTATTCCTAATTATATCTATTTATTGCTAATTATATCTATTTATTCCTAATTATATCTATTTATTCCTAATTATATATATTTATTACTAATTATATCTAATTATATCTAATTAATATTAATTATGAGTAATTATTTATAATTATCACTAACAATATCAATTTCTTAGTAAAAATAAATATAAATAAAAATCAATTGAAATCTAATTAAATTACAACTAATAAACAACAATTAAAATTAACATAAAAAAATAAAATAAATATAAAAAAATAAAATATAAATACCTTAAACTTTGATATTCTGAAGATATTGATGCCCTCTGATTGCTCTCATATAAAAAATTTCAACTAAAAAAAAATTTCTTTGAAACTGAAGAAAGAAAAGAGAGAGAGCAAGATCTGAATGATTTGGGAAAAAAACGGATGAGGGTGTATATAGGTTAGATTAGTTGCGATGGGGTTATTAGCGACGGGTTTCCCGTCGCAAATGGTGGTATTTGCGACGGGGTCCGTCGCAAATACACTCGCCCGCATTAATTACAGTTGGCGGTTAAAAGATTATTTGCGACGGGTCCCGTCGCAAATAGTCCCTGCCGACAGTCTTTTTGCGACGGGACGACATCCCGTTGCAAAAATTTATTAACCGTTGCCGGGTATTTGTGACGGGCTCCCGTCGCAAATACCCATGTGCGGTTTGGCGCGCAAGTCGCAAATAATATTCGCACGGTTTGGCGCGCAAGTCGCACCAAACTATTTGCGACGGGAGACGATAACCCGTCGCAAAATAAATGGTTATTTGCGACGGTGAAAATTTCCCGTCGCAAATAGCTTCCTGGACGGGTTATTTGCGACGGGAATAAATCCTGTTGCAAATAGTGATTTTTCCCGTAGTGGCACATCGTGGAATAAAAATAATATTATTAATTTAATACATGGCATGAGGTCAAACATGGGTTTTACATTTTGTTAAGAGCGCTTATGTTATTAATGAAATTACAAACTCTAACGCTAGTTCTATAAATAAACTGCTAATACATTATAAGAGAGGTTAATCAAGAATCGTTGTGTACAATGAATTGCTCTCTAGAATCTTCTTCTTCCTTCTCACATCCTCTTAAGAATGAGAAAATCATGAAAAATTCTACAAGATCGAAAAAACGTGAAGTGGTCAAAATGAACAACGCAAGACGATCAATCGATTGTGCTAGCATCCGAGGACTCATCAGTGTTGTTTGGAGATCATAGAAGCATGTGTGGATCGCCGCTAGAGGGATTGTACACTTGGATCCTACAACCGCAATGAGGGATTACCAAAAAGGGTTTTGGATGATCAACATCTACTACAAAGAAAGATATCAAGAACGAGTTAATCTTTCTTCCGATTTGATTAAGTTAATTATAAATTTAACATGAAAATATTTCCTCTTGGTTCTAGTGTTTCTTGTAAAGACCCGTAAATTTCAAGGAAATTTTTTTTCTTAAATTTCTTCGGAATTATACATGAACGCAGTTTCTGACGGCACCTGATTCTGAGGCCCGGTGTGCCCTGAATCATTTTCGAAAGTTTGGCTCGGTACGTTCAGTGAACGAACGAGCGGGTTTTTCTAACTTTTGAACCAGTGCTCGGAATCGAATTCTCAGGGCACCGATGGAATTGCAGTGCCAGTATTTGCTTAGAAACGCCTCTTCCAGAGTTGCGTTTGCTCGAGTGTGGTTTTTAATTTTTTGGGCTTTAAGTTAAGAAATAAAATAATGTGGTACGACAAACTTTATTTTATTTCACTTAAAAGCCACTTAAAGCTGCTTAAGCTGAGTTGAAGCGGATAGGGTGCAATTCAAAATATCCTACCCTCTTGGTAGGATATTTGTGAGGTGGGGCCCGCACGAGCCCCACCGTTTCTTTTCCCCTAAGTAACGCACCCGCGAAAACCCTTTTTAATGAAAGTCAACTGACGCGTTTTCTAACCTCTTAAACGCTCCTTTTAATTGGGCGGTTTATTCGTTGAAATTAATTCTATGAATTAATTTGTTCGTTTCTTAACCTGTTTTCATTTGTTGGCATGTAATGAAATAAAACCAACACATGTCTTCTTGAGGATTGTTCGTTGAGAGGTTTTGACAGAAACTTTAAGTCCTTTATCCTCCTTCGCGAAGAACGCGAAGAACACGAAGAACGTGAAGAGCGCCGGCCTCCAACGAAGGGCGACGAAGAACGCCAGACCCCCGGAGATCGACGACATGACGTCGACGATTCTCCTTCCACAATGCTTCTTCCACGACGATCCATCCCCGCGACAATCTTCGATCGGCATCTTGAGGTAGGGGATTGCGGTCCTTTTTAATTCTTTGTGGATTATAACATCAACATGGATTTAATTGTTATAATTAAATCTGTATGTTCTTGATCCTCAGAGTTTGTCTACGCGACGCCGAGTACCGCTCGACAGCGACGCCCTTCCGCGACGCGATGATCCTTTTCTTCCGCGACGGTCAATTCCACGACGAACTCGCGTTCGACGACGACGTTGAGGTAGGGGTCGTTTTGAAAATGATAATACACATGTTTGTTTTCCTCCAAGGCAAGAACGCGGACCAACCAAATTAAAAAGTTGGTCTGCGGATTATTATTGCGGGTAGAGGTTTATCTTTTGCTGGGAATTTATAGTGTTGTTTCAAACCGCTAGCGTGGTGGGTGCGGACCAACGAACAAGTCCGAACCCACCGCCCTTTTGTTCTTGATGTGTGAAACAGAGAACGACGAAAAAACGGGCCGCGGAGACGATTTGTTGATTCCACAGTGAAGAACGGGACCCGGGATGAGCTACGGCGCAGACAGAAATGAAATCGGACCACCGGAGCAACTCCGGTGGCCCGCGGACTCCACCGGTGGCCGGAGGCGGCGGCGCCCCAGCGCGCCGCCGGACGGAGCCACCGTGGCTGAAGCCGTGGCGGCGGGGTGTGGTTCCGCGACCGCGTGGAACCGAAGGCAGGGACGCGGCTTAAGCTGCGTCCGGTGACACCGAGCGGCCCCACGCGGGGGTCGCGGCTCTTCTTCACGCGGGGGGCAGCACACCCCGCGTCGCTCGGCTGTGGCCAGCCGAGCCAACCCTGGCGGCCGGGCCGCGCCCCGCGCCGGCCGGGTCGGACCCGGACCCGGGTCGGGTCGACCCAGGGGGGGTTGGGTCGGGTCGGTCCGGGCCCAGACCCCCCGTTTTTGGACCTTTTCGGTCTTTTGCTCATAACTTGAGCTACGGGCCTCCAAACAATGCGCCGTCAGTGGCGATGCGATCCTTGGATCGAGACGGTCGTTTCGGTATATCGCACTCAAGGTTTCGGAATACCTTGGGTTCGTCCGGGTTGGTTCGTACACGAAACCAACCGGGCCCTCGGAGCGGAAACGCTCATATCTTGAGCTACGGACGTCTGATTGACGTGTCGTCGACTTTGATGGATTCCTCGAAGTGAGACGGATATTTTGGCTTACTCCGCCCGAGGTTTGGACGCATGTGGAGTACGGTCGGGTTGGTTTTAACTTAAAAACCAACCGGGCCCCTGGAACGAAAAGGCCAATAACTCTCAGACAGGGCGTCCGTTTTACGCGTCGTCTGCGACGTTGAGTTCCTGTTGGCGATACGGAACTTTTGGATACATCAACTCTGGACTATGTGTCAGTTGATGTATCAGCCCCTCGGCTCGTGGAGCGGACCCTCCCGAGCGAGCTTGTTGTGTGCAGGAACCCTAGAGCTGGTTGTGTCTACGACGACAATGAAGACAGTACGGGAATCCTCTGTGGGTTCGGTAGTGACCACTACGGTACTTTTGGGATACATCAACTCCGGACTATGTGTCAGTTGATGCATCGACCCCTTGGATCGTGGAGTGGACCCTCCCGGAACAAGCATGCTTTGTGCGGAAACCCTAGAGCCGGTTGAGACTTGACGACTGCTGATCGAACGACTCGGTGTGTTACGGATAGCCCAGTGGGAAGCGCTTGGTTATAGCGGCAGACCCACAGTACTCAACAAAAGGAGTACCTCTGGAGGCTATGAGGGGGAGCGCTTGGTTGTAGCGGCAGACCCACGACGGAGGAGCGCTTGGTTGTAGCAGCACGGGGGAGCGCTTGGTTGTAGCGGCAGACCCACGACGGATGAACGCTTGGTTGTAGTGGCTGACCCGTGGTACTCAACAGAAGGAGTACCTCTAGAGGCTATGAGGGGGAGCGCTTGGTTGTAGCGGCAGACCCATGGAGGGAAGCGCTTGGTTGTAGCAGCAGACCCACAATACTCGATAGGTGGAGTACTACAGTAGTCCAAGGTTAGAGGGAAGCGCTTGGTTGTAGCGGCATAACCACTGTACTTGATGGAGAAGGAGTTTCCCAATAGCTATGGTTTCAACTTCATGATCGATCCTGTGTGGGTCATTGCGGGGGGTAGTACCTACCGATCCTTTGTGGGTCTGACAGCTTAGATGAATCAGTGGCTACATCTGATCATCTCTATTGTCATTCAAGAAGTATTCATGTGTGAGCTGAATCCTGTTGTGCTTTCCTATGTGGATTGTGTTGTGCTATCCTGTGTGGATTTACGTTTTGCTTTCCTATGTGGATTGTGTTGTGGTATCCTGTGTGGATTTACGTTTTGCTTTCCTATGTGGATTGCGTTGTGCTATCCTGTGTGAATTTACGTTTTGCTTACTTATGTGGATTGTGTTGTGATATCCTGTGTGGATTTACGTTTTGCTTTCCTGGGTGGACTGGGTTGTGCTTGGGCTCGGATGTTGGAGCCGAACGAGATTTGATGACTTAGGTATATGTATGGGCATATACCTAAGCAGTGTCAGATATTACTTCGTGATTGCTTCTTTCCTTTGTGGATTATCCTTTGTGGATTCTGGGAGACCTTCGGGGGTCTTGGGGTCCCTACTGAGTAGCTTATACTCACTCCTGCACGGGCTATGCCCGCACTACGTTGTGTTGGTTGCAGACGACGGACAGCGCTGATCGTGGTGGAGGCTTGCGAAGCAGGACAGTACCTGGAGGTGGACCACTGGGTGGGACGTACTCGGAGCGGTCGGATGGACCCGAGGAGCAGTTGAGGCTATCTGTACCCACCCTTCAGGTGGGATTTCCAGTGGACAGCTCAGCGTTGAGGCTTTACTTTTCAGTTGCTGTTTTCCCTTCCAGTTGTACTTTACTTTACAGTTGGGCTTGTATTTCCGGCCCCCCTTTACTTTTCCGCACTTACTGTTGTACCTGTTTTTACTTAGTGTTTACTTCTTCCGCTTGCTTACTATGTGGTGCTTGTTTACTTTACAAAGGCAATGTCTTCCCTTTTTTACTGGGATTTACGCCTTGGTGCTAGTCGCCAGCCCCTGGCCTATGGAAGGCGGGCTTGAGGTAGTCACGACACAGGCCCCGAGGACGGGTCGTGATAAATTGGTATCAGAGGAGTTCGGTTCTACCGCAGACTCTGATCTTTTTCTATGTGAAGCAATGGTGTTAAGTGTATTGGGTGTGGTTATCAGTCCAGGGAGTCCAGTGTTGGTGCGGCGGCCGACGTATCCGTACACCAGGACCCTGACTTCTGATTTCCGACTTAATGCACAAAAACATTGATTGCATGTGTGTTTCAAGTTTTCTTTGTGATTACTTTATGTCAGCTCACCAGGTATACTGTTTTGACCGTGGAACACCTGTTTCTTTTCAGGATGGCCCCACGACGGCAGCCAGCTAGGGTTCCGAGCGTTAGGCGTGGCGAGAGCCCACCGAGCGATGAGGCCTCGGTACAGGGCCCTTTGACAGCTGAGGCATCGGCGGTACCTCTACCCGCCGAGCCACCGATGCTTCCAGCCCCAGCCACTGACGATGCACGTCACCTTAGTGCACTGCATGAGTTCCAGCGCCAGCGACCGCCCAGGTTCCGCAGGGAGACGGACCCCCAGGCAGCCGAGGACTGGCTGGAGGCAGTGGTGCGAGTTTTCTGGTTAGTGATGACACTAGCAGACCTCATGGTGATCCTCGCAGTGAGCCTACTGCACGCGGCAGCAGGCAGATGGTGGAGCTTGATGCTTCAGGTGCATGAAGAGGCATCACTCCTTTGGACGGACTTTGAAAGCCTTTTTCGCTCAGAATTTGTCCCAGCCACCCTCCGAGCGGTGCGCATCCAGGAGCTACTACAGTTGCGGCAGGGCAGCATGACAGTAGCCCAGTACGCGGCGAGGTTTACCAATCTCTCGCGCTATTCCACAGACATGGTACGTGACCCATTCTTTAGGGCCCGAACCTTCGAGCAGGGGCTCAGGCGAGAGATCAGAGCTTCAGTTGTATCTCACAGCTTTCCGACACAGACAGGGGTGTTGGAGCGAGCTCTCTTAGTGGAGAGTTTCCTTGCTGAGCAGACTCCAGCAGCAGGACCCACCACTAGCCGGCATGCGGCAGAGTCTTCTGCAGCGGGCAGTAGACAGATGACGCAGGGGTCCAAGAGGACTAGACCTACTGGTGGTCGACCGCGTGACACAAGATCGTTTGTGAGAGGCACCCGGGGTGGACAACGACTTTCCATGAGCGGACAGTGTTACTCATGCGGCGGGGTTGGTCACATGGCTCGTGACTGCCCGACCCGCCTTGCCGAGGAGCAGTAGACGGTTGAGGGGCCACCCAGGCAGAGGCAGAGGGTCGACCGTGGCGGATCGCATGGAGCAGGAGACCGTGGCAGGGGAGCTGGCCATGCAGCTGGGGGTGGATGACGCTTCGAGGTGTTGCCACCACCACCACCAGGAGGTCCACCCCGACTGCAAGGAGCTGGTGGACATGGGAGAGCTCAGCTTCAGGCAGCTGAGGCCTACGATCGTGGAGCTCCGGGAGCATATGGACAGGAGCGGGACTAGCTCCAGACCTGGAGACTTTTGTTTATGCTGCTTCTAGCGTTGTTGATGTTTGTTTGTAGGTGTTTTGTGTCTTTGTACCTTGAGCTGCAGTAATAAAAGACACCTTTCTTTTGGCGTTTACCTTCATGTCCTCTCTTTGTGTTGTTACTAAGAGGTTCCGGTTTAAAAACCGTTGACTTGACCCTCACTTTGAGATACCTACTGGAGGAGACCCAGTGACCACACACTGATGCCGACAGTGTGACTCAACCCTTAGAGGCGAGAGTAACGGTTGGATCTCTTGCTAGTAGCATCGAGGCCTTACGACGTCATCCTTGCTATGGTTTGTATCATCCATGACGGGATTGACTGTATTAGGCGAAGAACGTGGTTCATCCAGGGGATGAGACCGGATTTCTCTTCTCGGCAAAGAAAAAATCTCAGCAGCTCGAGTAGGACCAGAAAGGTCCAAGTCATCCAAGAGCGGATGAGGACAGCTCAGAGCCGGAAAAAGTCTTGTGCTGACAGGAGGCAGAGACCACTAGAGTTCGAGGATGGCGACCATGTTTCCTTACGGGTCACACCTCAACGTGAGTTATGGAGATTTGGTCGAGGCGACAAGTTGTCTCCACGCTTCATCGGACCATTCCAGGTCCTTAGCAGGGTTGGCGAGGTGGCTTATCACCTGGCTCTACCATCTCAGTTGCACCGGGTGCATGACGTCTTCCACGTATCTCAGCTGAGGAGATACGTGCACGACCCGACGCACATCATTGACCATGGGGAGCTGGACGTTGATGATGGGGCGACTTTTGCAGAGGTCCCGGTGGATATCGAGGATCGACAGGAGCGGGTCCTACGTGGACGGTCGATTCCTCTAGTGCGCATCAGATGGCAGCACGAGAACCTCCAGGAGAGCACTTGGGAGCGGGAGGCTCAGATGCGTGCTCAGTACCCACATTTGTTTTCCTAGCTTATGATGTATCTTTACGGGGACGTAAAGCCCTGAGGTGGGAGTGATGTAAAGACCCGTAAATTTCAAGGAAATTTTTTTTCTTAAATTTCTTTGGAATTATACATGAACGCAGTTTCTGACGGCACCTGATTCCGAGGCCCGATGTGCCCGAAATCATTTTCGAAAGTTTGGCTCGGTACATTCAGTGAACGGACGAGCGGGTTTTTCTAACTTTTGAACCGGTGCTTGGAATCAAATTCGGAGGGCACCGATGGAATCGCAGCGCCGATATTTGCTTAGAAACGCCTCTTCCGGAGTTGCATTTGCTCGGGTGTGGTTTTTAATTTTTTGGGCTTTAAGTTAAGAAATAAAGTAATGTGGTACGAAAAACTTTATTTTATTTCACTTAAAAGCCACTTAAAGCTGCTTAAGCTGAGTTGAAGCGGATAGGGTGCAATTCAAAATATCCTACCCTCTTGGTAGGATATTTGTGAGGTGGGGCCCGCACGAGCTCCACCATTTCTTTTCCCCTAAGTAACGCACCCGCGAAAACCCTTTTTAATGAAAGTCAACTGACGCGTTTTCTAACCTCTTAAACGCTCCTTTTAATTGGGCGGTTTATTCGTTGAAATTAATTCTATGAATTAATTTGTTCGTTTCTTAACCTGTTTTCGTTTGTTGGCATGTAATGAAATAAGACCAACACATGTCTTCTTGAAGATTGTCCGTTGAGAGGTTTTGACAGAAACTTTAAGTCCTTCATCCTCCTTCGTGAAGAACGCGAAGAACGCCGGCCTCCGACGAAGGGCAATGAAGAACGCCAGACCCCCGGAGATCGACGACGTGACGCCGACGATTCTCCTTCCGCGACGCTTCTTCCACGACGATCCATCCCCGCGACAATCTTCGTTCGGCGTCTTGAGGTAGGGGGTTGCGGTCCTTTTTAATTCTTTGTGGATTATAACATCAACATGGATTTAATTGTTATAATTAAATTTGTATGTTCTTGATCCTCGGAGTTTGTCTACGCGACGCCGAGTACCGCTCGACAGCGACACCCTTCCGCGACGCGACGATCCTTTTCTTCCGCGACGGTCAATTTCGCGATGAACTCGCGTCCGACGACGACGTTGAGGTAGGGGTCGTTTTGAAAATGATAATACCCATGTTTGTTTTCCTCCAAGGCAAGAACGCGGACCAACCAAATTAACAAGTTGGTCCGCGGATTATTATTGCGGGTAGAGGTTTATCTTTTGCTGGGAATTTATGGTGTTGTTTCAAACTGCTAACGCGGTGGGTGCGGACCAACGAACAAGTCCGAACCCACCGCCCTTTTGTTCTTGATGTGCGAAACGGCGGACGACGACAAAACGGGCCGCGGAGACGATTTGTTGATTCCGCAGTGAAGAACGGGACCCGGGATGAGCTACGGCGCAGACAGAAATGAAATCGGACCACCGAAGCAACTCCGGTGGCCCGTGGACTCCACCAGCGGCGGGGTGTGGTTCCGCGGCCGCGCGGAACCGTAGGCAGGGACGCAGCTTAAGCCGCGTCCGGTGACACCGAGCGGCCCCACGCGGGGGCCGCGACTCTTCTTCACGCGGGGGGCAGCACACCCCGCGCCGCTCGGCCGTGGCCGGCTGAGCCGACCCTGGCGGCCGGGTCGGGTCGACCCGGTTCGGGCTGACCCAGGGGGGTTGGGTCGGGTCGGTCCGGGCCCAGACCCCCCGTTTTCGGACCTTTGCGGTCTTTTGCTCATAACTTGAGCTACGGGCCTCCGAACGACGCGCCGTCAGCGGCGATGCGATCCTTGGATCGAGACGGTCGTTTCGGTATATCGCACTAAAGGTTTCAGAATACCTTGGGTTCGTCCGGGTTGGTTCGTACACGAAACCAACCGGGCCCTCGGAGCGGAAACGCTCATATCTTGAGTTACGGACGTCCGATTGACGTGTCGTCGACTTTGATGGATTCCTCGAAGTGAGACGGATCTTTTGGCTTACTACGCCCGAGGTTTGGATGCAGGTGGAGTACGGTTGGGTTGGTTTTGCCTTAAAAACCAATCGGGCCCCTGGAACGAAAAAGCCAATAACTCTCAGACCGGGCGTCCGTTTTACGCGTCGTCTGCGACGTTGAGTTCCTGTTGGCGATACAAAACTTTTGGATACATCAACTCTGGACTATGTGTCAGTTGATGTATCAGCCCCTCGGCTCGTGGAGCGGACCCTCCCGAGCGAGCTTGTTGTGTGCGGGAACCCTAGAGCTGGCTGCGTCTGCGATGACAATGAAGACAGTACGGGAATCCTTTGTGGGTTCGGTAGTGACCACTACGGTACTTTTGGGATACATCAACTCCAGACTATGTGTTAGTTGATGCATCGACCCCTTGGCTCGTGGAGTGGACCCTCCCGGAACAAGCATGCTGTGTGCGGAAACCCTAGTGCCGGTTGAGACTTGACGACTGCTGATCGAACGACTCGGTGTGTTACGGATAGCCCAGTGGGAAGCGCTTGGTTGTAGCGGCAGACCCACGACGGAGGAGCGCTTGGTTGTAGCGGCTGACATGTGGTACTCAACAGAAGGAGTACCTCTAGAGGCTATGAGGGGGAGCGCTTGGTTGTAGCGGCAGACCCATGGAGGGAAGCGCTTGGTTGTAGCAGCAGGCTCACAGTACTCAATAGGTGAAGTACTACAGCAGTCCAAGGTTAGAGGGAAGCGCTTGGTTTTAGCGGCATAACCATTGTACTTGATGGAGAAGGAGTTTCCCAATAGCTATGGTTTCAACTTCATGATCGATCATGTGTGGGTCATTGCGGGGGGTAGTACCTACCGATCCTTTGTGGGTCCGACGGCTTAGATGAATCAGTAGCTACATCTGATCATCTCTATCGTCATTCAAGAAGTATTCCTGTGTGAGCTGAATCCTGTTTTGCTTTCCTATGTGGATTGTGTTGTGTTATCCTGTGTGGATTTACGTTTTGTTTTCCTATGTGGATTGAGTTGTGCTATCCTGTGTGGATTTACATTTTTCTTTCCTATGTGGATTACGTTGTGCTATCCTGTGTGGATTTACGTTTTTCTTTCCTATGTGGATTGTGTTGTGCTATCCTGTGTGGATTTACGTTTTGCTTTCCTGGGTGGACTGGGTTGTGCTTGGGCTCGGATGTTGGAGCCGAACGAGATTTGATGACTTAGGTATATGTATGGGCATATACCTAAGCAGTGTCGGATATTACTTCGTGATTGCTTCTTTCCTTTGTGGATTATCCTTTGTGGATTCTGGGAGACCTTCGGGGGTCTCGGGGTCCCTACTGAGTAGCTTATACTCACCCATGCACGGGCTATGCCCGCACTACGTTGTGTTGGTTGCAGACGACGGACAGCGCTGATCGTGGTGGAGGCTTGCGGAGCAGGACGGTACCTGGAGGTGGACCACTGGGTGGGACGTACTCGGAGCGATCGGCTGGACCCGAGGAGCAGTGGAGGCTATTTGTACCCACCCTTCAGGTGGGATTTCTAGTGGATAGCTTGGCGTTGCGGCTTTACTTTTCAGTTGCTGTTTTCTCTTCCAGTTGTACTTTACTTTACAGTTGGGCTTGTATTTCCGGCCCCCCTTTACTTTTCCGCACTTACTGTTGTACCGGTTTTTACTTAGTGTTTACTTCTTCCGCTTGCTTACTTTATGGTGCTTGTTTACTTTACAAAGACAATGTTTTCCCTTTTTACTGGGATTTACGCCTTGGTGCTAGTCGTCAGCCCCTGGCCTATGGAAGGCGGGCTTGGGGTAGTCACGGCACGGACCCCGAGGACGGGTCGTGACATTTCTCATTGTCAATATTCTTTGAAAAAAATCTATTGGCCATAACGTTCACGTCTTGTACAATATGCAAACAATTCATCGAATCTGACATTTGATGAGCTAGGATTGACCCTGATAAGCGCTTCTGCTACACCTGGAACCATCATGTGGGAGGTCTTAGCCTAATGTACATGTACACACACACTCGTCTCCACACATACGAGAGTAATGCCAAATAGTAATAGGTGGAACAATAAATGCATTCATAACCTCTAACGACCCACAAAAGAGTATGAAAGTATATAACCAAAGTAAATAAGGCAAAATACAAGCCCATCAACCAGGAAAAAAATCCAACCTGATAATTAGTGAGAGAGGTGTCATATCATGCAACCTCCGGAGTCTGACCACGATCCAGCTAACACTGCCACTAAGCACCACTACGCACCACTCGCACCCGGTCCACCTGAATCACCGTCAAACAGTCTGTCATGTGCATAAGACATGACACGTGTGGGTCGAGTCCATAAAGATGCGAGTATATACATACCCAGTAGGACGCTCTGAAATAATCAAATGTATAAAGCACCATAAGAAGAGTCAATCCTAAACCACAGTTATGAGGGTGGGGAGCAAAAAAGCCAAATATGTTCATAGAATGGTTCCATGCCATGGAGTAGGGTCTTGTCCCTCACAATCATTCAAATGAATTCTACACGCAACTCAATGGATTCGTACAATCGGGATAGAAATCCACATGACCTCTTAGGCGATACAAGAAGGGGAAAACACATCTCGCTGTAAGACACCTCGGATGAGGGGATTCAACTCACAGATAGAGGATTGTGCCCTAGGCCATGGGGATATACCTAACCCTATTTATATTGTCCTATAGGTAGGGGATCACACACCCAGGAGAAGGAAACATGATACCTGACCGTACCTAAAGGGATAGAGGATCGCAACCCCAAGCCCAAAAGGAGATACTTGACTCTACCCATGATCGGCTCACGGATAGGGGATCGTGCACCCTGAGTAGCATGGTGAGATACCTAACCCTATTTGGGGGGAAGACTACAACTCTCTCATCGCTACACCCAATGAAGACTACTCACATGTCCAAAACCGAGCCCAAATGAAGAAACAAAGGCTCCTGATAGTTTTGGTATAAATATACGACGTGTAACCCACAGGTAATCGTTTGCCTATGTACCGACGCCGCACATAGCGTGCAGAAGTCCAACTACAATGTGTGTAGCCTTGGTGCACATGGCGTGTAGGCGGCACATGTTCTCTGGGCGTGTACTACCCGTACACACTGAGTAGTCGGCTAGGGGCCACACGACATGTGAGTCAATCACACGGCGTGCAATATTTAACTTATTCTGGAAACCCTAGTCATCACATACCCAAAATACATGATGTGTGTTCTTTTGAATTGCATGTCGTGTAGTCGAGATTTTTCGAGACAGTCCATCTTCCTCCTGAAGTTTCACCACATTCGTCGATTTTGCCGCAAATCTCGTCTGGATGCTCGCCAACCGCATTAACCGAGGCCGAATCTTCTCCAGAGGATAGATTTCGGCCATCGTTCACTGGAAAAACGGATCCCTATTGTTCACGTGATCCTTTTGACGCCCGATCGTTCTCTGCCTAATATTCCTCTTGTGCCTTCCTCGTTCAACCTTCCACCATCACCTGCGATTCCACCTTCCTGCTATGATCCTTGGTGTTGTACACACAACATCGTTCCACATAACCGTTTAAAAATCACGCAACGAATCGGTATGCATGTATAGTCAAATCGTCATCCCAAACTCGAAGGTTGGTGATGAACGCATGAAGAACAGATGGAGGAAACAAAAAAACCACAAAAGTGAACAATCCATGATGATTGATCTATGTTCGTAGCAAAATCAAGAACTAGGCAAATCCAACAATAACAAGAGCACCACCTTCATTTAAGATCGATTGTTGGCGAATAACGCTTTCGTACATGATGTCGTTGACGGATACAGATGCGTTCGTTGTTGACCCTTGATCCCAAATCCATCTGTCAACGCTCTTGCTATAGATCTCTCCTCCAAATCTCTCAGGGTTTTGTGGCCAACCCTGAAGATTTGTCTTGAATTAAATAGAGGATTCGTAAAGGTTAAATCAATTAATTAGATAATTATTTAATTAATTCTTTTTTTAAACCGCCCGCGAACCATTTATTTATAAAAACTGAATCTCATCCGGTTTAATCAGGATCCGAAACATGATATATATAATGATTTTAAATTTTAAATTTTAAATTCATCATATTATGCTTTTTGTTTAAAATATATAGTATATTATATCATTATGAACGACCACTTGGCTTATAAATAGAGATCTGGATTTTTAAATTCAGGGCTGACAAAAAAAAATTAAATTTTGTGCGTAGGACTTATCCGGGTGTCTATCTGGTCGGTCTCGGGTCCCCCGGGAAAACAGAATACTGCGGTTCTGTGTACCTGAGCGTGACACGTGGCATGAATGAGTGGATTTAAGGATCCCTTCGCTCCCCGGGGTTCCCGCTTCTCACGTCACTCCTGCGCGGTCCCGCCAATTACGGAAACACCCAGCTTACCCTCTAGCCTCCAGCCATTTTGTTTGGACAAATGGCGTAATTACACGTAAAATGTTAAAAAAAAGGCCCTATTATCGATAAAAGTTGTTTAGATTGTGTTATCCGCCCCAGGGGCAGTCCGGGAAATTCAAAACAAATGCTAAGGCTAAGCTACACACTGTTTCGTCCACTCGCATCCCATGATCCCACCCATCCTTCGCAGTTTCAAAAAAATATAAAAACCTCTAATAAAAAAAATACATAAAACACTAACCGCCGTTTATGTTTTCCAAAGTTTCGGAGCAGAAGCTGCAGGCGATCGAGGCGCTCCCTCTCTCACCATCTCTCTGCAGCTACTTTGCAGCTACTTTGCAGCAGTAATCGAACTCGAATCCCGAACAGTGGTTGGTATCGATGTTAATCTGTGACAAGAGCACCTTCCTTCAGTTGCTAGTTTCAAACAAATATGAACTCTGCCATTCTTTGAACTCCTTACTTGATTGTCGATGTTCCTTTACCTATATGATCGACTGCTTACGTTCTTCGATCCTTTTAATTGATTGTTTACGGTATTTGATCCGTTCGAATGATCGACGCTTCGAAAATACGATGGTAGGATGGAACATTTCTCTATATAATTCTTTGTGTTAAAGATGATCGACTCATTGCTTCAACCAGCTGGAGTAGGTTTTAGCCGATGCATTTGCATGAATATCATTCGATAAGAGAAAAGGAAGCTTTAATTTAATGTGTTGCAGGTAATGGAACTTAAGCGATTGATTATTAATTTTATTTGGTGTTATTGTTGGATTATTTGAAGCGAAAAAAAGAAGAGCAAAGGTAGCGGGAAAATGTCACGTACAGGAGATGGTGGGCTTACCAGGACTGTACCTGATATCCTTGGCCAGAGACTTTTCAAAGGAAACCTCCTGGATCAAATCAACGTTTTCAAGCAAAATCGCGCTTCTTCCATTTGCAGTAGCGCGGGTCTTGAGATCTGCCATGGTACGCTCCTTACACCCCATGGGTTTGCAAATTGCAAGTACAAGAATCCACCACTTGGGAGTGTGCCCCGAACAGAGGCTGTCGTCACCCCTGTCTCTGATCCTGCACCCATCACGAACCGGGTAACGTACTCCGCCCATCTCTGTTCCTGTGTGAGCTAGGTAAATGAATTCGATTACTTCTTATAGTAAGTGCACGCATTCTAAGGGTATGTTTGACATCAATTATTGAAAACACTTTAAAGATCTCATCACTTATGGCAAGTAGTTTCAAAAAACAAGGGGTGGTTGTTCTGTTTATAAAAAAACAATTACACTTCAATTGAAGGACCGTGGCAGAAAATGCTGTCTCAATAAGCCATCGAAAACACTTTACATAAGAACTTTTTTTTAACTTATACTTAAATCACTTTGATATGTGCCATAAGCTGTTTTTATTATTTGTTGTCAAACGGGCCCAAAGCATTAAATTTGATGTTATCTATACATAATTCAGTCCTCAGCATGGAAAATTTTATGAATGGGGAGCATTGTGTTAATCTAAACATGTTGTAGTTCATCCCCTTCCTGTTCCTTTGAAAATCTACTGTGTATGCGAGACGAGTCTACTAGAATATTCAAATTTTATGATATTTGAGATTGTCAATCTTTCTACAATAATCATTTCTTCTTTGTGGCGAGACTCTTGTACATAACGACCCATAATCTATAAAAATTGTTCTGTTATATTTGTGATTATCAATCTTTCTATCATAATCATTTCTTCTTTGTCGTAATACTCGTGTACATAACGACCCATTAAAAAATCTTCTGTTTCTCATGCAGCGTGTTTTTACCTTCGGCAAAGGAAAGAGTGAAGGCCACAAAGGCATGAAGTCTCTGGTAAGTTTTTCCCCCCTCTGCATCGTATTTCAAAATAAATCCAGTCATCTTATCTCTATCTAGAATTTCGTAACTTAAAATCCATCTCTCTGGAATCTTCTCTTAGTTCTTCCATCTAGGATGACCCACTTAGTTCCTCAGTTGGTACCATTCTACTATAATGATTATACGTGGCCCATATAAGTTGATCCTAATTTTGAACAATTGAGAACAATTACAAAGCATCTGCCATAAGAAAGATTGTTTAGTGATTAATTTTTAATGATTTTCTCCCTTTTCCAAAATAAGTTATGCTAATTTATTTTCTGAATATTATGTATGGTGCCATCTTAATATTTGGGTTTTTTTTTTTTGTGGAATATATTTTTCCAGGTGCCTGCCTAAAACAGAATTTCCTGTCTTATGCGCCTTATGTTTGGTCTCATTTTGTTCAACATACAACTTAGCTCTTCATAGTCAATAATTGTCAGAGTGAAATTAGGAAACATTTGAAAACTAATGACACGTGATTATACGTGCAATGTAGCTGGGAGGGAAAGGAGCAAACCTGGCAGAGATGGCTCGCATTGGCTTATCCGTGCCTCCTGGACTCACCATCTCAACAGATGTTTGTCAAGAATACCAGCAAAATGGAAAGGAGCTACCAGATGGTTTGTGGGAGGAGATATTGGTAGGACTTGCAACTATTGAGAAGGACATGGGGGCCTTTCTTGGCAATCCTGCCAAACCTCTGCTTCTGTCTGTTCGTTCTGGTGCTGAAGTAAGCAATTAACCTGAAAATCAAATTGGATTGGGTCACTGTAGTTCATATTAAGAACCTATTATGCTCTACTGAAGTTTGACAAATACACTTCATTGGGTGTTTATTAGCTATTAGACTAAACAAATCTTGTTTTTGAGTGCAATATTCCTTTCTCCCAAAATCCCTTCAAGTATCATGTGTATTTATTTTATATGTTTCCTTTTTGTATAATTGTTTTAGTCTCTTGCCTTATTTTTTTGGAAAATTTATCTTAATTTGAAGTGTCTGTAGCTCTTTCCAAATAAAAAAAAAAGAAAAAGAAAGAAAGAGGTTTGCAGCTCTTTTTGTAACAATATCAAATGCAATAATTGCCCGCGAACATATAGAGCACTTCTCGTCTTTATTTTTAACTGTTTACCTTTGCAAATGTAGACTTCCATGCCTGGCATGATGGACACTATTCTTAACCTTGGACTTAATGATGAAGTGGCTTCAAGTTTGACTGAAAAAAGTGGAGAACGCTTTGCTTACGACTCGTATAGACGTTTCTTGGACATGTTCGGACATGTTGTAAGTTGAAGTAAATCCTTTCAGAAGTTCACATTTTCTTGTGAAATAGTTGACTGATGGGTGATGAGAAGAGTACAAGCTTTTCCAAAGTTGATAAGGCTTATCTTGATCTGTGATAAACCTCCATTTTTCCTCTCAATTTTTGCTTAAATAAAAACTATGCCTTTCTATTTATTATAAGGTAATGGGCATTCCACACTCATCATTTGAGGAGAAACTCGAGAATTTGAAAAACTCTAAAGGAGTTCGCCTTGATGTTGAACTAAGTGCTTCTGATCTTAAGGAGCTTGTTGAACAGTATAAGGGCGTCTACATTGAAGCTAGAGGTGAAAATTTTCCTTCAGGTAACAGATGACAGTCCATCTTTTGATATAAATATATGATTTTTGACTGCTTTTTTTGTCTTATATATATGTGTGTGAAATACATGAACTGAGTAAATTTTGATTGAATGATTTCACAGATACTAAAAAGCAGTTACAGTTGTCTATTAAAGCAGTTTTTGATTCTTGGGATAGCCCAAGGGCCATCAAGTACCGAAACATCAATCAGATAACTGGGTTGAAAGGAACGGCAGTAAATATTCAATGTATGGTTTTTGGGAATATGGGAAACACTTCAGGGACTGGTGTCCTATTCACGAGGAACCCAAGCACAGGTGAAAAGAAGCTTTATGGAGAATTTCTCATCAATGCTCAGGTCAGGCATCCTAGTCCAGTTATTATATTTCGTCTTGCACACACCTATCACCAGTCCTGCAAATTTATATTTAATTGCATTTTCTAAAATTGTCTGATTATGTTAGCATTCTGAGCCAACTGAGACATGACTTCAATAGGGGGAGGATGTAGTTGCTGGAATTAGAACACCGGAGGATTTGGATGCCATGAAAGTTTGCATGCCCACATCTTACAATGAGCTTGTAGAGAACTGTCAAATCCTAGAGCTACATTACAAAGATATGATGGTAGAAATTCCTTTCCAATATGAATATGTACATTTCTTCTGATCTTATTTTGTTGGGTCTTCATCCGTCTATAACCTTCTGTGGGTTTCTCTACTGTTATATTAACTGGCTAGGAAGATCTTTGTTGCATTACTTGATTGGTAAAAATTGTTTCCTGCTCATCTTTATTGTGGATACAGGACATTGAATTCACAGTCCAAGAAAATAGGCTATGGATATTGCAATGCCGATCCGGAAAGCGTACTGGTAAGGGCGCAATAAAGATTTCTGTAGACATGGTCAATGAAAGGCTTGTTGATACTAGCGCTGCCATCAAAATGGTGAAACCAGAGCATCTTGACCAGCTTCTTCATCCTCAGGTACATGCTTCTTATGTCAAAATAAAAAGTATATAAAATAATTATGTGGATAGGTGACACTTTCTGATAAATCAACAGTTTGTCCTGGGAGAAACTGTGTAGGAACTTATAATTTGGAGTTTTAAGGTAATTTTGGTTTAGGTTTGCCTGTGTTGGAGTCTGTATCCTACATCGGACTTGTGGTCCGATGTGACCTTTATCATTCATTATAAAAGAACGCCTCAGCCTCACTTTGAGGTAAGGAGGCAAGGGGGTTTCTCAACCTACATGGTATCAGAGGGAACCTAATCCCGATCCCTCCCTCCTTTAGATATTTTTTTTCCAGCCCTAGATTTTTCTAGGTTTTCCCCGTGGGGGGCGGCGGCCTCCATGGCTAGGGAAGAAGGTCCTCTGCCGTCGCCCCCCTGCCACATCTCACTCCCGGCGGATCTTCCCCCCTCCCAGCATCTCTCCCCGCTGCGCACGACGCCCTCACCCTTGGCCGCGCCTCTCGATCCCGACGGGATCCCGTCGCGGCATCCCATCGCAGGGCCTCCTGTCTCTCGTAGCGACTCCCGGCGTCCCAATCCCGACGACCCTCCAGCACGCGCGACGACCTCGTCCAGGCGACCTCTTCCGGCGCCATCGTCCAGGTGCTCGCCCGACGGCTCCCGCGGATCCTCTGCCCTGACGACTCTCTCTGCCCGCGCGACGGCCCTTGTCCAGGCGACCTCCTCCGGTGCCCTCCCGAGATCCCGATCCCGGCCCCTCCCTGCGCCCTTCCCCTGTGCGACGGGCTCTAGCCGTCTCTGCCCTACGCGGGGGGCTCCTCCGCCTCGCCTCCTCCGCAACGCCGCCCTCCCGATCCAGATCTCCTGCCGACGCGACTGCCCTCCTTCCAGTTTCGGATCTCCGGCACATCCTGCGGGTTCCCCGCCTCGCCGGCATCTCCCGACGACTCCCAGCAGCCGCCTCCTTGTCCGCCGGCACATGCCTTCGCACTTCTTCCACCGTGGCGCAGCAGCTCGACCACCTTGGATTCGGGCCATTTGGCGCCGCCAGACCCCGCAACAATTCTGTGGAATCCCCGCCTCCCGTCGTCGGCCCCGCAAGTGCGGTTTTCCCGGTGCTAGTTTGGATTTCCCGGTGTTTCATCGACCGGCCCCACTAGTGCGGCATTCCTGGCGCTCCGTCAACCGACCCGGTCTCTGTGTGGTTCTTCTGCTGCGCCCGCAACATCATCCATCCATTATTCTGAGGGGGAGCTGCGATCGTGAGGGGGAGCATCAGTCTTGCAGTTTTTTCTTTTATTCTATTTTGTCTTGTTTTGTCATCATGTTGGGTATGTCCAACTTGAGGGGGAGTGTTAGCGTCTGTTTTGTTGCTTTCTTTTCATTATGTGTCCAAACTAGGTACACCTAGCTTGAGGGGGAGTGTTGAAGTCTGTATCCCACATCGGACTTGTGGTCCGATGTGGCCTTTATCATTCATTATAAAAGAACGCCTCAGCCTCACTTTGAGGTAAGGAGGCAAGGGGGTTTCTCAACCTACAACCTACAATGGCGGGTCTAAAAGGATTGAATGTACTAGCAGACTCCTTCAAGTTTGCATGCAGTAAAAAATGTTCAATATTGATTAACGACATTGTTTTATTTATATTTTCTACTCAATATACCACAAGTTCTTAGTCATATAGGACAGCCGTTTTGTGAAAGCAAGGAAAATGTTGAAACAAATTTCTTCAACCTCTTCACAACAGGGAGAAGCCTTATACATAAGAGTCTAACAGGGTTTTGAGATACACTCTCTTTGCATAGCTTATCCTTGAACTGCATAGGTTCTACATTTTCAAGTTGAGCAGTTCCATGTTTTATGAGTTTTTTAGATCTGATCTTCCTCATGTACCCCCGATTTTATATTTTCACACTCATGCAAGCATATCTTGCATTTAAATGGACGTATTCTAACCTGTGCTGCTCTGGATGTTGTTATTACCCATTTTTTGTTAGTTTGAGGATCCATCTGCTTACAAAGACAAAGTAGTAGCAACTGGCTTACCTGCTTCTCCTGGAGCGGCAGTAGGGCAGATTGTGTTCAGTGCTGATGATGCTGAAGCATGGCATGCACAAGGAAAGAGTGTCATCTTGGTCGGTTCACGTTTTCTCATCAATCTGATTGCTGATCTATTCTTAACATTGTTGATTTACATTTTGTGGCACCATGTAGAATATAGCATTCCTGCCCAGGAGCCATCAAATTAGATTTGTTTTTCACTCCATATTGGTGTATGCCCACAGGCAGGCATGATTTTCACATATTTTTGTGTGACCAGACTTCTTTAATTACACTGCTTTTATAATGCCTTGTAGGTAAGGACTGAAACCAGCCCTGAAGATGTCGGTGGCATGCATGCTGCTGCTGGCATCTTGACAGCAAGAGGTGGCATGACTTCTCATGCAGCTGTTGTAGCTCGTGGGTGGGGAAAGTGTTGTGTTTCTGGTTGCTCAGACATCCGGGTGAATGATAGTAAGAGGGTGGGTTTTTTACTCCGTCTTCAATCTATAATATTTTGTTTCCCTTCTGGAAAAATATAGGGTATTAAGAAGGATCATTTGATCAATAGTGCAGGTGGTTCTGCTCAGGGACAGGGCGTTCAATGAAGGGGAGTGGCTTTCACTCAATGGTTCTACGGGTGAAGTGATATTAGGGAAACAGCCCCTCTCTCCTCCAGCATTAAGTGGTGATTTGGAGACCTTCATGTCATGGGTTGATGAAACAAAACGGCTCAAGGTGCCGCTGTTTCATTCATGTATCAGAGGGAATTTTTGGTGTCTATTTATTGTTGGTAATTGCCATCTGATTTAACAGAATTGAACTGGGGACAGGTTATGGCCAATGCGGATACACCTGAAGATGCGTCTATAGCAAGAAATAATGGTGCTCAGGGTATTGGGCTTTGCAGGACAGAACACATGGTGATTATTTTGTTATCATAATTGAATCCTTTATCCAGACTCGGTCCCATGTCTCTGAATACAGCATTAGCCATGTGTTGCTTTATATACCGGAGTTTTGATTTAACTAATTCACAATGTTGTGAGATTGGCTGTTCCAGTTCTTTGCATCAGATGAGCGGATCAAGACTGTAAGGAAGATGATAATGGCTGTTACGCAAGGACAGAGGAAGGCAGCCTTGGAGCTTTTACTGCCTTTTCAAAGATCTGACTTTGAGGGAATATTTCATGCAATGGATGGTATCTTTCTCTTTCACTGGCTTGCGTTTTCACTTTCATTGTCATAGAATGAATTTTAGTAGCGAAGTATGAATGTGAGTCACACCATTTCTCATGGCTTCTGCAGCTATATAATATGGGAAATTCAAATTTCAGGTTTCCCAGTGACAGTCCGGTTATTAGACCCCCCACTCCATGAATTTCTTCCAGAAGGCGATCTTGATCAAATTGTTAGTGAACTAACCACAGAGACTGGAATGTCTGAAGATGAAGTTTTCTCACGTGTTGAGAAATTATCTGAAGTAAATCCCATGCTTGGTTTTCGTGGCTGCAGGCAAGAAGACTCACCTTAACATTTGTTTTCTACTGAACATTTGCCTTCTTGTGTCCGTGCTCCTAATACTGCTGGTATCTCATCTTCAATTGATTCCACACCATGCATATGATCTTGAATGAGAAATTCAGGGTGCGGTCGGTATGGGAAAACATTTTATGTTTTCATTTTCCAAAAATGTATTAGATTGTGTAAATGAAAATCACATGCATTATTGTGTTCCTTCACTATCCAAAACATTTTTTAATAAATTTTTAAAACGAGAACAAAAAAATGTTTCCTTGTACCAAATACGCACTCATATTCATCACAAGCAGGCTAAACATTTTCTTAACGAAGTGTGGTGTCTTTACCTATTTCTTTGATAAATTTAGCGGACTTTAAAGTAGTTTGAAGCAACTGCTAGTCAAATTTCACTCTCTTGGTCAATTTTTAGTGAACATTAAGGCAAGATTAGGAAGAAAGCTTCTGGAAATTGCTTGCACACATCTGCTGGTGGTTCTATAAAGTGAATGGTGAAAATTTTCATTGTCAGTAGCCAACTTGTTCTTGTTATGGATTGTGATTATGTCTCAACAGGCTGGGGATATCCTATCCCGATCTAACTGAAATGCAGGCACGTGCAATATTCCAGGCAGCGGTTTCTGTCAGCAAACAGGGTGTCACAGTTCTTCCTGAGATAATGGTCCCCCTTGTTGGCACTCCCCAGGCAGGATTCCAGTATTTCCTTTGCTTTTTCATTATGTTTTTTCCTCAAGTAAATTCACTGGATATCTCCTAAACCGTAGTTTATTGGGAGGCTAATTACTTTTGGGACATCGTCACTGTAGAAAATCCAGCTGCATCAATCCACCTTCAAACATGACTGCTTTAAACTCCACCAAACTATGACATCTTCAATCATGGCTGTTGCACATTCTACATGGGCAGAAACTGCTCATTTGATAGGCATGCTGTTAATCACGGTGTAGGTGGGTTTCAGTGTGTTTTAGGTGGATTTGTTCAAACCTTCATACCTTGGGGTTTTCATCTATGGAAGGAGGTTTGAGTTGTGTTATAGGAATGCTATCCAGATAGATCATTCAAATTATAGAGAGAGCCTTAAAAGCTCCTTGAGAGAGAAAGAGGTAGGGAGAAGTTTTTTTTCTAGAACTTTATTTCTAAAAATAACATGGTTCTTATTCAATTTTTGAGATATCTGAGGCTGTTCGAGCTTAGAGTAGCAGAAATTCAATGAACTGGAAGTTTTCATTCTTGGGCCGTTGTCATTCTGGAGTAGTCCGAATTCAAAATTCAACCATACGAATTGAAAGAGCTTGAAATTTCGAGTTCAACATATCAAATGGTGGATCAATCAGAGGTTGGATGAATTCAAACAAGTTCTCTGAATTTTTTTTACATGATTGTCCAGATTCTCTAGCAAGAGGGTTAAAGACAGCTCAGTCAATGCAATGTCATCTGCCATGTCATCAGGAGAACAGAGGTGCCATGCAGGTTCCACATTGCATAACATGTGTCCACAACATCATCAGTGGGTCCCACGAATTTTTTGAAAATTGTTTAAGGATCCCTGGAGTTTTTGAAAATTAAAGAAAGGTCCCCGAATCATAAATTTCATAACGACCCTTGAATTATCGGGTATTTATAATATGACTCTATTCATAAAAAAATCCTTCATATTAGTTCATAAACTCAATAAGACCCTAGAAAATTTGGATTTTGATCCAAGAAGTGTCAAATCCATCATATTTTATAGTCCCATACGTCGCAATGAACTCCATTTTTCTCAAATTTTGCCCCAATTTTTGTTAAATTAAAAATCAATGGAGAGATCAACCATGAGAGGAATAATCATGTTGACTTTTTTGAATTATTTCATTTGAAAGTCTCAAATGAAAGATTTAATTAATTTTAAGGATTTGTTTGATCCCATTGATACCAAGAAAGTTGATCCTGGTCCAACAAAGGATGCAAAGTAAAAGAATTTGAATAAAAAAAGGATCGATCAAATCCAATAATGGATCGATAATAACGTCGATCACCAAACTGTCTAGGAAACTAGTACATATGAGCTCTGAATGAAGTTAGTGGACGTGTATCAGTCAATGATTGCTTGAAACAAGATCCTCTTGTTGAAGCGGTTGACAAACCTTCAACTACAGAGTTGAATCTTTAGGACCGAACACACGAGTGAGTTTCAAAGTCCAGTGAATCAATTGATAGCAACAAACAAACCCTCATCTGTGCACTTTTTTCGAAAGCTCACCAGTGATCTCTCTCATCAATTCAAGCTCCAAGAGACAAACTTGCCATGATAATGGTAAGTAATGCAATATTCAACAAAAAGGCTCAAAAGAAGGATGTAGGCTACAATTAAGCACGAACTCTTGTCACGGAGAAGCAGATAAGACAATGGGGTGGTCGTCGAGTTGCGGGAAACAGAGGTTAGAGCAAGAGTAGAGGAAGTTTCATAGAGAATGACCAAAATAATAACCAATAAAAGAAAAGAGGTTAGAGCAAGAGTAGAGGAAGTTTCATAGAGAATGACCAAAATAATAACCAATAAAAGAAAAATGGAGATGCGCACGTGACGGTCATGAGATGTAAAAGTTGGCTCTAATGATGAATAAAATAAATGTCTTCACACATCAAATCAAGACATGAGTGGGTGGTTGATATTGCAGCATCATACAATAGGCACTAGTGATGAAGTCCAATTGTCACCCCTTTCAAAAGTGGTGCACCGAACCTACATATATCTACTTCAACCTTTGTTGCACGTTCAACATATGTAGAAACCGTTCTTTCGGCAGCCATGGTTGAAGCCCTAGTGTTGGTGAGATGTATGTGGAATTTCTAAAAAATGTACACTATGGAGCCACAGAGCTTCTACATTCAAGAAGAGTCCAGGGAACTCCATGAAAGAGAGAGAGCAGTATAGAGAGGAAGCTTTTGTAAAGCTTATTTTTTGAAAAATAAAGCTCATTTTTCTTTGTATTCTCTTTATGAGTGATCTAAGAATCACAACAAGCAGTATCAGAGAGTTGTTCGAACCTGAAGTGGTGGAAATATGGCGACCAAAAGGATTTAAGCTTGGACTATTGTCACTTTTCAGTAACTCAAATTTAAAATCCAACCATACAGATTGAAAGAGCTTGAAATTTTGAGTTTAACATAAAAATGGCACATCAATCGGATGTTAGATGAATTCAAATAAGGTCTCTGAAATTTCCCGTTCTGAAAGTCCAGATCTGCCGGCATGAGGTTGAAGATGAAGTGATGTCACCGTGACGTCATTGTGAGATTAGCAGCCATGTTAGCAAAAGGTGCCACATCACCCGGGGTTCCACGTCATCACCATGTCACTTTCCACGTCATCACCATGTCACTTTCCACGTCATCACCATGTCACTTTCCATGTCATTAATGGAAGTTTAGAAAATTGCAAAAAGGTCCCCAAAGTATTTGGAAATAATAATCTCATTCAATAATGTTTCATTTGAGGAGATCAAATTTGCTGAGTCGGGTGAACTATGATATATACGGTCCCGTGGAGATAGAATCACTGGGAGGTAACAAATATTTCCTAATCTATATTGATGATACATCTGGAAAGGTGTGGGTATTCTTTTTGCGGATGAAGGATCAAGTACTGGAGTACATGGTTGTCGGGATCGAGATCCTACCCTAGGATCAGAACGGGGGGTGGGATTGTAACTCGTAGGATTGGATCGAGGTTTTAAGAGTCTACTTTAGGTCGCAGTGTATATTTTATATACCCAGCTAATACACTAATATTATTATATAATTAATTAATTAACTTAAATTAAAACAATTTAGTTTTAGTATTCAAACAAAAAGAAATAAATAAAAAAAATTGATACAGTGATCCCTGTGTGGGACTAAAACCTGAGGGTTGCATCATGGAAAAAACATTTGAGTTTCACTATACAAGAAAAAATAAAAAATAAAACTAGCGACTAAGGTGTATTAGATATTTATTAAATAATGTATTGAGGGAAGCTGAACGCGCATAGGGACGCGCAGCCTGCCATTGGACCAAGATCAACGCCGACTGAGAACAATTACCAAGAGGAGTTGACAGCGGACGAGCTAGTCGGACTAACAGACGCTAGATGAGAGGTGGGGCACGCACAAACGGATGCGGAAGGCTAATGTCGAGTAAGGGATCGACGTTGGATTAGGTAACGCAGGGTGTCGTCTCCTTCAGTTGTCAAAAATTCTTCCTTCAACAAATACATCTGTAACATCCCGCTCCGACTCACTCTATTAACAGTAGTTGGACTAGTTCATCACGTGACCTCCCCGTACGCCAGAGGTTACGACTAGCAGTGGGGGTCTAAGGTGTGCGGAGGCTATACCCCATATATCAGAGTGCGCAATAACAGATGAAATAACCAAGCATCATACATTACGATAAAATGAAAGCTGAAACAATCAATATAAACAAGGCTATAATAAATGAAATGTAGTAAGGGCCCGAACAATCATACCATACTTACAACACCCATCAATAAAAACATAAAGGGTTCCACTGCATTTTCGAGCCGATACCTCATCCCAAGCTCCATGTATACGTCCGAGCTATCCCGCTTGATCAATCTCGGGCTTCAGCCCAACCCGTGCCTACATCTAAGTGAGAGTCTGCTCGGATACCCAAGTGTAGCGGTGACTCGAGCTGGGTGTGAGTACAGAACTTAGTAGGGCACCACCAATGTGATCTCATACTAACCAATATATGCGGTGATATGTGCATGTAATGTGCTCAGCTAAAGAGTAACTGCCAAACATAAATAAATTAATGTTGATCCTTGGGTCCGTGACCCGATTGATCATACTTGCTTCAGCCAGTGTCAGGGTGTCTCTGAGCACATCTCGATGACCATGCCTTCCAAGTAACATGAGGGCTCCAAATCCATGGCGCACCCAACCAATCCTCACGGCTCTGGGGACCCATCCCACACAAGTCCTATCATCCAGGCTCTTAATCTAAGACAACTCTTATCATAGCCTCACGACTCCAGAGACGAGGCCCGCGACAACCCTATCACGAGCTTCAAATCCATGGAAGCTCCTATCATATCCTCATGACTCTGAGGACGTAACCCATGCCAGTCCCATCACAAGCTCCAAATCCATAGCAGCTCCTATCACATCCTCACGACTTCGAGGACGTAACCCGCGGCAGTCTTATCACGAGCTCCAAATCCATGATAGCTCATATCATGATCCAAGCTCCAAATCCATGACAACCCCTATCAGTATCCAAGCCCCAAATGCATGGCGGCTCCAATATCGAGCTCCAACTTTATGGAAGCTCCAACCATATTCGGCTCCAAAACACGGCAGCCCATCCATATACCCGGCTCTATATCCATGGCACCTCAACCGTATTCCATCAGCCCCAAGGGTGCGTTCCACAAACCGTCATGAAGAAAAACACAGGGCCGACCGAACACTCACGCCCGCCATCACTGGCTCAGCCCAAACGGGTTTGCACGCTGGTTCGGGTTTTAGGTGTTACCCGCAACCATCACTACCCATGGTCATACGTACCCGGCTCAGGGTCGGTCTATCAACAAGGTACCCATTGGGTTCCCTCGGTCTCAACATAGCAGACGCACCCTCGCATGGGTCCTCGGTCTCAGTCACGGTCTCGGGTCAACGCCCGACGCATTAGGATGTTGCGTCCCACGACATCGTCAACTGGGTAGCACTGCCTTGTCGGCTACACGGGGTATCGCCACATAGGCAACAACCACAAGATGGCCAATGGCCTATCTTGATTCACATGATCATTCTGGTCGGTCAACTCACCCAACCCAGTCCCGGTCAGCCTACGATTTGTCCACCTAGACCTAGTACACATCGGACGGGAGAGGGTCGCTTGTCCCACCCTCGTCTCGACGAGCCTGGACGGCTCAAAGTCCATGAAAGGGTCCTCTAAGGCCTACATGGCCTAGGATCTCTAGTCCACCCTCGCCTTCGGCTTGAAGGCGTCTCATGCCCCTATGCATGGCCTAAGTAGTCTCGTCAGGACCAACCTCACCTCTCAGGAAGTCCGGAGGCCAACCGATGTCACAACAATCCCGGCCTCGGCCATCGGTGGCCAAGGCGTCAAGCTAGTGCACAGGGGTTGTTCGTGACCCCTGGCGTTCGTCTTTTTTATTTGAACAATTTAATTTAATTAAAACATTTCATTTAGTTAAATTAACCGGGGGTATTACCCTCAGTGGCGAGTCTGAGCATCTACATGCAACATAAACAAAACATAAATGTCGGCAAGTATGTGAAACCATCTACCTTTAAGGAGTTTCCCACTTTTATTTCAAAGGGGTCAACAATAGCTGTCAAGGCCTGTCCAAGGCCGTCCAGCCTCGTCCAAGACATATGAAGTCCTAGCTCACAACCAAACCACCAGAATTAATTAATTATAATCACATTATAATTAATTAATTAATCTCAACAAATTATAATTAATTGAACTATTTATTTAAATAGGCATAATGCCTAAATTCTCACCAGTCGATCCCGTCGCGTCGGAACCGCAAGAAAACGCTCGCCAACAACCCGCGACATACCCCAACCTCGAACCGGGTAAAAGCCCTAACCAACGGTGTCAAAACAAATATTAATTTAATTGAATTTAAGCTCAAAAGCTTTGGAAAACCACTGTGGCGACATACCTCAATGAAACAACACGCGACAAAGTGTGGACGGCATCTTGGGACATCCTCTTCACAGGCAGAGCAAAAGCGTCATCATGCTCGACCAATTCCACCATGCTCCGATGGAATCGGAACCAAAACCCTGAACCAAAAAACAAAAAATTAGAGAAAAGAGGGGGAGCGGAAGAGAGGCTACTGGAGGTGGAATTGTACCTCAAATTGTCGAAGAACGATGCCAAAAACCACCCAAATCCAAGGGGTGTTGAAAGAAGAAGGGGTTGCCTAGGTCATGCGCGCGGAGGAGAGAAAGGAGGGGGGCTTCCCCTTAAAAGATCAAAGGGGCAAAGTGGTAATTTTCCCCTTTAAATGAGGCCCACGGTTGACCAAACCGTGCGCCAATCGTGCGGTTGATTCTGTCTTGAGCCCTTAATCTCGCACGGTTTGGTTGCATGGTTTTTCAAACCTTGTGGTGGCTCTGCAACCCCAAGAAACACCACGCACGGTTTGTCCTGCAAACTCGCACGATATGTTTGAAACTGGGCACCTAGCCTCCAACTCGAAACCGAGTTGCACGGTTTCTTCTAAAAACCTCTCACGGTTTAACCTTAACCGTGCGCCAACCGTGTGAGCTAATCATCCTCTTTAAAAATCAATTTCTGATCGAGCACTTGTACAACACAACCTACCACTGAAAATGAAGAGGTGCAAGAAGACCCATCAGCAACAGTCAGCAGACCACGAGGCAGTACAAGAGGAAATTGAGTAGGGGGAGACTCAATCCTCTCCCCTGGAAGTTGTAAAACCATCACCAGATCCAGGTGATAGTGTGCCTCTTGAACCTAGTATTTCTTAGGTTCAAAGATCCGAACGATAAAGGATTTCGTCAACAAAATATTCAGAATCAATGTATGTTGTGAAAACGCTGGGAGTCAAGGTTTGCAGATGAAGAAAAGACAGAACAAAAGAAGAAAAAGAAGATGAACACGAACACAACGATTTACGTGGTTTGAGAATAAATCCTATGTCCACAGAGAGACATAATCATTTTACTATCAATTCAGGAGCACAAGTATAGGGAGATCAGAGTTTCACACACACATACCAAAACCCTAGTTCGAATGAACTAATAAAGAAGATGAAGCGCACTGTGCCACCAACCGCATAGTAAGTTCACTGTGCTACAGAAACGGTGGCTGGAAGTCCGCACTGCTACAGTGATGCGGTCACCCAAGTCCAAGCTGTTACAGTGGCTGGTGGTAAGAAGTCTACGGAGCTATAGTACCGTTATCTCTAAGGTTTGAGCTTCTCTGTCGGTGTCGCCTGGTCAGCTCTGCTACAGTCGATCAGAGTTGCCATAGTTCCCTAAAATTAGGGTCGGGGGTCTGCGACCCCGGAGCAGGGGCATGTTGCCCCCTCAAACCCCCAATGAGGTCACCGCGGAGCTCGAACCGCAAGAGTTGCGGTTTGGTGTTCAGTATGAGTTGTTAGCATTCAGCCCAACATCATCCAAATGGATCGGGCTATACTAATCCAACAAGGTACTTGTTGTTGACTGATGGAGGGAAGCCAGAAAGCTATCAGGAATCAATATCTCATCCTCACAAACTCTAATCAATGCATGCAATGGAGGATTAGATAGTCATTAATAAAGAACGAAACGTCTGATTTGGTGGAACTGCATTCAAAGGTAAGAAGACACTAACAAACAAATGGGTGTTCGAGGTCAAGAAGGATGATAGTGGAAATAAGGTCAAGCACAAATTCTAATTAGTTATCAAAGAGTTCCTTCAGAACGAGATTTTTTTATCAATGACAAAGATGGCTTCAATCCTAGTCATTTTTTGATTGGTGACTAACACAGACCCTGAACTTGAGATTGAGTAAATGGACGTAAAGACAACATTTTTTTATGGTGAACTCATTGAGGAGATTCACATGAAAAATCCTAAAGGTTGCAATTTCTTAGGACAAGAAATCCTTGTGTGCAAATTAGAGAACTTATACAGACCGAAACAAGCTCTCAGGCAGTGATATAAGAAGTTTGACTCATTCATGGTAAAGCGGGCGTCGACTGGTCAGCGTGTATGCTTCTAGAAATTCCAAGATGGTAACTTTGTTGTTCTATTACTTTATGTTGATTGCATGTTGATTGTCAGGAAGGACGTACTGAAGATTAGTCAACTAAAAAAGGAATTATCCAAATCTTTTGGTATGAAAAACTTGAGAGTAGTTTCGCAGATTTTGGGGGTGCGGGTCATTTGTGTAGAAGGAAGAAGATGAGGTTATGGTTATTTCAGAAGAAGTATGTTGAACGTGTTCTGAAACGATTCAAATGGACTGAACCAGACCGATAAACATCTCTTTCTAGACATTTGAAGTTGAGTAAAAGTACAAGTTTATTGTCAAGGAAAAGACATTAAGACGATAGATTGGTACTGTACTCCTTGGTAGCCGGGAGTTTGATACACACTATGGCGTGTCATGGGCCATACATTGCCCATACAGTAGTGACTGTGAGTCAATTTTTGAGTCAATTTCTTTGTAATCCTGAGAAGCAGCATTGGGATGTGGTCGAACAAATTATGTGGTATGTTAAAGGTGCATCAAAATTATGTTTGTGTTACGAGGTAGTTGATCCATTCCTGGAGGACTATACAGATGCAAATATGGTTGAAGACCAGTCAAATAAAAAAGGGTTTTTGCTTATCCTCTTCTTACTAGGAATGACCTATAACTAAAACAAGGAATTTTAGAGTCATTTGCACTAGGAAGAGGTTATTTGCAACAGGAAGTCTACATTAGGATTCATCTATACTTTTTTAAGAGGAATTATATCTTGGTAGTCATGGTTGCAAAAGACAAGTAATCCTACCAATGTCATAGCTCTCCAAAAAGATTACAGGTGATATAAACCACACTTCTTGTGTGTCACTTGTGCCTCTACTGCACTGAAAGTCTCATGCACTTATATACAGTGTCAACCGGTCAACTAATAATACTTGCTCCCCTGAAATCACGGATCACTGAGCATGACCGTTTGAGCTTGATTACCAACCCAATGACCCATTAGCCTTGGTGAACTTCTGGACACCCGATGCTTCATAGTAGAACCACCAGTAGATACAAACTTTCGATGGTCCTATTGTCATTGGAGAAGACATGCCCCCATTGTCTACATCTCATGTCCAACCCATCATCCAGTGCACAAAATTCCAATGAATGTAATTTTGACAGATGAACTTCTGGTGAACTGAAACAGACTTACCTCCCAACACAAAGCACATTGATGTTCACTGTTATTGGATGCACAAGGTGATGAATTAACAGCAACCGAGACTTGTGAAAGATCCACACCATGACTTTGCCTATATATGAGGTCATGAGAGCCATCTAGAGGCATTGGATTCAAGCCAAAGAGTTTCTACATCCAAGGAGAGTCTAGAGAAATGTGCAGAGGAAGTTTTTGTAAAGCTTATTCTTTGAGTGAAATAGGTTTATCCATCATGGTAAAGAAGTACATCAGAGTTGACAATGATGAATCACTAGATTCTTGCACCCATGGTTTTTGCACATTTTACATGGGCAGAAATTGTTCCTTGACACCCATGAAGTTAGTCGCAATGGTGGTAGGTTTGGGCGGTTTTAGGCATTCATGCCTTGGGTTTTTGCCTATAAAAGGAGGCTAGAGTGGTGTTTGTAGCAGCACAATTTGATCATGAGAGAGCATAGAAATTATAGTGGAGCCGGAGAGCTTCTTGAGTGAGAAAGAGTGAGGAATAGAGAACTTTTTTTTGTAAAAATTTATTCTTGAAGAAATATATATATATTTTTTAATTTTGTTTATGAGTGATTTGAGAATCACAATATTCACGTGTCTAATAACGGATTAATGGCATTTGCCCAAACATTTGAACCCTTGCCCTTCGAAGTGGTATCCTAGTTGCTTACCACTAAAGCCAACAAGCATTAATTGCATTATGCCCTTTATAACCCTAAAGTTCCATTGGTGCATTTTTCGGTTTCTCAATTGAGCCAAGCTGCTCAATAATTTTAATTTCACTAACAATCGTGAATGGCAGGAACTGAGACATCAGGTTTCTCTAATACATGGCATTGGAAGAGAGGTGTTCTCTGAAATGGGTTCCTCGATAAACTATAAAGTAGGGACTATGATTGAGATTCCCAGAGCTGCTTTGGTCGCTGATGAGGTACGCTGTAAGAGTCAAAAGTGTTTTTTTTTTTTTTGTAATTAATGACATCCCATCCACCTCTTTTTCTTTGCTCTGTAGTTTTATGTAAAAAAAATACATGAAATGAAGTAGGGGAAATGGTTTTCATCAAGCACAAACAAAAATTATGAATCAACGTAGCAAGGGAATTCTCCTATAAATTTTCTTGAATTTAGAAAAGCAATTTAAGTTGGAAGCAATTCTTGTTTAAATTTGTAGCAAGTCATCTACTGATCATTTTTTATTTATGTAATTTAATAGAATTTTTAATTTATATATTTTTAAAAAATTAGGAATAAAGGTTGATGCGGTGATACTCGATATTTGATGTGATAGATAGCAGAGGTGGCGGAGTTCTTCTCCTTTGGGACCAATGATCTCACGCAGATGACGTTTGGGTACAGTCGAGATGACGTAGGGAAATTTCTTCCCACATACATCTCGAAAGGCATCCTTCCTAGCGACCCGTTTGAGGTCAGTGAAGCTAATATACGAAAACCTCCGTGCAAACGAGGGTGAGGGGGTCAATTTTGGCGTTGCAGGTACTTGATCGGAAGGGCGTTGGGCAACTCATAAAGATTGCAACGGATAAAGGACGGAAGGCCAGACCTGGGTTGAAGGTAAGTAATCAGAAGACCGCAATTAATTAATGGAATCCGAGTACCCCTTCAGTCGCATATAATGAGAACAAGCAGGTTGGGATATGCGGGGAGCATGGAGGGGAGCCTACTTCTGTTGCATTCTTTGCTGAGGCCGGGCTAGACTACGTTTCATGTTCTCCTTTTAGGTCAGTTTTGTCTTCCATTTTAGTTTTTCTCCTAAATTTCTATGATATTTCCATGGTCCTTTCGTTGTTTTTGCTAGGGTTCCTATAGCCAGGCTGGCAGCTGCTCAAGCTGCTCTCTGAGGAGGCTTCTTTGATGAACGAATAAATGGACGAATTATATTAAGCATGTGATTTTATTTTTATGTCATTTATTTGACATTGAATAGAAAGATTAAATGAACGCACCTGTATAGACACAAAATGTAATTGATTTTATCGATCGTTATTTAAATTTTGATATTCGGTGAAAAAAACAAATCTTTAAAAAATTAAAATCCTTATTATTTTTAACTATTTTCTTTCATCTAATTTTCGTTTTAAATATTTTACAATAATAAATTATTTCTCTCGGACAATGATTTTGAACCACGACTCATTTTATTTCATTTCATTTCAACTAAAACAGAACTTCCAAAGATAGCATTAGGCCTTGCTTGATGGAACAAAACTAATTACGTGTTACTTGGACCAATCCTAAACAATCCTAAAAAGGTAAGATCATCAGGATCGTAAGAGTTAAGATAAACAATGAAAATTAAAATAAATGAGAATTCTTTTTCCTTCAATCCACGATTTCACCAAACCAAGTGAAGTGAGATTATAATGCATTAAGATGTAGTCAATAACATTAGTTGGTTGGTAATCACGACATGAGCTCACATTTGATCAAAAATTGGGGGCCTTAATGGCACACCTAAATAAAAAGGTCTAAATCTTTGACCTAGAATTTTGACTTGACCATTAAATCTTTATTATTCTATTTCCTCTATAAAATTAGATTCTTTCTCATTGTAATTGTAGAAAATGATTTTGATGAAATAAAGAGTTTGTCGATGTGCTCTTACTTCATTTTCTTTCTTCTTTTTTTTTCTCTCGTCATGAAAACGTCAAACATCTTTTTAAAAGGCAAAAATCAACATTTAATATCAGAGCGTCAAGTTGTTTGCCCAAAACTACAAGAATATGATGAGTATCTCTCATCAAATGGTGAAGGAGAGCAACGATGTGTCGTTCCATTACCCAGCATTGATGTCTTCCAACTATGCCACATAGGGTATCAAGATAGAGGCAACAATAGAGGCCCAAAGAGTCTGGGTGGTCATGGAGACAAGGACAAGATCTATTCCAAGCTTTATGGGAGGACATTCTCTTGCAGGTTGCACATAAAAAGACGACTAAAGAAAAGCGAGACAACCTCAAGGTGAGGTTTATTGGAATAGATTGTGTAAATAATGCACAACTACAAACTCTCAGAAGCGATTTTGATACGCTGCACATGAACAAGGGGGAGTCTCTCTACAAGTTCATAGGGGCAGCTAAGCATCATGGCCAGCAAGTACAACAGTCTTGGAACCACTCTCGACGTCACCACACTAGTCAAGAAATTGCTTAATTTTGTACCAGCCAATTTCTACCAAGTCGTGGCAGGAATCAAGCAAATTTTGCAATATTGACCACAAGACATTCAGGGAGACAATTGGTCGATTGAAGGCATATGAGGAGCGGGTGTTGCTGCGCAACAATGTCAACAATGAAGATAGCCAACTCCTGCTCACTCAAGTAGAGTGAAGTGCACGCATGAAGAAAAATGACGGGGGGTCATCAAATCATGATACCAATAACATTGACTGGCATGGTTGGGGAAGATGGCGTGACAAGTGGCACAGTTGCGACAAGGGAGGATGTGGCAACACTGTTGGCATCAATGAAAGTAGTAGAGGCAATCGAGACAAGAGTCACATAAAACGTTTCAACTGTAACAAAATGAGGCACTATGCCTCAAAGTGTTGGAACAAGCAATGTGAAGAGGAGACTAATCTCATGTACGCTCTTGATGAAGATCTGACACTTACGTTGGTAGAGGTCTCAAGAGGAGACCCAAGATAGGTAGGAATAACAAGGTATTGTGCTGCTTAATGAAGAAAAGGTGGTGCCCGAGTTACATATTTCGGGAGGGGAGCACGTTCACACCGATGTCTGGTATCTGGACAATGGGGCCAACAACCCCATGACGAGTCACCGAGCGAAGTTCTGAGAGCTAGACAAGAGCATCACCAATGAGGTGAAATTTGGAAATGACTCTGCTATGCATATAATGGGCAAAAGGTCCATTTTGTTCCAGTGCAAAAATGGCACCCATCGTATTCTCTGGGACGTATATTTCATACCTAGACTTTGTAGTAATATTATAAGTTTGGGTATATGACGGATAATGGGAACAAGGTGACAATGATCGGTCATTCCATGAAAGATATACAACAGGAGAGATACTTTTGATGATGGTGACGCATTCAACGAGTCGACTGGTACAAGAACCGGTTGAAAACATGCATGCCAACATCTTTCATGGCATGTGTAAATGTCCCAAAACTACTTTTGTAGCGGGATGCAGATGCTAATAGAGATTCTCATGATCTAGCAGAGCTCACATGCTAGAAGACCCGTAACACGAGTCAGCGGTAGGAGTGTAACAACCCTGACTCCAATAACATAGAGCTGATATTTACTCTATTACATTTGTACAAGATAAAAGGGATCCCACCACATGAGATTGATCAATTTAACAGTCTTGAAAAACTAGACACATATATGATTCTCATATTACATTGGAAATATAAAAACATAGCATAAGAAACATTCTTGCATTCTTGAGACCATTCAAAAATTTCTTCTTCATATCCAAGGGAAAGTAAAACAAATAAAATGTGAACTCAAATGCTCAGTAAGGGTTGTGTACAACAAAAGCTATTTATCATGATCCATCCCAATGGGGCTCGTGCCGCAACTCCCTAAGGCTGCCTCCAATATGTAAAGACCCGTAAAATTCAAGGGAAATTTTTTCTTAATTTTCTTTAGAATTTTACAAGAGCGCGGTTTCAGACGGCACCTGATTCCGAGGCCCGGAGTGCCCGGAATCAATTTCCGAAGTTTGGCTCGGGTACGTTCAGTGAACGAACGAGCGGGAATTTCTAACTTTTGATCCGGTGCTCAGAATTGAAATCCGAGGGCACCGATGATCTCGCAGCGCCGATATTCGCTTAAGAAGACCTTTTCCAAGGTTGCGTTTATTTCGGGATGAGAGTTAGTTTTTGGGAGTTTAGAATAAGTTAAATAAAAATTGTGGATTACATATTTTTATTTAAACTTATTAGATAACTTCTCTCAAAGGAAGTTAGGGGTGGGACCCACACCCACTTAACCTCCCTTGAGAGGATTAAGTGTGGTGGGGCCCACACGAACCCTAAACTTTTCATCTTCTCCCAACTCCCTTAACCCCTCTTTAAATGACATGAGTTATTTAATTTTGGAGTTATTCTTTTTGAATTTCAAACCTTTAAAATTCTTTTGTTAAGTTTGTGAATAAAATAAGCTCTTATCTTATTTTGTTGGGTTAGAACTCTTTAGCCATCTGGAGAGCTTTTGAGAGTTTTTCTTTCTTCTTCAAACTTTGACGAAGAACGCTCAAGCTTGACGAAGAACGCTCAAGCTCCGACGAAGAACGCCGCTCCTCTCTTCTTCGTCTTCCGTGTCAACGAAAGGGAACGTCGCTTCCTCCTCGGACTCCCTTCGCCGGCATACGAAGATTCGCCAACGACGTACCTCTTCGTCATCGGTTTTGACGAACGACTACCGCGATGCCCGACCTCCGCGACGTTGTCTTCCGCGGGACGTTGACAAATCTTCGAACCTATACCCAAGGTAGGGGTTGTTGTTAATTTTTTTATTTATTTATCCTTCTTCGTGGATCTAGCATGACTAACGTGAGGATTTAAATTATGTGTTATCATTTAACGTGAGGGGGGCCGGACCGCATGAACACGGCCGAACCCCCTCCCTTGTTCTTGATAATTTATCCTGCGGATGATACAAGATGGCGTGGTGCCGTCGCACCACGCGGTTTTCGCACGATTAAATTGCGCGGCGCCGTCGCGCCGCGCCATGGAAGAATCATCAAGAACGCGACGCCGTCGCGCCGCGTCGAAGGGAATCAAAGGCGCGGCGGAGGGGCGCGGTGCCGTCGCACCGCGCCGGACGACGAACACCGCGGCCGGTTCCGGGCCGCGGCGGGACGAGAAGACCGGCGGCCGGGCCGCCGGCGTCGGAAGCCGGAAAGGGGACCGGATTTTCCGGTCCCGTTGGAGAAAACCGGCCGGCAGTTGGCCGGCCGGAAGGTCAAAAGGCGGGGGAGATAAATTCCCCCTGCCAGCTTAAAACCCCCCCTCATTTATGAGGGGGGCGGTTTCCTTGAGGGGGGGCAGGCGGCCCCCCGGTTCCTCCTCAAAGCGGGCCCCCAGGAGGGGGGCCGTTGATTGGCAAAACGGCGCGGCTATGCCGCGCCGCCAATTGAAGAAGCGGGGGGCTTTGCCCCCCCCCCCCCCCCCCCCCGCGTGCTGCCTCCGTGCGACGCCAGGCCGCCGCGCCGCCGGCCGGCCGGCCGGGTCGGGTCGACCCGGTTCGGGCCGACCCGGGGGGGGGGGGGGGTCGGGCCGGGTCGGCCCGGACCCCCCGTTTCGAATCGGTTTCGGTCTTTTGGCCATAACTTGAGCCACGGACCTCCGATTGACGAACCGTCTACGACAACGAGATCCTTGGATCGAGACGGTCGTTTCGGTATATCGCACTCAAAGTTTCGGAATACTTTGGGTTCGTCCGGGTTGGTTCGTTCACGAAACCAACCGGGCCTTCGGAGCGGAAACGCTTATATCTTGAGCTACGGACGTCCGATTGACGTGCCGTCAGCTTTGTTGTGTTCCTCTTAGTGAGAAAGATCTTTTGGCATACTCCGCCCGAGGTTTGGACGCAGGTGGAGTACGGTCGGGTTGGTTTTGCCTTAAAAACCAACCGGGCCCCGGGGACGAAAATGCCAATAACTCTCAGACCGGGCGTCCGATCGACGCGCCGTCTGTTGCGTTGAGTTCCTGTTGACGATACGGAACTTTTGGATATATCAACTCTGGACTTTGTGACAGTTGATGTATCAGCCTCTCGGCTCGTGGAGCGGACCCTCCGAACGAGCTTGCTGTGTGCGGGAACCCTAGTGCTGACTGCGACTGTTACTGTGACTACTACTGCTACTGTGACTGCGACGACGACAGTACAGAGATCCTGTGTGGATTCGACGACGACGACTTCAGCACTCAGCGATCCTACGTGGATCAGTGCTACAGGTCCTGTGTGGGCCCGATCCTGTGTGGGTCCGATCCTGTGTGGGTCTTTGCGCTCAGCGGTCCTGTGTGAACCAGCGCCTACAGGTCCTACGTGGGCCCGATCCTGTGTGGGTCTTTTGCGGGGGTTAGTTACCTATCGATCCTTCGTGGGTCCGACAACTTAGATGGATCAGAGATCATCTTTATCGTCTTTTGAAGAAGTATACCTGTGTGAGCTGAATCCTGATGCTTTCCTATGTGGATTGTGTTGTGCTATCCTGTGTGGATTACGTTTTGCTTTCCTGTGTGGAATACGTTTACTTTCCTGTGTGGACTGAGTTGTACTTGGGCTCGGAGGTTGGAGCGTATTTGAAATTGATGACTTAGGTATATGTATGGGCATATACCTAAGCAGTGTCGGTTGTTACTTCGTGATTGTACCTTTCTTCGTGGTTTATCCTTTGTGGATTTTGAGAGACCTTCAGGGGTCTCGGGGTCCCTACTGAGTAGCTTGTACTCACCCCTGCACGGGCTTTGCCCGCACTACGTTGTGTTGGTTGCAGACGACGGACAGCGTTGATCTTAGCTGAGGCTTGCAGAGCAGGACAGTACCTGGAGGTGGACCACTGGGCGGGACGTGCTCGGAGCGGACGGCGGGACCCGTGGAGCAGTGGAGCTATCTGTACCCACCCTTCAGGTGGGATTTCCAGTGGACAGCTCGGTGTAGCGGCTTTTACTTTTCAGTTGCTGTTTTCCCTTTCGAGTTGTACTTTACTTTCAGTTTGGGTTTGTATACTGGCCCATTTACTTTTCCGCACTTTCAGTTGTACTCTGCTTTTACTTAGTGTTTACTTTCCGCTTGCTTACTCTGTGATGTTTGTTTACTTACAAAGGCAATGCCTTCCCTTTTTACCGGGATTTACGCCTTGGTGCTAGTCGCCAGCCCCTGGCCTATGGAAGGCGGGCTTGGGGTAGTCACGGCACGGACCCCGAGGGCGGGTCGTGACACAATAGGCCAGTGGCCGGCGACTAGAATCGAGTAGGCACATCACTAACATGAGATGTCTTAGCCTAAGTACTTGTACACACACACACACACTTCCAAGACCATACAACGCTAAAATGTAAAAACAACTGAACAACCATGCATGCATACATCTAAATCCTACAACCAAAGTACAACATGAAGTAAAAGAAAGTAAACATGGTCAAATACAAGCCCACTATAGAGTATGAAAACAAGTTCAACCTGAAAATAAGATAAAGAATGCTTTCAAGATACCGTAGGAACACACCTTTGTCTATCCAGCCTCACTAAGCACCGCCTGGTCCTGGCCCCTCAAGGACTCTATCAAAAGGTCAATCATCTACACAAGACATGATACATGTAGGCAAAACCCGTGCAGGGGTGACTATAATAATACCTAGTAGGGCACCCTGAAACCACAAAACATACAACAAAGGAATACAATCAGTTCTACACAAGTATATGTCTACAACACATATAACAAGAATATCCAGATATACTCAACAAAGACACACAATCTAAAGGTAAATTCACAACCATAATACTAACCCATGATTCCAGCTCGAAGGTTCTACATAGCACTCGTCTGGGAGAACACACTCCATGAGTCGAATAACGCTGATGATGTCCGTCCGAGAGGTAATGCTCATCGGGTCTCGCCATTATAAGTACACGCTGAAAGTTTGAATAGATACAATACACAGATGAGAATCACTCCCAAGGTTATGGGGTATACTAACAACTCAATCTGGATTAACCCACTAAGTAGAGGATCAACAATGGCGATACTAAGAACTCAACCTAGGGCATAAAGATGAATAAATGATCTCATTTCGGGCCTCACAGAAGGATTCCAAAAACTCTATCCAAGAAGTCCTGCTGAAGGGATCGTTGTCCTATGTGTAGGAGACGATTCCATACTAACCCTGTCACACCCGATTTTTTTTGTCTTTGTATTGATCCAGTCCATTGGAAATCCTGATCCGTTTCGTGGGTATTTGGTGAGATGAATCTTGAGTTTTGAAGTTTCATATAAGTCTAACCACCCTAATTTGGGATCCCCATTGCTTGTTTAGGAGTTTTTGAAGAAAGGGTGGTTACTTCAGGATTTGGGCCAACCGTGAGCCCATTTCCAGTTTTAAAAACCGAATTTGTTTCTTTTATAACTCTTTTTTTTTCATCCTTTGTCACCCATTCAACTTCCCAATTTTCATATACTGACATAGTAAAACTTCCATAGTCTTTTGTACCCCATATAAATTCATAATTATGGTGAATTGGGGTTACTTATTTAGGTATTGGGCCAGCCCATGGGCCCATTTACTGTTTTAAAAAAATTATTTGTTTCTTTTATATCTAATTCAATTTTTAATATTTTTCGGTGATTCTACCTCCCCCTAGAATCCAATACCCCTATCCTCACCCCCATTGTATATTTATCCTCTTTGGAGCTCATATGGGTCGCGGATTAGGGCGAAAGTTCTCAGGTTACCTCAAATATCCCAGAATTGATAAGGTAAATCGTTTTATACATAAGTCATTCAATTCATGATATTTTTTCCACAAATCTTTTTTAAATGGTTTTTACATACCTTAGGATCCTCTCCAAGAATTTTCATCCCATTCCCTTTTCTCTAGGGTTGCAGATCAAATGGAATACAAAGAGTTTCTCATGGAAACGGTGAGATTCCATCTCTTTTATCCTCCCTCTTCTTCCTCCTTTCATTATTTCTTGGTTTTATAATCTCCCCTAGTCATGATTGACCTAGGGTTCTATTATACCATGGTTTTTTATGGATTTTATATTCATTTAGGTCTAGTCTTCATAGTTTTAGGGTTTATAAACCCGCGACGGTTGATTTCGGGTGTGCGTTTCCGTTACGCCAAGGTTTTGAGGTTGGATGTCCCTTACACAAACCTTTATCATTTAAGTTTAATCATTTTAATTATGTTATAACCTTATTTATATGATATTTTCTATTGTGAAACTTTGGTTCTAAAGGTTTTGTTTGCAAATTATGTTTTATGACTTATTTTGTTAAAAAAATAGTTGTTTTGGTATAAATGTCCACTCCTCTTGTTTGATAAATTACTCCATGATATTTAACACTTGGTTTATGGTATTTTGAATATGTATCAGTAGATTGAATAAATTTATGGAATTAAAATGGTGTTTTATCCCTTTTTAAGTGATTAACATAAGTTGTTTTGTTAAAGAGTGCATGCCATGTGTTCGGTAAATTGCCCGATTGACTTTTATGTGTCTAGTGAAATTTAAAATAATTTGTTTGGATTTTAAAATATATTGGAAGCATGTAAGAAAATTATTTTGGGATCCTTTTATGGCTTTAAAATTTATATTTGGTTTTACAAACAATTGGTTCTTTGTTTACAACATGTTTTGGCCCGAGTTTCCGAAAAATGGCCTGTTTCACATTCTTATAAAAATGGTTGTGTTTTGAATATGTCACCTAAGTGTTTTAAGGGATTTATGAATGTGGTTTTATTCTGTAAATGGTGTGTACACACCTCCTTAATAAAATTGAAATGCATAACTTTGTCAAATGTTATTTTTGAGAAAATGTTTAAAGGCCCGTTTGGCCTTTCCTAAAAAAATGAAGAACGAGTGTTTTACTTGTATATACCAAGTTGTGTCAATGGGGATTGTATTATGGTCCATGAAATGATTTTATTAAATGTTTTTAGGGCTTCCAAATATGGGTTGGTATGGTTTTTATGTGTTTTTATAATTAAAAGAGTGTTTTTGAATGAGTTTTATGTGCAAAACCTCAATACACTCCTTGAAATTGTTTTACGAAAAATATTAAGTGGTTTGTTGATTCGTGAAAGAAATGTGAAGAAAGTTTGTGGGATGTTTGTGTGTTTATGGTTTGGGAATGTAATTTTGATGTGAAATGTGTATTTGATAATATGTGTAACTTGATTGATCACTAAAGGGAATCCCAGGTATCTAGGTGGGCGGACGTGTACTAGTATGCTATTGATCCTGTGGGGTTTGACCCCTGTTTCACGTAGCAAGTTTGACGATGACAACACTAACTAAAATACGATGATGATGATGTTAGGGAACCACTAGGTTATGGTTATGCTCCCTACTAGTGGCTCGTGTGCACGAGAATGGATATTTATTATGGTTACTTTCACCGAGATACGAGGTACCTGAGGCTCACAACTAAATAGTACCTAGGGGTGTTCCCGTGACTAGTACTCATTGGATATTTTGTACTCACCATCGACATACGGTAGGTTTGGTTGATAAATTCAGTAGTGTGTGTTATTTATTTAAAAGTGTACATTCTTTGAAGCATCCCTCTTGAAAACTATTTTCATTTTGAAGTTGCGCCGCTTTGAAAGTTGTTACTTGAATTCTTGTTTATAAAACATGCATGTTTTGGTCTGGTAATTTTTTATAGCATGGGACCTCATTTGGAAGACATAACATTATATTTTTATTTAAAACTTGAAATTGATGTTTCTTTTATTTTAAAGGATGTGCATTGGTAATAGAATATCGGGCTAACCTATTGAGTTTTAATACTCACGCCTATAGTTTTCTTCTGTTTTTATCCCTTGTGCAGGTTTCAACTTGATTTTGATCGCCTTGGGCGATGTGTGATCATTTTGTTGGGGGGTGACCAGAGGGGTCACATGGAGTTAGTTGGAAATCAGGTTTGGTCAGTTGAGTTGTTGTCTTAGTTGAACTTTCAGTTTCTTGTACAAATAATGTTCAGTTCAATTTTTATATAATGTATTTGGGATGTCCATTTCTTTTCGCTGTTTGTTTGATTGTTCATATATGGAAAAAATAATTCCCTTGTGTACTCTATTTATGCCCTTGGTGCTTGTCGCCATCCCGGGAGGATCGGGAACGCCTCTCGGGACTTGTCCCGGGCTGGCCTGGGTGACCGGTTCAGGGTCGACTCAGACTGGTTCGTGACAAAATGGTATCAGAGGGAGATTGGCTCTTAGCAAACCTTTCTTTTTAGAGTGCCCTTGTTATTTTGGGGATGTCAAGGTAGATGAAGTAGGATTTTTGGGACTTGAGGGGTAAATGAAAGAAAAGTGTCGTGAACTCTTTCTCGTTCTAATCCTCAGGTTTCCATGGGAAGTCCGGTTTTATTAGTGTCCTTTGTTCTTGTTGATTGTTTGGTGTTGGGATATGACAAGGGGAGTCTGACTAATGGCCTCCGTGAGCTCGCAGGGCCTGGAAAGCCATGTGGAGCTGGGGAATGGTCTTAATAAGTCTCTCTGTGTTTGTGTTGTGTTTCACATATGACCGCCAACCATATGGTCAAGTCACCCACCGACACTAGTTCCCTTTTTTGGGTCTCTAGAACCTTTCTTGAATTCTGAATTTTTGTTTTTAAAATCCTTGTGTGAGAATTGTGGAAATGGGTTTTAAAGGAAGGATTAGATTTTGAAAAGTGAAAAAGGGGGTTTTCAAAAATTAAATATAAGAATGGTTTCAGAAGGTTGTGTTTTTGTGAAAAAAATGGAGGGAAGTGGAAATGATTTAACGGGATTAAATTATCCATAATCTAAACTTGAGGTTTGTTGGAATAAAATGTTTTGAAATTGTGAATCATTTTAAGGTGATTCTGTACCTTTGTTTTATATGGGGTATTTTGGGATGTTAAAAAGTTTTTGAATCGGATAAATTAGTTTTGGAAATTGGTTTTTATCAGTTGGTGTTTTCCTAGAAAGGGTATTGGTCTCAATGGACCTCAGATTATGAAAATATACCTTATTGAATTTTAAAAAAAATGGGAAGGGGTTGTTTGGAGTGGCTTGGTTATTTTAAAAGTTGTTAAAAATGAAAAGGGGTATATTTTCAAGAAAACGGTTCTTAATGAATTGTGGTTTTTTTTGTGAAATATGAAAAGGGTTTTTGACTTAGTGGTTGGTGTTCCTTTTGAAGGTAATTTTTTTGGAATGATATTGTTTTGTTTTAGCCTTTGGTGTTTTCATGGGTGCTCACATGCATGGTTTTATTTATATCTGGAAGGATGGCCTATATGGCATGGTGGTTGGGTACCTGGGGTGGCATGGAAATGTGCATATGGGTGAGACTTGATGAAACACCATTGGTGAATGTGGAAACCCACCAAGTTAGTTTGTTTTTCAAAAGTGTTTTTGAGCTGAAAAATTATGGCCTTTTTTTATAAACTAATGGTTATGTGGCTAGTTTTTTTCTATGTCTTAGAAGATTTGTTTATTCAGTAAGCTTCTTTGTGATCTAGAAGTCGTACTCCTGTTGTATCTTGAGATGAGATCTTGTTGGTGGCTCGGTTTTGGAGTAATTTTCATTCGGTTTCTAAAGACGTGTTTGATGTTGTGATGTGTCCATAGATAGTTCTCCGTTGGAAATATTTCCTGCAGATCAACCTAAGGATTCATTTCAAATGTTAAATTCACCTCTTTTGATGATGCCCAAACCTGTTTGTTGGAATAGAGATCTATTTGGGATCTATTAAAAGTGCTTCTAGGTCATGATAATTCTTTTGGACAGAGCAATTGTGTTCAGTGATGTTGATGTGTTTTGCCATATTCCTTGTCCATTCTACCCCTTGTTCGGAGTGCAACAGAATTTTGATATGTACATATGAGTTCCTATTTATATTAAGGTTTTTTTGGTGATCAAGTGAGTTTTTTTGAGTGGTGTGATCCTTATCACCTGACTACGGTGCAGCTGATGCTTCAAGAATCAGGGCTCCAGCCATAGGCCTCGGAGTGAAGCTTTTCACGCAGTCAGGAAATCGACAGAGGTGTGGAGTGCTCGATTAGGATCTTGCCTCTTCTGTTTTGGTAAGTTAGTTTCTATGTCAATGTTTTGGTTCCTCATTTCTGTGAATTTCCCTTTTTCGCAACAAGCGTGGTGGACTTTCCCCTCACATAGTGTCTATGGTTATGCCTTCATGGATGTGGGTTTTCGATCAATGTCCCTGTGTGGACCGCCTGTGAAAATCAGGTGCAGTCTTGGTGTTACCTATTCGTAGGTGGAGAGTTTTGGGTAGTTTATTTATTTCTTTTGTGGTTTCATTGGCCAAATTATTGGGTCCCCTTCCCTCCCATCCCCAAGTGGTGGGGGTCCAAATCTGTGCTGAAAGTGTTGGCCAAGTTCTTGTACCCTCCGTTTGGGAGTGGGTGGTTTATATGTTCATGTTGTAACCCTATTAACTTGGTATTGTAGGTTTTTGTATGAGTTTTTTGTTGGGATTGTGTGAGTGAGGCCCTATTCTAGCTCATGTTGAATTCTTGTCTGTTCGTTGCTAGTTGGTTTCTAATGATGGAGAGACCTACCATGGGTCTCATGGATTTTCATCCTAAGAACTTTTCTAGTGCTAGTTGTTTCTTAATGGCGGGGAGTAAATTCTATAATAACTTGTAATATTTTGTTTTTGTGAGTACTCTTTGTTTTGGGTGATGGTTGGGTTCATTGGGAGAAGGCCCAACAATCGGGTTCTTGGCTTGGTTGTGGAGGTGGTGGCTTGATTTTTCCAATGATTTTCCGGATGTGGTTGTGAGTAGTGTGTTTTTTAGCTAGAGGATTAACATCCATTGATGGTTGATGAAATTTAATTTTATTTATAGGATGGATCATGTTGATAGGTAATCCTTATGTGTTGATTTTCTTTCAGCCGGAAAGTGTTATGGATTTCCGGGGGCGGAAAGCTTTAATGGTGGGGAGAATTGTCACACCCGGTTTTTTTTGTCTTTGTATTGATCCGGTCCATTGGAAATCCCGATCCTTTTCGTGGGTATTTGGTGAGATTAATCTTGAGTTTTGAAGTCTCATATAAGTCTAACCACCCTAATTTGGGATCCCCATTGCTTTTTTAGGAGTTTTTGAAGAAAGGGTGGTTACTTCAGGATTTGGGCCAACCGTGAGCCCATTTCCAGTTTTAAAAACCGAATTTGTTTCTTTTATAACTCTTTTGTTTTTCAACATTTTTCACCCATTCAACTTCCAAATTTTCCTATACTGAAATATTTAAACTTCCATAGTCTTTTGTACCCCATATAAATTCATAAGCATGGTGAATTGGGGTTACTTATTTAGGTATTGGGCCAGCCCATGGGCCCATTTCCTGTTTTAAAAAAAATTATTTGTTTCTTTTATATCTAATTAAATTTTTAATATTTTTCGGTGATTATACCTCCCCCTCAAAGTCAATACCCCTATACTCACCCCCATTATCGATTTAACCTCTTTGGAGCTCATATGGGTCACTGATTAGGGTGAAAGTTCTCAGGTTACCTAAAATCGCCCATAATTGATAAGGTAAATCGTTTTATACATAACTCATTAAATTAGTGATATTTTTCCCACAAATCTTCTTTAACTGGTTCTTCCAGACCTTAGGAGACTATCCAAGAAGTTTCATCCCATTCCCTTTTCTCTAGGGTTGAATATCTAATGTAATACGAAGAGTTTCTCGTGGAAACGGTGAGATTCCATCTCCTTTATCCTCCCTCTTCTTCCTCCTTTCATTATTTCTTGGTTTTATAATATCCCCTAGTCATGATCGACCTAGTGTTATATTATACCATGGTTTTTTATGCATTTTATATTCATATAGGTCTGTTATTCATAGTTTTAGGGTTTATAAACCCGCGACGGTTGATTTCGGGTGTGCGTTTCCGTTACGCCAAGGTTTTGAGGTAGGATGTCCCTTTCAAAAACCTTTATCATTTAAGTTTCATCATTTTAATTCTATTATAACCTTATTTATATGATATTTTCTGTTATTAAACTTCGGTTCTAAAGGTTTTGTTTGCGAATTATGTTTTATGACTTATTTTGTTAAAAATATAGTTGTTTTGGTATAAATGTCCACTCCTCTTGTTTGATAAATTACTCCATGAGCTTTCACACTTGGTTTATGGTATTTTGAATATGTCTCAGTAACTTGAATAACTTTATGGAATTAAAATGGTGTTTTATCCCTTTTTAAGTGATTAACATAAGTTGTTTTGTTAAAGAGTGCATGCCATGTGTTCGGTAAATTGCCCGGTTGGCTTTTATGTGTCTAGTGCAATTTAAAATATTTTTTTGGATTTTAAAATATATTGAAAGCATGTAATAAAATTATTTTGGGATCCTTTTATGGCTTTCAAATTTGTATTTGGTTTTACAAACAATTGGTTCTTTTTTTACAACATGTTTTGGCCCGAGTTGCCGAAAAATGGCCCGTTTCACATTCTTATAAAAATGGTTGTGTTTTGAATATGTCACCTAAGTGTTTTAAGAGATTTATGAATGTGGTTTTATTCTGTAAATGGTGTGTACACACCTCCTTAATAAAATTGAAATGCATAACTTTGTTAAATGTTATTTTTGAGAAAATGTTTAAAGTCCCGTTTGGCCTTTCCTAAAAAAATGAAGAATGAGTGTTTTACTTGTATATACCAAGTTGTGTCAATGGGGATTGTATTATGGTCCATGAAATGATTTTATTAAATGTTTTTAGGGCTTAAAAATATGGTTTGGTATGGCTTTGATGTGTTTTTATAATTAAAATAGTGTTTTTGAATGAGTTTTATGTGCAAAGCCTCAATACACTCCTTGAAATTGTTTTACGAAAAATATTAAGTGGTTTGTTGATTCGTGAAAGAAATGTGAAGAAATTTTATGGGATGTTTGTGTGTTTATGGTTTGGGAATGTACTTTTGATGTGAAATGTGTATTTGATAATATGTGTACCTTGATTGAGCACTAAAGGGAATCCCAGGTATCTAGGTGGGTGGACATGTACTAGTATGCTAGTGATCCTATGGGGTTTGACCCCTGTTTCACGTAGAAAGTTTGACGATTACAACACTAACTAAACTATGATGATGATGATGTTGGGGGACCACTAGGTTATGGGTATGCTCCCTACTAGTGGCTCGTGTGCATGAGAACAGATATTTATTATGGTTACTTTCATCGAGATACGAGGCACCTAGGGCTCACAACTAAATAGTACCTAGGGATGTTCCTGTGACTAGTGCTCATTGGCTATTTTGTACTCACCTTCAGAATACGGTGTGTTTGGTCGGTAAATTCAGTAGCATGTTTTATTTATTTAAAAGTGTACATTATTTGAAGCATCCCTCTTGAAAACTATTTTCATTTTGAAGTTGCATCGCTTTGAAAGTTGTTACTTGAATTCTTGTTTATAAAACATGCATGTTTTGGTCTGGTAATTTTTTTTATAGCATGTGACCACATTTGGAAGACATAACATTATATTTTTATTTAAAACTTGAAATTGATGTTTCTTTTATTTTAAAGTATGTGCATTGGGAATAGAATATCGGGCTTACCTACTGAGTTTTAATACTCACACCTATAGTTTTCTTCTATTTTTAGCCCTTGTGAAGGTTTCAACTTGAGTTTGATCACCTTGGGCGATGTGTGATCATTTTGTTGGGGGGTGACCAGCGGGGTCACATGGAGTTAGTTGGAAATCATGTTTGGTCAGTTTAGTTGTTGTCTTAGTTGTAATTTCAATTTCTTGTACAAATAATGTTCAGTTCAATTTTTATATAATGTATTTTAGGCTTTCCATTTCTTTCCACTGTTTGTTTGATTGTTCATATATGGGAAATATCATTCCCTTGTGTACTCTATTGATTCCCTTGGTGCTTTTCTCCATCTAGGGAGGATCCGTAACGTCTCTCGGAATTGCCGCGGGCTGGCCAGGGTGACCGGTTCAGGGTCGACTCGGACTGGTTCATGACAAACCCCCAGAGAATGGATGTGGGGAACACACCCAAACAAATTTTTTCTAAGATACAGAGGGAAAGGTCTCAAATCCAACTTTAAGGGAGTGCATGGTGTGTATTAGGGGTACACGCTGTGTCCCTTCGACCCCGGGTCATGCCCGTGTAAACAACACATGTCCATACCCGTGTTCGTGTAAAAGTAAACGACATGCTCCTGCTCGTGTACCTCATCCCATGTCCTAGTACATGACTGTGCCCCTGTAGACTTGGTTTGGCCAAGTCTGTGTAGGAGTACACGACGTGCCCATGGTCATGTACTCTCAGCCCGTGTCCAGGTACCCTCTGATGTACATGCTGAGCTCACCAAAGGGGACCACACGCCGTGTGATACTTATCTTCCTCTAGAAACCCTAGATGCCACTGAGAGGGTCCCACACGCCGTGTTTTCTTGGATTACACGCCGTGTGGATTGGGATTTTCCAAAATCCCAGATCTGGTTTTTGTGTGTCTTCTACGCTGTTCCTACCACAGATCCGGCCGCACCCTATGCCAGAACCGTAGAGAATGGTTGACTGGTCCTTGTCTTTATCTAACCACCGAAATCTGACCATCAACCCATTCAGAACACATCCTCAAATTTCATTCTCTATTACGAGCTAATGAACACAAAATAGGGTATCCAAAACCATCCGACCTATCACTGCTTCCATCGTCGCACCATCATCACATCGTACTAAGTCTAGATCTACAATGTCGAATCGTTGCACCAAAAAATAGGTGTGAAACGATCGATTTCCTTAGTGGATGTTGAACCATAGGCCAACGAAAAACACTCGTGATGAACAAAGAAAAAGGGGAGACATGAACAACCACAAACCCAAGGAATGAACCACAGTTAATGTTCATGTTGTCCTTGATCCATTTTCATTAGAATTACAATGAAGAATCAAATAATCACAAATAAATTCTCCCAATAAATCCTTGAAATATACCCATACTACAAAATGACTGATCCGCGAATCAATTCGGTGGTTGATTGATTCACGTTTGTCGTAGAAATAGAAAATAGGGAAAGAATCCAATTCAAACAACATCCAAACTTGAGATGGATCGATCGCCAATGAAGAATGAGTATATGCCATGATCATTGGATAGATCCTATGATTCCATTTCGTACCAGTCATCAATCTTCAATCTAGTCATCATCTACCAATAGAATCCCTCCAACGCTCTTAAATGACTCTCCAAAAATTTGTAGGGTTCTGCGAATAACCCTACAATTATGCCATAAGCATGTTTAAAAAGAAAAGAATTAGGCCACTACGCCAACAAATGAAATAAAATAATTTTACTTAATTATTATATTTATTTTACACCCATGATGACTTTTCCACAAATGCCCTGCGCCGACAAATGTTATGTCGCACCTAGGGTAAAACCCATGTTATGAACTCAACGATGCCCTAATATTTACGATTTAGGACCCTATTTAGAAGTTATTTCACTTTTTTTTTGAGAAAAACTGTGTGTATGTGCTATTTAATATATTTAATATATTTCAAACATTTATTACAGGCACACTGGGTCTTAGAATTGCACGCCGTCTCAACATCTGGTCTCGAAAATAATCTATACAAATCCAAAAATAATACATGGAAAATCCAAATCATTACATTCTCCCCACCTAGGTAATTTATGTCCTGAAAATCCAAAACAAGGGCTTACACAAAAAGATGTAGGTACTTAGAATGAATCTTAGCCTCCTTCTCCCATGTGCTCTCTTGGAGATTCCCTACTACCACTGGACATGTACTAAAGGAATCACCAACCCACGAAGGATCCTATCCTACTGATCCTCAATCTCTATCAGGTACTCAACAAATATAGCTCCATCCTTGATGTCCAGCTCTCCCCTGTCGATAATGTGTGATGGGTCATATACATACCTCTTTAGATGCAACATGTGGAAGACATCATATACCCAGTCTAACTACGGAGGTAGAGCTAAGAGGTATGTCACCTAAAAAACTCTACATAGTATCTAGAAAGGGCCAATGAATCTCATAGATAACTTGCTGCCCCAGACAAATCTTCATAATCCACGTCGAGGTGAAACCCATAGAAATACATGGTATCCCTCCTCGAACTCCAAAGGCTTTCATCGTCGGTCATCATAAGACTTATGATGGATCAGTGCAGTCCTCACCCACTATTGGATGATCTGCACCTTCTCTATAGTATCTCTCACCAACTCCTCTCCTGGGTTAGTCTAGTAAAGTGTTGACCTGCAGGGTAGCCCATACAAAGCCTCAAATGGTGTCATACCAATGGTGGAATGATAACTATTGTTATACGCAAACTCCACCAAAGGTAGGCGATCCTCTCAACTACATCCAAAGTCCAACATGAAAGCCCGCAACATGTTTTCCAAGACCTGAATGGTCTACTCTTTCTAGCTATTAGTTTGGGGGTGAAACGTTGTGCTCAAGAATAACTGAGTCCCAAAAGTCTCCTGTAATCCCTTCCATAACCAAGATATGAAGAAAACATCATGGTCAGAAATGATCGTCGAGGGAACACCATAGAGTCAGACTATATCCTTCATATAAAGGCTCCCCAAGCTCTCTACAGAACTCTGTTCTTGGATAGATAAGAAGTGGGACAACTTAGTGAGTCAGCCTGTGATCACCCAGATGGCATCATGTCCCCTGAACATAGAGAGCTTGGGAGACAAACTCAAAACCTCTTAAGGTGTCCTCTGAAGTAGGCCGTCATGAAGTGGGACATCATGAAGTCCATGGATATCCCATACCACTTCCACTCTGGCACCTTAAGGGTTTTATCTAAACCTGATGGAACTTGGTGCTCAACCTTCACTTGCTAACAAGTAAGGCATCAAAAGACAAACTCTAAAAATCCCTTCTTCATCCATGACCACCAAAACTGACGTCGGATTTCCTGGTATATCTTTGTCACACCTGGATATACCACCAAATGAGACATATGAAACTCTCTCAGAACATCCTCCCACAATATCACTAGTACCATATCACATTCTCTGAAAATAACGACATGCTCTTCACCTTCAGAAAATTCATCAGGATCGTATCCAATGGATATCTGATTGCGTAGGGTCTTACAATCAACATCTCTAAGTTGTACCTCCCCAACTCGCTATAAGAGTGGAGGGGTAACAACCATCAACTGGAGGTAAGATGATCAATGTCAATCCACAAAGGATAACCGAAACGAGGCCAACTACTCCAACACCCCATTCAACAACTGCGAACAAGATCTCCTACTGAGAGAATCTGCTACCACGTTCTCCTTCCCAAGAGCATATACAATCTCAAAGTCATAATCCTGGAGGAACTCTAACCATCACATCTATCTCAAGTTAATATCCTTCTAAGATAATATATACTTGAGACTCCTGTGATCAGAATAGATGATAAATTGATCATCCATCAGGCAGTGTCGCCACATCTTTAGTTCGAAGACTACCGCTGATAACTCAAGATCATGGGTCACATAGTTCTGCTCATGTGGTCTCAACTGGCGTGAAACATAGACAATCACTGACTACCTATGCATCAGAATGAAACCAAGTATAGTCCCTGATACATCGCAAAACACTACATACTGGAAACCCTTCTCTAGAAATCTCAAGATGGGAACGCTCACCAATCTCTTCCTCAACTCCTAAAAATTTTGCTGCACCTCTCTGTTCCCATGAAAGGATTACCCTTTCAGGTCAAATCCATCATGGGTGCTGATATCCTGAAGAAATCAGATATGAATATCTGATAATAGCCTACCAACCCAAGGAATCTTCCTACCTCCATCACGCTATTGGGTGGCTCCCAAACTAACACTACCTTGACCTTGATCGGGTCCACGACCACACTATCTACTGAGATAACATGTCTCAAAAAGTGGACCGCCTAAATCCAAAACTAGCACTTAAAGAGATTCCTGTAAAGCTGGTTCTCTCAGAGTACATTCAGAATCATCCTTAAGTGTCTCATGTGCTCCTCCTTAGACACCGAGTATACAAGGATATCATCGATGAATACTACTACGAACTGGTCTAATAAAGGATAAAAGATCTGGTTCATGAGTCTCATGAATACTTTTGGGGTATTCTTCATGCCAAAGATCAACACTAAGTACTCATAGTGACCATAACGACATCTGAATGTCGTCTTTGGTATATCCTTGTCCCGTGCCCACAACTGGTGATAGTATGACCTGAAGTAAACCTTCGAGAACCATTGTTTCCCTATCAACTGATCAAAGAGGTCATCAACTATCGGTAGTTGATACCTTTTCTTCATGATCACCTGGTTCAAGCGTCGGTAGTCCATACATAACCTCAAGATTCCATCCCCCTTCTTGGAAAACAAAACTGGGGCTTTCTAGGGAAAAAAACCGGGTCTAACAAAGATCTTCCATTAAAAGTCATCCAACTACACCCTCAGCTCATGAAACTATGTGGGAGACATCTGATATAACGACATAAATATCAGTTCCATCCTAGGGTTTATATCAATGCATAAGTATATCTCTCAGTGGGGAGGTAAACCTGGAAAATCCTCAGGGAAGACTTCCTCATACTTTTCCACCACTGTAGGGAACTGAAAACTCATGAAATCCGCTATATTAAGGGCCATTATAGCCAACTAATGAGTAATAAGATGCACCCTTCTATTCATGAGTCCATACCGTGCTGCTTGGGTTTCCTTTTCATTGATAAAGGAGAACCTAGTCCCATCACTACAGATACACCATATCCTCTACATGAAATAGTCAATATGGGCATGAACTGTAAATAACTAGTCCATATCTAAGATGAAATCGTAAGGTCTCATCATTGATACAAAGAGATCCCAACAGAAACTCTCACATCCAAGAGTCAGGTCACACTGTCGGCACAAGTGCGTGATTACTGAGTCATCTCTAGCAGGAGTCTCTAAGCGCATGGTTCGAGCCAAGGGATCAACTGAAATCTCAAAGTCTCAAACTAGATAGGTGGAATAAAGGAATGAATAGCACATGTATCTATTAGTACTCCAACTAAGGTATAAAAGACATAGATCATACCTCATATCATTCCTTTAGCCTCTGGGTCATAAGTCTCAACTGCCTACAACTATCCCCGCCCCTGTCCTCCAGTTTCCTGAGTCTGGCATGGACCACCTAGGGATGGTGTTGGTAATAGGTCAAAGCATCTACCAACTCCAAATACTCTACTAGCTCCTCTACAACATCCTCCACCCTGAGAACTTGTCTTCTCCTATCACTGGATCTACCTCGGCGGCCCATCTACGACCTCCCTATCAGCTGTATGATGGGTCAGACAATCTCGGGAAAGATGTCCCTTGCCATCACATGAGTAGTATCGCCTCTCCATGGGTTTAATAGACGCACCCTGTGAGTCCTAAGACACAAATAATTTGTCCTGGGACCTCATCCTGAAACGTCTCACACGTCCAGGTCCCTGAGACTAATGTCAACTCCCCACTATAGAGGTCTTTGCTCCTGTGGTCCCACTATCGACAACCACTATCTGTGTCTACTCAGTCAAGAAACTCTCAACCATAAAAGATCTCTCTAGCACCCCAACATAGGTAGGAATTCATAAAGGTATAACAATGGATCATATGCCTCTACACAGTCCTCACTCGAAGGTTCGAACTCGTAAGAACTGATCTCAAACCATATCCATCGAGTACTTGGAAAGGTTGGTGAACCATGATGAATACTCAACTACTATTGTGATACCCTACTGGAGCTGTATAATCTTCTGGATATGTATAGTTCTCAGCATAACTATAGATAAATACTCTATGAAAATGTGCTCAAACTCTAACCATGATAAATTCATCTCATTGTAGGGTTGGGTCACTAACCCCCACCATCGTCCTACTGAACCATGGAGAAGGCTCACTGCCAGGACCACCATCTGATCTGTTGGTGTCCCGACCAGACAGAAAACTTGGGTCACTACCTCAAGCCAGTCCTTATCTTCTTGTGGTTTAGGCTCTACACACTTCATCTACTGATACTGCACGTACCATCTGCTGCTCTATAGGTGGTGGTATAGCTAGTGCACCATCCAAAGGTAACATCTATGGAATTGGTCCCTATATAGACACCTCTTCACCGAGGAGATCATCCTCATGATCCTGATGATGAATCCTAGCTGGCATACATTGTGGAGGAAAATTGTGCGTGCTTTCTATTTAATATATTTCACACATTTATTCTAGGCACACCGGACCTTGGGATCAGACACCATCTCATCATTTGGTCTCAAAAATAATCCATACAATATCCAAAAATAATAAATGAAAAATCCAAGTAATTACACTATCATAATTAAATAATTCATAATCAATATAACAAAGTGGATAATCAAAAAGCAATCCATTTAATCAATAGTTTGAGTTCAAAGTGCATACATGACTAATATCAACATAGCAATCACTTGAATAAAGAAATCTGAATTCTCAATAAAGGAAATATGTAATTCTGAACATTCATGATCTTACCATCAATGATTCATCTAAGATATCATGAATATTATTTTCAAGGCCGCGATCAAGACATTCTTAATAAATGGGTTGGTATAAACCAAATACTCATCTAATATGGAATGCCTATTGTTTTGTCTCATGAGACCTGTCGATGCATCAAACATATATCTATTATCAAGACCCACCCTTCACTTTCACATCTTATGTATTCCTCATATATTGAATGATCAATATGATTCATTCTAAAAATACCTTATAAATCAATATTTACCCATATTGAATCAAGAATACAAAATATTTCCCTAGTCAATGAAATAACTTTCTTAATAAACTTCATTCAACTGATACCATATATAGAAATAGTATAAAATTGAGACAATAATAAAGTGTTGGAAATGATGCTATATAAATCCATGATATCTAAAATATGTACATGAAGAAGAAAATAATGTCCAATGAAATAATGGATAGTGATAGATAATGTGATCATGATAAAATTAATGAAAACAAAACCATAGATCAATAAATGATGAAATAAGATCACAAATTTATCAGAAATGAAGGTTTTGTATTAAAATCAAGTCTTTCATAAATAAAAAAGAAAATAAAATCAAAACATTAAAAAAAATTTCTTGCAACTTTATATAAGAACAAAGTTATAAACCACTTTCAAAATTATTTTCATTCTTTTAAGAAAAAAATACCTTTTTCTTTTGATTTTTTAAATAAGAATTCTCAAAATATTGAGAAAAATATTTTCTTTAAAAATAACCATAGAAAATTTTAAAGGAATATTCAAAGTAAAAAATAGTTATGAAGGTGGGAAATTCTATTTTTGTGGTAAATGTAAAAAAAAGATTTTATTCACACTTTTGATAAAAATTCAAAAAGTACATCATTTAAAAAAAAGAAAATTAATTTTAAAACTTTATAAAGAAAGTAAAAAAAATTAAAAAAAACTTTTATCAACATTTTAAACATAGAGAAAAGTTTTCAAACATTTGAAAGAACCTTGACATGGATGAAAAGGAGTTGGAATGAAAACTTTAAAATAAGATTTAAAAGAAAGTATCTTACACATAACTTGTTGAATGTTTACCCAATAAGAGAAGAAATGAAATATAAACATGTAAACCCAAAAAATAATTATAGGAGAAGAAAATATATTGAGTTTAAGATATTATGATTATATAATTTTCCCAAAGGAAATCTAAACATAAACAATACAGAAATAAAATGAGATTGTAATAAAAATCTTACCCCAGGTCATTTCTTAGTTGTACTTGCTTGATCTGAATATATTATGAATTTAAATTTATTAATACTTTATTAAGAACATTTTTCATATATATTCCATTTGTTAAAGTCTTTCTATAATCATTTTAAATCCATTCATTGAATAATTCTTGGTTACTTTGATTATTTAAGATTGTTCGGTTAATTTCTACAAAATTAATTTGGTATATTATTTGTGATTAAAGGTGTTAGGAAATAGTTCTATCATATTAATAATTTTAATATTATCATGAATATATTTTTCATTTATTATATACAATTTTAGAATTAACCATACATTTTGGTAATAAAAAAATGAATCACATCACTTCATGGAGGTGGTAGTTCACATGTACGCATGAGTGACATTATCATTTTTTAATGAATGGAATGGTAAGAAGGTCGACCGTATATACCCAAAAGAAATGTTTTTGTTTTAAATAGGATGGAAAAGAGATAGAAAATGGATATATCATTAACATAACAATATCTAAGTATGGTGAATATATTGGTGTAATTATGTTAAGATGGTTGTTGAATATTTGAAGGAGGTTTAAGAAGAAGGGATCTTGAAAAAGATTGGCGAGAACATATATCTCTTATTTTGGTAACATTATTTGGATTACACTTTAAGCCATCTTGAAGTGGTATTTTGGTGAGACAAGAACCTCTAGAATGTGAGAAGGGATTTTGAGAAGGTATTTGGTAAAGTCTTGATCGAGCTAAGTGTAGGACCCCAGAGCACCCTGAGAGGGGATGGGTGAATCAGGGTGTCAACATTTTCTTCTAAAGTGATAGATATTATTCCCATGTTGGTAGGAACTCATTAAAACCTATCTGTTGGAATTATGCAGTAATAAAATATTCACATGAAAAGAGTCAACACAACAATTTTACTTGGTTCACCGCTAAGGGTTAGTCCAAGGAGCATACACTGATGGTGTGTCAGTCATACCAAATTCCACTAATATTCACTAGTTGTGAATTAAAAAAGTTCAAACATAGTATATCTATACTAGAAACACTTCTTTTATAAGATTTTAGGGATATCTCACTGCGTCCCTTAGAACACTTCCATCAAGACCCCCTAGCTCACTACTTTGGGAGAAGTCTTACTCAATTTATCGACTTGAAGGTCTCTTCAATAGATTTGTATTGAAGTCTTTTTCTCTGTTCAAAACAAGACTCTTATTTCATCAAAGTCCCGAATAGATGCACTTGAAAGCACTAAATGAACAAACTAGATAAATGAATCCTGTTAGACACTCAACACTTCACTTGCACGGTACACCACTTCTGGCGCGCAAGTATGGGGACTATCGTGCAAGCTAACTTTCTCGTAACCCTTCTCTATCATGAAACCCCTCTATACCATGAAAATATTCTCTATCATGAAACCCTTATATATCACTCATCTACACCATAATATTCACTCAAACTTTTAGAGAAAAAAGGAACACTTATGGGCAAGTTTTACTCCACACAAGTCATTCTCATGCAAGTCCCTTGCACACCGAGACAATGGATCTTAATTGGAAAAAATTATGAAGTCTTGAGTGGGGGTAATCACCCATTTATAGGAATTTTGGTGACCCTAAGAACATGCCTCACTACATTCCCCTAGACGTGCTAGTCCATTCTCCCAAGCCTTTGTCATGCAACTCACTTTACGCACCAACTCCAAAACCCACACACCCTTCCTTCCTTTTCCAAATTTTGATACACTGATCTTGAAAAACATATGGCACCCAAATTTATAAACCTCCTTATGATTGGTGCAAAAATCCATTTTCCAAAACACTTTTCTCTATTCTCTAATTTGTTGACCCAAAATTTTTTCAAACACTGAGAAACAACACCACCTTCAATACTGTTGTCTACTTGAACTGTAAGACCCATTTCCTTAAAAACTCCCTAATCTTCCATGTGAGGATTGAAAACAAACACAAACCATGATCCATTTATAGAAAATAATATCCTTGGTTCCAATACTAAGTGAATCAAGTAGTGTGGATAAGAGAGGAGAGAATGTTTCCTTTTATAAGTGAGGTGAGTGACAACCTTATAAATACTTGGAACTTTATTATATAATATATGTCTTACTCAAGTAAAGTGGATCCAAATTGTCATATATTATAATATGATAAGGTTAATAGTGAAATAAAACAAACAAATTTGGTTTAAGAAAGTGTTTTTTTATTATATTTAAGATTTATCTCTTTATTTTAACCCTTTTAACTCATTTTACCCTTAACTAGAGTGATAAATATTTATCATGGTTACTATTCATTACGACCAAAAATTAAATTGACCATGTTACCAAATATTAATTATTTTGATTCAAAATATGGAATCAATTTTACAAGATTAATTTTCTATAAGTGTTATAAATTACTTTAAATATATGTTTGTAAAACACAATAAAAACCATTTCTAGGAAAATGCATGTTTCAAGCATAAAAATGATTTTACAACAAAATCAAGTATAATGTTGCTTCAAATGGAATTAATTGGATTATGTTAAATAAAAGGATGATTATTTTTATTTAAATCCAAAAAAAATAAATGAACCTTGTAAATAATTTATTAAGAGAGAATAATTAAAAATATTTTTCATTTGAACAAAAAAATTACTTAGATTTCCAAAATGTTAAGCATATATATCCAAGTTAAATATTATATTTCTATATGAATTATAATAATTATTAAATATATACATGGTCTAGAAAAAATGTTTCATAAACTTTCAAGTCATTATTATCATTATGATTCCATAAAAATGGTATTATTTGTAAAATCAGTATTTTTCACTATTCATCCCAAAAATCAACTATATTTGAAAAATCTAAAAAATTCACCCAAATCTAATTTTGACATGATGAATTCAAAAATTAAATTCATTTAATCAAATTAAATTTATAAAATTTGATAATTTAGGTTTTAATCATATTCTTGAATAAAGTTATGTGCATCATACTATTGTTTCTTTAGAAAGAAAATATTACTACAATTAAAGTTTAGGAGTTAAATTCTTCCATACTTCAAAAATTTCAACCTAAAATTTTTCATAATGTCACCTCATAAAAATATGTGTTTAGTTCCCCATAATAAATTCTTTAAGTTCCCATATTGCCTCTTATTTTATTATTTCTCCAAAATACATTCACTAATCGAGTTGTCTGATTCCACAACACTTGTTCTCTAGTGTTAAGAATCTGGATAGTCTCTTTACAGTAAGATAAATCATGTTGCAATTATATTTCCTCAAAGGTGAGCACATTTTTTGGGTCTAACATTTACTTACTCAATAAAGAGATATGGAACACATCATGAACTTTATAGAGGATATGTGGCATTTCCAAATGGTAAGTCACAACTCCAATTATTTCTAGAATTTCAAAAGGTCCAATGTACCTAGGACTTATTTTCCTTTTCTCATAGAACCTTATAACACCCTTCCATGAAGATACCTTCAAGAAAATATAATCCCCCACTTGAAATTCTAAATCCTTCCTTTGGTTATTGGAATAGTCCTTTTCTTAACTTTGAGCTGCCTTAATATGAATGTGAATAGTTATAATTTTCATCATTTTCTCCTCAACATGTTTTGGGACTAAAAGCTTACTTTCACCAACTTCATCCAACAATTTGGCATATGAAATATTTTCATATACAATTCTTCATATGGTGTTATTTGAATATTTGAATGGAATCTATTATTATATGTGAATTACACCAAAGGAAAATATTGATTCCACATACCTTGAAAGTCAATTAATCATGAAATCAACATTTCTTATATTATTTTAATAGTCCTTTTAGACTATCTATCTGTCATAGGATGATAACCAGTGATCAAATATAGCTCGATGTTGAGATCCTTCTGAAAACTATTCTAGAATTTCAATATAAATTGTGAATCATGATTAGATACAATCGAAAGTGGTGCACCATAAAGTCCTGAAAATTCATTAATATAGAGATTCATGAGGCGCTCAAGAGGTAGATCTTCCCTTATAGTGAGGAAATGTGTGGGACTTGGTAGAATAATCAATATTAACTCACATGACATCATTCTTTCAAGGAGTCTTTGGAAATACATGAAACAATTCATATTAATATCATCCCATTTACACATAGGAATAGGTAGATATTGTATAAATCCTTTAGGATGTTTCCTCTAATCCTTTACCTATTGAAAAACCAAGCATCTTAATACATAGTCTGCAATTTCTCATTTCATATCATCCCGCCAAAAATGTTCTTTCAAATTCCAATATATTTTGGTGTTACAATGACATATAGATAAATTTAAGTTATGAAATTCATCTAATAATTATCTTTTTAGCTCAAGCACAATTGAAACATAGTCTATTTCCAAATTTCAATATACCATATTCATATATGAACTCTACCAATTTATCATCATTCACGAATTTGATTTTCTTTTTAACATTCTTATCATCAAGTTGTGAACCTTTTATTTTCTCTAATAAGAATGGGTTGAAAATAATTTAGAATAGATGTGATTTCCCCCTTAATGATTATCATTTCCAACTTTACTAAATCCATTAATATATGATTTTTTCAATCATCATTTTAGTCAAAACTCCATGATCTTTCTTACTCAACACATCATCCACATTATTTGTCTTTCCAAGGTGGTGGTATATTGAGAAATCATAATCCTTGAGTACTTATATTCATCATGTTTTCCTCATGTTGATCTCTTTCTGGGAGAAGATGCATTTCAAACTTTTTTGATCTGTATATATTTCACATTTTTTACCATAAAGGTAATGATTTCATATCTTCAATACAAAGATTACAGATGTCAACTCAAAATAATGGGTTGGATAATTATATTCATGTATCTTTAATTGTCTTGATGCATATGCAACAACTTTATCATTCTGTATAAGGAAACATCCAAGTACCTTCTTTTATGCATCATTATATATCACAAATCCATCCCTTCTTGATGGTAAATTCAATATCAGTGCATTAACCAATCTTCTATTTAATTATTCAAAAATTTCTTTACATTCTTATAAATATATGAACTTAACCCATTTACGTATCAGTTTGGTTAACAAGTTAACTAATCGAGAATTTTTTGGAACAAATAATTGATGGTAACCTTCTAATCCAAGGAAACTATGTACCTCAGTTATTTTCATTAGATTTTGTCATTTCACCACCGCCTTTATATTTGAAGAATCAACTGATATTCCATCCTTAGATACACCATGACTAAGAAAAGAAACTTTCTAAATCTATAATTCACATTTACTAGATTTTCCATATAACTCCTTTTCTATAAGAGAATCAAGAATGATTAGTAAATGACTCTTATGTCCATAATAGCTTTTAGAGTATACCAATATATCATTAATAAATACCACAATGAAATTATCAAGATAATACTTGAATACTTTGTTCATCAGATCCATAAAAACAAAGGCTTCATTAGTTAATCCAAATAGCATTATTGTAAATTCATAATTTTTATACCTTGTATGAAATTTCAACTTTGGAATATCTTTCTTCTTTACTCATAGTTGATGATACAAAAAATGATGATCAATCTTTAAAAAATATTGAGCTCCTTGTAATTGATCGAACAAGTCATCAATGTGAGGTAGAAGATACTTATTCTTTATGGTGATGAAATTTATTTCCCTAGAATTGATGCACAACCTCATAGACTTATCTTTCTTATTAACAAAAAGAACAAGGGCTCCCCATGATGAAACAATAGGGAATATAAATCTCTCATCACACAACTCCTGTAGTTTTTTCTTTAATTACACCAATTCCACTATGGTCATCATGTAGGGAGTATTAGATATAGCTTCACACTCAGATGGCTGTCTAGGTAGTTCTTTAGGAAACAAATTAATGTATTCCTACATAATAGGTATATCCTCTATTATAAAGATAAATTTATCATTAATAGGTTGTGTCTGCTCTTCTTATCTAATATTTTCATTAAGGATAGTTATTGGAAGTGGATCTATACATGATTCAAATGATGTAGTCTCCCCTTTGAATACAATATATTTTATATCTCCATCACAAATTGTAATCTCATTATATTGGAAATAAATTTTTACATTATAATTTTAAATTCAATCCATATCAAGGATTATATAAAATTTAACCATAGGTATAATAAATAATTTTTCAAATAGGGTATGTCTAGGTGACATAATGATAACTGACTGATGTATCTTTGTTGAAATAAGATTTTCACAATGAGTCTTGATTGAAAACTCACTTTTTAAGGTGTTAGGGAAATTTCTAATTTTCTTAGAAAACATAGAAGATATAAAAGAGCGTGAATATCCAAAATCAAATAAGGAATTATCTAAATTTTAGGTCATGATTAAAGTACTTGCTACCATACCTTTAGGAACTTCTACCTCAGTTTTAGTAATCATATAAGTTTGAAATTATCTCATTGGACTCTTCTAGAGGTTCTCTTGATGATTGAGACATTGGTTTGAATAATGAATCTTATATTTATATTTGAAGCACTAGATAAAAATGGTTTCTTTGTTTTTATTGCATTCATGATCCCTATGACCCCTTTCTCCACAATTTAAATAAACTCATGTTCCCATTAAGCAAGTACCTGAGTGTTTCTTTCCAAAATTATCAAATTTTGGAAAGTCTCATATTCCCTTTATTATTCTTTGACATGTTTTTTTCTTAGTCCTCAACTAAACCATTCTTTTATTAAATTCCCTTGACGATAAAAGATCTAGAAAATTCTTTCTATGTCTTGATGAAACTTGATATTATATCATCATATGATTAAAACATTTGAGAAACTAGTGAACTTCATAGATTCAACTTAAGTTCATCAAAGAAATGGTCAATATTGATTTCTGGATTACATATGTAGTTCGCAACATGTCTAACCAATCTTTTAAAGTTAGCCTCATACTATGAAACAATTTCTTCTTCATTATACTTTAAAGTGAGGAACATCTTCTTCATTTCATCTCGTTTCTCTTGAGGAAAACATTTCTATAAGAATATCACTTTAAAAGTTCTTCATTCTATACTTTATATTTCATCAACCTCTTTAGTGTTCTGGATCAATGAACAAAATTGATTAGCATCACCCTTCAGATAATACACTGTTAGAACAAAATTTTCCCTTTCATTACTTCCCAATACTAGAAATATCTTTCTGAGAGACTTAATCCATTATTAAACTACCAATAGATTTTTAGTTCCATTAAAATATAAAGGCTTATATCGCATGAAGTGATTAAACATAGGTGCATCGTGCTGTGGAACAATAGGTTACTCCATACAGAAAATTTTATTCATTATAACTTGAGTTAGCTTCCCTAATATAACCATGATCTATACATTTCCAACACCAATTTTATTGGATTTCTCGACGGGGCAATCCCTACATTAACTAAGGGTGTTGATTCATTTCCTTCCATTAGATTTTATCTTTATACAATGGAACACACCTAGTTAACTCATAATCATCATTAATATTGATCTATAAAATAAAAATCATTATGATTATAAAATTCCTCAAATACCTTAAGGGGTTATCATAATTCTCATGTTAATTGTGTTTATTTAAAATCTAGTTCTCAAGGTTCCTACTAAACTTCCTCTGATACCAACTGTAACAAACTCGACTCTAGTAATTCAGAACCGATGTTTAATTTATTACATTGGTACAAGATAAAAGAGATTGCACCACACATGATTGATTAGTTTATCAGTCTTGGAAATCTAGATACATACATGATTCTCATATTAAATTGGAAATATAAAAACATAGCATAAAAAAAATTCTTACATCCTTGAAATCATTAAAAGAATCTTTCTTTATATCCCGAGGAAAGGAAAACATATATAGGGTGGGCTCAAATGCTCATTAAGGGTTAAATACAATGGAAAAAATCATTAGTAAATAAGACACAATTAATATGAAAGAGTGTATAATCAAAATACATGTCACTTAATCAACAAATTAAGTTCAAATTACATTCATGACTAATATCAACATATCAATTACATGGATAACATAAACTAAATTCTTAATAAAGGAAATGCGTAATTGTCGACATTCATGATCTTACCATAAAGGCTTCGGCCAAGATATCATGAATCTTACCATCAAGGCCTCAACCAAGAAATTTTTAAAAATTGGTAGGTCTCATGAAACTTGTCGATGCATTGAGAGACTATCTATAACTAGGCTCCACCTGTCACTTGCATGTCACATGCATTCCTTATATATTGAACGATCAATACAATTCATTCTCAAAATGTCTTATAAATCAACATTTATATATATTTAATTAATAATACAAAATATTTCCCTAGTCAATGAAATAATTTTTTTAATAAACTTCCTTAAAATCATACTGTATATAGAAATGTTATATGGTTAAGACAACATAAAAGTGGTGGAAATGATGCCGTATAAATCCATGATATTTAAAATATGAATATAGGGAAGAAAATAATGTCCAATGAAATTATGGAGAGTGATAATGAATGTTATTATGAAATAGTTAATGACCATAAAACCACAGATCAGTAAAGGATGAAAGAATACCATCATTTTTTTAGAAATAAAGTTTTTGTAGTAAAATCAAGCCTTTCGTAAATAGAAAATATAATATAATCAAAACATTAAAAATAACTTGTAACATTGTATAATAATGAAGTTATAAATCACTTTCAAAATTATTTTTATTATTTTAAGAAAATAATACCCTTTTCTTTTGATATTTTAAATAAAAATTCCCATAATATTGAGAAAAATAATTTCTTTGAAAATAATCATGAAAAATTGTGAAGGAAATTTAAAAATAAATAATTATTATGATAATATAAAATTCTATTTGAGTGATAAATGTTAAAACAAATATTTCTTTCACACTTTTGATAAAAAGTCCAAAAGTACCTCATTTGGAAAACAATAAGAAGATTTATTTTAAAACCTTGAAATTAAAGTAAAAAATAATTGAAAAGGACCTTTATAAACCTTTAAATTATAATTAATAACATTCTTGAAAATTTTAAAAGAACCTCGACATAAAAGAAAAACAATTGGAATGAAAACCTTAAACAATATTTTTAAAAGAAAGTCTCTTACATGTAACTTACTTGTTAATTATTGATCCAAAAAGAGAAGAAATGGAATATAAATATGTAAAACCAAAACATAATAATCAGAGAAGAAAAATATGTGGTTTAAGATATTATGATTATATAATTTTCACAAATAAAATATGAACATAAGCAATCCTAAAATAAAATGAGATTGTAACAGAAATCTATTACCTTGGGACTCTACTTAGTCCTTTGATATTTCTATATTAGGAATTTAAATTTATTAATAATTTATTAAGAAAATTTTTCACCTATATTTAATTTTTTAAGTTCCTTTTATAATCATTTTAAATCCATTCTTGAATTGTTCTTACTTACATCAATCATTTAAGGTTGTTCGGTTAAGTTCTCTAAAATTACTTTGGTATATTGTTTGTGGTAAAAGGTGTTATGAAATGGTTAAATAATTTAAATAATGTTAAAAATTTCATTAATATAATTATTATTCATTATATACAATTTTATAATCATCCATGCATGGTGGTAATATAAAAAATAATCACATCGTTGCGTGGAGGTGATCATCCACACATACACTCAAGTGACATTATCATTTTCCAATGAATTGAAGGGTAAAAATTTAAATGATATATTATATTTAAATAATAATAATTATATCATAAATATAATATATATTCATTAATCCTATATTTATAATCATCCAATTAAATTTTTGATGAAAAATTAATTACACTGCCACGTGAAGATGGTAGGCCGTGTGTATGCACGAGTGATGTTTTTGTTTTATAGATGATAAAAAGAGATAGAAAATAGATGTTCCATTAACATAAAAACATCTAAGTATGGTTAATATACTTATTTAATTATTTTAGTATGGTTATTGAAGATTTTTAAGATTTTTAATAAGAAAGGAACTTGAAAAATCTTAGTAAGAACCTATGCCTCTTCTTTTGGTAACCTTCTTTGGCTTACACCATAAGTCCTCTTGAAGCGGTCTTTTGGTGAGATAAGTTCCTCTAGAACGTGGATATGGATGTTAAGAAGATATTTGGGAAGGTATTGGTCTATATAATTAGCTAAAATAGTTTAGATAAGACAGGATAGTAAGTCCCTTTTTATGAACGAGGTGGGTGGAAAACTTGTAAATACTTGAAACTTTATTATATAATATACACCTTACTCAAGTCAAGTGGATCCAAATTATTATAGATTATAATATTATAAAGTTAAGTTATAAATCTAACCAACCAATGAGGTTTAATAAAGTTTTTTGTGTTATTTTGAAGCCTCATCCATTTATTTTAACCCTTTTAACACATTTTACCCTTAACCAAAGTAATAAATATTTACTATGATTACTATTTATTATGAACAAAAATTAAGTTGACCATATTACATGATATTAATTATGATGATTAAAAATATTTAATCCATTTTATAAGATTCAATTTTCATAAGTGGTAAAAATTAATTTTAATATATGTTCATAAAATGAAATGAAAACCATTTTTAGGAAAATACATATTTCAAGCATAAGAATGATTTTACAAAAAAATCAAGTATAATATTGATTACAATGAAATTAATTGGATTGTGTTAAATAAAATAATACATTATTGTCTTTTAAACGAAACAAAAAACAAAATTAACCTTTCAAATACTTTATTAAGAGAGAAAAACTAAAAACAATCTTCATTTGAACAAAAATATTACTTAGATTTCCAAAATATTGACAATATACTTCTAAGTTCAAAATTATATATTTACACTCATTAGATTACTTCTTAAATATATATTTGGTCTATAAAAAAGTTTCATAAACTATCAAGTCATTATTATATCATTATAATGTCATAAAAGTGATAGTATTTGTAAAATCAACAATTTTAACTATTCATCCGGAAAATCAACTATTTCTAAAAAATCTCAAAAAATCAACCTAAGAAAATTTTGATATCCTGAATTAAAAAATTAAATTCATTTAATCAAATCTAATTTATAAAATTTGAGAATTTATGTTTTAATCACATTCTTGAATAAAGTCACGTGCATTGTGTTATTTTTTCTTTAGAAAGAAAAGATTACTATAATTGAAGCTTGAGTCTTACAAGGAGCACCAAAAACCATGATAGGAGAAAAAAATGCATCAAAAGCCTTAAAATACTTAAAATACAAGACAAATCATGTGGTGAATGGAGTAATAAATCTAGGTAATTATGAGTACATGAAGCACTAATTTGGAACCAGTTTGGTCCCAGATGTGTTGGAGTTGGTGCCTTATGACCCAATAATTTTGTACATAAAATTACATGTATATTCAAATATGTGAATATTAATTTAAATATATTATCATATATTGATTTTTTCTAGCATCATGTTGATGTGATAATTTTCTAGTGTATACATCGCATTAAAAAGGCATAGTAGTTCCCCGATATGATAAGAACCTTAAAATGATATGATAATATTCTTAACACTAGTTCTACAGTCAGATAACCTAATATGATAGGATACATAGTACATAGACTGTCAGGTGATAGTACTCATAATTAGATGAGACTTATTTTCATGAAGTTCACACTTAGTAATCTCCAAGATAGGAGATTATGAGAATAGACATGCCAGTAGGAATTATGCATGTTTTAGTGTCATTGAATATTACTATATTCAAGCATGTGTAATGGTCCTTATACTTTAAGATTATCATTAATGCATGTCATGAATCACACACTTATATTTATAGAGAAAAACTATCACATCATATGTTGGAGGGAAGTAGGGTATGTTGGGTGCGTCACAAATGACATGTTATTAATAGATAAGTCAAAAAAGGATTTGTCCCTTCCATCTTTATGAAATTTGATATCTTGGATCTTTTATTGAAATATAACTATCACATAAATTTCATGACCATGGTGTAATGATATTTATTTTATATATTCAAATAAAGACATATCTAGTATATAGGTTGATGACATAAACATGCAACCAGCTTGATGAGATATTGAGACAAAGAGATTATATTACACAGTGAGCATTCATATGTGGTTGTCGATGTTGTGACATTAAGTTCTTTCTCTAGGATGCATTGACCCATTGCAAGATAAAGTAATCTTGGACTTTAGGCGTACCCACATAATACTAATGATAAAGAATCCTAGAGAATCGATCACACACTAAGTGTTTCCGTTGATCTTGATTAAATTATATTTGAATTTAATTAATGGAATAAATATTATTCTCAAGACTGAGGAATAATTTTAATCAAGTTTTATTGATCGTATAAATTAAATAAATAATTATTCAATATATTGTGAATAAAAATATTTATTTATTTTATTTAAAACATCATAAATATTTATTTGATGGTCTATGGATAAAAATATTTATTTGGGTATTTAATAAATACTGAGGAGTTCAAACATACCAAGAACGTGTCTAGTAATAAATATTAATTTACAAACTGGTGAAATAATATTTTTTTACACAAGTTATCGCACACTATAAAATAATAATAATAATATTATTATTATATGGAATAATTTTTAATCAATATTATAATATTATTTAATGATCGATATGCAATTAAATAATATTTTAACATAAACCCGAGTTTTATAAATAAATTGTTATGTCTATTGTGTGTGGTCAATTGAAAATTGAGAATAGAGAAACATTGTGCACAAAAAAATTCTCTCTCTCTCACTTTAATTATTCCTCTCATCTTCTCAAGAAAGAGAAGAACTCTTTCAAGATTGAAGGATCTTGAATGATCAATAAAAACAATGCAAAATGATTGATTTGCCATGCTAGCACATGGAAATCAATTAGTGTCATTCAGAGATCAAAGGAGCACGTGTGGATCACTACTAGATGAATTCTACACTTAGATACTCCAAGAAAAATAGAGATAATCTAAATAGAGTTTTTCAAAATATCAATATCAACCATGAAGAAATATCCTCAGACCTGGTATTCATTTCTTCACATTTAAATAAATTAATTATAAATTTAATGTGAAAGATCGTCTATTGGGGTTTCAGAAAACTCTAAATTAAAAGAACTTTTAATATAACACCCTTCAAAGGCACTTCCACTATACCCAAAACCTCCAAGTGGTATCAGAGAAATTAAATTTTAAATTCATAATTATTTATTTGATTTTTGATCTATATGTTCAATAGTGGTTAGATTTTTATTTTAATAATTATTCATTCTTTAGTTTTATTTTAATTAACATGTTTTAGAAATATTAATTATCATCGTTCTGTGTTTCATTTTCTTAAAGGACATATAATAGATGAATAATGACTAGACATGTCACTAAAAAGTGCCAAGAATTTTGGTCGGTAAGATTGGGTTACATGACGTGTTTCCAGAGTACACGCCGTGTACCCAAGTGCAATGTATCTAGACGTGTCGTGGGATGCACGACATATAAAAAAGTAATTACACATTGTGCATTTATTTCAAATTGTGTGTATACTGGGACAATCTGGCACATGATATGTCGGATTACACGACATGCAGCTGGTGTACACGCCGTGTAGTCTACACAGTTTAGTGACAAAACACGTACAAATTGTGCGGCCAAATACACGGTTAAAACTGCATAATATTGATAGTGTGGAGCATTAATTATGTACATGAAATGTAGCTAGTGTACATGACGTGTAGTTCTTTAATTCTCACATTTTAAATACACACCGAGTTTGTCGGCGAGTTATGCAGACACACGACATGCGAAATACACAGCGTGTAGCTGGATTTTACACGTCATGTAGTTCCACATCCAATGAACATGCTAAGTCCTTCGATGGGTTACATGCACACATGAAATTCAGACCACATGATGTGTAGCTCTTTAGTACATGTCGTGTAATCCACTAAGATACACACCGAAAACCCAAGCATGTAACCTGATTACATGACAATCGAGGTGCACACATGTAACTCGTAAGTACATGTCGCATGGTTTCCCAATAATGGACATAATTAAATTACATTAAATTGCTAATTACAGCATTAAAAACATTATTATATTGATTAACACCTGTTTTGTTTTACAATTTAATAATGGTTTTAAATAATTATTAAATTATCAATTAATTTATTATAATAATATGTGATTATTGGCTCTGCCGTTTATTTTCCATGAACGATTTTAATGACGGGTATCTCCGTGTGAATTAAAATGGTCATTAAGTTGAAAGAGAATAATTGAATGGAAGAACATTTATCTTAATAATAAGTAATGAATATAAATGAATATTAACCAATTATACTTTTGCATAACTTTTGTCTGTGTATGACCGATCATGAGCTTGACCAAAACCTATGTATATGTTAGTGTTATTTAATTTAATTTATTTCATGGGTTTGGAATTATTAATTATTAAATTAAATTTGATGGTCTGCGAGTCATCCCTCCCCCCATTATTATGTAGGATCTACATGTCCAAAATTATTTATGTAATCTCCTTTAACCAATCCTTTTATGTGTGAACTATAAATACTTATAATTAATGGAACATCCCAAGGCACATGAAGGCAGTTTAAGACAGAATTAGGATAGTTCCAAATCAGGTGATACACAGGCAGACAAGTAGAATGTTACAAATCCTGCCAAGACTGACATAATGAGTTATTCTCCTAGATCAAAGGTTGATTTATTATCCATTCAATAAATCAACTCTTAGATAATCCCATGACCGGATCATTTATTTATTTATTTCTCATGCATTATTTATTTTATAGATTCAAGACCATGATCACATAAATAAAATAATTAATGTGAAAAGATGAAATTTAAATAAATGGATTATGCATAAATATTTCATCAAACATGGATAATCAATTAAGTAAAATCCATATAATATTAAGAATAAATTTAAAAGATAAAAAAATATGAATAATAAATAAAACCCCTCAAATATATATTAAATCAGACATGACCTTCTATTACTTGATTAGGAATGAAACCAATAAAACTAAGTGTTTGACCAACCTTTATTGGGACACTTACTTTTATAAGGTGGGTTCTTATGAACATGTTTGGTTAAATTAACCATTTTACATCAAGAGGAGTAACCCTTTCTATACTTGGCATAATTTGGTGGCAGTGTTGAGGAAATTCAAATCAGGATTTTTGGATTGGGGAATCTAATCAACAAATCAAGGAGCTACAAGCCCATAGTTGGAAAATACTTTTCTGCCTAAATACCTTCAAATAGCTTGACCAACCCTTGTTGTGGGTATGAAAAGGGGAATGTGGATCCTTTCCATTAGAATTTCCAAGAAACTAGAAATTTTGAGTTTAATGGTGAGGACTATTGAGACTTGATAAAATAGTGAGACTTAATAAAATGAAAATTATTATTATGACTCACATAATTTATACTCAAATTACTAATCATCTATTTTAATTATTGTATAAAATGGAAAGAAAACCATGAAACCACTATGATCATTCCTTACCTCAGGGTATGCCCTTACAAATACAAATTTCTAGATATGGTACAATCATTTATGTGATGCATTGTTATCAGAAAAATCATATTATGTATTGGAATCCCCTATTCCTATTCTTCCACCCCAATAGGTGACTGAAAGTGACAAGGATTCCTACTAGATATATGTTGAGGATGCTTCCTATGTTCGTTGTATTATACTATTAACTATGATTGGAGAGTTGATGTTACAACATAAGGGCATGGATGCTTACACCAAAATATCTCATCTCCAATCTATTGAGAAAGAGAAACAAAGGCTTAAAATAAATAATATTTTCAATGCACTATATCAGTGTAAACTAGAATAAGGCAATCTAGCTACTGATCATGCTTTCAAAATGCTAGGGTATATCGATCGGTTAGAAAAATTAGGTTTCCACTTGGATAGAAAACTATCCATTAATCTTATTTTATTATCCTTACCACCAAGGTTATCATTATTTTTCCAAGTTTAGATAAAATAAATAGAGAATTCACTTATAAAAATTTTGTCCAAACTTCACCAAGTTGATAAGGATTGGTTGTATATCGACCCTACTTTTTATTACATGACTATTAAATTATTTTAAAGATGAACAACATAATATTTATACATTCAAGGATCAAAAGATTTAGTATCTTGGGAAAATTAAGATCATACATAACTTATACATATTAAAACATAAAAACCATTAAAATCAATATTCTTTGTCCACTTAAAAGTTCTCATGTTCTCCTTAGTACATGTAGTCACATGAGGATATACATTAAAGAAATGGGTGAGCTAAAAGCTCAGTAAGAGGAGAAATAAGGGGTATGAATCAATATAACACAAGTGAGCATAATCATCATCATCATATCATAATAATGATATCATTATCATAAGAATGTGGGAAAAATTGATAAAGGAATTTAATGTGTCATATACATAAAAATGAAACATCATTTCATAGTGGTCAAATACCACACATAGTTGTGAACAAAATTAGCATCATTCCCACACATAACATATGCAAATAAATTATAACATCATCATTGTGAACAAATATAACATCATTTACACACATAATACACATAATATCATGAGATACAACATATTAACCAATTCATTGAAGGGAAATATGATTCTGGGCCCACCCGTCACATCACAATATTCATATAATCATGCATCACTACTACAAATATGGCCTTTAACAGTGGTAGAAAATGCCTTTAACAGTGCTAGAAAAGCGCTGTTAAAGTCAACATAGATAGGGGGGTCCCCTTTATCAGTGCTCAACAAAAGAGCTGATAAATACCCCTTTTATCAGTGCTAAAAAAGCACTGATAAAAGGGTCCTTTATCAGCGCTTTCTTTTTAGTGCTGATAAAAGACCACTTTTATCAGAGCTTTTTTAAAATCACTGATAAAACTAAAAAAAAAATTAAAAAAATCCTGCCAATCTCATGGGGGGCTTTTTACAGCGCTTTATCCCCCCCTTTTCAGCGCTTTCCCGCACCTCCAGCGCCTGCACACACCCCCTCTGCCCTTTATCAGCGCTATACCCCACCTTTATCAGTGCTAGCCCCTTAAATTCACCCATGCGCGCACGCCCCTGCCTCCACTCGGATTTGATCTCAAGACCTCCCCCCTGCGCGCCTGAAGCCTTTGCCACTCCCCTATATTGATTTTTTCTCTTATTTATGATATATCTATTTATTTATATATATATTTAGTTATATTTATTCGTATAGTAATATATATTTATATTAATATATATAGTTATATTAATATATATATATAGTTATATTAATATATATATTTATATTTATATTAATATATATATAGTTATATTAATATATATATATATATAGTTATATTAATATATATAGTTAGATTAATATATAGTTATATAAATATTCATATATTGGTATTTTAAATAAAATGGATATTAGTTATTATTTAGATAAAGTTAATATATTTTATATGTAAATATGTTTAATTAATTATTTAAAAAATTAATTTTTTAGGTGTGAATATATAAAAAATATGTACATATAGTTATATATTTGATTATAAATAGCAGTACATTATAAAAAATGATAAAATTTTAAAGAAATAATATCAATATGAATGTAATACCTTGGAATAAATTAAGTCCCCACCAAAAAAAGGCAATAATACCATTTTAAACGAGGTTGAAAATCCACAAAATGTTAGAAAATCGGGGTACCCCGACTAAAAACTCAGTTTTGGAGGCATTATGGGACTTTTTTGGCCTCGAGAAAACCTTGACTAGGGTCCCCCTAGGTCACAAGGGTGTAGAGCTCATTGCAGGCTTCGATTTGATATATGGTAGAGCTCAAACGGACACCCGGATCAAAAGTTATGGCCGTTTGAAGTTCGAGTTGCGTTTTCAACATATTTTGGGTCTTTTTTTAATTTTTTAATTTATTTGGGTCTTCAAATTGTTATGAAATGACCATTCCTCCATAATAATTAGAAAATTATTAATTAAAAATATTTTATTAATTTTTTATAATCCATTTTCACTAAATATCTTATATATTAAGTATATTAAGTGTAAATGTATATTTATACTTATCTAAAATATATTTAAAAATTATATATTATATTTATATCAATATAACTATATTTATATATTTATATATTAATATATTATTTTTAATTAATTTTTTTAAGTCGACCCTTTATCAGCGCTTTTAAAAAAAACACTGATAAAGGCCCCCTTTATCAACGCTACTAAAAAAAGCGCTGATAAAGGGGGTACCTTTATCAGCGCTAAGAAAAGCGCTGATAAAGGTTGGCACTGGGAAAAACTGTTTTTGTGGTAGTGCATGTCACATAGAACGTATAACAATCATAGTCATTAAATAACTCATGGAAAGGAATTGGTTTAATGAGGATTTCATATATCATACTTTCATGAATAAACTTTAGGGTTCACAAGTGAATAATGGAAAAAATATTTGGAATAAACACCATCATTTTTGAGTGAAGAAGAAACAACTCAAGAGAAGTCAAAGATGTGTTTCAGAAAGAAAAATCTTTTTGAAAAAACTTTGTATTTATCTTAAAAATCAATGTGGAAACATATATATCTCAAAAAAGAAAAGGGAATAATAGTGAATCAATATTTAAGAAAAATTTTAGGAATATCCGTACTGAATATGTTGTGAAAGAGGGATAACCCAAAGAAAAGTGGTTGGGTTCGAGAATCCCCTTAACTTAAATCCCACTTTATTTCATAGTTTTTCTGCCTCCTGAATAATAAAATTAGGTTTATTAAAACATTGAACAAGAAGTTAATTATGTTAATTTATATTAATATTTATTAATTATAACAATTGTATTATATTTCTTAATTATCATTGTTGATGTTGAAGTGTTTTGATATAATGATTTCCTTAAAAATTTCTCATTTTGTTTCGATTTCACTATTTTGTTCAAGACCATTTACACATACATGGAATTAATTATAGAAAATTAATATATATATATATATATATATATATATATTATACATTTATATATCATAAATAATTTATTATAACCATTCATAGGATTGGTGATAAGGAAAGAATTGGTAACGTCCTCGTTGGCGGTTAACCGACCGTTAACGAGACATTATTAAAGGAGCGGGAATGGAAGTATGAAAGTTTAATATGTCATAAATATAATACTTCCAGTAGGTTAGCATAATTAATTTAATGTTAACATAATAATTAATTATCCATAAAAAAATTGGGTTTAAAAGGGGTGGAGTAAAAAATAAAGAAGAGAGGAGAATGAGAGGGAGAATTGATGATAATACACCCTCTTCTTAGTGTTTCTTCTTCTCCACGACACTAAAATCCTTTGATGATTAGAGATGGATGGATCCATAATGTCCCTAGGTATTCTAAGAGGCTTAATAGAGAGGATTTGGGCAGATATTTTGCTTTGTAAGGTGAGGGAGGAGTGGTTTTCCAAGGGGAGGGAGAGATGTTATTTATATTTGATGAGGGGTATTTTTAGAATAAAATTTTAAATAAAATACTATATCAAAGGTAAAACTTATAATAGTGATTGTTTTAACAATATAAATCATATATCAATATAATAGAATGGTTTTAGGAATTTAAACCCCTTTATAATTTGAATTCACTTAGTTTATTAAAAAGGAAAGTGAAAAAAATAAAAAGTGTCATTTTAAGGGAACACTTTTGAATTTAGGCTTTGAAAAATGTTTTTTAGATTTTAAAATTAAGTTTATTGTAAATTAAATATGTTTTGGTCGAGCCTAAAGTTCTATAAATTATTAGATCGTTATTAAATCATTAATTATGTAATTTAAGATACATCAGTTGTGAAAAAACTGTATTTTTATTATTCACATGGAAATTGAAGTATTTCATAAAATTACCAAAATCATCCTTAGAAAATTTTGACGTGATGATTTAAAAAATTCCATTCATTTTATCAAAATAATTTTCTAACTTAAATTATTTTAATTTTTAATTTAGAAATTGTGATTTTTACTAAATACCTTAAAATATATTTTATTAAAAATGTGCTTATATTTTCTTTGAGTTTTTTTAATCATGATATTTATTTTATGGTATTATAATATTTATATTTACTTAAATAAATCATAATATATATTATTTACATTATATTTTATAATTTTAGGTCAAATGACTATTCAAATAGTCAAGTTACTATTCCAATGGTCAGGTTAGTATTCTAAATGGTCATATTACTATTCCAATTGTCATATTACCTCCTATAAATACCTCTTCATTCTCATTAAATATTCACTACAATTTCTATCAAGGTTCTATATTTTCATTTTTTAAATTTTGATTGGTTTACTAATATATTTTCTCTTTTCTATAGTATTGTTCGTAGGAAATATGATTCTAGCTGATCATGATGATCCAAATTTTCCCATTGTAGTATTTATATTTTATATTTTTTGTTCCCTTGTAATATTTGACATTTTAATGGGTTCAATAATTTATTAAAAATTTTCATTAATGAATTAAAGTGTTGTTGGTTTTTTTATGTGTTGTATGTGTGTAATACTATATAATACAACACACATTTATTTAGGAATTAATTATCATTTAAAAATTTTAGGTAGTTACATTCTCCCCCTTTAAAAATTTCATCCCTAAATTTTCAACTCATATTCTCAGTTGAGAATAGATTAGGGTACTTCTGTTTCATTTTTTCCTCTGATTCCCATGTCATCTCTTCATATTTATGGTTCTTCTATAACACTTTGACAAGGTGAGTTGTCATGTTGCAAATTTTTTTGTCTCTACGGTCTAAGATCTTCACCTATTGCTCCTCATATGAAAGGTCATTCTCGAGTTATACCACCTCCAGATTCAGTACATGTGATGATCAGGTATGTACTTCTTCAGGAAAGATATGTGGAACACATCATGAACTTGAGCCATATTTTGTGAAATTTAAAGCTTATAGGAAACTGTTCTTATACGATCAAAGATCTCAAAGAGGCCAATGTACCTGAGGATAAGTTTCCCTTTCTTTCTGAATCACATGACTCGCTTCCATAGTGATATTCAAAGGAAAAATTTGTCTTCAACTTCAAACTCCAAGTCCCTTCGATGACATAGCTCTTTTTTCTAATTTGAGTAGATTTTATATGTTATTTGATGACTTGAACCTTATTTGTCATCTATTACACAAGATCATATCCAAGTAGCTTCCGTTCTCTAGCTTCATTCCAACAATTATGAATTCTACATCACTTCCCATGTAGATCTTTATATGGATCCATTTGAATACTTGAGTGGAAGCTATTGTTGTATGATAACTCAACTAATGAGAGATGTTAATCTCATTTTCCTTTAAATTCCATTGGTCAGACTCTCATCATGTCCTTGAGTGTCTGAATAGTCTTTTCAAATTGGTCAATCAGTTTAGGGGTGATAGGTCGTATTGAAATTCAATTAATCACTCAAAGCATGTTTAATACTTATCGAAAATTTATATGTGAACCTTGGATCATGATCAAAGACGATCTAAAGTGGTACCCCATGCAACCTCACCACTTTACATATATATTGACAAGTTTTTCAAGCGAGAAATCTTCCTTAATAGTGATGAAGTGAGCAGTCTTGGTGAGTTGATCCACCACAACCCATATCACATTGCTTCATTTGGATGTCTTCAGGAGACCAGTAAAAAATTCAATGGTGATGTTCTCCAATTTCCATGTGAGTATGGGAAATGTTTACATAATCCTCTTGGAATTTTGTCTCTCTACTTTAACTTACTGACATAACAAGCATATTGAGATATACTCAACAATCTCCTTCTTCATGTTTTCCCACTATAAATGTTCTCGAAGATCATAGTACATCTTGATACTTCCAAGATTTATGGATAAAGATAATTTATGCTCATTATCCAATAGATACTTATTTATTTCAGGTGATGAAGGCACCCAAATCCTAGTTCCAAACCAAATGACACCATCTTCATTGATGTGGAACTCATGAAGCTTCCCCTCCTTTACTACTTTCACCCTTTTTTAAAGCTCCAGATCATACCTTTGTGCCTCCTTGATCTTCTCTTGGATATATGGTTGGACAATTATTTGTTAAAGGTAGGATATATTCCCTACTGTTATGATTTTCAGATCCATCCTTTTCATATCCATGAAGATAGGGTCTTTATTAATCCACATCATGTATAAATTAGAAGGTTTTTCTCTACTAAGAGCACCATATAACCTATTCTCCTTTCCTAGATGGTAGTGAAAAGAGAAATTATAGTCATTGATTAGCTATAATAATATTCTTTGATGCATGTTGATATCCTTCTATGTGAATATATACTTTAAACTCTTGTGATCAATATATATATCACACTTATTTCCATAGAGGCAGTGTTTCCAAATCTTTAAGGTGAAGATCATAGCTGTTAACTCCAGATCATGCATCAGGTAGTTCTGCTCATGGATCTTTAGTTATCGTGAGATGAAAGCTATCACTTTGTCATTCTGCATGAATACACAACTCAATCCTTTCTTTTAAGAATCATTGTACACCACAAAACTTTCTCCACTTTTTGGCAGTGTGAGTACATGCATAGTGATTATCCTCTTTTTGAGCACCTTAAAGCTTTCCTCACATTCATCTGTTCAGACATACTTTACTTCTTTCTGTGTTAACTTAGTTAGCGAGCTAGAAAATCATGAGAAATTTCTCACAAAACATCGGTAGTGCCCTGTTAAGACAATAAAACTACATATTTTTATGACACTTGAGGGTTTGGGTCATTCCTCAATTGATTTTGTCTTTGAAGGGTCCACATAAATTCCCTCACTTGTGATCACATGCCCCAATAATGTGACTTGCTGAATCCAAAACTCATATTTTCTGAACTTAGAATACATTTTATCCTTCTTTAATATCTCTAACACATTCCTTAAATGTTCTTCATGTTCCTCATTTCTATTAGAGTAAATGAGAACATCATCTATAAACACTACCAAAAATTTGTTGAGGTAGTCTCTAAATAATCTATTCATCAAATCCATGAATATTTCAAGGGAATTAGTAAGTCCTAAGGGTATCACTATGAACTCATAGTGTCCATACCATGTAAATAAGGTCATCTTCTAAATATATTACTTCATCACCTTCATCTAATGATATCCAAACTAAAGATCCACCATTGAGAAGTACTGAACTCCTTAAAGTTGATCAAACAATTCATCAATCCTTAGAAGGGGATACTTTTTCTTTATGGTGATCTTGTTAAGATCTCAATAATCGATACACAAATGCATTGATCAATCATTTTTCTTGATAAAGATAATTGGTGCATCCCAAGATGATGTACTAGGGTGTATGAACCCTTTGTCCAAATGCTCTTGCAATAGTTTCTTTAACTCATCCAGTTCGATCGAGGACATCTTGTAGAGGAATTTGGAGATAGGAGTGACTCCAGGTATAAGTTCTATTGATAACTCTACCTCAAAACCTAGGGGAAGTCTGAGTAACTCTTTAGGAAATACATTAGTATATTCTATTACAATGAACATTTCCTCAAGGTTAATACTTTCATTTGACTCAACCATTTGGGAAAGGTATTCTTCTTCACAGGGTATCAACACCCAGATTATTGAGGGATTTTTCAAAGGAAATTCATGATCTTCCTTGAATTTTTATAAGAGAATGGGATGGTTCTGAATATGAAAAGAGATTTCATTTCCCTGATAGTTGATTTGTGCTCTATATAATGAGAGTCAATCCATTCCCAATATAGCATCGAATCCCACCAAGGGAAGAATTATGAGATTAGATGGAAGAATCTTCTCACATACAAAAATAGGATAAGATCCCAAAACTTGGGTTACAATGATTGTACCACTAGGTGTTTTTACAGATATCTCTACTTCAAGGTATCAGGGTTTCGATTCAACAGTTTTAACAAACTTGCAGCATATAAAGGAATGCATAGAATCAGAATCAAATAAAATTTTTATCATTATTGAGTGAATAGGAAGTGTACCTTGTACAACTTAATTTTCATGCTCCACTTTAGCAGTAGTTATGGAATAATATTTCTCATGCTCCTTTGGCTTTTGTGGTTGCTGACACAGATTAACCTCAAGGACCCATGGTTTAGTGCACTAGCTCACATAGTGCCCTTTCTCCCTACAGCTGATTCATTGAACCATGAGTGTTGTATTATGAGGTGTCTTTCTTTCCTCCATCATATTGGTCAGCTTCTTCATGTCATTCATGAGCTTGGTGGCCTTTTATCCCACACTTGAAGCATTTCCCTGTCCCTTTGAGGCAATTCTCACGATGCTTTTTCCAACATTTTTGACACGTGGGTGGTTGGATCCTCTTTCCTCCTTTGTCATTTGACCCACTGGCTTGAAACTTTATTCTTCTATTCCTATCCTCATGTCCTAAGGACCAATATTTGAACTATATATCTACTTTGAGAGAACATTGATCCACTTCTTCATAATTCTCTAAGTATTGAATATCTAGAGACTTTTGAAGGTGTGGTTTTAATCCACTAAAGAATCTATCTATTTTGTTATCATTATTGATAAGACATCTCGAGGTGTATCTTGAAAGCCTTGTGATGTTTGTATCTTAAGTCATGAAATATTCACCTTCCGTTTTCTTCAGTTCTAAGAATTATCTCTCTATATTTATTTGAAAAGTTATAGGGAAATACTTGTTAAGAAATATTTTATTAAATTCTTCTCACTCCATATCTTCCATTTCATCCTTCATCTTGACATTCTTTATCAACACCCACCATTGACTGACTTCTCTATCTAAATTATATACATACAGAGTCACCTTCTCATTCTTAGAACAATGGATTATAGAAAAGATCTTTTTCATTGAGTTAACCCATTGTTCCATGACAAGTGAATAAGAATATCCACTAAACATTGGTTTTCATTGTCACATAAAGGAATCAATGGCTAGTTTCTCCTTATTAGATGAAGTTTGATAATCCACATGGTTTAGGTTATTGTTTATATCTTGAGACAAATGGAAAAGCATCACCATAAATTTTTGAACTCCACCTATCATGGAATTGGGGATGTCGTTCAGAAAATCATTGCATTTTACCTCACACGGGTTTTTGGCCAAGTTTCTCCTGGTTCCCACCATTTTTTAAAATAGAAAATGTTTGAACAAAACATAAGTCAACAAACCATGAATAAAAAAATTATTTCTATGTAAAAATAAAGTCTAAAATTATATCTTATGGGATACATTTGTTTATAATTCTTCTAAAATGATATTTATATGATGTCTACATATACTTAGACTTATCCTAAGAGTTTTCACTAATGTTATCTAATCCTAATTCCCAAACTAACTAAACAATACCTCTGATACCAACTATAATGATCCTACTTTTTCTTACATGACTATTAAATCATTTTAAAGATAAACAACATAATAGTTATAAATTCAAGGATCAAAAGGTTTAGTATCTTGGGAAAATTAGGATCATACATCACTTATACATAATAAAAAATAAACATTATTAAAACCAATATTCTTTGTCCACTTAAAATCTATCATGTTCTCCTTAGTACATATAGTTACTTGGGGATATACATCAATCAAAGGGATGTGATAAAAGCTCGGTAAGAGGAGGAATAGAGACATGAATCAATAGAACATGAGTGAGAATAATCATCATCATCATATCGTATGCATGAGATCATTATCATAATAATGAGAGAAACATTTGATGAGGACTTGAAATGTGTCATGTGAATAAAAATAAAATATCACGTCACAGTGGTCAAATACCACACATAGTTGTTGTTGAAAATCCATTTTATTATGTGAGAATGGGAATTTTTAAAGGGAAATCCTAAAGAAAAAAATATAATTAAGGAAGATCAAGGGTCACACATTTTTCTAAGGAGTTCCGCACAAGGCTCAAACAACGTCGCCACGCCGGTCCTATATGTGTGCCAGTGACACCGCACAGGTCTAGCTTGTGCGCCAATGGCACCATGCAGGCCCCTGAAAAGTAAACCCAAGAGAAACTATAGGGTCATACCAGCATGATAACCTATGTGACCAACTTGCATGAGCTTCCTCCTTCACCCAGGGTCCTAAGAATGCCTATAAATAATACCCCTAGTCTCCTCATTTGACACAACTGAAAAAACATAAGAAGCCTCGAAGCCCTACTCACCCTAATCCTTCGCCCAGGACGTCAAAACCTTTTAAGTAGGGTTCTAAGCCTCAAAGGAAGAGGGAATTAAGATAGGTAGTAATATTAAAGTTACCTTAGTGTTTTAGACACAATAGAACCTGTGCGAGTCACCTCCCCTAATCCAAACACACTAGGGAGAAGTCCCCTTCTCAAGCCTGGGACTTAAGTGCCAATCATCAAAAGAAACCTAATAAGACCCTTGGGGCCTATAGAAATACCTAGAAAAAGTGGTGTATCCCAGATTATCTATCACCTAGATATCACATTAGCTCACCCAGATCTGACCTACATGAGATATCTTCATCTTGCCCAGCCTCCACCTACACAATCCATCTTTAGATCACCCAACCTTCACCTGTGCAATCCATCTTCAAATCCCCCAGACTTCACTTGTGAAAGACTCCTTTGATCCCTATCTTCATTCCACTAATGGAAGGAAACCTCCTTCCTTGGGACTCCATTATAAGGGAGACCAATTCAAAACCTCCACCTAAGCCTCTAGATTTACATGGCCATGGAAAAAGACACACCAGCATGTCTCCCATTTGGTTATGCATTCCTTCGGTAAGAGGTGTCTCTCACTTGTCCTACCTGATGGGTAGGGTCCTTAGGGTGTGTATAGTTATGAATCTCTTCAGTAAAGAGGACCCCAACCTTGGGGGAAGTTCTAGAGACCTCCCAATTTAATACATAAGGTTTAGGACCATGTCCTTCCCTCATCATCCTCTAAGACTAGGGACCTCCCATTTCATATGGTAGAAGGGGGGTGGATGATTTCTTTTACCTTTTATGAGGGTTAATTACTTATCCTCCTATATTATCTAGAACCAAGAACAGGGAATCCCTCCTAGAATAAGACCATATAATTTCTTATGGGTTATAGCCAGATGGGAATCCAGATGTGTCTATACTGGCTACGAAAACAAGAGAGGAGACGAGCACCTCAAATCCCTCTCTCTCCTGCTGCCCCAGCCTTATCCACCAGTGGATGAAAGAGATTGTGTGGTTTTATAGATCTTTGAATTCCTCTTTTTTCTCACATTGATAATGAATCATGTTGGATTAGAGGATAGTTATTATCATGAAATCTGTATGATCAGATGCATGCCTCAGTAAAGAATCATTTTTCAGATCTTCCTTTCACCTTTCTTCAGAGGGCCTCCATAGGTGTGGGTCCTCAAATCCATGTATCCAACCTTCATATGGACCCACTATTTGGTATAATCCCCAAAAAACTCAACCAAATGGTCATCCTCCTAGGTATAAGCCCTAACCAAACATCTAAATCACTATGAGTCAAGATACTCCTCATGGTTCCAGATAAATGGGCCTCCTGTTCAGTATAAGCCCCAAATATGTTATCACCATCTAAAAGGGATAAATCCACTATGATACAAACCTTTATAGGGCCTAAATTGGTGTGGGTTCCTCAAAACTGAACTATATGGGATTTGATTCCCATCCAAATGGGATATGTAGGAAACCTCCTCGAGGTCCAAACCCAACACCTCAAATCAAACCTAATTATCTCTAGATCACATTCCCAATAAGTTCATATGCAACTTGGGATCCCACATCCCTTATAGGTTCTCTGTGATGCTTCAGTATAAGTCCCACACCAAACTTTGACTAGGCATCTTTTTCTTGGACATCCTTGTCACATGATGTTAAATTGAACAGCTTGTTCCTCGTCACATGACCTTAAAAGGTATGATGTGTCCCGTTAAGTGGCGTCGAACTACGTGTGTTATGATTACTTTCACAAGGATACGTAGTAATCCCATCTCATAGTCCCAATACCAACATTGAAACAATTATCATCTCCCTAGATGATGATAAATTTCAGAGCACCCCACTGTGTGGATTAAAACTAGAATTGTAGTAATAAACGACCAAAGAATCTCTCATCTTCTCACAAAAGGGTACCATCAATGGAGAACCTCAGATACATAAAAATGTCTCTATTGATGAAAAACCTCAGATACATACAAATGATTATAAAGTCCATACATGATAATAATTGATTTTTAATTCAATGATGAACCGTGTCATACTTGAGAGTTAATGAAGGATTCACAAATATGTCTTAAATCTGTAAGAGAGTCCCGGAGTAGGAAATAATACCCCCAAAAGGACGTGATGATCCAAAAATCTAATCCTCTTAAACAACACGAGTTTCTAATAATTATTGGGGTCATTCCCCAATAACCACCTACCTTTGGAAAGTAGGTTCATGAAACATCTCAAAAATGGGAATTGTTGGGTGTTTTCGGTTCCATGAACAAAACCCGTTGGATGTTGTTCGAAAATAGCGAACCAGACACGAATGATTGTGCAACCATTCAAACCCCCACAATAAAACCATATAACATCAACACACAATAGTTTCATTGGAAACAAAAATGATGAACCCGACATGAAATCTTTAACCAAGATGATTGTGTTGCCCACATTTCAGACCCCTTTCACACAAAATGAAAGAAGAACAAACATATATAAAAAAACAATTGCGCATGTGTTAATTTATTGAGATGATTATTTGATTTGATTTTCTTATTTGTGTTTGTCATATATATTACATGAACTTTCAACCATATCTCTATTCGATCCAAATGGCGTCAGACCAGTTCCAGCAGACATACAATTTAGCCATTGTGCAAGATGGGTCATCAACCAAACAGAGGAAATCACTGCCAACCCAACATATTCAATGTTGGGTCTCAAATGAATTGGTTTGTGAGTACTGAAAAAATGGTACCATACCAAACCTAGAGGTAGCTCAACAATCCCTCCAACTCATGAAGCCCTAATAACTATCCCCATAATGGCGTCTGGTGGCCCAGAAGAAGACGACACCAATTGTCATTTCCAACCATTTCAAGAACCTATCACCAGGACGCAATAATAAACTCCTCCCTTATCTTAGGGATACATATCAAGAGGTCACTAGAGGCCTCATCCAGATGACACAAGGGTCCCTCTAAAGGGCTCCTGCAAGTAGCTTCCACTGCCAATATTGTGTAGTGACAAACCCTCAACATGATGGGGGTGTTGTCCTCAAGACTCCATCCCAGGTCACCCAGACCTAGGCACACAAGACAGTATGCCAAGGGTAACAACCAGAAAATAAGGAGCAGGGAAACACCTCTATTCTCTCCAAATAAGTCCTCTAGAAAAATTTGATGGCAAACTATGAGCAGTCATGATAACTATATTTCATGCATATATTTTAGAGTGTTTTAATGTAATGATTTGGTATTTAATTGAATAATCTTGGAAATATTTGGAATGAATTGACTTGTTTTATTATTTATGGTAGGAAACAATAGATTTTTGGAAAAGTAATGAAAATATGTGAATATTAGAATCAAAATACATGGCGTGACATTAGATTTTTGAAGATGGAGAAAACTGGAAAACTGGACAAAGACTGATTTCATGTCGTGTATTCTCATTACACGATGCGAGTTTTCAAAATAAGTTATTGTGCAGAAAAAGTCATGACACCATTACATGTTGTGAAATGAGATTAAACATCGTTTATCTTCATTACATGATGTGATAATTTTTGAGACAAGTTTTTGGAGAAGTTACGCTGAGATTCACGATGCCTGAGAATTAAAGGATTGCACATCATGTAACACAATTACACGTCATGACCTTTTTAGTGAAAAAAATAAATACTACGTGACTGAGGTTTGATGGGATTTATTATAAGAGGAACCCCTTAGTGACTTCTTTGGAGGAGTTTGAGGATAGAGGAGGTGGAACGATGTTGTTGGAGCGAGATGCATGCACGAAGTGACACCACAAAGCCCTACTTCGCCACCATTCTTCATCGCCATTATTCCTAGGGTATCCATGCTGATCGTTATAATCATGCTTATCATGAGTGAGTAGTTTATTTTGTGTCAAGGGGGAAGTGTTTTTAGGGATTTTTTTATTTATTATTCATTTTTTTTATTTCTACAATTCATTCTATCAATTCCAATCTTCTTTTTGCAATTGCATGACCATTGTTTGTGATTTGAGGATGTTTATTTTATTGCAATAATTAATTATTTTATACTATGTATGATCATTATATAATCTAGATAGTTATGTTTAAACAGGGTTTTGGATCTCCTAGTTTTTGGGTTTTTACCCTGCAGATGACCATTCCAAAGATGCAATCGTAGGATTAGGGTAGGATACCCAAACCAAGGATCATTGCTAACCCAATTCTGACACCAAACCTGAATAAATATATCATCAATTAAATCTATATCACACAAACCTAAATATTAATGAAACTAACATGTATCTATATTGATTTCAACCCCAATATATATTTCTTCTATTTCTTTCTTTTTTCAAATAACCAAACAATTTCAATTTCAATTTCTTTAATTAATTTATAACATACGGATCATCCCTGTGGGTTCAACACTCAAAGTTTCTAGATACTAAATTTTTAATTAGGTCATCTGAGTTTTAATAAATTATTAAATCTATGTATCCCTGTAGGAATTAACGACACCCTGTGGGCTATCAAGACACAAACACCTACCCACACTAGCCAATCCTACTGGCACAGTTTAGCAGCATCCAAGGAAGATCGCCAATCAAATTTGGAAACAATCCATGAGAAGGTACAAACACCTGTCTTCATCAACCAAACCCGCCAACCAAATACAGTGATAACCCACGAGCGGGCACACACACCTGTCTACATCTGTCAAGTCTGCTAGCTTAACATGGTATCATTTGAAGAAACTATTCAGAAAGTCCTGAAAAAAATAGGGTAAAACTCATATTCTTCCTACACCTAATTATTGTCTAAATATACCGGCAAGAAATAGAGGACAGGAGCAGACACACACCCCTTCTCTAACCACAAAATATGCATATATCCCCATTTCAACCAACGAAGTTACCGCGAACATCCTGACAATGGTGAAAGGGAAAATAAAAATTCCTACCCACATCCTAAAAACCTATCAGGACATAATAACGATAGTGACAATGGTATAAGGGTAGACACACAACTTCATACCCACAATTGAGTTGACTCGTCAACACAAAATAGGGGTCACTCAAGATAATATACACACCTATGCTCATGTCCAAGAGGGTTGTGGGCCAAATTCCTCCATGATATACAAAAAAAACGGATCAGGACCATACCCTCATTCCAAAGGGAGGTAATTGACCTACCCCAATGTACACTCCAAGAATAAACAAATCCCTACTAAAATTCAAGAGACTTTTTGATAACTTTTTCCAAAAAACATGAGATCAGAAAACTAGATTCTGTATATGAAAGCCGCTATCCCCAGAAAGCGCTCCAGTCGCCCATAAGAAGGCATAAAAAAAAGAATCCTCAATAAAGGCGATTAGAAAAATGAATATACGATCTATGATATCGCTCTACTTAATGCTGGAGTTCTTGAAACCCTTATACATTTATTTGTGGAAGCTCAAGATTCTACTCTTCCATTACCAAATTACAGAAATAGTAATAGAAGTTCCTAAGGTCCCCCCCGTACATTTTACCATGAAGGATTAGTACATGTAAAGAATCTGATTGATCTCAATATCCCATATCCTCATGAGCACCACAACATCCCTCCAGTGGCTATAAGATCAAATAGCAAGGAGGTCCTCCCCTTTCTATCATCTGTTGTAGGAACTCTTCTTGCAGTCGAATGTTAGGACATGATTGTATTAATCCCCATGAAAACATTCACTATGAAGGTCCTCCCTGTAGTGAAATTTCAATTCAACAAGAAGGTCATACCCTTGCTGATTTAATGATGAGAAATATCTCCTATCGCAAGGCACTTGGGAAAATGGGTCTGGTCATGTCTGATGTATCATCATCGACAAGTTAAATCCTTTCTCATCCAGAATAAAACTCAAGGCAATAGTCATTCTCTGAACCACCATTGGATCACCCGCCATCTAATATGATAGAAGAAATCTCTACATACCTGGATGCTTACAACAAAGTATCCAAAAAGCGTCCCCTTTGGTCGGACCAGGTGGAGGAGCCTAAAAAAAGATAAAGAATACATCTTGAACATGAAGAGATAGTTGGCCAAGGAAAATATACCAGTCATGTTCTGGCCTTTAGCCACACCCCAATATAGCATTCCAGATAAGTTTTTGGAAGATTGTGTGCATGAAATCCACCTAAATGTATGGAACACTGTTCATTACTTAAAATAAAAAATATTACCTTATAATGAATATCTAGGTCACATCAAGGTAATAGAGGGGACACAATGTCAAATTGACTTGGTGGCCCTCCTAACTGCACAACACCCAAAATTGGGAAAACAGTAAGGATCCCTTCAGTGCGCATGTATCAATGCATTAAAATAATTGCATCAGTTGATCATAGACACCTCATCCGGTGTTTATATTATAGGATGATACAAACATGAGGTGTTACATTTCACCATGATCCCTAATCAGTAAATCCCACAAAAGGTGACATCATGAAATGTCATATTCTCATATCAGCTTCAAGAAAAGAAATATGTTCACAGTAGATGGTACACTCAGCAAATAATGACCCCGATCCATTCTAAAAAACATCAGTCCAGAAGAGAGTGAGCCATTGAAAAAATCCTACATAAAGCATCCAAAAATATTGATCAAACATCCCTCCTAAGGGAGTTCAATCATCAAGAATCACCAATATCTTTGGAAGTAGGTGGATTAGGTTCCAACCATATAATGCACCCATCCCATATTCAAACACGAATATGTAAAATTAAGAAACCAGCTATGACACTAGTAGTCGCAACAATCCATGAGCAACCCCAGCCCGTAGGGCTGGGAGATTTTTTAATAAAACCTTTGTGATCGATAAACTAGGCATGAAAGGTTGTGTAAATGGAACAGGAACGTCCCCATCCCACAGGTATGGGGTCTTTTTACCTCAACCTCCTCCTCCTCAACAGAAGTAAGTCTTCTCCTAGTTAGGGGGAACACTAAAAAATGGATTTTCTCAGTTCATCCTATCTCGTGACCTAGTGTCATCACTTGGAACATGCATGACAAATTTTTTTCGAGATTCCCTTCGGATCATCATTCGTCACAAGATTCCAAAAAGACCAGCATAGGGGAGGATGAGGACTCATGGTTGGAATAAGAAAAATAAATCTCTCAAGGAGGATGATAAAACTCCTACAATGCATTATGCATTAGTGAATGTCAATAACACCACCCCTTCAGACGATATAGAACACGAGACTGATACAGAGAAGTATGAGGAGGACGTTTCTATTCATAATACGGTCAACACCAAAATGATTAAAGGAGGCGTGCATGCACAAAACTAGAGACTTGACCTAAATTTGGGGTTTCCCTCAATCTATCCACTACTTCCTCATAAACTAGTGTCCACTAAAGAAAAGGGTAAGGGAAAGGCTGTATACCACCCGCCTCCTAAAGAGTTTGAAATAATCAAAATTGAGGATAAATTTTCTCAGTATGAGGATGAGATGAAGGAGTTGAGAAAACCCAATGTGGAACTACTCCGAGGAAAGATATATACTAGATATTTTATACAAGAAGAGCCTTAAATCGTGCTCCTGAACAACGCACCTCAGCAATGAGGGTTCATCCCAGTAGTTGAAATAGATCCAAAGCATATTCTCAATTTGGGGTACCGAAAACCAATATACTTGGACCTCATAGAAACAAGATATCAGGATTTCCCTCCCTTGGGCACAAAACTAGGGCTAGGTCAAACACATCCCCGTGAACCATCCCCTTTAGACCACCCATCGCGGGTAGAAATAGAGATATCGTAGATGGCCCCACTTATTGTTGCCCCTGATCAAGTCCTTGTTCAACCAGATACCCCTCAATGTCTTATCAATACCATTGAGTCATTAACACCTATATTGGAAGTTATAGAATAATGATGTGCACTGATACAACCGAAAAATAAGCCTTACCCTGAATGGTTTTATCCGACCACTCCTCCACCCCCCAAACTTTGATAACCCTACATTTTAAATTTTCAATGGCTCAAGGGACCCAGAGAAATATTTGAAGCATTTCATGTCCAGCTATGATCCTATGATAAAAAACCCTACACAACAAGAAGTAGTGAAACTCAGATGATTTTTGCAAGTACTACAATGGATAATCTTTGTATGGTATACTAGTTTGTCGACTCAATCAATCTCGGGATGGGAACATATTCATCGGTAATTTATCTTTCAATTCAGATCAACATTGCATAAGATGATAGTCCTTGACTGCTCAAACTGCAAATAGTGAGAGAATGATAGGGTTTAAGACTTCATTGCTCGATGAAATGGTTTAATATACTACCTAAATCTATAGCTTCCCCAAGAATATTTTTTGTCCATCTGTATAGAGAGTCTTTGCGACGAGCTGTGCACATCGCTCATCCTTGTGAAATATACAGAGGGGGTTTTGAGATCTCACTGAAATTGATCAAATATTTAAAGATTTCATCTTGTGAACCAAGGAAAAGCACTGATTAATTCCATCATCTCAATAGAAATGAACATGTAAAGTAGAGGTTGCGGCAGTCATGCTTAAACTTTCCCCTGCACCAGCTCCAACTCCAAAGCCCATGCCATATCATGTAACACCTCCTACTGAGTGTCAGTATCAACTCCCACCTCACCAGGATGAGTGAAGGGAGCATAGGAAAAACCATATTGAGGAGATAAAGAATAAATTTTATTATTTTTGAGATGACCAAGTATTTGACTACTTCGTCACGACTTTAGAGAACTACTTGCTCAAGTTTCCAAATCCCAAGAGGCCCTATCAGGTGAGTCTCAAAGATATACCAAATAATTGCCCCTTCCACCAAACATTTTAACACACTATCTATGAATTATTTGTTTTCAAAGACATCTTGCAAAAAATAGTGGACTTCTGACAAGTGAAGTCGGGGAAATCACCAGCACAGGTAGCGTGTGTTTCTACCACTGATCTAGAAGAATAGGGTGAATGGAAGTAAGTTACGAACAAAGATACACAGAATTTTAGTGATTGTATGGTTAGAATGAAAATAAAAAAAACTCATACTATCCTCCGAGCATAGTTGAAATAGTAAACTATTCCCCCAATCGCTTTCGCTACAGCACAACCGACTTTGTCAGCACTACAACCCTCTAAGGGTTAGTCTTATAAAAAACAACATGGCTAGAAGGGCGGGAAAAAAACATATGAAGATGAAATTATACCAAGTTAAATGTTCTTTTTGAATCTCTCATACTTCATTCCTTCAGTTTCAGAAGCATGGGCATCGCCCCTCCAAACAACGCCACAAGAGTTGACCTACTAGACAGAGTCCTCATCAAACAAGGAATTAATATTCAGATCCATTGATGTCATTCACTTAATGGATCTCTTTTATTATTTTGAGTAAAACTATGAACCTAAGTTCCCTAAATCTGATTAGGGAATTAGGGGAAGAGGCCACATGGGTTGAGGATACAAAGGAATACATGGTCGTGGTAGAAATCAGTACTTCAACCACATTCTTGCTCGGACTGTCTATGTGGCCAAAACTCATGTGAGATCCCTCTAGTATGTCCAATAGGAGTAGGATATTCCCCATCACATGTTAGGAATTTCCCTAACTCGATATTCCTAGAAGATCAACTAGTGGGGTTGTTGTCTCCATATCAACCCCGACGTGTAGGCAGACCTGGTTGACCTAACCCACCAAGGGAAGAAGCACCTTCAACTCCTATCCCAAGGAATGATCTGACCACATCATGTACTTAAGTTCCAAAAGAACCTTAAAAACAACATCCTCATTTAGGGAAGTATAGAACTTTAGCCCATAAGTATTTCATTCTAAATTAGTTGTCTCTGGTGTTGTTGCAAAAACACCAGGAGTCACAGTGATAGAATAGGTTTGCGGATAAAGAAAAATAGGAAAAAAATCATGAAGAAAAAGAACACAAACATAAGGATTTATGTGGTTTAGGAAAAGATCCCTACATCCACTAAGAGGTAGAAATATCACTAGTTTTGGGAGTAAAAAATACAGGTAGATCTCAAAATTTCACACAAAAACCCTAACCCGAAATGGGCTTATAAAGAAGATAAAGAACTGCATCTCCAATCACATAGAAAGTTTTCAATTCTATAGTGAATGATGGCCAGAAGTCTACATAACTATAGTGTCATAGCCACCCAAGTCCAAGCTACTATAGTGACTAGTGGTTGGAAGTTGATGGAGCTATAATACTATTGTCTCCAAATTCCGGCCTACTACAATAGCCATGCCAAAATTCCGCACTGCTATAGTACCCTGTCGATGTCATCCAATAATCTTTTCTATAGTCAGTTAGAGTTGCTACATTACCCCAAAAATTTAGTTCGGGGGATTTCAACCCCCGAAGCTAGGGTGCGTTTCCCCTTACAACCCCCAATGAGCTCACTGTGGAGTTGTGGCCTGGTGTACAGTATAAAATGCAAGCATTTGACCCAACATCATCCAAAATGAATCGGGCTGCACCAATCTGATAGGTGTCAGCCAAGTTATCGATCTTGGATGCTCTTAGTCAATCAAAAAGACCTTCAAGAAGCACTCATGGAGGATTTTCTAATTCCCAAATATTTTGAAGATGAAGTTGCCACTACTAAAATATATCATGCAAAGATTGATTCAGAAGAATGCCACACAATCATCTATTTCAAAGAACAAGACAAAGATTTTGTTATATAGGGACACATATAACCCTTATATGTATCTGGAAAGATAAATGATGTTGATATATGATGTTATTTTATTGAAAATGTCTTAGTATTCAACCTCATTTTAGTCCAAACACTTTGTCAATTGAGTTACATCGAAACCCACTTGTCCCCTTCTGCTTCAATGCTTCAGGATTATGATAGGATCGAACAAAATCCCCTTAGAAGAATCATGCTCAGGACCTAGTTTGGGGACCTCGTATCTGACTTATAATTTATAATTATTCAGAAAGATGTGACTTTCAACGTTCTGCTGGGAAGACCTTGGTTGCATCAGAATACAGAAATCCCATCATCATACCACAAATGTATCAAATATTTAATTAACAGAAAAATTGAGACATTGTATGGTGAAAAATCCCAATTCAAATCTTGTAAAACTCGGTATATTGATGTAGGATTCTATCATAGGGAAGGGAAACAACCCATGACTGATGGTGTTTCAAGGGTCACTACCCCAAATGGTCTAGAAATGACCTAGGCCAATCACTTCAAATAGATCAGTAAAGAATATGTGTTGCTCATCTATCAAATCAAAGGAATGGGACCAAATTCGGGCATATATTCATCAATACCCATGATATCAATCATGAAAAATGAGCCCAACAGTGCTAATAGGGCCACTGATTCTCCATTCAATGGTAAAAGATCAGATGAAAATTATCACATTCCATCCCAGGAGCTTCAAAAAATCCTTGCATCATCAGCTAGGTCAGAGGAGGTTGTCATGATTCCAAGTGAGTATGAAGATACCCCTTCTCTACCCCTAACTCATTCACTTCAGAAACTTCAAAGAGACCCCACATCATCAGTCGGGTCATAGGAAGTTGTTTCATCTTATGGATGTCAAAATGTTGACTCCTCTCCTAACTATGGAGAGCTTACTTAATTACCTACTTCCCATAAGAGTAAGGTAGAAGATTAAGAGGAAGAGGAAGAGGAGGAGGAGGAAGAACTCAAGGATTCCCCTCTAGTATTTGAGGAAGGTGTCTCTAGCACCATTTATGAACTTGGACAAATAAAATTGGGCACAAAAGAGGACCCACGACCCACTTTGATCAGTGCGGTCATGTCTTCCAAAGAACAAGAGGTGTATAACTCCTATATAAAGAAACATCAGGACACATTTTCCTATAATTACATAGAAATGTTAGGCCTCAATCTTGAAGTGGTCACTCACCACCTGAGCTTCCCAGAAATATACTAAGGATGCAAATAGAAATCCATAAGGACACACTTAAACCACACCACCAAAATTGAGGCTGGAGTTGACAATCTTATCAGATCCAACTTCATTCGAGAAGTTTAATATCTAAAATGGCTGGCTAACATAGTCCTGATAAAGAAGAATAATGAGCAGATCATGATTTGTATCGACTTCAAAGATCTCAGTCAGTACTTCTCAAAAGATGTTTTCTCAGTCCCGATAACTAAGAAAATGATTGACGCAACAACTATCTATTAAGATCTCTCCTTCATGGATGGATATTCAGGGTATAATAAAATTTGAATTACCCAAGAAGATGAAGAATTTATCACCTTCAGTGACCATTAGGAAGTATTTTTCTATTGAGTAATGTCCTTTGGATTGAAGAATGTTGGCACTACACACCAACATTCTATGAATCACATCTTCAAACCCCTGTTGGAAAATTATGTCAAATGTTACATCGAAAATCTAGTGGTTAAGTCTCAACAACGTTTAGACCACCTAGAAGATATTGAGACCGTCTTCAATAAATTGAAATAACATAGCCTGAATATGAACCCCTTGAAATTCTCTTTTAGGGTTACCTTAGGGACATTTCTTGGCTTCACCATATACTATCATGGCATCGAAGTCGACCTTGATAATACAAAGGTTATCCTCAATATTTCATCTCCTCATAACCTTAAAGAGTTGAGGGTTTTACAAGGACACCTGGCCTACATTCGACGCTTTATAGAAAACCTCGCAGGAAAGTATTTTCTCTTCACCAAGTTGGTGAAGAAGGGGGTCATATATCAGTGGACCAATGACTGTCAGGAAGCATTTGACAGCCTTAAGAAATATCTCTTGAGTCTACTAGTGTTAATGTCACCTATTGAGGGGAAACCACTCATTATGTATGTGATGGGTCTGGAATGATCATTGGGTACTTTAATCGCATAAAATAATGACATTAGGAATGAAAAAACCCTCTATTATCTCAGTCGAACCATGATCAACACTAAGACTCATTATTCAGATATCGAGAAGAGAGGTCTGGCATTAATCTTTATGGTTCAGAAGCTAAGACACAACCTGAAGCACCGCAAGGTCCATTTGATCTCTTGTAACAAACCACTCAAATATATCCTCATTCATCCTATTTTGAATGGATGTTTGACATGGTTCATAGTTATCTTGAGATAGTTTGACATTCAATTTGTGCCTCATAAAGCAGTGAAAGTTCAGGCTTTGACATATTTTCTTATAGAACACCCCTCTTTAGAAACAACACCATTAAATACTGAATTATATGATGAAGATATATTCTCTATTAAAGATGAACCTCAGATATGGGAGATGTATTTTAATGTCACATCTAGAATCCCAACAAGGAAGAGAATGGAATACCTCAAGCTCAAAAAATTCAAGTTGAGAGTCATGATCATTTCTCTAGAAAAAGTAGCCATACCTTACTCCTTCCTATTGTTAGAAGGATGTACAAACAATTAAGAATAATATCATCCCCTCATCAAATGGATAAAAATTTCCCTTCAAATTTCAATCAAACACTTGAAGGTGAAGGATGATTCAAATTTAGTAATTAAGCAGATCAACGGAGATTATATTATCAGAAAGGAGGATTTAATCCCCCTACTCAACTATGTTTGGAGGATAATGGAATAGTTCTCCTTGGAGCCGACATTTAATCATGTCCAATGATCAAAAAATGACCATTCCTGCATTGGTGAATGCATCCATAGCTTTGGTAGAACCAAATTGGGATGAAACAATCATCAACATCGCACACTGCTGAATAGTCTTGTCTTTTCTTCATGTCAACATGGAATAAATCAATGAGGTTAATTCCATCCTTGAACCAGAAGTTCCTATAACTATTTGGATGATACCCATTATGGAATTCCTCTAAAATTGAGAGCTCTCTTCAGATAGATCTAAAAAAAGAGAAAATTTGATGATGAGTGACCAACTTTACTCTTTATGACAATCCGAATCACCAGAAATTCCTCTATAAATGAGGATTCTATGAAATAATTTTTAGATTAATCGATAGAGAAGAGACTATAATATTCATAAAATAAGTACATATGAGAGTTTATGGTGTCCACCAGTCAGGTTTCAGGATTTACAATCAAATCTGGAGGCTTGGATACTTCTGGAGTTCAATCACATTGGATTGCACAAAATTCACCAAGAAGTTTCATTCTTTTCAGGTGCACACCAACTTCATCCATCAACCCCCGAATTTGTTACACACAACCAAATACTTATGGTCATTTTTTGTATAGGGAATGGATGTTGTGGGGCCATATCCTCCAACTATGGCCAAGTAGTTCAAATACATCCTAACTGATACTGACTTCTTCTCCAAATGGGCTGAAGTAGTACCCCTCAAAGAAGTCAAGGCCAAAAGCATAGTCAACTTCATGAAATCCAACATCATTACCAAATTTGGTGTCCCTAATACAATAATAATAGACAATGACACCAATTTCTATTTTCCTGAGTTAGAGAAGCTGTATCAAAAGTATAATATCAAATCTAACTATTCATCACTACTGAAAAGGCAGTCTATACCAATGGTTTCAAACCGTTGGTATATGTAGGAAAACCATTGGTATACCCTATACCAATGGTTTTCTAAACCGTTGGATAGTTTTGTGTTGGGATAGGCCTATCCTAATGGTTCTTCTTAAACTGTTGGTATAGGGATGTGTAAAGGTTAGTATACCAATAGTTTCAATACAACCATTGGTATATATTTATACCAACGGTTTATTAACAGTTGGTATATAGCATGATTTCAAAGTTTACCAATGGTTGATAAACCGTTGGTATAGAGGTTTACCAATGTTTTATTAAAACCATTGGTAAAAATATGGTATTCTATATCAGCGGTTTAAAACCGTTGGTATAAGGCATTTCCATAATTCTATACAATAGCCAGTAGACTCCCCTACTCTACATACACCTTCATACAAGACTTAAAATAGCACAAAGAATAAACCTTTATAAAAAACATAAAATAGGAAAACAAACCACTACAATAGCACATAAAAACAGTAGACCCCCCTCAGTATGGAATGCATTAAGATTTTTTGGTTCAACCACTTTGAGCTATTGTAAAAATATTCTCAAATTACCCAGTCAATAATGAAATGTATAAATGTTGTTTTAGTTTGAATACTAGATTACTACATCTTATATCATAGTATAATCCACCTTCATCATTTTAGATAGGTATTTTTCATTCCCTCCATGGCATGTACCAAAAAATAGTATTCCCCATTTCAATCTTCATATGAGAACCACTCTTCCAATTAACCCATTTCAATTTCTTTGGTGTAGACATCTTGAAATTTTTACTTTACTCAAAATGGTAACAAATATTTTATCATGGAGTAGTCAATGTCATTTTTGGTTCCTATACACACACTACAAAAATATAATTTCTAAGCTGAAATCCTTGTTATTCTCCACTATGGTTTGTTATCTACTACACCATGACATAGTTAAAACTTATTTTTTAGAAAATGACATGAAAAATGATCATTTCTTGGGTAGAAAATCTCTTTTACTTCCTATAAGAACAGTATACATGCTTTTGGATATAAAGAAAGTGTAATAAGGACACCATCAATTCATTCTTCTCCAAAATTGCCTCTAATATTCTTCTAATAATATTCAATCAATATTGTACCTTATAATGAACTTCACCTCACCTGAAATAATATGAATCAACTGAGATAGAATATGAGTCACATATAACGGATGTTTTGACAAAAAAATACAACACCAAATCCATTTAATCATATCCACATTATCTTCACATAAAAAACATTCCACTTTTTAAAACCATCTCTTATTAGGGTTTATTTAACATATCTAAAAATTTTAGTCTTTAATAGTCTCCAACAACTTCTTCTCAATAGTCTTATCATTTTGATTTTGTTACTAACCATTAAATTCAAACAACCACAAAATCCATTAGGTTTCTTTCAACCATCGAAACATAAATCACACATTCAAATAAAAATTTAATCATCATTTGATCATTATATTACTACATCAATGAAATAAATGACAAGGTGTGGACATGACAAGGAAAATAAAACTAATGCAGAAAATATATAGAACACCACACTGGAAAGCAAAACATCAAAAATAATTTACAAACATCTACAAAAACAATATAGATTAATTATGAATACAACACCTAAAAACAAAACTAATACAACACCTTAAAAAACACTACACTGTAAATACACCGAAAAATACAGACAATATAAAATACAATGATAGGGAAAAAGAAAACACTGGAAAGAAAAACATTCCACTTGAATACATCTGAAAAGAAGGATGGTATTCACACCAAAAGAAGTATGATATCCACACCAAAGTGAACACTAGGGAAAAATAACACTGGATAGATTGAGAAATGGAAATCCATCCTTATTGTGTTTCTATTATTGATTGATTAGTTTAATATTTACAACAATTGAATGATGTTTTATAGTAGGTTCTTGATGGTAGGTACTGATTTTTATATATGTATTTAAATGAAGGTTTTTAATGAAATTGAGTATAATGATTACTCAAAGAGAGATTGAAGAAACCATCCATGAATTTATAGATTAAGGGAGCTATAATCATCACCCCGATGGTGAGAGACAAATCACCTTTGGAAAGTGGGAATGAGACTAGATCAAAATGGTATCCCATAATGTAAATCATCAAAAGAAAATTAATTATAGGAAAATGACTAATAAGTGGTATAATAACAATGAATAATCTCAAGTTATTTAGCCAAAATTTTGTGTGTATGCTTTGGTGGATATTTTGACTCACTGAAGGCTGATTGGGTGGTGTGAAGGGCCATTGGAAATCTATTTATATTCTAATAGATGTCAATGTGATGGAATTTTTTTCCATAATGTTGTAAAATGATGTGTCTATGGACACTTCCACAAACAAGTTCATGAGTAGTGGAATAGTAAACATCACCATATCCTTGAAAAGATGTCATGGAACTATGATCTATCATAGAGAAACTACAGTAGGATCCAAAATAATATTTTAATCAAAAATATAATTATAGAAATAAGATATGTTGATTGCGGTTGGACTTTCTATAATATCTATCATAATGGTGGCATAATTTGAAGTTAGCCCATAAAGAAGAGAAAAGAGGGAGGATTTACCACCAAATGATAATCAAGGTCCATAACCTCAAGAGATATAATTACTATATTTCTCTAGATAAAAAAAAATCATTGGCTAAATGATCATTCATAAGGCATGTGGAGGCTTTGATGAGTTGTATAAGACTGAAAAAAATCATCCATAGCACTAAAGGATACTAAAATCCAAATACCCTAATTAATTTATCAAAAAAGATGACAATACATTGGTAAAAATTAATGTGATTAAAACTATATAGTATTTAGGCTACCCGAGTCAAGCATAATGTGACCTACCTAATCACACATATATTCAGGAACAACAAATCATCAAATATCAAATGTAAGTAATATTTGTCAAAAATGTAATAGATCAATCTGTCCCTCATCGCCATCACTATCATCACCGTCATCCTCATCCTCATCCTCATCCCTATCCCTATCCCCATCATTGTCCCTGTCCCCATCCCCATCCTCATCCTCAGCCTCATCCTCGCTATCGTCCTCCGCCTCATCCTCGTCCTCGGCCTTGGTCTTGGCATCATCCTCATCCTCAGCCTCTTCCTCACCATTATCATTTCTAGGAAAAAAATTATATCGACCACCACTAGGACTCTCACCTGGTGCACTGTATAATGAACGTATCTAAGATATATATTCATCACAAGCTGCGCTGGTCTCTGGTGGAAGTGATGGACATAAAACTTTCACCAGTTTCATAAATTTAGTGTTTTTCTATCAACACATTCTTCCACTCGTGTGACCCTTTTTTCATCATTTTATTCCCATGCCTTAACCTTTTCTAACTTGGTGGTACTAAAACTGGTACCTAAAGAGGGACAATACTTCATCCGGACTATACTCTTCCTAGGTCGGCAGCGTACTCTTCTAGGGTGTTCATCTCCCAACACCTAATGTAAGTGATCATTTGGCCAAAAAATTTCATGTTCCTAAACATTAAGGGCCTCCAAAGAATCCTGTTACAAATATAAATAGATTATTAAGTTACAAAATAGATATTAAAATTTGAAATAAATAAATTAAAACTTACAATACGCTACTGTGTCAATTCGTTAACCTTATTTCCATCTTTTTTTCTTTCTACTTGATAAAAATAGTTTTTCTCAAGGCACACATCCTTCAATATTCAGTACCTGCCTCTATAATGACATTGAATATATGAAACCATAATTGAAAATAGGTTACCAATAATTAATTTCATAACTGAAATTATATAAAAAACTTTAGAAATAGAATAAATTATGGAGGAAACAATATAAAGTGAAAGTCCTAAAAAAATTACAAACAACTGTCGTACTTACTTCCTCTCATGATCTGGAATCTTAGTACACCCCAAAGTGTGGAGGTATTTTTTAGAATAAATGTTTTTTATATTTTTTCCAGATGACTCCTAAATAAAATTCAATAATACAAAATATAGTATTAATGTAAAACATGAAAATTTTAATTTAAAAACCTCAAATGTGATTAATACCTTAAACTTGGTAGTCATCCAATGAGTAATCATTTGTCGATACTGTTCTATCAGACACTCATTCTTAACAGGTACTACCTCTAACTTTGTGCCAACTCTAGAACAACAACCAGTATACAACTCATGTTTATAGGCTCTCCAAAGATCATCTAATTCCTTTAGATGTTCTAGCTGTGCACCCTCACCATCGGGAAAATTTAACCGAAGTTGGCACCAAAATATTAATTCATATAATTAAAAAAATAATATTACATTAAATCCAACATATTTTTTTACCCATATTTTTGTCCAAGAATTATCCTTGACTTTGTTTGGAAATTGTCTCCATGAGAGAGGGTTGACGGAAATGATGTTAGAGTATTTGGAAAGCGTTGCTAAAAAATCCGACATTACTAACATGTTTTTTCGATCATTTTGTTGTATTAATTATAATCCACCATCAACTGTGCACAGTGGTTCCACACCACATGCATGCATGTACTCCTCATCCGCCTATCAGTAGATGTATCTGTTATAAAAGAAAAACAAATATTATATCAATACATGTTATAATAAAAATAAATTATGGTATAAAAATTTGGTAGGGATCTAAAATATACCTATGACAGTCTGATTAATAGGCACCACTAAATCCAAAGGCACTGAAGGAACATGACCCTGTACAGGTGGAGTGGGTCCAAGTGATGCTCCGTAGGCACAGACTGTGTCAGATCAGGATTTGAATAAGGAATATAGAAGCTCAGAGAGAAAGAGGTAGATGGTAAAGAATATGGCATGGATGGATGGCCAAATGCATAATATGGATTAGGAGTGGGAATCATCATCAGATACGGTAAATATAGGTGAAGAGGATCAAATGTAAAGGATGGTGAAAACATGGGAGACCTAAATATCTCATGTGTCCCTAACGACACAGTGGGATCAAAATGTGTGGAAGATGGTACAACAGTGGGAGGGGTAGGGTCTAATTGAGTACCCTGACTAGAGCACCTAGATCTCATACCCCCCCCCCCCCCCGTACCACCAGCCTGAGTACTGGGACCACTACTTGGATGCTCGTCAAATAACTGGCGCCTAAGTGGCAGATCCTGCATAAAAGTTTAAAACAAAATTAATCACATGACATTATATGTCATTGATATATATATATATATATATATATATATTTGAAATAAAATACTCACAATAGGCACTAATGGAGGAATTCCCATCTCAATCATTTGACGATTGTTTCCCATCATATTTTTTCTCCGCCACTCCTCAATAGGTTTCATTTCCTTCAATTAAAAACAAATATGGAAGTAATTAGAAAAGTATAACTAATGTGTAACCCAAAAAACAAAAAATATGAGACATGAATTATTTGTCTTAATTCATTTGGTTCATATTTTCAATTATGTAATTTAGCTATTTTTTTGGTTAGGTCATTATTTTTATTTATTTTTATTTTCATATCAATAATTTTAATATGTCCAATTCAATTCCTCTTATTTTTTATTCTATTTTAATTGTTTCAGTTGTGTTTGGTTTTGTAGGCTTGAACACAGTTCAATTCAATATTAGAAAATGCAACAAAAATAAAACTACAACCAAAAAACATTGAAAATTAACATTAAGGTCAAGTAGGATACAAAATATTTATAATCAATATTAAATCATTTTGAATATTACCAACCTTAACAACCTAAGTTGAGCTAAACCAAAAAAACTGAGAGCACAAATGTATGATTCTATATATTTCCCACCAAAACTTCGGGTTCAAAATCAAATCTAAAAAATGATATATTGGATTCATCATAAGTAATAAATGGATTGGTGCCGATGGCGGTAGGGATGGTGTCAATTACATAATCACCATCATCAAAAACATGTCTTGGAATTACTTCAATAATGACACCAAATTTAGGTTTAAGAGGATCTTTGACATAAAAACCCTATTTTTTCATTGATTCCAATACATATGGTTCATTGGTAGCAAGAGTGCGAGTCATTTAAATAACTCAAAATCTACGATCATCAATAAAGGTTCCCTACCTCATCGTCAAATCAAACCACTATAATTTCATCATCGTGACTTGACCATGAGAGTAATAATCCAATATTATTATTTTCTCAACAACTCCATAATAAGATAAATTTTTAAAACAAGGTCTATTATCTGATGCACTAACATAACAGTCTATTGTAGTAGTTATCATAACACCATCATGTTGTGTTATCATGTTCTTTGCTTGTTCAGTGATAATAAATCTATACCCATTGACCACAATTGATTTACATTCACGAACCATAGTATTAGGACCAAAATCCAAAGCTCTTATTTCCACAGAAACAGATTCAATAGGTAAACTCGATACCTGAAATATAAAGGAATATTAAACTTAATTAAATAATGATTTTATTTATTTATTACATCAATATTTCTACCTTTAATTTCAACCAGTCAGAAAACTATTTGCTATGAAAATTCTCTCTCCTTCTCAAAGATAAATAACAATGCTTTCTATTTATCATTTATTTATGTTCCCTATAGTTAAAAATAGAAATATTTTAATAGATTTGTAAAATTAAAAGAGATGAGATCAGATATACATGTTCAATTTACTTACTTTATGTAGTTATCGAACAAATCACAGTTGAGCGACACTATGCGATGTGACATCTCCCGCTCTTCAAGGATTAATGTCATCAATGTATATGATCCATGAATTCCTCCTATTTAAGGAAGTGATGAAAAACTAGGTTCAATTTTCTCATACTATTCTTCCTCATTTCTCATTGGTCTGTTCATTATCATAGTAAGATCAGACAAATACATTGAGCATAAATCTATACATTCTTGATCCAAGTAACTGTTCATGATAGAACCTTCAGGATGATTCCTGTTCTGGAAATAATATTTAAATGTATACATATTTCTTTTAGTTTTATACATCCAATGAAAAAAAATAGGTCCTATGAGAAGTATTTTGGTTAGAATATGGATAGTTAGATGCAACATGCATGTGAAAAATGATGGAGAAAATATTTTCTCTAACTCACACAAAATTAACGGTGTCTCTTCCAACATTTTTTACAAGAAATACTTGGAAAAATTATTAGCACAAAAATATCTAAAAAAATGGAACAATTTAATAAATGACACCCTTAAATTATTGGACAAAAGATGATGAATTGCTATTGGAATCAACTCATGCAGAAGGACGTGATAATCCCAATTCTTCAAAGATTTAAAATTCAACTCTCTTCTGTTGACCCATTTTGATATATTTCTTGAATAGATATTAGGAACTTTAATAGCCTCTATTACTTCTAGACATTGATTTTTTTCTACAGGTGGCATCACATAAGAAGCACATGTAACTTTCAATTTATTTTCACTGATACACACAGGATGTAATTCTAGTATGATCCACCAATATACCAAGTCACACTGAAACCGTAAATCATATTTTATCTTTCCTTTTACATTTAGAAGAATATAAAGAAACATTTCACATATATTCTTTTTAATGTGCATTACATCTAAGCAATGACGTAACAAATTGATCGACCAATAAGGTAACTCAAAGAAGATACTCCTCTTCTTCCAATTGTAACGAGTATCATTGGAAACATTCTTACACTTTCTATATTTCATTTGACCCTTCCCAAATGAAAAACTGAAATCTTTTTATTCATTAAGAACATCAGTTCTAGACATATACTGAGGTGGATCATTGGTCTCCATGGTATTGTCAAATCTTTGACTATTATTTCTATATGGATGGTCCATTGGAAAGAATCTTTGATGTACCATAAAACTAAAACTACAGTGATATTTCAGTCTTCTGGATCGATTATTTTTCATACAAATAGGACATGATAGTTTTCTCTTTATGATATATCCATACATCATTTCATAAGTAGAAAAATCATTGATCTTCCACATAAGCGCAACATGCATCTGAAATATATCTTTCGAACATGCATCGTATGTGTGCACACACACATCCCAAAGAAGTTTCAACTCTTTTATTAAAGGTTTCATGTATACGTCTATATCATTATTGGGATTAGAAGGTCCAGATATGATTATACCATGAAAGTGTAAGGTTTTTTCATACAAAACCATGGGGGAAGGTTATAAATGTGTATAAAAACCGGTCATGTGCTGTGTGAAGTAAGAATATGCCCAAATGGATTAAAACCATCACATGAAAGACCCAGCCTCACATTACATGCATTAGATAAAAAATAAAGATATCGAGAATAAAATATCTATCATGAAAACCCATCTTTAGGGTGAACCAATTCTTCATTATTCTTCTTACTCTCAGTACCACGCCATCACATTTTTACTCTCGATTAAACATGAATTTTGTTTTTTGAAAATCCAAGTTCTTAAACTAACTTCCATTCCATATAGTGGTTTGAGGGAACATCTACATCATCTAGAAGTAAGTCCCTTTAATAAGGTAAGAATGTAATCGATGGTAGTATTAGAAATATCATACATGGTTTTTCCATGAAACAATCAGATTAAAAATTCAAGCTTTTTTATTTTACATCATTGTCGATATATTGGATTCATCACAACATTATTCAATTTTTTCACCCTATCAACATCATAATTTTCATTGGATGCATCATGTGTACCTATATCGAAGTATTCTTGGGTCGACATCCTTTCCTTCTCATGATGAAGAATAAATAGAAACCAGTCATATATCAAATTCTCCAATCTGATCCTCTCATTTGGATCATCATCATTTTGAGATTCCATTTTCTCTCTATTGTGATACCAAACATAGTAGTTTGTTTGAAAACCATATTTGGTTATATGGTAGCTAACTTCTTCATGGCTCAACCAAGGTCTTCCAACACAATTATAACTTGGGAAGTGTATGTGACCACTATTTGAAGCATTGTCAAATGTGAAATCTAAAAAGATCACCAAATTGTTTTGAAAATCTCTTGAGATCTGATCATTTTCATACATCAAACTTCTATCAATTATGTAAAAATAATGTAGTAAGTCATTTCATGAAATCAATTCAATAAGATTGATGTTTAATAAAAAATATATTTAAGTAAATGATAATTGTTAACCTTATATAAAACCATAACTGATACACTAATATATATAAGAATCATAATATGAAAGAAAAAAAATACTCTATAGATAAATTTTGTTAAGTAAATGATAATTGTTCAAATCAGTTCATTTTTTATCATTACTATAGAATTTATTTTAGTTAGGTTCAATTTAGTTCAATTCTTTTTATTTTAGTTCAGTTTGATGAAATTTAGTGTTGTTCAGGTCTACTCAAGTCTACTTGGGTCAAATCAAGTCATTTCAATTCAATTCAGTTGGTTTGTTATAGCCTAAAAGTTCATTTGTATGAGGGTTGGAGTAGTGTGATCTTTTTCACTAGTAATAGTATCATATTGTTGAGATACTTCTTCAGCCTATATCTATTGATAACAAATTCATACATTTCTCCTTTATTAACTTTAAAAACAACACTAAATAGATACCCATTAATTATAATCAATGGGCCTTCCCTTGGGGAATGAAGTTCATCAGACATTAATTTCAGTCTTGAGTTGTAGAGAAATATATTTTCTTTGGGTTGAAAGTTGCTTTATTGAATCAAAAAGTTATGTGCTACTCCTATTCTCACCATGTAAATTCTAGAATTTACAAATTATTCTCTCTTTATTTTGGTATGTTCTTGAATATACAGTCTTCTTTCATATCCAGCCATTTATATATCCATATTCATCTCTTTAACTTCCTAATAAGATTTATGTTCTATCTCTACTTGCATATGATAACTATTATATTTGATAAATTAGTATGCCCACATTCCATTTGGGGTTTTGTAATATATTATATAAATCCACAAGGTGTCTTCCAACCTTTTGCTCGTATATTTTCTATTTTACTTTACTATCTTTTCCAAGATTCCTTTAATATCAATTTAAAAAAATTCAACTTGTTTATTGGAATGTGGATGGTAAGGTGTTGATGTATTGTGGTGCACTCTATACTTCCTCATTAAAGCTTCCAATCAACTGTAGCGAAAGTGGGTTCATCAGTCACTGATGAATTATTGTAGGATTCTAAATAAAAAAAAGATAGTATTAATAAAAAAAGTACAAACAATACTGGAATCGTCAATTTTTTTGGCTTTGGATTCCACACATTTTGAAACATAGTCAACAAATAACAATATGTTTGAATATCCAAATGACTTGAAAATGGTTTTATAAAGTATATACCACATACATCAAAAATTTCATAAAAAAATCATTGTTCATTGAAGTATTTATTATCTCTTAGATATATTTTTAGTGAATTTTCACTGCTCATATTTCTTATAAAACTCAAAATCATCCTTAAAAAGTTTAGGATAGTATATTCTATATTTAAGGACTTTACTAAAATTTCATTAAGGTTAAAAGTAACCTCCATAAGATAAATTATGATAAAATTATAACACATATTATACCTCAATTTTAGGGAAACATATGTTGATCATTTGACCATTATAAAACTTTCATATATATAGATATCACCGAAAATAAAACTATGATACAATATTTAGTATAAAATATTGTTGTTGGATTAGATGTTACAGAACATGAGAGGTTAAATTTTTTTTAACATATCATCATACATTAGTACTTCTTCTTCAAACAAATATTGTTAATCTTATGGAATTATTTCATTAAATAGTTCCTTGTCTAGAATTTCCACCTCGGTTGTGTGGTGAATCCTAAAAAAGTGTTATTTCAATTGATTTTTAGCTCCTCTATTTTATTTTATTTTCAAATCAAATTTCTATCATTGCAAAATTTGTCTTACCAAAATTAGATTTTATAATGGATTCTTGATCAAAACAGAAAACAAAAAATAAACCTGTCTTAAAATCAATACGAATAAAAAAAGTCAAAATAAATAGAGGTGGAACATATAACTCAATTAGAACTTACTAATTTGAAGTGGAATAATAAAAAATGACTTGAATATGGATCCTCGGTTGGGAATAATGGTTGGAACACTGGTAAGGAGAAGGGAGTTATTGTTTAGGGAAAATCAAAACACAAACAAAAAATAAATAGATGAAAAACATTAAAACTAAGTTACCACTTATATATTTGAAATTTTAGAACAAAAAAATGGATTGAATCAAGATGGATCGACTGGTGGGAAGAAGGTCAGTAGGCTGGGGAAGAGGGGACCTCCAGTTTAGGGAAACACGTGGGTGGAGGGGGAAAGTGGATGGCCACTGTTTAGTTGTGGGAAATTTTACCAACAATTTTTTAAAACTGTTGGGATAGGTTTGTAGAAAGTACCATATCCCAATGGTTTAGTCAAACCATTGGGACAGGTTGTCTCTATCCCAATGGTTTTCCGAAACCATTGGGAAACCAGCCTCTAAACAGGCTTATACCAACGGTTTTCACAAACCATTGGTATAGGTGTGTTGGTATAGAGTGTTTTTATGATAGTGCATCCTTCTATCATGCATCGGCCAATGGATAGATAGATGCCTTCAACAAGACCCTATCAAACATAATCTAAAAAATGGTGGATAAAGATAAAAAGTCTTGGCCTGAAAAGCTTTCTCATGCCCTATGGGCCTACCCATTTAGGTTCAATTACCCTCGCTCCATGTTTCCATCCATGATCAATTTTCCACATATGAGAAATACCAAAAATGGATGGATGAATTAGAGAAACTTGATGGGAAAATACTATATACCTTGAATCACTTGGAGCTCCATCAAAATCAGATAGCACGAGATTTTAACAAGAAAGTCCACCACTACTTGTTCCTCCAAGTAAAATGGTACTGGTCCTCATGACTTCGATGATACTAGGGAAGAAGCCTCCAAATATTGATCCAAAGTGGGAGGGACATTATTCCATACACAAGGTCCACTCTAACAGAACTTATTCTCTGACCTCGATGGATGTAAATCTCATTATGGTCCCTACCAATGAAATATTTCTTAAGAAATACTTCATGTGATAAAGACACCCTCATCCACATTGTAAGACGATAAAATTCCTGACACCATTGTCCTGGGAATATGATCTTAAATTTCACAGAATCATGGTTCTATATACACAACCTTAAAAGGCACATATGGTTCTAGTCATATGTCCTAAAACTACATGACACCATAGTCTGAGTTGTAAGAATTTAAACTAAATATCCTAACATCCTAGTCATAATATGTTAAACTATATGACTATGTCTTTGTCGGATGTTGTAAAATTGTATGGTTCACTTCCTTATTTCATGATGTAAAACTATATAACATTTTAATCCGTGCTTGAACGGGCCATAATACTTGGTGTTGGTCTCCCACCACTAATCCATTCAAGAACTATGTGTGTCTTGATTCCTACCATCACAGGATATATAGTGATGCTCAGATCTCCAATCCTGGGTCTAGATGTAATATAAAAATGCCCCCTCCTTTTGTATAAGTCAAACCTACATAGGGAGAATTTAAACAAGAACTATGTGTGATCTGATTCTCTCATCAAATGGGATATGTAGTGACTCATAGACCCTAGGTCCTAGGCCCAACCATGAAGTAAAAAAAAATCCCCCTCTCCAACAGACAAATGAAGATCTATGCAAGAGACCTTAACTTAGGTTAACTCATTCAAGATCCCACATATAAACAAAAATATCTCTCTCCCTCATATAAACAAAAAGATCTATGAAGGGGACTTCACACCCCATGGACAATCTCGATCCAAATAACCCCTTTGTACCTAGACACACATCTAAAGTATTTCAGAACATCCTTGGCCCACTATGTCTTACATCATTCATCATCTTCATGACAGATAGTCCTAGCCGTATAACCTAAAACTGTAAGACCCAATCTCATCCTAGTCACATGATGTTAAACTTTACAAAAACATATTTAGCACATGACATTAAAATATAGTCTTACCCTATGTACCAAGCATAGGAAGATCTGGGAAACTAGCTCAAGAAGTCTTGTATCAAAAATATGGGATGCCTCTAATGAGATGATTTCATGAACGCCTGTACATAATTCATAAGGATTCAGGAATTCTTTTCTACATCAGGTAACTTTCATCCTTACCACATGACATTAAACTGCATGACTGGTGTCCTCGTCGCATGACACTAAACTGCACGGTTTTTGAGAACTATTTACGATTTGATTCTAATTCCCATGAGATACGTAGTCATGCCTAGATCCAACATCCCGGTCCAACCATTAAAAAAAATAAAAATTCCCCTTTCCTCCCTTTCAACCGCCTTTGTATGGTGGAATAGGCCTTTTTCACTCCTTGTTTTTCACACTGAGCATAGCTCACACGAGCTTAGGATTTTCGGTGAGGACTCTCTGCATGATCATGTTATATCAGTTCATGTCAGGGTTAGCATGGACCAAGATGAAAGATCTTAAAAGACACACCAGACGTCCTTGATTCATGACATTAAAATACACGGTTGACCTCTCTTTCATGACGTAAATCCAAGAACTATGTGTGGCTTGATTCTCACTTTGACAAGATACATATTGATGTTTGGATCCTACATCCTAGTATAACTATAATATGGTAAAATCCCCCCACTCTCCCATGTATGATCCAGATCTTCATAGGAAAAACATACCTCCTCAATCTCGAGTAATTTTGATATGAAATGATTCTTCCATATTCAGGCACTTTCCTTCCAAAAACCAAACTCTATGTCTAGGAAAATTTGAGTCTCCATAAGCTTTCCCTAACCATCGATAGTGGAATGTCATATTCCTAAGGATTCCTTTGTATGACTATGTAGAAATACTCCCTAGTTGTCTTTGCATAAGTCACCCACCAAAATGGCCTGTCAGTCAGAGGATGTCTCAGTTTGACAATGTAGTTGGCTTTGCATAAGCCACCCACCAAAAGGGTTTGTCAACTAGAGGCACATTTTTCTTCGAGAGATACCTCTTCTACCTCTGTAATTTCCAACAATGTTTTTCTATCATATCACTCTTTCAATGTGGGGACACCCAAATTACATCTTACAACCTTTCCCCTTCATGCCTATAGATGATGGAACATTCTTGAAAAATTTACCATGGAAGGAAAATTATTAATCTTTTGGTCAAAGCTAAATGACCTTAAACTGCATCCCTCAACATCCTTACTGTAAGACATTAAACTGCACGATCCATATTCTGGTCACACAATATTAAACTGCATGATGCTTCAACCATTATCAAGGAGGATCCCTTCCTCTTAATGTTGGTCATCCACTGCATCACCCCAAATAACTGCGTACAACTTGATTCTCATTCCATCGAGACATGTAGTAATCTCTAAATCCTTCATTCTAGGCTTAGATATCATACCAACCAAAACATGTGTGTTCCTCCATTAATGAACACAATCCCAATATAGTCGGGAGGTTTTGTACTTCTCCCAAAACCCCTCCTTTACAAGATTATGATCAAAATGGAGTACCCCCTCCTTTACACAAGCTAAATTTGTGTCAGATCAATTTCTCATTTATGGATAGTTCCAATTTAGATGCTCCCTTCATTGTTAGAAACCTTCCATTGAAAAACCACCCTTCGTGGTCTTGAGAAATCTGGATCTTCACAGACTACCTGACCATCGATAATAGAATTCCATATTATTGAGGATACCTTTTTTTATTATGAATTGATATGACATAGTTTGGATTTTCAGAAATCATCCAAAAAAGGGTCATGTCAAGTAAAGGCACGTTTGTTCCCATGAGAGACCTCCTCTATCTCCATAAGCCCTAAAAAAACATTGTATTGTAATTAAGACGCATTGGCGCTAAACAAACCAGCTTTATTATTGTGTTATGATTATAGAGGAAAACAGGGATGAAGACATATATGATTTGGAAACAAAATACTTTTCATTTATGGAGAAAATCATAAGAACATACAAAAAATCTAAGTCTATGTTATGTTATACTAGAGGTCATCAAAATAACTCTTCAGTTGTTTGAGGGTCTCCTGGGCCCCATCGATGGACCATCAAAGATCGACCAGTTAAACAACCTCAGTCTCCTCAGCCGGCAGAGTTCCTCTACTGCAGTCGCAATGGTAGTCGCCCCCTTAACTTGAACTCCATCCAACAGATGATGAAGTTGTATGAGATCCCCTTTTCCGACATGAATCTATTGTTGTAGGTGCAATATTTGAGCATCTTTCTCATCAACCCACTGCCAACACTCCATCAATTTCTTATCATGATTGATCTCCACCAGGGATAGTGCAGCTTAGAGGTCATCGGTTCTGATAAGCATTTTGGCTTTGATAAAGCATTATTGTGATTGTGCTCTTTCTCCCACCAAAAAATTATTTCCTTCATGACATTGTGAACTAAAAGGTAGTCATATCTATTGTACCCTAGCATACCAAACATGTTCTAGAGCTAAGGGAGTCTTTAAAGTAAATCTATAATGGGTTTCCATGAAACCAGCTCCCAAATATCCTTCCATATGAGCCGATTAAGAGTGCGGAGAGTATCCTAAGCTTCTTGGATCTATATGGATCTAGTTAAAAGGTTAGGGGTATACTCTAAAATCATTTTTATTATGGAAGTAACTTTCATTGTCCTTCCTATAGTGACATCACCCTCTCCTTGTGTAGTTGATTTAATTGGGACAGAGACTTCCCCTTTAGGTTCGGATGCTACGACTATCGACACTGAAAGACGAATGAAATTAGTCATCGACATTGTAAGATGGGAAGGAGAAAGGAAAATGATCATCAAGGCATTTGATTACACTCACCCATTGATGGATCACTTGCTTTGTCAGATTCCTCCTTGTCATCCTTGATCTAAACACCCTAAACTGGGATTTCCTGCTAAGGAACATTCTCTTGAGTTTGCTCAAGACCCATGATGGAAAGCTCCCAAGAATCTCCCACTTTGGGGCCCTCGACTATCAATCCCCCAGTAGAAAGGGTAGGAGGGACCTCAATATAGGTTCCGAGGACAAAAGAATCATGATTGGGCTGGTTCCCAACTTTATTTTTTGGCATATTCAATGAACAATCTGGGATCAATATGACAATGAACGCCCGTATCCATAGAATTGAATCAAGGATTTAGAAAAAGGAATAGAAACCTAGAACTAAGAGAGAGGATCAACATATTTTGTTTATAATTAATTAAATTAAATTAAATAATTACCTCCAAGGTGATTCTTTCTTCGTTGATGCGTTCAACCACAAATTTGCAGTGCGCCTTCATTGCGTTGTAGATATCAAGGGTGGATATTCTCAAGCGGTGATCCACATGTGGTTCGTGAATCTCTAGACATCACTGAAGGAGTATTTAGGTGCCAGAATAGAAGATCCTTGCGCTTGCATCATCTGCCTTTGATTGCCTTGAGAACCCCTTCCAAATCATTTTCCTTGATCCGGTGGAGGAGGAACGCTCTCATTATTGAGAACATTCTTGGAGAAGAATGAACTCTCTAGGCTCAAGAGAAATTATCCAAATTTTTGTGAACAACATGATTGAATAGTCTGTGGGTTTCCCCCTTGGATAATTATAGAATAATGTAACTGGGAATTTAATTCACCAGGTAATCATAAAATAATTTGCATATGAGCCTTAATTATTTTATTAACTAAGTGAAACCCCCATGTCAAATAATAACAACAATGTTATTATTTCTTGACATGTTCTTAACTTGAAAGTTACAATTAAATATTATTTTAATCACATATTATTTAATATTATTGTTTCTCATCGGGCCCAAAACATGGTCCGCCAATACTCCTCAATATTTATCAGGCCTTGAATAATGATTATTTATTTATTAAATAAATATGACTTCATTATTCGCTGATAGATAAATAAATATTGTATTTACTAAAATTACCAAATAAATATTTATTAAATATTTAGTCCACAATATATTCTTTCGAATAACTAGTGATGAAATAAATGCGATCATACATACATGAATAATTATTAAACCACAACTGAGAATAATATTTATTCAACTTGTTAAATAATAAATTATTCAACTGAGATTCTGGGTACACTTAATGTGTAACCCTCTAGTCTTATTTCTCAGTGGCATTAGGAAAACCTTCCTAAAGTCCAAGGTTAACATCTAGAAACACACCAAGGAAACCATAGAGAAATAATTTAATGCTAAAATGACATATCACCTCATACAAATGCTTACCATGTAATATAATCTCTTTATCTCGATATCTTCAATCAAGCGGGTTGCATGAAAGTGTCATCGACCCCTGTGCTCGATTTATCATTCTTTGACTTCCCAGAAATTGAACTTGCCTATAGAACACCATGTCCATGGATTTATTTAGGCTATATCATTTCCATCAAAGGGATTGAGATATCAACTTCCGTTATGAAACAAAAGGGACAAATCCTTTCTTGCATTATTCATTAATGCAGTATTACTCGTAACGCACCCAACATATCCTACCTCGGTGGAAACATATGTCGTCACGATTTTCACTAATACATCTAAGTGTTTGATTCATTATACCCATTAATAATAATCTTAAAGTCTAAGGACCAATATACACGTCCGCAAATAGAAACATCCAATGACACTTATAAATGTAGATTTCTTACTAATGGGTCTCGTTCTCATAATATCCTCATAAACATTACCAAGGTAATACACCATGAGAAGGTGTCTCAAAGACCTATGAGTCTCCACACCTAATAGCCTATATCATTTGTTTCCCTTAAAATGATATCATCCAACTATAGAAAATATGTTCATGAATAGTGTCATGACACTTCCGAGTTCTCATCATAATAGGGATCCTCTATGACCATTTAGTGTGACATATATTCTTAGGACATTATCGCATACAATGTCATATAGAAGAACAATCATGATGTGATAAGAATTTTATTAATATCCATCCAATGAATATATGTTTATCATAAAGTACAAAGAAGTTGGTTCTAAGACACCAACTCCAACAGACTCCCACTTTCACTAGAGCCAACTACTAACGACCTTCAGTATACTATCTCTTACATCATACCCATACTTCTGTTGAGATAGGCCTTTAGTCAAGGGGTACTCCACGTTCTCTTCTGTGGATACTATGATCACTGCAACTTCACCCCTTTGATAAAAATATCTCAAGAGGTCATACTTGTGGAGTATGCGCTTTGTCCATTGATGTGACCTTAGATCTTTTTTAAGAACCACCCCTATAGTATTATTACAATATAATGTGATAGATTATTTACTAATAGGTACCACATCAATCTCCTAGAAAATTTTCTGAATCTAGATGGCTTCCTTGGCTGCATAATATGATTCTATATACTCATACTTCGCTATAGAATTAGCGACAATTGGATGCTTTGAACTCTTCCAGCTCACAACTCCTTCGTTGAGACAGAAAATATATCCCTATTATAACTTCAAATCATTCTGATCTATCTAAAAACCAGTATCAGCAAACCCTCTGATGAGAAGCTCCTCATATCCTTCATACACTAGGAACATATCCTTAGTTCTTCCTAGATACTTAAGGATAGTCTTGACAACATTACAATGTTGTTCTCTTAGATCTTCTTGATATCTTCCTACCATGCTCAGTGCATAGGCAACATCAAGTCTAGAACATAACATGGAATACATGATAGATCCTATCACTGAAGTGTATGGGATTTTACTCATTCTATCTTTCTCATGATGTGTATAGGGAAACATTTTCTAAGAAATATCTAAACCATGTAACATTGGAACTAATCCCCTCATGGATTGTTCCATACTAAATCCCTTTAGTATCTGGTCAATATATATACTTTGACTTAGTCCAAGAATCCTCTTGGATCTATCACGAATGATATTTATCCCTAGAATGTGGGCTACTTTGCATAATTCCTTCATAGAGAAACACTTTTTCAACTAGTCCTTAACAGATAGGAAGACTAGTATGTCGTTTCCAATAAGTAATATTTTTTCAACATATACTACTAGAATAATAACCACATTCCCATTAAACCTTTTGTAAACACACGACTCACACTCATTTTTAATGAAACCAAATTTTTTATGGATTCATCAAATCAAATTTTCAATGACCTAGATGCTTGCTTCAATCCATAAATGGATATATGCAACTTGGAAATACTTTTGGCATCACCTGGTGTCACAAACCCTTATGGTTGTGTCATATAGAAATATTCCTAAAGGTTCCCATTAAGGAATGCAGTTTTAACATCCATCTTAAAAATATCATATTCATGGTAAGATTCTATGGAAAATATGATTCTGATGGATTTAAACATGGAAACTAGAAAAAATGTTTCATTGTAGTCAATTATTTGATTTTGTTTAAACCATTTAGCAACTTTACTTTCTTTATAGGTGCTTACTTTACCTTCCATGTCTAGTTTCCTATTGAATATCCATTTACATCCAATAGGATTTACATCAAATAGTGCATCGACCGGAACCCAAACTTGGTTATAGTACATGAAATTTATCTCAGAATTCATAGATTATAGACATCTTGTAGCTTCTGAGTACTCTACTATCTCCTTGTAGGGTATAAGTTCATCATTTTCCAACAATAATGAGTCACCATCCTCGATGATAAGAAAAACATATCTCTCTAGTTCCCTTACCTTTCTTACAATCCTGTGCAGTACTTGTGTTTCAGGAACTAATTCTTCCGCAGGGACCTATGGAACTTGTTCCTGTACCAACTCTTATGTATCTTGAGCATCAACTTAATCCAAGTTAATCTTGCTCACACTATCCTTTTTGAGGATGTTTAACCTCTCAATAAATAAGGATTTTCTAGCGATAGTTACTTTCTTGTCCAAGGGGTTGTATAGGTAGTATCCATTTGTTTCCTTGGAATACCCTATAAAGATAAACCTCGTGCCCTAGGGTGCTAGTTTGTTTCATGAGAAAGCCTTAACAAATGTATCACATCCCCATACACATGTATACAACAAAATGGGTTTCTTTCCACTCTATAACTCGAAGGGAATTCCATTTTCTGCCTTATTTGGTACTCGGTTTAATGTTTATGCAGCAGTTTGCAATGCATATCCCAAAAAGGATAATGGAATATCTGTATAACTCATTATCGAACTTACCATATCAAACAAGGTACAATTCCTCCTTTCACTAAAATAATTCCAATATGGTGTATAAGGTGGAGTGAGTTGAGATAGAATCTCAAACTCCCATAGAAAGTCGATGAACTCTTGGTTGAGATATTCTCCACCTCAATCTGATCGAAGCATCTTTATCTTCTTACCAAGATGATTATCTACTTAATTCTTGAATTCTTTAAATCTCTCAAAGGTATCAGACTTATACCTCACCAAGTATATATATATATATATATATATATATATCTACTCAAGTCATTAATAAAAGTTTTAAAGTAAGAATATCCACCTCAAGATTCTACTAGAAATGGTCTATGCACATCAATGTGTACCAATCCTAGAAGCTCTGTGGCCCTTTCACCCTATCCACCAAATGGTGGTTTGGTCATTTTCCATTGTAAATAATCATGACATCTACCAAGTGGTTTTAGATTAGAAGAGTCTAAATAACCAACTTGATATAGTTTTGTCAAATTCTTCTTGTTTACATGACTGAGACGGTGATGCCACAACTGGGTGTTATATGAGTCATGTGAACTTGATTCGTTATCAAATGTCAACACTTGTTTTTTTTAATTTAATACACACATATGGTTATTTAAATGTTTCATACCATAACATATGTTTTCCTTATAAAAGAAACAAATTTTATTTCCGAATTTGAAAATAAACCCATCTGTATCTAAACTTGATATGGAAATTATGTTTTTGGTAACACTTCTTACATAATAACAGTCATGTAAAACCAAAATCATCATGATCAGCAACGAAAAGTGGTAATCACCAATAAAAAGAGTATCCAACCTTCAACTATTGGTAGTTTATGCCCAACTATCGTTAAAATTGGGTAAAAGTTTAAAAATTTATGATTTCCCACTACTACTGTCTAGTGGCAAGTAGGGTTGAACCCACAGGGAAGGTGAAACTACCAATTTTCTATAAATCTTTTCAAAACACCCCACTGTTGTCAACGGTGAGGAAAAATTTATATATTTTGTATATTTTTAACTTTTCTATATTTTTTATATTTTTTCCTAAAAGAACTAATTCCTACTAAACTATAATGACTAAAAACATAATAGTTCAAAGATGGTGAAGTAAGAACTGGAATAAATGATTTAGGAAAAGCACTCAGGAATTATTAATCTACTAGTTTTAAAAGATAACATCTACACTAATCCTTGAGGAAAATTTATTGAATATCCCTCTCCAAGAGATTAAACACATAGAACATTGGATCCTAGAGTTTGCCACTCCAGAATTCAATTGAACTGTTGAGAAATTTGAAAAGGAAACTGATGGAATTAAACTTGCCATAAAATTATAATTGATTATGATAGTAAAATCTTTGATAAATGTATTCAACTTCAATCTCACTGATTGATCTTGAATTTTTGAACTTGAAAATTCTAGGTGTGATCAATTAAAGGATAATCAGAATCAACCTCTCTGATTTATTCTAATTTTGTAAAAACAAAAGCAGTGTAAAAATTAAATGATGAACCAATAGAATTTAAAATTCCTGAGCTAAATTTTTTAACCTACAATCATATTGTTTAAAAACACTAAATAAAACTGTTTAAAAAGAAAGGAAATTGAAATAAATAGAGGAAAGAAGAACTCCTTTATGACTGTTATGGTGCTTCACTACTGGTTCTCAGATCCCCAGGAAGAGGTTCAAGTAGTACTCTAAGGATCTACTCTGCTCTCTTCTCTGATTCTCTACGAAAAAGTGAATGAATGGTCGTGATCCCCCCTGCTAATTCCCATTGTTGCTCTGTTTTAATACCTCCTTTATACGCTGCATGTCACCCCCTGTTTTCCAATGACTTCAAATGTTCTTTATTGTTGCACCGCACATGTGCACTATTTTCGGTGCAACACACGTAGTTATAGATTTTCCCTTGTAACTAACTCCCTGTGAGTTAGTTGAGTTGAACCAGGCTGGGGTTCTGTCACCTGAATGAATTTGCACAACATAGAACAAGACAAAACAGTTAAAAATTAAATAATAATAATTATTATTTTTAAATTAAAGTTATATTACTTATTAACAAGTTAATTGTTTTTAATTAATAAATATCTTAGTTGATGATTATTATTTATTTTTAAATTATTTAATAGAACTTTTATTAATAAAAATATATACTTAATATTATTAAGTATTATTTTAATAATATTATATAAATATTACTAAAAGTTATTATTTTTACTTAATTAAATATTATTATTATAGTTATTAATTTATTATTAAGTCTTTAATTAGATAAAATTAATAAGTTTTTAATTTAATATTATTTATTTGGATTATTTTATTAAATTAGTATTATTAGTAATTAGTTAATATAACTTTATTATATTTTTAAATTAGATTATTATTAATTAAGATGAATTAATTATTTTATTTTATTAATAAATTTTATTATTATAATTATTTACTTTGCAACATTAAATTAGAATTTATTAAAATTTATTTACTTTAGTTTTATTTATAATTTATAATTTATTATTATTATTTTAGCTTAATATATTTATTTACATATTTATTATTTATTTACTTAAGTTTAGTTTTTTTTAAGTAAAGTTTTTTAATAAATAATTTGAACAGTGTGAAAGCATGCATAAATAAAGTAAGCATTATAATGTAACTATATACCCAAGTACCTAATTCAGCCTTCAGCTGGTGTCTGAACCTGCATTATACATTTGTCATGCATACATAACTGTCATATCACATTCATTTAATTTATCAATTATTTAAACCTCGTTAAATTATATAAGTCTCGAGATCCATCCTAAGCCCAACATCCCCCGTATAAGTCACTCACAACAGATGTCTCTAAAGGCCATCTAAGCAATCAAAGTAAAGACTGAATCCAAGCTTGTTCTTTGTCTTGGATAATGTGTTATAAGATATTCAGTTTAATCTTTCAAGTACTATGTCTGAGCTCGTCCACTAAAAAAATAGTGATTCACCCAACCAATACCAAAATTCGAGCTCGTCTAATGGAAATAGTGATTCGCTCGTGGGTCTGTCCACTAAACAGTGATTCACCCAATTCATTAACATGTCTTAACCCTTTCTCATATTCAATTAAAAAATCATAACATCACATCATTTTTCATTAACCATTTAATTCAAATCATGTATGAACAATTTGAACCATAGTCCAATGTCAATTAATGGGTGTAGAACATCATGTCTTGCACCCTCGTGAGTATTTGGAGTATCAGTCCTTGTCTCACAACCCATGGGTATTTGGATCATCAGTCATATCCCATAAAAGAATATTTACATGCAATCTGGGTATAGAACGCCATGTCTAGCACCCCATGAGTATTTGGATCATCAATCCTTGTCTCACAAACTGTTTATCAATCATGCATATATATTTATCATTGGTGTAGAACGCCATGTCTAACACCCAAAAACCATCCATTAATTAATTCATAAATTAATTAATCAAATATGTTAATTAATTCAATAACTAATTAACGACATAAATCTCTCGTTAAATAATTCTACAATTAATTAACCATTCAACATCTGAATAGTTAATAATTAATTAATAATTATTTATTTTTAACCATGAGCAAGACAACTAGATAATTAACTCAACATTTAATTATCCCAATTTCTTAACCAAAAACATGATAATTAATTCACTAATAAATTATCCTTATTCCCTTACTAATCTAATCGATTAGTTAAATATAGAAAATCTATTAGTTAACACAACAATTAACTAAGTACACATTACCATTAATTAATCCATCAATTAATTAATATACAAGACAAATCACATCCCATAATTAATTTTCCAGAATTAATTATCTCATTCTAAATCTCAACTCTCCATAATTAATTTATCACATAATTTCCATTTAATTAATTCACAATTAATTAACTCGGTTCAACAAGGTCAACATCCCTTAATTAATTCAATAATTAATTAACACTATTCAAGAATATCACCATCCCATGACTAATTCAACAATAAAAAATTCATTATGTGGCATCAACCCATCATATATCAGTACTAACAGAAAGATATATTGGAAATCTCAAACCACAAGTAAACATGATATAACACTGCCACTACTTTTTGGTTTGAATGCAGTGCACCTTGATTGAGGGGTTTTATTACAAAAACATAATATTACTTATCACACAAATCACTTCTGATATTTAGCATTTTAAATCATTAAACATGCTAAATTCACATTAAGAGTCATTCAATATAAATACTTCACTGCATGGATTTAATTTCTAATAAAAGTGCAACAAGAAATTTATTAATGAATTTATAAAATTTAGGACTTGGAAAAGGACCCTCCCTCGGGGTGGAACCAGTTTAAAACCTAGCACTTTGGCATAAGAGGTGGCAACCAAATGCAACTGGTCCACAACCGCACGCACATGCATGCATACATACATACATACATACATATATATATATATATATATATATATATATATATATATATTCACGTGCGCACCCTCTACATTGATCAAAACTCACTGCAACAAAACTTAAAAATCACAAAAATGCAACAAAAAGATTCAATGCGCCTCAATTAAAGTTCTAGGGACTTTTATAAACCAAAATAACCTAAATTGGATGATGTGAAACAAAACAGCGGTGTATAAACCTTACCCGAAACATCAGTGGCAGAGCGAATCGAGACCATCTGCCTCCCACTTGGAGGAGGATGCCGGATTATGGACCAATGGGTCCCTAAACACCAATTTCATATCCTCTTGAAAGAAGAACACAACAAATGGGTATTATCCCAAAACCCTAAAATTGGACAAAACCAAATCGGGTGACGAAATAGAATCAAATCAAAAAAGCGATGATGGAGAACATGATAGAAGACCTCACCTCGAGTAATCAGACCTTAAACATGAAGAAAAAAAAGGAATCATCTACAGATGGAGGACCCAGGGGGGGGGGTCATGCGCTGCTGGTTCTTCCCGGAGGGAGTATGCGCTGTTGTAGGGGGTCCGGCTAGAGGAGGAGGTCACACCAAGGAGGAGACTCGACCATGGAGATTGTTTGGAGGAGAACTATGTGGAGGAGGCCTGTAGAGGAGGCATGTATTGCTCCTCACAAGGGAAGAAGAAGAACCAGGGTGGGGGGTTGTGCCTCACATTTACAGCGCCTCCCCCTCTTTAAAAAAATATTTCTAATATACTGAATATATATTAAAAAGTTATAAAAATACTCATAATAATAATATTAGTGATAATAGTAATAATATTATTATTTTTATTACCATTTATATCATTAAAACCAAAACACCTCATTTAATTAAAACAGTTCTTTGATAAACCCAATAATTAAATTGTATTAAAAAACAATAAAATGCTCCTTTTGATTAAGTCCAACCTACCCATTAAAATCCACATTAATTATTTAATTCGTTATTAACCTTAATTTATTTGAAATCATAACCCCTGATTTAATTACCATTATTAATCATAACAATGACACTCATAAACCCATAATAATAATAATCTCATTATTATTATTATTCAACCTCAAATAAAACTCAAAACCTCTGATTAATAAAAATGCTTCTTCATTAAATCTGAAACTCCACATTTAATTAAACATTTATTTGAGATACCCAAAAGCCTCATTAATTTAACATAACTATTACACCCCATTAATCATTCACTTATACGTCTTTTAACATCAAAATAAATTAATAAACACCATGATAATAATAATAATAATAATAACATTATTATTATTATTATTAACACTTTATTTAATTTAAACAAAAATCTTCCATTTAATATTATTTAATTAAAATAAATAAAATATAAAATTGGGTAAACTGCACGGGTTGGACTGTAACCGTGCGCAGCCCGTGCAGATCCAATAAAGTGGACTTTTCCAGATCTGGTTCTCCTGAGACTCTTCGGGACACCCGTGAAAATTATTGGGTATTAAAACAAGTCCAAAAACAACACCTTTAAGTGTTCCAACACTTGGAATAATGTTATGGAGATCAGTTTAAAAAAATAACCTGTCAATAAACAGAAAAAGTTCGAAAACCTTTGTAATTTAAACCTAGTTCAAAAACATGAGACTTTACAGTCTAGCCTATAGCAGATTTAAAATTTTTAAGAACATTCATAAATATATTTTTTTTTGATTAATTTCTAGTTGAGAAGAAATTATAATAGGCAAAGAAGAATTATCTCCTAAAAATGAGTATTTCAAATGAGCAGGGAGTGGTTTCAGTTCCAGAATGGGTGGTTTCTCACTAGAAGAAAGAATCTTGAGCCTAAGAGTTCTAAGATCTTCAACATATTTATTATAAGGAGTATGAACAGATTATAGATTTCTAATTTCTAGCTCATATTCAGAATTTACAGTGTTGTTATCCAAAGTGGATAGCTCACTGTCCATATTTTCCAGATTTGAGTTTAATAGTTTTATTAAAATAGAATCATCAAGTTGTCTCAACAACTCCGCCTCAACATCATCAAAGTTATCAGCAGTTTTAGTTTTAATAGAAACACCCTCAAATTCACTCAAAAAATTTCTAAGTTTAGAAATAGAGGACTCTCCTGCAGTAGAAACTGTACAATTGTCCAGATTTGGAAAATTTTCCAGATTCAATGTTTGAACAGAATTTTCAACTTTTGAGATAGGCAAATCATAATTTTCAGGTTCAAAATTTATTTCTTCAACAGAGGATTGATTTTCAGATTCTTCCAAGCTTCCAGTTGAGTTTTCATCTTCCAAAAACTCTACCATTGAACATTTTTCAGAAAAGGTTGGTCCTTTAACATTTTTAAACACATTAAACTCTTCTTGTTGTTCTCCAATTTGAAAGGTAAGTTGACCTTTAGACACATCAATTATAGCACCAATCATGTCCAAGAAGGGCCTAACCAAGATGATGGGAACCTATTGATCACACTCCATATCTAAGACTAGAAAGTATATAAGTAGAAAAAGTTTTCCCACTCCAACTAGCAGATCATCTACCCTCCCCACATGATGAGTGAAAGATCAGTCAACCAACTGAAGTATGATTGTGGTGGAATGAAGGTCACCCAATATTAACTATTAAAATAGTGAGTATGGGATAAAGTTGATACTAAAAACTAAGTCACAAAGGTAGTTGAGCTGATTAGAATTTCCTAAAGTACAACGGATGACAAAGCTACCTGGGTCTTTCAGTTTGGGTGAGATTTTCTTTTGAAGCATAGCACTACACTCTTCAATGAGGTTGTAGGTATAAAATTATTTAATATTTCTTTTATTTGAAACTATTTTTTTAAGAGATTTCAAGTAAGATGGGATTTTAATTAAAGCTTGGATAAATGGAATGTTCACTTGAATTTTGGACAAGATACCATGGAACTGAAGAATTTCAGCCTTAGTGTTACTTTGAGGTTTCAGTTTTTCAGGGAATGGGATGGATAGGGAAAAGTTTCTTAGGATAAAAGAAAAATCACTCACCTCTTCATCAAATTTTTATTTTCCTTTATTCTTTTGATTTTTAGAAGAATTTTCAGCTTGATTTTCAGAATACAAATTCAAATTTTGATCATTTTCAAGATTTTTTTTGTGAATTTCCAGATTGTGAACGAAGCAGATTTTTATTTCCAGATTCACACAGTTTTTCATTTTAGGAATTTTCTAAATATTTTTAAGCTATAGTTTGAGTATTTTGCCCAATCCTAGTGAGAACGACCATGATGTTCTCCCTAGGATTCATTCCAGTTGTACTAGGCAACCTACCTTTATCCCTAGAATTCAAATCTCTAGCTAATTTTCCAAGTTATGTTTCCATATTATGCATTCTAGCATCATTTTTCATTATATCAAATTTATATTTGGTTTCATGTTTATTCATTTAATTCATGAATCTTTCTTATTGAGAGTTCATTTTATTAAAAATTAAATCTAACTTAGAAGACATTTGGCCATCATTATTACCTTGAGAGTTTGAAGACTCGCCCCTTTGTTGGTTTTGAAAATTTTGTCTTGGTTGGTTTTGATAATTAGGGGTAGTGGATTGTTTAATCAGACCTTGTTCTTTCCAGGATAGATTGGGATGGTTCCTATAGATTTGGTTGTAATTGTTTGAAAATGGATCTTCTTTAGGAGGCATCCTAGGACCATAGTTAACAAAGTTAGAGTTTTATTGTTGTTGGGATGGCATGTAAAAGTAGGGACATAAGTTTTCAGTATGCCCAAACATTCCACACTAGGCACATTGTTCCCTTAAACATTCATTATTATTTTGAAAACCCAATTGATTAACAGTTTGTTTTGAATTCTAGTTCATTAAAGATTGAAGTCGGTTGGTGATTTCAGCAAGTTGTGCTCAAGTTTCATTTAATGAACTAGAGTTAACATTAACATTTATATTGAATCTTTTTTTTCTTGAATTTTTATGTTGTGAATTTAAAGAAATATTATTAAATATTTTTCTTAGTTCTTCATCAGTTTTATCATTATAGTTACCCCCAGCAGCTTGATCAATTAGGTTCTGACCAAAAGAGGACAACCCTTCATAGAAAGTATCCATGAGAAGGTGGTATGAGATTTAATAATGGGGAAACTGCCTAAGCAGGTCCCTAAATCTATCTCAAGCTTCATGAAATTATTCTCCATCATCTTGATAAAAACTAGTTATCTTTGTTATCAATTCACCCTTAAGTATTTGGGGATAGAATTTCATTATAAAAGAATTATAAACTTGGTCCTAGTTTTCAAAAATATTCCCATCTAGGCTTAAAAACTAGTTCCTAGCATTCCCTTTAAGAAAAAAGGGAAAGACTCTCATTCTCAGCTCATTTACAGTAATTCCTGGAAGAGGTAACTACTGCACAGTATTATAGAAGTCTCTAATAAAGGCAAGAGAGTCCTCATTAGAGAGTCCATTAAATTCAGAAAGTAGTGAAATGTGGGACTCTTTCAGCTCATATTTTCGGGCTCTAGGAGATAACCTAATGGAAGAAGGATTACTTGAAACTTGAGAGAGTTGGAACTCCCTCATATTAGGCCTATCATTTTTTAAGAGTTCTGGATGGTTTTGGAAGTTATTTACAGGAACTCTTTCATCTAGATTTTCCATTTAAGATTTGTTTTTCTTCTTAAGAGCAGTTAAATGTATGTCTATTTCTAAGTTCAGGGGCTCTAATCTATCAACAATAGACCTAGTGCTTATGTAATTTGTAAAAGAAGGTGAAAACGGTACAAACAGCAAGTAGTGGAAAAAAATACAATAGTACAAAGCAGTAACTATAAAATGGAAATAGTTTGCAGCTAACAGAGACAATAACAATCCAAAATGTTGTAAGACAGTAGCAAGGACAAATAGTAACACGAATGAAAAATGGTATGAAAAAAATGGAAATTAACAAGGCATATTGTTTTTATAGTTTTTAATTTTTTTCAATTTTTTTAAGATTTTTTTTATGTGATTTTTTTTTGAATTTTTTTAATGTGATCGCTCGTTCCTTCCTCAATAAAAGTTCCAAAAATGATGTCCAACTATCATTGAAATTGGGTGAAAGTTTAAAAATTTATCATTTCCTACTACTACTGTCTAGTGGAAATTAAGGTCGAACCCATAGGGAAGGTGGAACTACCAATTTTCTATAAATCTTTTCAAAACACCCCATTATTGTCACCAGTGGGGGAAATTTTATATTTTTTTTATATTTTTAACTTTTCCACATTTTTATATTTTTTTCTAAAAAAAATTAAGTCCTACTAAACTATGATGACTAATAACTTAATAGTGATAAGACAGTGAAGTAAGAACTAGAATAAACGATTTAGGAAAAGTACTCTGGAATTCTTAATCTATTGGTTTTAAAAGATAATATCTACATTGTTCTTAATTGAGTCACACATTGAGGAAAATTTGTTGAATCTCCCTCGTCAATAGATTCAACACAGAGAACATTGGATCTTAGATTTCGCTACTCCAGAATTCAATTGAACTACTGAGAAATTTGAAAAGGAAACAAATGGAATTAAACTTGACATAAAATTCCAATTGATTATGAGAGTAAAAGCTTTGATAAATGTATTCAACTTCAATCTCACATATTGATCTTGAATTTTGAACTTTAAAATGATAGGTGTGAACTATTAAAGGATAATCAGAATCAACCTCACCGATTGATTCTAATTTTGTAAAAAGAAAAGCAGTGTAAAAATTAAATGATGAAAGTTCCATCTTGCATGCTTGTTTAATTCATTAATTATGTGATCATGACAATACATCCATAATGAATAAACCATGCAACTGAAAAAAAAATAAAGGGTATGATCATGAACTTGTTCTAATGGTTATTTTATCTAACAGTTGATAAACTAACCATTGACCTAGGGGGGAAACTCCTGGAACCAATTAGGTTCACGTTTACAGCTTTTCACATGTCCACCTTTGTATCTCCTTGGATTGGTTTTGCCTCAGCTTCTAACTTGAACTGCCTCCACTAACTTGATAGATTCATCTATTATATATGATTTTACTCAAACACAAGTGAGGGGTAAAAGGGGTTTACATAAAAGAAACCATGGAAACACAGACCCTACATATTAATGAGGAGAGAAGGCATGCATGCCAACAGTTTAATTTAATAGTAAATTAAAAGGGAAACCAATCATATACAAAGGTCTGGTATAGCTCATGATCGTCCACATGCATGCAATGAATTACGCATTTAATAAAACTATCATTCAGTTATTTAATTGTTCTTATTTAAGATAAATCACACTCGAATCGATTAATTATTATCTTTAATTAATCAATCCTTTTATCTTAAACATTTTTTGAATTTCCTTGAGATTCTCATCCATTATAATTTTAAACAAATTAATAAATTCATTTAAAATTAACTATTCACACAACTTGTACCTTGGAGGTAACCCGGTGAATACCCGTTCAAAACTACCCAACATGTATTATACTTGTATACACTTTATTCTTTGTGATATGTAACATGCACGCAGAATTATAATTGTAATACAACTCAAACATGATGTAAAGATCTTTGAACATTACACAGATGTTAATTAAACATTTATATATATATATATATATACATATCAAACACCTATCACATGTTGTGTCCCAGATTTATGCCCACATGAAGGTAAATGTATCAAGGGTTACATAATATAATAATAAATTTTAAATCTGCATAATCTGGAAAGCGTACATGGTGTGTAGATCCAACTACACGGCGTGTACCCTCCTCATTGTCCATCCTAAGTACACACCTGGGGAAACGACATGTGAGGTGTACTTAGGAAATATTCGGAGTACACAGCATGTCCAGTGGGTCACACGCCATGTTGACTCTGTGTTACATGGTCAACAGTTGGGCAAGTCATGTATGGGATACACGACTCGACCCTGACCCGAAGGGACTATATACCATGTCCAGTGGGCCACACGACGTGTAGTCTAGTTTCTATTTGCCAATTAACCTGGTTCAACACTACGTGGATTAAAGGTCATTAATGGTTTCATTAATGCCTAATTAACGCAATATCTCAAATTGATTACCAAACCAAATTTTAATGCATTGAACAATACTACACAATGTGTAATTCTGATTACACGGTGTATAGTCTAGTGTTGTACGTCCAAAATCCTTGGCATCTCTAAATGAGTTCCTTGATTTTATTTTATTGATAAAATTGATCGTTTCTGTTAGATCTATGAGAAACGATGAAGGAAGAAATAGATCACATGATTCGGATTAAAAGAACAATTAAACCTGAATTGAAAAACTAAATTATTAAAGCGTAAATCATCAAAGAATTATTTAAATAATTATAAACAATAATATGCCCCCTTTGATACCACTTGTAGGTTTTGGGCGCAGCGGAAGTGTGGTTGGGTCAGTTCCCAACTTTAATTTTTTCCATATTCAATAAATAATTCGGGATCAATACGACAATGAATGTCAATATCCACAAAATTGAATCAAGGATTTAGACAAAGGAATAGAAACCTGGAACCAAGAGAGAGGATCAACATATTTTGTTTATAATTAATTAAATTAAATTAAATAATTACCTCCAATATGATTCTTTCTTTGTTGATACGTTCGACCAAAAATCTGCAATGCACCTTCATTGCGTTGTAGAGATCAAGGGTAGATCTCCTCTAGCGGTGATCCACACATGCTCCACGAATCTCTAGACATCACTGAAGGAGTCTCTGGGTGCTAGTATGGAAGATCCTTGTGTTTGTGTCATCCGCCTTCGATTGCCTTGAGAACCGCTTCCAAAGTGTTATCCTTGATCCGATGGAGGAGTACCGCTCTCGTTCTTAAGAACGTTGTTGGAGAAGAAGGAACTCTCTAGGCTCGAGATAAATTCTCCAAATTGTTGTGCACAACACGGTTGACTAGACTATGGGTTGCCCCTTTGGCTAATTAGAGAATAATGTAACCGGGAATTTAATTCACCAGGTAATCATAAAATAATTTTCATAGGAGCCTTAATTATTTTATTAACTAAGTGAAACCCCCATGTCAAATAATAACAGTAATGTTATTATTTCCTAACATGTTCTTAACTTGAAAGTTATAATTAAATATTATTTTAATCAAATAATATTTAATGTTATTATTTCTCACTGGACCCGAAACTTGGTCCACTAATCCTCCTCAATATTTATCGAGTCTTGAATAATGACTATTTATTTATTAAATAAATATTACTATATTATTCACTGATAAAAAAATAAATATTATATTTATTAAAATTAGAAAATATTTATTTATTAAATATTCCATCTGCAATATATTCTCTCGAATAACTAGAGACGAAATAAATGTGATCAAGCATATAAGAATAATTATTAAACCACAATTGGGAATAATATTTATTAAACTTGTTAAATGATAAATTATTTAACTGAGATTTCATATACACTTAGTGTGTGACCCTCTAGGTCTCTTTCTTAGTGGCATTAGGCGAACCTGCCAAAATTACAAGGTTAGTGTCTAGCAACACGCCAAGACACCCATAGAGAAAAAAGTTAATTCTGCAATGACATGTCACCTCATACAAACACTTACCATGTAATATAATCCATTTGTTTCGATATCTCCAATCAAGTGGGTTGCATGAAAGTGTCATCAACCATGTGCTCGATTTCTCATTCTTTGAACTCCCAGAAATTGAACTTTATTATAGAAAACCATGGTCATGGATTTATTTAATCTATATCATTTCCATTAAAGGTCCTGATATATAAACTTATGTTATGGAACAAAAGGGAAAAATCATTTCTCGCATTATTCATTAATGCAATATTACTTGTGACACACCCAATTTATCCTACCTCACCGTGAACATATGTCGTCAAGGTTTTCACCAATACATCTAAGTGTGCGAGTCATAATACCCATTAATAATAATATTAAAGTATAAGGACCAATACACATGTCCATAGATAAAAACATCCAATGACACTTATAAATGTGTATTTCCTACTAGTGGGTCTCATTCTCATAATATCCTCCTGGACATTACCAAGGGCGTACACCATGAGAAGGTGTCTCAAAGTCCTATGAGTCTCCACCCTTGATATCATGTATCATTTGTGTCCCTTCAAATGATATCATCTAGCTATAAAACATATGTTCAAGAATAGTGTCATGAAATTTTCGGGTTCTCATCATAGTAGGGACCCACTATGACCTTTTAGTGTGACATCTACTCATAGGAAATTATCACATATAATGTCATGCAGAAGAAAAATAATGATGTGATAAGGATTTTATTAATATCAATATGATGAATATATGTTTATCATAAAGTACAAAGAATTTGGTTCTATGGCACTAACTCTAACACTCAACTCCCTGGTCGTAGATTTTATGGGGAGCATTTTTTATAGATATAACTACATGAATCAAGAACATTGATTAAAGACCTTGGATGTAAGGTCGATTGTGAGAGAAAACACTAAAAAAGAGGGGAAACTCACATCTTTCAAACTCCTTATTCAAGTCCCCAAACTCCTCAAGAGAGACTGGGATATCAATATCTAGATTAAGTGTGTCCATTATTTCATTATATATGGCATTAAGTCTCATATAATCCTCACTAGTAAGGGTGTCTAAGATGTTGAGCTCAACACCCAAATTGGCTCCACCATCAGCAGAATCCATTGTCCCTTCAGCATGCACGACCCTTTCAATCCCCACTGGATCAATATCAACACCAACACCTTCATTGGATGGTATGGGGTCCATGTCAGACCCTTATGGAGCAGTGATAAGACCGACAGTGGTAATCGCAGGGTCATCCAGTGTATATGAAAGATTTAAAAAAATCATAAGGAATAAAATCCAATAATTGACACATGACGCCTTATGATGAGCATTTTACATTACCAGGATTCTCCTCCCTCTCTATAGTGATAGGAAAGGATTTGGCCTCATCCCTTGATGCTTCTCATGTTGAGGGAACAGACTCACTAGTAAGAATATGTGCCTCACCTGAGATGTCCTCCTCAATTCTTGAAGGTTTGTATCTAAGCCCCTTAATATAGGAGGGAGGAGTGGATCATGCGATCCATATGCATGATGAAGAATTTATTCTAGAAAAATCAAGAATAAATAATTCCATGAAAACTCACCCTGGCTAGTGGTGCGTCGGGCCAAGTGATTCACCTTCCGTCGTTCCTTCACTTTCGATGGAGGAAGGATAACACTTGCCTCCCTGAATACAGGTATTGGAGGTGGCATTCGAGAGGACTCTCCTGCCAAATCCTCCTCTATCATCCTCTATCCTGAGGATAGATCCCCCGATTCAGGGGCTGGTTCCTCACCCCCCACAAAGGAGCCTTTTGAGCCATATTTTGACAAAGAGATCCTGGTTATTTCTCCCTCTACCCGCTACAAATCAGGATCACCCTTTCCTCAGTAACGACCTTTTTATTCAAAATAAATAAGAATAGGACAAACAAGGAAAAAAGATAAGGGAAAATTTACATCTCGATGATCGATGAAGTCATCCCATTCATCATCAGATGGATCATCAACCTCCTCAGTGGCCCCCCATCCTAGAATTCTCTTTACCCACTTCGTAGTGGGAACCCAATCATTGGTGGCATAAATAAGAATCTATATATCCCGGATATGTATTCTCACCTTGATAGACTCAACATTAAAGCATAGGCCATGTGGGGCTCGAACATCCCCAATCTATGGAATCTGTAACCCAACAAGGAGTGGACACATGTCCTTGGCATCAGAGGGCCTGCTCTGCCAAGTTTGAACTACTTATGGCCGCATGAAATATGAGGTTATTTCGGCCTGCTATGAAACATACCTAATGCTTGATTTCACGGGCTTCTCGGCTCTCTCTCATGGTAGAAGGGTGGGAAGCTGCAGCTCAGGATTCATCTTGGTGATGACGGTCAGACCATCTAGGCCCAATCTCAGTTTGCATAGCCCTTTTGACCCTGTTTTGCAGACTAAAACGTACATGGGTCATTTGGGTGAGCTCGGGGCCTCTTCATTGTCGCTCCCTGGAACGGGTGGAGCCTTTTTTTTGTGCTTCCCCAGCCCAATAGTCATTATGGCTCTGACTCGGGGGATGCACTTTGTCAATGCCCCTTGGGGATATGATGAAATCCAGGACTCGTCATGTTAGGAGGTTAACCCAGTGGATGCACTCATTGGAGGTAGATTAATTACCACTCGAGTCACCTCCACAGCTGTGAGAATCCAGAGTTATCGTGCCACCATTAGATGCATCTCTAATCAAATGTGCATAGAAGGGGAGACAATTATTTTCTATAGGCACTTGAATGGGCGTGCAAATATATATGGAGCATAGGCCTCACATATAACATCATCATCAATACAGGCCGCTAGCACGCCATCCCTGAAGGCAATCATATACGACCTTAGTTCATCACCAGCTTTACCGTCAACAGTGAACGTCCCGATGGGTGGATCCCTATATGTAAAGAAGTTGAACTCTTTGAAAAAATTTAGTCTCTTTAAGGCTTCTCCATCCTTCAAGGATAGGGGCTAGATGTTAGAAATGTCCAGAAAAAATGTTCATAATCGGCCCCTAGGAACTTTGATTCTGCTCAACACATCGTAAGAGGTGAAATGCACTACAATCCATCCCCAAAATACTTTGAACAGTCCCTGCAATTCTAAAAGGGGAATTCTATGTGTGCACATGTAGTAGAGACTGATGGATCTTCACCAGGATAGGGGTTTTCAGCCTTATATGCTTCCCCACTGCTAGCTTGACTGATATAACGAATGTTGTCAGCCTCACGCTGCCATTGGACTCGTGAACTGGAAGTATTTAGATACTCAGTCACATTTCTAAGAAGCTGAAGAGATGCATCTTGGCGGGTATGTCGGACTTGGTTTCATACCACCATTGTTTGTACTTGCCTTGTTCCAATATGGGCTAGGATTTACCAGGAATGTCTCGCTTCTCCATTGCGAAGATTTATGTGGGACGTTTGCATGCAGGTCCCTCTCCTATGTGCTCCAAGAAAACATTCATTCATGATTCAGAATGAATGTACCCCCTAAGGAGAGGGTCTCCATCCTTGATATCTCAGGTTATCTTTAATAGCTCGCGGGCCATAACATGTGTCCTTTCTACATCACCCCAGGTGGCTTTAGGTGGGATAAACTCATCATAAATCTCTCTGAGGATGGGGGCTCTGGAGATCTCATAGACATACCATAGACTAATGTCGACTTCTCTGTGAATCATATGGAAAGAGTTGGTATGTGGGCTCCATCGGCTTAGTAGCTTAGGAATAATGTATGGATTCTTGTATACATATGTTTGGGCCACCTAGACATCCTCATAGATGTTAACCGCCTTCAGCTCAGTCACAAAATCAGCATAGGTTTGGCACACCAAATACGCCCTCAACCACTTGGGTATGAAACCCCCTCCCAGGTAGAGGTCTCGGTCTACCCTCCAGCCTTTAGATTGATCTGTCTTGGAATCATGGAAGATAGACAAGTAACATTGTGGATTTAACTCTAGGGTATGCGGCTTTATATCCAGGGCATAGCTTTTGTGATTCATGACGCAAGTTGTGGATGAGGTTCCCACATTGATGTACGCACCCATGACCGAGATGTTGGCAATGGTAAAATTCTTGTATCCTTGGAACCAAAAGGATGAGATATAATTAATTACCTGTGAGATGAAGAAATCCTTTATATGTATGTGGTTTTATAATGATATATAGTTGCCCTCAGTATATTCATGGTGATGCTTCTTCATGTGATTTGCTAAGTCCGAGAGAGTAGTGTCGCATATGTGATAATAATCTGGCCCGACGACATCGACCATCTCCTTGATTCGATTACTAGCCTGTTCATCAGAAACTTTAGCCTTCTGAGCATCCATTGGGAATCTGTAAATAAGTGTCGACATTTTCATTAGAGATAAAATCTTGGTTTTGAAAAAGTTAGGAAATTTAGAAATTTTACAAAGGTATGGCCTCGCACAAGTCACTCACTCAGGTGACCTCGTGCAGGTCACTCGCTCAGGTGACCTCACGCACGTCACTCACCCATGTGACTTGTGCACATCACTCGCTCAAGTGACCCGTGCAAGTTAGGTTCCCAAGTGGATGAGGTTCCTATTGGATTTGGTGCCCTAGAACCAACTTTTGTGTAGTGTATGAGGTTCATGATGGAGTTCGTTCCCTAGAACCAATTTTGGTGTACTTTATGATAACCTGTATTCATAGTTTTGAATATTAATAAACTCTTTATCACATCAAGATTGTTCTTCTGTGTAACATTATATGTGATAACATCCTAAGAGTAGTTTTCACTAAAAGGTCATAACAGTTCTTCGTTGTGATGAGAAGCCAGAAGTGTTATGACACTATTCTTAAATATATGTTCTACAGCCAGATGATATCATTTGAGAGACACAAATTATACAGGTTATCAAAGGTGGAGACTCATAGTACTTTGAGACATCTTCTCATGGTGTACGCCCTTGGTAATATCCAATGTAGGATATTATGAGAACGAGACTCACCAGTAAGAAATCCATATTCATATGTGTCATTGAACGTTCATATCTATAGACGTGTGTATTGATCCTTAGACTTTAAGATTATTATTAATGAATATTATAAGTCGGATACTTTGATGTATTGACGAAAACCATGATGACATATGTTCACGGTGAGGTAAGACATGTCAGGTGCATCATGAGTAATATTGAATTAATGAATAATGAGAGAAAGAATTTGTCCCTTCTATTTTTAATGAAATTTGATATTTCATGCCCTTTTATGGAAATGATATACCCTAAATAAACTCATGGTCATGGTATTATATAGGAAAGTTCGATTTCTGGAAAGTCAAAGAAAAAAACATCGAACACATAGGTTGATGACACTAGCATGCAGCTTGCTTAATTAGAGATATCGTGATAAAATGATTATATTACATAGTGATCATCTGTATGAGGTATTATGTCATTTCGGAATTAACTTCTTTCTCTATGGGTGCCTTGACATGATTCTAGATTCTAACATTGGACTTTAGGTTACTTCACCTAATTCCACTGAGAAAGAGACCTAGAGAGTCACACACTAAGTGTATCCAAAATCTCAGTTAAATAATATATTATTATTTGTTATTTAACAAGTTGAATAAATATTATTCCCACTCATGGTTTAATAATTATTCATGTATGTTTGATTGCATATATTATGTCACTAGTTATTTGATAGAATATTATGTGAGCAGAATATTTAATAAATATCTATTTTCTATTTAGTGAATATAATATTTATTTATTTATTGGCGAATAATACAGTGATATTTATTTATTAAAAAATAATCATTATTCAATCCCTGGTAAATATTGTGTAGGAATGAAGGACCAAGTTTTTAGGTCTGGTGAGAAATAATATATATTGAATATTATTTGATTAAATAATATTCAATTTAATTCTCAAGTTAAGCGCATGTCGAGGAATTATTATTATTATTATTATTTTAAGACATGGGGTTCCGTAATGGATTAAATAAATATTAAAAGTCACTTGTGTAAATATTTATTTCTAAAATCTAGCCGAATTTAATCCCAGTTATATTATTTTCTTATAGATCTAATTCATTTGTTTGGTTGTGCCCAATAAATTTGGAGAATCCTCTCAAGCCCTAGAAAGCCCTCCTTTCCAAGAATGCTCCCAAGAACGAAGAGTGATCTTCCTCCACCTCCCACTCTCAAGTCAAGAGAGATCAAGGAGAATTCTTTGGAATTGATTATCATGGTGATCAAAGGCAGACAACGCAAGTGATAAGATCTATCATTCTAACATCTGAATATTCCTACGACAATGTTCGAAAATTTGTGGAACACGTGTGGATCACCGCTAGAGGGAATCTTATCTTGATTCCTACAACACAACTACGATGCAACGCATATTTTTTGTCAGGTCTATCAATGAAGAAATAATTCCAACAAGGTAATTCTTTAATTGATTAAATTAATTATAAATAATATATGATGATCCCCCCTCTAGTTATGGTATTTTATCCATTGTATGTTTACTTTGATTCAATTTTGTTGATCGTGACATTTATCATTTTGTAGATCTCAGATTGATCATAGATCATGACAAAAAAAAAATTGGGCATGACCTATCGCACGCTTCTGTTGTGCCCGGAACCTATAGTTCCAGCATTGATGCACGCGCCCATGGTTGAGATGTTGGCGGTGGTAAAAATTTTGTATCCTTGGAACCAGGAGAGAGGGATATAATTCTTTAGTTGTGGGATGAAGACATCCTTCAGATGTATGTGGTCATATAGTGGCAGAAGTTACTCTTGGGATATTCATGGAGATGCTTCTTCATGTGATTCGCCAAGTCTGGGAGAGTAGTTTCGCATACATGATAATAATATGGCCCTATGACATCGACCATATCCTTGATTTGATTACCATCTTGTTTATCAGAAACTTTATCCTTCTAAGCATCCATTGAGAATCTACAAGGAAATGCTAAGATTTTCATTAGAGATAAAATCATGGTTTTGAAAAGGTTTAGAAATTCATAAATCTGACAAAGTCATGGCCTCGCGCAGGTCACTCGTTCAGGTGACCTCGCACAGGTCACTCATCCAGATGGCCTCGCATAGGTCACTTTCTTAGGTGACCTCGCATAGGTCACTCGCCCAAGTGACTCGCGCAAGTCACTCGCTCAGGTGTATGTATTGTGCAGGTAACGACATACCGAATCTGCGCAAATGAAGCTTTAGCGAATGAACTAGCGCGATGATATTACTAGTGTGATAATAGAAATAGTGTGAGAGTGAGAAGGAATAATTTTTGAGGCCCTAAACACTATTTATAGACACAGGGACCCCTGTGTGGGATACACGCATGTAACTCCTACGCAGACGACCTTCGAGATCCACCGGTGCGGCTTACCTACGCGGCTCACCCTCTCACTTCTACCTTATGCGACATTCAACTTATCATGTTCATTGAGCCTTAATCATAAAGGTGCACGAACACATAGAGGCCAATGAATGAAGTATCCATCAACATTATTTTCCTTTACCTTAGGATCAGACCCTCTTCTTCCGCAGATCCAATCCTAAGGGAAGACTTTTGTTGACACTCTGTTTTGTTGTGCGAGAATGAGGATTTTCAAAGGGAAATCCTAAAGAAAAAAAAGAGAAATAAGTAAGATAAAGGGTCGCACATTTCACCAAGGAGGTCTGCGCAAGGCTCAAACAGAGTCGCCGCACAGGTCTGGTATGCGCGCCAGCGGTACCGCACATGCCCTGGACAGGCACACTCAGGAGAACCGCTCAGGTCATACCTATGCGCTAACCTGTGTGACCAGTCTACACGACCAACATGCCCGAGCCTCCTCCTTTTCACAGGGTCCTGAGAATGCCTATAAATAGGATCATTGGGCTCCTCATTTGACACAATTAGAAAACCCAAAGAAGCCTCAAAGCTCTGCTCGCCTTAGTCCTTCTCCCAGGCCCTCAAAACCTTTTAGGTAGAGTTTTATGCCTCGAAGGAAGAGGGAATTAATAGGGGTAGTATGATTAAAGTTCCCTTAGTGTTTTAGACACAAGAGCACCTATTCAATCCAACTCCCCTAATCCAAACACACTAGGGAGAAGTCCCCTTCTCAAGCCCATGACTTAAGCGTAAGTCATCCAAAGACACCTTAGGAGACCCTCGGGGCCTAGAGTAAGGTATCACCCAAGTGTTTTCACCCAGGTTTTCCATCACTCAGAGATCTCATCAGCTTTCCTAGGTTTGCCTTGCGTGATTCATCTTCACCTCGCTCAACCTTCACCTGCGCGATCCATCTTCAGCTCGCCCAGCCTTCACCTGTGCGAGTCATCTTCAGATTTCCCAGCCTTCACCTATGTGATCCATATTCAGCTCACCCAAAATCCACCTGCACGAGCCTCTTTTGATCCCTCTCTTCATGCCACCAATGGCAGGAAACCACCTTCCTTAGGACTCTCGTTTGAGGGAGACCAAGTCAAAACCTCCATTGAAGCCTCCATATTTACATGACCTTATAAAAAGACACACCATCATGTCTCCCATTCGGTTATGCATTCCTTCAGTAAGAGGTGTCTTGAACCTGTCACCTGATGGGTAGGGTCCTCGGGGTGTGTACAATTATGCAGCCCTTTGGTAAAGAGGACCCCAACCTTGGGGAAGTGATAGGGACCTCCCGGTTTTAGACATAAGGGCCAGGTCCATATCCTTCCCTCATCGTCTCTAAGGTCAGGGGACTCCCAGTTTCATACACAAGGGTTAGGGCCATGTCCTTCCATCATCATCTCTGAGACCAGGGACCTCCCATTTCAGACGGAGGTGGGGGGATGCTTTCTTTTCCCTTTGATGAGGGTTAATACCTTATCCTCCTCTCTTCTCTGGAACTGAGTATAGGGAATCCCTCTTGGAGTAAGCACCTAACTATTCTTATGGGTCGTAGCAAGATGGATAGCTAGATGTGTCTATCCTGGTTACAAAAACAAGAGAGGAGACGGGCACCTCAATGCCCTTTCTCTCTCTCATTGCCCTGACCTCATACACCATAAGATGAAGGAGATTGTGTGGTTTACCATATCTACAATTTCCTCTTATTTCTCACACTGAGCATGACTCACGTGATCCACATGATCAGATGCATGTCGCGGCAGAGAATCCTTTTCCAGATCTTCCTCTAGCCTTTCTTCAGAGGACCTCCATAGGCGTGGGTCCTCAAATCCATGTATCCAACCTTTAGAGGGCCTCATATTTGGTATAATCCCCAATCACACTCAACCAAATGGGAATCCTCCTAGTTGTAATCCCTAACCACACTCAACCAAATGGGAATCCTCCTAGGTGTAATTCCCAACCAAACCTATAAATCACCATGAGTCGAGATACTCATCATGTTACAGATAAATGGGTATCATGTGTTGGGCGGAGAAAGAAAGGAGTGATGGCAAGAGGGAGGGGTTAATTGCCTTTTAAAAACTAATTAACAATTTAAAATCAAAGTTAAAAGTGCAGCGGAAATAAAGAGGCAAGACACAAGAATTGATAACGGAGTTCGGCCTAAAACCCGGCCTACGTCTCCGCTCCCAACTCAACCGTTGAGAGATTTACTACCGCTTGATTTTTAATGGTTTTAGCAAGAAACCCACTAGACTTTTCAGGTAGTCTAGAACCTATTACAGCTTGCTTTTAAATGGTTATGCAAGAACCCACTTGCTTTCAATGGTTGAGCAAGAACCCACTAGCCTTCTTACAGGTGAAGGCTAGCTCACCTATGATTCAAGCCTTTTAAAAGTAAAGGCTTGACTAACCTCTTCACACCTTAAAGGTGATGTGAAAACCCAAAAGAAAGGATGAGAGAAAGTGATGGGGGTTTGTAGGCACAAACCCAATTTGATGCTCAAAATAAATAAAACAAGAAAAACCGTAATTGAGGAGAAGGCTTGGGCGCCAATGGATGATTGGAGTTGAAGACGTGCACTCCCAAGCTTCTATGGTGGAGCTCCTTGGATGTGGAATTGGATTGGAGCAGTTGGGGTTCCTTGGAGGAAGTCCGCCGGAGGTTCGTCAAATGATGTAAAATGTGTCCGTTGGCTTCACAATAGTTCCGGCTATGTTCCTTAGGCTTCTGGGGGTTCCTAGTCCTTTATTTATAGAGGGGGAACCCTCATATGGCCGTTGGAGGCCTTTGGAGCCGTTGGAGAGGCTTTCGGAGCCGTTGGAGGCCAAGTGGACAGGCTGGTCAAAAGCCCAACGGCTAGTTTGACTGGCTCCACCGGCTGACCGGTGCAGGGCCACCGGTTGGCCGGTGTGTGCAAAATGGAAGAGGGCTCGGGCTCAGGCTCCACCGGCTGGCCGGTGCTGAGGCCACCAGTTGGCCGGTGCTGAGGCAGTAGCAACCACTGTGCTGGCTGGGTTCCACCGGCTGGCCGGTGCTGAGGCCACCGGTTGGCCGGTGAGGAGGCAGTAGAAACCTCTTCTGTCTGGGTGCCACCGGCTGGCCGCTGGTGTGACACCGGTTGGCTGGTGGTCTGGACAGAAGGATGCCTTCTGTCCAGGCTCCATCGGCTGGCCGGTGGTGAATCCACCGGTTGGCCGGTGGACTGAAATTCAGTCCACTTTTGCTTTCAGCCTTCTTGCCCCAAATCCTTGTCAATCTGAAATTATGCCTAACAACCAAAAACACTTAAAACAATATTAGATAAATAAGAGAGTGATTGTGATCATGAAAATTAAACCTCGAGGGGTACGAGAGGTACAACAATCTCCCCCTATTTTGATGATCACAATCACCAAAACAAACAATGTAAAAATGAAATGAAAGGCATGCTTTAAAAGATTAATTGAAAACAAGCAATTCATTAGAGAAAGATTTCTCCCCCAATCAACCAAGAATTTATCCCCCTTTTTGATTATCAAAATAGCACGGGGCATAAAACTTGATTGAGGGAAAAAGGGATTTTAAACCATTTGAAATTTTTGAAATTTGAATTGAAAGTTTTGAATGAAAAATTGAATAACAGTTTGAATTGAAAGTTTTTGAATGAAAAATTGAATAACAGTTTAAATTGAAAGTTTTGAGTGAAAAATTGAATAACAATTTAGAATTAAAAAATTTGATACCAAGTGTTGAAATTGAAAGTTTGAATCGAAAATTTTGAAATTGAAATCAAAAGGGCTAAACGATCCTAACTCCCCCTAAATAAAAAAAACAAATCACCGGGGAGAGGTTTTTGAAACCGAGACAAATTTTGGCCCGGTGAGACTTGCTAAGAGGGATTTTTCAATCCACACTTGTCTTGTGGCGGGTCTTCTACTATAAAATTCATCGTTAAAGAAAAAAGTTTTGGGCCTTCCATACCGGGCATTTTTGCAATCACATTCATAAATCATGTGCCCGGGTTTTTTACAATAATTGCAAGATTTATATTGGGAGCTCCCCCTTACAAAAATAGTAGGTGCATGGGAAGAGGAAGCTTGCTTGGAATAGCCAAGCCCTTCGGTGGTTCTAGATATGCGTTGGGAACCGAGGAGTTTGGTTAAATTTTGTTCCCCTTGGGTGAACTTAGCTAGGGATTCCCTTAAATCTTTGATGGTTGATTCCATGGAATCAACATCGAGAAGATTTTGGATTTTGAGGGACAACTCTTCCTTCTCTTTGAGAAGTTGTTCCTTTTCGGAAGATAGTTTTTTGAAATTCTTTTTTAAAGCAACAAATTTGGAAGAAAGTTCGTGAAAACCTTCCTCCAATTGATCTCTAGCATGTTGGAGATCCTCATAAGACATGTGATTGAAAGAATTTGAATTTGAAGAACTAGAGGATGAGGAGTCGGAAGATGTTACCTCATGAAATGCCATTAGGCATTTGTTACCGTTGTCGCTCGAGGAGGAGGATGTGGAGCTATCACTCCATGTGGCATTGAAAGCCTTCTTCTTTTCCTTTTGTTTTCCCTTTTTCTTGTTGAGTGGACAATCGGGCTTGTAATGGCCTTTCTCGCCGCACCCGTAACATGTTACCTTGGGCTCGGATTTTTCGTCATGTTTTTCCTTTCGAGCCTTGCGGGATTTCTTCTTCTTGTGCTTCTTCATGAATTTGTGCATCTTGCGGGCAAGGTTCTCCATTTCGGAATCGCCGCTTGAAGAGGAAGAAGATGAGGAGGAGGAGCTTTCTTCTTGTTGAACTTTGAAGGCGATGTTGTTTGGAACTTTGATCGGTTTGCCTTCCTTTTCAGCTTGCCTCCTCATGGTGATCTCATAGGTCATGAGAGATCCGATGAGCTCTTCGACCGGCATGTTTTTGATTTCCTTCGCTTCTTGGATTGTCGTTACCTTTGGAGCCCATGAGCTTGGTAGGATCCATAGGATCTTCTTGACCATTGTTTCTGCAGACACATCATCACCAAGGGACTTTCTACCATTGCAAACGTCAGTAAAGCGTGTAAACATTTCAGTAATATTTTCAGATGGATTCATGGTAAAAGACTCAAAATCTTGACGGTACATGTCCAATCGAGTATCCTTCAATTTGTTGGTCCCCTCATGGGTAACCTCCAAAAGTTTCCAGATTTCATGTGATGAGGTGCATGTGGAAACTCGATTGAACTCATTACGATCAAGGCCGCAATGTAGAGCGTTCATGGCTTTGCCATCAAGCTCAAAATTTTTAATATCGGCTTGGGTCCATTTGGATTCATCGGGGGAAGAGAGAGTGTAACCTTGCATGACAATTTTATAAATGGGATAACCTATACTTCTAAGAAAAGTGGTCATGCGGGTTTTCCAATAGTTATAGTCGGTTCTATCAAAAAATGGAGCACGACCCAAAGAAAAGCCTTCGGGGGCGAAAGAGGTTGAGGCCATCACAATGGATCTTAAATTTGAAACCGGTGAAGGTATTACTCAAATTTTCCCTTTGATACCAATTGTTGGGCGGAGAAAGAAAGGAGTGATGGCAAGAGGGGGGGTGAATTGCCTTTTAAAAACTAATTAACAATTTAAAATCAAAGTTAAAAGTGCAGCGGAAATAAAGAGGCAAGACACAAGAATTGATAACGGAGTTCGGCCTAAAACCCGGCCTACGTCTCCGCTCCCAACTCAACCGTTGAGAGATTTACTACCGCTTGCTTTTTAATGGTTTTAGCAAGAAACCCACTAGACTTTTCAGGTAGTCTAGAACCTATTACAGCTTGCTTTTAAATGGTTATGCAAGAACCCACTTGCTTTCAATGGTTGAGCAAGAACCCACTAGCCTTCTTACAGGTGAAGGCTAGCTCACCTATGATTCAAGCAGCGTGTAAACATTTCAGTAATATTTTCAGATGGATGCATGGTAAAAGACTCAAAATCTTGACGGTACATGTCCAATCGAGTATCCTTCACTTTGTTGGTCCCCTCATGGGTAACCTCCAAAAGTTTCCAGATTTCATGTGATGAGGTGCATGTGGAAACTCGATTGAACTCATTACGATCAAGGCCGCAATGTAGAGCGTTCATGGCTTTGCCATCAAGCTCGAAATTTTTAATATCGGCTTGGGTCCATTTGGATTCATCGGGGGAAGATAGAGTGTAACCTTGCATGACAATTTTATAAATGGGATAACCTATACTTCTAAGAAAAGTGGTCATGCGGGTTTTCCAATAGTTATAGTCGGTTCCAACAAAAAATGGAGCACGACCCAAAGAAAAGCCTTCGGGGGCGAAAGAGGTTGCGGCCATCACAATGGATATTAAATTTGAAACCGGTGAAGGTATTACTCAAATTTTCCCTTTGATACCAATTGTTGGGCGGAGAAAGAAAGGAGTGATGGCAAGAGGGGGGGGGTGAATTGCCTTTTAAAAACTAATTAACAATTTAAAATCAAAGTTAAAAGTGCAGCGGAAATAAAGAGGCAAGACACAAGAATTGATAACAGAGTTCGGCCTAAAACCCGGCCTACGTCTCCGCTCCCAACTCAACCGTTGAGAGATTTACTACCGCTTGCTTTTTAATGGTTTTAGCAAGAAACCCACTAGACTTTTCAGGTAGTCTAGAACCTATTACAGCTTGCTTTTAAATGGTTATGCAAGAACCCACTTGCTTTCAATGGTTGAGCAAGAACCCACTAGCCTTCTTATAGGTGAAGGCTAGCTCACCTATGATTCAAGCAGCGTGTAAACATTTCAGTAATATTTTCAGATGGATGCATGGTAAAAGACTCAAAATCTTGACGGTACATGTCCAATCGAGTATCCTTCACTTTGTTGGTCCCCTCATGGGTAACCTCCAAAAGTTTCCAGATTTCATGTGATGAGGTGCATGTGGAAACTCGATTGAACTCATTACGATCAAGGCCGCAATGTAGAGCGTTCATGGATTTGCCATCAAGCTCGAAATTTTTAATATCGGCTTGGGTCCATTTGGATTCATCGGGGGAAGAGAGAGTGTAACCTTGCATGACAATTTTATAAATGGGATAACCTATACTTCTAAGAAAAGTGGTCATGCGGGTTTTCCAATAGTTATAGTCGGTTCCATCAAAAAATGGAGCACGACCCAAAGAAAATCCTTCGGGGGCGAAAGAGGTTGAGGCCATCACAATGGATCTTAAATTTGAAACCGGTGAAGGTATTACTCAAATTTTCCCTCTGATACCAATTGTTAGGCGGAGAAAGAAAGGAGTGATGGTAAGAGGGGGGGTGAATTGCCTTTTAAAAACTAATTAACAATTTAAAATCAAAGTTAAAAGTGCAGCGGAAATAAAGAGGCAAGACACAAGAATTGATAACGGAGTTCGGCCTAAAACCCGGCCTACGTCTCCGCTCCCAACTCAACCGTTGAGAGATTTACTACCGCTTGCTTTTTAATGGTTTTAGCAAGAAACCCACTAGACTTTTCAGGTAGTCTAGAACCTATTACAGCTTGCTTTTAAATGGTTATGCAAGAACCCACTTGCTTTCAATGGTTGAGCAAGAACCCACTAGCCTTCTTACAGGTGAAGGCTAGCTCACCTATGATTCAAGCCTTTTAAAAGGAAAGGCTTGACTAACCTCTTCACACCTTAAAGGTGATGTGAAAACCCAAAAGAAAGGATGAGAGAAAGTGATGGGGGTTTGTAGGCACAAACCCAATTTGATGCTCAAAATAAATAAAACAAGAAAAACCATAATTGAGGAGAAGCCTTGGGCGCCAATGGATGATTGGAGTTGAAGACGTGCACTCCCAAGCTTCTATGGTGGAGCTCCTTGGATGTGGAATTGGATTGGAGCAGTTGGGGTTCCTTGGAGGAAGTCCGCCGGAGGTTCGTCAAATGATGTAAAATGTGTCCGTTGGCTTCACAATAGTTCCGGCTATGTTCCTTAGGCTTCCGGGGGTTCCTAGTCCTTTATTTATAGAGGGAGAACCCTCATATGGCCGTTGGAGGCCTTTGGAGCCGTTGGAGAGGCTTTCGGAGCCGTTGGAGGCCAAGTGGACAGGCTGGTCAAAAGCCCAACGGCTAGTTTGACTGGCTCCACCGGCTAACCGGTGCAGGGCCACCGGTTGGCCGGTGTGTGCAAAATGGAAGAGGGCTCAGGCTCAGGCTCCACCGGCTGGGCAGTGCTGAGGCCACCGGTTGGCCGGTGCTGAGGCAGTAGCAACCACTGTGCTGGCTGGGTTCCACCGGCTGGCCGGTGCTGAGGCCACCGGTTGGCCGGTGAGGAGGCAGTAGCAACCTCTTCTGTCTGGGTGCCACCGGCTGGCCGCTGGTGTGACACCGGTTGGCCGGTGGTCTGGACAGAAGGATGCCTTCTGTCCAGGCTCCATCGGCTGGCCGGTGGTGAATCCACCGGTTGGCCGGTGGACTGAAATTCAGTCCACTTTTGCTTTCAGCCTTCTTGCCCCAAATCCTTGTCAATCTGAAATTATGCCTAACAACCAAAAACACTTAAAACAATATTAGATAAATAAGAGAGTGATTGTGATCATGAAAATTAAACCTCGAGGGGTACGAGAGGTACAACATCATGTTCAGTATAAGCCCCAACTATGTTATCACCATCTCAAAGGGAAAAATACCCTATGAGATAAACCTTCAGAGGGACTCCATAGGTGTGGGTCCTCACAACTAAACTATGTGAACTTTGATTCTCGTCCAAATGTGATACGTAGGAAGTCACCTTGAGGTCCAAACCCAGCACCTCAAATCAACCCTAATTCTCTTTCGGTCGCATTCCTAGTAGGGTCATATCCAACCTGAGAACCCAGATACCTTCCAAGCTCTCTAGGCTAGTTCAATATGAGTTGAAGTTCCAAAGGATACAATAACAACTGAGAAGAGGGGATTGAATCAGTTCATTTTTTATAAGTTTCAAAACATTTAGAAACTTAACCCCTACAACCTGTTAAGATTTATTTCCTAATCAACTTTTAGTAAATACCCATGCATGAAAAAGTAGTAAAGCAAGTAAATCACATAATATTTCCAAGGTTCGACCTCAATATGAGGACCTAAATCCTTGCCATAGCCACTCTCGTGGGTCTATGGAAATCCACTATTAAGAAGATTTGAATACAACTTATGCCAACTCCCGTTAGGCACCTTCTATCTCCCGATAGGAATGATTATACTGACTCCTGACAGTTTATAATATTTTCTTATAAAACAATTGATCTGAGAAAAAGAATAAATAATTTGTTGAATCTGCTCCATAATTGCTCAGTCTGAATCATCGGTCTGATTTGGATGGATCTGATTTTCTCAATACAATGATGCTGGATTCTGGATCCGGTTTTCTCAATCCGATGATGTTGGATCCAAATTTCTCAATACAATGATGCTAGATTCTGGATCCGATTTTCTCAATAAAATGATGTTGGATTCTGGATCCGATTTTCTAAGTATAATGATTCAAGATCCGATTCTCTAAATACGATAATGTTGGATCCTGGATCCAATTTTCTGTGTACGATAATGCTGGATCCTGGATCCAATTTTATGAGTATGATAATGCTGGATTCTGGATCCAATTTTCCCAATAGGATGATTCAATATAATGAATTCATTCTCAATCTGCAAAACTCAAACTTCTACTAGAATACTCAATACAATTCTTCTTCAATCAGATAAGAACTTTCACTTCGAATTCTTCAGTGCTCTGCCTTTTGCGCGTGTGTGAAAGTTGCGAATGAACAAATGATCTGAGGAAGTATTTATAGGTAACTTAGAAAACAAAGGCAGGAAACTCGAAAACATTCCCTGCTTCCTCAAATCTCAAAATATTTGAAAATATCTCGCATTTAAAACTTCAATTTTGACTTCTTCAAACCTCCTTAGATTTCTCTGAGATTTACGCAAAATTGAAATTTAAGTTTGACTTCTTCAACTCTATATTTTTCTCATCTCATTACGATCTTTTTCTTTCTCAGCTCATTAAAATCTGTTTCTTTCTTAGTGTGATTTTCCCAGTATGAAAATCCCAGTACGAAAACCCCGATACGAAAATCTAAGTATGAAAATTTGAGTGAAAACCTGAGTCTGAAAATCTCAGTACAATTTTCCCAATACGAAAATTTCTATAAGAAAATCTTAGTATGAAAATCTGAGTACGAAAATCTCAGTATGATTTTCCCGGTACGAAAATACCAGTATGAAAATCTCAGTACAAAATCTAAGTATGAAAATCTCAGTAGGATTTTCCCAATACGATTTTTTCTTCCTCTGGCTCAGCAACATATTTTTCTTTCTCATATCATTATGATGTAATTCCCATTACAATGGAAATCTCATTTTTCAACTCTGAAATTATTCAAACCTCCACCATTTCTTCATAATATTTTATCATGAGAGTTTTCATGATTTGTGAGAACTTCTTGATTAGAAAAGCATCATTTAATTTTGTTTTAAAAAGTATGAAAATATTATAACTCTTGACTTCACTTTATTCTTTCAAAACTCTTCCGCAACTTCAATATTTCTCTGATTATTTTGAATTTGATTATTTTTATTTTCATGTCAATGGATCTGAATACGATAAAGTATATAATCAACAACTTCATCTTCCTAACTTCTTCCGTGTCCGGTGCAGCTCAATACGAAAACCCAGATCTGAAAACTTATGTTTGGAAAATAACCTCATTACAATGAACTGGGCCTGATTCCTGGAAAATAAAACATTCTTCAACAAAAATTTTAGTTGTCAACTAATAAAAAAACTTTTTTTAAAACAATTTAACCACAAAGGTTCTTCAATCTACCCCTTTGTATTTTTTGACAACTCTTGTTAACAAATTTCCAACTCTCAAAAATTTTCACAACTCAACTTTTGTAAAAAAACTCAAGTTTTTTACTTTTATCAAAACATAAACTTTCTCAAAAGAGAGTGTCTTGACACCACACTACTGGATGAAGTAATTTTTTTGAAGGAATTTCATCCCTCAGTGGAAAGAAAATTTTGTGTCTATGTAAAGATAAACTCTACTCACTTTTCTTTTCACGCTTTCTTTTTCTCCCCCCATTATATGATAACAACATCATTAGATTCACAAAAGAAAGATAAGTCAAAACTTCTTAAAAAGTAAAAAGTTGTTACTTTATCTACCCCTTTGTCAACATAATCCAAATCATGGTGGGGGTTCTTCCTTTTGAGATTTAGGAAGACATGGGAGGAGGCTGAACATGAAGTCGCAACCTCAATTCCACAAACCTTTCTTTTAACATTACTTTTGTAAAGATGCCAAAAATTTGATACTTTGTTAAAATATATTCTAGAAAAACATCTTTAGCAGCAACTTTCTCTTTTATAAAGTGAAACTTTATATCAATGTGTTTTGATCTTGAATGTTGGACAAGATTCTTAGAAAGATCAATTGAACTCTGATTATCACAAAGTATATTCAATGCTTTAGAAACTTTTACTTTCAAATCTTATAGTTGAACCTTCATCCGCAACATTTGAGTACAAATTTGAGTGGTTGCAACATATTTAGATTCATTTGTACTCAAAGTTACTGAATTTTGTTTCTTACTATGCCAACTCACACAACATTCACTCGAGAAAAATGTTCATCCTCAGGTTGATTTTCTATCATTTCAATCTTCATCCCAATCAACATTAGTATAAACATGAAACTTCATCTCACTATTTCTTTTGTATAACAACTCATATGAGGTTGTTCCATTAACATATCTCAAAATTATTTTTTCTTCCAATATATGTGATTCTTTCAGATTACTTTGATACCTGGCACACAAAGTCACGACATATAAAATATCAGGGCTTGAGGATGTAAAGTAAAGAAGACTTCCTATCAGCTTCTGAAATTCTTTCTGATTCACACTTGTTTTGGATTCATCTTTGCTCAATTTTGTGCTCACTGAAATGGTAGTTGAAACTCCTTTGGATTCTATCATCCCAAACTTCTTCAATAATTACCCAACATACTTTTGGGATAAGAAAATGTATTTTTATTTTTATTGAACTTGTAATCCAAGGAAGAAAGTTAATTCTCCCAACATTGAAATTTCAAAATTCTTCTTCATTTCCTCAGCAAATGTTTTACAAACATCTTCTCTATCCCCAACAAAAATTATATCATCCACATAAACAATTACAATTAGAGTTTCGAAGTCAACATATAAGTTGTTATCAACTTTTCCTTGATAAAAGTTCAACATTATCAAACAATTTTCAAGTTTAGAATACTAAGCACGTGAATCTTGTTTCAGCCCATACAAATCCTTCTTCAATTTACAAACTTTTTTTCATCCTCATCAAGTAGAAACCCACAAGATTGTTCAATGTAATCTTCTTCCTCAATCTTACCATTTAAGAAAGTTGACTTTTCATCCTTCTGATAAACTTTGTAATTCCGATGTGAGGCCACTGAAAGAAACATTTTAATAGTTTCTAATCTTGCAACTAGGGTAAAAGTTTCTTCAAAATCCAAACCTTCCACCTGTGCATATCCTTTACAAATAAGTATGGATTTATTTCTTGAAACTTCTCCATGTTTATTTAACTTGTTTCTATAAACCCACTTGGTTCTAATGAAATTTTTATTTTTTGGCCATGAAACAAGTTCTCATGTTTCATTATTTTCAATCTGATCCAATTCTTCATTCATAGCATCCACCCATTCTTTGTGTTGAGTAGCTTTTGAAACTGATTTCGCTTCAACTTTTGAGTTAAGTGAAGTCTAATTATCTAATCTCAACTTTCTTCTTGTCTGAACCAGATCCTTATGATTCCCAATAATGTTTTCAGATTAAACATGTTTTTTTAAGTTAAGAAATTTCAAAGTTTCTTTCCCAGCTGAAATTTCCTCATCACACGATTCTTCTGAGTCTTGATAAGGATGTTTTGAATTACTTTCACCATTGTTGAAATTCTCCAGTTTATCCACCTCAGCATTCTCAACAACTTTTATTAAGGAACTTTGATTTTCAATTACCTTCACATCATATGAGTACACTAACTTTTGTAAACATTTTTTCCAATATTTGTAACTTCTTCCATTTGGTGAATAACCCATAAAAGTTCCTTTCGCAACTTTCTCATCAAACTTTCCCAAATTCGGATTTTTGATTTTGAGCAAACATGGACCTCTAAAAACTTTAAATTATTTCAATGATGTTTTTTTGTTATAGCACATTTCATAAGGAGTCATGTTAGTTTTTGGTCTCAATAAGCATCTATTTTGAACATGTACAACAGTACTAACAGCTTCTTTCCAATAGAATTTTGAAAGATTGTATTCATCTAGCATACTTCTCATTTACACTAAGCTTCTATTCTTTCTTTCTGCTACTCCATTTTATTGTGGAGTATAAGGAGAACTATACTGATGTTTTATACCATGATTTCTCAGATAATTTTCAAAAGTATTTCTTGTGAATTCAGTACCATTATTTGTTCTCAACTTCTTTATGGAAACCCTCATTTCTTTCTCAACATCCTTTTCTGGAAAATTTGAACATTTCAATAGCATCTGACTTGTGCTTTATAAACATGATGTTTTTCATCTAAGTGAAATCGTCAATAAAATTGATAAAGTATAAATCTCCTTTTGTTGATTGATGTCGCATCGGCACACATAAATCGGAATGAATAAGCTCAAGTGGTCTGGTATTTTGAATCTCAATTCTCTTATGAATTTTGTTAGTCATCTTTCCTTTCTGGTAAGTAATACAAGCATCTTCATCTCTTCTTTTCAATTCTAGAAAATTTCAAACAACATCAACTTTAGAAAGTTTATTCATGTTTTTCTTCCCAAGGTGGCCAAGTCTCTGATGCCACAATTTGTTTTCATCTTCAACACTCAAGTAATAGGAGTTATTGAATTCTCCTATTTGAAAAATATTCTCATTGGTTCTTTCTCCTTTTGTAATGACTTTTCCATCTTTCACACTTTTAATGATATAAAAATATTTTATAAAAACAACTTATTTTCCATTATCACAAAGTTGACTTACACTAAGTAAGTTATGTTTTAGCCCATCAACAAATAAAACTTCCTTAGATTACAACTTTTCAGCTTCAATCTCAGTCATTCCAATTCCTCTGATTTTTAAGGAACTGTCATTTCCAAAGGTAACTACTCCTTCATCATGGCTTTCAACATGTTTCAAGACTTTTATATCACCTTTAATATGTGAAGATCAACCACTATCAAGTATCCATGGTTTGTTCCTTTTACTTGCTTTTAAATTTATTTCAACAACAAAAACTTTTTCCTCAACTTTCTTCTTTTCAGCTTTCATTTCTTTTCTATCATAAGAAACTTATTCTAGGAGTATCATGCATCTTTCAGCATTATGAAAGGATTGATCACATATTCCAAAAAACTTCTTCAAAACATTCAAATTTATTTCTTGTTGGAAAGTTTCTAACATCTTGAGAATTCACTTTTTCAACTTTTTGTATGTTAGGAAAATTTCTCATTCTACTTTCACTATTTCTTCCACTTTTCTCAAACCTTATTTCAGGTAAGGATAAGTTGTGCTAATAATTATAATCCATGTGATTATATATTCCACAACACTAGAAATAACCATCAAATCTTGATCTTCTATTGAAATAAGATCTTTCTCTATTGAAACTTTGTTGAGGTTGGTAATTTCTTTCAGCTCTAACATACTCAGGGTGTGGACCATATTTTCTTTTGAGTGATTTTTCTACTTTTATAAACTTGATAGGTTCCTTGCATACTTTTTTCACCCAAGTTTTCTTAATACTTTTTTTCCAGAACTTGAAATGTTAAAAAAATTAGATGAAACATTATTTTTGGTAAGAGAATATTTCAACTAATTCTCATATTGATCCTTCTCAACAACTTTAGAAGTCTCGGCTTTTACTTCCAAAGATTTGTTGAAGTTTTCATTCATCTTATTCACGGTGCTTTCAGACTCAAGAAGTTTTGATTGAAACTCATTAACATTTTCTTCCTTAATTTCCAACTTCTTACTAAGATCTTCAATCATTTTTCTCTGTTCAGCAATTCTAAGTTTGTAACTTAAAATCTCCTCGATGTATTCTTCCTCCTACTTGATAAAATATTTTCTTCCATCAGAAACTTATTGACAATATTTCTTCATAACTCTAATTTCTTTCTTGAGAGTTTTGTTTTTCTCAAGACATGCAACAAGTTCAGTTGTGAGCTGATACTCTCTATAAGATTCTTCACCATCTTCTTCACTCTCTGAGGAATCATCTCGATATTCTCTAACTTTCTTCTTGGGGAAATTCATAGCAAAGTGTTCGATTCCACCACACTCAAAACATTTGAGAGGAAGTTTACCTCCATACTTTACTCTTCCTCTTCAATAGTTCTTAGATATAAGAGACATGATTTTTTCATTCAACTCATCATCCTCTTTATCTTGAGAGTCGCAAGGATCAACATCTTCAACATCTTGAATTTTCAACTTTTTTATAGCTTCAAAATCCATTTCATCTTTCATCTTCTTTTTAAACATTGGATTTTTCCTCATTTCATAATCAATATAAAAGTTATGAAATTCATCAAGAGATAAATCATATTTATTTTCTAAAGAAGAAATTTTAGAATCAAACTTGTCTGGAAAGTTTCTCATAAGTTTCTTCACAATTTTAGAATCTTCCAAGACATCTCTGAATCCTCTAATGTTTCAAACAATTTCATTTATTATGTTGAAGTATTCATCAATTTGTTTTCATCTCTCATTCTGATGTCTTCATACTTACTACGCCATATTTGTAACTTTGATTCCTTAACTTTTGTATTCCCTTTGAAACTACTTCCCAACTTGTCCCACATACTTTTTAAAGTTTTGAGACTCATCACCTTCTAATAAACATTCTCTAATAAGGACATAAGGATTGTATTTCTAACCTTTCCACCAACTTCTATATTTTTCTTATTAACAAAAGTCATAGGATCATTTTTCTCAATAGGTGGAAAACTAATAGTAGCAGCATCAACAAATTCAAGGCCAGGAGATAGGAGATAAGGAATCATCCTATTTTTTTCATCCATAATAATTTTTTCCATCAAATATAGAAATTTCTCTATTGTTGACAGAATTGATATTATCCATGATAAGGATTCAACAAGGGAACCTTCCCTCTGATACCAATTGAAGTTCTAAAGGATCAAATAACAACTGAGAAGGGGGGGGGTTAAATCGGTTGTTCACTTTTTATAAGTTTCAAAACATTTAGAAACTTGACCTCTACAACCTATTAAGATTTATTTCCTTATCAACTTTTAGTAAATACTCATACATGAAAAAGTAGGAAAGCAAGTAAAGCATAAAAGATTTACAAGGTTCGACCTCAGTGTGAGAACCAACATCCTTACCATCGCCACTCTCGTGGGTCTATGGAAATCCACTATTAAGAAGTGAATACAACTTATTTTAACTCATGTTAGAAACCTTATATCTCCCTATAGGGATGATTATACTGACTCCCATCAGTTTACAATGTTTTCTTATAAAACAATTTAGCCAAACAAAAGAATAAAGATTTTGTTGAATCTGCTCCACAATTGCTCAGTCTGAATCCTCATTCCGATTTGGTTGGATCCAAGTTTCTCAATCCAATGATATTGGATCTAATTTTATCAATACAATGATGTTGGATTCTAGATCTGATTTTATCAATCTGATGATACTAGATCTGATTTTCTCAATACAATGATTCTGGATTCTGGATCTGATTTCTGAGTATGATGATTCTGGATCTGATTCTTTGAATACAATAATGTTGGATCCTGGATCCAATTTTCTGAGTACAATAATGTTGGATCCTAGATCTGATTTTATGAGTATGATAATGCTAGATTCTGGATCCAATTTTCCCAATACTATGATTTAATACAATGAATTCATTCTCAATCTGCAAAACTCAAACTTCTTCTAGAATGCTCAATACAATTATTCTTCAATCAGATGAGAGATTTCACTTAGAAATCTCTAGCAATCCACCTTTTACGCATGTGTAAAATTTGTGAATGAACAAATGGTCTGAGAAAGTATTTATAGGTGGCTTAGAAAACAAAGGCGGGAAACTTGAAAACATTCCCCACTTCCTCAAATCTCAAAATCTCTAAAAATCTCTTGCATTTAAAACTTCAATTTTGACTTTTCAAAACACCTTAAATTTCTCTGATATTTACACAAGATTGAAATTCAAGTTTTACTTCTTCAACTCTATATATTTCTCAGCTCATTACGATCTGTTTCTTTCTCAACTTATTACAATCTGTTTCTTTATCAGTACGATTTTCCCAATATGAAAATCCCAGTACAAAAATCACAGTATGGAAATCTGAGTATGAAAATCTCTGTATGATTTTCCAAGTACGAAAATCCCAGTACGAAAATCTCATTATGAAAATATCAGTATGATTTTCCCAATACGAAAATCCCAGTACAAAAATCTCAATACAAAAATCTGAGTACAAAAATCTCAATACGATTTTCCCATTACTATTTGTTTCTTCCTCTGGCTCAGCAACATCTTTTTCTTTCTCAGCTCATTACGATGTAATTCCCATTATGATGGAAATCTCATTTTTCAACTCTGAAATTATTCAAACCTTTCCACCATTTCTTCAAAAGATATTATCATGAGATTTTTCATGATTTATGATAACTTCTTGATCAACAAAGCATCGTCTGATTTTGTTTTAGAAAGTATAAAAGATTTATAACCCCTGACTTCACTTTATTCATTCAAAACTCTTTAGGAACTTCAATATTTTTTTTATTCTTTTGAATTTGATTATTTTTAATGTCATGTCGATAGACCTGAATGCGATAAAGTATTTGATCAGCAACTTCATCTTCTTGGCTTCTTCTATGTCTGGTGTAGCGCAATACAAAAATCTGAGTCCGGAAACTTGTGTCTGAAAAATAACCTCATTACGATGGACTTGGTCTGATTCTTGGAAAATAAAACATTCTTCAATAAAAATATTAGTTTTTAACAAATACAAAAAAAAAATTTAAAAAAATTGAACCACAAAGGTTCTTCATAAGTCCCACACCAAACTTTGACTAGAAACCTTTCATCTGTATGTCTTTATCGCACGACGTTAAACTGGACAACTTGGTCCTCATCACATGAACTTAAAAGGTGTGATGTGTCCTGTTAAATGGAACTGAACTACGTGGATTCTGATTCCTTTCACAATGATACGTAGGAAGCTCGTCTCACGGGTCCGATCCTGACATCGAAACAACTCTTATCTTCCTGGATGATGATAAATTCCAGAACACCCCACTGCGTGGGTTAAAACTAGCATTGTAGTAATAAACAACCAAAGAATCTTTAGTATGTTCACAAAAGGGTATCATTGATGGAGAACCTCATATACATACAGATGTCTCTGTCGATGAAGAACCTCAAATACATATAGATGATTCAAAAGTCCATGCATGTTAATAATTGATTGTTAATTCAAAGGCAACTTGTGTCATACTTGAGAGTTAATGAAGGATTTGTGAATGTCTTAAATCTGTAAGAGAGTCTCAAAGTAGGCAATAATTTCCCCCAAAATGATGTGATGAGTCTGAACTCCCATCCACTTGACCAACATGATTCCCTAAGCGTCATTGGGTTCATTCCCCAATAACCATCCGCCTTTGGAAAGCAGGTTCGTGAAACATCTCGAATACGGGAACTATTGGGTGTTTTCGGCTCCACAAACAAAACTCATTGGATGTCGTTCGAAAATGGTGAACCCGATGCGAATGATAGTGCAACCATTCAAACCCCCACAATCAAACTATCGAACAACGTCATGAAACTTTTTCATCAGAAACAATTGTGAACAAAACTAGCATCATGTTCACGCATAACATGTGTGCATAAATCATAACATCATCATTGTGGACAAAGATAGCATCATGTTCACGCATAATACACGTAATCTCATGAGATAAATCACATTACCCAATGCATTGGAGGACTATATAACTTCAGTATCACCCTTCACATCATAATATTCACATAATCATTCATGTCACATAGAACGTATAACAATCATAGTCATAAAATAACTCATGTAAAAATGGGTTTAATAAGGATTTCATAAAGCATACTTTTATGAATAAACTTTGGGGTTCTCAAATAAATAAGAGAAAATATATTTGGTATAAACATCATCATTCTTGAACGAAGAAGAAACAACTCAAGAGCAGTCAAAGATGTGTTTTGGAAAGAAGTCTTTTCTAAAAATCTTTGTATTTGGCCCAAAAATCAAGATGGAAACATGTATATCCTCGAAAAGAAAAGGGAAGAATAGTGAAACAATATTTAAGGAACATTATAGGAATATTCATACCAAAGATGTCGTGAAAAAGGGATAACTCAAAGAAAAGGAGTTGGGTTTGAGAATCCCCATACCTTAAATCTTGTTTTGCTTCATCATTTTTTCAGCTCCTGAATAATAAACTTAGGTTTATTAAAACATTGAACCAAAAGTGAATTATGTTAATTTATGTCACTTTATTAATTATAACAATTGGATTATATTTATTAATTTCCATTATTGACATTGAATCATTTTGATATCATGTTTTCCTTAAAAATTTCTCGTTTTGCTTCGATTTCGCTACTTTGTTCAAGGTCATTTATACATAAGTAGAATTAATTCCAAAAGCTTAAAATACATAAATTATAAATTTATATATCATAAATAATTTATTATAACCATCCATAGGGATGATGAAAAGAAAAATAATTGGCAACGTCCCCGTTGGCGGTTAACCAACTGTTAACGGGACATTGTCAAAGGAGTGAGAATGGTAAGTATGACGATTTGATATGCTGTAAATATAATACTTCCAGTAGGTTAACATCTTTAATGTAATGTTAACATACTAATTAATTATCCTTAAAAGATTTGGGTTTGAAAGGGGGTGGAGGGAAATAGAAAGAGGATAAGAGAATGAGAGGGAGAATTGATGCGAACATACCATATTCTTGGTGTTGCTTCTTCTCTACGCCACTAAACTCCTTTGATGATTGAATTTGGATGACTCCAAAACTCCCTTAGGTATGTTAAGAGGCTTAAGAGAGATGATTTGGGAAGATCTTTGGCTTTGGAAAATAAGAGATGATTGATTTTTCAAGGGGAGAGAGAGTGGTTATTTATACTTGAGGAGGTGAATATTTTGAGAACAAAATATTAAATAAAATATTATATCAAAGGTAAAACTTGTAATAGTGAATTTTTTACAATATAAATCATATATCAATATAATAGGATGATTTTAGGACTTTAAACCCATTTATAATTCGAATTCACTTAGTTTATTAAAAAGAAAAGTGAAAAAAAATGTTATTTTAAGGGAATACTTTTGACTTTAAACTTTGGAAAATGTTTTTTATGTTTGGAAATTAAGTTTATTGTATTTCAATAAATCGTTTATGAAATTAAATATTTTTTGACTAAGTCTCAATTTCGAGAAATGATTAGGTCATTATTACATAATGAATGATGTAATTTAAGATACACTGATTATGAAAAAACTATATTTTTACTATTCACATGAAAATTGAAGTATTTCAGAAAATTACCAAAAAAACACTCTTAAACAATTTCAATGTGATGATTTCAAAAATGAAATTCATTTTATCAAAGTAATTTTCCAGCATAAGTTATTTTAAATTTTAATATAGAAATTATGATTTTTATGAAATACCTTAAAATACATTTTATTAAAAATGTGCTTATATTTTATTTTAGTTTTTTTAATCATGATGTTTATTTTATGGTATTATAATATTTATATTTACTTAAATAACTCATGATAAATATTATCTACATTGTATTTTATTATTTTTAGGTCGGGTTAATGTTTCAACGGTCAGGTTAATATTCCAACGGTCAGGTTACTATTCTCAATGGTGAAGTTACTATTCCAACAGTCATATTACCTCCTATAAATACCTATTCATTCTTTCATTCAACATTCACTACAATTTCTCTCAATGATCTATATTTCCATTTTCTAAAATGTTGATTGATTTACTATCTTTTTGTTTCTTTTCCATAGTGTTGTTCATGGGAGGGATGATTCTAACCGATCAGAGTGATCCAAATTTCCTCATTGTAGTACTTCTATTTTCTATTTTTTGTCCCCTTGTGATATTTTTCATTTTAATGGGTTTAGCCATTAACTAAAGATTTTCATTAATGAATTAAAGTGTTGTTGGTTTCTCTTTGTGTTGTATGTTTATAATATTATATAATATAAAACGTATTTATTCAGGAATCAATTATCATTTAAAAAGTCTCGGTCGTTCCAGGTTGAAACTCATTTCTCCTCCCCATATGGTGAAAAGTTCAAAATACATTGTAACGTCTCTGTTTTTATCATGTAAAACTTTGAAATATATCTAGTAATATTTTTTGGAGCTAAGCACGACATAACTTTTGTTGGCGTCAGACATTTTGGTAAAGTGTCATCGCGATCGCAAATAATAAAATAAATAAATTTATTTATTTTGTTATGTGTTGGCACACCGACCTAACCCTCTCCTATTTAAACCCTATTATAGTCAATTCACAGGATTAGCTGCATAACCCTGAGAATTGAGAGGAGGGCATGGAGAAGATCGTTGGCGGACGACAACGTATCAGAGGATTGGATCAATACTGAAGACATCATCTACGCCAACTAAGTTCGTGGATTTTGCCAACGACTACGACGTGAGATCATTCTTCGTTAGCGGTTGATATGGACTTGAGGTAGGATGTTATTTTATGTGGATTTCTTCCCTCTTGATTATCCCATGATGAACATGAATCAACTCCACCAATAGGGTGATTCGAGGGTCGATCATACTTGCAGGTTCTGGATTATTTCCCCTTAGGATTTGGGGATTTGTTTTGGTTGATTATTACCACTCTTCGTTCATCGTTCTAACAACAATGAATCGAGACCAACCCAAACACAGATGAGGTTCGTTCATCATCTTATGGTTTGCGCTTTTTCCCCTATTTCTTCACACGTTCATCAAGGGCAATTTCCTTAGACCATGATTCGACAAATAACCGATATTTGATCATTGTGTGACTGTTCTTAGGCACAACGGATCAATACCACAGGCACAGCTTGCGATTGAGGTTGTGAACAAGGATTGACGACAGCGGAGGATGAACAAAGGTAGATCAGACCAATTCAGAGGTTCGTCGTTCCCCGATTTGGCGTGCAGCGATGGAACGAGAGACGGTGGTGTTTTCCCGATCGAATCAGATGGCTAAAATCGGATCTTCGGTGACGGAAATGCTCGAACGGACAAGTTTTGCGGTCCCCGGGCGAGATTGGCGGCGGATCTGTAGGCGACAGTGGCACGGGCATACATGGAGAAGGAACCACAGGTTTCTAGAAAACCCACATTACACAACATGTAATCCGAAGTTATACATCGTGTGGGGCCTTGGATGCGGTGCTAGGGTTTCCGCAAAGAAGAAAATATCACACGCCGTGTGACCCAACCCAGTGACTCGTTGTGTACCCCCGGGTACACGGGAACGGCAGGAGTACACAGTCTAAGCCGTGTAATAGGACTCAACCAGGGTACGCGGGTTGAGTCGTGTACTCAGACACGACCACATGTACATAGGCACGACACGGGATACACGGGCACGGGCAGACGACACAGGCAAGGTGATGACCGACCTCTACATGTCGTGTGCCATTAAGGGATACGCCATGTATGTGGAGGTTTACATGTCGTATGAGATGGTGATACACGGGCAGACCGAGGGTTGGAAAAACACGTCGTGTACCCCTATTACACACCATGTACTCCCTCTGAGGGTGTTTGGAACCCTTCGTTTCCTCAGTTTAGACCAAGATCAGTTGAATGTGATTCCATGGTTCCTTCCCATGAGGGTACAATGTGGCATTGCATCCTTGGCATAGAATTATGATCCACTCAACGGGTTCAGTTTCAAATACAGTTCGGTGCATCCCCATGTGGGACAAGGGTGGGATCCTCTGTCGTTCCAAGGTGGGGTTCGTGGTATTGGTGTGACCACCATGCACAGGGCATCGATCCCCTATCTAGAAAGTTGATCAAGTAGGGTTTGTGGTGTCTCCCAGTGACCCTGGGTGTGATCCCCTACTCAGATGATGAGAACTTCAGAGATTCGGTGAGTACTTCTCGGGTGGGGCCCGATAATCATGACCTCTTGGATGAGCATCTTCAGTGGTAGCATGACTCGTGGAGTGGATTCTCTTGGATGAGCGTTACCTTGAATCCTCGAACAATATTATGTGGCTGGCAGTTTTGGTTGAGCCCACTTGTGATCGGTTGTCTGTTATGAGTATATATGGGTTTGTTTATTGTATTGTTGTTATGAGATGACTACTCTTGATGTTTTATATTTGGTTATTTCAGGGTGTCCTGCTGGGTATTATTATACTCATGCTTGTATGAGTCATGCTCGCACGTGTCGTGTCTTATACAGACAAGTGACATTTTGACGAAGTCCTAAGAGGATCGGGAGCAGGCGGAGCATAGTTATGTGCTAGACAGACCGATGTGTATATTTGTGTTTCATTTGACAGTAGTCCCCTCCTTCTGAGCAGGTTAAACTCCTTTGCAGTTTTGGTCGGGCTTGTATTTGTCCCCTTTATCGCTTTCCAATACTTAATTGTCATACTCTGATGTGGGTTATGCATGAATTATGGTATCGATTGTTTTTACTTTCTCAGCATTGTATGGGCTTGGAGTGTGTGCGTGTGTACAAGTACATTAGGCTAATGCCTCCCATATATGAGATATGTCTACTCGATGCTAGTCGTCGGCCCCTGGCCTATTGAAGGCGGGTCTGAGGTGGTCACACTCACCTTATCGTCGGTCAAGCGGTCCCCGGTGAGTCAGGTCGTGACATACATGGTTGAAGATCTCATGGCTCCTATAAATCCAAAAGATCATTTACAATGTCCTTCAAAGAGACAAAGGATTTGAGGGCAGAAGAATGAACAAGAGGCTATTTTCTTCTCATGTGGAAAGTTTGGACAATGGAAAATAAATTGCAGTTAATTGAAGAAGCAAACAGTTGCATCCACTTCAAATATATTCATCAAGTTTCTATTCACTACTTGGGTACAAAATACAATATGCTTACAACATACATGTATTTGAATACATGAAATGAACAATAATAGAGGCTATAAAGTAAACTCAAAAGGAGGTGAGAAAGAGTGATTCCTTGTCAGCCAAGGGGAGCTCGCTACTTCTCATTGCTAAAATGGATTGATTCAAGTTCGTAATGAGTGTTACCAAAACATTTAGTGAAGTAAATGAGTGCACTTGGTAAAGATTGAATAATCTTTGAGTTGGCTTGTCAGAGAATATCTTATCCAATTATATATTGATCATACAAGTGGAGTAAAGGTAATCTCAAACTCACATTTCCTTATATACATCACTATCATGATAGTAGTAAAAGGAAGATCAATGATGAGTCTTGTATATAATACAAATCTTTCATTATTTCTTTTAAGACATGTTTTGCAAATAGAAGTGTAACAACTAACCATATGCCAACTATATTGTCTAATGGATATCATTTGAATTACCATATGATAAAATTCCGTTAGGACACTACCATAAGTGTTTGTTGAAAACTGCTTGTTAAAAGTGTTTTAGCTACAAATGAATATCAAACACTTATGTACAACTGAGTTAATAATCTTATATTCATTAAGGATATTAATGTCTAGTCAAGACCGACTATATTTCCATAAAGAAATTCTATATATTTAAAGATAGTGGGAGTAGACTTAAAATCTATGGGTTAAGGCTCTGGATGCACATTATGTTGGCATAAGAATACTGAACTCCATTGAGCTCAGTGGGAGGAGTAGTTCCAGAGACACATACTGCGAAGAAACTTATAACCAAAGAGGTGGTTTATGTTCACCGTAGTGGGTGATACATGTTTTATTCTTCCAGAATAAAAGATTCATACAATGAGTAATAAATGGTAATATGCTAAGGTTGACAAGTATGTATAAATTCAAGTAATGGAATCTATGTGGTATGTATCAAGATTTGAAGACTCCGTATTTTGAATATTTCTAAGACTTGATACTATTGGTGAGTATTCAAGAGAAACTAGACATGGATGGTACAAGATGGTACCAATATAGCATGATGGATTAGTGAAAGGTTTAGTCTATGACTAAACTTATTCACCACTCATCATGAATAAAATCTTTTTTGAATTCTACTTGTCCAATAAAAATTTTATGATCATCATATTGGGATATAGATTGTCAACGACACCTCATTTAGAGGAATCCTTGTGGAAGATGTCTACATGATGCAACCAAAAGGAGACCCTATGGTATATATCTACTAGGCATAACTAAAAAGGGTCGGTGACATCAATAAATGCCAATAAGATGTTGATTACATAAATTCATTTATGAACTAATCATGCATAATGATCATAAAATATTCAATTGAAACGAATGAGTGACATGTGTCTCTAACAAGTTAGTGGGAGCACTGTAAGTTTTCAAGATAAATATGTTGATAACATATGAAAACAATTGTTATGTATTACCAATTTGTTAAGACTAAGGAATGAAATTTCTCCAAGTTTGACTTAAAGTAACAATCATGTTCTGGGGAACAAGATCTACAAAATAAATCCACAAGCTTTCTAAATATGGTCATAGTACATATATTAACATAGTATTGAAAAATCCAAGTTGAAACAATTCAAGACCGAATTGTTTTTGACATATAATCATTCTAGTAGAACAGACATGGGCATAGAAAGAGATTATGGAGATTAAAAGAATTTCACAAGCTTAAGTGCAGGGAATTCATCTCATGTGTCATGATATGTATTGACGTTTGATATTACAGATGCATAAAGCATAATAGGTGAATATCAAACAAATACAACATAATTGCATGGACTTGCAATTAGAACTACCTGACAATACTTGGAAAAGTATATATGGATGAGTTCTTGGTGTTTGGAGAAGTCGGAATACTAGTGATCAAAGGCATTGAATACTTATCTTCATTTAGTTCAATTTGATATAGTATCACTGACAAGGCAATAATAATATGCAAGGAAAACATATTACAGCTAGTGGTTGTCATATCTACAATATCTGAGTACATTATTGTTTCTGATGCAGCTTAAGAGGCAATTTAGCAACGTCCTATTCCGATTTTGGGTTATACCAAAAGAAAGAGATTTATCATTTTATGATAAGACTATGGATTTAGTCAAGATGTCAGGATTCTGACATGAGAACAAGAGGTGGATACTCAATTATATCACCACTTGAGGGATTTTCTCAAGCTAGTAATGTTGCGGTAAACAAATTCAACACAAAGACATGTGGCTTTTTCAACCCTGGCCATGGAAACATGATAGGCCTAGCAGTTGTAGTAATACTTAGCATAAACATGTTTTTACACATGAGAACTAATCAATCGTTAGCAGTTGGCTTTAGTGAAAGTGAGAGTTTGTTGGAGTCTGTGCCCAAGAACTAACTAATTTTGTACTTAAGATTACATGTATATTCAAATATGTGAATATTAATTTAAATATATTATCACATATTGATCGTTCTTCTGCATAAAGTTGATGTGATGATGTCCTAAAGTATCAGTTGCATTGAAAATGGCATAACAGTTCTCTACTATGATAAGAACCTTGAAATGCTATGATGATATTCTTAAAACTAGTTCTACGGTTGAATAATGTATTATGATAGGTCACATAGTAAATAGACTGTCGGGTGTGAGTACTCGTAAATGGATGATACTTCTTCTCATAAGATTCGCACTTTGTAATCTCCAAAACGAGAGATTATGATAACACTCACCATTAGGAATTCAACATATTTTGGTGTCATCAGATAAACCTACTACAAGCATGTATCATTAGAACATGTCATGACTCGCGCACTTAGATTTACTGACAAGAATCGTCACGCCATATGTTGATGGGAAGTAGGGTACGTTGGATGCGTCACGAATGACATGTTATTAATGAATAAGAGGAAAGATTTGTCTTTTACATCTTTATGAAAGTTGATATCTCAACCCTTTGATTGAAATATAATCGTCACATAAATTCTATGATCATGATGCAACAATGTTTATTTCAGATAATGAAAGAAAGACGTATCAAGTGTGATTTGATGACACATATGTGCAACTCACTTGATGAGATATTAAGACAAAAGGATTATATTAAACGAGCATTCGTATGTGATTGTCAGCATTGCGACATTAAGTTATTTCTTTTGAATGTCTAGACTCATTGCTAAATAGTAATCTTGGACTTTATGTGTATCCGTCTAATGTCAACGAGAAAGAATCCTAAATGATCACGCACTAAATATTTCTATTGATCTCGATTAAATTTTATTTGAATTTAATAGATGAAATAAATATTATTATCAAAACTGAGAAATATTATTAAGTTTTAATTAATTATTCACTAGATTGTAAATCAAAAATATTTATTTATTTTATTGAATATTTAATAAATATTTATCTATTGGTTTATGGATAAAAAAATTATTTACTAATAAAATATTTATTAAAGTATTCAATAAATGTTAGAATTCACACGGATCAAAACCACACCTGGGGATAAATATTAATTTATAAGACGATGAAATAATATTTGATTTTGCACAAATTAACACACCTTAAAATAATAATAATATTATTATTATGTGGCATAAGGTTTAATAAAGATTATAGTATTATTTAAGAATTGATAGGCAATTAAATAATATTTTTACCGAATCTCTATAAAGAAGAGTTTGATCAACGATTCTATGGTGAAGAGACTGCAAGGTGTGGGGGATCCGCGTGCTGGTGCAACGCCTTTAGGGCTATGTCCTCTATACGAGGAGTGGGTTCGAAGTGGGCTCGGTTTTCGTTCTGTGGGGCTCTGTTTTTGGCTGGTGGATGGTTCTGCTGGTTAAAGTGACGGGGTTTTCGGATATCAAAAAAAAAAGATTATAATGCATTACCTAAAGTGATATTTACATGTTTAATTTACGGCTACAGGGAAAAAGCAGGAGGCCGCAAGATCCTACACGGAAAACAGACGCTAAATGGTCTCAAATCGTTTAAACCAAATAATGCTGAATAGACAAAATAAACTATGATGCACCAGATCCAGATAGGAAAATCTCACGCTTCCATAGTCCCAAAAAATGAAGGACCGTGTCAAAAATCAACGATGATTAAACAAATTCAACAACAAACCTGCGATGCCAAAACATCATAACTTTTTTTCTGGTTCAGAGTCAAGATGTCTCCAAGGATTGCGAGCATCCATGGCAGCCCTACCTTCTGGAGCGACTTCAAAGGCTCGCTTCTCTGCCTCCAAAACAGTCACTACTTCGTCTGCGTGTTACAAGCAAATCCCGTGAATTAGCAACGACAGTCGAAACTAAACAACAATACCGCAAAACATGGCTCTGAATAAAAAGATAATGTTCAGTTTTTCTGCCATGCAAACATAGTCATGACGATTTTCAGCTTCGGCAGAGGTAGGTTTCCATATCACATATATCAGTTTCGGTATTGGTAGTTCTAGAATCTGGCTGTAAGGTTAGAAGCAGGAAGCAAACATCTGAAGTAGAAACTTCGAAATGAACAAAACCGACGATATAACAACCTAATATTTTATATATGTTAGGATTTAAGGCATCTTTCCAAAACATTATCGATGATTCTTCAAATATGATATGTAACCGATAAAAGATGATCTCGAAATGTATGAAATTAATGAGGTTTCTCATTAACCACAGGCCAAAGTCACCAGGAGGAGGGAAGAATAAGATGAAGGAATTGAAAAAAGAAGCATTCTCACACAAAAGCCAGTTTATTTTACTTTCTTCTCCGCCTCCTTCAATTTTTATTAAACCATGCTTATATAAGAACCTTAGTATCTCCATATTCAGGAATGTCGTTATAATAAAGGCATGACCTAAAACCGTCTTCAATTTCATCAAATGGGTTACAAAATCATCGTTCGTGTGTATGCCGGACTACCACATCGCGAACCGATGACGTTCGTTTTTCCATTTCCATCACTCAATGTTGGGTATTATAATGAATTTAATATATATATATATATATATATGATATATATAACATAATTATACCTCTAGAGTCATTATATCATATATACCTTACTACTTTATATTCTGTAAGAGACACAATAACGCCGCTCGTGTGTACGGCGGACTACCGCCTCGCAAAACGATGTGATCCGTATTTCACTAACACTTAAATGGAAAGTGATAAAAATAATGTTAATGATTATATGTGATATAAATGACATAATTATGATATTTATAACATATTCATCATTCTGGAATGATAATATATCATTTTATTTTTTTTACAGTTAAAGATGATAACATCGTTCATGTACGTGTGGACCACCGCCTTCACGAAGCAATGTGACTCTTTTCATCACCACACCACATATATAATATATAGCAGTATATAAATGATATATATGATATTATAATCATTCTAAAAAGGTAAAATATTACTCAACTCCTTTCCATAATGATCATTGAAAACCAGAAACATTAATCATGCGTACTTACGACCTACCGTCTCCATGATCGTAACGTATTTGATTTTTCATAACCATCATTCATGATTGGTTTTAAAAGTACAATTGACACACAAATATGATAATTATGTCATTCATGATCATTATTCTGGAGATAATCTAACTATATAATATGTGAATAGAACAAATATTTCATGACGTAACACACACCAAGACAATTAACCACTCAAAATGATGGAAATAATGAAAGATTATTAACGAACGGGTGATAAGATGTTATAAAAGAATTATATATGATATTATAAATATTAATATGATTCTCGAATACGTTAATAACATGTTTAAAACCACTATACAGGAGGTTAATGCACGTTCAACCAAAAGGGAGTGTAAGGTAAGAGATTTCGTCTCAATTTACATTCTGTTGAGACTTATTTGTTATCACGTACCAATTTACTTTTATGTGGTGTATATACTGTCCTTTAACATGCAATATCATGATTCATTCATACTTCAGGGTATTTTAAGTTTCACTTTGAATCATTTCATCCAAGGGGATTTGACTTGAAAATTATCAAATGGTAAAGTTATTGTGCGATATCACTTTCTTTTGTGATTGTTAACCTTCTCTTGAAACAATCTCTTTCTTGTAATCATTTTTCATTGGATATTACATTCTCCTAAATATTCATGTTCTTGAATGATGGATATATTATTATTGTCTAAACCGTATATCATTTTTACATATAACTTTGAAAATTATTTGATTAACTAGGAAAATATTGATAAATCTATATATTTTACTCAATACGGATATTTGATGATAAGACATTGATTCATGAATTAAATCGATTATTTGACATATGAAAAATGTTTTGGACCTACAATGACAGGTGGAGCCCGGTATAATATGGTCCATCGATGCATCGGTAGGTCTAATGAGACAAACAAGTTAAGTCAGCATTAAACGGATTTTTACCTGTAGTTTAAACCATCTTGTGAAAGGTCTTGATGGTAGATGTATCATGATGCCTAAGATCATGGCATTTAATAATTAAGCATTGTCTGCATTAAAAGTTCAATTATTATTATTCAAGAGATTTTCATTATGATATCTCTGGATGCATTTCATTTTCAGATTCTTGATTAAATGACATGTGTTTTCAGTTATTTACTTTGCTATATCGATTATGTCTTATCCGATTATTTAAATGACATGTGTGTTCAGTTATTTACCTTGTTATGTTGATTATACTTATTGATTCATGATAGCTTCTGTTGTACTTAACTCTTACTAAGCATTTGAACTCACCCTTATTTTGTTTCCTTTCTCAGAAATCTATGAAGTATACTTTGTTTGATATGAAATGATAAGCTAATGGAATAATAATATTCTCAAAAAAAGATATGTTGTAAATTGTGTATTCAAATGTAATGTAAGACTCAAGTATGTATCTAGTTTACCAAGAATACTAAACTATTCGATCTTTTGGGATGCAATTCCTTGTATCGAATGTCAATGTAATAAAGCAGACACCAGCTCCGGGCTACTGGAGTCGGGGTCGCTACAGCGGATTCGTATGTGACAACGGTGCGGGCATACGCGAAGAAGGAACCACAGGTATCTGGAAAACCAGCATTACACGGCGTCTAATCCGGAGTTACACGCCATGTGGGGTCCTAGCTGTAGCGCTACGGTTTCCACGGAGAAGAAAAGATCACACATCGTGCGACGCGTGCCACACGTCGTGTGACCCAACCCAGTAACTCGTTGTGTACCCTCAGGTATACGAGAACAGCCAGAGTACACGGGTTAAGCCATGTACTTGGACTCGGCCATGGTACATGGGTTGAGTCGTGTACTCGGACACGGTCCGTGGTACACGAGCACAACTCGAGGTACACGGGCAGTGGAAGACGGCACGGGGAGGCCGTCAGCTGACCTCTACACACTGTGTACCTCTAAGGGACGCGCCATGTATGTGGAGGTTTACATGTCGTGTGAGACGGCGATACACGGGCAAACCAAGGGTTAGCAAGACACGTCTTGTACCCCTAGTACACGTCGTGTACCCCCTCTGAGGGTGTTTGGAACCCTTCTTTTCCTCAGTTTAGACCAAGATCAGTTGAGAGCGATTCTCTGGTCCCTTCCCACGAGGGTACAGTGCGGCATTACGTCTTTGCCATAGGATTGTGATCCCCTTGACGGGTTCCATTTAAGATAGAGTTTGGTGCATCCCCATGTGGGACCAGGGTGGGATCCTCTATTGTTCTTAGGTGGGGTTCGTGGTATCGGTGTGACCACCATAAACAGGGCCTCGATCTCCCATCTAGCAAATTGATCCAGTCGAGTTCGTGGTGTCCCCCAGTGGCTCTGGGTGTGATCCCCTACTCGGATGATGAGATCTTCAGAGATCCAGTGAGTACTTTGCAAGCAGGGCCTGATGATCATGACCTCTTGGATGAGCATCTTCAATGACCGCATGGCTCTTAGAGTGGATTCTCTCGAATGAGCATTACCTTGAAGCCTCGAACAGTATTATGTGGCTGACAGTTTTGATTAAGACCACTTGTGACCGGTATTCTGTTATGAGTATATTTGGGTTTATTTATTGTATTGTTGTTATGAGATGACTACTCTCGATGTTTTATGTTTGGTTATTTCGGAATGTTCTACTGGGTATTGTTATACTCACCTATGTATGAGCTCTGCCCGCACGTGTCTTATCTTATGCAGACAAGTGACCTTTTGACGGAATCCTGGAAGGACCGGGAACAGGCGGAGCACAGTTATACAGACCGAGGTGTATACCTTTATTGCATTTGACTGTAGTCCCCTCCTGAGCAGGTTGGACTCCTTGCAGTTTTGGTTGGGCTTGTATTTGACCCCTTTATCGCTTTCCAGTACTTATTGTCGTACTCTGATGTGGGATAGATGTTATGCATACATTTATGGTATCAGTTGTTTTTACTTTCTCACCAATGTATGGGCTTAGAGTGTGTGTATAAGTACATTAGCCTAATGCCTTCCATATGTGGGATATGCTTACTCGATGTTAGTCACCATCCTCTAACCTATTGGAGACGGGCTTGAGATGGTCACACTCGACTTATCATCCAGGCGGACCCCGATGAGTCAGGTCGTGACAGACATGGTTGAAGATCTCATGGCTCATATAAAGCCAAAAGATCATTTACAACGCCATTCAAAGAGAGAGGATTCAAAGGATGAAGAATGAATAAGAGACTATTTTCTTCTCATGTATAAAGTTTGGACACTGGAAAACAAATTGCAGTGAATTGAAGAAGCAAGAAGTTGCATCCACTTCAGGTATATTCATCAAGTTTTTATTCACTACTTCTGTACTAAATACAATATAATTACAACATACATGTATTTGAATACAAGAAATGAACAAGAATAGAAAGGTTATAGAGTGAACTCAAAAGTAACTAAGAAAAGGTGATTTCTATGTCTATCAAGGGGAGCTCGCTACTTCTCATTGCCAAAATGGACTGATTCAAGTTCGTAATGAGTGTGTGTTACCAAAACATTTATATTATTGTCTATCTGGACACAGTGAGACATTATTTCACATTTGGAATAAAAGTTGTTATGATACTTCAATGTTAAACTATTGGTTCAGTAGCTCTTGAATCGTGGATATCCATCACAATGAATGATGAATATAAAATATAAGACTCTTACCCAGTTGTGGCAAGATAATTCTTTTTCAAATAAAACGAAAATTAGTTGACCTTTTATACTATTAAAAGGTGTTTTAGTCTCTATTGAGTTGAGATACTAGGTATACAAACAAACTACTTATCATATTAAGATAAAGAAATCTTTATACATAAAGTTACGTCACAAAGCTTTCAAAGTTAGTTCAACATGATAATGTGAACTGTCCTAAAGCTAAAGGTAACTTCATATGTTTCATGAGATCCCTTTAAATTTTAGAAATGTTCAGTGAAGTGAATGAGTGCACTTGGTAAAGATTGAATAATCTCCAAGTTGGCTTGTCGGAGAATATCTTATCCAAGTATATATTGATCATACACGTGGAGTAAAGGTAATCCCAAACTCACATTTCCTTATACGCATCACGGTCATGATAGTAGTAAAAGGAAGATCAATGACGAGTCTTATATATATTGTAAATCTTCCATTATTTCTTTCAATACATGTTTTGCAAATATGAGTGTAACAAATGGTCATGTGCCAACTATATTGTCTAATGGATATCATTTGAATTTCCATATGATAAAATTCTCTTAGGACACTACCATAAGTGTTTGTTGAAAACTATTAGTTAAAAGTGTTTTAGCTACAAACGAATATCAAACACTTATGTGACATCTGAGCTAATAATCCCATAGCCACTAAGGATATTAACGTCTAGTCCAAGACCAACTATATTTCCATAAAGGAAGCGGGTCTCTTTAAAGATAGTGGGAACATAATTAACTTATATGGGTTAAAGCTCCAGATGCACATTATGTTGGCATAGGAATACTGGACTCCACTAAGCTCAGTGGGAGGAGTAGTTCCAAAGACACGTACTGCGTAGGAACTTATAACGAAAGAGGTGGTTTATGTTCACCGCGGTGGGTGATACATATTTTATTCTTCCATAATAAAAGGTTCTTACAATGAAACAATAAATAGTAATATGCTAAGGTTGACAAGTATGTATAAATTCAAGCAGCGGACTCCATGTATCAGATTCGAGGACTCCGTATTTTCAATATTTCTAAGACTTTATACTACTAGTGAGTATTCAAGAGAAATTGGACATGGATGGTGCAAGACGGTACCGATATAGCATGATAGATTATTGAAAGGTTTAGTCTCTAACTAAACTTATTCACCACTCATCGCGACTAAAATCCTTTTTGAATTCTACTTGTCAAAGCATATCTCTATGATCATCACATTGAAATATAGATTGTCAAGCCCACCTTATTTAGAAGAATCCTTATAGAAGATGTTTACATGATGCAACCAAAAAGAGACCCTATGGTATAGACTAAATGGATCTATGAGTTTGTTAAATCCGATCATAGTACATATATTAACACATTAACACAGTATTGAAAAATACAAGTTGAAAAAATTCAAGACCGAATTGTTTTTGGCGAATAATCCTTCTAGTAGAACATGCACGGACATAGAAAATGATTATGGAGATTAAAATAATATCACAAGCTTAAGTGCTAGGAATTCATCTCATGTGTCATGATATGTACTGACGTTTGATATTACTGATGCATAAAGCATAATAGGTGAATATTAAACAGATCCAACATAATTGCATAGACTTGCAATTAGAATTATCTGAACTATCCGACAGTACTTGGAAAAGTAGAACTGGATGAGTTCTTGGTGTTTGGGGAAGTAGAAATACTAGTGATCAAAGGAATTGAACACTTATCTTCATTTAGTTCACTTTGATCTAGTATCAAAGACAAGGAAATAATATGCAAGAACTTGTTACAGTCAGTGGTTGTCATATCTTCAAAATCTGAGTACGTTGCGATTTTTGGTGCACCTTAAGAAGTGATTTAAAAACGTCGTGTTCCAATTTAGGGTTATACCAAAAGAAAGAGATTTATCATTTTATGATACTATGGATTTAGTTAGGATGTCAGGATTCTAACATGGGAACAAGAGGTGGACACTCGGTTATATCACCACTTGAGAGATTTTCCAACCCTAGTCACGAAAACGTGATAGGCCTAGCGGTTGTAGTCATACTCAGCGGAAACATGTTTTTACATTTGAGAACCGGTCATTAACAGTTAGTACCGGTGCAAGTGAGACTTTGTTGGAGCTGGTGCCCTAGAACCAACTGTGATAGGCCTAGTGGTTGTAGTCATACTCAGCGGAAACATGTTTTTACATTTGAGAACCGGTCATTAGCAGTTGGTACTGGTGCAAGTGAGGGAGCTGGTGCCCTAGAACCAACTAATTTTGTACTTAAGATTACATGTATATTTAAAGATGTGAATATTAATTTAAATATATTATAACATATTGATCGTTCTTTTGCATAACGTTGATATGATAATGTCTTAGAGTATCTGTCGCATTGAAAATGGCATAGTTGTTCTCCACTATGATGAGAACCTTGAAATGTTATGACGATAACATACTATTATAGGACACATAGTACATAGGCTGTCAAGTGCGAGTACTCGTAAGTAGATGAGACTTCTTATGAAGTTCATGCTTAATAATCTCTAAAACAGAAGATTATGATAATAAACTCACCGGTAGGAATTCTGCATGTTTTGGTATCATCAGATATTCCTATCTGTGGGCATATATCATCAATGCATGTCATGACTCGCGCAATTAGATTTACTAACAAAAATCATCACGTCATATGTTAATAGGAAGTAGGGTACGTTGGGTGTGACACAAATGACATGTTATTAATGAATAAGTTGAGAAAGGATTTGTCCTTTACATCTTTATGGAATTTGATATCTCGAACCTTTGATTGAAATATAATTGTTACATAAATTCTATGACTATAGTGTAACAATGTTTATTTCAGATAGTCAAAAAAAGACGTATCAAGCATATAGATTGATGACACAGATGTAGAACTTTCTTGATGAGATATTGAGACAAAAGGATTATATTACACAGTGAACGTTCGTATGTGATTGTCGACGTTGTGACATCAAGTTCTTTCTCATGAGTGTTTTGACCCATTGCTAAATATTAATCATGGACTTTAGGCGTACCCGAAAAATGTCAACAAGAAAGAATCTTATAGGGTCACATACTAAGTGTTTATGTTGATCTTAATTAAATTCTATTTTGAATTTAATTAATCGAATAAATATTATTCTCAAAACAGAGAAATAATTTTATTAAGTTTTATTGATTGCATAAACTAAATAATAATTATTTATCAGATTGTGAATCAAAAATATTTATTTATTTTATTGGATATTTAATAAATATTTATTCATTGGTTTTGGATAAAAATATTTATTTATGAATAAAATATTTATTCGGATATTTAATAAGTGTCGAGGAGTTCAAACAGACCAAGACCGCATCTGGTGATAAATATTAATTTATAACCCGGTGAAATAATATTTGTTTTTACACATGTTAGCAAGCGCCGTAAAATAATAATAATAATAATAACATTATTATTATTATTATTATTATTATTATATGGCATAAAATTTAATAAAGATTATGATATTATTTAATGATTGGTGCACAATTAAATAATACTGTAACCTAAACCCTAGCTCTATAAATAGATGATTGCGTATATTGTATAGGGTTAATCAAAAATTGAGAATAGAGAATTGTTGACTTCTATCTCGAATTTCTCCTCTCATCTTCTCAAGAACGAGAAGAACCCCTTCAAGCCCGAAAGATCTTGAGCGATTAAGACGAACAACGCAAGACGATTAATTCATCGCACTAGCAACTTAAAATCAATTGGTGTCGTCGTTCGGAGATCAAATGAACACGTGTAAATCACCGCTAGAAAGATTTTGCACTTCGATCCTCCATGCGCAATGAAGGTAATATGAATAGGGTTTTTCGGGCGATCAACATCATCTACGAAGAAAGATCCTCAAACCAAGTATTCGTTTCTTCATATATAAATAAATTAATTATAAATTTAACGTGCAAGATCCGCTATTGGGGTTTCAGACAACTTGAAATTCAAAGAAATTTTAATATAACATCCTCAAAAGGCGCTTCTGTTGTGCCCGGAACCTCCAAGATGATCGTCGATGCTTGTGTAAAGATTGAAGTACAACTCGTTGATTTGTTAGTGAGGCTGTCTGGGAGAAAGACATGTTGAAGGAGTACAGGTATGTCATTAATTATCTTAAAAGATGGTGTGATGAAGAACCTATTGACAACACAATTAAAGATCATGTTAGTGATCTTGATGATAGAAGAAGCATTAAAGAACGGCAAGCTGAAGTTCTAACAAAGGCGTCGATGGATGTGAAAGGATGTTTACTGGATTGCATGAATCTCAATCACACGTCTCGATTAAGGGGGATAATGTTGGTTAGTAATCACGACATGGACCCGCAGCTGACTAAAAATGAATGGTGCCAAATAATGACACCTAATAATTAGTCAGAATAGGTGTCAATAAATTGGTGACATTAATGACACCTAAATAAAGAGGTCTGAATCTTTGACAGGGAATTTATTTATTTTGTTAGATCTTTATTATTCTATTTCCTCTATAAAATTAGATCTATTCTAATTGTAATTATAACGAATAGATTTTGATGAAATAAAGAATTTGTAGGTGTGATCTTGCTAGCTTTTATTTCTCATTTTTCACCTTCTTGATGTGAAAATACCTTTTTAAAAGGCAAAAACCAACAACATCCATGATTCGTCCCAAGGAGCATGGAGGTATGTTGCTACGGTGGGTGGATGGTGCTGCTAGAGACAACCATTTTCAAGGACAGATGTTGGTTTTCTGCGATGAACACTGATATATCAAAGATGGAGTGGGTGAGGATTTTTTCATCAAAGATGGAGACCTGGATGTGGAAGAGGAGCTTGATCAACGATTCTATGGTGAGGAGATTGCAAGGTGAGGGATCGGCGTGCTGGTGCAACGCCTTTAGAGCTAATGTCCTCTATACGAGGGATGGGTTCATAGTGGGTTCGGTTTTCTTCCTGTGGGGCTCTGCTCATGGCTCTTGGCTGGTGGATGGTTCAGCTGGTTAAAGTGACGGGGTTTTAGGATATCAAAAAAAAGAGAGAAAGATTATAATGCATTAACTAAAGTGATATTTACATGTTTAATTTAAGGCTACAGGGAAAAAGTAGGAGGCAGCAAGATCCTACACGGAAAACAGACACTAAATGGTCTCAAATTGTTTAACCCAAATAATGCTAAATAGACAAAATAAACTACGATGCACCAGATCCAGATAGGAAAATCACACGCTTCCATAGTCCCAAAAAGTGAAAAAGGACCCCGTCAAAAATGAACCGAAGGAAGATGATTAAACAAATTCAACCTGTAAAGATTAAACAAATTCAACCTGTAAAGATTAAACAAACCTGCGATGCCAAGACATCAGAACTTTTTTTCTGGTTCAGAGTCAAGATGTATCCAAGGATTGCGAGCATCCATAGCAGCCCTACCTTCTGGAGTGACTTCAAAGGCTCGCTTCTCTGCCTCCAAAACGGTCACTACTTCGTCTGAGTGTTACAAGCAAATCCCGTGAATTAGCAACGACAGTGGAAACTAAACAACAATACCGCAAAACATGGCTCAGAATAAAAAGATAATGTTCAGTTTTTCTGCCATGCAAACATAGTCATGACGATTTTCAGCTTCCGCAGAGGTAGGTTTCCATATCACATATATCAGTTTCAGTATTGGTAGTTCTAGAATCTGGTTATAAGGTTAGAAGCAGGAAGCAAACATCTGAAGAAGTAGAAACTGCAAAATGAAAAAAACCAATAATATAACAACCTGATATTTTATATGTTAGGATTTAAGGCATCTCAGAATCGTATGTCATCTTCCAAAGCATTATCGACGATTCTTCAAATATGATACGTAACAGATAAAAGATGATCTGGAAATGTACGAAATTAACGATGTTTCTCATTAACCACAGGCGAAAGTCACCAGAAGGAGGGAAGGATAAGATTAAGGAATTGGAAAAGGAGCGTTCTCACACAGAAGCCAGTTTTGATCATGAACAGTTCCATTGAACCTCCGACGAGGAACGATACAGCCGAAATCTTCAAGTACCAATTCAGAAACTTCATTATCACTGAAACAACACACAACACTACGTCAAACGCTTCGCGAACGCTCATATTCGAGGAAAAAATCAAACATTCTAGGTGGAGAGAAACAAAAACACACCGAAAATCCGCAATCGAATTGACTCTGAAACACACCAATGCGAAGCACACCTTCAATGCCCAGGACGGACAGAGGGACGGCGAGGGGTCAGCTCCCCGATTCCGGAACTTCACAGTAAATGATGGCGATCACGGATGAGCCGGTACCGCTGAATCTGGGATCCTCAGCCCTAATTTATTTGGTTTTTCCCAACGCACTCTCGAAACCGGTATTTCCCCCGAAACAAAAATAATTTACTATGTAATTAAAAAAATATTAATATAAATGTTAAAATGCAAAAAGTGGAAATCTACTCTACTCTACAAACTATAATAATCCTAAGTACCCTTGATGACACTTGTCATCACCCCATTACTCCCGAGCCACGTGTCATCGCCATATTCCTCCACGACCCTATTCCGCCTCCGATTATTTTCATTCCCCGCTTCCCCTCTCTTTCCATCGGGCTCTTCTACCCGTCCTTGTCTCCCTCTCCTCGACCTTCGCATCCCCGTTGTCTCGTCTCCCTCCCCCGCTCTTGCGCTCCTCCGCTCCCGGCTCCCCGCTTTCACACTAACATTTCTGACCCGGCTCTCGTTGTAAACCTTTGTCTCCGCCTTCCGGCTACCCGCCTTCGACTCTGCCTCTGCCTCCGCCTTCCGGCTACCCGCCTCCGCCTTCCGGCTTCCCGACTTTGCCTACGTCTCCACCTTCGGACTACGCGACCATCTCGAATCGAACGTGAGGTTGCGCCCTTTTCTTTCTCACGAAATTGACAACCAAAAGGGTAACCCTAGGTCGCACATCTCAGTTCTCGAATGAGATCTCAAACCAAGTGACGAAATCTCAGTTTATTTTAAGAATCCAAACTCCAGGTACACGGTTTCCTTTTGTTCATGCTTTGCCACTCCAGAATCTTCCTGGTCGTCCTGGTGTCACCAATTTCGATCATGTGTTGTCTTGAATCTTACATTCATGCAACCGAAATAAGTGCTATAAATTGGATTTCTACTTTGCCCACGAAGACAACAATGTGATCCATAAATTGTTAATAATCGATTAATATTTGTTGAGACTGATCTGAAATTGGTTAGATCTAAAACCTTTGTGAATGGGTTGGGTTGGTTCAACAGGGCTCGCATCCTGGGGACCTTAGTGTTGCAGGATGAGGTTCTACAGCTGGCGGGGCATATGGATTACTCTAAAGATGATTCCATTTTACACATTTCGGCCACTTCAGTTATTGCGGATAAGTACTACCACTACAAAAATCATAAAGGGAATAATCAAGTCATCGACATAGAGGGATTCATACTTTAACAATCAAATAAATCTAGGTCTCAAAAAAATTACTCTGGCATGCAACGATTTTCCATTTAATTCTTATTTACATATTCAATGATTTTCCATTTGTATTGTATATCTTTGTATTTCTTTAAATTTTATTCAATACATTAATTGTTCATTTTATTTTGATTTGTTTTCCTATTTACATTATACTGTGCTTCATATTCAATTGGAAGACAGTGGCGATCATTCTTGGGGGTGCACTGGCCATGGGATTCATGGTGATTTGCATGCTGTACGCGAGGGGCTTGGTGAAAAAACACAAAGATTTTTAGATTCAATGGTTTCTTCATTGAGTTCAAACATGTAAAAACACGAGAAAGTGGATACAACTACAACAAGGGATGATGTGTTGGGTTTTTGAATCTTCATATATCTGTTTATAAATTATTTTATATTTTACTACTCATACTTTCCCTGAGATCATGATCATTTATGGCTTTTTTCAAACCAATTGAGTTATTGTTTTCATTTTTTTGGTGGTGTGCACAGGGATGTAGAAGGGAAAAAATCAACTTTACAAGTTAAATTTTACTTAAGTTCGTTCATCAAGAAGCATGATGATTAAGTCTGTTTACAAATTTCTAATACATGTTTTTTTGCTAAATTAAAACTTCTAAACTAATATCTATTCGTATATAATATGAGTGTATTTCTTCAATAATATGCATTCATATTATATTTACATTCCATGTGTTTTATACAATTTTAACAAAATAGATGTTTCAGAATTAAAGTTAAAATCCAAATCTAAGGATTTGGTATTAAACATATCATCAACAGATGAGTGAGGATGTAACACCCCTAGCTTAAGGTATTTCACTTTTTTTATTATGTATTTTTTATTATAAGAGGGTTAATAGGTTCCTATTTTTTTATAATTTGTTCATATGTTTTTTTCAAATAGGTCCATATTTTATTCCATACAGGTATGAAGCTTCTATTCATGATTACTGTCATATTTACCACTTTGATGAGTACGTAAGGAGTGACTGGAGTCAATAAAGAGTTATTCTTTTCTGTGTGTACGTGTTTCACATCATTTTCCCTCTTTGACACTTCCTTTTCTTGCTTTGAATGTAGAACATTAATTTGACTGGTTGGAAAAGGGAATCAATGAGAGGCCCAATGCATGTCTAAGATTTCCCTTAGTTTTGTTATCCATGAATAGTTTTTACCCCTTTATCTGTAGCACATGTTCTAGGTTTGTATATTCGGTTCAATTGAATAAGAGTTTCATATCATGTTTCCTTTTTAATGTTATCAATTTATTGGCATGTATTGATATTGCTTTTATCATATTGATTTTTTTTTCTATATCATTAAATCATTTTGAATTAATCCTCCACATAATGGAAGAATATGTGATGATTTTAATTGTGTGGTTTCCATACAAACTATTTCTTTTTTTAGGTGGTGGTAATGTTTTTAATTTATCTGTAAAGTAGTTTGTTTCAAAGGTGTGTAAGGTAGTTGTAGGTCAGTGTTTCTACGACTCTTAACTCCTTGGGTGTTCCTCCTCTTTTAGGACCTCTATATTAAGTTATTCATTTAGTGCAATGATATTGGCAGTGTATTTCATTTTATCACTTTTATTGGGAGCTCTAGGATTCTCAATGTCATCATCTTGGGAACATGCCATACATATGTTGTCTGACAACCAGATGAACAAAATGAAGAGACTTGCCTTCACTTTTCATTTGGAGGTATTCACCAACACGTTATTCTGTCATCTTCAATCGCATTATTCAATAATATACATCTATTGACTCTGAATTTCAATTTTTATGTTTAATTTTTAAATGATTCCATGTTTTAAATTGCAGAACACAAAACGACATCTGTACATTAGAATTGGTCTTATGAGATAAGCCCCCCTTTCATCAGTGGACTAGTAAAAGTCTTATTTGTGAATAATATATATGCATTTACCATATGGTACAAATGTTATCATCTAATGCTTTTGATGCGAAGGTATGTTACTATTATAATGAACTATGTATGTTTTACCATGTGGTATATTTACTCTTTCTCCATGTGACTCTCCTTTGCTATCATGGTATCTTACTGCTATAAGAATTTCAATTTCATCACTGATACATTATTGATTTTAAACTATCACACCCCGACCTATGAGATTATTTTATTTTAATTATTTTCTGGCCTTTATATTTTTTCGTTGCGGTCCGGGGTGAGTCTTGGAAGAAGTTTTGAATTTGTGTTAAGAAAAATGCACGTTTTATGCTCGATGTTGTTGGGCGCACGAGCGGAGTGCGTTTCAAAAACCCTGCGCGGCTCTGCCCGGGTAGCGGCACGACCACCCATTCTTAGAAAATGAAAAAAATAAATGATGTGGTAATTAAAACAAACATTAATTTTTGGTCTTTTAAAATTTTTATTGTAATTAAGGATTTTATTATACTTGAAATGAAATAAATGTTTTTATTATATCTAATTTTATTATCATGTTATTATTATTATTATTCTTGTTATTCTAAACATTACAATTAAATTGATGTTAATTAAAGCAATTGCTAGAAACTATTTTATTGTTGAATTATAATTATTATTATTTGATTCATTACTATTTAGTTAGTATGAGTTTAAAAGTATATAAATACACATATATACACACATATATAATATTTTAGTTGTTTATTATTATTATTATTAATATGAATATTATTATTATTATTATTATTATTATTATTATTATTACTACTTTTTTTAGGGTTTTCGGAAACCCTTTCCTCTCCCCCCGTTTTTTTTCTTTCTCCTCTGTGCGCAACCCTTTCTCCATGTGCCGCCACCCCCCTTCTATTACAACTCATCCGTAGCACCCCGACCGCGCTCGGCCTCCTCTCCTCCTACAGCCCGCACTGCACCTCGCTCGGCCTCCCTCTCCTCATCCCCTTGCAGCAGGTCGTGCAGCAGCCCATCGGCGCCTCGACCTTCCTCTCCTTCACCTCGCACGACAGCCGCAACACCCGATCCCCTCCTGCTTCCCTCCTCCAGCGTGCACAACACCCGCTGACCTCCCGACCAACCCCACGGATCTCCTGCTCCCAGCGGCGCACCACCCCTTGCCCTCGGCCTCCCTTGCAGCGCGTCCCTGGCCTCCCACCAATGCTCCTGCCCAACACCGCCTCGGTCCCCTTCCAGCGCACTCAGTGCGGCCCTTGTCTCCCGTTGTAGCAACCTGACCTCTCCAATGGTGCGTCCTCCCTCCCTCAACGCACACACCCGTTGTCCGTCCGCCAGCTCCCTTTCCCCCTTGCAGCAAGCCCCAACAGCCCCCCGACCTCCTTCTTCTAGCGGCGAAGCCCCCCTCGGACCCCCTACTCGGTGCGCAGCACCCCCGACCGACAATCCCACCTCCGACGAGGCCTCCCGCCGGTGCCGGACCTCCCTCCTTCAGCGGTCACAACCTTTCCGGTCGACTCGTAGCCTTTCTGGCCGTCCCGCAACCCCTCTGACTGACTCGCAACCCCCTCGACACCCTCTGCTCACCCTCCCGGCCGGCCTGCCATGCGACTCTTCTCTTTGATGGTGCCGCCCCTATCGGCGCGCGCCCTGCCGACGTCATTACAGCCTTCCCGCACCCTGACGTTGTCTTTCCGACTAGCACGCCGCCACCCTTCCCGTGTGACTTCCCTTTGGTATACCAATTTGTTTCTATTTGATACATACATACATACATAAAGATATATATATATATATATATATATATATATATATATATATATATATATATATTACCTCGGTTTGATTAGGGGTTTTATTAATTAAGTGTTGTTTTGGGTCGGTTTGACTTTTTAGGACCTGCGCGAGGTGTTTCCGAGTGATCGTCGTCGTCGCGTCATGTTCCCAAAGCTGCGTCGTCATCGCGCTTTGACCTCGAGGTAGGTTCCCATTGCACTACTTTTAAAATTTAAGTTACATTACTTCCTGCTGTTTGCGCCCTATATATATATATGTGTGCTAAACATTACTTCCCAAATGGTGTCGTTTTGTTATGTTTGCGCACACTAATTTTTCAATTAAATATTCCATTAATTTTAATAAATGTGAAATAGTATTAGATAATTAATTTTTAAATAATTACTCGATGTAAAAAGTGCTGTTTATTTTATATACGACACTTGAAATATTTTCTTGATGAACGGACACACAATAGTGAAAGAATCCTCATTTGGCTTTTAAAAATAATTCACAGAATATCAAATGTGGTTATAGTTTAATGACAAATGATTTATTTTGAAGCATGAACAAGTATTTCGGTTCTTTTGAGAAATTGTCCGGTTGGCTCTTACGATTTATTTGGAAAAATAAAATGGTTTGGTTTAGTTTTATAAAAATATTGGTAGCTTGTGAAGTAGTGTTTTGAGGATCCTTAAGTGGTTTCAAACTGGTTTTGGTCTTATAAAGAAGTTGTACTTTTTTTTTAAAGTGGTGATTGTGAAAGGTGTTTAATGCCTGTTTGACAATTTATGGAAAATGATGTAATTATTTTGATGAAAACCCTCATAGGATAACTCTCATGCCTTGGTTGCGACTGATTATTTGGGAGCCCACGCTTAGAGGCTCCCGAGTGCTCGAATGGTTTAAAGGCAAGAGGTTGTCCCATGGAGTGGCTCAGGGTGATGTCTGTTGTGCATTATCATCATTATTATATATATGTATGTGATTGGATGCTCGACTGGCATTGGCTGGCTCACCCCCTTTTTTTAAATACTTGAGACACGGGAATCTAGCATATTGAGAGAATATTCTAAGAATGATTGCTGCACTGGTAGGTTATGGTACTGACCAGTGGCCCACAGTAGGTGGATATATTAGGTTTATTGCTATGGGATTTGCCCTCAGCCCGCCTGAGAAAGGATGATCGAGCGTATTGGGCGTTTTTATTTCATCGTGTATGACATGTCAATGAGGATGATATCTCATGTATTGATGTCTTCTGGTTTATTCTTGATCTCCTAGGTTCACCAATGTCTGTGACTTTTCAGTTACTTGCAGTGATGATTTGATACTTGTATGTATTTCAACATTGCCCTTGTTTTGTACTTACTTTTGTGCATTTTTGTATATTTTTTTCCTTGAAAAGTGATAAATTGGTTTTGACTTGTTTTCTAGAAATGGTTTTCAAATGAAAGTGTTTAATATTTTTTGTACAAATTTGAAAATGTAAACACCACTTTCCCTTTCTAAAGAGTCATTGACACTAATTAAATGAACCCAAATTTGGAAATGGTTAAGGGCAATGGTTCGTATTTTTCTTTTAAGTAAAATATTTAGAAAAACATACTTTTATAAATTGTAGTTCAAACTTGAAATGATGTTTCTTTTATTTTAAAGGTAGTGCATTTGGAATAGATATCAGACTAGCCTACTGAGTTTTAATACTCACGCCTATAGCTCTTTTCTGTTTTTAGTGTTTGTGCAGGCTACAGCTTAAGTGCGCTTTCCTAGGGCGATGCTTGATCATTGAGTTAGAGAGTGACCCGCGAGATCGCACAGAGTTAGTTCGGACGTCGTGTTTGGTTAGTTTTATTTTTCTTTTGTTCCTGTTTAGTCATTTTTTTTGGTTTACTTATTCTGCATTGCTCTGTGTTATTTCTGTTACTTTATTTATTTATATTAGTCGAAATCATTCCCACAGCCTCTGTTGATGCCCTGATGCTTGTCGCCAGCCCGGGAAGATCGAGAACGCCTCTCGGGCCATGTCGCGAACCGGTTCGGGTGGCTGGTTCAGGGTCAACCTGGGTTGGTTCGTGACAAAATGGTATCAGAGCAGGTCAGCTCTTAGTGGACCTCACTTTTCAGAGCACCCTTTGTTATTTGGGATGTCAAGGTTGATGGAGTAGGATTGTCGGGACTCGAGGGGTTGGAGAGGGAAGAGCGTCGCGAACTCTTGCTCGTTCCGATCCTCGAGTTTCCATGAGAAGTTCGGTTTAATTTTTTTATTTGGGTTTTTTATGGAAATGTTTTATGATTGAGATATGAAAAAGGGAGTTGGGCTAATAATCCTAAGCTGAATGGCCTGACAAGCCATGTGGAGCTAGGGGCATGGTCCAAAAATACTCTCTGTGTCGGTGACGTGATTGACAAATGGCCGCCAACCATACGGTCAAGTCACCCACCGACACTAGTTCCCTGTTTGAGATGTTTTGGGTCTCCTGTGACTTCTGAGAGTGGTTTGAATTTGAAGAAAAAGTGGTTTTAAAAAAAATTGTTGTTTGAAATGACATGTTTAATTTTTGGATTGTTTTAAAAGAAGTGGTATAAATGATTTGTTTTTGAAAAATGAAGTTTCTTTGTTTTGGCTTTGGTGTTCCTATGGGTGCTCACATGCATAGTGGTATGTTTGAAATGTGGACGGATTTCTGGTATGATGGATGGATACCCAGGGTGGCACAGATGCATGCATGTGAGTGAGACTCTAAAGAGTACCAATGGCGGGGGTTTAACCCCCCAAGCTTGTTTTAAATTAAAGATGTTTTCAAAAGAAATGTTTTAATTTCATGATGACTCATTCTCTTGTGTTTAGAGCTTGTTATATATGTAGTGTTTATTTTTGAGGATTTTTATTTATTGAGTTGGCTGATTGGGTTCTTGACTCTTCTTGTCCAGCGGCTATTCCCTCGAAGTTTCGATGGGTGATCATAGTACGATTGATCAACCTAAGGATTTTATGCTTGATTTTCAGAAGCTAGATTCACATCTCTTTTATGGTCAAGAAGAAACTTCCATAGTAGAGGAGTGGATGCGGAAGATTGAAAGGGAATTTAACCTCGTTGAGTTGCCCGAGCCATTGAAGGTCAAGTTTGCGACCTTCATGATCGAGGGTTCACCGTGGATGTGGTGGAAGTCGATGTCTCGGAACAAGCCTCGTCAAGAGCTTACTTGGGAGTTTTTTCAAGGCCTTGTTCATTCGTCAGTATTTCTCTGAGGAAGAAAGGGTGAGAAAGGGGATGAAGATGTGTTGTCTGCACTAGGGCGACAGATCCATGTTGAAATATTTCTAGTGCTTTGTGGAGATAGTACCTTATGATTTAGGGTATGCCACAAATGACCCCATGAAGGCTCGACGCTTTGAGGCGAGTCTCTGCCCTTATCTACAGTCGAAGGTGTTAGAGTCCAACCTAACTTCTTTTATCGATGTGGCGAGATAAGCTTTTCATGTCAAAGTCACGATGACAGGAGTGCTTGAAGTAGTTCTCCCTCATTCAATCCCTATGAGCAGTGGTGAAGATTCTAGAAAGGAGATGAGTAAGCAAATGAAAGTGGATGGAGCAGGTCGTGGAATCAAGAGGCCTCAGGATCTATCATCAACCTCTTCGGAGCGAGAGATCCTTGTGTGTTATCAGTTTGGAAAGATGGGTCACAAGAAGTTGTCGTGCCCAAGTGCCCCGAAGCCCTGCCAGGCCTGTGGACGCATGGGTCACTTGCGGCGATTCTGTCGAGGCGTTACTAGAAAGCATCGTGAAGGAAGTTCTCAGAAGTGATGTGTTGTTGGTTTTTTGTTCAAAGTTTCTGGTGTAAGTTTCCTTTCAGTGTAAGTGATATTTTATCGTTGCAGTTGTACTGATGGTGTTTTGGGATTTGACATGTATGGGATGTCGTGGGTCTTTTGATGAACTCTGGTCTTTAATGCTAGTATGTTTTTCATTTTAAAAATATTGTCCTTTCTTTTGTCAAATCAAAATATGTATGTATCTTATTGGGATTATCAGAACCTTACTGTGAGGCAGAAGATGCTTCATCCGTCAGATCTCCAGCCAAAAGGCCTCAGAGTGAAGTCGGTGCGTAGTCAGAAACCACAGGGAATTTTAAGGAGTCTGGTTAAGGTTGTGCCTCTACCGTGTGGTGAGACAATTTTGGTGTTGCTGCTCTGGTTTCTCTGTCATTGTAATTTTCCTCTTGTCTCAAAGTGCACGATGGACTTATCCCTCACGCAATGTCGGTAATTGTGCCTTTTGGATGCATGTTGCTGATCAGTGACCTTGCGTGGGCTACCCATGTGAATCAGTTGCGACTTTGGGTTGTGCCCATCCCGAAGAGGTGAGTCGTGAATAGTTGTTCGTCATAGTTTAATTGATCCTATCCTCGAGCCCTCTCTCCCCGCCCATGGGGATGAGGGTTTTTGGTTCGTACGGAGTTTTGGTTCATCTCCTATTCCTTTAGGATGTGAGTGAGTGGTGTGAATGTTCTTACTTTGTTTCTTTTAGCTTGAGCAAGGCCTGGTGCAAGTCTAAGTTGGATTTCTTTTGGTCGTTAGTAGGTAGGTTCTTTATGGTGGGGAGACCCATCATCTATTTGGGTTTTCTCTTAAAGTCATTATCGAATTCTAGTTGTGTTCTTATGGTGGGGAGTTCGATCAGAACTCCCCTCTGTTGGTGATCTGTTTCGGACAATGAGGTTGAGTCCTGCTGGTAGTCGGTGAGATGTCCTTGGGTTAAGAAGTTAGATCGTCTTTATGTTGAATTCTTAGGTGTTGATCGATTGGTTGAATGGTATTGTGGCTTTCTGGGGACGAAAAACATTATGGTGGGGAGAATTATCACACCCCTACCTATGAGATTATTTTATTTTAATTATTTTCTGGCCTTTATATATTTTTTTTGCGGTCTGGGTGAGTCTCGGACGAAGTTTTGAATTTGTGTTAAGAAAAATGCACATTTTATGCTCGACGTTGTTGGGCGCACGAGCATAGTGCGTTTCAGAAACCCTGCACGGCTCCGCCCGGGTAGCGGCGCGACCGCCCATTCTTAGAAAATGAAAAAAATAAATGATGTGGTAATTAAAACAAACATTAATTTTTGGTCTTTTAAAATTTTTATTGTAATTAAGGATTTTATTATACTTGAAATGAAATAATTTTTTTTATTATATCTAATTTTATTATCATGATATTATTATTATTATTATTCTTGTTATTCTAAACATTATAATTAAATTTATGTTAATTAAAGTAATTGCTAGAAACTATTTTATTGTTGAATTATAATTATTATTATTTGATTCATTACTATTTAGTTAGTAGGAGTTTAAAAGTATATAAATACACATATATATAGATATATATAATATTTTAGTTTTTTTTTTATTTATTATTATTATTATTATTATTATTATTATTATTATTATTTATTACTTTTTTTAGGGTTTTCGGAAACCCTTTCCTCTCCCCCCGTTTTTTTTCTCCTCTGCACGCAACCCTTTCTCCGTGCGCCGCCACCCCCCCTTCTACTAAAACTCATCCACAACACCCGACCATGCTTGGCCTCCTCTCCTCCTACAGCTCACACTGCACCCCACTCGACCTCCCTCTCTTCACCCCCTTGCAGCAGGCCGCACAGCAGCCCACCGACGCCTTGGCCTTCCTCTACTTTACCTCGCACGACAGCCGCAACACCCGATCCCCTCCTGCTTCCCTCCTCCAGCGCGCACAGCACCCACCGACCTCCCGGCCATCCCCACAGATCTCTCGCTCCCAGCGGCGCACCCCCTTGCCCTCATCCTCCCTTGCAGTGTGTCCTGGCCTCCCACCGATACTCCTGCCCAGCACCGTCTCGACCCCCTTCCAGCACACTCGGTGTGGCCCATGTCTCTCGTTGCAGCAACCTGACCTCTCCAGCGGTGCGTCCTCCCTCCCTCAGCGCACACACCCGCTGCCCGACCGTCGAATCCCTTTTCCCCTTGCAGCAAGCCCCAACAGCTCCCCAACCTCCTTCTTCCAGCGGCGAAGCCTCCCTTGGACCCCCTTTTCGATGCGCAGCACCCCCGAACGACGATCCCACCTCCGGCGAGGCCTCCCGCTGGCGCCGGACCTCCCTCCTTCAGTGGTCGCAGCCTTTCCGGCCGACCTGTAGCCTTTTCGGCCATCCCGCAGCCCCTCCGACTGACCCACAACCCCCTCGACACCCTCTGCTCACCCTCCCGTCCGGCCTCCCGCGCGACTCTTCTCTTTGACGGTGCCGCCCCTACCGGCGTGAACCCTGCCGACGTCGTTACGGCCTTCCCGTACCCTGACGCTGTCTTTCCGACTAGCACACCGCCACCCTGACAGTGCGACTTTCCTTTGGTATACCCATTTGTTTTTATTTGACACACACACACACACACACACTCGGTTTGATTGGGAGTTTTATTAATTAAGTGTTTTTTTGGTCGGTTTGACTTTTTAGGACCCGCACGAGGTGTTTCCAAGTGGTAGTCGTCATCGTGCCGTGTTCCTGAAGTTGTGTCGTCATCGCGCTTTGACCTCGAGGTAGGTTCCCATTGCACTGCTTTTAAAATTTAAGTTACATTACTTCATGCTGTTTTCTCCCTATATATATGTGTGTGCTAAATATTATTGTGCGACTTAGAATTAATTCATTTATTATGCAAATTTATAATTCAATTATTGTGGTGTGAAAATGGTTTCGTTTTGTTATGTCTTCGCACACTAATTTTTTAATTAAATATTTCATTAATTTTAATAAATGTGAAATAGTATTAGATAATTAATTTTTAAATAATTACTCGATGTAAAAAGTTTTGTTTATTTTATACACAACACTTGAAATATTTTCTTGATGAATGGACGCACAATAGTGAAAGAATGCCGGTTTGGATTTTAAACATAATTCACAGAATATCAAATGTCATTCTAGTTTAATGATAAATGATTTATTCTAAAGCGCGAACAAGTATTCTGGTTCTCTTGAGAAATTTCCCGGTTGGATCTTACGGTTTATTTGGAAAAATAAAATGTTTTGGTTTGGTTTTATAAAAATATTGGTCGCTTGTGAAGTAGTGTTTTGGGGATCCTTAAGTGGTTTCAAACTGGTTTTGGTCTTATAAAGAAGTTGTAATTTTTTTAAAGTGGTGATTGTGAAAGGTGTTTAATGCCCGTTTGGCACTTTATGGAAAATGATGTAATTGTTTTGATGAAAACCCTCTTAGGATAACTATCATGCCTTGGTTACAACTGATTGTTTGGGAGCCCACGCTTAGAGGATTCCGAGTGCTCGAATGGTTTAAAGGCAAGAGGTTGTCCGATGGAGTGGCTTGGGGTGATTTATTATATACATATATATGTATGTGATTGGATGCTCAGATGGCATCGGTTGGCTCACCCCCTTTTTTAAATACTTGAGACACGAGAATCTGGCATATTGAGAGAATATTCTAAGAATGATTACTGCACTGGTAGGTTATGGTACTGACCAATGACCCATAGTAGGTGGATATATTGGGTTTATTACTATGAGATTTTCCCTCATCCTGCTTGAGAAAGTATGGTCGAGCATATTGGGCGTTTTGATTTCATCATGTATGACATGTCAACAAGGATGATATCTCATGTATTGGTGTCTTCTAGTTTATTATTGATCTCTTAGGTTCACCCATGTTTGTGAATTTTCAGTTACTTGTAGTGATGATTTGGTACTTGTATGTATTTCTACATTTCCCTTGTCGTGTACTTACTTTTGTGCATTTTTGTATATTGTTTTTCTTGGAAAGTGATAAATTGGTTTTGACTTGTTCTCTAGAAATAGTTTTCAAATGAAAGTGTTTAATCCTCTTTGTACAAATTTGAAAATGTAAACATAACTTTATCTTTCTAAAGATCCATTAACACTAATGAAATGAACCCAAATTTGGAAATGGTTAAGGGAAATGGTTCGTACTTTGCTTTTAAGTAAAATATTTAAAAAAACATACTTTTATAAATTGTAGTTCAAACTTGAAATGATGATTCTTTTATTTTAAAGTTAGTGCATTGGGAATAGATATCAGGCTAGCCTACTAAGTTTTAATACTCATGCCTATAGCTCTTTTCAGTTTTTAGTGTTTGTGCAGGATACAACTTGAGTGCGCTCGCCTAGGGAGATGCTTGATCGTTGAGTCATAGAGTGACCCGCGAGGTCGCACAGAGTTAGTTCGGACGTCGTGTTTGGTTAGTTTTATTTTTCGTTTGTTCCGGTTTAGTCATTTTGTTCGGTTTACTTATTCTGCGTTGCTCTGTATTATTTCTGCTACTTTATTTATTTATATTGGTCGAAATTGTTCCCACAACCTCTGTTGATGCCCTGACGCTTGTCGCTAGCCCGGGAGGATCGAGAACGCCTCTTGGGCCATGTTGCAGACCGACTCGGGTGGCCGGTTCAGGGTCGACCCGGGTTGGTTCGTGACATAAACTCTACTATTTTAATTGGTAGTTTTTAATTTATTGTGATATGACAATTATTTACATTCTAATTTGTTATTGAATATTTTGAAATTTTTACTCAATATTCTTCATGGCTTCAGATTTTTACTATGGCATGATATTCAAGTACTACATAAATTTAGGCATGTGATCCATAAGCTGTTTAAAACTCTATTTCACATACAAGTGAAAATAACATGCATGTTTTAGGATGTTACTACTAGTAATTAAGTTTATATGGGTTTGTTGGATAATACATTAATACACCAAGATTCATATTTCCTTACACAACAATTAGCTGAAAAATTATATAAGGTATTAATTGTTGAAATTATTTCAATTTAATTACTATTTAGGAAATTAAATTAACTATTAATAAAGGGACAAATTTGTCTTGATTTATTAATGCATTATACTATGTTTTGTTTTATAATGTTGTGATTCAAGTTAAAAATTATCCACATTCCTAACATTAAAAATAATTATAATTGTGTATGAAGTAATCGAGGTATGATTAACTTCAGCAATGGAAAACATTTAAATATTATTCACATTATTTTAAAAAAACATTTAAAACAAAACAGGTTCTCACTAATCAATTATTTTTTCCCTTTTCACATTTTCAGTACATATATTGTTTTGCCTATAAGTTATTCCTTACATATTTGATCAAATAAATGCAATTCCGTAATATCACACCTCATCATCAACCTACTCACCATTTTTCATTTTGAAGATGATCATAAAGGTAAGGTTATATACTTCTAATTAATGTTTCATAGTCATTTTACTATTAGGACACAATCTATTAATATTATGCATTTCTCAAATTGCCTGTACTTATACATTTTAGAAACACATTTTCTGCAATATTTAAGTTTCAAATTGCCTATTACAAATAATTTCTCCACTGTTATGTCTACTTATACTGTAGTTTACTAATACACTGTAAAGAAATTATAAAATCATAAAATAAATTTTCTTGATGGGAAAATTATATACATTAAAATAGATAATCCACGTTCTGATATATAATAATAGTTTCCAGTAATTTAGTTTTCCCATATTATGATTTCTCAATTTTTTCTCCAGTTGAACAGATTTACCATTCTTGGATTTTTCACTATTTTTTTCAGTAAAACAAATTTCCTAATTTATGAGTTGTCAAGTTTGTTTCCAGTAAAAAATATTTATCATTATATGAATTATGATGTTTGTTTCTAGTATAACATAATTATAATATTCTGAATTATTATGTACGTTTCCAGTTAAACTAATTATCCATATTGTTATTAAGCATGTTTTTTCTACTAAAACATATTTCAATATTTATGATTTCTGATGTCTGTTTCTTATAAAAAAGTGTACCCAATTTATGTTTTCAATTGTTTGTTTCCATTATTAGTTATTTCCCATTTTGTGATTAGGCATTTTTTTCAGTCAATTTTTTTTGCAAGCTGATTTTTCATGTATGATTATTGTAAAATAGAATACCAATTTGATTATGTCATGTTTGTTTCCAGTTTACCAGATTACACAAATTTAGATTAGTCATTTTTTCCTCCAGTAAAACATAATTTCCATTTTATGAAATTTTATGATCGCTTCCTGTTAAACATAATAACCATTTTTTGAATAGTGGTGTTTGTTTCCACATTTCCCATTTTCTAATGATACATGTTTTGTTCTAGAAAAAATGTATCCTATTTTATGATATATAATGTTTTTTTCTTGCTATAAAAGAATATTATAATGCGAATCCAACATTTAGGTTTGGGGCTGCAATTCAATATCATGTCATAGATATGCATCTGAAGATACATATGTCAACTATTTTTTCCCAATGGAATTATTCTGATTGTACCTACTATTATGTTCTTCTTTTACATGGAACCAGCTGTTTTTTCATACTAATATGTGTCATTTACTCACATTCAAGTTTAATTACCTATTGTAGGGATCAATATAACTATATACAAACTTGACGAACTGCTGCTCCTCTACATAGACGGATCATGGAAAAACTGGGAGGCTATTGAATGCACGTTATAATGACATGAGTTGGACTCTGATGGGTAGACCTACTATTGTTGAAAACCATGGTTCCTATTACTGTTATCATTCATGTATCTGCTAATGAAACTGTATTTAAGTTCAGTTACCATGGTGACAAAACATTCCATAGTTCTATCTCCATGGTGACAAAACAATCCAGATTTATGTTTCTTTTCTGAAAATGAACCATGGTGTTCTTTCCATTTTGAAGTTATGTTTCCATGTTTCTGTTTCAATGTTTTAGCTACTTAAACTATCTATAAGTTATGTTTTCATCTTTAGTTTCTGTTTAACTTCATTTTACATAATTCAGTGTTTACTGTTACTTATTCATATTTGAGAACTATGACCATAATTGTAATTTCAACATATTTATTATTAATTTTCATTGATCTCTTCTCAAATTATTAATGTATTTTGAGATTTAGATTTGATTTGTGTATGCATGAGTGAGGTACTAGTTAAATTTAAACTAATATGATACAAAAAATTTTAAATTTTGAGATAGATAAAACATATAAGGAGATGTGTGTGGTTTTTTTGAAGGAGAAACAATATTAAGTAGGTAAATGTAAGAGTAAGCATGGACTTTGTGTTAAAAGAAACGAAGTTTTCCTAGTAGGGTTATATTCCAAGACATATGGTAAAACACTATATAGGTTGTTACTGGTACTCTAAGTAACTGAACCTAGGGAACCCACCCTATTCGAGCATCTACACATTAGATTGCTCCCTGCAATACCTAGTCACACCATTTCCATAACTGAAAACATCATCCTAGATGATATTTACTATTCCAAGCTATATGGGAAAACACCATATAGGTTATTACTGGTACTCTAAGTAACCAAACCTTTACAAAAATCAACCCAATGGGTTTGCCTCTACGACATAAAATTCATGTCATAACCCCTCAAGGCCTCAACTTATCCCTTATTGAAGGGACAATACCATTTTCATCACCACAAGATCCATAAAACCTGCCACCAAAATAAAATGTATATACAAGTCAGTCCAACTAATTAGAATGAAACCAAGTACTTATATGGGAAAACATCATAAGAAATATGGATGAAACTTTAAATAGTTTATCCTCAATTGAAAATAAAAACAATCACACTAGAAGGATAATATCATGAAAATCCTACATGCCTGGTATGATGCATGAGACGCCTCTTGCCTCTATAGTCCAAGAGATGAAATATAATATCCGACATCTTACCAATGGTACAAGAACCAAAGTCTATAAACCATAAATCATAAATCCCAAATATCATGCTCGTCATGCTAGGTGAAAATCAAAATAGCCACAACAGTGCAAGATAAGAACATCAATCCCATACCCCTGGCAACATATACTTCTACTAGGAAAAGTTTTCATGACACACTGGTATGGGTTCCGTCACAAGATTTGACACATCCCTATGTATCATTTCTATTAACTCCCAAAATAGTATGACAAAGATAAAACATGCTTTAATACCAATTTGTAACACCCTGGGTCATAGGCCACTTGACTAGTGCCCTAACCCAATTCACAACATGACCTTAGGCGTACCTGCCCTAATGCTAGAGGTTACTGACTAGTATCAGGGATCTAAAGAGGTATAATGGGGTGGATATACCCAATGTATTAGAGTGAAAAATCATAATAAATATCCAAACATCATATAAATCAAAGTACACAAAAATAAAAACAAACCGAACAACAGAAGTAATAAACATAAAATAGACTGATGATAAATGAAATATAATGAAGGCCCAAAAAGACACACCAAACATACACAACTAACTTCCCACTGGGCTAGTCATACATACTCACCCAAAAAAGATTAAATTATAGACACTGGGTTCTACGACTACACTGATCCTATCCTTATCCCAATATTATAACATCATCTGAGCTGTCCCACTCAACCATGCCATCCCGGGCCTCTGCCCAATCTTGTGCCTGCAACAACCATGTGAGCACTACTCAGGTACCCCTGTGCAATGGAATCCCGAGTATGGTGTGAGTACAAAAATCAATAGGGCACCCAAACATGGTCTCATACTAACCGATATATGATATGATATGTGCATTTGACATGTTCGACTAAAATAATAAATTAACTGTAGAACACAAACAATAAATAAATACACCACCTCAATAACTACTTCGGACTGGTGCTAGAATGTCTCAAAGCACAACATGATAACCACACTTCCACAATGCCATCACCACCTAATGGATATACACATACAACCTAGGCTATTCTTAACAACCATCATCATTACTTAGGTTCATCACCCCAATCGACCATACCTACCTCAGTCAATGCCAAAGTTTCTCTGAGCATGAGCATCACCTCAAGGGAACCTCTATCCACTCACTGAGTATCCCTTTCTCATACCTCCACTAATGAGTAATGGATACTGGGGTATCACCCAGCATCCCTCATCCTCAATCCCTTGGGATAAACCCCACAGTAGTACCTGGGTGTTCTCGATGTCAAGATGATGTCTGATTCCTAGGAGGGGTAATCCCTAGGTAATCCTATACATATAGGAAGAACTGATTTCTAGGAGACCTATAAAATCAAAGGGAATATTATCCCTAGATCTCATGGTTAATTTCCATGGCATCAAATATCTCATGGATCCTCAACCAAACTATCAATGGTGGCTCCACTTGATCCTAGGGGGTATCCTAAGCATCAATTGAGGTTATAAATAGTCACCCTCAGGATGTACGACATCCATGCTCAAGGATATATACCCACCAAGAATCTCATACTGCCATTTGAATCCTAATCATCACATGAATTCACAATAGTCTACTAGTATCTCCATCCAAACCTCACCACTCGCACATTCATAATGGTATCACTATATTGAAGGAACCCCCACCACCACTAGAATTCTTGTACATGTGCAATCACAAAATCTTTGATGTTGTATCCTAGGTAACATATTTAGGAATCTGCTACTATATCAACCATATCTCAAAATGCTAGCTGCTCTAGATATCAACACCCAAAATATCATGAGTCCAGATCCCAATATACTGGGTATTCAAGTGTATCATCCATCTCATCAAGTGATTCCTAGAACCATAGGAAATAACTCTATTTCAGTCCCATCAGTTGATTCCTATACATTCTGGGAAATCATGTATGATGATTAATCAAAAAAGTAAAATACAACCAGGGTTGTTTGAATGCCCATGCTCATCGCTTACACCACATTCCCACCGGTCTTATATATCGATTTGGGTTATCACCACCCATGGTAATACACACCCTCTCAAGGTTAGTATATAAATAGGGAACCTACTTAGGTCCCCTTGGTCACTGTGAATCAGAGGCACCCACACACGGGTCCTCATTCTCAAATAAGGTATTAGGTCAACACCCGACACCCAAAAAATATCGTGTGACGCAACATTATCAAAAAGGCAACATAGACTCACTAGAAAGATGTGGTTCACCACATAAGAATTAGTCAAAGAGAAATCCCACGAACCATCTCAATAATCAAGGACTCACTAGGTCAATCCACTCACCCAACTCACCATCCATAGACTAAGGTATACCCACCTGAGCTAAGCACATAAAAGGTCAAGGCCTTGACCACCAATGGTTGAGGAAATCCATCCAATACTAAGTTTCATCAGGGAATTTTCATTTTGTGCATCCTAATCGAGACATCACATTTAAGTTAAATAATTTTTTTAAACATGTCATCAACCTAGGCAGCGTGACTACACACCCCATGCATCATAAACAAAGCATAAATTACATAAGGAAAGTACGCTAATCACCAACCTCATTTGAAGCTTTTCCAATTTATTTCTAAGGTTCAACAGTAGTCTATAAGGCCTGTCTAATCCCATCCAACCTCATCCATGATCAATCGAGCTCATTTTAATTCTTTGAGCTCCTAAGTCAATCATAACATCAATAATTAATTAATTATAACATTTACAATCAATTAATTAATTCAATTCCAACTTGGCATAATTCCAGATAACTCACCACATCACCGCATCGCAACAGAACCAAAGATAACCTATAGTGCAAGGCCCATGGTATACTCTTGAAACTAATATGGGCCCAACCCCTAAGTTCCGAAATCAATTTCAATATAAATTTAATTTAATTTAAATGAAAACCCTTAAATAATTTTACGGTGTGACGTACCTTTAACAATTCAATGAATGGAAAATCATCTTGGGATGTCATCATCCCATGATGCATAAAATACCCTTCAAAATTGGGTGATTTTTCCATTATTTAGTGAAATAACTACTTCTGACCTAAACCGAAACAATGTTGAATAATCATGGAGAAGGGAGGAGATGTAATGGAGGATGGAGAATATCTTGTGCCCTGTGTCATCACTAAAAATACCCAATAAAACTACCCCAAACCAAGGGGGGACTATAGGAGGAGAGGGTAGGGGAGGCTTCAACCATGAAATATTAAAATAAGGGTAAGAGGGGGCTACCCCCACTAAAAACTTGAGGGGGGGGGGGATTTCTCCCTCTAAAAATCCCACCAGTTAGCTGGTGGATCTATTGAAACAACCACATATCCTCTCCCAAGGCTCTTATGATCCCCCAAGATGACTCTTGAGCCTCCAACAAAGTCTAAAACACCTATTTTAAGGAGTTAAAACTCTCAAAACCGAAATCTGAATCCCAATTAAAAATTCAACCCAACCACTAAATAAAAAATTCCAAATTCCCATGGGAATTTTCCATATCGTATGGAAATAAGGTCATCCACACTTGAGGCCATGTGTCACACCGACCTGGGAAACCAGTTCAATGGAATCTAGGTCGAGGGAATTATAAAATGGTATGAGAGCTATATTTTTGTCTTACTATTTAAGCATGGTAGATAGGAGACTAGGAGTGTGTTGGAACTTAGTAATGATCTCGTTATTAGGAGTGATCAACCCTAACATGGGGGAAAGTTTCTAGGGATAATAATTATTGTTCCTAGGATTCTATATTATATATGATTTGATCTTCACCTTGTGTGAGACACTTGGTTTATGATGTTTTGGTTTATGGGACTCTATCTCTTAGCCTCATATGACAAGAGAGGGTGTGTGAGTTCATGAATCATGATAGACACATAAGATATGTATATCATATTTATGATACATATGAATGGAATGTCTATTTACTAAGTTTTATGATATAATATGGTTTTACTTATTTGGTTTATATCTTTTTAAGGGTTATGGATCTTTAATGGTAAAAAGAGGGGTTGGTTATTTAATGTTTCTAAAATGTTTATATAGTGTTTTTCCATATAAGTATATGGTGGTATATTACATGACCAATTCCCAAGATGATTCCTTGATATATAGATAGATATAAATGGATTGTTAAATGCTGGTCTTGATTAAATAAGGTGTCAGTAAAAAACCTATAAGGTGTTTCCCTCATTGCATGTGAATACCAATTTATTTAATTAATCCTTGATAATTGGTGGAAAATTTTTATGAACCCTTAAAATACTAAATGTAAATAATGTAATTAAAAAATGTGAACCAAGTTAAGAATATGAACTTTATGTCATTGTGGTAATGTAAATCCCCTTAAAACGCGAGTCCTGTGGAAAATGATAGTAGTGTTAAATAAAATGTCGACAAATAACTTATCAGAAATTTCCCTCACAAACTTTAATGAAATTATATTTAACTAACCATAGGATATGAACTTAGTGAAATGATAAAGGTTTAATGGTGTAAATTTTTAAAGTGATAAACACTAAAAATATGATATGACTTAGAGGCATGGTGTTATTGGATTGACCTAGTGTACTGATCACGGGGGCTACTTTGAGCACCCGAGTTATGAGGTTCCCATTTTATGTGTTTAGATAGGCCCTATAAGGATGATGTGACCTTATGTAGGTGATTTTGGATTTCCCTAGTGGGGGTAGTGGGGGTAGATAGAGAGTCTAAGATTATGGAATCTCTATGATGTGTAGTGGTGGTTTAAGACCATTATAACTTCCAGAATAGAGAGTGGGTAGGTCAAGTTGGATTCATGACATTGTACGAGATCCTAAGTTGGATATTTTCCATTTTGAATGCTGGGTGACCTTGATATAGGAATAGTGGGGTGTTTCTTGTGGGATAATAACTATATGAGTTTGAACCTTGTGTTAGGGGTTAAGTGGTGGGTCCTAGTGATACTTGAAAGCAACTCAGGTTTAGCGAGTCGTTGCGACATTCGAGGGTAATTTCTATGAGGAGTTGACCCGATCTTATGATATTCCTTTAGTGATGCGAGGCTAGGTGAATGCTTCAACTTATGTGATAAGTGCTACTTATTTTTGACGTAGCAATGGTTAGGAACTTTTGGACATAGTGCCTTGCATCTAGGATGTTTTTGAAGGGAAGGATAATTTGGATGCTTGAACCTATCGTGTGGATAAACTTTTGGTATGCGGTGGTGGAATAGGTAAATGTTATTGGTTCTTGGAATGACACACAAGATGATGGGTGTCTGTTCAATTCACTATGATACATGTAAGGTGTTAGTCTTATCATAAGAGAGTATCTGGGATTCCTATGGTTAGTTAAAGTGACATATCATAAGCATGATCTATTGTTGAATTAGGCATGTGATCCTAGAATTGGTGATGGAAAACTCATAGGATGATGAGTTGGGTTTTATGAATTGTTCACAATAAAGATGTGATCTCTAGGTTTTGATGATATTAGATGATATGGGAGTGAGAACCTATCATTTGGAAGGAATCGAGGTACTATGCACAAGCTTGGATTAGTGAACGTGAGGTGATACTAGGTGTGAAACATAGGCGCAATGATTCCTTGAATGGTTTTAAATATGAAAGCACTTGGGGTGATGGTTCTCGATGTCAAAGTTGGGGGCATAGGGAAAGATCATTCGGGTGCCTAGCCCTGTTGAGTTCAAGACATGCTTCCAGTATCTTAGTATAAGTGTGGATATATGCTTATAGTTTTGGAATGATGCCTGTTGGTGGATGGTCATGTGTTGGTCCTTGGCACAAGTGGAGTTCTTGATTTTAAAGAGGAGTACTAGGGGTACTCCCAATTAAGTAAGGCTTACCTATGCATGATCATGGTCAGTGTTTTAGGAATAAATCCTTGTTTGAATGAGACACGAATCATAGGATCATGAGTTGGGCTATGTGATTGGTTGGTGTATGAGTGTGCACCCATTTTGATTTAACGAAACAAAGTAATATGCACTGGTAAGAACAGTTTCTACTGAATTGTGGGTTGGTGAGTGGATATGTGTGAGATAGGGGCCGATGATCTTGAGAAGATATTATGGGAATAATCTCCTAAGGTTTGGATGAAAAATAAAATATCATCAATTGATAGGGGAAACATTAGTTTAGATTGAAATTCTATGATAGGGTTAATCCATGATATCAATCTTAGCTAGGTATTGGTAGGATGGTGAGAGTGGCTTGGGAAGAGTGACACATGTGTTCTGATGGAAGGACCCATTGGGTTCAGAGATTGAGGATATTATAAGGAAATCTATGTGGTGGGGATCCCCTTATGATTCATTTAAGGGTGTGGACCTTGATTTGGGTGAGTGTTGGTGAGGAATGAGGATTATGTTCCATGAGCTAGTGGCAGATAAGGTTCAATGATTAGGGTAGTGCTCAAGTGTGAGTGAGTTTGGCCATGTCTGACCATTCTGTTCAGTGGTGGATAGTACATGGGCCATGATGTCACGAACCGAATCTGGTCGCCATCAAACTCGGCACCCGACCCGGTCCATGGCAAGACCCTAAGGGTGTTCCCGATCCCCACGGGCTGGCACAAGTGCCCGGGTATCATAAAATGAAAATTGGGAACGATTTACCCGAGTTTATAAACATGAAACAACAAAAGAATCCAATGAAACAAATCTGGATTTTTCAAACCAAACAATCTTTTACAAAAATTCAGAACTGAATTACATGGCTTAAAACAACTCAAAAGGTCTATACCAAAGTTAAAAATCCAAATAAGGACAGCCCAAGAACCCTCATGGCAAGGGGCACCGCCCACAAGCCACCTCCACAAGACTTCACCACCAAGGACCTGCTAGAAACCCGAACCACTGGAACAAAACAAACTGTACCCAACCTGCGACAACAAAAACAACCATGTCTACTTACACCCAAGGGTGTAAGTAGGGTGTGAGCCAATGCCCAGTAGGATACCACCACTAAGATATTCCATGTGATAAACATTTAAATACGAAAAGCATGCAAGTTTTCAAAAACATGAAAAGCTAGTTACAATTTCTAAAAGATGCTACTTTGAATAAAAACAGTTTTCAAGTGGGCTATCATTAAGAATCAACACTTTAAAAAAAAATGTCAACACTAATGAATTTTCCAGCCAAATATACCGTATGCCGACGGTAAGTACAAAGTAAACAATGAGCACAAGAAATAGGAAGTAACACCTAGGCACTAGCTAGCTGTGGGTCCCAGGTACCTCGTATCTCGGTGAGAGTAACCATCAAAAATATCCATTCTCGTGCACGAGCCACTAGTAGGGAACATACCCATAACCTAGTGGTACCCAATCATCATCATCATAGTTTAGTTAGAGTTGTAAGCGTCAATCTTGATAAGTGAAACTGAGGCCAAACCCCACGGATTCACTAGCATACTAGTACACGTCCACCCACCTAGATACCCAGGTTTTCCCCTTGTGCTCAAACAAGTTCAACAAGTCAAGAAATGTACATTGAACATGAAAATATCATTTCCACATCGCAAATTCACCAAAAAGACCATATGTATACCACACAAGTCACAAAAATCCATTTTTCATTCAAAATGATTTTGAAATCCGAATCACACCAAAATAGCCCACAACACATTTCACATTTCTTCAACACTTCCACAAAACCATTAAACAATTTTATAAAACAATTATAAGATATTTAAACTCATATAACAGCCCACACACATGGAATATAACACTTCTTTCATATTCAAAAATTCAATTTTTTTCACATCACACTCACACAAAACACTCCACATCACTTTCACATCACTTTCACTCCAAAATATCTCCTTCAAACAATTTAATAGAATATTTCCAAGATGATACATATCACATAACAGCCTTTTCACAAATGAAATTTACCTTTTAAAAATATACTCCTACCAAAACAGTTTGCTGATATAGTTTCACCTATTACACAACCCAATAAAGCATTCAAAACTTTCATAAAACAATTATAAAGAGTATACCCAAACTTTGCACATAAAATCCATTTCAAAAATCTCTTTTTAAGACAAAAGCACACCAAGACCCTACAAAAACAGAATTGGCAGCCCAATAAACATGAAATAATCCACATTCAAATGTTATATAATCACGTTGAATAATATCACAAAAGATACCCATGAGAACACACAAATCCATAAAACACTTTCAAGGAGTATAACAAGGTTATACAAATAAAACCATTCAAATACACCCCATTTTTAGGCCCACATGGAACTATATCATTACCTAACCATAATTGGCAGCCCCTTTCAACAACTAATAAATCACTTCCACATTTTACAAAACTACCACAAGATATAACACATGAAATACATTTGAAAAATACACACTTCAAGAAAAAATGTAACTCTAAAAACAAATGCTTTACTATTGCAACCAAAAAATGGTTTTCTCATAATGAAAAGCACATAAGGAACATGCAAAATTATTTAATCAAGCAAACTAACTCATCATTAAATGGTTACCCACGGAATCACCTACCGAATGTGTCGAAACCCTCAAATATTAGGACGAAACATCAACCGCATGACCGCCGCACCTCAAGGAAGTTAAAAGAAACCTAACACCTCAATATTTCATCCAAAATACAGTAATTTAGAACCTATTCACGAACCCTAACTTCTGGAATTTTTTATAATTCAAGAATTAGGGAAGAAACCCTAAGCAATTTGAAAGAGGAAAGAAATAGACTCACCTACTTGAAGTATCCTGAATTAATCACTCCAAAAACAATAGTTGATGAAATTTAAAACAGCTAAAATTTAGGGATTCTTCTAAAAAGATATAGGAGGTAATTTGGGAACTGTAATGGAGGGAAAAAAGTAAGAATTGAGAGAGTTAAGAAGGGATGAAGTTACCTCTTCAATTCTGGCCGATTTGAGACACCCTATGAGGATCAGCCCTAATTCGCGATATCAAAGAGCTCCAAGGAGGGGGGGAAGGCAATGTTAGCGCGCCTGGGTTTCTTAGGGTCGATTGGGAGGTGGAATCACCGAAAAAATGCAAATATTGAAGGAGATATAAAATATTTAAAAATTATTTTTAATGCAGGAAATGGGCCTTCGGGCAGGCCCAATATCTTAAATAAAAACCCATATCCACCATGATTATGGATTTATAAAGGCTCCAAATTTATATTTTGGTGTTAATAGGTCAGAGGAGACCATTTAGGAATTGGAATGAAGTAAAAATATTAAAAAATGAAAAAGTTATAAAGGAATCAAATTTTATTTTTAAATCTGGAATTGGGCTCACGGTTTGGCCCAATTCATGAAAACTCATCTATTTCTCCATAAAACCTTTGGAAACCATCCAAAACAAAAAATGAAAGGAAAATAAATGAAATTTAACTTCAAAATAATTCATGTATGTGACACATGAGGTTAGGTTTTTGACCTAATGCACCAATTAAAATGAAAATACCATGGTTGGGAGTGTTGTGTAAATCATGGGAATGTGGCCCTCATTCGAGAAGGGTTATTGATGCGTGAGACCAGTCTTTAGATGATTATGATTGTACCAGATGCTGATGCACATGTGATTTTGATATAACTTGGATTCCTCAAGGAATTATAAAGGATAATTTCTATATGATTCTAGATAGAGTCAAACAAATGGATTCAGACCTAGGGTAAAATTTTAGTGTTTAAACCATGATTCAATTTGGCGGTACGCTGGTGATCGGGTGAGAGCACAATGATTTGTGTGGGTGGTTGGTGGTATGAAAGAGAAATCAAATCAGAGGTCAAGTTTAGACCTTAGTGTGTGTGGAAATGAACATGGTATGCCTCTGGTGATCAAGGATTCGTGATATGATAATTTAAAGGCGCATTAGTGGAGGAAGGTGAGAATACTTGAAATAGGTCAGCCATAGGAGATATAAATTTTTTATTTATATGTAAATGGGTGTGGTGAGTTGGTAACACATCATGTATATCATGTTGGGTATGAAGGGGGATTTTTTGGATTCGGATGAGGCTTTTTGAGGAAAATCTAGTGTGTTCGGGTTGTACTTGGTCACTAGAGGCATGCTCGTTTTGGTTTGGAATTTGGAAACAAAGACGAGAACCATTGTTGGACTATCATTTTCATGTGTGTTCAGGTGTGTAATGTTGGAAACTGCATGGGATACATCGTTAAAACATAAGAATTGTATTTGGTAGGAAATTTTGATGATGGGGAGCACCATGGTTCATAATTGGACTTCATGGGCCTAGACTTATGGTAGGAATCTCCATATGCTTGATGAACAACTGAATGATGAAACCTTTGTGTATTTGGGGTGGATGGAATTTATACACACCATCTTAGTGTTTCAAATTTTAATGGAGATAGTGGATTATGTCTCAATAAATAGAGTGCTTGGTTTTTGGGAGTAGTGCTTTGGAAGTGCATTGGGAATTTGAGAATGAAATGTGGCCTTTTGGATTTGGGTGGACAACCAATGTGGGCTGGGTGATGTAGTTGGATAAACACCAAGACTTATCATGGATTAGAAGTGTTATGGTGGGGAATTTGTAATTTCTTTTTCTATATAATCATTTTAATTTTTAAAGAGTAGCTTGGATTTTTGGTTTGGTGGAGGGGATGATTTTTAAAATGGGATTTGGAAAAGAAATTTGAGAGGTTTTGTATATCAAATAGGTGATTTTAGAATTGGTATGGAGTTCTAAGGGTGGATGGGGGAGTCACAGAATAAAACTAGAGGTTTATGGAATGGAGTAGGGGCTGTAACATAATGTTGCACCACCAACGGCTAGTTGGTGGACAAAGAGAGAATACTAGGTTTAGCTTGGGGCCACCTACTAGCCGATGGCCCTAGGTCAGCTTTCCGGTGAAGGTAACTGGTCATCCAGTGGCCTCTTGGGTGAAATTTTAATAATAGGAGTTCCAATAATTTCACCTAGGTCATCCTCTCTTCTCCTTATTCAAGATTTTAGGCCCATGGGGGTCCAGGAACACCCTTATACACACCTCCCATCCCTCTATTTATCCAAGGTGGATATCCCTAGGTTCTTAGATACTTAGTGCACTATCACTTGAGACGTGAAGTTAGAGGTAAGGTTATACATCCTCTCCCTTTCATACTTTGGCTATTTCACCGTCAAGTAGTGTCTTGTTGGATGTTTAATATGCCATATTTCTAGGGTGTTTGTATAGTTTCTTATTTTATTTTGATTTAGGATGAATCAGAAACTGATACTCAATGAGTGAGATTCTCTAGGCATTATTTAGGCATAATCTTTAATTTAACCCATAACATCTATATTTTTTTGAGTGTATGTTTGATGTGATCAAGCCGACCATGTCATGCCTTGAACTCAGTTTAATAAAATGTTTTAAATTGAGTTTGACTTAGTTAAATTCCCCTTTTGGGTATTCCTAAAACCTTAGAAAAAATGGTAAATTCCAAATGTAATGATTGGCAGTGAGATTAACCATAAAGTAGTTATATTTCATTGAGGAATCCTTATGTTTAAAATAGTTTAAAGGGAATTTGGTTTGAATCAATGGTTGTGAAATAAAATTTCACATCCATCGATAGTTGTAAATTATTTTGACATTTGAACTAACCTTGTGGAATGGTAAGCAGTGACTTAAAATTGATGTTCCATGTATTGATATAGAGTTAGTAAAGTGAATGTATAAATTGAGATGAACCTTTTTAGTGATAAATGACCTTATGTGAATTTAAATCATTTCCTTGGAAATGTTAAAGCTTGATGAAGACTTTATGTGATGGAAATGGATTATATAATGTCTCTAATTTTGATTAAATTGGTAAACCATGGTTGTGAGATGGGTATATAATTTTTAAAGTTATTTTCTAACTTATGAATCATAATGATATGTTAAATTATGGCGTTGATTAAATAGGGTTCCAATAAGAAACCTATAAGGCATTTTAATTTATAGCTTGTGAATGACACCATATTTAATAAAGCCTTGGGAAAATGATAAGGCTTATGTGAAATGACAAGTGAGATTTCATAATGACATGGGATCTAAAAATGATGTTTCTTTAATAGAAAATGATGACTTGGTAAATAAAGACTTTTTAATTTAGTTTTCTTATTCCAATGATTGTTATGGGTGGAATTCCTTGGGTTTTATCCCTTGGATTAAGTTTTGGATATAAAATGGGTGAAATGAATTGAGTGAGTGTGGATTATGTTAGGGGACTCACTTGAATGCCATGGGAGGATGCTTCATCATATTAAAGGATGTTTAAAGATAAGGAATGCCATGAGCTACCTTGGATTGATTGTTTATTCATCATTGTGAACTCCTTATGGTGGATCCCCCTTGGATTTTTTTGATGTATTATGTATTGAATTCCACTGATGAATGTCATTTATTCCCTCTGGGTACCCTTGTGAATGTTACATGTGATCTCCTTAAATTTATCTTGAATATATGAGAAGAAATGCAATGGGTTTAGACCTAGATTTTAGTCAAGGATACCACTTTGAATGCCTTTGACTCATGGTTCCTTAGATTTAGTTTAGTGAATTCAAATGTTTCATTCCTTGGATTCTCCTGGACGTAATAAAGAACATCATGGATGATTTCCATGGATTATGGATGAATCAGTAGAAAATAAATTTCTAGTGGATCCCTCATGGATTACCTTATGTTTTTATGTCTATGTTTTCCTTATTTATACACCTTGGATCTAGTATGATTTATGAGTTCCATCACCCTATTAAAAGTTATCTGACACTGGATGAAGAAGGTAGGTCCAACCTTGAGTGTAACCATAGAGCCCAAGATCAGAGTTTATGTTTTTATTTATGTATTGGATTATCTGGTTATGTATTATTTTGTTATTATTAGTACTTATTCATGAACTTTTTATATGGAATGGTAATTTTAGGGATGTTGTTGGTGGTGGACTACTAAGTTTTACTCACACCCTACTTAGGCAGCCATGAAACTTATGTACCTGAGTAGAAGACTATCTTTTTGTAGTTTACAAGTTTACAGAAAGGGCTCATTACTCAATGTTTTTCTTGGAATGCTAGAGTGTTTTAAGGATGATGGGACTAGGTAGTACTCGAGACCAATTTAAGGATGACTTTAGTTTTATTATTATTTTGTTTTGTTTATTCATATATATGATCTAACCACAGGGGATCCTTGGAATGTATGGAATACCCATTATTATTATAATATGTGATATTTTATTTATTTATTGGAACTTTACTTCTTTTTCTTCAATGGTTATTTGTCCTGGTTTATATATTTATAATTATTTTTGTTGCTTTGAATACTCTGATAATGAGGGAATTGTCTTCATATAGTAACCATACATGAACTCACCACTAGTCAGTAGCCTCTGGAATATGGGGAGGTATACTTGAGTCCATGTGGCGCACTATCCTGGGGAACTAGTTCAGTGGAATCTAGGTTGGGGAATTACATGGTTGATTTTTAAGTGAATGGTAGAAAATACCATGTTTTTAAATACCATAACTTTTCCTTTGATTAAATATTCACAAGGTACCATTTGGGTTTGTCTTATTTTAAAAGTCACAAAACTCTCTTATGTTTATTCATAAATTAATAAATTTCATGAGAATCAATTCTATACTTTATTTTGGGGAAAATTCATTTTTACACCTAAAAAGTCATTTTTCTAAAAATCATTTTTCATTTCATTATGTGTACTTATATTAAAATCAAATTTTACCACATTTATAAATCAAATCTTATAAAATTGTTTTCAAATTTAGATTCAAAATTTTCAAATTAGGTAATAAGGTCTATTTTATTTTTATCCATAAAAATTAAGTTACCTAGTTGAAAAGTTAGTCACCATGATGAAGGTTAAAATGAGGTAAAATGGTTAAAAGCTAATTAATATATAAGGCCACAAAGTCTTATCTTAAATTTATTGGTTGAGTGAATTCTAGATCCTCATGTTATCTTTGAAATTAGTCTATTTTGGTTCCACTTTAATTGAGTATGATATTTATTTACAAATGTATAGGGATGAGTAATTATAAACAAATAAAGAAAACAAGTATTTATATGAGTTCCACTCCTCTCACTTATAAAATGATACCTTCACTATATCACTTATTCATATATGTTGAGCACTTTATCTTGACCAAAATCTACAAAAATCCTTCTTCAAATATCTTTCCCATGTCCTAGAGGTTTTGGTCTTCCTAAAATATCAATCTAAGATGGCTTAAAGAGAGTCCTAAAGGAGGATATCCAAGGAAGTGGTAAATGTCTTAACAAAATCTTTCAAGTTTATTTCTTCTTCCATATCCTATAAATATATTATAAACATACTGATATAATGATATCATAATCATTAGTATACTGAAATGTTATTATATTTATGGAACAACTTTTAATGCCCCAGTCTAGATCGCCCGAACAATGCCCAATTGGGGACACCATGTGACCTCAGACATGCCTTCTCGTATGCCAGAGGCTGACAACTAGTGGTGAGGGCCTAAGATAGTCATGGGGAGACTATGACCTCTGATATAAGGCCATAGGTTCATGCTCAAATATACTAAAAATTCAGCATGACCTGTCTGTACAATGGACTTCCCAAAACCCCATAGACATAAAACTGGGAGCCCATTGGGATCCCTCAGTTCAGAATAGATAGAATTAAAATGGTCTATATAATGCGGTAAACAAAATAAAGCAACATCAGATAACATGGGATACTATAAATAATATATAAATAAATGACACATTGTCCAATAATTAATAACTAAAATAAAACTGAAACTGGATTATGCCCTAACTCACTATAAACCACCATACTAGGCACTCAGACTCTATAACTTTCTAGACCTATAACAAGAATTTAGTTCTAAGAATTAATTTTGTACTGGTAAAACAATGGAACATCTATGCATGTAAATAGAAACCCATTTCGTGTATGTAGGTAGGGGTGATTCCAACGACATAGTAGGAATCCCCAATGCCTTAACAGTACTGAGTTCTATTACGATCAAGTGAATGTGCATGAAATACATATATAAATAGTGAATTCATGATTATACAACACACCCACCCAAAATCACAACACACACACACACATAAAATATAAACTTTGGGTCATCAAGTGTTAGAAAAACTACCCAAACCCCGACTATATCTGCTTTGTCTAGTGTTAGATGTCTCTATCAATAAGTAACCACTTAGGGGGGGAAATTTCTACCCTGAAACCAATACCTAATATCATACCTAATTCAGCTAGTTCTGGAGTGCCTCTAAGCACATCAAAGAACCATGCCAACCAGTGTAATCATCTGAGGATGACTCACCCTAGTATATAAAGATAAACACTTGAGGGATTTCCCACACAATATACAAAATATAGACGCCTAGGGGGTTTACCAACTATTATACATAAGATAAACACTATTATGTTGTCACATACAATTTATATCATAGAAACACACAGGGGATATCCCACCCAGCATACAGATGATAAACACTTGGGGGAAGACCCACTCAGTCTACGGATGATAAACACCTGAGGGTTGACCCACCCAGTCTACAAATAATAATCACTCAGGGGATAACCCACCCAGTATATAGATGATAAATACCCAGGGTCTAACTCACCCCAATATATATAATCAATGACCAAATCCTAATTAGGACAATCCAAAGTATCCCTATATGCACAGGGGGTCACATCCCCTACCCAAGGATCCAAGGAGCATGTCCATGGTATACTATGTATGTAAATACTTTTCAAAGGTAGCATGTCCCATAATTTTTTTAATATGATGCATCTAAAAGGTTCAAACGTTTTATAGAACCCATCTCACAAGTCTGAGGTTGGCCTCCTAAGTGCATGAACCATTATCATCAATATGGCTTTATAAATCCCACATTATTGATTCGGGTTCTAAGGTGACACCCATAATAATTACTACCCATATCTCATACACACCCTCTCTAGAGTTAATATATCAACAAGGAACTCTCCATGATTCCCATAGGTTAAACCACATTATAGACACCCTACATGGGTTCCCCAGTCACAATTCTATCTCTTATCCTCAACTCATCACTCTAGTCATAACATCCCTCAACCATCGTTGGGGTATGTTATATCTGTCTCTATCATTTAAGTGGTTTTTCACATATATCTGAATCAACCCACCAATTTTATATCACAAGAAATTTTCTCATAGGGTTATGCACACAATGTTCATCAACACACAACACATAGTGCATAATAATCACAAACGGTTAACATAAAAATCATACAAGATTTTGAAAATAGGGCATCACCATCACAAGGTCAAACAGACCAAACCATATCAAGCCAACCCCCTATTGACATCCCCTTGAAAACCAAGTCAAAATCATATTTTTGAACCATTTTATTTTAAAATACATCACCCATCATTTTACTCACACTAGGACCTTGGATGAATCTCGTTCATTCATTATTTATAAAACCAAAATCTCATTTAAAAATATCATTTCAAAACCCTTTATCAAATAACCAATTTTCTTTAAATTTTATTTCAATCCATACCTATTTTTAAAATCATATTTTTAAAAATGAAGTCTCTTGTTATTTAAAAACTGATCATTCCACCATGTAAGTTCATAAGGAGGTATGCTAACACTCATTTAACTAGGGCGCCACTATTGAACTGTTTAGAAAGATATATGTTCCATGTTGACTATTATGACCCAAACTCATGGAGGATTCACACAAGTCAATGAAATATGTAGGATGTATAATAATGAAGGCACAAAAATCTAAAATTACCAATAAACTAAAAAAATTAGAAAAATTAAGGCCTCCCACCTCAAACTCAGTGTTACCATCCTTTGAAAAAAAGTTCTCCCATCAACACCCAAGCTCTCCCAAGCCCCAGACATCTATCTCAAACAATAACATCACAGTTAATTAATTTAAAAACTTTATAATTAATTATACAATTAAATTTAAATAATTATACCAATTATAATACATTTTAAAATTTAAAACAAAAGTCATAATGACTAAAACCTCACTCAATGACCTAAACACAATTAAATGGTGACCAACCCCACATGAAAGGTTTGCATCACACTCTTGAAACCATTATGAAAAAACCCCCTAATAATAAAAATTAATTCAATAACCAATTTAATTTAGTTTTAAGATAAAACATTAAATAAATATATAATACAACATAACTCAAGAAAAACTATGAATGGTGATTTGATTACATCATCTCAGGAACTCCTTTATGGGTCACACACAAAACCCCCAAGAAGCGATATGATTTCCACCATACTATAGTGGAAATTGTCATAAACTCTAATCCATAGAAAATGAAAATTAGAATAAAACATTAGGAGAAGGAAAAAGAAGGTAGGAGAGGGAATAAATTACCTAAAATCATCAAATAATGACCCTAAAAATACCCCAATATCAAGGGGAATCAAAGGAGAAGAGATGGTAAAAGCCCTTAGTCTATGCATGAGAAAGAGAGGGAGGAGAGGGGGGAGTAACCTAAAATCCTGAGGGAAAAAATGGTTATTTCCCTACTTTTAATGAAATTTAGTAGGCCACCCATTTTTTATACATGGTTTTCCAAACTGTGTGCTAATCGCGCGGTAGGAATTGTCTAAGAAAAACCATATCACATGGTTTATCCCAACCATGTGCCAATCATGCAACCTTTACTGTCCAATGCAACACACCCCACATAGTTGGGCCACATAGTTTATCAAAACATTACCTAACCATGAAAAACACACATGCAACTAAAATTGTAGGTCTTGTATAGTTTTTCTACAACCATGTGGTGACTGTGTGCTACCCACAGAGAAATTTCAACCTGAATAGTTAGGATGAATGGTTTCTTCTAACCATGCACTAACCATACACAGAGTAAGGTACTTAAAAAATACTCCAAATTTCAACCCAGAGATCCAGATACTCACTCAAGAACCTAAGGAAATTCCTGATAGTAAAACCACATAAAAAAATATCCCCTTAAGATGCTCCAACCCTTGGAATTCAAATCCAAATCTTGGTTTGAAAAACAATCCCTGCTCTAGAATTCTCAAAAAATCAAATTTCCACTGAAATTCACAAATATCTAAGGAGAGGGGTTTTAGAACCCCCACTATAATACTTATCATCCCCAAGAATCCTCAATAAACCTCCAATATTAACCCCCAACCTATCTCAACCATCAATTAATTACTAAATAGTTGCATTCCCTATCCTAACACCAAATGTGATTCCACTATGAATCTCTAAATACTAAACCAAAATCCATAAAATTTCTTTGAAAATCCGAGTGTTATCCTCATTTAACCTCTAATGAATCCTAATCAATGTTCCTAATGTGTTTTTTGACTCCCCAAATCCAATTCCACAAAAAACACCAGTTGGTCCATCTATGTTTGAATTTCCTCAAAATGCTCAGTGACACCTCCGACGTACCACCCCTCCATATAAACATGATTAGTTAACACTCTAAGGCATTTTTGAACCATTCAAAAACCCACAATGAAGTCCAAACTTGAATCCCAGTGCAATTACATAATTTGGATTCTCAATAATGCTATTTAAATGTTACACTATACTCATGAGCATCAACACATCACTATTCTAATTAATGCTTGGATCCCATTGAAACCATGTAAAGTCCATCTTCATCACCCCGAACTCATCTGATGTCACACTAGAATCCTCAAATTTGGTCTATATTCTCACCAACATCCCACTGTTGTCTGAAATATTCATTATTTGATATGATGATCCCCACTATAAGAGTTTCCTCATAATTTATTCAATGAACTGAAACACTAATAACCAAATCCTAGAAAGTGATCAACCACAATCTTCAATCCCAACACTGAAACATAAAGCATAAATTAATCAAAGGATTATGGAATTCCCCACCATAATAATCACCTAAAAAACCTCTAAATCAACCACCCCAAACCATATACCCATTAAAACATGCAACTATCTACTTGATACCAACATCACATGCCTATCTCACAAGAGTGATACACACGAATCTCTCAAAACCAACATGACATAACTACTGAACACACAAAACAACCACCTAGGTCACCCCTAACCAATCATAAGAAACACAATAAGATACTCTACAGAGGCACCCATTTCTATATATAAACCACATCAATCAAGTTAAATTCACACATCCATGCCTCTCATATACACATTATTCACATTGATGGTTCCAAATGCAGTGGAAGCACATGTTGAACATAGAAAACCTAGATTTTATCGTAATTAATTATTATTCTGAGATGTGAATGATATATAACATCATGAAAAATAGAATTAATTAAAGGATTAATTGATGAAATAATATTGGAACCAAAACATTTGATCATAAAATAATGATTTACAATTAATTTAAGTAATTAAAAAATTACCTTGGGATGAATTATTTCTTCATTGATGAATCTGACAATGTCTCTATGTCATAACATCATTATGTTACAGGAATCAAGTGTAAATTCACTCTATAAGTGACCCACATGTGCACCATGAACCTATGAGTGGTGCTGTAGGAATATTTGAGCGATAGTGTGGAAGATCCTAACACTTGTTCAATTCATCTTTAATTACCACGAGAATTTATTTAAAGGACTATCCTTATTAACTCTATAATTGAGAGGGGTGGTGGAGGAGGGTGACTTACTATTATTGAGAGAGTTCTTAGAGAGGAGCTCTCTAGGGCTTGAGAAGATTCTCTAGATTTAATTATGCACAACAAAATAAATGTCTAGAGTTAGGATTGGAAAAAATATAATTGGGTTTAAACAGTTCCATAATTAGAAAATAATAATTGCATATAGTCCATTATTATTTTATTAATCCCTAAAAAACCTCATATACAAATAATAATAATAATAATATTATTATTTTTATTATTTTTATTAATATGTAAAAAACTCATGGAATAATTAAATATTATTTCTTGAATAAATTGTTTAAAAATTTATTCAAATAATATTTAATATACATTATTTTTCTCCAAATCTATTAAAATCAGTATGCCATTCCTTCACAATATTTATCAGTCCTTGAATAATTACTATTTATTTAATAAGTAAATATCACTACATTATTTACCAATAAATAAATAAATATTATAATTACTAAATATAAAATAAATATTAGGAAATATTTTACTCACAAATATTCTCTCTAATAACTAGTGAAAAAATATATCTGATCAAGTATACAAGAATACTTATTAAACCATGTATGAGAATAATATTTATTCAATATGTTAAATAATAATATTATTTAATTAAGGTTCTAAATGCACTTAGTATGTGACCATTTAGGCCACTTTCTTCGTGGTATTATGCAAAGCCACCCAAAGTACAAGGTTAACATATGACAACATTCCATGGAACCCATAGAGAGAGAAGTTAATTTCGCAATGATATAAAACCTCATATGAATGCTTACTATGTAATATAGCCCCCTTTTCATGATATCTCCAATCAAGTAGGTTGCATGCTGATGTCATGAACCTATACACTCAATGTATCTTTCTTTGAATTTCTAAAAATAAACCTGGCCACAAAACACCATGGACATGGATTTATTCAAGATATTATATTTCCATAAAGGTCTTGATATATCTATTGATGTTAAATAATAGAAGGGGAAAATCCTTTCCCATATTATTCATTAATGCAACATCACTCATGATGCACCCAACGTATCCTACTTTGTTGTGAATATATGTCATCACAATTTTTATCAACACTTCAAAGTACATGAATAATGATATCCATTAATAATAATATTAAAATATAAGGATCAATACACACGTTAACATATAGGAATATCCAATGAAACATATAAATGTGGATTTGAAACTGGTGGGTCATGTTCTCATAATCTCCACACTGGAAATTTATAAGGGCGTGCACCATGATAAAGTGAATCAAATTCCTATTAGTATACACGCCTAACAACCTATATCATTTTCATAACATAAAATTATATCATCTGACTATAGAACATATATTTAAGAATACTATAATGAAACTTCTAGGTTCTTATCATAGCGGGGAACTACTATAACCTTTCAGTGTGATAATAACTCTTAGGAAATTATCATATACCGCATCACACAGAATAAAAATCATGACGTGATAACACTTTATTAATATTATAAATAATGAATATCAGTAACCATAAGGTACATAGAAGTTGGTTATAGGGAACAAACTCCAACAGACTCCCACTTTTACCAGAGTCAACTGCTAACAACATTTAGTCCACTAGCTCTCACATGATGTACATGTTTATACTGAGATAAGGCTTTATTCAAGGGGTATACCACGTTCTATTCCATATAAAATATTCTCACCAAAATTTCAACCCTCTAAGAAAAATCCCTCAAGAGGTGATAGTTCAGGAGTATGTGTTTTTCCTGTTGGTGTGACCTTGGCTCCTTTTAAAGAGGCACCATTATAGTATTATCATGTTATAATGTGATATGGTATTTACTAATAGACACCACACTAAGATCTTGTATTTTTTTTTGTATCCAAACAGCTTATTTGGCTGCATTAGAAGCCACTATATACTCAGAATCTACTGTATAGCCATTGAAAACTAGTTACTTTGAAATATTCCTTCTCACAACTATGCCATTGAGACTATAGACATATCCTAACCATGAATTCAAATCATTATAATATATTTGAAATCTAGTATTAGTATAATCCCATATAATTATCTTTTATCTCCTCTATACACCAGGAACACATCCTTAGCATTCCTTAGATACTTAAGGATAACCTTAACAATTGAAAAATATTATTCACCTAAATTAGCTTGATATCTACTTATCATTCTTAAGTAATAGGAAATATCAAGCCTAATATATCACATGACATATATTATTTATCCTATCATAGAATCATATGAGTTATTTCTCATTTTTTCTCTTTCCTATTGTGCACGAGGACACATTTTCTTAGAAATATGTATACCATGTGATATTAAAACCATTCCCCACTTGGATTTTTCTATATTAAATCTCATTAGTATCTAATCAATTTATATACCTTGACTTAGTTTTATCATCCTATCAGATCTATCACAAATGATATTGATCCCTAGAATATAGGCTGCTTCACTTAGTTTCTTCATAGAGATACACTTGTTTAACCATTCCTTAACTAATTGTAAGACCGGTATGTCATTTTCAATAAGTAACATGTCACACACATGTACTACTAGGATAACAACCTCACTCCCACTAAACTACTTATAAACATATGGATCACATTCATTTATCATAAAACCAAATTATTTTATAGCTTATTGAACCAAATGATCCATGACATGGATGCTTACTTTATTCCATAAATGGATATTTGCAACATGTACACCTTTTTAGCATTACTTTGAGTCACAAACCCTTCTGGTTGTTTCATATAGACATATTCTCCAGGGTTCCCATTAAGGAAGACTATTTTAACATCCATTTTATAAATCTCATAGTCATGGAAATATGCTATAGAAAGTATAATTCATATGGATTTAAACATGTAAACTAGTTAAAATGTTTCATCATAGTCAATTCCTTGAAGCTATTTAAACCCTTTAGCCACTAGATTTGCTTTATAGGTATTCACTTTACCTTCCATGTCTAGTTTTTTCTTGAATACCCATTTACACCCAATGAGTTTTACATCAACCAATAGATCGACCAAAACCCAAACATGGATTTTATATATGGAATCCATCTCATAATTAATGACTTATTTCCATCTTTTAACTTTAGATCTATCTAATACCACCTTGTAGTAAATATAATAATAATTTTCAATCAACAATGAGTCACCTTCATCAGTGACTAGAAAACCATGCCTCTCTGGTTATCTAACCACTCTGGTACTCCTACACAATTCTTGTATTTTAGGAATAACTTCTTCCATAGGGACTTGTGAAATTTATTCCTATACCAACTCTTTTGTATCTTGAGCATCAAATTAATCAAAGTAAATATAACTCCCACCATCCTTCCTGATGAAATGATCCCTATCAAGAAAAATTTATTGTCTTGTGACAACCACTTTCTTATTTAGGGGCTTGTATAGATACAACCTCTTGTTTCCTTGGGTACCCTATAAAGATACACTTCATGCATAACGGTTCTAGTTTGTTTCCTAAGTGGGACTTAAAAAATTACTCACATATTCATGCACCAATATGTGACAAAATAGGTTTCTTTCCACTCCATAATTTGAAGGGAATTCCATTTACTGATTTTTTGGTACTCAGTTTAGTATGTAAACTATAGAGTGTAACGCATATCCCCAAAAGGATAATGGAATATCTGCATGACTCATCATCAACCACACCATGTCTAGTAAGGTATGTTTCATAATTTCACTAATATAATTCCTCTATGGTGTATAATGTGGAGTGATTTGATAAATAATCTCAAATTACTATATAAAATTGATAAACCCATGGTTAATATATTCTCCACCACAATCAGATCAAAGCTTCTTTATATTCTTACCAAGTTGATTCTCTACTTAATTATTGAATTATTTTAATTTCTTAAAGGACTTGGGATTATACCTCATCAAGTAGAAATAAACATATCTACTCAAGTAATCAGTAAAATTTATGAAGTAAGAATATCTACCTCTTATTTTTACTAGAAAAGGTCTATGCACATCAGTGTATAACAATACTAGAATCCCTATATCCCTTTCACCTTGTCTACCGAATGATGGTTTGGTCATTTTTCCTTATAAACAATCATGAAATCTTCCAAGTGGTATTAGATTAAAAGGATCTAAATAACCATATTGATAGATATTTTTTAGATGCTTCACATTTATGTGACCAAGATAGTGTTTCCACATATGGGTGTTATACGAGTCATGAAAACATGATTCATTATCTATTACCAATACTTGGATTTCATAATTTAATACATACATACCATTATTTAATTATGCCATACTATAAAAAAATTTATATTTGTAAAATAGGAATTCTTTGTTTCCAAATGTGAAAATAAATCCTTCTATATCAAGGAAAGAAACAAAGATGCTGTTCTTAGTAATACTTGGCATAAAATAATAGTTCTTTAAAACTAAAATCATTCCAGTTGGTAACAGAATGTGGTAGTATCCTATATCTAAAATAGTAAGTCACGCTCCATTTGATGCTTGAATATCCACTACTCCATTGGAAATTTTCTAGAATATACTTGGTTCCTACATTTTAATACAGATGTTAGCACTAAAAAATGCATCTAATACCCAAATTATAGATATAGAAATATTTCAATTGATAAAAAACATACCTAAACCTTCCCCATGCTTATTATGGGTATAATTTTTCTTTCAATGGCCAGATTAGCACATCAAAAACATATTTCATTTTGTTCTATTACTTATAGTCAGATCTCCTTCTTCTTAGAAGAACAATGATCGGGCACCTTATACTTGGAGTTAGTATTGGGACCCTTTACCTTATTCTTACTTTTATTATTCACCATAATTACTAGAGTTTTTTAATTCCCCATGTCCTTGATAACTTGGTGAATGAGAGTAAGAAGTTATAAAAGAGTCTTTTCACTATTTGTCATGTTGTAATTTATTATGAAACTTGAGAAGTCTTTAGGTAGTTTTGATAGAATGAGATCTATGAACATATCATTAGGGATCTTAAATCCCAATATGTCTAAGTTCCCTATGAAGACAATAATATTGAATACATGAGTCCCATTTTTCATCATATCTCTAAGTTAGAACATGAAAAATGCATTGGAGATATCATATCTCTCTTGTCTCACCTTCTCTTGATAAAGATCATGAAGGAAAGACATGATGCTGTACACATCCATATCCTCATATTGATTGAGAATATCATTGTACATGGATGATATCATGAAACATTTGACATATGTGGAATCATGCATATGTTTTATGTAAATTGGTAGTTTTTCCTCACTATCCTCTTTCCCATGTTCTTTAAGAACATGGTTTTCAAGCATATATAATTTCCTTTCATGGTGTAGAATAACACATAAGAACCTTTTCCATTCTTGGAAATTAGTTCTGGTGATAATATTAACCCTATCTAGTATGGATTATAGTGATATAGTCTACGTCATGTGGGTTTTTGTTTCTACAATTGAAAGAGAAAAATTTTAGTTCTTTATCTAATTAATAAAATTTAGATAATAAATATAAAATTTATTAATCTCCCATTATTTTATCGAAACCCAATAGTCTTTACCATTAGTTTTAAAATATCCCATTTTATGTATATTCTAGTTTCAAGGACCCATATTACCCTTATCATAACCTAGACTTGATCTTGACAAGATATTTGAAGAGTTTTTTGTAGGAATAAATTTCCAACTGCATTAACTCACATCTCCTTGATCTATTGAGTAGAATACCCAATCCTGAAATTCTGAATACGGATTTCATTAAATCCTAGCTCATAGTTACCCCAAATACTACTTGTGAATTCAACCCTTGATGTAAACTAAGTTTAATACAACCCAAAACTCAAGCTAAAATTCAATGATAATTGAAAGCACCTTGACTTGAGTCGGTCAAGTACTTTGAACTATGGTTCAATTTTAACTTAAGTAGTAGAAGGCCATACCATATTAATATATTTTGTTCAGATATTTTTATCTTCATGCATAAATTTCTCATTATTATATTTATTATATTCTTTTTAATATTAATTGGATTTACTTAAGTGATTAACCATGTCTTAGATAAATTTTATTCATAATCCAATTTATTTTAGTTATATCTTGTATGCTTGTTAAGTCGTTAATTTATGCAATTGATACTAAACATCCATAATAAAATTAACCATGAAACTTGATAGATATAAAATAATTAAAATTGGTATTATCATGAGACTTTACTAATGGTTAGTTTATATAGAAGATGATAAAATAACCCTCAACCTAGGGGAAAAATACCTTGAACCATGACTTGTTTCATGTCACAAATTTCCACAATTCCCCCCATGTATCTCTTGTATTGGTTTTTATTAGGATCTAAACTTGAACTGCCTCCACTCATCTAGTATCTCCATCCATTACATAAGATTTACTTATATGTAGATGAGGGAAACAAAATTATTTTTTTAACGGGTTTACATAAAAAGAAACCGCGGGAACACATTCCCTTACATAATGAGAGGAAAGACGAAGCACAAACCATTAATTTAATTTAATAAAAAATAATAAATTAAAATGAAACCAATAAAATACAAAGTTAAGGACTATGCTCATGATTATCTAGATACTTTCAATAAATTACACATTTAATAAACTTTCATTCATTACTAATCATTCTTATTTATAATAAATCATGAAAAAATCAATTAATTATCTTCATTAATTAATCAACTATTTTATCTTAATTCTCATAAAAATATTCTTGATATTCTCATAAATCATTATTTTAAACAAATTAAATAATTTATTTAAAATTTACTAAGAAAAAAATATGTACCTTAGAGGCAACATAGTGAGTACCTGTTCAAACTACCCGACATGTATGATGGCCGTATACTGTTTAATCATACAACATGTAGCATATATGATATATCATGTAATTTAATGTAATTCACTATCAAATAAATGACACACATATACATGTTATTTATGTACCATGTTATGATTTTAATGCGCACAACGTAATCTGTGTATTATGACTTATACACGATATGTAGTTCTGAATATCACATAGAAATCAATTAGACATTTAATATATATATAACCCAAGTCAAATAAATGACACACATAACACATGTTGATAAGTTTTAATTATTACAATAATTAATTTTAAATTATATGTAAATAGGTAATATACAAGATGTGTACTATCCAACTAAACATTGTGTATAGTGCTTTTCCATATATCTACGACACACACCTAGAGACTGGGTGTGTTATCCTACCATATACATTAATAGAGTAAAAAATGTGTACCTAGGATACATGTTGTGTGTTCTCCAAGTAACACGGTTACCAGTCCCATGTTCCATGTAATAAACACATGACTTGTCTTTGATTAATGGACTACACATCACGTATACAAGTTACAAGCTATGTAGTCTAACTAACCATTTTCCAAGATGGGTTGGTCAACATGCAGTGTGCATTAATTATATACCACATGAAATTAATACATGAAACTATAAATTAATTATTGATCATCCTGGTGCATTAAACATGGGTATACGACATGTACCTATGGGCTACACACCGTGCAATTTTGTGCCATCCATCCAGAATCTCTGTAAACCCCTGATGAATTATTTAAATGTTCTTGATCCATGATTAATCAATTTTTGATTATATTTGAGATAAAAGAGAGGAATAAGAGAATATATCATGATTTGAATTTAAATAATGATTAAACCATAATAAAAAAAATGATAAATACATAAATCAATCAATGGTATTTAAATAATTATAAATTATTATGTGATTGCTTTGATACCACTTGATGGTTCCAAGTGTAGCAGAAGTATGTGTTGACCATGGAAAAACTAATTTTTTTTTCATAATTTATGATTATTCCTATATTTACACAACGTAGAACTTCATGGACAATAGAATTAATTTAAGGATTAATTGATGAAAGAACATTGGAACCAAAACATAGGATCATCACATAATGATTTATAATTAATTTGAGTAGTTAAAGAATTACGTTGTGATGAATTATTTCTTTGTTAATGAATATGAAAATATCTCAACATCATATTTTCTTTGTGTCATAGGAATAAAGTGTAGATTAACTCAAGTAGTTATCTACACATGCACCATGAAGCTATGAGTGATGCTATAGGAATCTCCGAGTGCTAGCATGGACGATGCTAATGCTTGCGCTGTTCATCTTTGATTGCCATGAGAATCGCTTCAAAGAAGTAATTTCCTTATTCTCTTTAGAATCAAGATGGGTTATGAAGGAGGATCACTCTCCATTATTGAAATCATTTTTGGAGAGGATATCTCTAGGGATTGAGCAGATTCTCTAGATGTCGTTGTGCATAATTAAACAAATGGCTAGAGTTAGGGTTAGAAATAGTATAATTAGGTTTAAATAGTGCTAGGGTTAGAAAATAATAATTTCATATAGACCCTTATTATTTTCTTAATCCCTATATAACCTCATGTCCAAATAATAATAATAATAATAATAATATTTTTATTGACATGTGCAAAACTCATTGATTAATTAAATATTATTTCTTGAATAAATTGTTTAAAAATTTATTCAAATAATATTTAATATATATTATTTATCCTCAAACCTATTAAACTCGATCCACCATTCCTACACAATATTTATTAGTCCTTTGATAATGAATATTTATTTAATAAATAAATATCACTACATTATTTACCAATAAATAAATAAATATTATATTTACTAAATAATAAATAAATATTTATTAAATATTATGATCACAAATATTCCCTCGAATCACTAATGAATAAATACAAATGAACAAGAAAATATGAATAATTATTAAAATACAAACATGAATAATATTTATTCAACATATTAAATAATAATAATATTTAAATGAGGTTTTGGGTACACTTAGCATGTGACCCTCTAGGCCTATTTCTCAGTATCATTATGTGGAGCCACCTAAAGTCTAAGATTAACATCTTGCAATATTCCAATTCACCCATAGAGAAATAATTTAATGATTCAATGACATAAAACCTCATATGAATGCTTATTATGTAACACAATCCCTTTATCATGATATCTTTAATTTACCAGGTTGTATGTTGGTGTCATCAACCTATATGCTTGATGTCACTTTCTTTGAATTTTTAGAAATAAACCTCCCCATAAAACACCGTGGACATGGATTTATTTAGGATTTTACATTTTCATCAAAGGGAATGCAATATCTACTTCTATTAAAGAACAAAATTGAAAAATCCTTTCTAAAATTATTCATTATTTCAATATCACTTGTGACACACCCAATGTATTCTACTTCACTAAAAACATATGTCGTCATGATTTTCATCAATACATAAAAGTACACAACTAATGATATCCATTAATAAGAATATTAATTCTAAGGATCAATACACACATCCACATATAGGAACATCCAATGACACATATAAATGCGTATTTCCTACTAGAGGGTTGTGTTATCATAATCTCCTACACTAGAAATTACCAAGGGTGTACAAAATGAGAAAGTGACTCAAAGTCATATGATTCTCTACCCCTGATTGTCTGTATCATTTGTATCCTATAAAATGGTATCATATTACTATAGAAAATATATTTAAGAATATCATCATCGAACATCTAGGTTCTCATCATAGTGGAAAAATGTTATGAAATTTCAATGAAACAATAACTCTTATAAAATTATCATATACTATACCATACAGAAGAAAAATCATGATGCGATAAACAATTTATTAATATTAAAAAAATTAATACAAGTAGTCATAAAGTTCATGGAAGTTGGTCTAGGAAACCAACTCTAATAGGTATCACATTCCAAACCATTAGCTTACTAGGTCACTAGTCCTCATTAGGAATATGGACACGAGATTACCCCCTCGAAGACCCCAATATCATCCAAAACAAATATATAAAACAACATAATTTTAGGATGACTTGTGAAAAAATTACAATATCCACATGGTTTAGTTGAGTATAATTACACCAAGAAGCTATATGAAAAACACTATATAGGTTTTTGTTGACACTTTAAGTAACTAAACCTATAACCTATTTTGGAACTCATATCACACTCACCTAAGTTTTCAAAAACACAATTTGATATATATGGGGTTTTCCATTAAAACTAAAATCACCCAAAATCCCCTGTTGTGATGGTCTATTTCTAAAATCCAATCCCATTTTCTAAAACCACTTTGAAATCAAATTTTCAAAAACCATTTCCCTCAAATTTCAAAAAACCCAAAGATTCTAATCCATTTATAAATCACCAAATCCATGATTTATTTCAATTAAAACCAACTTATAAAACCATTTTACACACACCTTGTGCCACTGTTTGAGTTTTATACTTCAAAAATAGGTTTTTACTTAAAAATAAACCATCCCAAAAATCATTTACCTATGGAATCCAAACAAGCATATCATAATTAATCAATTAAACAACCAAGACCCTCATATCCATATTAATCTAATAAAACATTATAATATATATGAGAAAACATCATTTATATTATAAGTTACTTCAATTAATATGTATTTCGATGAGGTTTAATGTCAAGAAACATCTCTTATAGGCACGTGTATCATGCCCCTAGCATGCCACTATCATGATGCATATACAAATCAGTGGATCCCAACTATGAGCTATGACTCATCCTGAGTCTCATCTATCCCATATTGGGATTATTAGTCCAAACCAACACCTCACTCATCCTAGACCACCCATTATCAAGACTGGACATCCCCTAGAAAATTGGGTTTCAACCGATGTCATATTGGTTAGGCATGTACCCGGTTTACCTATCGAGTCCCAATAACCTATCTAATTTTATATTTGAAATTGTCCCATACCAAAACATGATCTGATACCACTTCATAATAAACCAGTCTAGGCCACCTAAATTATGCCCATGTGAGGACACCATGTGACCTTAGGGATGCCTCTCTATACACTAGAGGTTTCCAACTAGTGGTGAGGGCCTATGATAGTTATTGGGAGACTATTCCCTTTGATATAAGGCCTGAGGGTCATGCCAAAATCTACCAAAAATTCATCATGACCCATCCATACAATAGACTTCCCAAAACCCTATAGACATAAAACCGGGATCCTATTGGGCCCCTACAGTCCAGAATAGATAACAATAAAATAGTTTATATAATGTGGTAAACAAAAAGAGTAGAAAAAAAATAATATGGCACAATAGGAATCTTATATAAAGAAAAGAAAAATTGTATAATAAATTCCAATCAATAACTAAAATAAAATTGAAAGGTAAACCAAACTCTTTCCAAACTCACTGTAATCTAACTTTCTAGGAACTCAACCTCTACAACTTTCTAGACCTATACCTAACATCCAACTCCAAGTATTACTTGTGTCCTGAGAGAAAATAGAAATATCTACCCAAGTAAATCAAAACCCATGTTTTGTACATGGGAAGGGGATGATTCCAAAGACCTAGTAGGAATCCACAATACCTCAACAATACTAAGTGTTGTTGTAATAAATTAGATTTTCATGAAATATATATATATATATAAATAGTATGGTTGTGCTCATGTAACACACACACACCCAAAAGTATAATATGAATGCACATAAAATATGAACGTCAGGTCATCAAGTGTTAGATTAACCACCTAAACCATAACCATACCTACTTCATCCAGTACTATATTTATCTATCTATAAGTAACCACTCATAGGTGCCAATTCCTACCATGAAACTAATACCCAATATCATACCTATTTCGGATAGTTTTAGAGTATCTATGAGCATGTCACAGAACCTTTCTAACCAATATAATCATCTGGGGATGGCTCATACAAGTATAAAAAACAAACACCTGAGGGATGACCCATTGGGTATACATAAGATACACAACTGAGGGTTTTCCTAGTTGGAATATGGAATATAAATACATGGGGGATGTTTCACTTGGTATAATAATGATAAAAACCCTAGGGCTGACCTACTCGGTTTATATATAATAAATACCCAGAGGTTGACCCACCTAGTCTGTAGATGATAAACACCTAGGGCTGACCCACCTAGTATACAAATGATAAACACTTGGGGTCTAACTCACCCCAGTATACAGACTCAACAAACGACTCCCAATTAGGGTAATCCATAGTATCCAGATCTACATGGGGGGGGGGGGGTCACATCCCCTACCCATAGATACAAGGAGAATGTACAAGGAATCCCATGTACATAAATACTTATCAGAGGTAGTTTCCTTCCCAAAAAAATCACATATGATGCATATCATAAGGTTTAACCATTTTATAGAACCGGTATCACAAGTATGAGGTTAGCCTCTCAAGTGAATGATCCATTATAATAAATATGGATCTATAAAGCCCAAGTCATTGATTTAGGTTCCAAGATGACACCTGCAATCATCATTACCTATATCTCATATGCACCCTTTCAAGGGTTAATATATTACTGGGTCACTCTCCATGAGTCCCCTAGGTTAAATCACATTTGGACACCCTACTTAGGTTCCTCAATCACAATTACATATCTCGGCCTCAACCCATCACTATAGTCATAACGTTTTCCAACCATTATTAGGGTCCTTCATACCTATATCCATCCTCTAATGGGTATGTCAAATCTATCTAGGCCAACCTACAACTTTGATATCACAAGAAAGGTTCTCCTAGATCTATGCACACAATGAGAATCAATACACAACACATAATCCATAACAATCATAAACAGTAAGCACAAAAAGCATACAAGATTTTGAAAATAGGGCATCTCCCTCATGAGGTCAAATGGAAAAAACATATCAATCCAATACCCTCCCAATTTATCCTTGAAAACTAAGTTGAAATATTCTTTTCAAAACATTTTATTTTAAAATACATCACCCATAATTTTACTCATTCTAAGACCTTATATTAATATTTTTTAATCATTCTTTATAAAATTGAAATCTCATTTTGAAATGTCATCGCAAAACCCATGTATCAAATCACCAATTTCCTTTAAATCCTATTTCAATCCATACATTAAAAAAAAAATAATTTTAAAAGTAATTATCTTGTTCTTTAAAAACCACTCACTTCACCATGCAATTTCATAAGGAGTTCCACCGATACTCATTTGACCAGGGTGCCACCATCAAACTATTTAGGAAGAAATACGGTCCATTTTGACTATTAGTCCACTAACCACATGAAGGAATCACAAGAGTCAATGAATTATGTCTACAATATAATAATTAATGCATATGAATCTAAAATTACCAATCAACCAAGATAATTAGAAAATTCAAGTCCACCCATCTGAAACTTGAAGTTACCATCCTTTGAAATGAAGTTCGACCATCAATGCCCAAGATCACACAAGTACCGAGCATCTATCTCAAACCATAACATCACAGTTAATTAATTTTAACACATTATAATTAATTATCCAATTAAATTTAATTAATTATCTTAATTATAATCCATTTTAAAATTTAAAATAAAAAGGAATAAATCATAAAAACCTATATTGGAAACCTCTTCACATCAAAACAACAACCAACACCATGTAGAAGGTCCATGGAATCCTCCCAAAACCATTCCAAGAAACATACCTAACAACTAGAATTGATTAAATAACCAATTTAATTTAATTTTAATAAAAAAATATAAAAATAAATTCACAACACAACATAACTCAAACAAAATAAATAACTACAACTTGATCAAATCTTCTTGAGGCCTCCTCTTTAGGAGGCACACAAAATCCCCAAGAAGCGAGATAATTTTAACCATGATTCGATGGAAATCATTACAAACCCTAAGCCATAGAAAATGAAAACTAGAATAAAATACAAGGGGAAGGACAATAGAGGTAGGATAGGGAAGAAACTACCTCAAATTGTTGAATAACTCCCCTAAAAACACCATAAGATCAGGAGTAATAAAAGGAGAATAGAGGGGGGGGGGTACCCCTAATCCATGAGCAAGAAATAGAGGAAGTAGAAGGGGGAGTGACAAAAAATCCAGAGGAAAAAATGGTTATTTTCCCACTTTCAATGAAATTCAGAAGATCACATGGTTTTCCAAACCATGCACCAACTATACGGTAGGAACTGTCTAAATAAAACCATTTCACATAGTTTTTCCACATGTTTTACCAACCATGCACCAACCATATATCCTTCACTTTTCTAGACAACACACCCCATATGGTTGGGCCAAATAGTTTACCAAACCATGTGCTAACCATACCAAATGTCTCTACAAATGAAATTATAGGTCCCACATGATTTTTTATAATTTTTAAGTAACCATGAATTATCCCCTAAAACATTTTCAACTTTTATGGTTAAGCCACATGGTTTCTATTAACTATGAACTAACTGTTCAAAGTTCAAGGTACTTAAAAAATCCTTCAAATTTTAACCTAGAACTTTGAAGACTCGTTTGAGAACCTAAGGCACTTCCCAAACCTCAAACTGTATAAAAAATTTCCCCTTAATATGCTCTAATAATAAAAATTCAAATATGAATCTTAGTTAAAAAAACAACCCCTGCTCATCAATTCTCAAAAAATCAAATTTCCACTAAAATTTATAACTCGTCAAGGAGTACGGTTTTACAAAACCATTATCTACCTTCCTCCCCATTGGAGTTGGTTACCTTGAACCAAATTCTATGTACTTTATAATTATATTTATTCCTTTTTTTGAACATTAATGAAGTTTTTATCACATCATAATTGTTCTTCTACATGACATAGCATGTGATAATGTTCTAAGAATAACTATTACACTAAAAGTTCATAATATTTCTACACTATGATGAGAATATAGAGTGACAAGATAATATTATTGAATATATGTTCTATAGCTGGATGATATCATTTAATTAGACATAAATTATACATGCTATTAGGGGTGAAGACTAACTTTCCTATAGAGAATCCATGTTTATATGTGTCATTGGATGTTCCTATATGTAGATGTGTGCATTGGTGCTTAGTCTTTAAGATTATTATTAATGCATATCATGATGTATTGATGAAAACCATGATGGCATATTTTTGTGGTGAAGTAGGATACATTGGTTGCGTCATGAGTGACATCACATTAATGAATAATGTGAGAAAAGATTTCTTCCTACCGTTATTTAATGAAAGTTGATATCTTAGTCCCTTCGATTGGAATGGAACAACATAATTAAATCCATGGTCATGATGTTCTCTAGGTAGGTTCATTTCAAAAAAGTCAAAGAAAGAGACATCTAATATATAGCTTGATGACACCAGCATGCAACCTGATTGATTAGAGATATTGGGATAAAGATATTATATTACACAATGAGAGTTCATATGAGGTTGTATGTCTCCACAACATTAAATTCTTTCTCTATGGGTGCCTTGGTGCGTTGATATATGATAACCTTGGAATTTAGGTAGTTTCATATAATGAAACTGAGAAAGGGTCCTAGAGGGTCACACATAAAGTGTATCTAGAATATTAGTTAAATTCTATTTTAAATTTAAAAAGCTAGAATAAATATTATTCCCACTTTGTGGTTTAATAATTATTTAGGATTGGTTGATCAAAAATATTTAATCACAAGTTATTCGGAAAAATTAATATGTGAGTTAAATAATAATAAATATTTATTTTCAAGATTTAGTGAATATTATATTTATTATATTTATCAATGAATAATGAAGTAATATTTATTTATAAAATAAATAGTCATTATTCAAGGTTCAGTAAATATCAAATAGGATAAAATGACCATGTTTAATGGCCCAGTTGGAAATGATATATTAAATATCATTTAAATAAATATTAATTCATTTATCAAAGAAATGATATTTATTTATCTATATGTATTTCACTTGTCAATAAAATAACAATATTATTTATATTATTATTATACATGGGGTTTGTTATGGAATAAGGAATTGGATAAGGGCCTGTGTGAAATTACCAACCATAACCTAGCTCTTTAAAAACCCAGTTATATCTCTTTCTATGGTTAGTCACTTTTTGTGAACAAAAAACCTAGATAGAATTATCTCAATCCTAAGATATAAACCACTTAAGAACATGCTCAATAACTAGAGTGCCAATACTCACCCACTCTCTCAAGACTTAGAGAGAACCTAATGAATCTTTAGTCCATTAATAGATTCTTACTATGATCATCGACAAAAAATTCAAGTGATCAAGATCAAATGTGCTATTACTTGATGAATATACAATGGAATTATGAGATTTTGGAGCATGTATCGATCACCCCAAGATGGATTCCACCCTTGGATCCTATGATGCAACAATGGTATGCTGAGATTATTCAACCTAATTATTAACAAAAAATGAATTGAAAGACAAGGAAATCATAAATCTATCTATAAATTAATTATAAATTATATGTGATGATCCCACATTCTTAGTTCCAGTGTTTATAAATCAATTATCCTTTTAATTAATTCTGTTGGTTATGATGTTCTTCATTATGTACATATTAGATTATTCATTAATTGCAACAAAAAGCTGTTTTGGTTATGCCTAATAGGATATTACACTATTCATGAAACCTTAAAGTGGTATCAGAGCAGTAAAATAATTAATTTATAATTATTTATTAATTATTGATTGATGGTATGTATTTTTTCTCAGTTTTCATTTATAGATTATTTTTTATTTAAATCGAAGCATCAAATTCTTCTCTCACCCTCTTCATTATCACTTATATAACTAAGAAAAGATAAAATTAACATAAAGAACATTCAAATAATCCATTAGAAGGTTCTAAGGGTTCTGGTTGGGTAATATAAGACTAAACAATATGAAGCCTATTGGTAAATGTTGTGTAGCCTATGTACCCATGTTATTTTTACCAGGACAAACCATAATAAATTTTGGTCTTCGTGCAATTAATATATATGGAAAAAATTAAATGAAAAATGGATGTTGAATGATATAGGATGGCACACAATTTTCTAAACTACATACCATTTAAATCATTTAAATGATGTGTAGTCCAAATTTTTTCATGATAGAAAACATGGGGTGTAACACCCCAAGATTTTACTATACAATTTTGCTTGAAATAAACACCATGACGATTGCTTGTTTCACACGTAACACCAAACTAAAATGTCCTATGACATATTATAAAAATAATAAAACCTATAGTAAATAAAAATATTGTAATCAATTATAAATATTTACAAAATAGGATTAAGAACACTTAAAGTTTTAAAATGAGTATTTTCAATAAAAGTATTTTTTCTTAATATATGGTATTTTCATTTAAAAGATAAATTTATAAATTTTAGAATTTTAGTTTTATAAAATGAAATTAATTTTTTAATTAAGAATGTAAAAATAACATTAGGATGTATTTTTGATATTATTCTAAAATAATTTATTTTTAAGTGAATAATAGAAAATACTAATTTTGCCAGTACCACCCTTTTTATGACATTATCATAATACAAGAATATATTAAAAGTTTTTAAAAAAAATTTTTATATAAAAATATATATTATAAAGTAAAATAAATCATTTTAAAATACTATATAGAATTTATAAAACTCATGTTTAATGTTTTGGAAACTTAAGTATTATTTTACTCAAAAAACTGTTTTTATTCACTTATATTAAAAATTAGTTTTCATACATTATAAAAATTAAATTTAAGAAATGGATTCAATATTTTAGAAATTTTTTTTATATTATTTAATAAGGCCAATTTCATTTTTAGGCATAAAAATAAGATTACTAGGATTAAAGTTAATTACTGTGATAATGGTAAAACTGTTGTTTTCAAAATATTTTTTTATTAACATTGTGTAATTTTTATATAATAAAATAAATTAATAACTTATAAAAATGAATATAAAATAATTTTTAAACCTATATATAAATATATTAAGAATAATTCAATTTTTAATCAATACTAAATAAGATTAAGAACACTTAATGGTGAAAACAACATTTTTCTACAAAGCAATTTTTTCTATATATTAAATGTTTTAATTTTAAAATTAATTTTATCTTATTTATAAATTGAATTATAATATATAGAAATTAAATTTATTTTCATATCATCAAAATTTTCTAATAGGGGTTACCTTATATTTTAAATAAAATATAAATTACTTGTTAAAAACTAGTTACCAAGGTAAAAACTAAAATGGTAAAATATAAAAATCTAGTGGTAAAAACATGAAACATGTTTGAAAATGAATTTTATATTCTTTATAGACCTTATTTCACCCAATAATTCAATATTTATCACATTTGGATCCATTTAAACTTTAATAGTGTCATGCCATTATTGAAAAAGTAATGGGTATTTACAAAAGTGCCATTTTCTTCACTTATAAAAGGAGATCACTTACAACACATTTATATACCTATTAAAAAGCCTTATATATACAGAAATTCCAAACTACAATATCTTAAACCCTATCCTCATGTCCTATAAGACTTTTTCTTTCAAAAATACCATGCTAAGGAGCTTTAATGTGTTACCCAAGGGAGAACATTTAAAGGAAGAGGTAATGTGCTCAACCGTGCTCTCTTAAATCATTTCTTCTTCAATATATTGAATATATTATATCATTTTAAGTATGAGAACATCAGTATTATTAAAATAATTAAATTTTATTATACTAATGGAATATTAATTTTCTACCTTCCTCCAAAATCATTCAAAAAATAAAGGCGTCATCATGAATACCTGTGAACTATCACCTCCATGAACAATGTGTTCTATATTTCACAAACACCTTAAATGAATGGTATAAAAGATTTATATAATGAAAAAAATATAATTTTCATAAAATTATTAATATTATTAAATGATAATTTATTTTATTCTCTACCTCCCACCCATTGTATGAAAAAATGAGAGTGTCGTTCATGTGTACGTGTGGACCACCGCCTCCACAGATCAATGTATTTCGTTTTCTATTACCTCTCAAAATTGATGAATTTAAAAATTAATTTAATGTATAAAAATAATATTTATGTAAATATTAACATTATCTAAAGATGATATTTTACATTCTATAAGTGATATTAACACTAAATGGTCGTGGTAAAATTAACTGCCTTAAATAATCATATCAAGGAACATTTATTAATTTGAGTCCATTTTGTGAAAACCCATAGAGATGTATAAATTTTGTTCTAATTTAACAATAAATTAAATAAAACTATAAAACTATAGTTATTATGAATTTATTTTACAACATATTTTACCACATGTAATATACTTAGGAAGTTTGGTAGAAATTGACTGAACCACCCGAAGAAACCAATATAAGAAAAAAATAATTAATTAATAAATAAAATATGAGAACAAATAGACCTTATAAAAAGAAAATATATGGAAAATGTTCTTAATAAAGTTTTAAATAAACTTAATTTTATTATTCAGGATTCTAGGCTCACATTTAGAACAAATTAGATCCCGAGGTAAGGATTTTTTTTTCATATTAATTTTTTTTCATTGAGATATTATAAATATTTATCACTTTTTTCCTTTTTTGTTGTGTATATATTATAAATGGATTTATTTTATCATAATTTTTCATTAAATCTAATAGATTTAAAAATCCATTTCATGTTCTATCTTTTCAAGGATTTTCAATTTGAAATATAACGATGATATAAGGGGTTTGTTAACTCAATTATCATTAATTGAGTTTTGATTTTTCTTCTTGAACTTATTTCATATAATTTTGGTGCATTATACTCTTTGATTTTATTATATATTATTTTATACTTGTTTTAAAATCCCTTTATAAATGTCTATTTCTTCCCAAATTATGATATCCATAAGGGATTTGTTTAACTCAAATTTTATTTATTTGAGTTAAAATAATATTACTTGATAATAATTATTATAAGTTTGACAAATTATTATATTTCTTGTTTCATAAGATATTTCTGATTTTTTATTTTATGAAAATTATTTTTTTAACACAAAGATGCTTTCACGATGAATTTCTTTCTCATAAAATAAAAATATTTTTAAAGACAGTCTTTCCTCTATTTCCATGTTCATTATTGATAAAAAAATTACCTTTATTATTCTGAAATAAAAATACATGTTTAATCATGTGACCTTACTATTTTCATTATTATTTTTCAAAGGAAAGTTTTACTACCTATTTTTATGATGTGGGTTTTAAACAATTTCAAAAATATTCAAAAGGTTTTCTGTCATTTTAAAATCAATTTTTTTTGTATTCCACTCCATATTACTTTTTAATAAACTTTATGTCTTTTCAAATATTTTTTATTGAAGATAATTTTCAACTGTAAAAGTTTTGAAAAATTTTCACTTCACCTTTTTGAAACCTTTGGGTCATTTTCAAGGATCTATTATTGAATATTATTTTAAAAAAAGTAAAAGTTTTAAAGATGTTTTCACTTCACTTTTTTGAAATATTTATGAAAATTTTAAAGGATCCACTATTTAAAGTTATTTTTAAAAGTAAATTAGTTCCAAAATTTTCACTTTACTTTTCAAAAATTAATTTTCAAAGTGACCATAAATTCTTCTTTTATTCCAAAGATTAAAAAATTTATAAAATCAATTTTAATATTTTGCTTCAATTTTATCTTTTTATTTAAAGGATTTATTTTCTTAGAAATTATTTTTCATGAATCACCATCTAAATATTCTTATAAAATACTCTTTTGGGGTGATTTAATTTTGGGTATCAACCATTTACATTCTTGAGGTCAATTTTGGTGATACCATATGAAAATGTTACAAAACCCATTTTTATTTCCATGGTTTCTTAATGACATGACAAATGATTCTTTTTAAATGAAACACATATGTATAGATGATTGAAAAGTGGAATCCTATATCTCCGTTCAATGTATTGGTAATGTTTATATCTCACAAACTCAAAAGGGTACATGGGAGGATTATCCCAAGACAAAGGGTACATGAGAGAATTATCCCAAACCCAAGGGTACATGAGAGGATTATCCTACACCCAAGAAGGGTACACGGGTGGTGAGACAAAGTATAAGTCTACATGGGTAGTAATATTTATCCCAACAAAGTAAATAGGTGGTTAATCCAATCCTACTACGTGATGAATGAATTAATGGGTAGCCTTGGCATACAATTTCTATGATTATGTTTATACAACACTCTTATGTCACAATATTAAGTCTATGTTATTCTCTATGTCTCATGATTATTTTACAAACCCTATTTTTTCCTTGTATGAATTTGAAATATTTCAATATATATTTTCAGAGCCATATGCTGAGATGAAATGTGATTCCAAGGCCTATTGTACCCGTAATTCATTTTATAAAAATATTAAATATATTTTGTATTATGCACACACTATTTCTTAAATAAAATGGGATAAATCTTAAAAAAAATATTAGACCAAAAATATAAGACCACAGTTGAGTCCGTAATGTGATGTTTACCTTAGGAACAATCTAAAGTTGGTTAGCGTGGGGTGTTTAGATATTGTGACCATTGGAGGGTTCAATTAGTTAAAATAAATTTATTTATTTTAATTAATTAACCCAATTTAGAATTACTTTAAATACACCATTATGGAAATCATCTAGGGTTATCCACATAAACCCTGAGAGAATGGAGATACATTCTTACTCTCCTCTGTTGGTGAACTGAAATCAGTCAACGATGAACCTCCTAATCGAGGCTGATTGAGATGCATCAGACATAATGACCTTTCTCATCCATTGGTGAGCATGCTCTTTAATGATGAATGATCCAATTCCAAGCAAGAATTTTAAATTTGTGGATTCTTTCCCTATTGATTAATTTTTTTGAGAATGATCATGTTGATTCTTGATCCATGTTTAAATTTCAATCATTTTAATGTTCCTATATATAGATTCAATTGTTTGTTTTGTTTTCTCACCCTTGGTAATCTTGATTTGTGTTTGTTGCCCAAAAATGATTGAAAAAAGATCATTTCACCATTGATCTTGTGCATTTCTCCAAAAAAAAATTCACATTATTCACCAATTATCCCACAAGGTATCAGTTTGAATTTACTGGGCAGGACTGAGTCCGATTGGACCCCTAAAATCACAAAAGATTCATGTAGGAGGAATGGTTTGGATAATTAGGGATGATAAGGGATGAGTCATGGAATAATAGGTGTTGGTTTCATGGATCTGGGATTCAATACAGAAAAGGCATGATAGGCGACATGTGGTGTATATGAAGAACTTAAAAGAATGGATTGAAATTTGATTTACAACAAAAGGATGGACAAAAACAACAAATGAAGTCTTATTACCTTGTTTTGGGGTGAGAAATAGGTATAAGTGACAACAATAGGTGAAGATTTGGAATTGTGGAAGCAGATATGAGAATTTGAAAAAAAACGTGACCACATTCCATGTAGTTCAGAAGAATACATGGCGTGTTCCAAGATAATCCATGACACTAGGGTTTTTTGTAGAATTATAAGGATGACACATCATGTGGTTGGGACACATGCTATGTATACCTCCTCAGGTATATGATCCATGTGGCATAACACATGGATAGGACCCCACGTGGGAGGACATGGCTAGATTCACACCATGTAATGATGTACATAAACACAACTAGGGACACAAGCATGGCCCTATATGGAAGGACACACAGTTTACTGAAGTACACAGACACATGTAGACTTACACGGGCATGACTAGAGATCACGGGCAGGACCCCAGGTGGCTGAGGCACGCCTTGTATTCCACCTAAACACCATGTATGGCTACATTCATAGCGATCCATGTACCAGTAGAGATATTAAAAGGTGATGGAGCAGGACCACATTCTATATGGGTCCCCTTATACACTGTGTACCCCTTCTTTCCTTGTGTCAAAACTTCAAACTCTTATATCTCTTTCATTTGGACTAATATTTTGGTCCAAAAGTAGCCCATCCTAAGTGTTTCTCCATGTAGAACATGATGGTAGACAACATAGTTGCTTTTGAGATATGATACGAGATGTTCCAAGTATGATACTTATTTAGGTGATGCTCGATGATGACAATTATCAGGTAGGGTCACTAGGAGATTTAGAGTGGCACCCTCCTATGGGACAAGGCATTGTTCCTCTATATATTCTTAGAGTGGAACCATATTACTGGGACAGGTCATGAATTCTCTACCTATCCACCGAGTGGCACCCTCCTGTAGAGTTAGGTTATGGGTCCTCGACTACTAGAGTGGTACCCTCAAACTAGCCTGGGCATGGGTCCTCTACCGAGTACTTGAGTGGAACCCTCCTACTAGGATAGTTCATGGGTCCTCTAGCTATCTACCGAGTGGAAACATTATACTAGGATAGGGAATGGGTTCTCTACCTATCCACTAAGTGGAACCCTCCTCTAGAGTTAGGGCATGATTCCTTGATTACTAGAGTGGCACCCTCCAGTTGGGTTGGGAATGAGTCCTCTATCTTCTATCCAAGAGAAACCCTCCTACTGTATCAGTGAATGGGTCCTTGAATACTATAGTGGAACCCTCCTGCTGGGATAAGTCATGGGTCCTCTTGTGAATACTAAAGTGGAACCCTCTAGCTAGGCTGGGCATGGGTCCTCTATCTTCTATCTGATTACCACCCTCCTACTGTATCAGGGCATGAGTCCCCGACTACTATAGTGGCACCCTCTAGCTGGGTTGGGAATGGGTCCTCTATCGACTACTTCAATGGTACTCTCCTTCCAAGACAAGTCATGGATCCTCCATCTATCTACTGAGTGATACCCCCAAATGTACCAAGGTTCAGGTCCTCCTTGAACATATTAGAATTCACCCTTGACTCACTAGGGCGTGGGTCCTATACTCGAATATCATTCCCCCTTGACTATGTGTCATAGTGGAGAGGTGTGGGATCTTCTCATGGTTACTTCTATGGACCAACACATGAGATACTGGGAATAGATGATGGGATATTGGATCTGATAACACTCTTTCCTGGGATGGGATATGATATGGAGATCCTATTCTTTATCATTTTGGTTTATTTGGTTTGAGCATATATATATATGTGTGTGTATATCTATATCTATGTTGTTGTATTTTTATTACTCTATTTCTATGGGTGTAAGAGACATAATGTGTAGTCCACCTACATTATGCGTTGATCTCTATGTGGTTGGATGAGGTTACTTTATTTCTTTGGGTTGATCTATCGATCTATCTATTCCTATAGTGTATCTTAATACTCCCTCTTCATCTTTTGGGGTGTCCTACTAGGTATGTATATACTCACCCCTACATGATATTTTTTCACATGTGTCGTGTCTTATGTAGACAACGAACAAGTCAGCGACAATTACAAAGGAGCTTAGAGACACCTGGTGCATTGGACCGCATATGGTGGTAAAATCTTGGAGATCAGAAGTTTGTCTCTCTAAAAACTTTTAATTTCCAGTTTTTTTCATGTTGGGACATCTTTCTAGTTGGGCGTGTATTTTTCCCCTTTAATTTTCAATTTACACCGACGTACTCTTATACACCCTAGAGGTTTTTCATACTTGTTTTATATTATAGTTGTTAAGTATTTTTATTATTATTCCTCTAAATTTATTCATTGATATGTTTGGGTGTGTATGTATAGGTAAATTAGGAAAAGGACTCCCATGTTAGATATGTCTTTTGGTTCTTGTCACCAACCCCTAGATTTTGGAGGTGAACTTGGGGTAGTTGCGGCTCGAGCTCTGTTGGGTTGGGTTGTGACAGATTAGTATCAGAGATAGTTCAATCCTTGGGATAGTGTTTGGAGTAGTTCCATTATGAGGATTTGTTTGGGATTTAGGGTAACAATGTCAAAGTATATCTATTATGTCTCTCAATCTAGGGAACCTAGTGTTGGTACGATGACTGACGTATCTATTCACTAGGACCTTGACTACATATTTTTCAACTCGGATACTGCGACATTGGTTATAGGGATCAATATTACATGCATCATATAGGATTGAGTATTTTTACTATCCTTCTTGAGTCATCTCTCCATTATATATATATATATATATATATATATTCTCATTTGACCATGGTATGTCTTGATCACTTTCAAGATGCCTCTGCGAAAACTGCCAAACATGTTATCAATTTTTGGATCGTGAAAACAATCTAATTAGAGATGAGGCCTTAGTTTAAGGTCCATCATATGAGATCTTTCCTCCAGGTGGGTAGGTAGAATCACCCCCGCCTATTGAGTAGTAGACTATACCTATAGAGCTGGCTAAGGATGCACACCGGCTTAGCGCACTCTGCAAGTTCTAGTTCTAGAGGCCGTTGAGGTTACATTATGATCCAAATACCTATTTAGTAGAGGATTGGATTGAGTTAGTGATCTGAGTTCCCAGACTTTTTTAGATCACGATTGATCATATGGTTTCACTCACAATCAATGATCTTCATGGAGCAGAAGTTGGTTCTGATGGTAACAGCAGATGATGCACCCTTGTTGAGTGTGCATTGTAGGTTCCAAAAATAGATATTTTCTATGTATCATGTTGATCCAGAATCCCTTATCAGGTGGTTACGGTCTAGTATGATCCTATGGTTTGGATATTCCTCTTGGATATGATCCCTTTTGATAGTGATCCTCATGGTGAGAAATCTCTAGGACCACGATGGGTGTCAGTAGAGTCCTGTGATAGAGATGTTATAACATGGCATCAAAAATGTGAGGGAGAGGGACACTTCCCCCAACAAGATACGTCCTTGAGATTTGATTCAAAATTGTGAGGTTGAGTCAGTGCCACCTATAGTGGATAGTTTCAAGGTGTGGTGGATGAGTCCCTTTGACTTGTGTGTTCGGGATGTGCAGATGTGATGGGGTGTCGGAGTAGGCCCCAGTTGAGGAGAGAAGGAAATAATGGGAAAGGAATATCTCTCGATAGATGGGGCTTCTATAAGGGAGGCTCAAGTATGGTTTGGGGTATGACCTATGTCACTACCACTCCAGCTACAGTTGTTATCACAGAGTCAAAATCCACATTTACCTATGCGTAACCCTTTTTGAGACCAAGCGATACTAGTGGAGTCCCTTTTTTATCAACCCTTATATTGGAGGCCCCTTTATAGAGGATTGGTGGTCACGCATTTCTACCAATGGGGCTACCATACTCTATGAGGAGAGAGATACCCACACAAAATATTTCTATAGCAGTGGTGAGACCCTATGATGTTTTCCTCAGTGTGGACTGGTCTTCAACCATCCATACTTAGATGATTTCTACTAGTGAGTATGGTAGTGATTTCAGGTTGTGGGACAAATCTTTCCTCTTTATGGAGGAGTTACCCTCAGATAAAGTAGGATGATCTCATTCACAGGAGGTTACACATGATTTATAGGTTGGATAGTATTACCCTTGGAGTAGTGGATATTATGAGCTCCCAACTCCCTCTAATGATGGTGAGGTGTGGATTCATGTTTCCTAAATTAGTTGATTGTTAGGTAGAAGGATCCACTCACAAGAATAGATGACACCCTAATTTCCTCTATATCTAATTAGAAGCACACAATGCACTTGAGGACGTATTCTAGACATGCTTCGAGAGCATAATTGTCATGGGGAAATCTCGTGGAGTCAGTTTCGGATTCAGGAGGTTTATGTAAGATTTCTCTAGGATTGTATCCCCTTTAATTGACCTGACACAAAAAGGTCAGACATTTACCTAGACCATGTATTGATATAGGGACTTATAGGAGTTGAGGTTAAGGATGATGAGTGCTCTTGTTTTGAGAATACCAGAGGAGGTCATGGAGTACATAGTGTATTGCGATGCCTCAGGAGCTGGGCTTAGCCATATGTTGGTGAAACGATAGATAGTTGTCGTATATGGGTCAATTAAGTTGAGACTCGATGAGCATAACTATGAAACTCATTACCTAAGACTAGAAGAATTAGTATTCACCCTATGGATGTGGAGACACTATATTTTGGGAGATCACTTCATAGTTTAATTAGACCATCAGAGTCTCAGGTACATTTTCACACAGATAGACTTGAAATTAAGAAAATGATGTTGGTTAGAGTTCCTATAGGACCATGAATTCATGATATTATATAATAAGAGGAAGGGAAATGTGGTAGAAGATTCAATTAGTAGGAAGTCCTAGTCTCATTTGGTGTAGGATGATTTTGAGATGTTGGATTCCTTATAGCCAACCCTGGTTGAGTAGGAGAGTGCAAGTTTTCTTCAGTCAATGGTGTTGAATATTCTACTTCACAAGTGTGTGAGAGAGTCCTAGTTGGGATACATTGACTATAAGGTCATGTGTGGTAATATATTCTCATAATATTCACCCGATAGATTTTATGAAGGAGGGAATCACTTCATCCTTTTCCAGGGATAGATGGTGGTCCCAGTCATGATATGGGAGGAGGTGATGGGGGAGTTCCACACTTATCCCTTGGCTGTACATATCAGTGTGAGGAATATGCAAATAGATGTTCACCAGAAGTTTTGGTGGGCCAACATGAGATATATCATGTATGAGTTCATTTTACAGTGCCCTACCTATCAGTAGGTTAAGGATGAGCACCAGGTTCCAACAGTTTTTTTGCAGCCCCTTGAGATCCTAAAATGGAAATGGGATAAGATATCCATGAACTTTGTAATAGAGATTCTGCATACAGTTAAGGGATATTACACCATCTAAGTGATAGTTGAATGACTCATGAAGTCATCACACTTCCTTTATATCAGGTAGAAATTTTTGGTGGAGATTTTAGGGAAGATGTACATATGGGAGATTATTCACCTTCATGGGGTGCTCTCAAATATTGTCTTTGATCATTATGCACAATTTACATCATGGTTGTGGAGAGGCTTGTAGGAGGAATTAAAGACCCATATGAGGATGATTACATCCTTTCACTCCCATATGGATGTAAAGAGTGAGTTCACTATCTAATCGTTAGAGGATATACTGAGGGATTGCATGTTAGACTTTGGTAGGAGCTGGGGGGATCACTTTCCATTGGTAGAGTTTACGTAAAACAATAGAAACCACTCTACTATCGGTGTGACACCTTTTGAGGATCTGTACGGGAGACCCTATATTCCACCTTTGAGCTAGATATATATTGGCGAGGCATATATTATGATTCTAGATATGGCGAATGATATGACAGAGAAGGTCTATTTTATCCATGAGTGGATGAGGATAACCCAGAGTAGGTATAAATATTATGTAAATTGATGTCCTAGGCCCTTGGATTTCATGTAGAGAGACCAATTTTTCCTAAGAGTCTCCCCATGATAAGGATTATAGTGGTTAATTTAGGGAGGGAAGCTATCTCTAAGGTTCATTGGGCCATTCAAGATCTTATAGAGGATTGGTGAGGTTTCTTACCACCTCTTCCTACCCCCATAGTTGGAGCTGGTGCACGATGTATTCCACGTGTCACAATTGAGGAGATACGTGCATAACCCCACACAAATTATTAACCACAGTGAGCTATAAATTGAAGTTAGATCCACTTTTTCAGATAATCTAGTGGTGGTTGAGGATTAACAGGAGATGACCTTGTGTAGATGGACCATCCCCTTGGTTCACGTGTTGTGGAAGCACAAGAGCATGCAGGAGAGCTCCTGGGAGCGGGAGATATAGATGCAATCTTAGTTTCCTGATATTTTTTTTTTGTATTTTTTATTTTTAGGTATGAAAATATTGAAGGAGTGAATGATGTAGATACCCTATTTTTTCCTTTTAATACTTTGAAATATTTCAATATATATTTTCGGATCCAATAACTGAGATGGCGTTCAATTCTGAGGCTCGATGTTCTCAAAATTAATTTTATAAAAATATTAAATATATTTTATATTATGCATACAATATTTATTAAATAAAATGGGATAAATATTAAAAAAAATATTGGATCATAAATCTGAGACCACGGTTGAGTCCGGAACGTGATGTTTACCCTAGGCGCGACTTAAAGTTGGTCAGCGCGGGGCGTTCAGATATCGTGACTGTTGGCGGGTGTGTTTAGTTAAAATAAATAATTAAATTTATATATTTTAATTAATTAACCAAATTTATAATTCCTGTAAATACACCATTATGGATATTCTCTAGGGTTATCCATATAAACCCTAAGATAATTGAGATATGTTCTTCCTCTCCAATGCTGGATAATTAAAATCATATGATGAAAAACCTCCAGATCAAGGAAGATCAAGACACATCAGACACAAAGACCTTTCTCATACATTATAGAGAATGTTATTCAATGAATAATGATCCAATTATAGGTAGGAATCATCAATTTTTATATTCTTTCACTATTTATTAAATTGATTGAGTATGGTCATATTGATTCTTGGTCTGTGTTTGAATTTCAAGCCTTTGTATGCACCCGTGTACAAATTTAATTGTTTGTTCATTTTTCTCATACTCGAGCATCCCAATTTGTGTTTTTTGGACAATAAAAATTTATTAAAGATAATTTCACCTTTTATCTTGTGAATTTATCCCAAAATTTCTTCACGTTCTTCACCGATTGGCCTATGGGGTCCCAGTTCGACTTTGTCGGGTGGGACTAAGTTTGATTGGAACCCCAGAATCATGGAAGATTCATGTGCGAGGGTTTATTTGGTGAACCAAGGTTAATAATAGATAAATAATTGAATAAAGGATGTTAGTTTCATGCATATGGTATCCAATACTGCAAAGGTGTGATGGGAGATGCGCGATACTTATGGTGAACTTCCACAGATGAATCAAAATCCAATTTCCGGCCAACAGATGGCTGGAAATGACAAACTAAGGCTCCTTCCCTATTTTTTGGGGTATGAAATAGGTGTAAATGACAATTAAATGTTTAGATATAGATTCATGGAAGATTATATGAGAATATAGAAAAAATGTGATTACACCCTTTGTAGTTTGAAAGAACACATAGTGTATTCCATGAGAATCTGTGACTCTAGGGTTTCCATAGAATTATAAAGATGACATGCTATGTGGCTAGGCCACATGCCTTGTATACCTCCCTGGGCAGATGAACCATGTGGAATATCACATGGGTAGTACCCCATGTGGGAGGACACAACCAGATGTACATTGTGTAACGATGCACACATACATGGCCAGGGACACAGGAGGAACCCCATGTGGAAGGACACTCCATGTATCAAAGTAAATAGACATGGTAAGACTTACACATACATATCTAAGGAGAAAAGGAAGGAACCTAGGTTGTTGAGGTACGCTATGTAATATAACTACATACCGGGTATGGATACATGTGTAGAGAGCCATGTACTGGTAGGGACATGGCCAAGTGAAGAAATGAGATCACACACTATGTGGGTCCCTTTAAATGTCATGTACCCCTTCTTTCCTTTTGATAAAACTTAAAATTATCATATATCCTTCGTTTAGACTCATATTTTGGCCTTCGAGTATCCTATTGCAAGAGTTTCTCCACATAGAATAGAATGTTGGCCACTATAGTTATTTTTGAGATACGATGTGATATTTTCCAACTAGGACACTTATTTAGGCGATGTTCGATGATGAAAATGATTAGGCAGGGTCACCAAGGGCTTTATAGTGTCACCCTCCTATGTGGTAAGGCATGTGTCCTTTACCTATCTATAGAGTGGTACCCTCTTATAGGTAAGGGCATGGGTCCTCTATCTATTCTTATAGTGGAAACCTCATACTAGGATAGGGCATGGGCTTTCTTCCTATCCATTTAGTGGAACCCTCCTATAAAGTTAGGGTATGGGTCCTCAAATACTAGAGTGGTACCCTCTAGCTAGGCTGGGAATGAGTCCTCTACTGACTACTTGAGTGGCACCCTTCTGTCAGGATAGGGCATGGGTCCTCTAACTATCTACTAAGTGGCACCCTCCTACTGAGATAGGTAGTGGGTCCTCAACCTATCCACTGAGTGGAACCCTCCTATGAATTTAGGGCATGGGACCATGATTACTAGAGTGGCACCATCCAGCTGGGCTGGGCATGAGTCCTCTATCTACTATCTGAGTGGCACCCTCCTGCTGTATCAGGAAATGGTTCCTCAACTACTAGAACCCTTATACTAGGATAGGTCATGGGTCCCCTACCGACTACTAGAGTTTCACCCCCATCTAGGCTAGTACCGGGTCCTCTATTTGGTATCTGAGTGGAAAATTCATATTGTATCAGGGCATGGGTCCCCAAATACTAGAGTGTAACCCTTCATATTGGATGGAAATGAGTCCTCTACCAACTAATTGAGTGGAATCCTCCTACCAAGATAAGGAATGGATCCTCTAGGTATCCACTGAGTGGTACCCCCTGAAGTACCAGGGCCCAGGTTCTCCTTTCATAGAGTGTAATTCTTCTATGACGCACTAGGGTGTGGGTATTTAACTCAAATATTGTTCCCCCAAGAATGTGTGGCATAATGGTGAGGCATTGAACCTTTGCATGATTACTTCTATGAATTGAAACTCAAGATGACGAGCATCGATAATAGAATATTAGAATAAATGACACTCTTTTCTGAGATAGACTATGAGATGGAGATCCCCTTCTATCTTGTTTAGGTTTATTTGGTTTGAGAAAATATATCTATATCTATATCCATGTTGTTAAATCTTGTTACTCTCTTTATATGGGTGGTAGATATGTGATGTGTAGTCCACCTACACAATGTATTTATCTCCCTATGGTTGGATGAGGTTACTTTCTTGCTTTGGGTTAAGTTGTCTATCTATTTATTCCTATCATGTCTCTTACCACCCCCTCCCCCCTTTAGATTTTAGGGTGTCCTACTGGGAATGTATATACTCACCCCTTCACATGGTATTTTCCCACACATGTCATGTCTTATGTAGATAAAGGAAAGGTTAGTGGTGATTACAGATGAGATTAGGGATACCTAGTGCATTGGACCACATACAGTGGTAGGAGCTTAGAGATTAGGAGTTGGGATCTCTCATAACTTTTAATTTCTAGTTTTTTCAGGTTGGGACATCTTTTTGGTTGGGTGTGTATTTTTCCCCTTTACTTTTTAGTTTACATCATCATACTCTTGTACACCCTAGAGGTTTTTCATACTTGGTTAATATTTTAGCTCTTTCATATTTTTATTATTATTCCTCTACACTTTTGCATTGAGATGATCAGGTGTGTTCATATAGGTACATTAAGAAAAGGCCTCCCATTTTGGATATAACTTTTGATGCTTGTCTTTAGACCCTGGAATATGGAGGTGGGGGGTAGTTTCCGCTCGAGCCCTATTGGGTCGGGTCGTGACAAATTGGTATTAGAGCTGGTTTGATCCTTGGTATGGTCTTTGGATTAGTCCAATTATGATGATTTTATTGTGATTTAGGGAAGTAATGTCAAAGTATCTCAAGTGAGGCTCTCAGGATAGGCAACCTAGTGTTGGTGTTGAGGGTGAAGTATCCATTCACTAGGATCTTGACTACCTTCTTGTCGAATCAGAATACTAAGAGATTGGTTGAAGGGAACAATAGTACATGTATCATATAAGATTGAGTATTTTGACTATCCTTCTTGAGCCAACTCCCCATTATATATATATATATATATATATTCTCATTTGACCATGGTATATTTTGATTACTTTAGAGATGATTCCATGAATACTTCCATTCAGGTTATCGATTTCTGGATCGTGAAGACGATATGATGAGAGATGAGGCCTCATCTTAGGGTCCATCACACGAGATCTTTCCTCTAAGTGGGTAGGTAGTAGAACAACCCCTCTCATTGAGCAATAGAATATACCAGAAGAGCAGTTTAAGGATGTTCCCAAGATTAGTGCACTCTACGAGTTCTAACATTAGAGGCTATTGAAGTTTTGTGATGATCCAAATCCTCATGAAGTATAGGATTGACTTGATTTAGTGATCAAAGTTCCCATACTTGTGCAGATCCTGACCAATTGGATGGTTTCACTTTTAACCAGTGCTCTTAATAGAGAAAAAGTTAGTTTCGGTAGTACTAGAAGATGAAACACCCATGATGAGTATGCATTGATGGTTTCATAAAAAGAGATCACCCATGTATCATGTTAAGCTAGACCCTCTTATAAAGTGGTCAAAGTAGGACCTAATTCTATGGTTTGGATATCCCACTTGGATATGATCCATTTTTATGGTGATCCTCATGGTGAGACCACTCGAGGATGAAGCTGGGTGTCAGTAGAGTCTTGTGATGGATATTTTCTAGTGTAGCATCAGAAATGTAAGGGAAAGGGATGCTTCGCCCACCAAGATGCATCCTTGAGACATGATTAAAAACCATTAGGGCAAGTCAATTCTTCTTATAGTGGATAATTTCAAGGTATGAGGGGAAATTCCCTTTGACTTTCATGTTCGGGATGTGTGGATGTGATGGGGTGTTAGAGTAGGCCCTAGTTGAGGAGAGCAGGATGGAAAGGGAAAGGATGAGATCTCACTAGACAAGGCTTCTGAATGGGTGGCTTGAGTGTGGTTCGGGGCATGACCTATGTCACTAATGCTCCGACTGTAGTTGTTAGAACAAAGTCGAAAGACACATTTCCTTTTCATATCCTCTGTTTGAGACCTAGAAATACTAGTAGATGACCTTTTTTCTCGACCCTTGTATTGGAGGCCTCTTCAGAGTGGATCATTGGTTTCACATTTCTACCGATGGGGTGAACTTACTCTACAAGGAGAGAGATCCTCACACCAAATCTTTCCATATTGGAAATGAGACCCTATGATGTTTTCATCTATTTTGATTGGTTATTGACCATCCATAATCAGATGATTGCTACCAGTGAGTATGGTAGTGCTTCTGGTTTGTGGTATAGAGATTTCCTCCTTGAGGAGGAGTGACCCCTAGGCAGAGCAGGATGATCTCATTCACAGGAGGTTAAAGACAATTTATAAGTTGGCTAGTATTACCCTTGGATTAGTGGATATTATGAGCTCTAAGATCCCTTTAAAGCTGGTGATGTGTAGATTTACATCACCTGAATTAAGTGGTTTTCAGGAAGGAGTATCCACCCCCAAGAATAGATGACACCCTCATGTCCTTAACATCTGAGTAAGAGCATGTGAGGCACTTGAGGATGGATTCTAAGCATGATCCAAGAGTACCAGTGTCATGGGGAATTCTTGTGGAGTTAGTTCTAGATTTATGAGGTTTATGGAAAACTTATATAGGATTAAAGCCCCTTTGACCACCCTAACATGGAAAGAGTATCCATTTACTTGGAATAATCAATTCCAGAGGGTCTTCAAGTATTTAAGGTTGAGGCTAATGATTGATCCTATTTTGAGACTACAAGAGTAGGGCGTGGAGTACATAGTTTATTGTGATGCCTCAGGAGATGGTCTTAGATAAATGTTGGTGCAATGGTAGGTAGTTATCACATACATGTTAAGGAATTTGAGACCCCATGAGTAGAACTAACCAACTCATGACCTAGATCCAGGAGTAGTAGTCTTCACCTTGAGGATGTGGAAGTACTATATTTCGGGACAATGCTTCATGGTTTACTTATACCATCAGAGTCTCAGGAACATCTTCACATAGAGAGACTTGAACCTAATATAGTGATGGTAGTTTGAGTCCCTAAAAGACTATGATTTCAAGATAGTATATTCTTAGGGGAAGGTAAACATGTTAGTAGATGGTCTTAGAAGGAAGTCCCAGACTCATTTGGTGTAGGAGGCTTCTGAGCAGTTGGATTCCTTATAGCTAGACCTGGTTGAGCAGGAGGGTGCAACCTTTTTTTAGTTGATGATATTGAATCCTCAACTTCTCAAGCATGTGAGGGAGTCCCAATTGTGATACATCAACTATGAGATCTTTTATGACTAGATATCATCAGGAGATTCACCCGATGGAATTTTTGAATGTGAGAATCACGTCATCCTTTTATAGGGATGGATGATGGTCCTAGTCATGATGTAGGAGGTGGTGATGATAAATTTCCAAAATTCTCCCCTTTATATATCCCAGTGTGGGGAAGATGTATAGAGACCTTTAATGGAAATTTTAAATGGTCCAACATGAGACTGAGTGTGGCTGGGTTCGTTTCATGGTGCCTCACCTGTCAGCTGGTGAAGGTTGAGCACTAGGTTTCGGTAGGTTTGTTGAAGCCCCTTGAGACCCAAGAGTGGAAATGGGATGGCATACCAATGAAATTAATAATAGGGATTCTACAGACAGTGAAGGTCCATGACGCCACCCAGGTGATAATTGACCAACTCATGAAGTCAACATACTTTCTTTCTATCTAATGGTAGAGTTTAGTGAAGTGTTTGGGGAAGATGTATGTATAGAATATTGTTCGCCTTTATGGGGTGACCTTGACTATTTTCTATTATCATGATGTGTGGTTCAAATCCCAATTGTGTAGAGGCCTATTGGAAGAATTCATGATCTATATGAGTATGAGTACAACCTTTCACCCTCAGATAGATGGGCAGACCAAGCACACTATCTAGGTGTTAGATGATATACCGAGGCCTTGTGTGTTAGAATTTGGCTAGATTTAGGAGGATCAATTTCCCTTGTTATATTTTTCATACAAAATATCTACCACTCCACTATCGACATGGAACATTTTGAGGCCCTATACGGGATACCATGTAGGTCACCCTTGAGATGGAAAAAGATAGGTGAGACATATCTTGTGAGTCTATAGATAGTATAAGAAAAAATATAGATAGTCCAGGTCATTCATGAGTGGATGAGGTCATCCCAAAGGAGGAAGAAATTTTACACATATCAACATTGTAGGCCCTTGATGTTTAAGAAGGGAGACCACATTCTCCTAATAGTCTCCCCATGATGAAGATTATGGAGGTTCATTCGAGGAAGAAAGCTATCCCCCAGGTTTTCAGGCCATTAGATATATTGTAGAGGTTTGATGAGGTTGCTTACCACCTCTCCCTACCCCCACAGTTGGACTAGGTGTAAGATGTCTTCCACATTTCATAGATGAGGAGATACATTCATGACCCTACACACGTTATTGACTAGGGTGATCTAAACATTGAGGATATATCCAATTTTTTAGAGCACCTAATGATGATCGAGGATTGATAGGACATGACCATATGTGGATGGACCATCCCCTTGGTTTGTGTGTGTGGCAACATGGTAGTGTGCATGAGAGATCCTGGGAGCAAGAGATCCAGATATAGGATTAGTATCCTGATATTTTTGAGTATTTTTTCTTTTTGGGGATGAAAATATTGAATTAGTTAAGGATGTAGAGACCCTAATTTTTTCTTATAAGACTTTTAAATATTTAAATATATATTTTTGGAGCTAGGAGCTGAGACGGTGTGAGATTCCAAGGCCTGGTGTTTCTTAAATTTATTTTATAAAAATATTAAAAATATTTTATATTGCACGCACATATTTTCTTAAATAAAATGGGATAATTCTTAAAATAAAACTTATATCAGAATTCCAAGAACAAGTTTGAGTTTAGAATTCAATTTTTACCCTAGGAGCGACCTAAATTTTGTTGGCTCAGGGTGTTAAGATATCATGACCATTGGCAAGCCCGTTTAGTTAAAATAAATATTTAAATTTATTTTTTTTAAATTAATTAATATAATTCATAATTACTTTAAATACACCATTATGGAAATTCTCTAGGGTTATCCACATAAACCCTAAGATAATTGAAATATGTTCTTCCTATCCTCTATTGGAAAATTGAAATCAGACGAAGACGAACCTCTGGATCAAAGAAGATCAAGACGCAATAGATGTAATGAACTTTCTCATTTATTGGAGAGAAAATTCCTCAATGACGAATGATCCAATTATAGTTAGTATTCTTTAATTTTTGGATTCTTTAGTTATTTATTAAATTGATTGAGAATAATCATATTGATGCTTGATATGCATTTGAATTTCAAAACTTTGCATGTACCCGTGTAAAAATTTAATTGTTTGTTCATTTTTCTCACCCTTTACTACAACAAAAATTGGTTTTAGTGGCGGTTTATTAGCGGCAGTTCTGGTAACCACCACTAAACGTTTTTTTAAATGGTTTTGAGGTGGTTTATTATAAACAATCGCGAAACATTTTTTTATTTTAACGCAGCCGACCCTTCCCCCCCCACCCCGACCCCGCTTCTCCCCGCTGTCCCCACTTCCCCTACGACCCCGACCCCCCATTACCCCTGCGACCCCATGACACCGGCGACCCCGCGACCATGGTGACCCCGGCCCCCGGTGACCCCGCGACCCCAGGTGGTATTGAATATTTTTCTCATAAAATTTATGTATTATATGCGTATGTGGTTGTTCCAATTTAATTATTTACTATTTTTTGTGTTCCTGAGTTTGAAAAGTGATATTAGGACTTAGATTGATGTATTAAACCCTCTAAGTACTTTTTTGGGCCCATTGATGTTTGATATCATACCTAGGTCTACCCTTGGGTTATGAAAACCCCTTAAGATTGGTGAAATATTTTTTAAAATGTTGCAATAATATAATTATGAAATTGAATGGGTAGAGAATTTTAAGTTGGTATGTAGTCAAGGTTAATGGGATATTTGAAATATAGAATTGGTATTTTTTTTGAAATGGCTAGTTGGATTCTGAAATGGATTAAAATAAGAATTTTTCACTTTGATTTGGTTATGATTTTCCATGAAGGACAAAAATGTTTTGAAAGTGGGTATTGTTTTGAAAAGGAGGTGTTGACCTCAATGTTATAGTAAAAAAGGGGTTATCTTAATAGATTTCAAATGGTGATTAGAAATGAAGGTGTGGTTCCCCTTTTTTGAAAATGATTTAAAATATCCTTTTATGGTTGTAAATAGAAATGAAATTATGGGGACATGTTGAGTTTTTAAAAGAGGAAGACTCATTTTTTGAAGGGTGGATTCAAGATTATTTCAATTGAGTATCTTGAATTGTGTTTTATTAAATGATTTGATTTTAAAGATATGTTGAGAACATAGTCATTTAAATGATATATGGGTTAGTGAGATAGAACCCCTGACAATTAGGTTGGCATGTTAACTTGTTTTATTAAATGAAATAAGTGATAAATGTGTTTTGTTGATGACATAACATAAGGGGGAATTTGATATAATGTGATTGTGTTAAATGGGTTAAGGTATGAAATTGATATATGTGATAAATGAGTTGCGATTGTAAATGGAATATATGTTAATGGGTTATTCATTATAAATGGGATATAAATAGTCAGTTATGGGAATGATCATTGAAGTAGATTGATATAATATATTATTTCATTCTTGGATGGTAACCTAGAGAAATCATTTGGAAAGATGTTGGTGTGTCAATCCACTATGATAGGAAGAGTTACATTTCATGTTTCATTAGCAGCAATCAAATTTTTTAACACTAACTAGTCCTTGATTTTTCCAACCACAATTAGTATATCTTTAATTCTAACTGTATTTGGAACTAAATCCCAAGTGAATTCATGAAGATCTCTATATAGATATGTGAACACTACCTAATAATCTTGGTGGACTATACCGGCTTTAAATCCCACCATGTAGTTCATACAAAAGATTAAATCAATGAAATACATGTATATGATCTGAATAAACTAGATAAATTATACTGTAATAATAGTCATGTAGAATTCTATCCATTTCAATCCTCCTCACTACCACTATCTATGAGGTGTTTTGACACTGATGGTATGAGGAATAGTTTCCACATGTTGATTAACAATATAAGAATGATGGATGTATCCAATAAAAAAATATCATATATGATATTCATACTTTCCATATTTAGACAAATGGTACCTCAAACCATATAGGAATTATGTTTCTTATTCATGATATCCTTCACTTATGTATAAAAATACTTCTCAAATGTCACAAGATAGTTATTTCTTCTCTAATGAGGCCCATCCGAATAAAATTAATTGTTTCTAGATGCCTCTTAGTTTTCCTAAGTCTTTTGTTAAGAACTAGTCTAATAGGATTATTCCATCTGAGCATACAAAACCAGAGGTAGAGTTGATCTTGTTGCACCATATGGTCATAGAATTTTATGAAAATATTTTTTAAGATTCCCATTCATGGAACAATGGTGTAAATTCTATAGTGGTGATATGAATTAATTATTCATGTGTAAATTCAAGATTAACTGTAAAAAACTTGGTCAATTGATGTGATATGGATTATAAGAAACTCATCCCATTGATTGATTTTCTCTTACATTACTATCATATGACTGACTCTACATATTGTGTTTAAATCCCATGTTGATGCTCCTAGTTTCACATAGCTGAACAATGGTTTCTCCTATACTAATATTCCATCCAAAGTATCTTCCTCCAACCAACACCTTATTATCAATTTATAGGTGGCATGTAATATAGAACATTAAAAATATTGATATATCCTTATTTTGGATACCTTAAATAATGATCTATTCATTCAGTCCTTTTCTAGGTGATGCCACTCATGAACAGTGAAAAAAGTGAGTGAATTTTGAAGTATATTTAATCTCTTATACACATACATGTTCAAATTTAACAAATTATTCTACATTTATTACCCCAATGGTTTTCAAGAATAATTATTTTACATTAAAAGTATACAAATCCTTTCCAAGTGAGGTATTTAAATAACATATCCAAAACAACTATGTCTAATCATTCTAGCATTGGGTACTCAAGAATATTCATTCCAACTTTGACGTTTATCTCATATGGTTTCCCATCAATGTTAACAAAACTGGTCCTCCTATACGAAAACACATCTGATTTATTGGGTCTAAAATCCCCTTAAAATGTCAGTGGATTCTATTTTATAAGTTCTATTAAATGATTTACCTAAATTGAGTTCTACATTTACAGGCCCCTTAACAACTTCTACAAAATCATGTTCTACTCTCTGAACAATATACTAGTTTACTTGTTTTCCTAGAGCATCTACATTCTTAGTTTCTCTATCTTTTGGTTATAGTGGCTTCATGGGGGGATAAAACAGGGAGACTTCTACAGTATCGCTAGCTTCCTACTTACAGAATCAAGTAAATAGTATTTGGATCCCAACATCACTGTAAAAAAATAAGCTGTAATAAAATGTGTTTGGTGCCAATTTTTTTCTATCATCATGGGGATAGAGGAGAATATTGATAAAGTGGAGTTTCTTCTCCAACTATTTTATGGCTTGGGCACAATTGGGTTCAATTAATGGAACTTATATGCTCTTATCCATCATTTCCTCACTTCTTGAGAGGAATAGGTAGTCCAAGAATATAGCCTTCTCTTATTCAATATACCTCTGATAAACTGGGGATGAGAGAACAAGTGAATGCTTAAAAAATTTCATAGTCAAAAAGGCCTAGTGAGTATAGCCTGAATTCTTCTAGATTAATATTATGAACCCCACAAGATTTAAGTTATTTATTTTATCCCCTTAAATTTTTCTTGATCCTCATATTGGTGAGGCCTAGTTCACAAGGATTGTATTCTTATTAGGGTTCCCTTTACGTATTTTCAACCTAACAGGATTTCTTCCATTTTTCAATTCCAAATGCTTAACTTAGATTAGGTTAGCGTCATATCCAGTTAGTGGAGACTCAATTTTTACCTAGATTTCTCTTTACAATTGTTCACCATGATGAGTTGTGTGTCTATTTACTTATATAGTTTTAGTTCATGTAAGTTGTACCGATATAGATGATGTTTAAGGTTTCTCTTTACAATTGGTGCACATTGTTTAAGTTTATGATGTGTAGACTATAAGCTGGGGTAGCCTACATGAAGAGACGTTTCAAGTTAACCTGATATGAATTGGTAAAACATGGTATCATGAATATGGATGATCTCATAATTAATTATAACTCAATAAAAATAATCATAATGACCACATAAGAGGGGAATAGGGTGTTAGATAGTAGAATAAGTAGGATCTCACCTAGGTGTTCTAGAATATGTCTCTGTAAAATAATAGTATTATTCTCATTTTAATTTAATAATTCCTTGATAATCATTAAAGCATTTTTATAAAAAAAGGAAAATAGTTCAAATTTCCCAATAATTCCAAAAAAATGAAGGTGTAGATATGGTCTTGGAACATGGTTCATTTAGTTTATGGTCATGAAGACTATACCATTTTCTTTGTGATTTAGAGTCACACAATCAGGACCAATTAAGGGTTACATCCTGCTATTTCTATGCTTCTTCATCAAGTGGTAATTGAGTAATATGGTATTGTTAGCACACTGTTTCTCTTTACCAAAGAAACTTCCCCTATCCCAAACACTAGAGGGTTCATATCTAACTAAGGGGATCATCTATATTATATTATGTTTCTATAATCTTACTCTATCGTATATATGAATCTCTTTCTCTATTTAGTAGTAACTATGTGTTTTAGTTTTTTTATTATTGTGTAGGCACATTGTGATATACATGGATAAAAGTTGGATCACATTACCGAGGAACACACCTCAGTATGTTAAGGGTTTGAATGAGTTTTTAGATTTTGAAATTTCTAATTGATCCATTGAAGGGAGAATAAGATTCCCATGTCCTAAATGTAAATTTAGAACATGGTTAAAGAGAGATGAAGTTTATGAACATTTAATATTGAAGCAATTACCTGGTCAATATTTGTGTTGGGTTTGGCATGGAGAATCGAATGTTACAGAAAGATTGAGTACTGATGTTAATCCACAGAATGAGGTCCCATGTTCATCAACAATGGAAAATGAAATTAAAAACCTCATAAATGATGCATTCGGCACTACAAGACACCACTATCAGCATCAAAACATATCAGAACAACCAGAAGAGGGTGCTACAAATTGTAACGTGACAAGTGATGTTTTTGAGACTGTAACACAAGTAGATCAAGATTGTAACATATCATTGGATCCTCCTCTTGATTTTGTGGAGCCAAATGTAAGAGAAAACCTCAATGAGAAAAATGCGTTTCATGATTTAGTTGATGATGGAAATCAAGAGTTGTATAGTGGGTGTTTGAAATATTCAAAGCTTTCATTTCTACTGAAGTTGTACCATATCAAATGTCTATGTGGAATTACAAATAAGGCAATGTCCATGATATTGGAATTGATTTGTGATGCATTTCCTAAATCAAAAATCCTAGAATATTTTTATGATATAAAAAAAGTTGTTAACAAGCTTGGTCTGAATTATACAAAAATACATGTGTGTCCCAATGATTGTATGCTTTATTGGGAAGAGGATTCAAGTAGACAGAATTGCAAGAAATGCTCTTCTTCTAGATGGAAGTCAAAGGGTTATTTTGGAAGTCTTAATGGACATAATTTCATAGAGAAGAAGAAAAATAACACACCTAAAAAGGTTTTGCATTACTTTCCCTTGAAGCCTCGATTGCAAAGATTATTCATTTCATCGAAAACTGCCGAACACATGAAGTGAAATTCTGTAGATAAAAAAAATGATGGGTTAATGAGACATTCACAATATTCCCAATCATGGAAGACATTTGATTCATTACATCTAGATTTCTCAGCTGATCCTAGGAATGTTCAATTGGGATTGGTTGCCGATGGATTCAACCCATTTGGGACTTTGAGTACCAGTTATAGCATTTGTCCAGTTGTTTTGATCCCTTATAATCTACATCCGTGAATGTGTATGCAACAAAAATCTTTTATCATTTCGATGATTATTCCTAGAAAACAAATGCATGAAAATGATATTGATGTATACTTGCAGCCTTTGATTGATGAATTACAGGAGTTATGGAGCAAAGATGTTGAGACATTTGATGCTTTTTCTAAAACAATGTTCAAAATGCATGCTGCTTTAATGTGGACCATTAGTTACTTTCCTGGGCTTGAGAATTTATCTGGTTAGAACACTTACATGGGTTTGGCTTGTCCTGTTTGTAACTTTGATTTTTAGCCCAAAAGGCTACCTCACAGTAGAAAATGGTGCTTCTTGTGCCATCAAATATTTCTCAATGCATCTCATAGATTTCAGCTGAAAATATCAAAATTTAATGGTTACATTGATCTTAGACCACATCCAAAGTTGTTAACTGGTTCTGAAATATTGACACAGCTTGAAAATGTTGAAACAGAATTTGGGATGGTTCATCATTTGAATGATAGCGAAAAACGGGTCTGAATTGCATCGTCAGGTGAAATCAAAATGCAACAATGGAAGAAAAAAAGTATATTCTTAAAACTCCCATATTGGGAATTTAATTTGTTGTGGCATAATCATGATATGATGCATATTGAGAATAATGTCTGTGATAATTTGATTTTCACATTACTTAATGAGCATGGAAAGACGAAGGATCATCTCAATGATCGTAAAGACTTACAAGTAATGAACATAAAATGTGATATCTGGCCAGATGAGAATGAAAAGTATTCTCCAACCATTTTTCCAATGAAAAATAGGGATAAAGATACATTCCTTCAAATTTTAAAGAATGTGAAGGTATCTGATGGGTATTCGAGTAACATCTCAAGGTGTGTTGACTTGAATAATCGTATGTTAAATGGATTGAAAATTCATAATTCACATATTTTGTTACAACAGTTACTACCATTGACATTGCTTACATTATTACCTGAAAAAGTTACTCTTTTTGTACTCCAATTATGCACATTTTTTAGGAAATTATGTAAGAAAGATCTATATCCATTTCAGCTTGAAAACCATACACTGCGGGCTCAAAAATCTTTTCTATAAGCCAAACGACATTGATAATCTTTTAATTATTTTAAATATTTATAAGACAATATTATTTGTTTAATATATTGAATTGTTGATTTATCTTTGATTAAGGAAATCACAGAGTTTAGGGCACAAAGCATCTCGAACTGAACTGTGGTTGGATGTTCACAAAAAATCATATGGAAGTTTTGTTAATGAGCCTGCCAAAGAAGTTGGGGTATAAAGTCAATTTTTTATTATAATAAATTATTATAAGTTTTTACTATGTTAATATATATTGATATTTTATTTATAGGTAAAAATTAAAGAACTATGGGATGCTAATTATGGGAAGTCCTACTCAGTCTCCCAGGATGACCCAATTGCTAAAGTCCTTGGGAAGGAGCATCCTGGTAGAGTGCGCGGGATGGGTTTTGGACTCATACCATCTGAGGTCTTTGGCATGCCACTAGGGATTCTAGCTGCATATACTCCTGGTTATAGTCAGTCCATACTCTAAGATGATCAGAGGGAGATTTCTTCTCTACGAACCACAGTTCAAGATCAGGGGGCTCAGATATCCGCTTTGTAGCAAGCGATGACTGCTATATATCAGTAGATGAGAAGATATGCCCCCAGTGGTAGTGCATAGACTGGTGGTCAACAGGTAAATCACAAAAAATAAAAATCATTTAGTTTGAAAACTTTCATTGGTTTTAAGTTTTAATATAAATATAAAACAGTATTTAATTTTCAATATAATTTTCTTACAGGTGATAACAAAAAGTGAAGATGGAGGTGGAGAGGGTGACGATGCATCATCAGACCATGAGTAGAGTTGTATTGTTGATGTGTTGAAAAAATATGGGAACAATTGGTTTGTATATGTACCATGTGTGGCACATAGTTTCCACCACACATTTTCATGTCCTAACATTTTCTTGATTTATCATGTTTCCTTTTATGAATTTTATTGATTTATGATGTTTCCTTTTATGTCTTGATTTCTCAAGTGTGGTATACATCATTCCAGTTAGGCCTGTGTTTGAATTGGTAGTCGAGATTTTGGATGACTAGGAGTTAAACCCATTGTTGATGTGTTGAATAAATTCTCGATGCTTAATATTATAATATGTAATTATTCAATATCATCATCCAAGAAGGTAAACCCTTCTGGCGTTGATATCCTATGACACTGTGAATCAAAAAAACATGTGGATTGATAACTCTTTATTAGGAACTATTTTCTATGAAACCAATAGAAAATGATTTTCATTTTCCATAACACAAACATAACCTTGTTTTCTATTTGGGCCTAATATGATTCATGTTATATAAATCCTGATTTCCTAAAATTATTCATGAATATATAAAAAATTACATGTCATTCCATGAATAAAACCTTAGAAAACAATAATATCTCACAGCTAGCATATCACCCAAGGTGAAATAACATCCAACTATAACATCAAACAACAAGAACAATAATCCCACACCGAGAACCTGGGTTTTCCCCCATATATGGGTTAGATAATCCCACAAAAAAACACATTACCAAGGACTGAAACACCTTAATATCATATAAAACTTTCAAAAAAATTATTCAATAGAAAATAAAATGGATTTGATACAACATTGTGACGCCATTTCCTAGGTTCCACTAAACTAGTTCCCCAAAACAATGTGCCACATGACCATAGGAATGCCTCCTCATATACAAGAGGCTTCCTACTAGCATTGAGGGTCTAATGAGGTATGTGGGTATAATATACCATCTTTACCAGTTTAAAACAATAGTATAAATCAATTTAAATGATAAACAAGTATGTTATAAGAATAATCATGCATGATGTATTCAATTCCAAAAATTGGGTAAATCCCCACAACTAATATAGTAAACATGCCAGTTCATACAAGTGTCATGTGTTAAGGAAAAAATAAAATAAAAAACCCTATAAAAATCCTAAAATGGGTCTCGATGTCCATCCAGTTCCCTCATACATGCTTCATACCATATCCCAAACCAACCATCTATCAAAAGGATTTTTCCCTTATACTTCCCTACAACCATGAGATCTACTCAGGTATCAATGATATCCTAAAAAGGGTGTGAGTATAGGTTAATAGGACACCATCAATAGTGTCTAAACAAATAAATATTATAATAACAATAATACTATATACATAAGTACAATAAAATAATGAATAAGGAAGAAAAGGTAAACAAGTTCCATAGTTAAATATCAAGCATTTAACCCTGTATATCCTTCGGTTTTATGATGACATCAAATCACACCAAACCTTCTTCATCCATGTCAAACTTATATTCCATTAATATAAATGGGTTTTACATTTTCATTAACAACAATGGTAATTCATTAATCATTTCAAATTCATATACTGTGGTGCACTAATCAGTTCACTCATATCATACACATAGGATTTAGTGCCTGGAAAGCCATTTAAATACACTATCCAAGCATAGGAAACTCCATATACATCATATCAAGTCCATTATGTCAAATTTCATGTCTAGCCATCCCACATCAAAGATAAGGAATTCCTTGTAAAAAAATTCTTACCCATGGGTGGGATCTACTGTGTCCCTCATCATTTACTAATCTATCAATACACATTCCACAAGGTCAAACACACTTGACCTTTTTAACAAATTACAATATCAAGGGTGAACCTATTTCATTTCACCAATATTCAAACAGTTTATCACTTTCACTGCACTTAACGTAATTCCATAACTATTCTATTTTACTATTCATTCATAACAAAAACCATTGTACGTATTTTCAATTCCATATTATAACATGGATATTCCCACATTTTCCATTCATTATTTATCCCCTTAGTTATCTCACAACCCATTTAACCATAAAAGTTTTGATAAACAACCCATTTAACCATAAAAGTTTTGATAAAAAACCACTTATTCCAATTTTATATCCTTGAAAGGTCCAACACATCATTGAGTTGATGTTATTTTATGATATTGTTTTTGGTTTGTCTGGTTTGATTTGTTTTTCAAGGTAGTGGTGCAGTGGAAGCGGCAAATTTAATTTTTTTTCTGGTCAAATTTTCACGGCGGTTTCAACTGCCGCGAATAGTATAGAGGTAAAACTGTAGCGGCAGTTTTAATCTCCACTAAAGGTAAAATACTTACGTTTAGCGGTGGTTTTAACCGCCACTACAGATTTGCATCCCCCACCTTCATTCTGCGGCGGTTATCGAGACTTTAGCGTCAGTTTTTACGAAACTGGGATTTTATTTTATTAGTGGTGGTTATAACCTCCACTAATAAAATAAAATCGGGGTTTCGTAAAAACCGCAGCTAAATTGGAGAGAACCACCGTGGAATGCAGTAGCTATGAATCTTTTTTTAAACCACCGATAAATGGAAAAAACCGTCACTAATAGTTTGACGATGCCAAATTTAGCAGCGGTTTCTATAATCCACCACCAAACCATGTAGCGGCGGTTTAAACCGCCGCTAAAAGAAAAAAAAACCGCCGCTACATGGTGGTTTTCTTATAGTGATTGGGAATCTTGATTTGTGTTTGTTGGAAAATAATTATTTTCCAATGATTTTTTCATATTCTATATTATGTATTTCTTGCAAACTTTATTTGAATTCTTTGTTGATTAGACTACGAGGTCTCGATTTGACTTTTCTAGGCAGGACCAAGTCTGATTGGACCCTCAGAATCATGGTAGATTCTTGTGTGAGGAATGGTTTGAAGAATCCGGGAAAAACAGGGATGAATCATGGAATAATAGGTTCTGGTTTCATGGATCTACAATTTTATACAATAAAGGTGTGATGGGATATGTGTGGTGCATATGAAAAACTTCCAAAGACGAATCAGAATCCAATTTCCGACTAACGGATGGTTGGAAATGATGAGCGGAGGCTCCTTCCCTCATTTCAAGGAAAGAAACTGGTGGAAGCGATGACTACATGCATAGATATGGAATCATGGAAGTAGATATGTGAATTTAGGAAAAATGTGATTATACTTCATTAAGTTCGAAAGAACACATGGTGTGTTCCATGAGATTCTGTGGTGCTAGGGTTTCCGTAGAATTATAAGGATGACATGCCATGTGGCTAGGCCACATGCTATGCATACCTTCCCGGGTAGACGAATCATGTGGAAAAGCACACAGGAAGGACCCCATGCATGAGGACATGAAAAAATGCATGCCTAGTAATGATGTACACAGACACGAATAAGGACACTAGTGAAACCCCATGTGGAAGGACACACCGTTTACTAAAGTACACAAACACATGAAGACTTACATGAACACGACCAAGGAGCACAGGCATGACCCCGAGTGGCTGAGGCATGTTGTGTATTCTACTTACACAAAATATATAGATACATGCATAGTGATCTGTGTACCAGAAGGGACACAACTAGGTGATGGAGTGGGACCACACACTATGCAGGTCCCTTTACATTCCATGTACCCCTTCTTTCCTTGTAAGGAAACTTAAACCTCTCTTATCTTCTTTGTTTGGACTTGAATTTTAGACTATCAGTAGCCTACCCTGAGTGTTTCTCTACATAGAACATGATGGTGGAATCTTTAGTGTATTTTGAGATATTATACAAGATTTTATGAGTGGTATTATTCTTTAGGTGATGCTCAATAACAATAGTGATTTGGCAGGGTCACTAGGGGCTTTAGAGTGGCACCCTCCTGCGGGGTAGGGCATGGGTCCTCTACTTATCTATAGAGTGGAACCCTCTAGTGGGGAATGGAATGGGTTTTCTATATTTTATTATATTTTCACCCTCATAATGGTATTTGGAATGAGTCCTCTACCTATCCACTGAGTGGTACCCTCCTATGGAGTTAGGGTATGGGTCCTTGACTGCTAGAGTGGCACACTATAACTGAGCTGGGAATGGGTCCTCTACTGACTACTTGACTAAAACCCTCTCTCCAGGATAAGGCATGGGATCTATTTCTATCTACTGAGTAGAACCATCATAATGGGATAGGTCATGGGTCCTCTACCCATCTATCGAGTAGAACCCTCCTACGGAGTCAGGGTATGGGTACTCGATTGATAGAGTGACACCCTCCAGTTGGGCAGGGCATGAGTCTTATATCTATTATCCTAATGGAACCCTCTTTATGTATCAGGGCATGGGTCCTCGACTATTAGAGTGTCACCCTTTTACTGGGACAGGGCATGGGTATTCTACCAACTACTAGAGTGGAACCCTCCAGTTGGGTTGAGCATGAGTCCTCTATCTTCTATCTGAGTGGCACCGTCCTATTGTATGAGGGAATGATTCCCCAAATATTAGAGTGGAACCCTCCAGCTGGGCAGGTCATGACTCCTCTACCAACTACTTGAGTGGCACCCTCCTTCCAAGATAGGGCATGGATCCTCTAGCTATCCAGTGAGTGGTACACCCTAACATATCAGGGCATGGGTCCTCTTTTCACAGAGTGGAATCCCCCCCGAAAGACTAGGTAACATTTCCTCTACTAAAAGATTGTTTACCCTTGATTGTGAGATAGAGTGGTGTGGCATGGTCCCTTCACACAATTACTTATATGGACTAACACATGATATATTGGGCATAAATGATGGACTCCTAGAACTGATGAAACTCTTTCCTGGGTTAGAAAATGAGATAGAGATCCCCTTCTCTCTCGTTCTGATTTATTTGGTTTGAGAATATATATATATATATATATATATATATCTATATCCATATTTTTTGATTTTTTTTTATTGCTATGGGTGGCATAAATGAAATGTGTAGTCCACCTACATGACGTGTTGATCTCCCTATGGTTGGATGAGGTTACTTTATTACTTTGATTTGAGTTTTCTATCTATTTATTCCCATCATGTCTCTTACTAATCCCCCTTCATCTTTTGGGGTGTCCTACTTGGTATGTATATACTCACCCCTGCATGGGATTTTCCCATATATGTTGCGTCTTATGCAGATGACGGACATGTCAACAACGATTACTAAAAAGCTTAGGGATACCTGGTGAATTGGACCACTTACGATGTTGGAGCTTGGAGATCAGGAGATGAGATCTCTTAGCATTTTTAATTTCCTATTTTGTTAGGTTGGTACATCTTTCTTGTTGGTCAGTTTACATTTTCTTACTCTTGTACTCCCTAAAGGTTTTCCATACTTGGTTTATATTCTAGATATTGCATCTTTTTATTATTATTCCTCCACACTTTTGCATTGATATGGTTAGGTGTGTGTGTATAGGAACATTAGTAAAAGGCCTCCCATTATAGATATTTCTTTTGGTGCTTGTCTACAACCCTTGGCCTATGAAGTCAGGTTTGGGGTAGTTGTGGATCAAGCCCTGTTGGGTTGGGTTGTGACAATTATTCACTATTTTTCATGGTATATTTTTATTCATTTAAGACTACATGTACCTTTATCATGACTTATGGAATTTTTATTATTATTCAATGTTATTTTTAATAGGATATTTCTCCCCTTCTCATGTTTTCTCATATAATCATGATCTATGCCTTGATGACATGTTGATGAGTTTTCCCTTATTGAGTGATTAAGTTGATCCCTTTCTTTTGTTTTAATTTCCATAGTAATTTTTTACAAGAATATATTTATAATTAAGTTTTATATAGAGATAATTTTTGGGATATGTTGAAGATATAAAAAGGAAATATTAGTATAGTGGAACAAACACCCTTTTTGGATGAGAAATGCACCAGAAATAATTTTCAGTGACATTAAACCTTACATTCTTAGGACTATATGATTATTGTGAGATGTAATTTTTAACTTATGTAAATATTTAAAAATAAATATTGGTTCATCTCACTTTATATTAAAGTCAATGTCTAAAGAAATATTTTTTATCACCATACCTGGGAGTGTGGGTCTGGGGTGCTATAGTTGGTATTAGAGTAGGGTTTAGTTATTTTGGAGGATTAGTTTAATTATTTTATGGTATTAGGATAAGATAAATTTAGTGAAAAACTTAGGGATAATTATAAGGGATAAGTTTAATCATAGAATAACATCCTAAAATTTTGGTGATGTTTTGAGTATGTGGTTTTCCTAGAAACTACATCCTTTTCTGGATTGTGATAACCCATACACAATTGTCCCATAATTATATAACTAATAGAAAATATTGCATTAAATACATTACAACTACATTTTTACTTTAAATTTTTATAGAATTTGGAAAAAATGTTAACTAATAAATCCCATGTATTTTTTGACTAATGAAAATTTTTATCACTAAATAAGAAACTAATTAATCCATAATAAGTCTTTAATATTTCTCACAAATTCTCCACACATGATTTTCTTCTAGAAATATAATTTATAAATCTTTTCTTCATAACCTGGGGAAATTAAACCCTAATAAGGGTGTTATAAAACACTCAGTAAGGGAAACTGTATACTAGAAGCTATCATAGAATAAAAAATCTATGGCTAATATGGAAGAAAATAAATCCTAACCAAATAATTCCATATAAATGATCATGTGATCTTGAAACAAATCCATGGATGACATAAAAATATAAATAATCACATGAATAATAATAAAATAATTCATTTTGATGGAATTCATAATTCCAAACGTCTTGATATTTACCATTAATTCCTCAACCAAGACATTATTCTTGCCTTTAAGACCGTAGACAAGACATCATTATTTTTGTCAAGGTCACAACCATGACATCATACTTTAATTGGGTATTAATAAACCAAATACCCAAATATTTTTTCTCATGATACCAACTAATTCATCTAGGGGATAAATAATATTAGGCCCACCTATCACTTCATTAAGTCTAATACATTCAATATATAAAAGATATAAATTTCAATACAATGAATAATCAACATTCCTTAGGAATAAATAAACATATGTATTGAGATAAAAACATACAGATCATCAATAATTTCCTAGTCAATACATGGGATAACATGGAAATAAGTAATCTAGATAAATAAGGTGTATGGTTAAACTATACATATCCCAAGCATAATAAAATTACTGTCAAAGTATGTTGAAGTAGATGAAAAACACCTTCAAAAGAGTGAACTTGAAATAAAACAATTAATACTATGAAAAATATAGAATGATGATATAATGTTTCAAATAGGTTGTATATACACCATATAAAAGAAGGTAGGTGTATATATCAAAACATGTCTCAAAGAAGAAAATTTTCAAACCTTAGACTTTGATAACTCTTGAATCAAAAACCCAAGAAATAGGAAACATGAAGTGAAACATTGAATATCATTAATAGAAATAAAATAAAGAGGATTAATATAAAATGGAAATTAAAATATCATGAGATGAAATATATTCATTATAATTGATTTAAATTATGGTATTCAATAAACCATAAAAATAAATTATGGCACACAATACCAAACATGTCTCATGGAATTAAAAATAGAGACAAATAACCCTTATAACCTTGGTATCCTTTTAATCGAAAGCCATTTAAAGAAAGAAAATGACATGGATATTAAAAAACAATGAGTTAAATTAATATGGTAAAATAAATCCATTATAAATTAATCACACCATATCAAAGTTATCATGGTGCACAATATGAAATATGTCTTAAGAAATTAAATTTGAGACAAAGAACCCCTACTTTAATTCCTTATTAGTCAAAATGTGATATAACCACATGTATAACTAAAATAACTATATTAATAATCTATTTAAGAAATTTATTCACACACACACACACACACAAACACACACACACACACACACATATATATATATATCCATTTATATACTTCATTTATACCCATTTATTACAAATATATTAGTCAGATATAGTTTATTTTCATCATTGGGTGTTCGAAACTCTGATTGCTTGTTTTATACATGTTTTATAATGGCATGGCTGATTCAAGTTTATTGAAAAAATTTCATCATTACTAGATTATAAAATACACTATAATCATGGTGTTTTAATTATTCATCACATCCCATTTTAATTTTATTAATGATAAATGTATGTTTTTAAAAATGGAAATTGTGAAGAATTAGTTTCAGCGTGTTTAATAATCTAATGAAAATATATTAACAAATATATTAAATATCAATAAAACATTTAAATAATAATTAAAAAATATTAAATAAAATATTATTACATTATATTATCATTATATAATATTCCTTAGTCCTTCATAATATAAATATTACAACATCGTTCACATAGGGGTAAAACCTACCCAAATAGGATAGCGTTATAATGATTTATTGAGTAAGGAATTATTTTCATTTAATGATAATATAAATTTTATATAATATTAAACATGGAATAAATATAATATATCTTTATTAAATTAATTATTAAAACCATCCATAAAGGGTGGTGATGACAAATGAAATTCATCATTCGTGGAGGCGGTAGTCCCCACGTACGCACAATTAACATTTCCATTTATCAAAGAATGGGATAAAATCAAGGTATATGATAAATTATAATTTTAGGATAATAACCGTGGCATATGAAACTTATTAATTCATAAAATATATAATTTTTACTGTCCATGAGAGTAAATTATGAAAAATGAACCATATTGATTTATGGAGGTGGTGGTCCACATATACGTATGACCAATGCTGTTTTGTTTTTATTAGTGGATGGAAAGGATTGGATAATGGTTTCTACACTAATATAATAAAATTTAATTATATTAATAATATTTATTTAATTATATTAGTGTGTTTGGATAAATTTTGGAAGATGAAGATTAAGAATAAAAGACTAAGGAGTAAGAAATACTCACATCGTGAATTTTAGATTTCTCTTGGAAATCTCAATAGAAATGGAGGCCTTAGAATAAATAATTGAGACCATAGGATTATGAAAATGGTATGTGATTATATTAGGAGAAAAATTTTATAGTTACATGAGGAAATTATAAGTAATAGGTGTATCATGAAGTGGTGGAAGTGTTCCCCTTTTATAAGTGAAGATAAGGAAAATTTTGGAAGTACCAATTACATTTCAATAATGACATGTCACTATTCAAGAGTAAAAGGATTCAAAAGTGGAAAATAATGAAATTTAGGGTGAGATAAGGTTTATAATTCCTCTACCATACATTTTAAAACATGTTTTAAACATGTTTCAAGTCTTTTACAATTAGATTTATGCACATAAAAATTTTGGTTTTTACCTCGGTAACTAGTTTTTACCAAAGTAATTTACATTTTATTAAAAATATAAGGTAACACAACTTACCAAATTTTAATTTTTAAAACCTAAATTTAATCCCCATAAAATATAATGAAATTTCTAAATAATATAAAATCAAATTTTAAATTAAAACATTTAATATATTGAAAAACTATTCTTGTATAAAAATGTTGTTTTCACCATTAGTGTTTTTAATCATATTTAGTATTGATTACCAATTGAAATAGTTTCAATATATTTATATATTTGTTTAAAATTATATTTTTTTTTTCATTTTTTACAATTGATTCATTTATTTTATCTGATAAAATTTACACAATGTTAATAAAACAATTCTTTAAAAACAACAATTTTATCATTATCACAACGATTAACTTTAATTCTAGTAATCTTATTTTTATCCCTAAAATAAAATTGGAATTTTTATGTAATATTTAAATACTGATTACAAATATTAAATCCATTTTTTTATTTAAATTTTATAATTAATTAAAAATATTTTTTAATATAAGCGAATAAAAACAGTTTTTATTAGACAAATATTACTTCATTTTCAAAATGTTAAACATGGGTTTTCTAAATCCAACAGAGGATTTTTAAATAAATAATTCCACACCATGAATAAAATTTATATCATGATTTTTTTATAAGTATTTAAGTTATATTTAATTCTTGATATTGTAATAAACACTGCGATTTTAGCAAAAACTGTATTTTTTCACTATTTACCCTAAAATCAAGTATTTCAGAAAAATCACAAAAAATAATCTTAAGATAATATTGTAATGATAAATCCAAAAATTAATTTAATTTTATAAAATTAAAACCCTATAATTTATGAATTTATCTTTCAAATAAAAATAAAAAAATATAATGAAAACTATTTTCAAAGGAAGGTAACATTTTAAAATATTAAGAATTCTATTTCTTATTTCCTAACAATTAGTAATTAGATTAGTGTTAATATATTATTAGCATAAATAATATATTTTATCCATAATATATTTAGTTTCTTAAAATAAATCACATAAAAAACCAATTTTAGAAAGGTTACATTTTAAATAATATCATACTTATTAGTTATTTGGCCACACTAATTTAGTTTTATTAATGACTTAGTATTAATAACAACCTTTAATTTATTTATATAGATTTTTCATAATTAATTTAACTTTATTTTAATCCACCAATTCTAATTCTACATTTTAATAGTTATATAATGTTACATGGTTTGTTTTGGTTCGATATTTCATGTGTCACAAGCTATCAAACATATTAGGTTTCAAAGGAAAACATATAATTTAAAATATCAGAGTGTTACATTATCCCCCTTAGATAAATTAAATCCTCAAAATATTAATTATCATTCAATAAAAAAATTAGTTAAGGGTATCTAAAATATAGTTATAACTCATGATATATTTTAAAATGAGGTTTTTACCCTAATATTTTAGGTATAACTAAGAAACACTTCTTTTTCATCCATCATGTTAATCGATTGCATCATTTTTCCTTGGAAAATCATTATTTTTTTCCAATTTTTTAACACACAGGAAATTGTATCTTCTTTTTTTCATCATCTTTATCACCTAAAATTCCATGAAAATCTATCCTTATATTCTTTGGTTTGTTTGGGAACTCAATTATGTTCACTTTGTTAATCATAATTCATGATAGTTGGTTTTGAATAATCAAAAGATTTATCACTTCAACTCTTATCCAATTAGGTTTCTTGTTGGTAAAATATCTACATTTTCCATAATCCCATCATCAAATTTCTTCCTCTAAGGTTAAACCATCACTAAAACTAAAAGAGTTAACATGAGTGATGAATAATTTTAATAATAAGAGTAATATGAAAAATTAAACATCAAGACATCCTACTTTATGACACCGTAATGTTAGCTTATAGTTCTTTTAGTTCAATTTATATCACTCTTGGTTTAAACTATGTTTATTTATGTTTTGTTCTTTAAATCACTTAATACATAAAAATAACAATCCCAAATTAATATGAACTTTCTTATAATATTCTAAACCTGAAAATCATTAGAATCTATGCTCTAAAAATTCAACTTTCCCATTATCCATAAAATAATATACAAATTAATATATACCTTAACCTATTAATATACATGTTTTAATATAAGTTTTCCATGTTCATTTTCCTATTAGTTTGTCGAACTAATATATTTAAATCCTTCATAATGGTTTTTAAGATGTACATGAATCATCCAAATCATCTTAGGAGGGTCTAGCTAGGTGTATATTCTTAAGCCCACTCATCATGCATTGAGTAAAGATTGTGTTGATAATCAAACAAACTTTTTAGGGTTATTTATCCTAGCCACATATGTTTCATAGCTACATCTAATTGATAGTATCTAGACATGGATGTAATTTCTAAGAGACCAAAAACTCCATAATTTTTCAAAATTTAGGATGTTTTCCTATATATAGACTCATCCATGGGGTATTCTATAAAGTTTTATCACCCTGATACTCAAGAAAAATAAAGTATAAAATACTAAATCAACCTATACTAAATGGTTATTTATACCTTTGAATTTATGATCAACAATAATTTATCAATCCTTGATGACATTTATAACTTTTAAATTATTCTCAACTGATTACATCTTAATATTTAAAGTTATATAAACTATGATATGATACTAACTCTAATAATACATGATTTAAATATCCTATAATTACATGAATTATATCAAATATTTCATTACATACATTACCACTACCTTTTAGGCTTAGAGTTTTAGAGAATTAGGGTTAAAAATTAACTAATAAATCCCATGACTTTCTCAACTAATGGAAAATTTTCCCACATAATAAGAAACTAATTAATCCATAATGTCTTTAACGTCTCTAACAAATTCTCCACACATTATATTCTTCTAGAAATATCATGTGTAACTCTTTTTTTAAAATCCAAGGGAAATGTAAATGTAATAAGGGTGAACTCAAATGATTAATAAGGGATAGTGTATACCAGAATATATCATAAAAAAACAAGGCATGAATAATATGATAAGAAATAAATAATAACCAAATAATGATATATAATTGATCACATGAGCTTAAAAAAAATCCATGGATGGACATGGATTACATAAAAATATAAATAATAACATGGATAATAATAACTGAATTCATGGTGATCAAATTCATAATCCTAAACATCTCTATATTTACCATCAAGGCCTCAACCAAGAAATTATTCTTACCATCATGGACACAACCAAAATAGCATTCTTGTCATAAAGTTAACAACCAAGACATAAAAATTTCACTGGGTAGGAATACACTAAATACCAAAACCTTTTTTCCCATGAGACCAACTAATGCATCAAGGGGATATATAATACTAGGCCCCACCCAACACTTCATCAAGTCTAATACATTCACCATATAAAAGATATGAATTTCAATACAATTCATAATCAACTTACCTTAGGAATCAATAAAAATACATATTGATATATAGAAACATGTAATGTCAATACTTCCGTACACAATAAATGGGATACCATAGATATAATCCATCCAGATAAAGAAGGTGGATCATTAAATATTACATATCCTAAATGTAACACAAGGAATGTAAAAGGATATTTACATAGATAAAAAACACATTCAAAAGAGTTAGATTTAAATAAAACACTCAATACCATGAACAAAGATATAATCATGATAAAATGTTCCAAATAGGTGGAATATACACAATATAAAATAAGGTAGGTGTATAACTCAAAACATATCTCAAAGAAAGAAATTTTGAGACAAAAATATTATAAATTTGAAAAATCTTGAATCAAAACCCCATGAAAGAGAAAAAATTAATATAAACATTGAATATTATGAATATAAAAATAATCATGATATAATACATCAAATAGGTAGTCATTACACCATAAAAGTAAACATGGTGCACATTATGAAACATATCTTAAGGAAATAAAAAATTGAGACAAAGAACCTTCATGGTAAATGTAATATAAGAATAAAAATAACATAAGAGGGTTACCATAAAATTAACATTAAAATATCATGAAATATAAGATATTAATTATAATTTAATGAAATTTGGGTAGTGAATACACCATAAAAATAAATTATGGTGCGCATCATCAAACAGGTCCTATGGAATTAAAAATAGAGATAAATAACCCTTACAACCTTGGTATCCTTTGAATTAAAATACATTTAAAGAAAGAACATGATATGGTTCTTCAAAACCCATGAATTACATGAATATAGTAAAATATATCCATTAGCACCATATCAAATATATCATGATGTATGATATGAAAAATGTCTCAAGAAATTAAATTTAAGGCAAAGAACTCCTTACCTTAATTCATGCTTAGCAGAAATACACTATCAAATCATGTATAACAAAAATAACTATATTAATCACCGATTTAAGAACCTTATTCATATATATTTTCCTTCATAAAATTCATTTATATCCATTTATTACCAATATATTATCCGATTATAGTTTATTTTCATCATCGAGTTCTATAAACCCCAATTGCTTGTTTCGTACTAGCTTTGTAAAGGCATGGTAGATTCTTGTTTATTAAAAAAATTCCTCATTATGAGATTATAAAAGATACTATAATCATGGTTATTTTATTATTCATCATATCCTATTTTCATTTGGTGAATGATAATGGCATGGTTTGTGAAAATGGAAATTGTGAAGAACTAATTTTAGTGTGTTTAATGATCAAAAGGCAATATATTAATAAATATATTGAATATAAATAACATATTTAAAAAATTATGAAAATGTATTAAATAAATTATTATTACATGATATTATAATTATATAATATTCCTTAATTATTCATAATGTAAATATTATAACATCATCCACACAGGTGGTAAAACTGACCCAAACAGGAGCGTGTTATAATGATTTATTGAGCAAGGAATTATTTTTATGTAATGATAATATAAATTTTATAGAAACATAAAAATTTCATAAATATCATATATATTCATTAAGTTAATTCTTTGAACCATCCATGAAGTGTGATAATAACAGATTAAATTCATCATTCATGGAAGCGATAGTCCACACGTACACACGATTAACATTTCCATTTCCCAATGAATGAGATATAATGAAGGTATATGATAAATTATTATTTTAGAATCATAATTGTGATGTAGGAAAAATATTTATTCATATAATACATCATTTTTACCACTCTTGAGAGATGGAGATGAAAAATGAACCATATCTCTTCATGGAGTTGATAGTCTACATGCACATACAATCAATGCTCTTTTGTTTTTTAGGGGATATAAAGGATTTAATAATGGACGATCCACTAATATAATAACATTTATATATATTAATAATACTTATTTAATTATATTAGTGTTTCTATAAAATTTTTAGAAGAGTAATATTAAGAAGAAAAGACTGAGTAAGAAATACTCACGTTGAGAACTTGAGATTTATCTTGGAAATATCCTTGGAAATAGAGGCCTTAGGATAACTAATTAAGACCAGAGTGTAGTGAAATTGCCTAGGTTAACCCAACCCATCACCCGAGATGACATTCCATAAGGCCTAATGCACATTCCTGATCACCATGGGCTAGCGACAAGAACCAGAGACTCATAAATAATGTTTTGGAAATGATTTCTCCCTTGAAAAACTGACATGACCCATACATGTATTGGACATAAGCACCAAGAGAATAAATAGAATAAAAAATATAAACATGGAACATAGTAAATGAAATAATTATTAATAGAAGATATTATAAGTACCATCACATCACCACATGAAACAAGTCATATACAAGACATATATATGATATCCATAGTTGTAAACTCCAAACTCAAAACATGGATTAAGACCCAAATGAGTAATACATAACATTACAACTAAAAAAAAATCTAAAAAATATATTATAATGAGTTAAACCCCATGAGACCACATTTCCTCCAATATAAACAACCCCAGAAGACACTAATAAATAATAGATACCAAAATACATGGTTCCCATGCCTTTATATGTGTCCTTAAAAACAAATTCTTCATATAGCCAAAGTCATATGTAGGGTGTGAGGCACAAATCTCAATAAGATACCACCATGAATCTATATAAGGATTTTAACCATGAAAATCTATAAATCCAAATGGAAAGTCATTTTCAAATCCAAGTACACTCTTTAAAACATACTCACTTGATTTTTTTTCCTTTTCAAATCCCTTTTTGTTTATCTCAAATCAATACAGGTTTCAAATCATGAGTTAACAAGGATCAATAATGGGATAAATACACCCGACATAATCATGATCAACACACCCAAATAAGGAATAACAAGGGTATAATAATAAGTGTCATCATATAACCAAATAAATGGAAATGGGCATAACTCATGGTGTCTCAATCAAAAAAGGGACCAACAGAATGCATGGAAGAATATAAATAAAACAAGAACAAACAATACATAACATGGAATCTAACTTCAAGGTTATAGTGTGAATTAGAGTAAAACATGATTTGATAGTTGTCTAATAAAGTATAATAGGTTAGAATCTCACTCAATCTTTATTAAGATCAAACTTCTAAGAGATCACTCAGTCTCTTGGTCCATATTTTCAAATCTTACTCAGTATTCCTACCAAATTTCCACCCAGTCCCTTAGAAAACATACTATTTGTCTAAGTCATGGCCTCACACACACACAAGGTTCCCCATGTGATACTTAATTCCAAACACATAAAGCATCAACAAATTCCAATCATAAAATCCATTTCAAAAGACAATTTAAAAATCTAACATGCCCATTATAATTCAAGCATCAACACCATGAAATAGATCTTTGAAAACCCTTTAAAAAATAAATTTTAAATCCTAAAACATATTTTATCCATTTTAACAAACACTTAGAGTGCATTAAAGACAAATTCCTTTGAAAATCCACTTTAAAACATAAAATTTCCAAAACCAACCCTGAATAACATCAAACATGAGTAAAAAATCAATCTTAAATCAATTTAAAGGAAATTTGATAAATAAAAACAAAAGATGATAAGGGATTATAGGTCATCCATGGAAAAAACCCTTAAATAGAGACACCTACATTGAAACCAAAATGAATCTTTTCAACTTTAATAAAAACCAATAGAATCAGTAAATAGAAGTACTCGCACACATAAACCCCAAAGAAAGAACTAAATACTCCATTAACAACCTTATATTTGTCCATGGGGGTATGATAGGGTTTCATAGTTCCATGAAAAAGTAAGAAAAAAGGTTGAATAGTGGATGAAAGGATAAATCATGAATAAAAGGTCTTACCTCAATCCAAAACACTAAATAATAAAGAGTAATACACTAAAAAGAAGAGGGGAGAAGCTCCAAATATTTGAGAAGAATATACGCACATGTGGGAGGAGAAATAAGGAAAAGTGGACTTAAATACATCAAGGGAAATTTGGTCATTTACTCAAATTTTTAATGACCTGGATAGCCAGTAGGGTTTGTCTGAATGGTTTGGAAAACCATGATCCAACCACATAGAAGATAACATTTACTAAAAAAATAAATCCACATAGTTTTTTATAAAACTAAAATGGTTAGAAAAACCATTATAAATCCATGAAAAATAGATTTATCCCCCCAAAATCCATCCCACTTAGTTATCCGCATGGTTTGTCAACCTGTGCATCAATCATGCACCGGGTTCTATTTTCCCAAAAAAAAAACACTTATAACCCCTGACACCCTTAACTCCAAAATTGAACAAATAGGTAAATAAAAACTCAAATAATACATACTAGTGACCTAGAGGGTGTCACAAACCTCCCCACTATATCACTTTATTCCCCCAGAAAGTCCTCATCAATACTCAAAAGAAAATAGTTGAGGCCACTACTCCCTCACCAAAGATTCTCACTCCCATGTCTCTTAGTTATCTTCACCACACTGATAAATTACATATACCAATAGGATCAGTTTACCATAGAGTAACTTGTTCTAATAATACAAGATAGAAAAAAGATAATCCACAGTGGAGACATCATACCCACCTCTAAATATTACCACTCTACCACTTGATATGGGTCTGGATGATATCTCTTAAACTGGGATACATGAAATACATCATTAATCATGGCCATTCATGAATCAAAGTCAGTCATATTGGAAAATTTAACCAATAGTACACTTTTTTAATATATTACCCAATCCATAATGACCCAACATAATGTGGCACCAAATTCACTTTCTTTCCCAAGTGACAATGTCCCATTCGAATATATACTCATATAAATTTCTGATCACCAACCTCAAAATATAAGGGTTGATGATGTTGATCAAACATGATTTCTGGTGACTTTGATCTATCGCTAACCTTTTCTTAATCATCCATAATTTATCCATCGTCTCCTATATGAGACTCAATATTATATTGGAATACCCAACCACCCCAAACTAACACAAAAGAGATTAGAATGAATGCCTATATAATGCCTCAAAAAGTGCTATCATCATTGAGGCCTGGTAATTTTTGTTGTAAAAAAACTCATAAAATGAAAATTTTCTCTCCCACAAACCCCTGAAGTCAATCAAACATTCTTGAAGAATATCATTAAGAGTCTAGATGGTCTGCTTAGATTGGCCATCCGTCTGTGGGTAGTATGTTGTGCTCAACCTCAGTCTGGTCTACAAAAATTCCTAAAGTCCCTTCAAAAAATGAGAAGTGAAATGAGAATCCAAATCAGAAACTATCATCAAGGGCACTCTATGAATCCTATAAATCTATCAAACATATAGTTTCCTAAGCACCTTAACCTTCTTCGACTACCTAATAAGAAGTAAATGGGTCAATTTCATCGAATGATTAACAATAACCCATATTGAGTCTTTTCCACTCAGAGTATGAGGTAGTCCAATCATAAAATACATAGAGATTTCATCCCACTGTCACACTAGAATGGGAATAGGTTGAAACAACCCAAGTAGTCTCTGATGGTTAGATTTGATCCTCTAGAAGGTAAAAATCATGAAACAAAATCAGTGATGGATCACCACATATCGAGCCACCAATAACTACTCCTCAAGGTATAAAACATAATGTTAGCCTCAGGGTGAATTACTCAACTATAACTATACCCCTCATTCATTACCTCCTACCTTAATTTCAAAGGAATTACCAACCATTTACTAAAAATAGGAGAACCATTAGGATATCGAAACCAATTACCCGAGGTCTCCCCAATATTTTGATCTCTACTAAACTATTGGAACTTGAGGTCATATTCCTATTCAATCTAAACCTGATCGACAAGAGAAGGCATGAATTGTACACTAGTCAAAATCACCTAATCTCTATACTCATGCAAATCCACCCTTAGATCACAAAACAAACTCAACAGACCCCACCCATCCATTGATTCTCGAACAACCTAGACCAGAAACTTCCTCATCAAGGCATAATTGGAAATATTCTCCTTCATAGGGGTATATGATATATCAAAATAAAAGGTCTAAAGATACTCTACCCAGTGTATCTTTCTAAGGTTTAAGCATCTCTGGGTGAAGATATACTTCAAACTCTTATGATTCAAGTGAACTGTAACCACCGGTTTGGGCCTACGGGTCTCCAGGGACTTCAGGTCATCAAAGGACTTCAGGCCATAGGGCCTTCGAGTCATGTAGACCATGGAGTATCCCAGTTCACATAGAACATGACCCAGAAGAGGATAAGAGCAATAGGAGTAGCAGCCACCCGATACAGAGCTAACCAGATTAGAAGAATAAGAGGGTATGGCAGCCGCCATCGGGACCAGGCACCGTGCATCTTTGTATGGGAAAATGCTAGCCGATCAGAAATGAAAGATGGGGAGCTAAGGAGATCAATGATGCAAGATGCTGGGGAGGGGAAGTTCTAGTGGGTTGGGCCTATGAGTCATGTAATGGGCATGGTATGCCTCTGGGCCTTCGGGTCATGTATTGCGGGTCATGTCGGGCCTTGTGCCTTGGGCATACGGGTCATGTACGGGTTCCCCTTCAACCATTAAAAGGGGTATTATCTATAATAAAATAAAAAGAAGGACTTCAGGCCATTCGGGCCAAGTGAACTGTAAAATTCTCCCCAAATAGGTAATGGTGCCCTAAATTCAACACATTCATAAAAACTAATAAATCCATGTTATGGGTGGGGTAATCCTACTCATGTGGTCATAGATTCCACAAGCCATAATACATAGCATTTTTATCCTATATTAGCATTCACCCCAAACCCAAACCTGATACATCATAATAAAGTACATAGGATCTCCCAGTATTAGGAAGAATCATAATTCTTTCAAATGTAAAATAGTCTTGAAACTCATCAAAATAACTCTAAAACTTATCAATCCACTAAAAATTCAATCCTTTCTTAGTCAAGTATGTAAAGGAAAAAATATTTTGGATAAGTCTTAAAAAAACATCTATAATACGTGGAAAATCCAAAAAATCTCCAATTCTCAAACACATCCTAGGGATGCTCCCAAGACATGACTGCTTGGATACTCTTAAGATCCACCAAAACCCATTTATTATAAATAAAATGGCCCAATAACTAAAACTATTTAATCCAAAATTAATATTTGTATGGATTGAAATATAGATTAATCTTTATCAAGATCCTTAAAATAAACTCCAAATGGTCTTTATGATCCTCCTCAATATTGGAATACACCAATATCTCATAAAAAATATGACCAAAAAGGAGTACAAAAAGAAATAAAATATCTATTTCATCAAGTCCTTAAAGACCAAAGAATAATTTTTAAGGTAAAATAACATGGATAAATACTTAATGTGTCCATACTAACTTTAAAATGTGGTATTAGAGACATCCACCTCTAAAACCCTCAACTAATGGTACCCCGATATCAGGTTAATATCATAAAACCAATGAGCACCTCTAAGATGATTAAAAGGATCATCAATTATGGGTAATGAGTATTTATTATTTATAGTCACTTGATTTAGATTATGGTAATCTATTCAAATCCAAATACTTCTATCTACCATTTTTTGAAAATAGAATTGGAGATTCCCATGGTGAAAAGCTAGGATGAATAAATCCCTTAATATAAAGGTTCTTCAACTGATATTTAAACTCTTTTAACTTGTTCAAAAACAATTAGTAAGATGGTAAGGAAATGGGGCTTGTCTTGGGGAGTATATCGATTGTAAACTTGAAATATCATTCGGTTATAAACCCATAAAAATCATCTAGAAACACATCAGGGTACCGATCCATAACCACTGGAAGAGAACCAACTAAACTTTGCTCCAGAAAATCAAAGAACATATTTAAAAACTAATATGAGATTAATACCATCTCTAGAACAATGGGACCTATCCTCCTTGATCATAGATACCACTCTCTATTGAATACATGAGTTCTCCCATCAAGAGATAGAAATTGGACCCTACGGTGATAACAATCAATATAAGCTTTGAAGGTAATCAACAAATCCATACTAATAATGAGATAAAGAATGTCTAGTTCCATTATAAGGAAATCCCATAAAAATTCCACATCCTTGATTGAAACATGACACTTCAGGTACTTAAAACCTTGATTATTTCTATCACCCAGTGGGGTAATAAAATCTATAAAAAGGAATTATCTCTACTCATATTACCAAGGAATCAAGAAACTTTAATGATATGAATGAATGGGAATAAAATATATCGAATAAAACTAAATCCATGAAAGATTTTATAAAATTTGTACCTCTTACAGTGGCTATCCTAGACTCAGTGTCCTCAGGTTCCATATCAGATTCATAAAGACATCTTAACTCAGGCCTACCCTAAGGCTTATTCATCAAATGAGAACCCACTTTAACTTGATGGTGAGATCTTGTACCCTTATAAGCATTTGATCACAGCTACAAACCCTTAGAGAGAAAGGAAATAACTCCACTCTCATGGATAAGATCCTTATAAAAGGGTTGAAGATAACTTAGACACCCAAATTGATGGAATATCCTTAGACCCTTAAGGTAATCAGGTTAGGTATGGACACACCGATAATAGATCACAAACTTATGCCTTGAATAAACCATTAGTTCTGAGCTGGATAATTGCTAAGAATCCTGACACTACCCCGATTAGGTTCATCCCTCTTCCTATTCTAGATAGATAAAGAGACCTAACTACCATCCATTGAAGTAACACCACTAAGACATATCTTCCAGGCCATTTCCATATCTTCTATAGTTACCTTATAGACTACCTCATTGTAGGTTTTCAAACAAATAAGGATAATTATTGACCTAATCTTAGACTTAAAGACCATTTCAAAATACTGATATTTAAGATAATCACTTATGATTAGCTCAAGAGACACATGAACTAACTTAGAAAATCAAGAATCATATTCCATCACTGAATGGTATCCTTGCTCAATCATTACAAACTCATAATCCTTTTCTACCCTTAATGATTCTGGATAGTACTGCTGATTAAAAACTACTTTAAAAGTAGTCCATGTGAAATCCTCATGACACTTCTCTAGCACTATAGATTCCCACCATTTCCAACCTAGTTATTACAATATATAAGCAGTGAATCCAAATTTTAAGGTCTCAAGGTTCTTTAAAAACTGAAAGATACGCTCAATCCATTCTAGCCACTCTTTAGGCTCCTGGGTTCCCTTGTCACCATAGAAGACTGATTTATTTTTCTTAGTAAACTCTTGAGCATGGTCCACCATACACACTTGATCTTGACTACCATCATAACCTAAGGATTGGATCATATGGATCACTAAATCCACCAAATCTAGATCAATTGGAGGGTTCACCCATGGTGTGTGCTTTATAACTCTCACTATATACCTAGATGATGCCCTTTTGAGAGGAACTTACTACAAAACACAAGACACAAGATCATTCAATACAAACTTGAATCTTAAAAAACATTAATTAAACAAAAAATAACACTCATAATAAACCTCAAACAATGAAAAAAAGGATCATAGAAACATAAAAAGAAAAAAGGGTAAAAAAACTAAAATTTTAAACATTTTCACACTATGCATGGTTTGACCACTCAATTAGGAAAACTATGCACTAACTATGTAAGTTACATTAGAAGAAAACATAAAATTCCACATGGATTCTGCACAGTTACTACTAAATGTGCTCCCAAACAATATCCCTCCTATTATCCTCCATATTTCTCCCTAAAACTCAATATAACCCATGGTATTTCCCCATAACTCATAATCAACAAGAAAATACATGAAATTACAATAAAAAACCCCATATATAGGATCAAAAATTAAAGATAATCCCAAAAATCCCATGGTAACTATAATTTATTAGTCTGGAGGCCACTCGATTGGTGCCCGAGCTCAGTTCACCATAAGACCTTAGGAATACCTCCCCATACACCAGAGGCTACCGACTAGCAGCAGGGGTCAAATGAGGTAGAATGGGGAGACTATACCCCATATCATAGTAAAAAATCATGAGTAAATAACTAAGAATCATATATAGTAGAGTATATAGAAGGAATGAATAAACTAAACATGAGTGAACAAAATGAAATAATGACATCCGGTAAACAATATGTATAGACTCAATCTCCAATGTGGACAATCACATATACAAAGTAAGAAAGAAAATAAAAATAAAAGCAATGGATCTACTAAACCTCTGATACATACCTCATCCCAATATCTGTATACCCATTGATCTATATTTCTTAATCAAACCCAGCCCTCTGCCCAACTAGTGCCTACAAAAAATTGAGTCTACTCAAGTAGCCCGATGCAATAATGACCCAAGCAGGGTGTGAGTACATAACTCATTAAGGAACCTCAAACATTATCCCACACTATACCAACAATGCAGTGATATGTTCATGTGATATTATTAGAATAAATAAATAAACTATAGAGAAAATAAATAAATAAAACCATTATCGATCCTCATGTATGGGACCTCAATCGACTATACCTACTTCAGCCAGTATTGGGGTGTCTTTGAGCATGTCATGATGAACATGCCTCCGTATAAACATCAGATCCTAGAGTGTAGACCAGGCATCCCTAATCCTTATGACCAGGTGGCCAATAAATCATCATGAACAAATCTATAGCTAGATATTGGGAATCCTAGGAATCTCTCCAAACTCCAAGTATAATAAATTGATCAAGGATGATTCTTAGTATGTCGGAAAATCACTGAATTAGAAGAATATCTATGTCACCATTCCAAATAACCAGATCCTAGGCATCTTGGGCATCCCAATCAAGAACATGTAATATCATCAATCTCGACTGGTCTGATCCTAGGGAGGACCTAGGCATTACATAATAATAATAATAATAATAATAATAATAATAATAATAATAATAATAATAATCCCCCAATCCTACATAAGTGGATCCTAGATAGGCTAGGAATCTTAGGGGACAATGGCATCCAGGGTGTCCCATATAGACCTAGGGTCGAATCCAGTCTTCTCAAGCATTCTTCAAATGGATCAATAACCAGATCTCAAGCAACACCATGCATCCACAAAAACATTAATACATCCAATATTTATCATATAAATATCATATAATTCCCAAGTATGGATCCCATGGATTACCTATAGGTATCCCCCATACCATCATCGCATCGAGTTCATAGGTCGGGTCTTAGGAAGTATATATGGGATTCCATAGCTAAATAAACATAAACAAGTGAAATAATGAATAAAAGATAGGGTCTAGAAAAATTCCTAAGCCTATCACCAAAGTCCACATCCCCATGAGATCACACTTTCATTATGGGTTCTAGGTACCACCCTCAACCATCTTTGTCTATAACTATATACACCTGCTCAGGGCCATCTCATGAAGAAGAACCCATGGGGGTCCCCTAGATCAATACTATATTAAAAGTATCCCACTCAGGATCCTTGGTCCCAAATAGTCTGTTAGGCCTTCACCTAATTCTTGGAGTAAATACCATCCCTTGAAATCCTCCAAGTCATCTCATGACCTCATAGGCCTTAGGGGTACACCATACCAATGACAATCTCAAGATATGGATCAAGGATAATCACTATGTCTCAAGTCACTTCAGACTGATAAAGTCACCCAACCGATGTCTATTATACCTATGATCAATACACATTGGCTAAACATGTCTTAAGGGTCCTTTTAAGCCTACTAGGGGTTTCTATCTCAAGTCTCATCACACCTCCCCTTGGAGGTGTCCAGGTGTGTGGGTATCCTCTCAGTCCAAGCCTCATCCATCAGAGTTTGAGACATAAATCTAGTACCCAAGGTTATCAGTGGATTTGACACTTTTCCTCTTTAATTTTGTGTTATCATACAATTCAAAAATTTAATTAGAATCTACAATTTAATTTAAATTAAACAATTTAGTGATAATAGGTCCAATGAATTATGGGTGAACCCACAGACACCCACTTGAATATAATAAAACACATAAGCTATAGAGATAGTTTTAGGACTATACACCTTTTTATAATCCATTTACTCTTCATTTTCTAGACTAAAAACTCCCACTGTAGCTCTTCTAAGCACATTCAAGGACATCCTAGCACCATTGTTCACTACCCGCATTCTTGAGTTCCAAGAGGCCTTCTCTTACCAGGACTACAAGAAATATCCCATGGGAGGTCTACAACAGACCCTCAACATCATCCTAAGTGAAATACTTATCACAAGTCACAAATTACATGAGAAATAAATATTTAATTTAAATAAAAACCTAATTAAAATTCAAAAGGTAATGTAAATTTGTCAAATCAATGAGAATTAACACTCATACATCATCTCATAATGTTCCCTCACTTGGCAGAACCAAATACCCATCAACCTCATCCAATTACACCATGATCCCATAGAATTAGAATCAAATCCCTAGCCCAAGAGAAACAAAATCAAGAACAATAGGAGGGGGATAAGGAAAAAGGCCATGAGAAGGAGAGACTTACCTTAGATCACCAAAAAAATCCACAAAAGTACCCCCATATGAAGGGGGTTTGAAGGGGGAAGAAGGGGGAATATACCTTGGTTCACATGAATAAGAGGAAGAGAAGAAAGGGGTATGAAACTATAAAAAATCAAATGGGGAAAATAATTCATTTCGTCATTTTTAATGCCACTAGTTAGATGAAACTGGGCCACCGGCTAGCCAGTGGTGAGATTAGACAAGGGTCTTATTGTCTGCAACCACTAGTTGGTTGATGGCCTGCTATAGCCAAGGATGTAACATCCACTTTAGCCCCTCTTAGGTACCTCCCAAGACCATGTGAATTATTCACATGCCATCCAAAAACTTCCTTTTTATGTGTTAAAACTTCCAAAATTTGATTCTAAATCTCAGTTATCTAAAAAATCCATCCAAAAAAATTGAAAAAATAAATTACTTCTATAATTTCAAACCTATCCATACACACATTGTACTAAAATATCCCCACCATAAAACTTCTCATCCCCACAAATTATTATTTAGATTTATTTCATTAGATCCAACCCACTTAGGCCTCTAATTATCATCTACATAGCTACATTTCATACTTGAATGTGAAATGAATTTTTAAAGTGTGAATTTAAACATAAGGTGATTAACCACCAAAACATAACCCAATGATCATATTCATTATAAAAAAACTGAGATGATGCTCCACAACACCTATCTATCCTAATATACTCACTTGTCATAATCTGAATTCTCACTCAATTTTTGGTACTCCCCACCATAGAATTTAGATCATAATATCCAATTCTGATTCTATGAAACATCCTACATTATAATTACCTATAAAAACACTCTTAATGTTCCACCAATATGCTCAGAATGATTCCCAACTTACCACACTCAAACATGAATTAGAAAACCAATTAAATATTGATACCCATTAAAATTGGGGTCCAACCTAGGGGTAAGTCCCCCCATCATCCCGCATGTAATCCCAAGATGAAGTCATGGTAGAACTCCGTTATTTGGGGTGGGTGGATTTATTCAGTTATTTTAGGTGTGTAGTGGTGTGGGGTAGTCCCTCTGTGTATGTTCATAATGGAGGGGAGATGGTCGAGAAGGGAAACTAGTTATTGAAGTAGAGATGGTGGAGGCAAGGGTGGGACCTCTGGAAGTGATGGCGACTAACCTTAGTGACGGAAATGGTGAGCAGTGGTCTGTAGGAGGTATCAATGTTGAGCATCATGGCAGTTTGCAGCTTCAATGGTCATGGTGGAAGTAGGACGAAGAGGGTGATCTGATGACAACTTTTTGTGTGAAAGAGAATGCAGTTAGGGAGATACTCTAGTGGAAATGAATTAGTTGGAATGAAGGAGTTGTATTGAAAATAAGGAAAATAGTTTGCAAACCCAGATGGTGGTTCAGAGTAGTAACACCCAACTTTTTAGGCTACCAGATTGGTAGAATGAGAGGGTATGGATTTTACCATTGGTACCCAACACTCTGCATCTCTTCATGGTGCAATGTTTTCTATGCATCCTTGAAAGGTTGGAACTGAATAATTGTACCAAAACTATCTTAGGGAGGCTCTTTGCCAGTGGTTTCAGGTCTTTGGGTACTTTAAGGTCATGTATTAGGCCATTGGCCTATAGAACTATAGATCATGTAAGGTACCCCCTCAACCCAATTAAAAAAAGGGTATTATACAAAAAATTAATAAATATATAAGGCCTTCTGGATTTTAGGTAAATTATAATACCTATTCTCTTCCCCAAATTCCAAGAAAAAAACAAGCGTGTCTTTACCATCCAAGCATAACACGAGCATTCTAGACTTTCCTTAAGAATCCCCAGTCAATGCCTAAAATATACCCATTTTATATGGAATGAAATATCTAATGTAGTACCAACCCACTGTATCTCATTACGAGAAAAAAAATCATCTAGACCTCCTCTAGATGACCACTCCAGAAATTCTCAACTTTAGCCACCAATGCACCATTATTTTACCTGATATCGATGCCTTTATTCCTGGAGGAATCCCAAGATAATTATGATACATCCCTTGAAGCCTCAAACTGACATATAATGGGATTCCATTACTGAATAATCAATCAACCAAAATTTTCATCATGTTTCAAATGTGATCACTAACACATCCTTGATATGATTACATTCAGACCATTTCAAAATTTTCCTAATCTTGGAGACAACACCCAAACTCCACATGATATCCCATCCAAGTTCATACATAGAATTCCCTAAATAATCTAGTTGTATTCAGATTTATCCATCCTACAGCATCCAAAAAACATAATCATTGTCTAATGATAGATCCCATGCTCTGACAACCCCTATATCATGAGGGTTTCACAACCAAAACAACATCCTAATCCCAACCATATGAATAAATTTATCAATTCCTCATTGGTTCAAAACCCTAATCACTATGACCCACACCCCATCCATTACTGAACAAAACTATTGCCATGGACCAAAACCACTTATTCCCAAGAACCAACACAAAACACCAATTATCACCCATTCCCAGATCATGGGAAGGTCATCCTTGAAAACCTACAAAATTTTAACCATAATGATGAGTTCCACCTTAACAAATTCATTTATAAACATACATGTTATGCTCCCACTAAGCCATTCTCATCAAGTTCTCAGGTTACTGGGCTCATATGAAATTCATAAAACCCCCCCAGTCTTCATTACTCTCTTGGACATCACCGATTCAAAACTAAATAGGTTTCACATGTGATCAGTGTGGGTCACCTTGATTTTATTCAAACACAATAGGTGTATGCTCCTATACCACATGGTTCTAGAAACCCGAATCATGCACCCGTGAGTGACACATTACTAGAATTAATCCTAAATGCCTCAATAGTGAACATACTACCTGGAAATTCCAATATCATAAATATAAAATCATCCTTGGAACTCTTATTCAAAACTAGGCACTTTACATGTTCCATAATTTACCTAAAAATCACCCACTACATGATGTTATTCTGAAACCATAGATTTACACCCATGATATGATGTATTTAAACCTCATTCACACACTTAGCCTCCAATCGATTCCATTCCAAGTCATGAGTGTCAACCTGTGCTATCTTTATGTACTAAAACACATCCATAATAGACAGGTCAAATACCCAAATGGGCCTACCCTCTGAAACTAGCCTTGATATCAAAGCACTCAAGGTGAATCCTCACAATATTAAGGCATCATAATGTATTTTATCATTCTTACAGATCTATAGGACTCATAATCCCCAGAAAATACCTCTCATAGGTTTCCCTCACACACAACCAGGCACCAAATCACTAAACAGTGAGTCTAATATCAATATATTTAGGTCTCTCACCTATCCCCAAGGTTAAGTCTTGAAAAATTTCACAACTTATAGGAAATCATCCACACTCCCATATCAATAAAACCTAACATCCAACATGCCAAAAATATCATTCCACTAAGAATTGATCCTCACCGATCATCCACTATTTGGACTTCTACCTCTAGGATCACTACCCATATGTCACCATTATCACAACTAATGAAATCATCCTAGAAAAATTGTACCAAGAAAATACTATAATAGTTGGCTCAGTTAAGTATAATTCCATTCAAAGATATATGGGAAAACACCATATAGGTTGTTATCATAACTTTAAATAATCATACACAAATACTAATGAAACACTATGGGGTTTACCCACTAAGTCATCAAATGTTTGTATTGAACTAATGAGGTTTCTCTATGTCTCATACACCAAGGGACTGTATCATTACTGTCAAGAAGTGTCTCACCATAGGTCCACATGAATTTCTATCACAGGTAATAATATATATATGGAATCCTTATTGAGTATAATTTCTTTAATTAATTATAAGGAAAATTTTCATATGATTCGTTTATAACACTTTAAATATATGAACCTCATTTAGTAATAAAAATCACACTAGTAGGTCCTTACTTGTCATGTATATCCTATGTGCTGAACCATGATGTATGATATGCCTCTTTCCTCTACTTGAAAAGTGTCAAATGAAGAACTATTCTCTTGAAAATGGTCTAAGATCCAAGAATCAAATTTAAATCATAAAATCATCACACATCCATGTGACCCAATGAAGATGGAAATCATATATAATTGTAAGAGCACAAACCATGAATAGAAATACTGAACCCCTAGTGACATGGAATTCCCACAGAAAAAGGTGCTCATGAAACACAAATTCGGCATCCATAAAAAACTTTGAAACATCTCTGTATCTCATGACTACTAGGTCCCAAATAGTAATACAAAGAAAATGGATTTGATACTACTTTGTAACATCTTGGCCTGAAAGCTACTCGACTGGTGCCTTGGCCTGGTCACCATAAGACCTCAGGTGTGCCTCCCTATATGCCAAAGGCTACTGACTAGTAGCAATGGTCTAAGGAGGTACCATGGGGAGACTATATCCCTATATCAAAATTCAAAATCATAAGTAAATAACCAAAAATCATACATATCATAGTACACAAAAGGAATAAATAAACTAAACATGCAAGATCAAAATGAAATAATAACATGTGGAATACAAAACATAAAAAATAGATCAAACCTCAGGATGATCATATATACATATTGAGAAATAAAATAAAAAAATAAATGGGTCCATTAAAATTCCAATCCATACCTCATCCCAATATCCATGTACTCACTGAGCTATCTAGCTCGATCAAACCTAAGCTTCTACCCAACCTATACCTGAAACTAAGTGAGAGTCTGCTCAGGTAACTTGGTGTAATGATGTTCTAAGAAGGGAGTGAGCACATAAATCATAGGTAACCATAAATGTGGTCCCACAATATATAAAAAATTTATTGATATATGCATGTGAGACACTTAGAATAAATAAATAAACTATATAGAAAATAAATAAATAAAACTATTTTTGATCCTCAGGTCTGAGATCTCAATCGACAATACCTGATTCATCTATTACCAGGGTGTCTCTATGAAAGTTAGGATAATAATGCCTTATTATAAATATTGTATCCTTAGGTGTATCCCAAGCATCCCCAATCACTAGGATCAACTGAATAATAACTCATCATGAATGACTCCATGAACAGATCCCAGGTATCTTGGGAATCTCTCAAAACTCTAAGTATAATTAATGACTCAAGGATGATTCCTAGCATGATAGGAAATCACTAAATCAAAATAATATACATATCCAAAAAAGGATTAATCTCAATAATCCTAAGAATAATAATAAAGAACATGTAATATGATCAAGATCAATTGGTCATATCCTAGGCCAGAACTTGGCATCACATCCTAATGACAACAACAACAACAACAACAACAACAACAACAACACCAACAAAAACAACAAAAACATTAATAATAATAACAATCCCCCAATACTACATGACTGGATCCTAGTAGGACAAGAATCATAGGGACCCATGGCATCCATGGAATCCCATATAGACTTGTGGTTGAATCCTGATATCCCAGTTATTCTTTACATGGATCAACAGCTAGATCCCAGGAAACACTAGGCATCCATAGTGATATCAAAACATACAAGACACATAACATCCATATAACATGAGTATAAAAGTTATATCCTAGTAATTACCTTTGGGAATCCATCATACCATCCTCACATAGGTTCCATAGGATGAGTAATGAGAAGTACGTATGGGTGTCCATAGTTGTATTAACACAAACAAGTGAAAGCATGAATAAACGATAGGGGATGGTTGAACGTTTAAGCCTATCACCAAATTCCATAGACCCATAGGCCCACAAATTCAATATGGATTCTAGGTACTACCCAAAACCATATATACCCATATCTACATACACCTTCTTAGGGTTATCTCATTAAGGGAAACACATAGGGGTCCCCTAGTTCAATACTGCAATAGAAGCATCCCACTCAGTATCCTTGGTCTTGAATGGTCTGTTGGGACTTCACCCAACACTTGAAGGACATACCATCCCTTAGAATTATTAAAATTGAAATAACCTGAAATTATAAACTACAATTTTTTATTCAATAGAATCTATGATGTGCAACTCCATTTGTGAAAAGGGAATATATCAACCCGATACATTACAATATATTTACTATCTTAAATAAATATAATATATTCCATAACTTGTAATAAAATTAACACCGAGTTAGCTTGTGTTACTTGCAAGAGTGAACTTCCTTGATATATTGAGTTACACAGAAGAGAGAATTTCCCCAATAACTTGCGTTATACGCAAGACCAACCTTCTTAGATGGTTTTTGTTACATGCAATATTGAGTTTTACCAATTAAAAAATATATTATTAAAATATTATTATTTAATATAATATGATATAACCTAGATGTTATGTTAGTGATTATGAATATTATTAACTATATTATGAATATTTATGGTTTACATAAATATAAAATTAATTCATTGGTTACTAATTAATAAGAACCAATTGGATATAAAAAGAAATATTATTATATTTATGCTTCCAATGGAGTTTTGTATTAATAAAATTAATTAATTACAATTATTTAATGATTTTAATGAAATATATTTTTTATATATTCAATAAAATATTTTTTATATTCATCCATTAGGTTTTAATATAAGAAAAAACTCTATTTTACATGTAAAAAACCTATATTTTTATAAAGGTAATTTTACCACCTTTTATTGAAAAACCCATTTTAAATAATAATTTTGAAAATTTAACTGATTTAATATGTCAAAATAAACTTTATATTTGAAATATAAACACAATAATTAGTTTAGGGTGAATTTTTTATTTTTTCTGAAACATTTCATTTTTTAACGAATAGTTAAAAATACCGAATTTTAATTCAAAAATGCTTTTTCATATAATTTATTTATATGGTTAAATTATAATTTCAATTGGTTTTAAAGTTTTATTAGATTATATTTTTATAAATTAATTAAATTTAGGTTATTATAATCAATTTAAATTTGAAATTTACTATTAAAACATAGCCAACTTTTGGACATTTTAACCTTAAAAACCTGCATTGTTGTCTCGTCTGTGGGATTAAATTTAAATTAATTTCAGCCACTTATGTGATTGGAATTTTAAAAAATGGATTATATATTTGGAATAATAATAATTTATATTTTATAATAATTTCAACTTAGTTTTTTACCAAAAATATTAGTGAAAGTAATTAAAATTAATAAGAATTATTAAGGAAAAATTAAGCTTAATAAAAGACTAAACCTTAAACTTAAGGGCCCAAATGACCTATAAACTTGTCAAAAACCTATTTTATGGACATATATCAAAAATAAATTTTTAAATTATTTATTTATGTTGGATTTTTATGAATGTTTTAGGTAATAACATGTGTACACCTAACTTGTTTCTAAAAATTCCAGTGAGTCCTTTTCTTTCCCTATAAAAGGCTACCACATCTCCCCATTACCCTTACCTCTCAAACCACTTAGGTTCAGAAAAAATATTCCTATATATATTCAAAAAATCCCTAAACTATACCTTTAAGTCTCCCTTTGGACATAAATACTTCCAAGAAAGTCTTTTGGTGCAAACAAAAATAAGTTACGTGATTAAGAGGTAACGTCTTCTCTCAAGCTCTCTAGTTTCATTTCCATTATGCACCCCATAAAATATATTTATTCCATTATTATATAAAAAAATAGTATCCTAAATATACTAGGATGTGTTTATGTAAAGTTATATACCTAAACTTATACACACATTCATCTAATGGGTAACAAACATATTGTTTCTGTGTACGGCGAACTACTGTCTCACAAAATTATGATTATCCATTTTTCCTTTATCACCTCTCATGATGACCATTATGATGGAAAATATTTTTATATACTATATATATGATATTTATTATTTATTTATAATTATTTAATCCTTTTATAACACACACCTTTAATACTTTCCATTTTGTGTTAATATGATAACATCGTTTGAGGAAGTGTGGACAACCGCCCCTCAAAGCGATGTGATTCGTTCACAAGATACATGGAATGTATAAAGGATAATTATAATTAAAAATATGAGAAATAAAAAACATATAAATTATATTAATGATATAATTACATTTTTATAAGTATAATATATATATATATATATATATATATCATTTTATTTATTATCCTTTGACATACTAAAAAGTGATAATGTTGGTCGTGGATGTGTGGACTACTGACTCCTCGACATGATGTGATTTATTTTACATCAAAATAAGTATATATATAAGTATATATTGTTAAATAATATGTTATTTATGATATAATGATCATTCTGTAAAGATATGGTGCTACTTACCTTCTTTACATAATGATCATTGAAAAATAAGAACGTTACTCATGCGTACGTATGACCTACCGTCTCCATGATTGTAACATTGATTAATTTTTCATAAATGCATGTAATAATTGTTTTTAAAATTATAATTGATGTATAAATATGATAATTATTTCAGGATTATTATTCTATATATGTTATATAATGACCCATTTGTCCATAATTGACCTACCAAAGTCGTTTTTGATACACAAACTAATTTTTTTCAAAACACCCAACATAAACTTAATTGTTTAATTAGTTATAAAAAACATAGTAATAAGTGAAATAAAATTAATTATAATAATGAAAATTTTATCAATAAAGTATAAAATTAACATAAGTTTATTATAGGTATGGGACGAAGGATGAATTTCGCATGAGATCCGCCGCCTGCGAGCGATCCTAGACGAAACCATAGCGCGTGTGTTGGGAACCAAGAATCGAGATCCTTTGAAACATTGTTGCCAGTCGACCTCCTCCTAAGGAAACCAGGACCTCCAAATCCATATTTCCAAAATCTTATAGGCATCAAGGTTTAACAAAAATTTAATTCTCACTGGAAGAGGTAAATCTCCTTTCTGCGGACCTTCGATTTGCATTAGTCGGTAAATTCTCAAAATGTTGGCCCTAATTGGATTATCTTTGCAAAAATTTGGAAAGAATTGGATTTAGAAACTTTCAAATTGGGATTTTGAATTCATTACACGTTCTGTTTCGGTTTTACCTAGATAATGACTACTATAGATTTTGGACCCGAGGTTCGTGGTATTTTGGGGGTTCTTTAATGAAAGTATTCAAATGGTCGCCTGATTTTGATTTTGATGATGAACCCCCCATTGTCCCTATTTATCTTGGATTCCCAGGTCTGCCTTTGCACTTTTTCAAACAGAATGCTTTATTCTCTATTTCTCAGCTATTTGGTCAGCCTCTCAAAATTGATAATTCTACACTAACCTTGACACGCCTCTCAGTTGTGAGGATATGCAAAGAAATTGATATTTATCATGAAATGTCCTCGAGATTTTGGATAAAAAATGGTGATTATGGATTTATACAGAATGTAGTGTTTGAGAATGCTCCATATTTTTGTAAGAAATGCTTTAAAATTGGCCATTCTACTAAAAGATGTGGGATTGAAATACACCCACCTCACCCATGGCCACATTTCAAATCAATGTGGGTTGAAAATACTTCTCCAGAAGTGTTAACTACTGATCAGATGGGAATCCCCATGAATAATAATTTCACCGTGATCTCCAAGAATAACCCAAACCCTCAACCAGTTCATCCCTGTGAAAATGTCAGCCCTCATACCATAGGGGAGGTCTCCATACCTAAGGTTCATGTGATTAACGAAGTTGGTCATGAGACTAATGAGGTTTTATAGCTGGAAGATGATGATTATTTTCAGGAGGATGTTGACAAGATCTCTCAAGTGGAGGAGGATTTTCATCTAAAGGATCAGAAAGGGAAAAAATCCATTGTTGACTCTGATGGTTTCATCACTCCAAATCCCAGGAAAACTAGGAAATATAGATATAACATCAATTATGAAAGAAATATTATCACAAGATCATTAGCTGGAAAAAGTACTGATTTTGAGGTTCCTCCACAACATGTCTCTATTGAACCACTGCCTGAATCCTCACAATCTCCTGATTGTACCGATTCAGATACTTCCTCAAGTGAAGATGATGAAAATGATCCTGCATATCAGGATGCATATCAGTATGAAGAGGAACCAAATTTCTCAAAGGAACTTGACTCCTGGTTAGTGGAAAATGATACAACTACCTTTTGAAAATACAAAAATGGTGAAATGACTGCTGATGATTATCTTGATATTAGAAAGAGGATGTTTATTAGAGTGGCTGAGCAATTTGAGAAAGATCCAAACTTTGATTTTAAGGACATACCATGGAAATGATTTTTGGTTCCTAATTTCTTTGAGCTGTTTGAATGAAGATGAGTGGGGCATGTTACTTCTGATGCATATTTTCTGTTTTATTCTACTGTCCTTTGGGACTTTTCTGAAATGTATCTCTGGAATGCCGTGTGTTCTTCTCTTCATGACTTCTTCCTCTTGCTGTTCAATTTTTGTTTGTATTTTTTGAGATGCTCTAGCCGACTATTATGCATCTTGTTAGATGGTTCCTTGTTCTACCTAGATTCTGTTTGGATGTTTGGATTTTTTTTCACAGGTTTCAGTTGGACTACATTTCTTCTGAACAACTCTGATTTTTTATCTGTTTATCTGCTCTATTCTTGATGGGTTTACTGCCTGTTTCCTCTTGTTTTTTGCCTTATTTATGGACATGTTGTGTGATGTCTGGATATTTTTATACATCATGGTTTTGTGATGGAATTTTTTTATCAGTTTTATGCAGATGATATTGGACTGTTGTGATGAGATTTTGAAGATGAAGAATGCTTCTGTCTTCACACCGGTACAGTATGCATATAGTATCTCTTAGACTACAAAGGCGCGGTTTACTCCTATTTTTTAATGTATCTCATGATGGCTGCATGAGTCCTCTGGTTATTGTGTGAGGTGTTTCTATTTTATCAGCATGTATCTTTCTTTTTTTCTTTGTGTTGGTGTAAGTTATTTACACCTCGTGCAAAACTATATAAACTTTTTTGATTTAATAAATTCCTTGGGGGCATGTATCGGGTGACCGATTCATGTCACCATTTACCCAAAAAAACACAAGTTTATTATACAGGAAGGTAAATTACATTCACCTGAAAGGAAACTCAAGGTAAGGGATTTCGTCTCAATTTATATTCTATTGATACTTATTTGTTGTTATGCACCTAGTTTATTTTATATAGTTTATATAATTCCATTTTACATGATATATCATGAATCTATTTATTCTCATGATATTATAACTTTAATTTAATTTTATTCCTTCATGAGGCTTATGATTTAAAATGTCTCAAAGTGGTATGGGACATTTGGAATGTTTAAATATTATTTTCCTAAATAATAAATTTAATGATATTTAAATGGTATTTCCATTCGAGGAAATTATATTACCATTATTCAATAAAACATTTCATTTTATACCATCTATATATTCATGAACATTTTCAAGTATTATTACCATTTTCCCACTCTTTGGTACTCAAAATATTTTAGAAAATGTTTTTTTAAGAAAAACCTACTTTATTTCTCTCTTTAGTCGAAAACCCATTTTCTTCTAAAAACCATGTTTTATTAAAAAAAATTAAAAAATTATTTTAAAATTATTTGGTGAATACATTTTTATCCTTTTTTTATTTTACCAATGTTTTCAAATGAATCTTCTTGTTGTTTTTTGAACAATGAAATTTTCTAACCTTTAACCGTGAAAAAGGACTGTTCTTTTTACCTCATATGGATTGTACGGATTTAACCATCATCATTTATTTGAATTTTAATTTGCATATTTAAAATTTTACTTTTAAAGGAAATATTTCCAAAAGTGATTTTCAAAGAAAAGGGTTTTCAAAAGGTTTTTCAAAACGAAAGGATAGTTTCATCAAGAATGTTTTTAAAAGATCTTTTTATATTGTTTCCATTCATCAATAAAAACAAACCTTTATTTTACTCCAATTGGGTTATTTTGTATGAATACCATCCTTGATCATCATATGGATGGATTATGATTATTTTTTCTAAGGATAGCATTCACATTCACTTCCCTGATTTCTTTTAATACCATTCAAATATTCAATTTTCTATGATCATTTGACATTAAGTTTCCCCTAAATATCCATATAATTTTTCATGGATATGATTATTTCCTAAACCATATACCAATTTTCATATTATGTTTACTTTTAAATCTAATTGATTATTTGGGGAAATATTGATAAATCCATATACTTTATTCAATACAAATATTTGATAAGGTGTATTGTTTATTCGACATGAGGAATGTTTTAGATGTGAAATACATGGGTTGGGGACCAATTAAGGTTAGCCCTATGGGTTAGGGACCAGTTAATGAAAGTCCCTCGATGCATCCATAGTCTCATGGGATAAATTAGTTGCACAAATTGGAAAAGTTTAAACTTTATCTTGATGGTAAAGGTATCATGTTCCTAAGAAACATGACTTCTAATAAATAAGAATTTAGTTTATTGAGAATTTTTTTATTATTATTCATCCATGAGATTTTTCATCGACATGTCTATGGTTACATTTAATTTCAGTTAATTGATTAGATGACATGTGTTTCAGTTTCTTACCCTTCCATATTTATTTTTCTTTATCTAGTTATTTGAATGGAATGTGTTTCCATTTATTACCTTTCCATATTTTTTATGCACTTACTTATTAGTTATTGGATTATATGGTATGTGTGTTCTACTATTTACCATGCCATAATTATTAATCTCATTGATTCATTATTGCTTATGCTATAATTTAACCTTACTGAGCATTTGATACCACACTTATTATGTTTATTTCCCCAGGAATCCAAGAAGTGTACTATGAAATATATGCAAGGATTTAATATATTAATTATATTTATCCTCATAGTTATTTATTTTTTTATTTTGAAAAAAATTATGTTGTAATTAGTGTATTTATTTGTAATACAAGACTCATTTATGTATCTAGTTTTCAAAGACTACTAAACTCCTCATTCCTTTGGGATTTAATTACTAGTAATAATGCCAATGTAACTTATAGAAGACACTAAATTTAGGATATTTGGAGTTGGGTTGCTACAAAATTCATATAACGAACTCATAGGCCTCAGGGGTATTCCATACTGGTGATAGTCTTAAGATATGGATCGAGGACAATCTCTACCTTGGGACACCCCGGACTAGTCAAACCACCTAATCCATGTCCACTATGACTACATTAGATCCACCTAGGATAAAAAAACTCAAGGGTCCTTGTGGGACTACTAGGGTTTTCCATCTCAAGTCTCATCACACCCCCACTTGGAGGTGTTAAGGTGTTTGGGTATCCTCTCAGTAAAAGCCTCGACCATTAGCGACCGATACATCAAGCCAGTGCCCAAGTTCCTCAGTGTCCTTGGCACTTTGAATATTTAATTTTGGGTTCTCATTTAATTCAAAAATTTAATTTAAATTAACTATGTAAATTAAATTAAACAATTTAATTATAACAGGTCCAATGCATTATGGGTGAGACCACGTACACAGACATGCATATAACAAAATGAATAAGCCACATAGATAGTTTGAAGACCACCTACCTTTTTAGAGGCAATTTTATCTTTACTCCCTATCTTAAAAAATATCATTGCATCTCTTCCAAGCTCATCCAAGTCCATACTAGAACCACTAACCAATGAACACATTCCAGGGTTCCGAGATGCCTTATCATGCTAGAACCATGACCAACAACTTTTAATAGGTCCACAATGGAATCCCAACATCATATTAGATAAAATACCTATCATGAATCATATATTACATGAGAATTTAATATTAAATTTATATAAAAACCAAATAAAAATTCAAAAGTTGATGCACCTTTATCAAATAAATGAGTGGAGACACTCAGATGTTGTCTTGAGACATCCCCTCACTTGGTAGAAACAAATCTTCATCAACCTTGGATAATTCCACCATGCTTTGATGGAATCAAAATTGAATCCCTACCCCAATAGAAAAAAAATATTTAACAAGAGGAGGGGGATAAGGAAAGAGTTAAAAAGGAGAGAATCACCTTAAATCACTGGAGGGATCTGCAAAAACACCCCCATTCAAAGGGGAATTGAAGGGGGAACACAAGTGAAGAGACCTAGACCACACAAGCTAGAGGAAGAAAAGAAAGGGGGATTCCCCCCTCAAAAAACTAAGGGTTAAAAGAGGTCATTTTATTCTCTTTAAATTTCACCATATATCCGGTACTTGGCCACTGACAACCCAGTGGTGACAAAATCCAAGGGGCTTGCTGTCATAGCCAAGTTTGTAACATCCACCACAACCCCTCTGAGGGCCCTACTGAGCCCCCATGAATTATTTAAAAGGATAAACCCCATCAAAAAACTTATTTTTTATATGTCCTAACTCTTTAAATTTTATTTTGAATCTCTATTCTCCAAAAAACCCATCAAAAAAGATGAAAACTCAAATTCCTTATGGAATTTACAACCCATTTATATACATGGGGTTTTATAGTAAATCAAGGTTTAATAAAAATAAGAGCTATCCAAGAACTCCTCCACTCATACTATAGATCTCCAATGGTTCTGTCTCTGACCTACCTCTAACCCCAAATAAAAAGAGGTTTTGATACCATTTTGTAGGGAACCATCCTGGGTTGACCTGATCTGTTACCTGATCCGACACACTACAAGGACCTAATCACGTACCTGATCACTATAGGCTAGTGAAAAGCACTAAGGAATCACAAATAACATTTTGGAATATCTTCTCACTTGAAAAATCGACATGACCCATCCATTTATTGGATGACCACACTAAGAGAATAAATAGGATCAATAGATATAAACATGAAATAAAGTAAACATAATAATGATTAATAGAAGATATCATAAACACCACCACATCACCACATGTAATAAGTCATATATAAGATATACACATGATATCCATATTCATGAGTTCAAAACTCAAAATAGGGATCAATAAATAAATGGGTAATACATAACATCCAAACTAAACCAAAATATCAAAAACAACTCCTCATGAGATAAAACCCATAAGACTATGTCTATATGAACAAAAACAACCCCAAATTATGGTAATCAAGAATAACCACCAAAATGCATGGTTCTCTTGCCTTTACCTATGTCCTTCAAAACAAATTCTACATGTTCCCAAAGGAATTTGTAGTGTGTGAGGTGTAAATCTTAGCAGGATACTGCCATAAATATATATAACGCCTTTTACCATGAAAACCAATAAATCCAATTTGGAACTCATTTTCAAAACAAAGTCCACTTTTAAAAAAACTCACTTGAAAACATTTTCTATTTTTAAATCCCTTTGGGTTATCTCAAATTAATCCATGTTTCAAAGCATTTGTAAAAAGGTTTAATAACTAGATAAATCCACCCAAGATAATCATGCTCAACACCAAATAAGTAATAATAGGGGTATAATCATAAGCATAATCATATAACCAAATAAGTGGAAATGGGCCCAACACATGGAATATAAATCAAACATGGAAGTAAAATAATTCATGGAAGCATATAAATCATATGAGAATAAGAAATAAGAAATATGGAATATAACCATAAGGGTTTAGTGTGACTTATACTAAAAAATGTTTTGATAGATGGATAAGAAATCATAACAATTTGTAAGCTCACTCAATCTTCCTCGGACCCAAAATTCTAAGAGATCACTATATCCCTTGGTCAATATTTTGGAAGATCACTAGGCCTTCCTTCAAAAGACTCACTTAGTACCTTGGACAAGATACTATTTTTCTAAGTCATGCAATCACATACACACAAGGTTCTTCATGTGATACTCATTTCCAAACACACAAATCATCAACAAGTTCCAATCATAAAATCCATTTAAAAATCCAATTTAATAAACCAACATGCCTATTTTAATTGAAGCATCAACACCATTAAATAACTCTTTGAAAACCCTTTAAAAAAACCATTTAAAGCATAAAATATCTTTGATCCGTTTTAAAAAATACTTTGAGTACATTAAATCCAACTCCCTTTGAAAAGACACTTTAAAACATCAAATTACCAACACCAACCATGAATCACATCAAACATGGGTAAAAAATGAATATTTAATCAATTTAAGGGTAATTTGATAAATAAAAACCAAATTTGATATGGGATTAAGGTTTATCCATGAAAAACAACCTAAAATATAGAAACTTAACTCAAAACTAAATCGAATCATGTTACATTCGATGAAAACCACTAGAATTGGGCAAGATAAGTCTTTACACAACTTAAAACCAAATAAAAAAACCAAAACCCCCATAAAAACCCTATATTTGGAAATGGGGAATTATAGGGTTTTACACTTCCATGAAAAAGGAAGAAAAAAGGTAGAATAGTGGTAATGAAGGATAAATCAATAAGAAAAGGGCTTACCTCAAGTCAAACCACCAAAGAATTAATAGGAACCCACCAAAAAGGAGAGGGGAGAAGCTACAAGGATTGGGGAAGAATATATGAACATGTGGGAGAAGAAATGAGGATAAGAGGACTTAAATACACCAAGAGAACTTTGATCATTTTCTGAAATTTTTAATGACCCGTACAACCTGCACGACTTATCTTTGTGGTTAAGAAAACTATGTGCTAATCACGTGGGAGCTACTCTCTCTAAAAATCCAAAGCTATATGGATTATACTGAAACTCATATGGTTAGAAAGGATGTTATAAAGCCATGAAGAATGTATTTGTCTCATAAATATCCCCTTTTTATGGTTTCCACATAATTATACAAACCATGAACTAACCATGCATTAGGGTCTATTTTCCCCAAGAACCAAATTTCCAACCCTAAACACCTGGGAACTCCAAAAATGAACAAAAAGGTAAATAATAACTCAAATATGAAATACCAACGACCCATATAGTATCACATATAGGCTTATAAAAGTTTTAAGGGAATTTAGGAGGATAAAAATGGAATAGTTTCAGGAGTAAATTCTAAGGAATAAGTGTAACATAAATTAGTGGAAGTGTTACCATTTTATAAGTGAATAGAAGGGTAATTTTGGAAGTACCCATTACATTTAAATAATGGAGTTCTTGGATAAAAAGAGTATATGATGTATTACAAATGTGGGGAGAATTTTAGTTTAAACAAATTTAAACTAAACACAAAACAAAAATCCTCTTTAAGTAAAAAAGGTCGGACTCAAAATTGTCCAATGATTAGAGTATAAGAATTGGAGTCTCATATTGTCCTATTATATCAGAGTATGTTTTAATCGTATCACAAATAAAATGATAAAACAAATGATAATAAATATTTGAAAACAAAAAATCTGTATCGTGATATCCACAATGAAATAAAGACTTGTAAAAATAATCAATACAATAGCTAGTAAAAGTAAGAATAACTTACAAGCTATATTAAAATAATTCACTCTTTTAACCTTAAGAGTAAAGGTAGTAAACAACCCTGACTGAAGGTATCCATATTTTTATACTTACTATATAGTATGTATTTCTTTACTAGTAAATCCCTCAATATCATGACTGGTAAAATATCTGCCATCCTATCCTCAGAAGCCCTCGATATGATGATCGGTTTCTATCTTCCTAGCCTCGGAAGCCCTTGATCCAATAGATCAAATTCACCATCTTCATATCCTTGGAGGCCCTTGATCATTATAATGATTAGATGCTAAATTCAAAAGAAAATGTTTAAAAGGAAATAACCTCAAAAAGGATTCCTTAGAACAAAGGCTCTCTAAAGTATTAAGAATACTAAGAATGATCAGTTCACGCTAAGAAATATTTAGAATACTTGAGTTGTGAAAAATGTATCTCTTCCAACTATTGAAATGACCATCTATTTAAAGGAATTATCCTAACAGTAATATTTTCGATTTAGTCATAACTAACTCAGATATCTTATACTTGACAACTTAGTTATAACAGGATGACCTATTTCATTTTGTTTAGCACCATTACAATGCTAAATTATATTCCTTATGGTATAAAAAATCTTTATATTCTGATTATAAACTTAGGATAGTCCAATGGAATTCCTTATTGTTTTTCAATAATATAAACCTTATAAGGGTTAGTTTGATTTATTGGTACCAGTATCACTCTGTTGGTCATGGATTTTTCAGTACAATAGAAAATAAAAAATTATAACTACTCGTCAAAATAAAGGCAAGTATGATGAATCAGAATCATACTTGATTTGATAGATCGTATTGAAGAATGATAAGTTCATATTTGTAATACATTAGAATTATTCCTATGTTAACTAAAAAGTAATTTTTTCTTCAAAAACATACTAAAACACTTGAGACATAAAAATTTAGTAATAATTGTTTTAATAGAGTGTTTTTGATTTCCAAAACTAAAGAAATGGAAAAGTAATAATTAAAAACTTATCACTTAATATAAGTGTCACTATTCAAGGTTTAAAGGATCCAAAATTGGGAAATAATGGAATGTGATGTGATATATGGTCTAAAAATTATCTACCATAAATTTTTACATATGTTTTGAACATGTTTCATGTCTTTTACAACTATATTTTTACACTTTACCATTTTGGGTTTTACCTTGGTAACTATTTTTTACCCAAGTAATTTTTTTATTAAAAATATAAGGTAACCCCTATTACCAAATTTTTATATTATAAAACTAAATTTGAGCCCCACATAATATAATTCAATTTCTAAATATTATAAAATTAAATTTTAAATTAAAAAGTTTAATATATTGAAAAACTATTTTATAGAAAAACATTGTTTTCACTATTAGTGTTATTAATATTATTTATTATTTATTACTAATTTAATGAGTTTAATACATGTATATATTGGTTTAAAAATCACATTAGGTTCATTTTTGAGAATAGATTAATTTATCTGATTAGATAAAAATTACACAATGTTAATAAAACAATTCTCTGAAAATAACAGTTTTACCATTATCCCAGGGATTAGCTTTAATCCTAGAAATATTATTTTTATACCTAAAAAATGAAATGGTACATTTTATATAATTTATAACTAATGATTATAAATATAAAATTCAGTTTTTATATTTAAATTTTGCAAGTGATGAAAACTAATTTTTAATATAGGCGAATAAAAATAGTTTTTATTAGAAAAATATTGCTTCATTTTCAAAATTTTAAACATTAGTTTTCTAAATTCAACATAATATTTTTACATAAATAAATTCACTAGATAAATAATTTTTTCTCATGATTTTTTTTATAATTATTTAAGTTATAATTACTTCTTTTTGTAGTCATAAACTCTACCATTTTAGTAAAACTGTATATTTTCACTATTCAATCTAAAATAAATTATTTTAAAAAAATACCAAAAATTAATCTTAAAATAATATTGGAAGGAGAAATAAAAAAATTAAGTTCATTTTTCAAATTCAAATTCTATAATTTATAAATTTTATATTCAAATAAAAACATAAAAATATTATGAAAACTCTTTTCATAGGAAAATAACATTTTAAAATATTAACTATTCTTATTCTTATTTCCTATAAATTATAAATTATATTGGTGTTAATATATTATTAACATAAAAAAATATATTTTATCCATAATATATTTAGTTTTTAAAAATAAATCACATAAAAGCCTATTTTATAAAGGTTTCATTTTAAATCATAAATCAGTTTTATTAGTTATTTAGCTACATTAATTGAGTTTTATTAGTGACTTAGTATTAATAATGAAATTTATTTTATTTCTATATATTTTTCATAATTAGGTTACCACTATTTTTACCCACCAATTATATGGATATATTTTAATGGTTATATAATGTTCCATGATTTGTTTTGGTTCAGTGTTGTGCGCATCACAAGCTATCAAACACATTAAGTTTCAAAGAAAAATATATAATTTAAAATATGAGGGTGTTAAATAGATAATGGAATTTGGATGATGCTGTTTAATATATTAACTTAGGGGTAATAACCTTGAAAAATTCTGGTTGAGTATCAACTCAACCTTCACTCGGTGCATGATGAGTGAGCCTAAGACCATACACCTGGCTAGACACTCCTGAGGGATATACTTTGGTTAATCACATTCTCTTTATAAACCATTATGATGGATTTTGATAGAATTTGAGGGTGTAATATAAAAATATTTAGTTTATATAAACTGATAATAATATGACTATGGGCAACCTAGGTTAAACTGAAGGAGTTACAGGTTGATCCAATTATATCATAATTGAATTGAAAGTATCATAGATTAAAATAAAGGTGTCATTGGAGAATACATATTAGGATTGAGTTTTAATATTCATAAGATCAATTAATATTATTTTGTTGAATAGTATCACAACCGTTTTGGATTTATTATTTATTTGGTAATAAGATCATGAAAATGAAGCTGTGGAAGGTATGTCTCAATAAAATCTTAAAGAAGCATATTTTAGACAAATAGTTTCCCAGTCATACCAGAGATAGTAATTTAAATATATCATTTGGGATTGTATCCAAGTCATGTATATATTTTATATATCCTTATCTATTATTATTATTAAGGGATAATTAATATTTCAAGGACATAATTTATTTAGGGGTGGAGAATGTAACTCCCTTGGATTTTACTATATAATTTTCCTTTAAATAAACATTGTGTTGATAGATTGTTTCGCACACAACATAAAATTAAAAATACCCATGACATATTAGAGGAATTATAAAATCTCTAGTAAATATAAATATTTTAATAAATTATATATACATACAAAATAGGATTAAGAACACTTAAAATTTTAAAAGGGGCATTTCTCAATAAAATCAAGTTTTCTTCATATATGGTATTTTTAATTAAAAGATAAATTTATAAATTTTTGAATTTTAAATTTATAAGATTAAAGTAATTTTTGAATTCATCATATCAAAATTATCTTAGCATAAATTTTTTATATTTTTCTAAAATAATTTATTTTTAGGTGAATAGTGAAAAAATACTGATTTTGCCAATACGATCAATTTTATGAAATTATCATAATAAAATAATGACTCAAAAGTTTTTGAAACATTTTTATATAAATAAATATACTATAAATTAAAATAAATAATTTTAAAATACTATTTTTAATTTATAAAACCCATGTTTAACATTTTAGAAACATGAGTAACATTTTACTCTAAAAACTATTTTTATTTGTTGATATTAAAAATTAGTTTTCATACACTGTATAAATTAAATATAAAAAATGGATTCAATATTTTAGATAAATTTTTTGATATTATTTAATAATTTCAATTTCTTTTTTAGGCATAAAAATAATATTACTAGGATTAAAGTTAATTACTATGATAATGGTAAAACTGTTATTTTCAAAGGATTGTCTTATTAAAATTGTGTACATTTTATCTAATAAAATAAATTAATATCTTTTGAATAATTAATATAATATAATTTTTTAACCTATATAAAAATATATTAACACTCATTCAATTGGAAATAAATATTAAATAATATTAAGAACACTTAATGGTGAGAACAACATTTTTCTACAAAACAATTTTTTATCTATATATTTATTGTTTTAATTTAAATAGTAATTTTATATTACTTATAAATTGAATTATATTATATGGAAATTAAATTTAGTTTCATATAATTAAAATATGGTAATATTAGTTACCTTATATTTTTAATAAAATATAAATTACTTGGGGTAAATCTAGTTAGCAAGGTAAAAACCAAAATGATAAAGTGTAAAAATCTAGTGGTAAAAGGATTTAAACATGTATTAAAATGAAATGTATAAGATTTAATGACCTTATATCATTATATTTAATTATTTAAAACTTTTTTATCCATTTAACCTTTAATAGTGTCATGCCATCATTGAAAAAGTAATGGGTATTTACAAAAGTTCTATTTTATTCACTTATAAAAAGAGTTCACTTACACCACATTTATCTACCCATTAAAAAGACTTAGATATATCACAAATCTTATCTAATATCTCAAAAACCTTATCCCCATGTACTATAAGCCTTTTTTATTTCCAAAATACCAAGTTATGGAGCCTTAAGGTGTTACCCAAGGGAGAACATCCAAAAGAAGAGGCAATGTTCTCAACCGAGCTCTCTTAACTCATTTCTTCTTATTCTTATTAAATATATTATATACATGAAATTATTATAGAATAAGTATTATTAATATAATTAAATTTAATTATACCATCATAATATAACTTTTCTACCTTCCTCCAAAACCATTCAAAAAATTAAGACGTCGTTATGCATACATGCAGTCTTGCACTCCATGAACGATGTGTTTTATTTTTCACAAACACCTTTCACATATGGTCCAAAATAGTTATTTATTTAAAAAATTATAAGTTTCATAACATTATTTAGTTTCTTAAATGATAAATTATTTTATTTTACACCTAGTATTTTATGAAAAATGTGAGTGTTGTCTGTGTGTACATGCAGACTACCACCTCCATGAAATAATTTATTTCATTTTCCATTATCGGCTAATGTGGATGACTTTAAATATGCATTTAATGTATAAAAATTATATTTAATAAACTATTAATATTATTTAAAAATAATATTGGACATTATATAAGTGATATTAATACTAAACTGTCATGGTAAACTTAACCTCCTAAAATAAACATATCAAGGCACATTTATTAATTTGAGTCCATTTTGGGAAGAACTTTGGAACTGTATAAATTTTGTGCTAATGGAATAATAGAACACATAAAAATATATAATTATGGAGATTATAAATCTACTTTACAACATATTTGACCATGGTCAATATACCAAGGAAGTTTCAAATAATTTGACCGAACCACCTCAAGTAACCACTATAAGTGAAAAATATTTAATAAATAAACATATGATAATAAAAATAACTTAGAAAATTAAATATAAATGTAAAATTTTATTAAGAAAGTTTTTAATAAACTTAATTTTATTATTCCGGATAATAGGCACACATGAAGAATGAACCAGGACTTGAGATAAGGGTTTTTGCATCTCAATTTTTCTTCATTGAGATACGATGCGTATCACCACTTGTTTCCTTTTTATGGTTTATATATTTTATACAAACTTATTTTATCATATTTTTTCATTAAATATATTTTATTTACAAATCAATATCATATTACACCTTTTTATATATTTTCAATCTGAAATATAATGACGTGTAAGGGGTTTGTTAACTTAATTCTCGTTCATTGAGTTATGATTGTTCTTATTAAAATTATTTCATATGAGTTTGGTACATTATATTATTTGGTTTTATTATGTGGTATTTTATACTTTTTTTCTAGGTATTTAAATTTATAACAAATACAACCCCTTTTATAAATGTCTCTTTCCATATGAATTATAATATCTATAAGGGATTTGGTTAACTCAATTTTCCATTCTCTGAGTTAAAATAATATTCCTTAATAATACTTATTCTAAGTTTTATAAATTATTATATTTTCTATTTCATAATATATATCCTCTTTTTAATCTAGGAAAATGATGTTTTTAAATCAAATATACTTTCTTGATGAATTTATATTTATAAAAGAGAAACATTTTTAAGAAAAAAATATCATCTCCTTTAAATATAGTTTCCCTCCATTTCCATGTTCATTATTCCCAAAAATGTTTTCCTTTATTATTTTTAAATCCATATATGTGTTTACCCATGTGAACTTCTTATTTTAATTACCAATTTTGAAAGGAAAGTTTTACTACCTCTTTTTTTGATGTGGGTTTTCAACAAAGGTATTTCAAAATATTCAAAAGGTTTCCCATCCATTAAAAATAAAATATTTTATTTTCCACTCCACATAAATTTTTGGTAACCTTTATGTATTTTAAAATATATATGATTAAATATTATTTTTAAAAATAAAATTTTTCAAAATATTTTTACTTCACCTTTCTGAAGCATTTGTGTCATTTTCAAGGATCCATTATTGAAGATTATTCTTTAAAAAGTAAATTTTTTCATAATGTTTTCACTTGACCTTTTTGAAATATTTTTGTATTTTTAAAGGCCCCAGTATTGAAAGTTTTTTTAAAAGTAAATGATTTTAAATGTTTTCACTACACCTTTTTAAAAATGAATTTTCAAAGTGACCATAAATTATTCTCTTTGGCCAAAGATATTTTTTTTATAAAAACTCTTTTATGATTTATCTTAAATTTTCTATTTATATTTAAAGGGTTTATTTACTTTGAAATTATTTTGCATGAATAACTCTCTAAATTTTATTATAAAATAATATTTTATGGTGATTTAATTTTATATATCATCCGTTTACGTTATTGAGTTCAATTTTTGTGATACTATCTGGAAATGTTATGAAACCCAATTTTCTTTTCTAGGGTTCTTAATGGTCTGAAGAATTATTGTTTTCAAGAGGCACACATATATATAGTTGATTTATACATGGGATCCTATATTACCCTTAAATTCATTGGTAATTTCTATATATCATGATCTCAAAATGGTACACAAGAGGATTATCCCAAGCCAAATAGTATACATGAGAATTATCCCAAGCCTAAGGGTACACAAGAGGATTATCCTAAGCCCAATAAGGGTACAAATGTAGTAATCCCAAGACTGAGAGTACATGGGTGGAAATCCCAATCCCTAAAAGGTACACAGGTGTTTATACCAAGCCTAGTATGTGATGAATATCTTGGTTGGTATCCTTGACATATTATTTCTAATATTATGTTTATGCTACACTCTTATATCATAATATTAAGCCTATGTTATGATTCACGGATCATGATTGTTATCTTATGATTCCATACTATTTCTCTATGGTATATGTTTTTTCATTTGATATTACATGTACTTCTATTATGATTTATGTACATCTCTTGTTGTTCTATGTTATTTTTAATAATATATTTATCCCATGCTCATGTTTTCTCATATGCATATAATCTAACCCATGATGACATATTGATAAGTTTCACCTTACTGATCATTTGAGATCACCCCTTTATTTTTTTCCTTTTCCCTAGTAAATTGTTTAAAAGACTGTATTTAGAAGTAATTTTTATATAGAGATGCTTTGTGGGAGACATTGAAGACATAAAAATTAAATATTAGTATATTGGAACAAATATCATTTTTGGATGATAAATACATGGGATCTAATACTCAAAGACATTAAACCTTCCGTTAGTGTGATTTTGGGATTATTTTGAGATTTAATGTTTAAATTATGGTAATGTTGTAAAATAAATATAGGTTCATCTCAGTTTGTATCAAAGCTAGTGTTTAAAGAAAGTTTTTTAGCATAAGGCTCGAGAGTGTGGGAATGGGATGATATAAAGGGTCCAAACCATATCATGCATTTATTACATGACATAGAGACAAAAAATCCATGAAACATCAAGTTTATATGGTGTGTAGTGGAATACAAACTGTGTACCTCATACACATTCGCAACTGAAAAGTACACCCTATACCTAGGCGCGTGTTATAGAAATGGGCATAAGGGATTACATGTTTTGTATCCCAAGTAAAAACTCTGTAATATATTACACCTCATGTGATTAATTTGACATTTAAATAAAATCTTATGATATAATTAAACCCAATAAACACGTGTCCATGCATTATTTATTGACAATACACACCATATGATAGAATTATTAATTATATATTAAATTAATTTCCATGATAAATACTAAATTGAAAGTTGTATATGGTTTTTACTTGTAGTGTAATTTTTTTGAATTAATAGAATCATAGACTGAATAATTTAAATATGACCATGCATCATTTGTTAACAGTTCACACCTTATAATTAGATTCCCTGAAATGTATGTTGTATTACATGTGAATACATAGTACAAGGACCATGATAAGTTGTTTGGATGGGTTCACACTGTTACCTCCAAGAAAACACATGTACTTTATTAATTTTAAATAAAATAAAATAAAATAATTTATTTAAAATTATGGATGATATAAATTTCCAAGACGGTTCAGATGGAATTAAGATAAATTGAATTAATTAATTAATCAAATAATTAATTGGATTAATTTGAGAAATTTTATCTATTAGAATTGGTTCCCTAAAACTAACCTATAAGTAATTTATGATTATATGTATTTATTGTCTTAAATATTAATAAAGTTTCTTATCATGTCATGATTATTCCTCTATAAAACTTAGTATGTGATAATGTCCTAAGAATATATGTCACACTGAAAGGTCATAGAAGTTACCCTTATATGATGAGAACCTAGAGGTTGTATGATAATATTCTTGAATATATATATTTTGTAGCTAGATGATACCATTTTATAGAACATAAATTATACATTCCATCAGGGGTGGAGACTCATAGGACTTTGATTTACCCTCTCATGGCGTGCACTCTTGGTAATTTCTAGAGAAAGAGATTATGAGAATGATAACCGCCAATAATAAATCTATGTTTTTATGTTTCATTGGATGTTAGTATCTATAGATGTGTGTATTTATCCTTAGAATTTAATATTATCATTAATGAATGTAATAATCCATGTAATTTGATATATTGGAGAAAACCATGATGATATATGCTCACAAAGAAGTAGGATATGTCGGGAGCATCATGAGTGTTATTTCATTAATGGATAATGTGTGAAAGGATTTATCCCTTATAACCATTAATGAAAGTTGATATCTTAGGCCCTTTGATGGGAATGAAACTACCTGGATAAATCTATGTCCATGGTATTCTATGGGAAATTTCATTTCAAAAAATTCAAATAAAGAGACATCATGTTCATTGATTGATGACACCAACATGAAACCTTCTTGATTGGAGATATCACAATAAAGAGATTATATTACACATTAAGTGTTATTATGAGTTCGTATATTGTAAAAAACATTAAATTCTCTGTATGGGTACCTTGACAAGTTTCAGATGCTAAACTTGGACTTTAGGCATCTCTACTTATTTACACTAAGAAATAGGCCTAGAGGGTCACACACTAAGTGTATATAAAATCTCAATTAAATTCAATGTTGAATTTAACAAGTTAGAATAAATTTTATTCCTACTTGGTGGTTTTATATTTACTTAGGTTTAGTTGATATCTAAGATTTAATCACAAGCTATTAAAAATAATAAGTGGGTTAAATAATAATAATAAATATTTATTTTCAAGTTTTTAAAAATATAATATTTATTATATTTATCAATGAATAATGAAGTGTTATTTTTTTATTAAATTAAAATTTACTATTCAAGGTTTGGTAAATCTAAAGGAGTATAAGTAAACCAAGTTTAATAGTCTAAATAGAAATGATATAAATGATATATATTTATTCTTAGGTGATTCACATGTCAAGTGAATAATAATTATATTATTATCAAGACATAGGGTTCACTAAGAATTAAGGAATTGGTAAGGGGGATTTTATGAAAACTGGAAACCCTAAATTTTCCTTAATATACATCAAGTTATGTCACTTTCCAAAGGGAGTTTTGTTGAAAAAATAGATAGAGAAAATCTCTCTCAATATCTAGAGAGACCTCAATAATGAACTTAAGATCTAGAGTGTGAATCATCCTCACCTATCAAGTGATTAAGAGAGAGAAAATATTTCCTTACCCATGAATAACTTCCTTTTGTGGTTGAAAATGAATGACACAAGTGATTATGATATACCGTGATAGCACCTTTTGATTGTATAATGATGTTTAGAGACTATGTTTTATGTGTAAATCACTGCAAGAGGGATTATTTACTTGGATATTGCAGAAAAATAATGGTACGATGAGATTGATTCAACTAGATCATCAATGAAGGAAGTGTTAAAATATCATCAGACTGATCTGATAACCACGTGAGATATATGATCGATACATGGTTACACAGTGTGTAATACAGTACATGGTTTGTAGTCTTTTGATATCTGACCATAATTTTTGGTATCTCCAAATAGAATTTTTAGATGTTTCTTTATTTTGATTTAAACTTCTTATTAGTTATGTGAATGAGAAAAATGAAGGGGAAAATAAAATAATGTTTGGATTTAAATAATGAATATATTTTAAGTAAAAGAAATTAAAAATTCAAACCATTCAATCAATGATTAATAATTAATTATAAATTAACCATGTACCTCAAAAAAATCCACGTTAGAAAAAAATTACCAGTCCCTAGGTATGTGTCACATACATGGGTAGAAGAGATCACACACCATGTAACCCAGTACACATTGGGTAGTCTTCTGCATCCATTTTTATTAATTTGACACCAAGATAAGAATTATTTATATAATTAAACCTATTTAAATTTCATGAACCATCCTGAGTTTACCCTGAACCGATCACCTAATTCGATCTGTGGCAAGGCTCTAAGGGCATTCCCGATCCCCATGGGTTGGAAACTAGTGTCAGGAATCATCAAGAGAGACAAGGGAATGATTTCTCCCAAAATAAATAAATAAACTGAATAGAGTAAAGATAAAAAAGTATCCCAAATAATATTAAAATATCCAAACTGAATATATTTTACAAAAAAACTAAAAATATAAAAAATTATACAACATAACTCAAAATGCACCTGATGACCAAAAATCTCCATGTGACCCTGAGGGTCACTCTCTGATACCAAAACCAACCATTTCCCACATTGATTTAAATCAATATAATACCTTCAACACAAGATAAATTAATAAATAACTATAGGTGTGAGTATTAAAACTTAGTAGGCATGCCCGAACAAATCTATTCCCAATGAACTTCCTTTAAAATAAAAGAAAAATCAACTTCAAGTTTGAAATAAAATATAAAAAAGTATTCCATTTCACACATTTCCATTTTAAAAACTAAACAAGGTCTATTTATATTTTCCAATATAAAACCACATTATATTTCAAGAAGGAAAAATTTAATTTTTAAAAGAGAAAGATGACATTTCAGTTACAAAGGAGAGAAAGAGTGAAAGAAATTTCCATAACATTTTTCTGTAAAACTTAGAAAAATAATTCTCATCACCTTTTAAAGAATTGCACCATATAAGTGAACCATAAAAATGACCACATAATAATTGAAATGGAAATAATCACACACACAAGATTAACTGACCAACAAGTATATTAACCATTCATTGAAGGCAAATAAGTTTCAATTGACATGGGAGGAACCTAGGAGCTCAAGAATAATCTAGAACATACTATACATGTGACTCATCCTGAAGAAATTACTTACCTGATAAAATCATAATTTCCAAACACTCGATCACACTATACCCATCCTGATTGAGGGGAATAATCCCAAAGCAGATAGTCTATACTAAGGGCCACTAGCCAGTGCTTAATCTAAACTAGTGAAACAATCATTCTTAGAAAATTGAATAGCTATTCCAGGTTCTCTATGTAAAAAGTATAGAAGAGGGGTGAGCCAACTGATTCCAACTGAGCATCCAATCACATAAACATATATCATATATAATAATCCACATAGTAGGAATCACCTCGAATAACACCAAGTATCAATCTCTTTCCTTACACTCATAGATCACAAAGGAGTCCATACTGAGGATCTTCCATTTCTGTACTAAGTAATGGGTCATGAGGACTCCACACCAAGGATGTCCCAAACATTCAATATAAAATCCAACAAGATAATTATCCAATGTAGGTTTTCATAATAAACATTTTCACCACTTTAATAAAAGTGTCAAATGGGCCTCAAGTTCTTCTAAAAAAATCATCCCTTTTCAAAGAACCAAATAATTTTTTTAAAAAGGTTAGAATAGAAAATTTTCCATTCCAAAATCATTTTATAAATCTCATTAAAGTACTCACACCACATATTCAAGATAAAACCATTTTCATAAAAGTACCAACTAGGACACACAATGTTATCACATGCCATTATATTTTCAAGATCCAAAACCATTTATAAATTCATTTGAGAAACTAAAAACCACTATTTAGATGTCAAAAATATATTTTCAAAGATAAAACATTATTTAAGTGTCACAAAATATCCAAAAAATCTAACTGGGTATTTCATCGAACACTTGGTGTGAAATATTAAACAAAACAATGGAGTTTATCACAAAAAAGGGTGAAATAATCACTTTTCACACCAAAATTTTTATCTAAATATAAAAAAAATATGTAAGGAAGGTGAAAAATTCCTGAAACTAATGAATCCTAAATTTTAAAAGAAAGTTAAAAGTGAAACCTAACTCAAAACACATGAACTTAAATGACTCCAAACCGAAATGACTCCATGAGGGTTCCAAGAAGCAAGAACATCCCCAAAGGAACCCTAATAAGGGAAACCCCCCAATTTTGCACCACTATAGGTATGAAAATTGACCAAACATGAACACCAGGGTCATATGAGAAAGGTAAAATGGAAGAAAATCAAATAATAAAGAGAGGGGATCCTTAACCTTTCAAACTAGGTAAATATTCACCAAGAAACCACCTTGGGATCCACTTGGAGGGGCTTAGAGGAGCCAAAAACCACCATGGGATGCATTTTGGTCATATGGTTAGAATGGGGGGGGGATAAGGGAATAAAACCCAATTAAAAAGAATGAGGAAATACCAAAATATGATTTCCCAAGTGGGTTGAATAGTTAGCTTGTACAGTTTAACAAACCATACGCAAACCATGGGACTGCCCACTGTTTAGTGCTGCATAGGTTGCACACTTTGGCTGTGTGGTTAGTTAAACTGTGAGACCCCTTCAAACTTAGCTGCATGATTAAACTAACTATGTGCCTTAACCGTGTGGCTTATAAAAAGTCCCTAAAAATCACCCTTTTCACCTCAAAACTCATCTTACTCAAGGGAATAAACCATCATACAAAAATACCCCATAAAAAGATGCCATTAGGGGTATTACAAATTAATTTTACAACTCAAATCCTCCTTATACCTTTCATGATAACCAAAAATAGGTTCAAAAACCACCCAAACATCTAAAACTTAAAATTTAAATCTAGAACACCAAAAACTCGGGAGAAAAACAAAGAGTTAAAAGTTAAGTCAGAACAAATGAAAAAAAAATATAGATGTGATAATTCTCCCCACCATAAATATTTCCACCCCTAAAAATCCACAACATTTTCCAATTGATCAATCAAGAGAAATTATTTCCACAACTACATGATTCTAACCTCTCAAATTAAGAACACCATAACCACCACCAAATAGAACTCTCACCTCTTACTTGAAATAAATCAACAAACCAAAACCACTTATTGAGAAATGTCATAAAACTAAAACTAAAACCTGCATAACCTAGCTACAGAATAAATCATTAGATTTAATCCAAAATCCCATTATTTCCCCAAACATAGAGGAACTCAAGATTACATAATCTCAACATAAAACCACGTGTTGTCAAGTCAACATCAAAAACTACATTGGATTACCAACACGATGAGGCCTGAACAGACTCCCCACCATTTGAAATGAACTAGCACCAATAAAAATAGAAGAAAACATAATGGGGACCTACTATGTGTCTCTCCACCACTTTTGGAACCAAGAATATTAGACCGACATGGGAAACCCAACATGGGACAACCTAAAACTCTCCACAGAGGCCAAAAAACACAGGCTAATAAACCCCACCACATGGGGAAATTTCAATGAAAGAAACTTCAAACCAAATAATGAACCAAACCATGATTCATCATCATCATAATATACAACCACCTCTAGATGAACATAAAAAAAACTAAAACTTAACCACAAGGACTATTGCACATAATAAAAAAAATAAAAAAAATTAAACTTCCCTTCATCCAACACTGGTGATAAAAGCCAGACCAAAGTTTCTTACACCCCGGGGATTTATGACTATGTATGATCTTCACTCCAAGACTTATATCTAGAGCCCTGATATTTGAAGAATATACTACCTCGCAGTTATAAGCTAATGATCCAAGATTATAATTACTCCTTTTGGTGACACAACTGACCAAACAACATCATAGGAAAAACCAATAGAATACAAGGCACCACATGACTCACTTTGCTTAGAACAGAAGGATTTATATTTTATTAAATAGAAAGATGCTTCCATTGGAATAAAAGTTCTCATGATATCCACAACATCCCCTTACGTTACAAAAAAAAGAACACCACCAGGCACAACCACCACAATGGAAGGAAACACTATAATATAAAGGGAATTTAATCCAAGCCAAAAAATAAAGGTAGTGAACTTAACCTTTAATGACTCAAGAAACTCAAGGAGAATGAATGTACCTTTTATTTTTCTCTTCCACTATTCCACTTTAAGAGGACCTTCTTGACTATAAAAGATATGTGGATTTAACTTATGAAATTAAATAAGGAAATCCTTAGGTTGATCAAATAGAGGGTCTTCCAATGGTATACTTATTGTGGCCACACTTCTAATATCCATCGAATCTTTATGGGAGTGAATGCTAAGCAATAAGAAAAACAAGATCTCATTAAAAACCTACCCATAAAATAAAACTCACCTCAAACAAACTCCAACAAAAAGGTAAACTTGATCAAAGATTCCAAAAATTTTCTAGAAGCCTGATAAACACCACTTCAAAACTTGATCACCGACAATATTTCAAACTCAAAACACAACATGAAAAACACATCCAAATTATGAGAGAACACACCATAAAAAACCAATTTTCAAAACCCCATAATTTTACTCTTGAAAAAATTTATGAAATAAAATAAACTTCATAGATTTTCACACTCACCAATGGTATTCTATGGAGTCTCACTCACATTCACATTCACATTCCACCCTAATAACCCATTAACCATGCCAATATAGGCACTCAACTACCCACATCACCATCCATCAACTTTCCACACATATCCATGCATGTGAGAACCCATGTAAAATACCAAAGATTAAAAATTATTCCCATTTACCAAACAAAATAATCCACCAAAGATTTTCACACTTTCAATCCACTTTAAATTTCAAAATTAATAAATATTTTCAAAATATCAACAACCACTAATAAAAAAACTACTTTCAAAATTCACACATCAATCCATTTCAATCTATTCAAAATACAAACTTATACCATTCAAAAATATTTTCAATATCTCAACAAACCCATTCCATCAAAATCATTTGCTTAAAAAACCATTAATTCTCATTCAAAACAAATTTTAAAACTCTCTTTAAGAATAAATTTCTGATTTATAAATAATAATTTCAACAAAATCTGGGTTTTTATTATAAAAATTCAATCCCATTAAACCATTTATGTTTCACCCCAAAAGGTTCCTTTTATAAAAATACATTTTTTCTAAATCATTTTCTCAAAGTTAATTCTAAAAATCCATTTTCCACTTTCCAAAAATCCAACCATTATCACTAAAAACCCCACTTTAAAAATTCCCAAACAATAGTTTTCTAAATAAATTTTCAGAATCAAGGAATACCCAAAATAACTCACAAGAGGGAACTAGTGTTGATGGGTGACTTTACCATATGGTTGATGACCATATTCCAAATACGCCACCATAATAGAGAGTATTCTAGAACTATGTCCCTGGCTCCACATGGATTTCTAGATCCTACAAGATTACATAGACCTCTATTCCAAATCCCTTTTCGTATCCCAAACACCAAACAACCAAAAGAACCAATGAAACCAACAAAACCCAAATTTCTATGGGAACTCAAGGTTTGGTCCAGAAAGTGTTTTCCAAACATCCCCTAGACTTTCAACCCAAGTTCCAATAGTCCTACTTCATCTACCTTGACATCCCCAAGTAAAAAAGGGTGCTCTGAAAAGCAAGGTTCTCTAAAGAGCTAACCTACTCTGATACCATTTTTTTATAAACCAACCCGAGTCGAACCGAAACCTGTTAGACGAGTCAATCTGTGTCAAGGAATGAAGGGCGTTCTTAATCCCCACAGTCTGGAAACTAGTTTCGGGAATCATCAAGAGAGACAAGGTAATGATTTATCCCAAAATAAATAAATAAATTAAACAACAAAAATATAAAAAAAGTAGTAAAAATAATATAAAAATATCTATACTGATCATCTTTTACAAAAAAACTAAAAATACAACAAACTATACAACAAAACTCAAACCGAACCTGATGACCAAAAATCTCCATGTAACCCAGAGGTCCACTGTCCATTACAAAAACAAACCATTGCCTATAATGATCGAAATCAACCTAATACCTACAACACAAGATAAAAATAATAAATAACTATATTTGTGAGTATTAAAACTATTTAGGTGTTATTGAATAAATATATTCCCAATTAAATTCCTTTAAAATAAAAGAAACATCAAATTCAAGTTTGAAATATAATATATAAAAGTAATCCTTTCCACACATTTTACATTTTTCAAAACCAAACATGGTTTATTTCTCTTTTCCCATATAAAACCAAATTCATTTTCAAAAAGGAAACATATGCATTTTAAAAGAGAAATATGAAATTTCAATTATAAAGGAGAGAAAAAATGAAAGACAATTCCAATTTTTTTTCGTAAACCTTATAAAAATAAATTTCATCACATTTTAAAGAAGTACACCATACAAGTGATCCATAATAATGATCACATAATAATGGAAATGGAAATAATCACACACATAAGAGTAATAAACCAACAAGTATATCAACCATTCATTGTAGACAACTAAGTGCCAATAGAAATGGAAGGAACCTAGGAGATTGTGAATAATCCAAAACATACGACACATGTGACTCATCCTGAAGGCATTCCTTACCCAATAACATCATAATTCCCAAGCACTCGATCACACCCTACCTGTCATGATCGAGGGGAACAATATCAAAGCGGATAGTCCATAGTAAGGTCCACTAGCCAATGTATATTCTAAACAAGTGCATCAATCATTCTCAGAAAATTCAATATCTATGCTAGGTTATCCATGTCAAAAGTATATAATAGGGGTGATCTAACTAATTCCAACCAATAATCCAATCACATACACATATATCATATATAATAATCCACACAACATGAATCACCTCTAATCGCACCAAAGATAAATCTCTTGTCTTACAATCATAGATCACAAAGGAGTCCATACTGAGGATCTCCCATATACACACACTAAGTAATGGGTCATAAGGAATCCACAACAAGTATGTACCACACATTAAATATAAAACTCATCAAGAGAAATATCCAATAGAGGTTTTCATAATAAAAAATTTCACCACTTCTATAAAAGTACAAAACAGGACTCAAGTTCTTTTCACAAAAATCATCACTTACCAAAGAACCAAATCACCTTTTTAAAAAGGTATAAATGCAAAATTTTCCATTCCAAAATAATTTTAAAAATTTCATTCAAGTAATCATACCACATATGTAATCTAAAACCATTTTCATCAAAGTGCCAATCAGGCCACACAACGTTATCACATGAAAATATATTTTCAAGATCCAAAACCATTTATAAATTCATTTGAGAAACTAAAAACCACCATTTAGGTGTAAAAAATATATTTTCAAAGACAAACCATGCTTTAAGTGTCACAAAATATCTAAAAAATCCAATTGGGCATTTCATCGAACACTTGGTGTGCAATATTAAAAAAAACAATAAGATATAAAATAAGGAATAAATCTCCACTTTGCACACCAAATAATTTATCCAAATACCACACAAAAATATTTAACATATAATAAAGGTGATAAATTCATGAAACCAATGAATCATAAACTTTAAAGGCAAGTGAAAAGGGAAAACTACCTGATATGATATCATATCTATATCTCAAATGGTTCCTCACTTTCCCGGCTCATGCTCTTAGCTCTAAATCTAGATCTCAACTTCATTCTCTTCCACCTAGGGTTTCAAGTTCTCCCCATGATAATAGACCTCTCCTACTCCATTGACTTCTCCATATTTTGGCTTCACTATCATCTTCTTTGGGTTTCTTTGTCTCCTCAGTGGTGATGGGTCCTTTCTCCTTCTCTGGATTCTTCAGGATTCCTCTTTATAGGTTCGTTCTCTCCGGGTTCTATGGAGTTTCTCCATTTTCCCCTCTTACATTCCTTCTCTACCAATCTGGCCCGACACACACAACCCCATATTTGTTGGGTGTGTTGGTTTTTCAGATGGGTTTGGGACTTTGGTGGTGGAAGTAAGGGAAACATGATATTCTCCATTTTGATGGATTCTTACCTCAGTTTCTCTTGATCTGTTTGGAGTTTCACATTAGGGTTTTAGTCTCAATTTCTTATTAGGTTTTTAATCATGATTTCCACTTCTTCATTCCTATTTCTTCTGGTTAGGGGTTTCAATTTCTATTTTCCATTAGAGTCTCAATCCTAGTGTTTCTCTATCTCATTCCATGATGGTTTATGTTCATCCTTGTTACTTATCTTTAATTCCTCCCTATTATGGATTCCTGGTCCCTTGCTCTATTCCATGTTGGTTAGGTGCATTGGATATAAAGGGAGTTTTGGGATGCTTATGAGGAGTGGTAAGAGTTCCTAGATGACATGACATGTGGTGTATTTCTATAGTTACTTTTTTTCTTTTGTATTTATACTTTGATGACAGATTTGGTTTTCTTTGGTGGTCGTCGATGTTTTTTATGATGGTTTTGCACTGCTTTATGCAGTTTGGTGGTGAGGGATGTAGATATGGCTCTATGTTTCATGATGGATCAATGGACTGTGATTTTCTCTAGTGGGATGGTGTGGTGTTTAGATGATGATGAAGATAGTGTAAATGGATCGATGATAATGACAATGATGATGATGATGTAGAACTCTTTGAGATAGTGGAGAACATTACAATTTTATAGTGATAGAGGATTATCGTGGATATTTCCAATATTGTGATGATGATGAAGTGAAAGGAAAGGGTGTTTGGCATGATGGGTGTGCGACTCAAGGTAGGCGTGAGACTCGAGATGACACATGAACTTAGATGGGTGATGATGTCTTTTGAAATTTAAAATTTTAATTTTGTGGAATTTGGTACAGTTTTTGGAGCTATTGTTTTGAAATGTAAGGTTACCACTAATCCTTAAAGAGACTCTTTGAAAATGAAAAAAAATGATTTTAAGTAAAATGGAAACCTTCCTCAAAATTCATGCGCTTCAACGACACCCAACTGAAATGACTTCAACAAGGTTCCAAGAAGAGAGAACATCCAAAAAGAACCATAATAAGGCAAAAATCCCATTTTTTCACCACTCTAGGTATGAAAACCGGCCAAACATGGCCACTGGGGTTATAGGAGAAAGATAAAATGGAATAAAAGTAAAGGAGAAAGAGAGGATATACCTAACCTTACAAAACGAGTGAAGATTCACCAAGAAACCACCTTGATATCCACTTGGAGGGTCTTAGAGGAGCAAAAAACCACCATGGGAGGCATTTTGGTCATAGGGTTTAAATGGGAGGAGGCTAAGGGAATAAAACCCAATTAAAAAGAAGTATAAAATCCCAAAATACCCTTTCTTGATTGGGTTTCATGGTTAGTTCACACGGTTTAACAAACCATGTGCAAACCATGTGATTTCCCATTGTCCAGTACTGCACGGGCTGAACAATTTGGTTTCATGGTTAGTTAAACTATGTGACCAAACCATGTGACCCCTACACAATTAGCTGCATTATTAAAATAACCACACTCATTAACAATGTTACCTAGAAAAAATCCTAAAAAATCACCCTTTTCACCCCAAAGCTCATCTTACTCAAGGGGATAAACCATCCAATAAACATACCCCATAAAAAGGTGCTAATAGGGGTGTTACAAACTCATTTTCCAATCCAAATCCTCATACATTTCATGCTAACCAATAATAGGTCTAAAAAACACCCAAAACCTCCAAAACATAAAATTTAAATCTGGAACACCCAGAACTCAAGAGAAAAAATAAGAGTCAAAATATAATCCATAATAAAGGATGAAAACAAAAATCTGAGTGTGAATTACATGTGTTCCACATGTAATGGATTTGATAGTACATGCCATGTCATAAGATTTTTAATTATATATTAAATTAATTTCCATGTTAAATTCTAAATATATAATTTCTGTATGGTGTTTGCTTATATTATAATCCACACACATCAATAGAATCACATGCAGTGTAATTCACATGTGTTCTATGTTTCTCTTGTTTGAAAATACACTCAATGTATTTACTTACCACAAAATTTATGTTAGATGATAAGGGAATACACATGCACAAGGATCATTCCAGCTAGTTTGGATGAGTAGATGTCATTACCTCCAAGTACACTTGTGTACTTTTCTAATTTTAAATAAAATTAATTTGATTAAAATTGTAGATAATGGTAATTCAAGGATTCTTAGATAGAATTAATATAAATTCAACTAATTAGATTAATTCTTGGATTTTTTTCTTAATTAAAGAAAAAATATAAGTAATTGATAACTAGATTAAAAATGTGTGTTTTTTGCATTTTATGTGGATAATCATGATCTTAGACTATACCTATGTGTGTGATTGGTTTCCTTTTAATTTATTATCATTAAATTAAAAAAGATTCCTCACTTTTCATCCACCATATTTATTATGTAAGGCCCAACAAGCCTGTGGTTTATTTTATTCATATACACCTTATCCAATCCATTATATCCCCTCACTTACGTGTGATTTAAAAAATTATATAAGGATGAATCTCCCAAGTGAGATAAGGCAGTCCGGGTCTAGAAGATGAGGTGAAACCAATTGAGGTGATACGTAAGAGTTGGGGTGGAATGTTGTAACATGAACCAATCCACAGTTCAAGGTGTTTTCTCTTAGTTTTGAGGGTTAGTTTATCATCCTCTAGATAAACTAACAATTAGAAAATATCTTGATCATGCCACTTATATTTTATTTCTATCAGTTGAATGGTTGATTATTTATGTTTACATATGCTACATGATCACTTAATAAATGAATTAATAATCATGAAATATGGAATAAAATAAAACTAGATTATGTGTACATTTTACTAGACATGGTTAATCACTTAAGTAAAATCTACTTAATATTAAGAAGAAATTTAATAAGATATAAATGATATTTTACGCATAAGGATAAAAATACCTCAACTAAAACATTATGTTGGTATATCCTTCCACTAATTAAGATAGAATCAAACCCATATTTCGAAGTGCTTGACTGACCTTATTCAGGGTGAATTCAATTATGAAGGAACTTTTAGCTCAAATTTTTGGGTTTTCATAACTTGGTTCACATCAATGGTTGAATTCCCAAGAAGGACTTCGTGTAATTGAGATTCAAATGTTGAGTAAATCTTTATCCAAGATTTCAAGATTGGGGAGTTCACTTAGTAGATCAAGGAACTGTGAGTTGATGAAGTTAGAAAGATACGCCTACCAAAAAATCTTCAAATAACATGTTAGGCCCAAGTCTGGGTTCTGATAAGGGGAATATGGGTTATTGAAACTAAAATATCTATACAATAGGTTATTATGAAACTAATGGTGAGGTATGTTAGGTTTTGAAAAAATAGCGAGAGATAAATAAAATTTAAATTTATTAATATAATTTAGTAATCAAATATGTACTAATAATATGCTCTTAAATTTTATAGAAATAGAAAACTACACGACTTCAACAATATCACTAAGATATATACTAGAGATGGACAACCTTCTCATCATCTCAAATTTTTATGAATGGTATAGGTGCTTACTCATTATACTAATCCATGAGTGAGGATTATGTGTACTAGAAACCCCACCTACTGAGTCTCTTTCAAAAGAGGATAGTGAGGAGGATGTATATATCTACCTAAAACATGTGTATGATGTAATGGATGTCCAATATTTTATGTTTCCCTCCATTTATAGTAACATTCTAAAGCAATTTAAGGATATGGATGTATATAGAATCTTATCCCAAATTCATGATCTTTATTAAGAGAAGGAGAGACAACAAAGATATGAGATCTACAACACAATTTTTACATGAAATATTGGAGATTTAGTGATATATGAGACTCATGTAGTCAAGATGATTGGATATATATAATTATTAAACATATCAATATTTAAGATCCTTGATGAGTTGTGTATATATCTCATTCTATCCTCACTTCCTAAAACCTTATTTAGTTTCATTGTGAATTATAATATGAGAAATAATGAGAAGAATCTTTTGAAACTTATTACAATTATTCTACAAGTTTATAAGGTCATGGGACATGGTAACATCACAATATTTATAGTGAATAAGAAAATTAATAATAAGGAAAAGGTTCCACATAATCATTCCAATTATACAGATCCAAAGTGCTTTCCTTCCAAAAAAAGAAGATCCATCAAAAAGAAAAGGAGCAGAATGTGATGTGTTTTTCTTGTGGCAAGAAATACCACTGAAAGTGGAACTATAACCCAAATTAAGGGGAAGATATAGGTGTATTTTTCATTGAGTGTAATCTTTCCATATATAAAATTTGGGTATTATATACCACCTTTGGTGCTCACATTTGTATCCAAATATAGGAACTGAGTAGAATTCATAATGTTTCTAGAGGTTAGTTGTATCTACAAGATTATAATGGGTCAAGGATGCCTAGTCTATACATTAGAGACTACTACCTCATGTTTCCAACATGAATGATTTTGGTTTAGGAACTATTATTATGTTCTTAGTATTACTATAAATATCATCTCTGTTTCTTGTTTAAATATGGATGGATTTATTTTCATTTTTATAAATAAGAGTTTCTACTTTTATAAATTTATCATATTCTATGGTATGGAATAGTTGAATAATGGTATTTTTAATTAAATTTTTAAAAAATATTGGAAACTGATAATGAATCAAATTCACACGACTCATTTAACACCCAATTATGGTATCACCATCTTGGTCATGTAAAAAAAGTGTTTAATTTTTTTATCAAGATGGTTACTTAGGATATTTTGAGCTTAAACCACATGAAATATGACATTCTAATTTACAAATAAACATGACCAAACCACCATTTATTGGTCAAGGTGAAAAGGCCATATAGATTCTAGAATTAGTACTCACTGATGTGTATGAAATTTTTTAAGTGGAAGCTTGAGGTGGATTCTCATACTTTATGAATTTTACTGATGACTTGAGTAGGTACAATTATGTTTTCTTAATGACGTATAAGTCTAAATCCTTTTAGAATTTAAAGGATTTCAAGAATGAATTTAAGAATCGACTTGGTAATAAGATAAAGAAACTTTGATATGATCAAGGTGTTGAATATGCATTACACATGGAAACATACATACTAAATCGAGTACCAAATAAAATGACAAAAAATATTCCCTTTGAGATATAGAGTGGACAAAAACCTATTTTGTCACATATTCATGCATAGGGGTGTGAGGTGCTTATTAAGGCTAGGTCAAATAGAAAACTAAAACCTTGGGGCATATTTTGTATCTTTATAGGGTATCCCATGGAAACAAGAGGATAGTATCTATAAAACCCTTCAGATAAGAAAGTAAATGTCATACGACATACTTTATTTCTTGATAGGGAGAAATCCTCAAGAAGGATAGTGGGAACAAGATTGAATTTGATGAAGTTGATGCTAAAGATACATAAGAGTTGGTACATGAAGAAATTTCATAGGTTCCCATGGAAGAAGTTGTTCCTAAAACACAATTATTTCATAGGAGTACAAAATAGGTAAGAGAACTAGAAATATGTGGTTTTCTAGTCACCAATGATGGTGCCTCATTATTTATTGACAATAATGAACCTATCACCTATAAAGAGGAAGTAGAGAGCTCTGAATCTTCAAGATGGAAATAATTCTTGAATTCATAGATGGATTCCATGTATCATAAACATGTTTGGGTTATAATAAATCTGCCTGTATATGTAAATCCCATTTGGTGAAAATGGGTATTCAAGAGAAAAATATACATGGAAGGTAAAGTAAATACCTAAAAATCATAGATGGTGGATAAAGGGTTTAAACAGTGTCAATTAATTGACTTTGATGATTTTTTTTCTCTAGTTTCCATATTTAAATCCATTGAAGTTTTCATTTCCATAAAATATTTCCATGATTATGGTATTTGGAAGATGTAGGTCAAAAATAATTTCCTTAATGGGAACCTTCAGTAAGACGTGTATATGACATAAATTAAAGCGTTTGTGATTCTAGGTAATTCCATAAAGGTATGGAAGTTACTGAGATCCATTTATGGATTAAAGAAATCATCTAGGTCATATAAAATTTGGTTTAATGATTCTATAAAAGAATTTATTTTTATTAATAATAAATTCTAGCCTTGTGTTTAAATGTGATTTAGTGGGAGTATCATCATTTTTATAATATTAAATGTTGATAAAATATTATTAATTAGAAACAATATACCAACCTTACAAGAGTTTAAGGAATGGTTGAGAAAGTTCTTATCCATGAAGGAACTAGGTGAAGAAACCTACATTTTTGGGATCAAGATCACATGTAATAGATCAAAGAGGCTTCTTGGACTAATTGAAAGTACATACATTGACCATATACTACATAGTTTCAATATGGAACAATCCAAGTGGGGATTGGTTCCAATGTCACATGGTATACATATTTCTAATAAAATGTGTCTTTAGAAACAATAAAAAAGAGAGATAATGAGTAATATCCCATATTATTATGTAATAGTATCTATCATGTATGTCATGTTATATATGAGAATTGATTTTTTATATTATTTTATAATGGTAGGAAGATATCAAGATGATCCTAGTGAACAATATTGGATTGTTGTTAGGGATATCCTTAAGTATCCTTAGTGAAATACGGATATGTTTTTTATGTATGGAAGAGATGAAGAAATAGTCACTAGAGGTTATACAGATGCTAATTTTTAGATAGATAATAATGATTTGAAGTCAAAATAAGGTCATTTATTTAGTCTCAATGGAAGAGCTACAAGCTGGAAGAGTTCAAAGAATCCATTTTCCACCTATTCTATAGCAGAGTTTGACTATATTATGGTTTTCGATGTATTCAAGAAATTAGATTCAATTCAAAACTTTTTCCAAGAGCTATATGTGGTGCCTAATAGTAAAGATCCTACAACAGTTTATTGTGATAACACTAAAATGGTGGATCTTTCAAAAGAGACAATGTCACATCAAAGGATAAATAATATACTTTGATAGTTTCATCTATTGAGAGATTTTTATCAATTAGAATAATTTTTAGTGACTATAGAATCTATGGAGGAAAATGTGGTGGACCCCTTAACCAAGGCACTATCTTAGTAGAGGCATAAGAATCATGTGAGAGCTAGTGGAATGAAGGCTATTAACAGTTGGATCTAGTGTAAGTGAGAGTCTTTTGGAGTTAGTGTCCTAGAACCAACTTCTAAATACTTGATGGTTACATGTATTAATTTAATTTAATATTAATGAAGTCACTTATTATATCATTATTGTTCTTATGCATTACATAGTATGTGATAATGTCCTAATAATATCTATCACACTAAAAGGTCATAAGAATTCACTGCTATGATGAGAACCTGAAGGTTCCATGAAAATATTCTTAAATATATTTGTCCTAATTCTTTATGATATCCTTTGACATGAAATAATTGATATAGGATATCGAGGGTGGAGACTCATAGAACTTTGAGGCGCCCACTCAGGGTGTGTAACCATGGTAATTTTTAGAGTAGGATATTGCGAGAATGAGTCATACCATTATTAAATCCATATTTATATGTGTAATTGGTTGTTCCTATCTGTGGATGTGCATATTGATCCTTATACTTTAATATTATCACTAATTTATGCCATAAGTCATATAATTTAATGTATTGATGAAGACCATGATGAAATATACTTGTGGGGAATGAGGATATGTTGGGTACATCATAAGTGATATTGCATTAATGGATAACATGAGAAAGGATTTATCCCTTATATCCATTAAAAAAAGTTTATATCTAAGGTCCTTTGATAGGAATGAAAAATCCTAGATAAATCCATGTTCATATTGTTCTGTGAGAAAGTTCATTTTTGGAAATTCAAAAAAAGTGATGTTAATTACATCGGTTGATAACACTAGCATAAACCTTATTGATTGAATAAAGATATCATATTACTAGGTAAGAATTCTTAAGAGGTTGTATATTGTTGCAACACTAACTTCTTTATCTATGGTTTCCTTGGAAAGTTTCAAGATTCTAACCTTTTAATTTATACATATTCACCTATTTACATTGAGAAAGTGGTAATAGGGTCACACAATAAGTGTATCTAGAATCTCAGTTAAATTCAATATTAAATTTAACAAGTTCTAATAAATTTTATTCCTACTTTATGGTTTAATATTTCTTTGGGTTTGGTTGATCAACAATATTTAATCAAAATTTATTAAAATGAATAAGTGAGTTAAATAATAATAATAAATATTTATTTTAAAGGTTTGGAAAATATAATATTTATTATATTTATTGATGAATAATGAAGTGATATTTATTTATTAAATAAATAGTCATTATTTAGGATTTGGTAAATCTCCTGGAGGATAAGCGAACCATGTTTAATGGTCTGATTGGAAATAATATAAATGACATTTATTTATTCTTAGGTGATGCACATGTCAAGTGAATAATAATTATATTATTATTAAGAAATGAGGTTTACTAATAATTAAAGAATTAATAAGGGGCTTATATGCAATTATGAAACCCTATTTGTTTTTAATATATACTAGTTTTATATTTTCTTAAGGGAGTTTGGTTGTGCGCAAAAGATAGAGAAAATATATCTCAATCCCTATAAAGATCTCAAGAATTCACTCAAGATATAGAGTGTGAATCCTCCTCACTTAGAATGTGTTAGAGAGAGAGAAAATAGTCCTTTCCCATGAATAACTTCCTACTGTGATCAATAATGAACACTGCAAGTGATCGAGATTGACCATGTTAGTATTCAAAGATTTTATAGTGACATTCATAGATTTTGGTGCACTTGTGGATCAATGATAGAGGGATTCTATAATTATATCTTGCAACAAAACTATGGTATTATGAGACCAAGTTAACCAGATGATCAACAAAAGAAGAATTATAAGTCCAAGTATTTCTATATCTACTTAAAAATTAATTATAAATTACATGTGATGATCCTCCTCTCCTGATTCTGATGTTTTAAAATATCAAGTCAAGTGGTTTGCGATTTTAATCTATCATGATGTAATTTTCCATATACAACTTAGATAATTTGTAAATTAATACTAAAATCATAGTTTTCCATGCCAAACATGCACTTCTGCTATGCCCAAAACTTGCATTATCTTAATTAAAGAATGAATTGAATTGAAATATAGATGGATTGAAAATGTATATTCATTTCATGTGTGTGGGTGATAATGATATTATAATAGACTTATGTATGTGATTGGTTTCCTTTTAATTTATCATTATCATTAAATTTGAATAATGGACTATGTATCATCCCCTCCTCTCATTATGTAAGGGCCTGCAATCCTATAGTTTCTTTTATGTAAACCCCATAAACAAATCCTTTGGTTCCCCTCACCTGTGTGCGAGTAAAACTTATGTAATGGATAGATATATTAGTTGAGTGGAGTTAGTTAAAAATTGGAGCTGTGGTAAAACCAATCCAAGAGATACATAGAAGGATAGGTGGAATGCTGCAACATGAACCAAATTATGGTTCAAGGTATTTTCCCCAAGGGTTGAGGGTTATTTTATCATCTACTAAATAAACTAACCATAATAAAAGATCATGATAATTCTAATTTTATTATTATTTTTGTCAAGTTTTATGGTTAATTTTTGTATGGATGCTTTGTCACAATCACATAAATTAATGAATTAACAAGCATACAAGATGGAATTAAAATAAATTAGACTATGCATAAATTTTGTATTAAACATAGTTAATCACTTAAGTAAAATCCACAAAATATTAATAAGTATGTGATAAGATAAAATGTGAAATTTACACATAATGATTAAAAATCCCTCAAATTAAAATATTAAGTCAGTATATTCTTCCATTACTTAATTTTGAATGAAACTAATAGATCATAGTGTTTGATCCAACCCTTGTTGGAACACCAACATTTAATGGAGAGTTCTAAAGAAGGGTTTGGGTTGACTTAACAAAATTTACATAAATAAGAGTATACTTTTCTAGAATTGGTTTAAATTTGTAGTTAAGTGTTGAGGAAATCCATACCCATGATTTTAGGATTGGGGAGTCCATTCAACAGATCAAGTATAGCTGTTATTTAATGTAGTTGAAAAGTTATGACTACCAAAATATATTCAAGTAACTAACCAAGCGCTCACTTGGGTTATGAGAAAGGGCATAAGGATTCTTTCTGCTAAGAATATCCATGTGATGAGATATTATTAAATCAATGGTGAGGGCTATTGGGTTTTGAAAAAAATAGAAGGAGGTTAATAAATTTAACATTTATTTTGTAATTTTGTAATCCATATAATTTACTAAAAATTATTCAATTTTTTTTTTGTAAAAATGGAAAGACACACGAATTAAATTATATCTTTATGATCCAAACTAGAAAAGGGTAACCTTCTCACATTTTTGAATTTTCAAGAATGGTATATGTGCTTGTGCATTATACTATGCCATGAATGGAAATTTTATATGTTGGAATCCCTAGTTCCTAGGTTTCTTACTAAAGTGGCTAGTGAGGAAGATAGTATCTATCACGACCCGTCCCCCAGGGCCCGTGCCATGACTACCCCAAGCCCGCCTTCCATAGGCCAGGGGCTGGCGAATAACACCGAAAGGCGTATTCTTTAAAAATGGGAAGGCATTGCCTTTATAACCTGTAAACTCACACAACTAATCAAAAATAAGGATACAAACACAAAGTGAAACTATATAGTAAACATGGTGTGTACAGAAAGAAAAATGGGCCCAGAATACAATCCCAACTGTAAAGTACAAGTAAACTGAAAAGTATAAGTAAAACTGAAAACATCTCTAGTGAACACTCACCAAGGATCCTACTTGAAGGGTAGGTACAACTCTCGAATGGTCGTCCCTGTGGTACGCCTCATATAATGTCCACCTTCGAGCTACCTCCATTCATGGTACCCTCATCCTCCATCATCGCTATCCATCGTTTTCACCAAACACAATAAGGTGTGGGCATAGCCCGTGCAAGGGTGAGTATAACGATACATAGTAGGGACCCCGAGACCCTCAAAGGTCTCACAAAATCCACAAAGGATAAACCAAAAAGCATGAAAACAACTGACAAACCTATTTAGGTATATTCCCATACATATACCTAAGTTTTCAAGTATACCCATCTCATTCATGAGGAAACACAAGGCCCAAATATTTTATCCAAAAGCTCAACTGTTCCATGGAGGAAAGATTACCACGAAGGTAACACCCCAAAGGTAAGTATCACAAAGGAAAAGCCACACAGAAGTATACCACAAAGGTATCAACACAAATGTATGTACTACAAAGGTAATTCCACATAGAAGAATACCACAAAGGTAAGAACCAGATCACACCAGGTATAACTTAGGTATGGTAGTAAAGATGATTAGATGTAACTATTGAATCATCTTACTCTATTGAGAGGCAGACCCACGTATGATCCTACATCATCAGACCCACATAGGATCCTAAATCATCAGCATGTAGGATCCTAGTACAACAGACCCACGTAGGATCCTAGAGTAGTACCACGTGAATTCCTAGAGTGGATCCAAGTGGGATCCTCCAACACCGACCCATGTATGATCCCAAGGCACAGACCCACATAGGATCCCTTTCTCATGTTACAGCCAACTACAGGGTTCCCGCACTAAGCTCACTTGATTCCAGGAGGGTCCGCTCCTCAAGACACATGTCGATACTCCAACTTCCATGAAGTCCCATAAAGAATTATACCAAAGGACCGACATATAAAAGGGGTCTCAATGCAATAGACAGTGCGTCAATCGGACGCCCGGTCTGTAAGTTATTGGCCTTTTAGTCCCGAGGGCCCGGTTGGATTCGTGTTCGATCCAACTGGGATGTACCCAACTTTATCCAAATCTCAAGTGGGGTATACAAAAAATACCGTCTCTATCCAAGCTTTCCATTGCCACAGACGGTTCATCAAATGACACCTGTAGCTCAAGTTATGGAAAAAAGAGCGAAAAAGGGTCGAAGCTGATCCGAGTCCGGTCCGACCCAGCCCGACCTGGCCTGGGCCGACCCGACCCAGTTCGGGTCGACTCGACCTAACCTAGGTATGGACCTGGGTCCGACCCGTCCCGCTGGGTCGGGCCCAGCCCGCCGGTGCGGCCCAGCCCACTGGGCGGCCTGTGGCTGGGTGGCCCCACAGTGGGGTCCGCCCTAGCCGCCACCCAGGGGGAGGCCCCTCCTGGGTACCCTGAATGGCTGGGTCATTTGGGTTGGGTGACCGACCGGCTGACACCACATGGCGCCGGCAGCTGGCACGCGGGACCCCGGGGGCCAGCCCACCCGCATGGCGCGGTTGCATGCTACACCACCACCAGTGGATGGAAGTGAGCTGGCTACCCTACTTCACCGCCGTGGCCTCATGCCGTGGCCCCTGCACGCCTGGCAGCGCGGATGCATGCCACCATCCCCTTTAAGCGGCCAACCGAGTGCCGGTCATCTCCCTTGCTCCGCAGAAGCTGACGGGCCGTAACCCTTCTCCGGCGGCGCAGTCGCGCCGCTGTTGTCGTCACGGCTGGCCAGAGTACTGTCCACGGATTCTAAGCCCTTCCAGCACCAGTCGCAAGAACCGGTTGCCAGCGATGTTCCTCGGGCACCGGGTGTGCCTCTGTGTCCCATTCTTCATTTCGTAAACTCCCGCACTCCTCTCGGGACATCGCCATCAATTCATGACCACCAAAATCCACAAAGGTTGCAAAGGGGTCGGGCTGTGTTCATTTGTCCCGCTCCCTCCGTGTTAGAATGGTAGAAAGCGACATAGTTGTTTTTGATTCAAGAAGAACGACAAGAACAGGGTAAGGGGTATTCAAAACAAAAATCCCTACCTCAAACATTCGTTGATGTCGGTGAGGAGTGGGAGAGATGGTCCGTGATTTTTCGTTGTTGAAGATGTTCCTCGTTGAAAATCCTTCGATGGAGTTCTTCATTGGAGAAACATTCATCGAAGGAGAAGAGTTCTTCATTGGAGCAAGTTCTTCCCAGTTCTCCACGGTTCTCCCAACCCTCCTTTGCCAACGATTTTTCTCAAGGAAATGAAGAGACAACATAATAAAAATAAGTCTATCAGTTAATTAAAGTTGTCACAATTAATTAATTGAAGTTGGCACAATTAATTAATTGAAGTTGGCACAATTAACCATGAAGAGTTGAAATATTTTCCCACATTAAGAGGGGTTCAGGTGATCCCCACCACAAAATTCAAATTGGGAGGATTTCCAATTCGGGTGGTCCCCACCTCCATAATTCAAAAAGAGAGGTTTCAAAAAGAAAAATAAAATGTTAATTATTTTATTTTTCTTATTCCAAGAAAAATTGAAAAACTAAATTCCACCCTCGACCTACTGTGGTTGAGGTGAAGGTCTCATTAAGCGAATATCAGTACTGTGAGTTCAATGGTGCCCTCAAATTTCAATTTTGATCACCAGTTCAAAAGTTAGAAAACGCCACTCACACGTTTACTGAACGTACCTTAAAAAAAGTTCAAAAATTCATTTCAGGAACACTGGGCCTCAGAATCATGCACCGTCAATTTTTTCAGACTCGTAAAATTCCCATATAATTAAAAAAAATTACATGGAAAAATCTGTGTCTTTACATTCTTCCCACCTCAGGGATTTGCGTCCCCGTAATCCACAACTCATACTAAGGGAAACAAGTGGGGGTAATGAGCACGTATCTGAGCCTCCCATTCCCATATGCTCTCCTAGAGGTTCCCGTGATACCAGCGAACACGCACTAAAGGTATCAATTGCCCATGAAGGACTCTCTCCTGTCGATCCCCAATCTCCACTGAAACCTCCGTAAACGTCACCCCATCGTCGATGTCCAGATCACCGTGGTCGATGACGTGAGATGGTTCATGCACGTATCTCCTCATCTAGGATATGTGGAAAACTCCGTGCACCTGGTGCAACTGAGGGGGAAGTGCTAGGCGGTAAGCCACCTCGCCAACTCAGATGAGGACCAGAAAGGGTCCGATGAACCTTGGAGATAACTTACCGCCCCGGAAAAATCTCCACAAAACTCATCAAGGTGAGACCCTTAGAAAGACGTGGTCACCATCCTGGAACTCCAGAGGTCTCCATCTTCTGTTAGCATAAGACTTATTCCTACTATATGCTGTCTTCATCCACTCCTGGATGATTTGCACCTTCTCCGTGGTAGCCCGTACCATCCCTGGTCCCATGAGTGCTGACTCCCCTAGGTCAGTCCAACACAGTGATGATATGCAAGGTTGGCCATACAGATCCTTGAATGGTCCCATCCCAATGGTAGAGTGATAGATGTTGTTATATGAAAAATCCACCAAGGAAAATTGATCCTCCCAGCTGTGACTGAAGTCGAGGACACAAGCACACATCATGTCCTCGAGGGTCTGAATGGTCCGCTCAGTCTGGCCATCCATCTGAGGATTGAAGGTGGTGCTCAAATAAAGTTGCATCCCAAAAGTCTCCTGAAACCCCTTCCATAGCTGGGAAATGAAACATGCATCACGATCAGAGACAATCATCGAGGGTACTCCATGTAGCCACACAATCTCTTGCACATAGAGGCATCCCAAGATCTCTACTGAACCCTGATCTCTGATTCGTAGGAAGTGGGCCGACTTGGTGAGTCGGTCGACGATCACCCAGATAGAATCATGACCCCTGGATGTACGCGGAAGTCCTATCACAAAGTCCATGGATATCCTGTCCCACTTCCACTATGGGACCTCTAAAGGTTGAATTAAGCTTGCTGGTAACTGATGCTCTCCATTAACTTGTTGACAAGTGTGGCACCGAGAGACAAACTCTGCTACTGCTTTCTTCATTCCTGGCCACCAGTGCTGTCGTCAGAGGTCCTGGTACATCTTCTCCACTCCTTTATGTACCGCTAGAGGGGATGTATGGAACTACCTCAACACTTCCTATCGTAAATCCACTGGTACCATAGTACGCCCTCTAAAGAGGATGACATGCTCCCTACCTTCAGAAAATCCATCAGGTGCCTGCCCTGTGGATATCTAAACACGTTGTGCCTCATAGTCAGTGTCCCCACACTATGCCTCCCCGACTCGCTGAAGAAGTGGGGGAGTGACTATAAGAGACTCTAGAAAATTTGTTCCATCTCGTTCCACAAAGGATATCTGTAAAGCATCCAGCTACTCAATCGCCTCACCTAGAAGCTGTATACTAGATCTCCTACTGAGTGCATCTGCTACAACGTCCCCCTTCCTAGGAGTATAGACTATCTCGAAGTCATAGTATTGGAGGAACTCAATCCAAAGCCGTTGTCTCAGGTTCATGTCTTTTTGGGAGAAGATATACCTGAGACTCTGGTGATTAGAGTAGACCGTAAAACACTCGCCCATCAGATAGTGTCGCCACATATTCAAAGTGAAGACCACTACTACTAACTCAAGGGAATGGGTAGCATAGTTATACTCATGATGTCTCAGCTTTAAAGAACCATAAGCGATAACTACTTGCACCTAAATCAGGAAACATCCGATCCCAGTCCCTGATGCGTCGCAGTAGACTATGTACCCAACACCCTCTTCCGGAAGCCTCGAGATGGGGGCACTAGTCAGCCTATGCCTCAGCTCTTGAAAACTCCACTAGAATCTCTCTGACCACACGAAGGGTTTCCCCTTCTTCGTCAATGATATTAAAGGTGCTGTAACTCGAGATAAATTTATCACAAATCTCCGGTAGTATCTGGCCAAACCCAGGAAACTCCGTACCTCCGTCACACTCCTAGGTGGATCCCAAGCAAGTACTGCCTCAATCTTCGTTGGATCCACTGAAACTCCAGTCTATGAGATGACATGTCCTAGAAAGTGAACCTCTTGGATCCAGAACTGTCACTTTGAGAGCTTACCATAAATCCGGTGCTCTCGAAGTGTGTTCATAACTACCTACAAATGATAGGCATGATCCTCCTCAGTAGCCGGGTAGATAAGAATGCCATCAATGAAGACCAACACAAAGCGATCAAGATATGGCTGAAAGATCCTGTTCATGAGTCACATGAATACTGTTAGAGAATTGGTCATGCCAAATGACATGTCCAAAAACTCATAATGTCCGTACCGACATCTGAAAGCCATATTCTTCACATCCTCGTCTCGTACTCTGAGCTAGTGATAACTTGATCTGAGGTCTGTCTTTGAGAAGCACTGTGCTCTCTTCAGCTGATCAAAGAGGTCACCAATCCTTGGGAGTGGGTACTTGTTCTTCACGGTCACCTGGTTCAGGCACCGATAGTCAATACAAAGTCTCAAGCTCCCATCCATCTTCTTGGCGAACAAAATTGGGGTTTTCCAAGGAGAAACACTGGTCCCGATGAACCCCTTCCACTGTAAGTCCTCCAGCTGTACCCGCAGCTCACGAAGCTCCATAGGAGCCATCCAATATGCTAGTGTAGATATCGGTGCCATCTCGAGGTACATGTCAATGTAAAAGTCAACCTATCTGCGAGGAGGTAGACCCGAAACATCATCAGGGAAGACATCCGCGTAATAGTCTACCACTACAGGATAACTTAGACTCTCCACATCAACCGCCCCGAGGGTAAGGCTAGCCAAATGATGAGTGATCGACTTCACTCTCCTCCAGGTAAGTCCATCATATGCTGAAAAGACTCCCTTCTTGCCAGTGAAGGTAAACCTAGTCCCATCCGTGCAGACACACCACACTTTGCGCCTAATACATTCAATCTGAGCATGGACTGTAGATAACTAGTCCATACCCATGATGACGTCGTAAGGCCTCGATGCCACTCTTAGGAGATCCCAACCGAAGATCTCACCTCCTAGAGTAAGATCACACTGCCAGAACCAGTGTGTAATCGTTGAATCCTCTCCCATAAGAGTCTCTAGACGTAAGGATTGAGCCAACAACTCCACCGAAATCTTCGAGCTCTGAATGAGGGCAATGGAAATAAAATAATGACTGGAACATGTGTCTATAAGTACTGTAGCTAAGGTGGAGTAGACACATATCGTACCTCATATCATCTTCGGAGCACCATGGTCATAGGCCTCAGCTGCCTAGAGCTGAGCTCGCCCCTATCCACCTAATCCCTGTGGTTGGGGTGGACCACCTGGTGGTGGTGGCGGTATCACCTCGAATCATCGCCTACTGCCAAATGCATGATCATCTCCTCTTCCACGTCTTCCTGCTCCCTACAGACCTCCTTAGTCGAACCTCTGTCTCTGCCTGGGTGGTCCTTTGACCGTCAGCTGATCATCCGTATGATGGGTCAGGTAGTCACGAGCCATGTGACCTTTCCCACCGCATGCGTAACACTGCTTTCTCCTCGCATGACTGGCTCTGTCTCGGGTGCACCGCACAACCGACCCTAAATCCTGCAGTTGCCCAACTATAGGTCTGGTCCTCTTTGACCTCTATGAAATCTATTTTCTACTAGCTACAGAAGACTCCGCTATGTGACGCCCAGTGGTGGGTCTCGCTACTGGTGACTACTCAGCAAGAAAACTCTCCACTAAGAGGGATCACTCTAACACCCCCGCCTGCGTCAAGATGCTGAGAGAAATCATCGAAGCCCTGATCTCCTGCCTGAGTCCCTGCTTGAAGGTCCAAGCCCTGAAGAATGGATCTTGCACCATATTAGTGGAGTAGTGTGAGATGTCAGTGAACCTTGTTGAGTACTGAGCCACAATCATGCTGCCCTGCTGCAGATGAAGAATCTCTTGTATGCGCACTGCACGAAGGGTCGCTGGGAAAAACTCTGCCCGAAACACATTCTCAATGTCTACCCAGAGAAGTGTCACCTTGTCGTGAACCTAGTGCATCAAGCCCCACCATCTTCCTGTTGCTTCCTATAGAAGACTAGAAGCAAGGATCACCATGAGATTAGCTGGTGTCCCTACTAGTCGGAAGACTCTCACCACAGCCTCCAGCCAATCCTCAGCTGCCTGTGGGTCCGTCTCACCCCTAAACTTGGGTGTCCTCTGGTACTGGAACTCATGAAACACGCTCAAGCGACATGCACTCTATGCTACTGGGGCTAGTGGAATTGGCGGCCCAACGGGTAACGGTACAACTAGTGCCTCCACTGGTGCCTCTACTGAAATAGGGCCCTGCACCGAGGCCTCATCGCTCAGTGGGCTATCATCACGTACTATACCCGGAACCCTGGCTAGCTGTCTACATGGAGACATCCTGAAAAGAATCAGGTGCGCCAAAATCAATAAGTTATACTTGGTGAGCTGACTCAAAGATATCACAAAGAAAACTTTTCAAAACACACATGCAATCAATGTTTTCGTGCACTGAGTCAGAAATCAGAAGTCAGGGTCCTGGTGTTTGGATACGTCGGCCGCCGCCCCAACATTGGATTCCCTAAACTGATAACCATACTCATAAAACTTAACACTATTGCTGTTAAAATATCAGAGTCTGATGTTCTACGATAGAAACGACTCCTCTGATACCAATTTTTCATGACTCGTCCCCCCAGGGCCCGTGCCATGACTACCCCAATCCCGTCTTCCATAGGCCAAGGGCTGGTGACTAGCACCGAAAGGTGTATTCCCTAAAACTGGGAAGGCATTTCCTTTATAACATGTAAACTCACAAAACTAATAACAAAGCAGGATACAAACACAAAGTGAAACTATATAGTAAATAGGGTGTGTACAGAAAGAAAAAGGGGGATAGAATAAAATCCCAACTGTAAAGTACAAGTAAACTGAAAAGTACAAGTAAAACTGAAAATAGCTCCAGTGAACATCCACCAAGGATCCTACCTGAAGGGTAGGTACATATCTCGAATGGTCATCCTTACGGTACACCTTGTCTAATGTCCACCTCCGAGCTACCTCTAGTCTTGGTACCCTCATCCTCCATCAGCACTGTCCGTCGTCTACACCAAAAACAATAAGGTGAGGGCGTAACCCATGCAGGGGTGAGTATAACGATACTTAGTAGGGACCCTGAGACCCTCAAAGGTCTCACAAAATCTACAAAGGATAAACCACAAAGCATGAAAACAATTGACAACCCTACTTAGGTATATGCCCATACATATACCTAAGATATCAAGTATACCCATCTCATTCATGAGGAAACACAAAGCCCAAAAATTTTATCCAAAAGCTGAACTGTTCCACGGAGGAAAGATTACCACGAAGGTAACACCCCAATGGTAAGTACCACAAAGGAAAAGCCACACAGAATTATACCACAAAGGTATCACCACAAATGTATGTACCATAAAGGTAATGCCACATAGAAGAATACCATAAAGGTAAGACACAACTCACACCATTTATAACTTAGGTATGGTATTAAAGATGATTAGATGTAACTACTGAATCATCTTACTCTGTTGAGAGGAAGATCCACGCAGGATCCTATATCATCAGACCCACGTAGGATCCTAAATCATCAAACCCACGTAGGATCCTAGTACAGCAGACCCACATAGGATCCTAGAGTAGTACCACATGGATTCCTAGAGCGGATCCAAGTGGGATCCTCAAACACAGACACACTTAGGATCCTAAGGCACAGACCCACATAGGATCCCTTTCTCATGTTACATCCAGCTACAAGGTTCCCGCAGAAAGCTAGCTTGATTCCGGGACGGTCTGATCCTCAAGCCACATGTCAAAACTCCAACTTCCATGAAGTTCCATGAAGAATTATTTCAAATTAATGCAACGTAAAAGGGGTCTCAACGCAAAAGACAATGTGTCAATCAAACGCCCGATCTGTAAGTTATTGGCCTTTTATTCCCGAGGGCCCGGTTGGATTTGTTTTCGATCTAAACCAGCTGTAACCAAATTTATCCAAATCTCAAGTGGGGTATAAAAAAAGTACCGTCTCGATCCAAGGTTTCTATTTCCATAGACGGTTCTTCAAATGGACACACATAGCTCAAGTTATGGCCCAAAGAGAGAAAAAGAGTCGAAGCTGGTCCGGGTCCGGCCCGACCCGGCCAGACCGACCCGGCCAGACCTGGTTCGGGTTGACCTGGCCTGACCTGGGTCTGGCCCTGGGTCCGACCCATCCCTTTGGGTCCGGCCCAACCTTCCATCATAGCCCGAACTGCCGGTGCGGCCCGTCCTGCTGGGCGGCCCGCGCTGGGAGGCCCACACTGAGCGGCCCGTGATGCGACCCGTACTGGGTGTCCCGCGCTGGGTAGCCTGTGGCTGGCCCACAACTAGGTGGTCCAGTGGTGGGGTACACCCTTGCCACCACCCAAGGGGAGGCATCCCTTGGGTACCCCGAATGGTTGGGCCGTTCTGGTTGGGTGACCGATTGGCCGACGCCACATGGCTCCGGCAGCTGGCATGTGGGACCCCGGGTCCTGCTCGGATCCTCGTATGGCTGGGAGAATAGCCCAACCATGCGACACAGTCACGTGCCACACCACCAATGGTGACTGATAATGAGCTTACCACCCTCCTTCGCCACCGCGACCTTGTGCCGCAGCCCCTGCATGCCCGACGGCGCGAACGCGCGCCACCACCCCCTTAACGCGACCGGACGAGCGCCGCTCGCTGCCCTTGATCCACCGTGGATTTTCTTCAGTGATGTGGTTGCACCACCACCATCATCGTGGCTGGTCGGAGTGCCTGCCACCGCTCCCGAGCCCTTTCGGCGCTAGTCGCCAGAACCGATTGCCGGGGACGTTCCTCGGGTCACCGGGCGCACCCCATTGCCCCGTTATTCATTCCGTAGACTCCCAAACTCGTCTCGGGATGTCTCCATCAATTCAAGACCACCAAAATCCAAAAAGGTTGTGGAGGGGTCAGGATGTGTTTATTTGGCCTGCACCCTTCGCGTTAGAACGGTAGCAAGCGACATAATTTTTCTTAATTCAAGAAGAATGAAAAGAACAATGTAAGTGGTATTCGAAACAACAATCCCTACCTCAAACATTCATTGAAGTTGGTGAGGAGTGGGAGATATGGTCGTCAGTTTGTCGTCGTTGAAGACGTTCCTCATTGGAGATCCTTTGATGGAGTTCTTCGTTGGAGAAAAGTTCGTCGAAGGAGAAGAGTTCTTCGTTGGAGCAAGTTCTTCCTGATTCTCCACGGTTCTCCCAACCCACCTTTGCCAACAATTTTCCCCAAGGAAATGAAGATCCAACATAATGAAAATATGTATATAAATTAATTAAAGTTGTCATAATTAATTAATTGAAGTTGGCACAATTAATTAATTGAAGTTGGCACAATTAACCATGGAGAGTTGAAAGGTTTTCCCACATTAAGAGGGGTTCTGGTGATCCCCACCAAAAAATTAAAATTGGTAGGATTTCCAACTCAGGTGGTCATCACATCCATAATTCAAAAATAGAGGTTTCAAAAAGAAAAATAAAATGTTAATTATTTTATTTTTATTCTTCCACTAAAAACTGAAAAACTAACTTCCACCCTCGACCTACTGCAGTTGAGGTGAAGGTATCCTTAAGCGAATATCGACACTGCAAGTTCAACGGTGCCCTCAGATTTCAATTCCGATCACTGGTTCAAAAGTTAAAATAGGGCGAATGAGATCGTACCAAAATAGCATTAGATATATAATGAGAAACTGATATTGGAAGCAATAGGATTAAAGTGCTTAACGATGAAAATCCAATGCTTCCAATGGTGTTTGATTTGGAGTCTGAATGGAAGAAAAACATAAAAGCCTATCCATGAAGGAGAAAAAGCCCTTATGTGAGAGGGAGGGGGAATTCATATATTGGAATGAAGAAATAAATGAGAGGGGTGAGGTATTAAATTAATTGAGGATAAAATATTAATTTCACCCAAATAGACAGGGTCACACGGTTAGGATGCACATTTGGCCAAACTGTGCATCAACCACTTTCTAAGGAGGGATCCCACATCAGATAGGTGCACAATTTTATTAAAATCATAAAATATATGTGAATATAACTTTACCAACTCTATCTAAAACTCACACAAGCATGATCCTGGGCTCACACGATTGTAGAAAAACTGTGTGGACTCCTACTGGCCTCCGAGTTCCCCAAATAGTTTCCCCACACAGTTATTACTAACTATGTTCTAACCATGTGGCCCAATCTATTTTCCAAATTCTCAAATATCTAGGCTCCAAACAGGCCCCATATGCTCCTAGAACCTTCCATAGGCCATAGAGTACATTTACCAAAAGATAAAAGGTTTCAAAAAAAAACAATCCATACCTTTAAGAAAAAATCTAGGTCGTCACATCTATCAAGGATAATATTTCATTTATTAAGACTCATCTTGAATGAATAAAGTGTGTAATTAATGAAACAAGAGTTTCAATTTAAGAACTTAATTTTGTGGAAAAAATGTACACAGTGTGGTATTGTACTCTTTTGTAATGAAACATGTTTATTAATTATATAAAACTCTAAACTTGAAAGGCCATGGGAATTTAGGGAAATGAAATACTTACTATAAATCATGAAATTATGGTTTGATTATATAAAAGATATTATAGTGGGTATCATAGAATGATTTAGATAAATTTAAAGGTTAGGATTTTGATAAGGAAATAAAATATACAATTACTGATTCATGGTCATATTATCATGAGAGAGTGTTTGATTACTTTATGGGTTTCCATGTTTCTTCATCTAATCTATGTTCATTTTAGAATGGTTTTTCATAGAGGTCATAGGGTGAATGAAGTAGGAAAGAAACAATAGGATAATATGCTTCTAAATAAGAAACCCAAAATGGTTGGAGTTGGAGTTGAGTGGTTTATTGTTGTGTTAACTCAATTAACACAAGATATAAATGGTGGTTCCCATGCAAGAGAGTAACCAAATTCTATATAGAGAAACATGTATATAGTGAATTATTTTATGAAAAAAACCCTATGAATTTTTGTGGAACCTAATACCCAGTGGTAGTTGAAGGATTAATAAATGTTTTAGAGAAGATATTTTATGATTTGGTCTATTTAGATCATCAAAATGAAACTCTTTATATTTATTATCTTGAAGGTGAATCTAATCATTGGTGGTATTTAATTAATAATACCAAGGAAAAAAATGAGTTTAATATCATGGAATGGATGGTATTTAAAGATATTTTTCTTAAAAATATCTTTCTAAAGTTCTTCAACATAGGATGGAAAGGTAGTTTCTAAAGTTAAAGTAGAATGAGGAGGATGCAGTTTCTTCTTATGAATCATTTTTTACTAAATTTTTCAGGTTTTCACCAAATTTTATTATGGACCATTAAAGTAAAATTGATTGATTTTACACAAGATTGAAAATAATTTTATTAAGGTCTTTAGTAACTCATGAATTTAAAAGTTATGAGGAAATTTTTCAATGAGTTGAGAAGGTTTATATGGAGTTTTATAACTTTTATGGATCTCATAACAATGAGGATAAGAAGTGATAAAGGTGGAAATCAAGAAGGAAGTATTCACATGGAAATTTGAAGGAAAGATATTTCAGTTTTCATCTTATTCTAAATGAGATAAGAGTAATTCTTGGTAGTTTCTAATTATATCAAAGAAATTTTACTGGTGTGGTAAAATAGGACATTCATCTCATGATTTTTAAGTAACAAGAAATTTTAATAGACTAATAATGGTGACCATGAAGTGAATTTTTTTAATTTTATTAAGTTGGTCCACTATGTTAATTCTTGTTCAAAGATAAGTATAAAAGTTGTAAATCATCAAGATCATAAGTATAAAGTTTTGGTGACATAATTTTATACTACTACAGCTGATATTGGTTCCTCAAATAAAGTGGTGATAAGTACATTAGTTTTTTACTCAAATTATGCTAATGCCTTAATTGATTTTGAATCTACATATTCTTTTATTTTTGGTAAATTTGGTACTAAGTTGGAAATATATCCTTAAGAAATGGATACTGAAATTTTTGAAAAAACACACGCTGGAGGTATTAAAGAAACATAGATTTATTGGAATCTAACTATAGTTTTCTATGGAATGGTTTTTTCAAAAAATCTTATTGAATTACCCATAGTAGAGTTGATGTTATTATGGGTGTGGATTGAATTTTTATTTATATTGATAAGATATATTTTAGATCTAAATAATTCAAAATATTCAATTTTTAGAATGTGTTTCAATTTTCATATAAGAATGAGTTCATACTTGTGATATGATATCAAGAAGGTGAGAAATTGATTAAAGATGGAGGGTGGAAGTTATATTTATCATGTCATTAAAAAGAAGTGAACTATTCAGCTTAGTTATGTGCATGTGGTAAATAAATTTTCAAATGTATTTCCTGATGATCCATGTCATGACCACCTCCCTTTGAAGGTACCCCTCTTGGAATGGTAATAAAGGAATAAGGATAATGACCCACAAGTCCCACCTCCGGTAGGCCCTAAGTTGGCAACTGACACTGAGGGTATAAAATATCATATATGGAAGGCATTAACCACTAAAATAATACAGGATTGGGAGATATTATATCAATGGTCAATAAAATTCATGATATAATATAAAATAAATTAATGAGAACCATTGAAAAATGAATGAATAATGTAAAAAAATAAAATAAATCTCTAAATAAATACCCAGAAGAAAATTCCTATAGCAGCGAATCAATAATATCTCCAAAGGTCATAGCTAGTAATGTCCAACATAGTCCATGTATACCTCTTGGAAACCTAAATAAATTTTTTATCTATGTTGGGTGAGTATACAAATATACTCAGTTAGATCATACCCAAGGTCTCTCATGCACATGTGAAAAGAGAATACTAATGCATTAGGGAGAAAAACATAACATAAAACACCTAAATAGTTCAACCAACAAATCATATCCTTAGGATGGAACACTCACCAAATAATAAATCCAAGTAGTAACAAAATAATAATCAAAGAAAAAAAGTACATCCCATACATCTTTACCACTGGTTTGTTACTCTCACACCCCAATGATGTACGTTCAGACGCTCCCATATCTTTTGAACATCACATATCATCTGGAGAAACTTGGTCCATCACATCAAATCTATCCAAAATACACCCAGGACATCACATTACATCTCATAAAAAGGAACATGGTTCATTACATCACACCTTTCTTGAAGACACATGGTCTATCACATCACATCTCACCTGAAGACACCTTGTAATGACCCAAAATTCTGCCAATAAAATTTACATCCTTATAATTATGTCATATAGTATAAATCACATAAAATAACTTAGAGAAAATAATAAAAACATTTTAAATAAATAATTAATAAAATAAGAAGTATTTATAGAAATTAAGGAACCTAAACCAATGGAATAGTAACACGACATTTGAAATAGTAATGTGACCATTAAGAATAATAACCCAACCAATATAATAATAAACCCAACTATGAAATTATAAATTAAATTTAGGTATATTATAAATGAAAATATTATATATTTATATCATGGAATAAGAAAGTAAATGTTTTGAAAATGATAAATTAAGTATTGGTATTTTTATAAAACAGAAATGTTTATTTACAATTTTATAATTAGTATAATTATTTAAAAGATAATTTATTTTCATAAAATGGATTCATAAATTATTATTTTATTTTATTATGTTTATAAGATAATTTTATGTGACCTTAATTAATTGTTTAAAGTGTTATAAAATCAGTTATAATTTTAATGTTTGTATTTTTTGAGTAAAAGATGATTTTATTTAAAAATTTAATTTCTCATATTTGGTAAATATTTTCATAAAATGGAGTCTATTTTTTAATTCTACACATCTAAAAATGGTTAGGATAAAATTTTGGTGTTTTTCTAAAATAGTTGAGTTTTTGGTGAATAGTGAAATACAGTAATTTATGGTATAAGCTAAATACATGAATTATTGAGTCACGGTTGATGTATGGATGATGATAGAACCATTGGTTTGAACTCACATAAAATATTTACTATATTTAGTCACAATAATAAAAACTATTCATATCCTTGAGCCAAAATAATAAACAAATGAATAAAATAATCAAAAAACACCCCTCCCATCCACTATAAATACAACCCTCACCACCTATTATACTCACACCTATAGAGCCTTGAAGTTTGTAAAAAATCTACCCAATACTCTTAAAAATTATATCCCCTAAAAACATGATCCTTTTTTCTCAATAAAAGACCAAACTCAAGTGCCTCAAGAAGAATAATTCAAGAGATAAAAAGCTCTTTCTTTTTCTTTTAATTTCTTTTCAATTTATTTTCTTTTATTTTATACTCCTCACCTACTATTATAAAAGTTACATGATAGCTATAGTATCTTTTATATACTATAATTTTATTTTTCTAATGGAACAACCCATCATCATTTCTTTTCCCTTCCCTTCTGTTCAAAAAATGAGAACATCATCTGTGATGTGTTAATTTATTGCATTCAAGGATGATGAGTTTTCAATTTCCATTACCACCTTCAAGGATGGTCATAAAACCATTTTTATGGTTAAAAAAAATATTATAATATATGTATTACATCTTATTTAATGTTCCATAACTAGTATATATACATAATATTAATTTATAAAAAAACTATTTTGTGATGATTAGAAAAACGCCAAAATAATCTAAATAGTTATCATTAAATTTTATCTAATGAATCATCCTCACATATGAAAAAAATGATATATAAGACCGTTTAATATTATTTAAGTTCATTAAAAATATATAATTTCCATTCTGGAAAACTATTCTCATTTCACATGATCTTCCATACACGTATACAAGTGAACCAATCATGAAAACCAAGGAAACAAACACTCTCAAACGATGAAATTGTATCTTATAACTCATAAAAAAGGCCATGAATGAAATTAATAAAATTATAATAAATAAAATAAATATATAAAAGTTTCTGAATTAATTAATAAATGGATATAATTTGATTATCTAGTACATTAAGATCAAGTGCAGAACAGTTTCATACATAAGGTAAGGGATTCTCTCCGAACCATCATTTTTCCTTCAGGTTACACTTTATATCTCTTTAACCAATGTAATTATTATTATTTTTTATTTAATTATTTTAAATTATATTTATATGTTCCAAATTCATGTATCCAGATCATACCATCCTTCTTTGATGGGGAAATACATGTTTTAAAAAGGTTCCCTTCCCGATTCTCCCCGATAAGCAAGCCCGATTAAAGGGAACTTCCTAATTTATTATCAATTTTAAAGTGAAATCCATAATATATTTTACTACATAATTATTTTTCTAAAATAAAAAATTTTATTATGAAAAAATTTCTTGGTTCATTTCTATTTTTATACAAATAATTATTCTTTTTCCATTTTAAATAATCTTTAAAATTTTCCCTTAAACCGCAGTAAAGTGGATCATTTCTAAAGTTTCTTAAACAATATTTTTAAATGTTTTACATTAATTTGTAAATAATTTATCAATATATATTCCTATTTTAACTTATTAATTTCCACTTATTATTTAAATCTATTCTTTCATGGACACATTTATGATACACCCATTGTTTATGCCTTATGACATGATTATGATACCTAATTATTTCAATGGATAACCCTTATGATTGATTATTCATGTGGAACACATATTCATGAAGATGTTATGATGTGTGTACCCAAATAGTTATCCAATTATTTGGGTAATGTTTAGTCTCGTGATACGCTATGTGCAATCATCTTGGTGGTTAGCCTTGACTTATGATCCTCCATGTGCAATGGTTTTAGTGGTTAACCTTGAATCATGATCCTCCATGTGAAATAGTCTTAGTGGTTATTCTTGAATCATGATCCTCCATGTGAAATGGTATTAGTGGTTATCCTTGACTCATGATCCTCCATGTTCAATGGTCTTTGTGGTTATCCCTAACTTGTTCTCCTCTATTTGTAATGGTCTTGGTGGTTAGCCTTGACTCATGCTCCTCCATGTGAAATGGTCTTGGAAGTTATACTTGACTCATGCTTATGTCATGTTGTATGTTTTTTCCACATTCCTATGATTCTATGATTACATGATCCTATGTTAGACATGTTATTATTCCTTATATTTATTCATGTTCCATTCCTTTTTATGTCATCGTGTTATGCTTTCTAACCCTTATGATATGCTTTATTTATATTCTTATTTACCTAATTTGGATTTTTAGCTCATCCCTTTGTTCTTGTATTCCCCAGGTTATCCTATGTATATGTAAGAGCTCAATGGATTTTAGGATCTCATTATGAATATTAAATAAAATATGTTTGTATTTTGATTTCATGTTTTATAATTATGTACCTAATCTTCCAAAGACACCAAAATTTATGATCATTGGTTGTATTTCAGGGATAATTATGGTTAAAATCATTTAATAAAATGTTTAAAAGGACAGGGACATTTTAGTTAGTTTTAGAGGCATGGTCTAGTTATATTTAGAGATTAGGACTAGAGCACTTTAGTAAAAACCCTAGGGATAATTCTATCACCATGGATAACCTAGATTGAAACACAGAGAATCACAAGTTAGGATATAAATTTCACTTATAAGTTATCCCTTTAATGTTAATGGTTTCCTTTTATGTGTTTAAAAGTTTAAAAATTATCATCCGAAAGTATATTTTGGATAAAGTAAAGAATTAGAACCAGAATAAAATAGTGAAATATAGGATTATCTTCTATGGTTATATGCATTATTTCATGTCTTTCAAGTTCAATATAACTATTCAAACACCACCTCAACATATGGAGGTTGATTTATAAATGAGAACATAAAATGAGGAAATTATTGCATCCAAAGTATATAACTCCTCCCCAGTTAATGTTTGTGGACTGAACCTCCTAGAAAATATTTTCAAACTTCCTTCAGTAGAGTTTTATGCTATACAGGGAATGAATTTTCTATATTTATATAAATCCAAAATCAACTATTAGGAAAGGGAGATCACTCTTCAAATCCTGAAGCACCCTCTAATTCTATACTAGTGTAAGGATGAGGATGAATATCCTTTAGAATAATTATCTCAAGTGTGAATATTAGTGCCTTATGAGAAACTATATCTTGGTCAAATGATCGATACAAAGGAGAGAATCGTTCTTGAAGACATGCCTATTGTGAGGGACTACATTGATGTATTCCATGAAGAATTTCTTGGTCTTCCTCATGACTGAGAAGTTGAGTTCTCAATTAAACTTATTCTTGGATATCTGCCTATATCAAAGAAAATCTATAGAATGGACACCATTGAGTTGGAATAACTGAAGAAGCAGTTACAGGAGAATATGTACAAGGGTTTTATATGCTTTAGTGCTTCAACATGGGTTGCACCGGTCCTCTTTGTCAAGAAGAAGGATGGATCAATGCACCTTTTCATTGATTATCTTGATCTCAATAAAATCATGATAAAGAAAAAGTATCCCCTACTACATATAGAGGACTTGTTTGATCAAATACATGGGAATACATATTTCTTTAAGGTGGACCTTCGTTCAGGATATCAGTAATTAAAGGTGACGAAGGAAGATATTCCCAAGACTGCATTTCGAAAAAGGTTTGGATGCTATGAGTTAATAGTGATTCCCTTCAGACTCATTAATGATCCAAAAAATTTCATGGAATTAATGAATAGAGTCTTTAAATATTACATTTAAAATTTTGTGATAGTCTTTATTGATGATATTATGATATACTCCAAGATAAAGGAAGAACACAGGGAGCATTTGAAAACTATGTTAAAGACCTTGTGAAGGGAGAAAATATATCCATAATACAATAAATGTGAGTTCTGTAGGGAGGAAGTTTCATTTTTGGATCATGTTATCACCAATAAAGAAATATATGTAGACAATTATAAGATAAAGGAAATTGAGGAGTGTCTCAGTCCAACATTTGTAATAGAGATCTGTAGTTTCCTTACTCTAGATGGGTATTATTGATGATTTTTGAAGAATTTATCATGATTTTCAAACCCATTAACCATGATGACTCAGAAGGGAGTAAAGTTTTTTTAGACTAGTGAATGTGAAGAATGCTTCAAAGATTTGAAAAAGAGGATTATCACTGCACCAATACTCACACTAACAACAAGTGGGGAACTCTTTGTGGTGTAAAATGATGATTCAAATAATGGATTAGGCTTTGTACTGATGAAAAATGATAAATTGATATCTTACACCTCAAAGTAGTTAAAAATTCAGGAGAAAAACTTTCCCATGCATGATCTGGATTTGGTGGCTGTGATATTTGTGTTGAAAATATGGAAGAATTATCTATATGGGGAGAAGTGTGAGTTATATACTGATCATAAAATACTCAAATATATATTCACACAAAATGAGATTAATATACACCAATAAATATGGTTAGATCTCATCAAGGATTATGACTGCTCAATCCATTACCATCCTGGTAAATCAAATAGGGTGGAATATTCTCTAAGTAGAAAGGATCCTGAATATTTATCAATGATGATAATTTATTAGGATATATTATTATCAGACCTATAAATGATGTACATGGGAATAATTTAGAAAGGAATATCATCAATAATTTCTAAAATTATTTATCAACAATCACTTATGGATAAAATAAAGGATGTTAAAAGAAATTATGTGGAAATTCAAAAAAAGGTGGAAGCTATCAGAAATGGGAAATACTCAAGGTTAAAAATGTATGAGGAAGGATTCATGAGATTTGTGTCATGACTATGTGTACCATAAGATCCATAGATAAATAAATATCTTCTAAATAATTCACATAGATCAACCTTCTCTATTCACCCAGGGAGCACAAAGATGTATTGAGATATCTAAGAGCACTATTGGTGGAACAATATGAAGAAGGAGATCACTGAATATACAACAAAGTTCTTGGTGTGTTAAAAAGTGAATTATGAAAAGAAAATTTTTAAGGGGGATGATTTAACCATTATCCATACCAACATGAAAATGAGAAAAAATCACCATAGACTTTGTCACCAGACTTCCAACTACATACAGAGGAAACAATGCTATATGGGTTCTTATGGATCGTCTTAAAAATACAGATTACTTTATCATAATTCAATATGACTTCTCACTTAATCAACTTGCACATATATACATTATAGAAGTAGTAAGTATGCATGGAGTACCTATATCAATTGTATCCAATCAAGATCTGAGATTCACCTCCATGTTTTGGAAAAGTCTACAACATGATCTAAACAATGAGATGGACTTCAGTATGGCCTATCATTCTTAAATAGATGGACAATCTAAGCAGACTATTCAGAAACTAGAACACATATTGAGAGCATGTTATATAGACTTCAAGGGAGGATGAGACTAACATCTTCCTCTGGCCGAGTTATCCTATAATAATAGATTCCACTCAAGCATCTAAATGGATCTATATGAATCCCTTTATGAGAAAATATGTAGAAAACCAGCATGCTGGGATAAAGTTAGTGAATTGAAGTTGCTAGGACCTAAAATGGTAGAAAAGGATAAAATCATTCATCAGCATATCCAGGAATCCCAAAGTCAATATAATATCTATATAGACAATCATCGATGAGACTTGGAGTTTAAGGTTAGAGACATGTTATTCCTCCGCATATCCCCATGGAATAGAATCACGAGATTTGGGAAGAAAGGGAAGCTAAGTCCCAGGTATGTTGACCCCTTCTAAAACCTTGATCATGTTAGAGATGTGGTATATCGAATAGAACTTCCACCTACCATGTCTCAAGTACATGATGTATTCCATGAATCCCTCTTGAGGAAGTACATACCGTATCCCTCACATGTACTGAATTTAGAGGTGGTACAATTGGAAAATGATCTCTCTTATGAGGAGAAACTAGTGAAGATTTTGGACCATATAGATAAATTTCTACACAAAATACTACTCACGTAGTCAAATTACTATGATGGAACCATAAGTATGAAGAGGAAACATAGGAACCATAGGAATCAATGAAGGAGAAATACCCTCATCTGTTTCCCCCTTAGTTTATAAAATAAAATTTTGAGGGTTAAATTTCATAACGGAGGAAGAATTTAATGAACCGGGATTCTATCAATGAAATATCACTCCTTATAATTATATCATATAGTATAAATCACATACAATCACTTATAGACCACAATACAAACTTTTTAAATAAATAATTAATGAAATAAAAAGTATTTATAAAAATTAAAAAACCTAAACCAATGGAATAGTAACATGACATTTGAAATATTAATGTGACAAGTAAGAATAGTAACCAAGACAATAAAATAGTAACATCACCTATAAAATTATAAATAAAATTTAGTTATCTTATAAATTAAAATATAATATATTTATATCATGGTATAAGTAAATAAATGTTTTCAAAATGATAAATCAAGTGTTGGTATTTTTATAAATCATAAATGTTTATTCACAATTTATTAATTAATATAATGATTTAAAAGAAAATTTATTTTAATAAAATGGATTCATAAATTAATATTTATTTGTCTTATGGTTATAATATAATTTTATGAGACCTTAATTAATTTTTCAAAGTGTTATAAAATCAGTTATAATTTTAAAATATGTAATTTTCAAGTTAATGATGATTCTATTTAAAAATTATATTTCTCATATTTAGAAAATTATTTTCATAAAATTTTATTCATTTTTTAATTTTACACATCTAGAAATGCTTAGGGTGATTTTTTTTGTATTTTTCTAAAGTAGTTGATTTTTTTGGTGAATGGTGAAATGCCGTAATTTACGGTATATGCTAAATACATGGATTATTGATTCATGGTTTATGTATGGATGATGTAAGCACCATTGGTTCAAAATAAAATATACTATTTACTATATTTATTCAAAATAATCAACACTATTCATAGTCTTGATCCAAAATAATAAACAAATGAATAAAATAATAAAAAAACACCCCTCTCCTCCACTATAAATACCACCCCTCACCACCTCTTCTTCTCACACCTCTAAAGCCTTAAAGTTTTTCTGAATTTTACCCAATACTCTTCCCAAGTGTCTAACCCAAATCAATGATCCTTTGGTATCAATAAAATACCAAACTTAAGTGCCTCAAGGAGGTTCTCAAGGAGAAGAATTCAAGAGGTAAAAACCTCTTTCGTTTTCTTTTAATTTATTTTTATTTTATTTTATTTTATTTTTCTCTCATCACCTCCCGTTATCTAGGTGACATTATAACTTCAATATCTTTTATATACTATAATTTTATTTTGTTAATGGAACTACCCATCATCATTTCTTTTCCCCTCTTCTTTTGTTCTAAAAAAAGAATACATCGTCTGTGATGTGTTAATTTATCGCATTCAAGGATGATGAGTTTTCAATTTCCATTAATACATTCAAGGAATGTCATAAACCATTTTTATAGTTAAAAAAGATTATAATATATTTATTACATATTATTTAATGTTATAGAACAAGTATATATACCTAATATTAATTAATAAAACAAAATTAGTCCGTGATGATCGAAAAAATACCAAAATAATCTAACGGTTATCATTAAAAATTTATATAATGAATCATCATAAAATATGGAAATAAAATGATATATAAGACCATTTAATATTTTATAATTTCATTAATTGCATATAATTTTAATTATGGAAAACTTTTCTCATTTTCACATGATCCTCCATACACGTATATAAGAGAACCGATCATGAAAACCAAGGAAACAAACACTCCAAAACAATGAAAATATATCTTATAAATCATAAAGAATTCCATGAATGAGCTTTATAAAATTACAAAAAATAAAATACATGTAAAAATGTTCTTAATTAATTAATTAATGGATCTAATTTAATTATCTAGGATATTAATATCATGTGCAGAACAATTTCAGACATAAGGTTAGGGATTCTCTCTGAACCGTCATTTTTTCCTTCAGGTTATGAGTTATCTCTCTTTAACCAATGAAATTATTATTTATTTTTATGCAATTATTGTAATTTTTTTTGTATATTTTCCAAAATCATGTATCCATATCATATAATCCTTCTTTGATGGAGAAACACATGTTTTAAAAAGGTTCCCTTCTCGATTATTCTTGATAAGCAAGCCCGATTAAAGGGAACTACCTGGTTTCTTATCCATTTTCAAGTGCACTCCATAATCTATTTTAAGGCATAATTATTTTTCTAAAATAAATCATTTTATAATGAAAAACTATATTGTTTTATTTCTTTTTTTATACAAACAATTATGCCTTTTCTGTTTTAAATAATCTTTAACCTCCAAATCCATATTTTTGTATTTTCAAAAGGAAATTTTAAGGTTAAATGGTAATCATACATTTAAAAATAAAAAAACATAAAATAACTTGACATTAAAACAAATTTATGATTCATAACCATAGACACCAAAGTTCCAAATTCAAAATTTGAAAATACTACATCGATCACTACACCACCTAAACACCTCGAGCCGTGAGATCCTTGATCCACACTCCCTGACATGAATCCCCATCATCAAGAAAATCACATCACCAAAAAATTGATTACCACAAGTATCTATAGTCACCCTAAAACTATCAGATCCAATAATTGGGGAAAGATTTCTGAGATGCTGGAAAAACCCATCAGCCATCATCCTACTGAAGCTTCAAACTATAATCACCAAAAACTCCAACACCATAAACATTGCCATCGTCATATCACCTTCAAATCAAACCAAAATCCATAACCAGAACCAACCTTCAGAGTTAAAACCATTTGAGAAAAATTCATTGGGTAAAACTAAAACAAAATAGATCCATCAACATGATTTGCATCCATCATATACCTCGTATTGTCGTCATCATTTCTATTATGAACAACATACTGCAACAAAAACACATAAAAAAACACACCAAAATACATTAAAAATACCCATAAAAAACAAAAAGGAAACCAGATGTGATATGTAAGATTTCCCCAAAAATAAATAATGAAGACCTTGAAGAAGGAAAAGAAACCCAACAGACAAGAAAAACCAACACTGGTGAGAAAATCACAGAGACCTCCACCACCCCCCATTCAACACCATCTTAAGCTATCCCAAAACCCTCATCCAGCTCGACCAAGATGGGGTCAATCCCGATGGGTTGAAAAATAAGGGAAGTGGATATGAATAACACTGAATTCCACCTCCATCACCAACCCAAACCAACCGAATAACCTACACATAGACCCAAAATGGAGGTTTGATGCACAGGGTAAGGTAGAAATATGGGAAGAGAAAGGAGAATGATATTCCACCGATGAAAATCACTATGCAATCTAGGGAGGAGAACATGGAATGGGATAAGAAAACCAGAGTATCACTATTAGAGTGGGAGATGATAGGAGGAGGTGGCCTGAGGGAAAATGAGCGATGCTCATAAGCACCCCTCTTTAAAATTTTCTCTAAAACCACACTAAAATGGTTAATTTCTAAAGTTTACTAGATAATATTTTTATATGTTTTCAATTTAGTTAGACATATTTTATCATGATCTATGCCTATTTTCCCTTATGAATGTTCAATTACTATTTAAATCCATTATTTCATGGACACATTTATGTTACACCCATTTTTATGCCTTTTGACATGATTACAATACCCAATTATTTCCATGGTTAAACCTTATGCTTGATTCTTCACATGGAACACATATTCATAAACATGTTATGATGGGTGTTCCCATATAGTGCTCTGATGAATTGGGTAATGTTTAGTCTCATGATACATCATGTGAAATGGTCTTAGTGGTTAACCTTGACTCATGCTCCTCCATGTGAAATGGTCTTGGTGGTTATCCTTGACTCATGATCCTCCATATGAAATGGTCTTAGTGGTTATACTCAACTCATGCTACCCCATGTGCAATATTCTTGGTGGTTTTCCTTGACTCGTGATCTGCTATGTGGAATGGTCTTTATGGTTAGCCTTGACTCATTATCCTCCACGTGCAATGGTCTTAGTGGTTAGCCTTGACTCATGCTCCTCCATGTGCAATGGTCTTGGTGGTTATCCTTGAATCATGATTATGTCATGTTGTACGTTGTTTCCAAATTCCTATGATTCCATGATTACATGACCCCATGTTATACATGTTATGATTCCTTATGTTTTTTCATGTTCCATGTATTTTTATGTCATCATGTTATTCTTTCTAACCATTGTGCTATGATTTATTTCTATGTTTATTACCTTACTAGGATTTTTATCTCATAACTTTGTTCATGTATACCCCAGGTTATTCTAAGTAGATATAAGAGATCAATAGAAGTTAGGAGCTCATTATGAAGATTAAATAAAATATATATTTTTTTATTTTGATTTCATGTTTTCTAATTATGTACCTAATATTTAAAATACACTAGAATTTATGATCCTTGATTGTATTTAATGGTTAATTATGCTTAAAATTATGTAATAAAATGTGTAAAAGGCTAGGACCATTATACACATGGTCCATCACATCACATCTATAGCCGTAACTCGAGTAGTAGGGTATCGTGAACATGATGGACATCAGCATAGTGACACCATGAACAACCCCCACTATAACCACCTCATTATATCAATAACAATAATCACTATTTCACTTTTGAATTTTGGCTATCATAGACCATTCATATCAAACTTTCTTGTAAGGGAGTGAGGAAGAGGGGGTAGAAAACCATCTATCCTCACAACTAGGATATTGAAAAAATGTCCCCAAAACATTTAGTTGTCGGAACATGGTGCTCGATGTGGGTGTGGTGTATATAGAAACCATAAGGAATATAAAAAGTATATATATATATATATATATATATCCACACATAAGACCAACATACAGGTTCACAACAAGAGTAATATCCCAACTCACAACTTCACCACCAAGCCTCACAACCTTTGCTGCTTTTGCTGCCCCTACTAAATGCATAACACCACACAAGAAATCCATATTACATAAACCAAAAAACACACTTTTACTTTAATTTCAAGTTAATTCAATTCACATATTTCATATTACCATCCAATTTAATTAATTAATCCCATTCCTTTCACATTAAGAAAAAATAAATTTATCCACACTTCTCATTTTAATTCAATATTTCATTAACCATTTCAACCCCTTTTATTTTAGTTTCATTATTAAAAATTTATTACATTACTACACAATAAACTAACACAACACACCACATTAGAAAAACCATCCTCCTCATTCCAACAATCCCAACATTTCGACCATTTCACTTCACAATCGCCTTCCACATTATAACTGCTTTCAACATCACAACTTCCAAAAACCATATGAACTTATCATCACATATGAACCAAAAACCAAAACCACACATCACCCACACACATCAAAACCACACATAACATATTAATATAACTTATTTCAAATTTATCAAGGATATTCTCATCACATTTCACTTTACTTTTCAAGGGCATTCTTACAAAAACTAGAATTTCCAAGGGAAAACAATTATTTATCTAGATATAAGTGATTATACATTTAATCAAGGTGGTATCAAACAATAACACACCAATGTTTAAAAAAACACATCAATTTTTAGAAAAAACAAAGGATCCCAATATTCATGACTTTCAGTGGTACATTAAGCATGCACAATCTCAGTAAAAATAACATAAAAATATGTAAAAACATGTGATTAATTCCCCTAACCCTTTAATTTAAATTAAACCAATTATTTATATTTATTAGGATGGTGAATATTATATTCCAAAATATAAACAAGAGAATGATACCTCCCAAATGTATGACTAAAAGAGTGATGGAGGATTTCATATCTCAAACAAAGCTTCATGAACCACTACACAAGGTTAGAATGGAAGGGAGACCACTATTAAGAGCCTCGATGAAGGAGAACACATTGATCATCCTAAAAAAACACCCCAAAAATATTATTACCAAAAAATTATTAAAACAATAGGTTCCCATTGATAAAAACCTATTCTAGAAGAACAATAGGAAGAAATAAGGAGAAACAAAGAGAATAAAAGAGTGGTGAATCACAAAAACCACCAAATATTGATATCCCAAGGACATGGTTGAAATAAAAAGATCAAAGGAAAAAAGGAATACTTGGGATTCACTTGGGTCACCCAATATATAATAGGAAAGTTAGAAAAGTGATATGGTTTGAGGGGATCTAATTTTTTATACCTAGTTTGAAAAACAAAACACCATTGCACAATCTACAACCCCACATTAAAGAATTTTTAAAAAATTACTAGACCACAGAACATTGTAAGAGGCTACACCACAATGATGATGTTCAAAGTCACATTTGATATTTGTGGCTATATCCATGCCACAGATCTGGTAAAATAAGAGAATAGACCATGGAATAATGGAAATAACCACACCATAAAACCCATTCACCATGAAGAGGCTACACCATAACCCTAATCCACGACATAACAATACCTAAAAAAGAAAAACCACTGAAAACTCCACCCAAGCCAATATTCCACTGTCATAATCTTTACATTGTAGCTATAAATATTTTTATAGTATAAAAAAACTTCATTTCTGAAACTCTACATCATAGTCGGACTCTCCACACCACATAACTCAAAGGCCTATGATGTAACCATGATCCATGACGCAACCACACAAAAAAATGGAAGAACCTCCCAAAACATCTCTTATGAAACTCTACACCATAACCAACTTCCCAAAACCATATATTCTATCCTATATGGTGTATCCCAAGCATCCATGTTATAGAATCCTTCTCATCTATATTTTCCAACAAAAACCTCCTTTTTCCCTCTAACTACCTTGGAACCTTCTCTAGACACCTCCAATACCAGAATTCCAATAAAGTAATGGGCTAGAAGGCCTATTTTATTAAATCATATACCTCTAAAACTATTATCATCCTTGAGAATAAAAACTTAACCTGAAAAGGAAAAGGGTAAAGTTGTTCCAAACAACCATCCCAAAAGATACCTCTCAAGGATATCCTTACAACTAAAACACTATTTCAAACAATACACACCAAACCCAATTGAAAATGTTCAATAAACATCCCTGAAAACCACATTACCTCACAATTTTACCATCTGAAAGCAACCTCATTTTAATATAACCATCTTCACCACCATCTCATCATCTATAAATCCCAACCAACGATTACCACAACCAATACACAATATAACCCCAAGCATGTGAATCAAGTTAATCCACTTCCCATACCAAGATATTATCCACTTTAGGTGGCATTGACTAAACTATAAAATTTTAAAACTTATCAAAGTATAATTCATATTTATTAAGAAAGGGTTCCCCCTTCTTAATATTATTTAATTTTTAATCACACAACATCACCAATGGAAAAATAATATCACATAAAACAACAATGTTCAAACATTTCATCAATAAAGAAAAAGATAAAAAGGAAAAACTCAAAATGTCTCACCGTACTGGTTATGAATCTACATCTCATGCTCCCAAGTATTCACCTCTAGGAAACCATGCCTCCATAACACATGAAAGAAAGGAATAGTTCATACACACAACACCTTCCTCTGATGATCTTGGATCTCTACTGGTATCTCCATGAACATCGAATCATCTTTGATATATAACTCTCCCTAGTTAATGACATGGGAGTAATCATGAAGATAACGATGGAGATGAGAGATTTGGAAGATGTCTTGGATCATTTCAAGCCATGGTATGAGATCTAACCAATAATCCACTTCAAAAAAATGCTCTAAAACTTCATAAGGTCTAATAAACTATGGTGATAACTTACTACCCTGGAAAAATCCCCACTTCCCATGTTAAGGAGAAACCTTTATGAATATGTGGTCCCCACACTTGAACTCTAAGGGCCTACTCCTATAATTGGAATAATACTAATACCATTACTTTACTAATTTTATCCTCTCATGAACAACCCAAAACTTTTCTATCATTATCTATAGCACATCAGTACTAAGAACTCACAACTCTACAACCTTATCCCAACACAACATAGAATGATATGGACACCCATACAATGCCTCAAACAGGGTCATGATGATGAATGATTGATAGATATTTTGTAAGAAAAATAAACTAAAGGAATTTTTTTTCCCAATATCTATAGAACCCTGAAAATTTAGTTTAAAATAATAATAATCTTAATATCTTTCTTAACACGCAACACTAAGCTTTAGGTGAATTGAGATATATTATAAAAATAATATTATTTAAGCATGACCTTTCTGTTGAATTAGAGAGTATGAATATGAGTAACCATATTATAAAAAAATGTCTAAAGGTTTTTTATAATAAAAATTTATTTATTAATTTATAATAAATAAGTAATCAATTTTCTGTAGTGTCATTTTATGCTTTAAAAACACATTTTCTTCAAAAAAATATTATTATTTTGTGCACAGATAATATAATTATTTTTTAAAATTTTTAGAAAGTTTATTTGAAAAAAATAAATTCATTTTTTAAATAATAATTTCCAAATTATCTTGGGGGTAAATTTTTTAGATCTTTTTTGAAAATTTTGATTTTTCAATGAATAGTGAAAATACTGATTTTTATTGAAAATTGTATTTTCATTTGAAAAATTTATAAAGTTATTTTTTTTAAATGGTTTAGAATAAAAAATTTATTCAACTATATTATTAATAATCCAATTATGGTCTTTTGAATTAATTTAATACTTGAATTTGGTATAAAAACATTTTTATACTTAACATTGATTTGCTTGAAAAACCATTTTTCGTTATTTTTTCATGTTTAATTTTAAATTAAATACTTCCAATTATTTGAATTAAATTTGATAAAATTGATTCCATATTTTTTATTATAATAATTAATATTAGGTAATAATTTTAACTTAAATTTTCTCCACAATTAAGATTATAAATAGTAAAAATATGCTACTACAGTTAATGTTAAAACTGGTTTACTGTGGGGTTAAACAAATAAGATAAGGGTTAAAATTACATAAAAACTTGTTTAATTTATATTTTATTGACATATTTCTACCTATTATCATCTAATATTTGGAAATTTTCTATTTTGGATCCATGTTTCTTGAGAATAATACATTAATATATTTTATTCTTTTTAAACATTCCGAGCGTGTCCTCTCCCCCACTTATAAAAAGAAACCCCATATCCTCTCTTATACACACTTCAAGAGATCTTTTTAGAAATTAAATTCCCAATTATATTAATTAAATTACTATACATGACATATAGTCTTTGGTTTTATAAAAAATGCTTCATAGGAAGGATTTAGGTGTAAATCTAAAGAGGTTGTCTGAAGAAGAGGTATAGTTCTTAACCATGTGTTTTTGTTTTATTTATTCTTCCAAATCCTTAAAATATTATTCAACAAAATTAATATAATAAAAAAAATATCTTACATATAATTATATTTTATTATGTTAATTTTATAACCTATATACACCTCATCTTCCATCAGATGAGAAATGAAATTATCAATCATGTGTACGACAGACTATCGCCTCGCAAACCGATGTAATTCATTTTTCATCGTCACCTATCATGAATAGTTATAATGATGAATTTAATGTATATATATGAAATTAATGATGTATTTATAACTATTAAAAATTAATATATCACATATTTTCTTACCTTTCAATTCATTGAAAAATGATAATGTCGTTTTTGAGGACGTGTGTACTGCCACCTCCATGAAGCGATGTGATTATTTTTTCACCACCACATCACATGGATAGTATATATAAGTTTATTTAAATTAATAATATTGTATTAATAATTTAATTATATTTTTTTTAAATATAAAAAATTATTACATTCTTTCCGCCATGATCATTGAAAAATGGAAACGTTACTCATGCGTACGTACGACCTACCGTTTCCATGATTGTAATGCAGTTTAATTTTCATGATCATATTTTATGATTGGTTTTAAATGTATAATTTATGTTTAAAAAGTATACTTATTTTAGTATTTTTATTATATATATTATGAAAAAATGACCTCCTTTTCCATAGTCAACCTGCTGAAGTCATTTAGGAGATATGAACTAAATATCATCAAAACATTCGATATGAACTTAATTAATTAAGTAAATAAATATAACATGGAAATAAATAAAATAAAATAAATAAAATACCTTAAAAATATTATTAATCAAGTAAAAATTTAAAATAATTTTATTATTCAAGAATATAAAGAACGTATGTGATGATTCAGACCCGTGGTAAGGGATTTTATCTCAATTTCCACTCTATTGAGACATATTTTGTATTATGCACCTACTTAATTTTATGTGGTGCATATACTAGAAATTTGAGGTATTTAACATGAATATATATTTATTCATGATGAATAATGATTCAATTAAAGTTAATATTTCAAGAGAAATGTTTAAAATAAAATATGATCTTATTTCTCTTCTTGATCAGGTATATTTTTCTTCCATGTCCATATTTTGTAAAATTTATTTTACAAAATTTATTTTTATTACTCAAATGATTTATTAAAGAAATTTTATGATACCATTTATTTTTTTTTAAATTTTTTAAAGGAATATTTCTAATTTTTTACCTAAAAGAGTCTTTTTTTAACTTTTTTGTAAAAAAGGTAAAAGGAATGTTTTCCTTTTAATGTGTATGATGTTAAAGGACTTTCTTACTATCATAACCATTTTACAACCTTTATATTATTCTATAATATTTAAATGATTTTACAAAGGGAATCTATTTTGGAAAATTTATTCCATTTTTTGTTTTTTCATTCATTAAAATAATTGATTTTACTTCAAAATTTACTTTTCTGATGGTCATCTTTCATCACTTGATTAATTTTTGGACAATAAGTTTCCCTTGAAGCATTTACTTACTTTTGATCATTTTATATTAAATTTATCTTAAATAAACATATTATTTATCATGGATATTCTTATTTATTAATCCATATATAATTCCTATATATGGTGTTTTACTATGAAATTTATTTGACTGACTGGGGAAAAATTGATAAATTCATATTCTTTACTCAATACAGATATTTTTTGATAAGGAATATTTTTTAAGAATAGAATTGATCATTCAATATATGAGGAATGAATTGGAAATGTAGTGATGGGTGAGGCCTAATTTTAGATAGAACCTCTATGAATTAATAGGTCTCATGAAACAAATCAATTTGCCCAATTAAATGGGTTTTTGGTGTATACCTACCCATCAATTAAATTTTCTTAGAACAAGGTCATGGAGGTATAAATATCATGATGTCTGAGATCATGATGTAAAATATTAAGAATTTCCTTTATTTATAATTTATTTATTATTATCCATGAGATTAATGCATTAAAATTATCCATGGATTCATTTTGTGATAAAGTTATTGATTAAATGGCATGTTTTTCTAGTTATTTACCTTTCCATATTTATTATAAATTATTCATTCAAAATATCTTCTTCTATATATAACTATTAATAAGAATATGATCTCACCCTTTATTTTTTTTCTTTTTTATAGGATACAAAGAAGGATATTATGATTAATATCAAGGATGTAAGAATGTTTTTATGCTATGAATTTATATTTTCAATGTAATATGGGAATCATGTTTATATTTTTCTCTTCTAGATTATTAAACTGATGAATCCTTTAGGATGATATCCTTTGTTTCTTATACCAATGTAATAAAGTAGACACCGACTCTGGGTTATTGTATTTGGGGTTATATAGTTTTATTAGAGGATATTAAGTAGAGAATTTGGGAACTGGATTTTAAATTAACATAAATAATATGATAGTTATGAAAATTACTTATAGTATTTGAGAACTCTTTTAAATTAGAGGGTTTTATATTTTATATATTAGTATTCATGATGATTATGAGAAAACATAGTGTGTTACATTATTTAGTGATGGTTCCTAATTGAATAAAGGGAATCAACACCCATCGACAATGTAGAGTTTTTTCTGTTAATCAAGCCAATATAGCTGTTATTGGAATTGAGCATATTATGGACACATTAGGGTAGCTTACTAATGTTATGAAAAATAACATTATCTGAATAGAGAAACCTATTATTCTAAAATTTGATTATACTATGTTGGATCTCTTTATGTGGCAAAAGACTCCATATTTTAATGAAACTACTAATCTGTTGGTAGCTGAGCAATAAATTAAGTCCCTCGAAAAGATATTCCTAGATTTGGGAAATAATAAAAGTGAAAAGGTTATTCTTGAAGTTTATTATTTAAAATGATATTTTGATCAGTGGTATTCATTTATCCAAAATACTAAAGAGTTTAGAAAAATTGAAAACATGGAACAGAGAACCTTTAAAGTGTTATTATTCAAGAAATACTTTCTCATGAGTATTGAGATGACATGAAAAGTAAATTACTCAATATAAGATATAAGTAAGAGGAAATTATTGAAGATTTTGAGGCTATATTTACAATATTATCAAGTCATGCTATGGAATACATATATAATTCATAAAGTAAGATTGATAGTTTCTTTAATTAGATTAATAAAAGCCTCTAAATGGAATTACTCTCTTGAGTATTTTCTTCATATGATGATATGGTATCAAGTGAAACTATGAAAGAGAAAGAATTATATGTATCATATATTTTCAAGGGAAATAAAGAGATGAATATGGTGAATGAGAACAAAATAAAATTGAAATGGAATGAAGGAAAAAAAGGGAAGGATGAAACTTCCCACATGTGATAATTGTGGCAAGAAATATCCTAGAAAATTCTTGAAGTGAATGATAGTTTTTACAAGTGTGGAGATAAGGGTCATATGGCTAATAAATTAAAGGGGAAGAAAGAAATAAATGGTGTTTAATTCATCATCTATAAAGAGATAGGGAATTAATCAAACCAATGTTCTAATAATTAAGGGAAATGACCATAGAATAAGCTAAGGGATAAGGCCAAGATTATGAAATTACTATATTTAAATTGGAATTATTTAAGTGTTTATGTATTGGGATTTAAGAATTACGTTTCAAGAGTTTTTTATCAATGAAATTGTGGTTATAATAATCATTAAAAAAACAAGAATTATTCAGTAATTAGTTTTTCATTAAGGATTTGAAAGCACATGGATAATGAAACTGATAACCCAGAAAAGTGATTTAGTGGTAAAGTGATATTTTTGGAGAATACATGAATAAGGGAAATATAACCATTAATATGTTCATTATGTTGAGTTAATAATGTTTAGTTGGAATAAATAAATTTTTTACATTGATGAAGTAAATGAGATGGTATTGGTGACCTTGAAAATGATTAGTTATTTGATAACGAAATAATTTATCATTGAGTTACTACATTTTTGGATTTATGGAATATTTTGATAATCTTGGTTTTTATTTAAAGAATAGGGATAAAGTTTATTTTTGGAAGCATTTATGTTTTCATTATGTCTTTATGGTGATTTAGGTTATTAGTATGTTTTAAGAGAATAAGTGATCAAGGTATTCACATATTTGGTATGTGATATTATATTATTAGGGGATAAATTTTTGATTAGATATTTTATATTTTTTGGATTTGAATTTGGTTGTACATATTTTGGAAGATTATTAAGGTTATCTATTTATGGAATGGATTAAGTTAAATTTTGGGGGTTATTGTTGAGGTTTTAGAGATTAATGTATTATATTTATCCATATTGGATAACTTGTGATAAACATTTTGGAATTATTAAATATTTATAAGGATTGAATTGTTATTATTTTATAGATCCTATGAATGATTAAATATTAATTTTAGTGATTTAGGCATGAAAAAATCCTCTTTAATATGCATTTCTTGGAATAAGAGTTGAAGTGAAATTGATTGAATCACAACCAAAGGATGAAATTATGCTTAGGAAATGGAAATAAATAAAGTAAATTTTCTCATGTTCTATATAATAATAGTAAAAAAATACCTCAAATTTAGCAAAAGGATCTCAAAAACAAAAACATTATCATTTTACCTTCATTTATGAGGAATCTATGGTCTTTTCACCCCTTATTGATTTATGGTTTTGTGATCATTAACTTTCTAATGAATATGTTATATATAACTATATATTAGTAATTGGAAATTATTTTTCCCATATATATATATATATATATATTGACTTCACACTAATTTTCAATTTATCCAAGAGCCCAAATATGTGATATTTCAGGAAACCTTCATGTTTCCCTTTCCCTCTTTTTAAGAGGAATTTTTATTAACCCTTTTTACGATATGGGTTTTCAACCAAGATAATTTAAAATATAAAACCTTTGATTATTTAGATAAAATTGTGAGGGAAAATTTATTTTGGGGGTGGGTATAATTTAACACCCTGAAAATTTAGTTCAAAAAATAATCATCTCAATAGCTTTTTTAACATTCAACACCGATCTTTAAGCGAATTGATATGTATTATAAAAATATTATTACTTAAATGTGACCTAGACACTAAATTAGTTGGTATGAATATGAGTACCCATATCATGGAAAACATTTTTAAATGTTTTGTATAATATAAATATATTTATTAATTCATAGTAAATAAGCACTCAATTTTCAATAAAGTCATTTTATGCTTCAAAAATATGTTTTCTTCCAAAATGTTTTTTGCATTGTTTTTAGTGCATGGATAATATAATTAATTTATGCCATTTTTATAAAGTGTATTTTAAACAATAGAGTTAATTTTTGAAATAATAATTTAAAATTATCTTAAGGTGAACTTTTAGTATTTTTTTGAAAAGTTTGATTTTTCAATAAATAGTAAAAAATAAGGATTTTTATTAAAAACTTTGTTTTCATTTCAAGAATTTACAAAGTTGTTTTTTTAAATATATTCAGAGAAAAATTTGTTCAATTATATTATTAATAATCCAATTATGGTATTTTTAATGAATTTAACTCTTTAAGTTGGTATAAAAAAACTTATGCTTAAAAGAAATTTTTATGAAAAACCGTTTTTATCACGTTTTTTGAGTTTAATTTTAAATAAAATTATTCCACTACTAGAAATTGAATTTAATAAAATAGATTAAATATTTTTAATAATAATAATTAATATTATTTAATATAGTTAACTTAATTTTTTTCCATAATGAATAATAAAAATAGTAAAAATCTGTTACCACAGTTAATGTTAAAACCAGTTTACCGGGGTGTTAAACTAATGAGATAAGTGTTAAAATGACATAAAAACTTCTATAATTTATATTTTATGGAAATATTAATACCATATATCATCTATTATTATTAAATGATCCATTTTGGATCCATTTGTGTTGAGGAATATATTAATATATTTCATTCTTCTTAAAAATTTCAAGTGTGTCCTGTCCCCCACATATAAAAGGACATACCATCCTCTCCTATCCACAATTGAAGATAATTTTAGTTTATAAAATACCTATATAAATAACTTTATTACATCCCTCAAAATGACCTAAAGTCCCTATTTTTATTAAAACCAATCCTAGGAAGGTTTTAGTTATAAACCTAAAAAGGTTGTCTGAAGAAGAGGTATGGTGCTTAACCACATGTTTTCATTTTATTTATTCTTAAAAAATTTTAAAATCTTATTCAATGATGATAAAATAATAACAATAGTATCTTAAATATATTGAGATTTTATTATATTAATTTAATAACCTATTTCCATCTCTTCTTCCATCAAATAGGAAACAAAACTGTTATTAATGTGTACGACATACTACCACCTCGCGAACCGATGCAATTTGTTTTCCATCACCAAATCTCATGAATAGTTATAATTATGGATTTATTGTATATATATGATATTTATAAAATATTTATCATTATATAAAATTAATATATCACATATTTTCTTACCTTTCTATTCATTGAAAAATGATAATGTTGTTTGTACGTACGTGTGGACTACCACCTCCACCAAATGATGAGATTCATTTTTCAAAACTGTGTCACATGGATGGAATATATAAGTTTATTTAATGAAATAATATGGTATTTATGATATAATAATTATTTTTAAAGATAAAAAATACTTATTTTTTTTCCATCACAATCATTGAAAAGTGAAAATGTTACTCATGCATACATACAACCTACTATCTCCATGATTGTAACATAGTTCATTATTCAAAAAAATATTTCATGGTTGGTTTAAAAAGTATAATTTATGTATATAAATGATAATTATTTCATTATTATTATTATTATAAATATGATTAAATAATGAAATATTTTACCATAGTCAACCCACCGAAGTCATTTTGTATATATGAACCAAATATCATTAAAACCTACTATGTGAACTTAATTGATTAAGTAATTAAATATAACATGGTAATAAGTAAAATTAAAGGAATAATAAACTTTAAAATGTTTATTAAGCAAGTAAATAATTAACATGAGTTCATTATTCATAAATATAAAGAACATACATGATGATTCATACCCAAGGTAAGATATTTCATCTCAATTTCCACTCCATTATGAAATCTTTTGTATTATAAACCTATATAATTTTAGATGGTGTATATAATTACCCTTTTAGGTATTTAAAATGAAAATATATTTAATAATGTTTAATAATTATTCAATTAATTTTACTCTTTCAAGGGTAATGTTTAAAATAATAGATGATTTTATTTCTCTTTTTGATCTAGTATATTGTTCTTCAATGCCCATATTTTTCATAATTATTTTACAAAAGTCATTTTTATTACTCAAATGATTTATTAAGTAAATTTTATGTTATCCTTTATTTTTAAACGGTTTTAAAGGAATATTTCTAATTTTTTTCCTAAAAGGTTCATTTTTATTTTTTTTATAAAAAAGTCAAAATGGTTAATGGAATTTCAATATAATATAACCATTTTAAGGCCTTTAGATTATTCTATGAGATTTAAATTATTTTTTAAAGGGGAAACCTTTATTATTTTTTTAAAATTTTTCATTTCCATTCTTTACAATAGTTGATTTTAATATAAATTCTACTTTTATGATGGTCATCTCTTATCTCCTGATTAATTTTTGGAAATTAACTTTCGCTTGAAATATTCACTTTATTATGATCATTAGGCCTTAAATTTCTCTTAAATATAAATATTATTTATCATGGATATACTTATTTCTTAAATCTTATATCATTTATATATACAAAATTTTACTTCGAAAGTTATTTGATTGACCGGGGAAAACTTGATAAATTCATATTATTTACTCAATATTAATATTATTTGATAAAGAATATTGTTTATAAATTTAATTGATCATTAAATATATGAGGAATAAATTGTAAATGAAGTGATAGGTGAGGCCCAATTATAGATAGTCTCTTGATACATTGATAGGTCTCATGAGGCAAACCAGTTGGCTAAATTAAATGGTGTTTTGGTGTATACCTACCCATCAATTAAATTTTCTTAGTGCTAGGTATTGATGGTAATAAATATCATGATGTCTGAGATCATTAAATCCAATACCAATTATTTCATTTATCAATTATTAAATTATTATTATCCATTAAATTACTATAATGATATTATATATGGATTTATTTCATGCAAAAGTTATTTATTAAATGGAATGTGTTTTTTTGGTTATTTACCTTATCATATTGATTATGCCTTATTGATTCATGATAGCTTCTACTGTATGTAAATATTACTGAGTATATTAGGTCCCCCTTTTTTTTTATTTTCCTTAGGTTATGAATAAGGATATTTTAAATAGTATTAAGAATTATGTTATGCATTTTATATTTTCAATATAATATGAGAATCATGTAAGTATCTAGTTTTTCAAGTCTACTAAACTGATCAGTACTTTGGGATGAGATCCTTTGTAACTTATACCAATGTTGTAAATTAGTCATAAAATACATGTTACTTGAGTAGGGTTTGTTATAATATTCACTTAAGTCCAAGATGCATGCCCGTAACATATCCTTCAGCAAATAGATGGTCCACTCCATCTGCACATCTGTTCGAGGGTGGAAATCCATGATGAAGCACAACTAAGTTCCAAAAGAATATTTAAATCCCCTCTATACTTGTGAGGTAAAATGAGAATCCTAATTTGGGACAATTGACCTTGTAACTACATGTATCCACATAACTTCATCCACATACCTCCTTGAATAAACATCCACAATTATTGACTCCTTGATCATCAGGAAGTGAGCTAATTTCATTAGTCAATACATGATTTCTAGATAGCATAAAATATTCCTTGTGATCAGGGTAATACCATGATTAAGTCCATAAATATTCAATCACATTTACACTTTGGAATAACCAAGGGATTAAAAAACCATTTGGAACATGGTGCTTAACCTTTACCTTCTAGAAAACCAGACATCGAGCCCTAGACTCTACCACCACCAGTTTCATCTTGAGCCACCAAAACTATGTCCTCAAGACATGATTCATATTATATAATACCAGGTGTACTGCTAAAGGTGATCTATAAAACTCATTAAGGACTCCCTCATGCAACACCACCGAAACAAATAGCCTCCCTTGAAACAATATCTAGTTCTGACCATCCTCTAACTATCCCTCCGAAGCATCACTATATCCAATACAATCATGCATCACTTCTGACTATGACTATCTCCAATAAGACTCCTCCATATTCTATGTTAGAGAAGAAAAAAAGTGTCATCTAAAATAAGAAATTCCCTTTATCAACTGCCCTCATATCTAGGTGTAGGGATTCCAACTCCTCTATCATTTTCCAAGAATCTCTAGACTCTCGAACAACATCCATTTACGGATTCCTACTAAATGTGTCTTCCATGACATTCCCAATTCCTAAGGTGTAAGAGATCTAAAAGTAATAGTCCCAAAGAAACTATATCCACCTATACTACCACATATTCAAATTGAGATGATAAAAGGTATACCTTAAGATCTTATGATCAGTGAAGACCACAAAGAAATCTCCAATGAGGTAATGTAGTCACAAATTCAGTGTAAAAATGGATGTTGTTAGCTCCAAATCATGGGTGACATAGTTATTGTCATGGGGTCACAACTTCCTAAACCCATAAGTGATAACATTATTATACTGTATCAACACACATCTCATGTCCAGATGGGAAGTATCACAGAACACCACAAATATCACCCCTCCTATAAAAACTGGATCACTAAATAATCGATCAATTTCCCCTAATAGTAGTAAAAAATTACTTGAAAATGATCAGATAAAATCCAGGCCTTTCCCAGTAAAATATTTCAACAAGGTTTCAATCTAGGAGAAATAAGATAAAAACCTTGAACAATATCCCACAAGACCAAGTAATATACAAACCTATGCCACATTCTTGGGAAATTACCCTAAAACAAATACCTAAATCATTGAATGGTCCAAAAACACACATTTTTGGGACATCACATGCCTAAGTAAATGTACCTATTGTGTCCAATACTAACACTTGGACCAAATTCCATAGAGATGGTGGAGTTGAAGAACTTTTATGAAAACTATGAGATGATCGACATACTCCTCATATGACACAGAGTAGATTAATATTTCATAAATGAACACAACTATAAAATGATACAAGAATTCATATAATAAAGAGTTCATGAGGTCCATGAACATAGTTGGTGATTTTTTGAAACCAAACAACATTACCACAAAATTTAAGTTCCCATAACTTCATCTAAAGGCATTATTTAGGATATTATCCTTATTAAACCTCAACTAGTGATATCCTAATCACAAATAAATCTTGGAAAACTAACTAGACCCTCTATACTATTTGAAAAGTTTATCAATCATTGGGAGAGGGTAGAGATTCTTGATCTTCACCTGATTCATCCTACGATAGTTTATAAAAAACCTTAGACTACCATCCTATTTCTTGGTGAGTAGCACTAGAATAACCCATGATGACCCACTAGGCTAGATGAAACCCTTATTAATTAGATCATATATCTAAATCCTCAACTCCCGTAACCTAAAGGGTGCTATATGATAATGATACATCGAAATAAAATATGCACTGGGCTATAGATCTATCCGGAACTTCATATCAAATTGAGTGGATAGTGTCACAACATCTTCAGGGAAAAAATACAACCCCCCCCCCCCCCAAAAAAAAACCTATAAACCTCATCCATTGTAATGTATACTAATTCCATAGAAAAATCAACCATTAGATAAGGAAGGGGATCTATACTTCTACTACCCAACTGAAAACTCCACTTTCCAAAAAGCTGCACATTGACCATCCACATCTAAGAATATGACACTCTTATATAAGTAGTCAATAATAGGATGAAGGGAACATAACCAGTTGATATTAAAGATAACATTGTATGACTTAATTAGAAGTAATAAGATATTCCCATGTGATTATTGTGGGCCTATCACTAGTATACTCTATTAACACACATCAAACAAGCTGGTTTAGACTCTAATAGGCATAGAAAACACTAGGTACATGGGAATACTCTCTATGTATATCCCTAGAGAACATACTAGAGTTAGTGAAATAAAAAAGTGAAAAGATAATAAATCTAACAAGGTACAAAAAAGTTAAGATTACAAACTGATTTTACCTCTAATGATCTATTTCCCCTTTGGTGTTGCCACCCCATTGCATGCAAATGGCCACACCCAGATCCTCTACCTCTCTACTGATGGATTCCTCCATGACCAAACTGAGGTTGGGGTACTTTAATATGATAAACATATCAAGTATTACCTCTAACTACTATATCTCTTCTCAGTGGGGCATAATTATACTACCCCTACTGCTGAAACGACCTCGCTGGTGGTTGCTACTGAGGGTGATGCTGAACTAGACCACCTCCTCCATATTGAGCTCGAAGAAATTTTGGGAATTTTTTTTGATGATGGCCATGATCCCCCTATACAGTTAACACTAGACTAATTATCCTAAGAAACAAATGAAAACCACCACCCCTAGAAGGCCAAGAAGGAAGCTGCTGAGGTCGAATCCCTACTGATCGAAACCTCGAAGGCCTTGGTGATTTAGACATACCATTGAGAAATATGCTCCTTGAGAAACCTAATGGTTCCCCTATCATAGTAAAACTCCTTAATAGTGTATAAATTTGATATAATGTTTCTAATTTTGAACCTCTAGATACATTGGAAATGTAAAAGGAGTATCTTCATACTGGATAGAAGGATGAAGTGCCTCATCAAGACACCACATTCGGGAGACCTCATTAGGAAAACGATCTGGTGAGAAACACAAATGATCCTTGAACTTGATCCCAAGATCCTACATAGACATACTCCCATACTAAAGAGAGACGAACTCCTTTCTCTTCACTAATATCATTAAAAATGAGAGGAACTATGATCAAAACTCCTTTTTAAATTTGAACCATGAAACATCTTCCTACTTCCACTCACCAAAATAAAACATCCACCACTGGCACAACACCCCTTGTATATGACTAACCACCAAATGAACCCAATAATATACTGGATCAAAAATAAAAATTGAAGGTAATATTGATCTCATCCTACCAACTCCCTATCTCTAGATCATAAACACTTCCCTCATACTTCCTCAAAATCTGCCGTTAGAAAGAATGCAAAGCCCTCTACCATGGCTCATCCACTTATACCTGGTTAATCCTCCAACGATCAATCAGACCATCCTATTGAAACTTATATACTTAAACTACATGAGGATGATTACCATGATACATATATGAAATGGGAAAAAAGATTTATTAAGTATGATAGTATGGAATTTTATTAAGATTCAATTAATTCGTTTTAAGTTCCTAAAACCAACCAATTCAAATAAGAACATAGATAATCATGATGGATGCATATTGTCTAGGTATCTAACCTATAAGTGGATCCAACTAACTTGGTTTTTCAATAGGCTCATAGTACTGGAATCAGATCATAGGGGTCCCTAAAATCCCGCATCCTACCCAGTCTTCCCTAGACTATTCCATGCACCAGGATCAACTAACACCATTTCCCTACCAAACCATGCAATATTATATGTTAGTAACTCTAAAATATATCATATACTTCAACCAAAACATTTTATACCACTTTTTCATGACCCCTCCCTCAAAAGGTACCCCTACTAAATTGAGAATGAAGGAAGAAGGATAATGACCCCTGAGTACTGCCTCTAATAGGCCCCAAGCTGGTGACTAGCATTGAGGCTATAAAATATCACATATGGAAGACATTACCCTATATAACAATATAATATTTTGAGATAGGATATAAATGGTCAATAAAACCCATGAAATAATATAAAATAAATTAACCAAAACCATCCAAAAATGCATGAATATGTAAACAAATTCAAGGAATCACCAAATAAATAACCAAGAGAAAAGTCTTATAGTAGTGACTCAACAGAAGCTCCATAGGCCCGAGATACTAATGCATAAAAAATTCCAAATAGTCCTATTATAATCCTTAAAATAGTTTGTATATATGTAGGGTGAGCATACAAGTATACTCAGTAGGATCATACCCAGGCTCCCTCATGCACATGTAAAAAGAGCATACTATTGCACCAATGAGAAAATAACATAATCAATTATTCTTAAATAGGTCAAATAAACAATCACATCCTCACCATGTCACACTCACCAAATAACATATCAGATTATAATAAAATAATAAGAATCATATCAAAAAAAGAGTACCATGCACTATTTTCCCACTAGTTTATCGCTCTCAAACCCTAATGACGTACATCTTGGTGCTCCTATCTCTCATAAACATCACATATCACCCAAAGACACCAGGGAAATCACATCATATCCCACCTAAAGAAACCTGGTCCATCACATCACATCTCACCTAAAGACACTTGAGCCATCATATCATATCTCACCCAAATACACATGGTCCATAACATCACATCCACAACCATAACCATATTACTAGGGTATCATGAACATAAAGGAAATAAACCTCATTACCTCCTCCTAAAATGAAAGAACCACACTATATTAACTTTATCATCTCATAAAAAATCACCACTATCATACTTATGAATTATTTCCATCACAACATGTGTATATCAAACATTCATGGAAGTGAGAGAAGGGAAGAGGGTGTAGCCAACCATCCATCCTCACCACCAAAATATTAGAAAAAACAACCCAAAACATTTAATTGTCGACACATGAAGATTGATGTGGGTGGGGTTTATATAGAAAACACAATTAATATACAATATATATATATATATATATATATATATATATGCACAAATGATCCCAACCTATGAGTTCACAAAAAGAGTTCCATCCCAAATCTTAACATCACCACCAAGCTTCACAACCTCTACCACTACTAAATGCATAACACTACTCAATAAAGCCATAATAACCAAACCAAAAACCACACTTTTAATTTAATTTAAAGTTAATCTAATTTCCATATTTTTCATTACTAACCAATCTTATTAATTAAGCCTATTCATTTCACATTAAGAAAAAACCACTTTAGCTATACTTCATATTTTAATTCATGAGTTAATTAACCATTGCAACCCATACCATTTTAGTATTATTATTAAAAATTTATTTCATTACTACCTAATAATCTAGTACAACACACCACATCATAATAAACATCATTCTCATGATAACAAGCCCCACATTACCACCATTTCATATAACTAATTCCTTCTACATCACAACCATTTTCCACATCATAGATTCCATAGACCGTATCCACTTATCATAACATCCTCCCCACTAACCACAACCACTCACTACCACTACACATCACAACCACACATCACATATTCAAATAACTTATTTCAAATTTAACAAGGGTATTCTCATGAAATATCCCTTTACTTTTCAAGGTAATTATCTCAAAAACCATAATTTATAGGGGAACCAAATTATTTAGCTGGATATAGGTGATTATATATTTAATAAAGGTGTTATCAAACAACCATTCATCAAGGGTTCCACTAACACATCATGTTTTAGAAAAAAAATGGATCTCAATATCTATGATTTTCAGTGGTACATCAAGCATAAATAATCTTAATAAGAATAGCATAAAAATCTATAAAACATGTGATTTATTACCATACCCCTCTAATTTCAATTAAACCAATACCTTATATTTGTTAGGATGATGTATAATATCTTTATAAAAATAAAAAAGAGAATAATCTATCTTGTATGTATAACTAGAAGAGAGATTAAGGATCCCCTACCTCAAACAAATCTTCTTGAACTACTGTACAATGTTATAATGAGAGGGAGACCACCACCAAGCACCTCGGTGAAGGATAACACCTTAATAACCCTAAAAAATACCCCAAAAAATATTTTTACCAAAAAATAATTAAAAAATAGGTTTCCCTTAAAAAAACCTCTTCTAGATGAACAAAAGGGAGAAACAGGTAAAAATAGTGAGAAGAAAAGAGGGAGGGGGGGGGGGGGGCTCACCTAAAACCACTAAATATTGATATCCCATGGTCAATGTTGAATATGAAAGATTAGGCACTAAAATAATTCATAGGGACACACATTTTATACCTAATAGATGAGATAAAAGTTGGAAAAGTGATAGGGTTTATGGGGATCTTGGTTTTTATACTCAGTCTATAAAACACAACACCACGACGTAGCCTATAGCACCATGTTTTATAATTTCTAAAAAATTACTATACCACAACACATTGAAAGGCACCACTCCAAATTGATGATATTAAAAGTAGAATATTATATTTTAATTTATATCCATGATGAAGATCCAATAAAATAGGATAAGGGACCATAATGTAGTGGGAAATACCATGATGCAAAACCCATTCACTAAGAAGAGAGGCTATGTCGTAACCCTACTCCACGACACAACTATGACTAAAAATGCAGAACCACTAAAAACTACACTTTATCCACTATTACACAGTTGATATCTTCATGTTTCTACTATGGTGATTTTGATAGTAGCACCAAAATCAATGTCCGTCCTTTATTCCACAGTCAGCCTCTTCACTTGGCAGAAATCACATGCCTATACTGCATCCATTATCTATAAAAAACCATGAAAAAATAGAAAAAACTAAAAAAAATATATTCTACAGGACTCTACACCATAGATGGACTCCCTACGCTAAAACTGCTCTCCTTTATGGTGCATCCCAAGACTCCACATTGAAAAAATCCCCCTCAAATAGATTTTTCAGCTGAAACCTCCTTTTTCCCTCCAACTACCTCAGAATCACCTTTAAAAACTTCCATTAACAGAATTCCCTAAAAGTAATGATTCGAAATATTTGGGTTGTTACAATCCATCCGGTGTTATTCCTGATTGGTGGATTGAGTTCACCATTGACTTAGTTCCTGATGCTAATCCAATTTTAAAACCACCTTATTGAATGGATCCAGTGGACCTATCAAAATTAAAAAAGAAATTACATGAATTACTTGATAAGTTTTTTATCTTCCCTAAAACTTTACCTTGGGGTGACCATATTTTTTTAAGAAGATACATGGTTATATGAGGCTATTCATTTATTATAGATCCCTTAATACCATTACTATGAAGAAAAAGTATCTATCACCTCATATCAATGACTTTTTTGATGATCTCTAGGGATATAAATATTTTTCAAAGATTGAACATAGGTTTGAATATCATCAGTTTAAGGTAAAGGAATAATACATTTATAGGATAATGTTTCAAACTTTGTATGAGCATTGTGAGTTTGTGGTTACACTATTTAGGTTAAAAAATCCACCTATTGTATTTAAGGATATAATTAATAGATTTTTATTTAATTAATTGAATAAATTTGTGGTTGTTTTCATTGATGATATTTTGTTATATTCTAAATGTTATAAGGATGATGAGAAATATCTAAGGATTATTCTATAGACCCTTAAATAAAAAAAGTTTTTTGGAAAATTAGAAAATGTGAATTTTGGTTACAAATTTTTTTTATTGGGAATATTGTAACCAAATATGGAATAATATTTGATATTTATAAAACTAAAGTGAATAAAGAATGTGAAAAAACTACTACTATCTCTAAGATTTTAAGTTTTATTAGACTAGTGTGTGATTACCAACAAACTTTGATCGGTCAGCTAAACCACTAACCAAGTTAACTCAAAAGGGAATTATATTAATTTGGAAAAAGTAATGTGATGAATATTTTTATGAATTAAAAGGTAGATTGGTTAATGATCTAGAATTGGACATACCCTTAATATACCTGAAATTTATTATTTATGATGATGCTTCTTTTAAGGGAATTGGTTGTTTTTTGATGAAAAATGATTGGGTAATAACATATGCATCGCATAAGTTAAAACCCCATCATTAAAATTATCCAATGAATGATGTTGAACTTGTGGTGGTAATTTATACTTTATAAATTTGGAAGAATCATTTATATAGGAGAAATGTGATACATATATGGATCATAAATGTTTAAGGTATATATTTTTTGTATGTGAAATAAAAATATACATGACTGAGATGCATGTACACATGCATATGTTTCATGAGATATAGTCATATTTATAATATGATATTATATATAGTGTATATTTAATATATGCATTATATGCATGTATTTTTCATGCATGCGATGCATGAATAATATATATATATATATATATTTCATCTTCTCATGAATGATCTCATCAGTTAAAATCTATTTATGAATAGATTAAAGTCTTTGCTTTAATTCAAAGAAATTATTCAATGAATTATATCCAAACCCACAGAAACACATATGATGTGTTGGAGGAGCCTCGAGCTTCGAAAATATAAGAGGATGAGATCCTCTTATTGGGTGTATGTGGTATGTGATGTGAGAAGCCTCTACCAAAACTTACTTGTTCTCAAGCACCATTTATCACATTTAGAGAAGGTGCAAGAAACCATTTAAATATCAGATATACTCACAATATGATCATGGATCCATTGGTCATTATACTCCCTCAAAGGTAAAGTGATTATGTTCACTACTCCTCATGATCTTCCTCAAACATTATTCACAAAAGGAAGATCAAAGATGATACTACATGAGAAATCTAAGTACTCTTTTTTTGTTCTATTTCATACATTGATTGTTAAATAAAGATCTTCCTATGTTTTTGGATTTTCTTTTGGTGAAAATTGTCATTAGATAATCTTATGAAACCCATCAATGGTATCATAGAATATTTTTTTAGGAATTATATGTGTTTCAATAACTGGTTTTCAAATAAAAATGGTGCACAATGTTTTCATAAAATCATATGCATGTTTTGGACCCTTATGAGAAATGTGTAAGGGTAGATATGATTTACCCTTACACAGGTAGGCTGCATAAAGGTAATACCCCTATTTATGTAAAGGTTATAAATTTATGCATGTCGTTGTGTAAAGGTTTTCCCCCTACACGATACCCTTAGGAAATAGTGAAAGAGGCTATATAAAGGTTATACCCTGACACAAGACATTGTATAAAGGTAGCTCAATGCTTTACCCATACGTTGTAAGGGTATTTTAGATGATTTATAAGGGTCCCTGAAGTTTACCTTTACAAAACATGTGAAATTTTGAAGGAACCCTTACGCTAAGGAGTTGCAAAGGGTAATACCTTTATTCAAGGTAGCTGTGTAAAGGTAATCTGTATATTACCTTTAGGCAGCGGTGTTCAATCAGTCTGTTTAAAGGTTGCTTTTTAATATACCTTTATATATGCTTTTGAAAAACTATGATTACCCTTACTCAAAGCATTTGGGTAATGGTAATAAGGGGATACCCCTACACAAAATTGTGGTATTGCATAAGGGTAAGCATAATATTGTTAATTTTTTTTAACATATTAAATGTTTTAATGGTTTATAAATTTTTTATAAATAATCTTAAAATTTATTTTGAGAATATTTAATTTATAGGGATTTAATTAATTAATTAATTAATTAATAATTGATTATAATTAAATAAATTAATTTTTTATGAAATATTTCTTCCTAATATTAAATATTAATATTTTAAAATAGCTATTGAAAAATTCAATGGCATGCCTTATTATATAGAAATAAATTGTTTATTTAGAAATCAAAGGAGGTAATTTATAAAGTGTTTATAAACTATAATATATATGATATTTTGATTATATAATTTTTTTATATAATAGATTTTGAATTATAAAATGTTTATAATTCATGAAATGTTATATAAATGACATTTAATATAAAATATAAAGGGATTCATATTGAAATGAATATTAAATGTTTATATTATTTTTAAATTATAAAAGTTTTATAATTACAATTTATTTAGGAATGGTTCATAAATGTCTCATGTTTTGGAAAATAAATAAATTGTTTATTTATTTTTTAAATTTCCTTGATATTTATGTTGAGTACATTGTTTATGAAATATGAATATTTTATATTCCCATTTATATGATAAATTTATTCTAGGATAGATCCTTACATATCATTCTAGGTTTGATATCCTAAAATTTAGTTTTCATTTACCTTGTCCTCAGTTTTTATTTTTAGTTATGAGTTTTTGAATAGTTTTTGGGCATAATTTATGAATATTAGGTGTTAGATATTTTTATGAATTGAATTATCTCTTGAGTAAAGTCTCCCTAGGTAGAGGAACTTGGGGTTAGACCACCTAATTTCCTGAAGGCTTGTCTTGGTTAGGAAAGTGAATGGGTATGGTTATCTATCACTCCAGGATTACTCATGAAGAGTTTTCAATCTCATATAACTCTATACCTTTATATGAATCATTCATGTACCTTATGAATATGATACATTTGGGGTTGTATGAATATAATTTACTTAAGTTTTTGGATGATTAATATAAACTTTTGGGCTGTGTAAATAATTACAAATTATTGTGGTGTGAATACATTAATTTTGTGGTTGGAATAGGGATTTCCAAAACTAAATTGTTAGAATAATTCTTACAAAAAAAGAAATAAAACATGAAATTATAAATATTACATATGATTTAATAGTTATGTATTTAATTTTCATATTATGTGAATTAAATTGATGATACTAAAATCCATAAAATACTAAGTATGATATTTCTTCTAAAAAGAAACTTTTTAAAGACATATATCATTAAACCAGGTAGTTTCTTCCCAAGTAGGATGTCCTTAAACTATCTTGTGTAAGGATAGAAAGTGAAAAATAACACTGGATCATCCTTTGGTAGTTTCTGATCAAGTAGGTTTCCCTTGGATTGAATCTTTTAGTCTATTATTATCACTTGTTTTGGGTTACGCTTTGATGGGAAACCCTTGGGAAGGATACCATAGGAATAGAGTTGTGTTTATCCATATGATGAATTTTGGTAAAGAGTGATTTTCTCAACTATACAAGAGTCACAACTGCTATGATTTAAATAATTCCCTACCTAAATAACTTTTTAATAAGATGAACACTGAATTGAACTCATTGATTAGTGAAATATAGATCTTGGCTCACTAAATGGATATGATGTGAATGGTCATCGATTTTAGTGGGAGTACTATCATTAAAAGTCCTTAATGAAAAGATATAAAAAACATGATATTCATATGATAAATTTTTTGTTTGTAGATAAATTCATCATCACTATCAAACTAAACTATTATATTAATCCTTGAAATGAGAAGCTTAAAGTAACTCCTAAGACTGGTAGATTAAGAAAAGTTATTGATCAAGGGAAATACTATATGTGTTATAATAGTTCCTTATTAACCGAGTGTTGACATTTTTCAACAAGAAAATCAAGATTCTTATGGAAGCTTGGAATTATCCATTTAAGGTTTTAAAGGAACTAGATGCAAATTTACCTAATAAATTTTAGTCACATATACTAAATATGACTGGGTATGTTAATGATATTAAATATGATTGAATATGTTTGTAAAGACTTAAGAATTCCTATAAATCTTATTATGGTTAAAGAAATCATTATACTGTTATATATGTAAATGTTTTATCAATATGGATTAATTTAATAAAATATTTCCTAATATTCTCAAAGCATTGATAAAAAATGAACCAGGCATACAATATATATTTTACAGTATTGTATAGATAGTATAAGGAGGAAAAACTTAAAAATTGAAAGAGGAAAAGTTGGAATGTCAAATAATATTTTTTCAAGAATTTGGTTAAGGTTATTTGAAACCTAAGGGTATTTTTAGAAAGGAGTAATTATTCCATTTGATGATATTATCTAGAATTCCTAAAGGGGTTTGGGAACTCAATATAATGTCCATTAGGTATTTATGTTATAGAAATTAATTCTTCAATTTTGAAAGGTATGTGGTACTAAATGTATATTTTAAAAAGTTTTGTAAATATAAATGAGTTTAAAATTAAAGTAATAATTGATTGATTTTGTAGTTTATATTCATAATATTTTTTTAAATTTTACTATATTGAGGATTGGAATGTAAAGGATTTTATCAAATTCAAATGAATATAAATAAAATATGTGTCTTTATCTCATATCCCTTATGTGATAAGAGAAGTTACTAGATTACAAAGAGTTTTTATGAATAAAAATGGGAGGATAAATTGTATACACATGATTTATGATACAACAATTTATATAATAGGTTTAGAGAAGAATATATAGATAAAAGAGTTCTATCAAGGAAAAAAGTGTTTATACAAATATTTTTTAAAATATCTAGTAATGTGTTCCCACCACCCATTGGTGAGATATTTTAATAAAATCTTCATTTTTAGAAGAAAATTTTCCAAAGACATATACTACTATATATTATATAGAAACGATAGATTATTTTTTAGACAATTATATTAAAAGAAAATAAGTGTTATTTCTTAAAACACAAAGTAGTTTTTGTTAAGTTATCATTTACTTCACATCATAATGAGTTAAGATATGTGATAATAAAGAAAAATTCAAATAGTTATATTTAGTTACTGTGATAAATTAAATATCAAAATTAACTAAAGTATTATACCATTCTAAAATTATAGTTATTCTTTACTTAATATCTTAAATAAGTTTAAGATATGTAATGGTAAAAAAATGTAAATAGTTGCATTTAGTTACCATAACTTGTGAACGTTACTCTTCCCTAAAGGTTTATACTAGCCAATACCCAATGTGTATCACTTGTTAGCCTAAATTAATTTAGGGTATGGTAGTAAAGGGAAATGAAAAGGTCTATATTAGTTACCATAATAAATTCAATATCACTTTATCCTAAAAGAGTTTAGGATGTGCTTGTAAGGTGATTTTTTAAATAGTTAAATTATTAATAAAAGATTTCAAGGAAAAAGTTTTATGGAAAGGGTTCTAAGGATGATGGTGATGTGCTTATAAAGATTTCTACGTAGAAAACATAAGACAACATTATAAAATTTTATATTATGAAGTTAAGGAGTTTGAATTTAAGTTCAAACTGTTGAACTAAAGGAATATGATTCCTAAGTCTCATAATGATTCAAAATAGATTTCTTCATAAATGTTACTCACTAATAGGTTAGTGGGAGTAATTTATCAGATGTTCACATAGAAATGTGATAAGAATTACATTTGGATGTAATGTTCAAAAACTATTTCTATATTAACAACTTGAAATTCATATTGAATCTCTTAAGAGATTGGTTGCAATGGTTATAAACATATCATGTAATTATAATAAAGGAAATATCTATTTATCATTCATTTATGTGCACTGAATAGTTGAATGATAATTATTCCCGCAAAGTATAAACTTTGAGTTTTCTCTATTGATAATCATCATGAAGTATAATGGGTTGTGATGATATTTAAAGGTTAGATTCAATAAATTCTTATATTTTTTATAAAGGGTTTTATATGAAATATACTAAATATATTACTGAGGTAATAAGTAGAGACTTATTACTTTTAATGACTAACTAATGTATATCTCATGGAATGTCATATGGATATAGATATATTTTGAGGTGCATGATTATTATCAATCCTTCTTACCTAAGGTCAGAGAGATACCTATCATGTGAACCTTCATACTTTGATACCCTAATTATTTAAGTCAACATATAAAATTATATAATCAGGGGGTGGTTTGGTATGTTTCTGATCATATCATCGGTTGGAGTGAAAATAAGATGGAATTTTTCCACTTGTATGAAAAAAAATCCATCACTTATTTGAATTAGATTGAATAAATGCATGGACATTCTTAGTTTTTTTACATATGATGTGTTCAATAATATGGATAATTGACATGTGATATACTTATTCGATAAATGAATGAAATGTGATATATTCATCAACTTAGTCACTATTTTTTAGATAATCATGAAATGATGGGAAGACAAAAATATATTGATATATTCCATGTATAGTGGTCACCGAATGTCATAGAAAAAGGAATTATATAGCTATACGTATGATGTATATGATATATATTATGGTGGGAATGTTCATATAGAGATATAAGTATGTTTGATAGTGATCACACTAGACCCCTTAGTACCTTGAGTAACACTGATGCTTTATTAGAGGCTACTCTTTTATTAAATCTATGAAATTGGGGTTTTATAATGGGTTTCAATGCTGTTAATACCCACAGGGTCACATAGTTTGGACCTTGGATAAGGATAAAATTTTGGATAAAACATATGTTCAAGATAAATATATTTTGATGAAAAACCTTATCCAAAAGTGTTTGGATGGATTCACAAAGAGTTTTAAGGTTTTTCATAAAGTCTTTATGGGATTTCAGTGTAAGTGGGTGATTATTGGATGTACACTGAAAATGTACAAGAACGAGATTCATGTACACATTCATATGTTGAATGATATTTATATAATATGATATTATATATAGTGTACATTTAATATATGCATTTGATACATATATTTTTCATGAATATAATGCATTAATATAATATAATATAATATATATATATACATTATTCATTTTATCCTGAATGGTTTCATTAGTTATAATCCATTTATGAATGTATATAAGTATTTACAATAATTCATGAAACCATTCAATAAATATACACCAACTGAAAGAAACATATACTATGTATTGGAGGATCCTAGATCATTGGTTATATAAGAGGATACAATCGTACTATTGAGTGTACGTGGTATGAAATGTGTGAAGCCTATACCAAAATATTCTTATTCTTGATCACAATTTATATTATTTATAGAAGGTTCTAACACCCCTTCAAATATTAGGTATCCTCACAATATGACCATGGATCCATTGGTCGGTGTAATCCCTTGGAGGTAGGGTGCTTACGTTTATTGCTCCTCATGATCTTCCTCAAACATTCTATACAGAGGGAAGATTGAAGTTGTTGTTGTATGAAAAATATTTGCACTATGTTTTTGTGTTATTTCATGCATTGATTCTTGAAGATAGGTTTTCCTATGTTTTTGGGTTGTCTTCCACTGAAAATGTTTATTATATTATCTTATGAAACCCATTAATATTCATGAAAAAAGAGTTTAACATGGGGTATATAAGGGTTAGAACTAATAAAGGACTATGATTGTATGATTAACTATAATACAGGTAAATAAAAAAGGTGGTATATGCTTTGAGTCAAAAGGATAATATGTCATTAAAAATGATACATTTTTCACATGATCATATAGTTAATGATTTTATGAACCCCCCCATTTCTGCTGATAAGTTTGATGAAGCCAGTGTGAAATGTAAGCATGACTCCCCTTTGAAGATGGATGATGATTACTTGTTAGAACCATCCTATGAAATTTTTGATCTGGAAATATTGATACAACAAGAATTTTTATGATTTATTTTATTACTAAGGTCTTAGATATGGCTTTATATTTAGATCAACAACAACTAAACACTACTTACGATGGAACCCAACATGCTATTGCTCCAGAATAGAAGCTCAATATAGTCCAGGTTCAAAATGAACATGACTCATCAATGTACACTGTACCTATTAGTAAGTCTAATTCCTCTTGGAAAGATAATCCTACTACTTCCAAAAAATGTATACAAAATTTCTCCAGCTCAAAAAAACCTGAACCATCTAGGAGATCTAAAAATAAAAGTTCTTAGAAGCAAAGAAAATGGGTTCCCCCCATAAACTAGACCAAAATGAGGATTTTATTTTGGAACTATAGGGGAATAGACAAACCTAAAATGGTGAGTTACCTTGGGATTATTGTTGGAAAGTACAACCCTAAAATAATTGGACACTATAAACCCAAGAAAAACCTACTTGATAAGAAAAATCCTCTTTCAAATAGGGTTATCTATTACTTGGAAAAAATCAGATCCATAATAACACTGACATACTTTGGGTTTTGGTTCATAATGATGCGGTTGATCTTGTAATGATCACTACAGATGAGAAATATATAACATACTTCTTCTCAGATGATGGAAAGAAGATATTCTACTCATTTATTTATGTGTTTAACTCTTATGCTGATAGGATAACTCTCTGGTCTCATTTGGAACACCTTTCAAGAACAATTATAGATCCATGAATTGTCATTGGTGACTTAAACTCTATCTTGTAAATGGATGAAAATATTAGATCAGTTTCACACTATATATCTGTCAAATAATTTAGGTATTTCATTAAAGAATAAAATATTAATGAAATTAACCTTTTTGGGGTTAGGTTCACTTGGTATAGGAAACACCACAATGATGTAAAAGCTAATAGAATTGATAGATCCTTTTAAATGATATATCATCTTACTGGATCACATTATCACATGTCAACCTTGATAGACACAATTCTGATCATCATCCCATTTTGGTGAAATTCCTTGATAAGGAATGAAGGAATTCCCTTCCCTTTAGATTCAACAATGCCTGGACTGCCCAACAAGAATGTAGTAAAATTGTTCATGAAACTTTGGAATCTTTTGATTGAAATAGCAACTCCATGGCATGTATCACCAATCTTAAATTTTTTTCAAATTTAGATTGAAGGAATGGATCAAGAGAAGATTCATCTTTCTAGATGAAGAAATTGATGCTCTTGAATGTTATATGCACTCTCTCCAAGAGTCTATCAATAAAAATAAATTCCCTGGGAACCTTACTCAAGAAAATGAATTGTCTACCAAGATCCAAAATCTTCTTAGAATTAAAGAAAAAATTCAAAGGAATATCCTCAAAGTTAGATGAATTAGTTAAGGGGATAGAAATAATAAATTTTTCAATGCCCTTCAGAGAACTATAAGGGACAAAAAACCTCTTTCTCTTCTCAATATTGGTGATCAAATTATTAAAGAAAGGGAAGATCTATCCAAACACATTTTTCCCTATTATATGAACCTTTTTAATGCCCCATACAAAAATAAATCTCTCATGGAAGGTATCATTCCTAAAATCATCAATTAGGAATAAAACCTCGGGTTTAAAACTTCCCAAATAGAATTTTAAATTAAGGATGCTGTGTTTGGCCTTAAAAAAGGGAGTTCCCTTGGTCTGAATGGCTTTACCAACCACTTATTTCAAGTTTACTAAGATATCATTCAGCGAGATGTTTGAAATATGGTTAAGTAATTCATCAAGAGTGGTTATCTCATGAATGGAACTAATGCTCAGTTTATAGATCTTATACCTAAAGTGGATAATGCTAGTGAAATTAGCCAATTCAGACTAGTGACACTAGTCAATACCATACATAAATTGGTCACCAAAATTCTTTCCAACAGGATTTCCAGAATATTAGAAAAAATTGTTTCCTAGAACCAATTTTTCTTTATCAAAGGAATAAATATTCAAGAATTTTTACTCACTGACTCAGAGTGTGTGAATCTTCTTAAGAGACCAACCAATGGGGAAATGTTTCTCTCAAGATGGAAATCAAAAAAATCTTTTAACACAATGGACTGGAACTTCATTGGTAATTTATTACACCTATTTTTCTTTTACATTAAATTCATCCTTTGGATAAAATATCTTCTTGGATCCACGCACTTATCTATTCTCATCAATGGATCACCCGTAGGACCCTCAGACACCCTGAGAGGGGAGGGGTGAATCTGGGTGTCAAATTTTTCTTTTAAAACAAGGATCTTGTTACCAAGTTGGTAGAAACTAGTTAAACATGTATGATGGAAATGATCAGAAATGAAACATTCACATGCAAAGAGATGACACAACACTTTTTACTTGGTTCACCGTTAAGGGCTACGTCCAAGGAGCATACGCCGACAAGTTTTCGGTCGTACCTAATTCCACTATTCTTCACTAGTTGTGGATTACAATGGTTCAGAAATAGTCACTCTATCCCAAGATCACTACCTTTACAAATGTTTAGGGATATCCCACTACGTCCCTCAGGTCACTCCCATTAACTCCCCCTGGCTCACTGCCTTTGGTGAAGTCTCAGTCAATTTATAGATATGAGGGTATATTCATTAGATTTGCATTGAAGTCTTTGTCTCTACTCAGCATGAGACTATGCTTGCATCGAAGTACTGAATTGATGCTCTTGAACACACTGAACCATTGATCCAGATAATAAAAAAACACGCAAACAAGTTATACTGAAGATTTCACGCAAATCCTACCCTTTGCGTGAAATATCTCAATTTTGCGTGAAATACTTGATTTTCACGTGTAAAATATTTCATGCAACAACCTCCTTTACATGCAGCTTTATGCACAACACATTTTTCACACAACTTGGACTTTTTCGTGCAACCCAACCTTTTTCACGCAACTTGAACTTTTTCGCGCAACACAGCCTTTTTTGCGCAACTCCCTTTACACGAACATTTTACGCACATCAGCACTCAGATCTTCTCTAAGTCTTCAACCGTATAGAATGAGGGGGGTCCCCACCTATTTATAGGCATCACCGACCCTTGCGCACAAAACCCCTCTTGGTGTGAAAAACCACTCAGTCTGCACGCAATACATTTCGTGTTGGAACCATTTTTCATGCACAACTCTATTTTTTTCGCGCAGCCCATGCCTTTTCCATTTTCCGACGTTCTGATTCTAAAACACCTCTTGCGCAAAAAAAATCTCTCCACTATTTCGCACACCATGCTATTTTTCATTCACCACTATGTTTTTCATGCACGTTGCTGTTTTTCGCGCACGCCGCTATTTTTTTCACGCACGCCGTTGTTTTTCACGCACGCCTCCTTTATTTCGTGCACCACTTCCTTTTTGCGCGCAACTCCTACTTCCAACAACCTATGCCTTCATTTTCTGATTTTCAGGTCCAAAAATTTGGAAAACACTAGAGAACAATGCCACCTTCAATACTGTTGTCTGCTTGAATTGTATGATCACTTTACTGGCACACATTCTAAACCATACACCAATTCAAGAATAGAATGAACATGGTTCCAGAAATCTCCCCCTTTGGGTTTGCTGGAAATTAGTAAATAAATTCAATAGATCACCAGCCACATGCAAACAAAAAATGCAAGAATCAACTCAGCCAACACTCTAAGTCTACGTGAGTAATGCTCGATGTAGAAAACAAGAGGAGAAGCACGAATTGGGATCCCGTGTTTTGGAATTCTCAATGACGCCCAAGAAATTATCTTAAATTTTCCTAGAAGCATTACATGTCCAATGTATTCCTTCTTATCCTATCACCGAAATCTCATCGTGATACCAAACATGTCCTGAATTTATTCCTTCTCCCCCATTGTAAATAAACCCAAAGATCGATATTTTCTCATTGGACATCTCAATACACCCCTTGGATAGTATCTCCCCCATAAACCTGCATCATATCCATAAAAAGATTAAAAAAAGTTAAAATAACTGGGGAGAGAGGTATTTTGTAACCTCCTTATGCACTGGGAGGTGGATGAACACTGAGGTTAAACCGATGCTTCTCAAACACATCCGCTGACAGTGGCTTGGTCAGGATATCATCCACTTGATCATCAGTTCCCACATGATCCATTCCAATCATGCCTTGCTTAACTTTTTCTTTGATAAAGTGATACCTGATTTCAATATGTTTTTTAGGAGAATGCAGAACAAGATTCTTCGTAATATCAATTGCACTTTGTTATCACAGTAAATTACCATTGGTTGCTTCACCTCATCACCAATATCTATTAGTTATTGCTTCATTCATAGCAGTTGAGTGCAAGCCTTTGTGGAAGAGATATACTCAGCTTCAGTAGTACTAAGAGAAGTACTTTCTTATTTCTTGCTCAACCAACCAACACATCTATTCCCAATATAGAATGCTCCACCACTGGTGGAATTTTTTCCACTACATCACCAGCCCAGTCAGCATCAGAAAATGATGATAATTCACTGTCCCTTCCTACAGTAAAGTATAAGCCACAACTGTGAGTACCTTGAATATACCTCATGATTCTTTTTACTGCTACCATATGTTCCTCCTTTGGATTACTCTGAAAGCGGGACTCTAGACATGTCGCAAAGACTATATATGTCCATGTCACTGTCAGGTACATTAGGCTCCCAATTATCCTCCTATACATGGTGGGGTCTATAGATTTCCCATCCTCATGCTTTCCAAGTTTGGTTCGAACTGCAATCGGAGTTGACATTGGTTTGGAGTCTTGCATATTAAACTTCTTCAACAGCTCTCTTTCATACTTTTCCTGATAAATGAAAGTGTAATCCTTCTTTTGAATCACTTGCAGCCCCAAGAAATATATGAGCTCCCCAATCATAGACATTTCAAATTCTGATTTCACATGATTGGAAATTTCATCCACTGATTTCTGCCTGTTTCCACCAAATATAATGTCATCAACGTAGACTAGAACCATGAACTGATCTTTTGGAGAATTCTTCACATATAGATTGTGATCTACTCCTCTTTTGAATTCTAGCTTCTTGAGATAAGATTCCAGCCAGGAATACCATGCTCGTGGTGCCTGATTCAAACTATATAGAGATTTCTTTAGTTAGCAAACCTTTGTTTCATCAGTACCAAGAAGAAAACCCACTGGTTGTTCAATGTAGACTTCTTCTTTGAGTATATCATTAAAGAATGTTGTCTTGACATCCATTTGATATATTTTATATACTCTTTGGAGTTCCATGGAAAGGAAAAGCCTGATTGACTCCAGTCTAGCCAATGGAGCAAAGGTTTCTTCAACATCAACACCTTTAATCTGTGAATATCCTTTACATACCAGTCGTGCCTTTTTTCTAATAACACTTCCACGCTCATCAAACTTTTTCTTGAAGATCCATTTTGTACCAATCACATTGTTAACTTCAGGTCTCTTGACTAGATCCCATGTCTGGTTCTTGTCAATCTAATCTAACTCTTCATTCATGTATTTCACCCAAGATTCATCCTTTGCAGCTTCTTCAAATGAGAATGGCTCCAAAACTGACAGAAATGAATATTGTATGTTATTACTCATTCTTATTTTTTGTGTTGGTTCACTCCTATACCCAATTATGTTAGATGGATAAATCTCAGCTCTTCGATTTCTTCTGTGAGGTTCAGTTGCATTCTCTCCAGCCAAGATTTCCTCTTCAGATTCTTCTTCTGAGTCAACATCATGATGTGACTTCTAAGTGTTTTGTACACCTTCCTCAATTTCTGTATTTCTATTTACTCCATGTTCACATTCATACTCATCTTCTATATCATCAGAATAGGAATTATTTTAAGCATTTGGGGTTTTGACTTCAATGATCTTAACATCATTTCTTTCCTCAATCCTCCCCAAGAATTCATTGAAACACTTGTTGGATTTTTCCGTTTATTGGATACCCAAGAAAAATTCCTTCATCTTCATTGTCACCAAACTTCCCTTGATTTCCTTCTTTATTAAGGATGTAACATTTGCTTTCGAAAACATGAAATTATTTCAACGAAGGCTTCATTTCATGCCATAATTCATATGGTGTCTTCATTTCTCCCATATAAATCCCCGTTTGGTTCTGAATGTGCACTGAAACTTCAAAAACTTCTTTACAGTAATGCTGAGAGATAAAAATCTCAATCAACATAGTCCTGGCCATATTGTTGACCTGTCGATTCTATTGCTCAAAAACTCCATTTTTCTATGGAGTTCTCACAGAATCTACCTCATGCTGTATTCCATGTTTTTATAGGTAATTATAAAACTCAATGGATGTGTATTCCCCTCCATTGTTAGATCACAAGACTTTTATTGTCCGTCCAGTATCATTATCGGAAATCTGGTGATAAGTTTTCATGCAATCAAGTAATTGTTTCTTCCTGTGAATAACCATTAAACAAGTCATTATACTATAATCATCAATGAAAAGAACAAAGTACCTCTCTCCATACATTCCGACAACATTTATCGGGCCACATACGTTTGTATGGATGAGATCAAGAAGGTGCGATGCCCTTTTCTTCTTTGGTCGATATGAATTACAGACTAGCTTCCCCCATATGCAAGAATCATAAGTATTTTCCAGTTCATGTTTCAGAACGGGGATAACCATGACTATCTTCATCTTAGATATCTTTTCCATGTCTTGTTGGTTAATGTGCCCCAGCCTTCGATGACAAAGGTAGTTTTCTTCTTCAACAAACAAATATAAAGAGTTTACTTTACTGTCAACCTGATATAAGTTTCCATATGTTCTATAGACTTTCATAAGAGAATTCCCTGTTTTTACCTATATAGTGCATCCTTTTTGATTTAAAGATACTATGATCCCTGAGTCACAGAGTTGACTCACACTAAGGAGATTGTGGCGTAGACCATCCACATAAAGAACTTCATTCTTCTTCAGCTCTCCATTGGAGAGAGCAGTATTCCCACTGCCTTTAATCTTCAAAGCACCATCATTACCAAACCTCACTGTTCCATCACCCTTATTTTTAATGTTATTCAAAAGGTCAGCATTTCCTGTCATATGTGAAGAGCTTCTACTATTAAGAATCTAGGTGCTACTGCTCTTTGTAGCTTTGAAGGCTACTTCTACAAGATTGGATTTTTCGATCTTTTTCTTTTCTTTCCAAGAGATATTGGATTGAGTATAAGATATTGATGGCCTTATAATTATTTCTTCCACATAATCAGATTATTCATACCCATAATCTTCTTCCAGAGGAGAAAACCTTTTTGTGAGATCAACACCATCAGGCGGGTGAATATTGACCTGTCTCTGAGAGTTGTATGAATCTATCCTATCGAATCTCTGCCTGCAATACATAGCTTTATGGACAAAGTTAGAACAATGAAAATAGTATTCATAGAAACTATTTATTCTATAATATGGAGGATATGAATTCAGTATTCTTTTTTGACATCCCATATCTTCCCCATTCAAGTAGCTCCTTTCCTCTTCACAATATGACATGGTATGGCTCAGATAGCCACAAAACTGACACTTTATGAGAGGAAATGTCTTCTCACTTAACTTTCTCCTCATGCATTCTTCCTTGGGAGAATAGTTGGACTTCCTATCATTTCTAAAAGTTTGAGGATAATTTTTAGTTCTTATTTTAGTTTGTATTGAGGGTTTTTTCAGCACTTCAGGCAACGTTTCAACATGTCCAACTTTCATCTTGTCTTTCTTTTGGCTCTCTTCACTTCCAGCAGTTGATGTCACAGCCAATTCAACTCTTTCCCATATAAGAAGTTCTTTGATCACTCAAGATTTTTCTAACCCCATCTGAACCACACTTGGCTCTTTCCAGTAATTCTGCATGTGAGAATCTTCCAAAATGAATTTTCTTCTTACCCTCATTTTTGGTTGATTGACATTCAATTTTACTCCTAAGAGTAACAAATTATTCCTCAAGACCCTCAACAGTCTTGGACTTATCTTCCAGTCTGGATGAAAGGTCATTTATGAAATTTTCTTTTTCTTCAATTCTAATCTTTAGTTCCACAATATCATCTATGCTTTCAAGGATTGAAGACTGAACTCTCACTAGTTCTTCTAGCCGTTCAATTTCTGCTTCAAGCTCATGAACATATTCTGATGATTCTTCCACCATTTCCTTCCACTTATTTCACCTCTTACATTTATTCTCAATCTTGGAAAAGGCATCCTTAACTTGAATCTTTGGATCACCATTAGGAGTAATCTGATTATATCTGCCTTTATTGATCGAGGGTTCTGAATTTTCAATGGTAGCCATCATGGAAGCATGGTATCATGTTTTAAATTTTGGTTCTTCTTCTTCAAAAAATTCAGTATCATCATCTTCCTATTCACAGAAAAAACTATTCCTCTATATTTTATTTCAAGATTTGAAGTCTCCCTTTTTGAAAAATATTTTCCGAGGCTTCTCGATGTCTTATACTTCAATATCATCATCGTAAAACTTTCTTTGGCACTAAGAGGCAATGTGCCCAACTCTTACACAACGAAAACATGTCAGAGGTAGCTTACCTTTAAATTTACCTTTTCCATTATTCAGTTTTTTGGAAATGAGAGAAAGAATTTATTTTTCCTCATCATCTTCGACACCACTATATTTTAAAATTTTCAGTTTTTCAATGGATTTGAATTCCATTTCCTTTCTCACACGAGTCGTGGCATCTTCAGGCTTGACTCTCATCTCATTTGCCACTGGAATACTTAGCAGATCATCTAGAGATAGTTTAGATACATATTTTTCTTCAAGGGATGAAAAATTTGCATTATACATAGAAGGAAGTCTTCTCAAGATTTTATTTATGATATCAATGTCTTTGATCTCCTCTCCAAGACCTCGAATTGCGCCCACTACTTCAGTAATTCGATTGAAGAAAGAATCTTCATTTTCATTAGGACACATCTTTAGATCGTCAAACCTATTGTGTAAGACTTGACATTTTGACTCCTTTAATTTGCTATCTCCTTCATAAATGTTCTCAAGTTTATCCCACATAGACTTCGCTGAGGTGCAACTCATCACCTTTAGATAGATTTTATCAGAAAGAGCCACAGTGATAATATTCTGAGTTTTAGCATCTGGGTCAAGAACTTTTCTATCCGTATCAGTTAAAGCAAGCCCTGTTGGATTAGTAACTTGTATTTCTTACACATTAGAAAAGAGTAATTCCATTACAATGGATCTTAAATTATATTTTATTATGTTCTTCCAAATCTTAAAATTACTTCTATCAAAGAGAGGTATTCCCCTAGCATTGACTGCATTTTCCATGACGACAAAGGATAGATCTAACACCAGTAACCTTTACCCTCTGATACCACTTATATAATCTTGGGACACCCTGAGAGGGGAGGGGTGAATCAGGGTGTCAAATTTTTCTCTTAAAATAAGGATCTTGTTCCCACGTTGGTAGGAACTAGTTAAACCTGTATGATGGAAATGATCAATAATGAAACATTCACATACAAAGAGATGACACATAACTTTTTACTTGGTTCACCGCTAAGGGCTACGTCCAAGGAGAATACGCCGACAGGTTGTTGATCAGACCTAATTCCATTATTCTTCACTAGTTGTGGATTACAATGGTTCAGAAATAGTCACTCTATTCTAGGCTCACTGCCTTTAAAAATGTTTAGGGATAACCCACTTCGTCCCTCGGGTCACTCCCATTGACTCCCCCTGGATCACTGCCTTTGGTGAAGTCTTAGTCAGTTTATAGGCGTGAGGGTCTCTTTAGTATATTTGCATTGAAGTATTTTTCTCTACTCAACACGAGACTATGCTTGCATCGAAGTCCTGAATTGATGCTCTTGAACACACTGAACAACTAATATGGATAATAAAAAAAACATGCAAACAGGTTATACTGAAGATTTCGTGAAAATTCTACCCTTTGCGCGAAATATCTCACTTTTTTGAGAAATACTTGATTTTCACACGAAAAATATTTTACGCAACAAACTTCTTTATGTGAATCTTTACACGGAAAACCCTTTTCGCGCATCTTGGCCTTTTTCGCGCAACCCAGCCTTTTTTGCGCAACTCAAACTTTTTCGTGCAACACGACCTTTTTCACACAACTCCCTTTACATGAAAATTTTATGCACATCAGCACTCAGATCTTCTCTAATTCTTCAACCGTACAGAATTAGGGGGGTCACCACTTATTTATAGGCATCACCGACCCCTGTACGCAAAACCCCTCTTGGCGCGAAAAACCTCTTAGCCTGCGTGCAATACATTTTGCGTTGGAACTATTTTTCGTGAAGCCCATGCCTTTTCCATTTTCCAACGTTCTGATTCTGAAACACCTCTTACGTGAAAAAAACTCTCTCTACTATTTTTCACATCACATTTTTTTTCGTGAACCACTCTATTTTTCGCGTATGCTACTGTTTTTCGTGCACACTGCTGTTTTTTTCACGTACACCGCTGTTTTTCATGCACGACTCCCTTATTGCGCGCACCACTTCCTTTTTTCATGTACCTACTCTTGCCAACAACCTATGTCTTCATTTTCTGATTTTCAGGTCCAAAAATTTGGAAAACACTAGATAACAGCACCACCTTCAATACTGTTGTCTTCTTGAACTGTATGATCACTTTACTAGCACACATTCTAAACTTCCACTGAGGATTGATAACAAACACAAACCATACACCAATTCAAGCATAGAATGACCATGGTTCCAACATCACCAAAAGGGTATTTCACGTTCTCAAGGGGACTTAGGCAAGGTGATCCCCTCTCTACAATAATTTTTTCCATTATTGAAGATTATCTTAGTAGGCTATTTATTCAAATGGTTGAAAAATGTAACTTGAAGACTATCAAATATGATATAGGTACCTCCTCACCCTATCATCTCTTTTTTGCTGATGTCATTATTATTTTTACCCAAGGAGATAGGAAAAATGTCAAAAACATCAAGGATTCTCGTTTTCACAATGAAAGTGTCTTGGGACAAGAGATCAACTAGGAAAAATCCTTTATATACTTTGGAAAAAAATTTAATCCTGCTAGAATAGGGAATTTTATTAATGCTTTGGGTATTAGGGTGGGTGATCTTCCTTTTAATTATTTGGATGTGACTATTTTTTGGGGAAGAACTAAAGAATCCTACTTCACTGAGATTTTGAGCCATATAAAAAGAACCTTGTCCTCATTGAAAGGTAAAGTTTTATCAATGACAGGGAAAATATGTCTTGTCAAGCATGTTTTGATCTATAAGCTTGTTTACTCCTTCATGATGTATATTTGGACGACCCGATTAATTAAAAGTATCAATGCATTGATGAAGAACTTCATATGGAGTGGTAGTATCTCAAAGAGAAAAATTTTCACTATCAATTGGAAATAATGTTGTAAACCCTACAACAGCGGGGGGATAAGCCTAAAAAATCTGGAAATGTTCAATCAATCCCTCCCAGTTCAATTCCTATGGAAGCTTGCCAACAACAATTCTAAGTCCCTAGAACTACTTAGAAATAGATTAATGGTGCTCCTAAAGTCTGTAAAACTTCATTTCATGGAATCCTCAATATGGGATCGATTGAGAAAACTAATTGAAAAGGTGTATAAAAACTCTCACTGGCTAGTGAATGCCAACTCTTCTCTCAGATTTTGGCAGGACTAGTGGATGGGGACTTCTTTGTTGAATAAAAACAACTCTTTAAACCACCAACAAACCCTAATATCACCATCAAAGAACAGATAAGAAATATGGACTCACTCTTATATGATCTAAAAGTTGATATATCTAGCCTTGTTTTCATGAAACAAGAGGATTTCTTGGTTTGGTAATCAAACACCAATGATATTTTGAATTCTAAAGACTTCTACACTCATCGGATGCAAAGAAATCATTCTTGGATTGGTGATTTTAACAATAGATGGATGTAACCATCCCACTTCTCACTCCTCTGGAGAATCATAGACCATTGTTTTCTAGTTGAGGCATGCTTTCAATACAAAGGTATTACACTCTGCTCTAGGTGTGCATTATTACACCAACACAGGGAAGATTGAGACCATATATTCTTATTTTGTGAAACTAATTCATCCTTATGAAAATAGTTATTCAAGATGTTTGACCTCGATACTCTCAAAAAAGACAGAATCAACAACCTACTTCAGGAGGTGTTGAAACTTCAAATATCTAGGAAGTTAAAAAATCTGTTATGCATTACACATGCAGAGTTACTGCATGTGGTATGGTGTGGGAGAAATAAGGAAATACATGACCATGCACCATTCATCCTTAAACCTAATTTCTCAAAAAATTTAGCATCCATACAGAATGAAAATCATATTCAAAAAGGGTTCTAAAATGATTCTGTTAGTGACTTTTCTATGCTAATATGCCTCAATGTTCCATGTAACTACCCTCCCCCTCGTGTCTTACTCGAAGTGTTTTGGATTCCTCCATTTTTCGGTTGGAAAAGTGAAACATAGATGTAGCTTCCAAAGGTAATCCTGGTATAGTGGGATTTGGGATCGTTACTAGGTATCACAAGAGAAAAATTATTGAATGTTTATATGGGCCCTTTGGAAACTTCACTTCCCTTGAAGCTAAAATGGAAACATTCATTAATGTTTTTCACATGGTTAAACAATAGAATTAGAATAATTTTTGGTTCGAATGCGATTTGACTATAGTTGTGCAAGCGGTGAGGCCCAATACCATTCATTTTTCATGAAGGATCATAGTGAGGTGGTCCAAATCTATGTACAAGATATCTATGATGAACTATATAATCACTCATACATTTTGTGGAGCTAACACTCTTTCCGATGCTATTACAAACAAATAAGTTGACAAAGATGTCTGCACACATGCTGTGTAACATCATGTTACATTTTCAGGTACTTTTGATATGTCTAAGTAACTCTGTTTTGGATTAGTGACTTGGGAGAGTCAGAAGAACTTTAAATTTTGTTTTGGGGAAAAGGGGAAGTTTCACGGGTGGCGCACGAGTTGTCTAAACTGTGCGGCCAAACCGTGCGTAGTTGGTCTTGGAGGCAGTAGCTTCTGCATGGGCAGCACATGGTTTGTCTAACCATGTGGACAAACCATGAAAGAAGGGTGGAAGAGGCAGAAGATAATGCCCAGCTAGTGCACATTTTGTCAAACCGTGCGAACTAACCATGCAACTACTTAAATGAGATCCTTAAATTGTGGATCTCACTCAGTTTTGCCTCTAAGAACCTCGTTTTTCCTCCTAAGCATCCCTAACTTGGGATTTGTATTCTCCTAAGGTCATAGAAGGTTCTCCCATCGTTCCAGAGGTGATTCAAAGGCTCCTCTTGGTGAATCAAATCCAAATTCTTGAGGTATGTGATCGTTCTTCATCGTTCTTGATCAGTTTCTTATATCTACTTAGATCTACTTCTCTTCTTCTCTCGATTTCTTAGTTCTACACCCTTTATGGGTAGATCTAAGTGTGTGGTACCAAATTTGATGATATTTAGTCTTGATATTTCTAAGAGAAGAGATCTAAGGTGGGTTCTTGAAGAAGAAACCCAGTTTTCTTGAGCATTCTCAACCATTGTGATTTTGGTCAAAACCTTTGAGGTAGGTGGTTCCGTCCCAACTTACCAAACTGATTATCATTGTATTTGCTTGATTTATTTAAATTGATGATTTAAATTCAATTTCTTAAATTTGATTTCAATTAAATTGATAAAAACTCAATTCTAGTGAATCAATATATTTGAAATGGTTTTGGCATGAAAATTTAGAAAACCCCAATTCCATTGAACTGGATGTGTTTATGGAAATTTACTGATTTAAATTGTTTAATTTAAATTATGGATTTGATGGGAATGATTTCAATTAAATATTTGAATTTACTTGTGGAAATAAATTGTGTGGTGATGGAATTGGGTTTTGAATGGATTTCAAATTGGTGAAAATGGCTTAAAATGATTTGATAGAAAGCCATTGGTTTTATCTTTTGAAAAAGGTATGTTTTGAATAAAACCAATTTTGGTTTTAAATGGAATGAAATTGGAACTTTTGAAATGGAAGAATGGGATTGATCGTATTTTAAGAATTCTTAAAATAGTTTTCCCATCATGTAAGTGTGCATGCAAGACTTAGGTAGTTAGTGAGTTATTTGGATACACTCTACACTATGACAACATTCTAAAACATACTTGTGGTGGGTCACATCCCCGACAGGTTAGTGACGAGTCTCCTTTGGCCAGTGTCATAGGGACGTGTGTATACACATTTTGCTGAGTTCACATAGAGAGTGCGGAATCCTATAGCTGGTTAATACTATCGTACCTTTTGGAAGATGACCATGTTGCTTGATTGTTTATTTATGTGTGAGATATAAATGTATGACAATGCTTTTGAACTACCTTACATTCCTGCTGAATTTATATAAACTGTTTTATATAAATGTTTTTCTTAAGCCACTGTTTTAGAAATATTTCATCATTTGTAAAGACTTTACTTAAAATATTTATTTCCATCCTTTGAAGATGTATACCTTATTTTGTTAGAATATGATTTTGAATTACCAAACATGTCTATTTGAAAATTTAAAGCTTTTCTTTGGTTAATTTATATTTTGAATCTGTTACGAAATCTTTGGTGGTATCCTACTGAGCTTAGGATCACACCCTACTTTTTCCTTCGGGTGTTTGTAGACTTTCTTCTTCTAGGATCGAGCAAAGGGAAGGGTCCTCTTGAAGGTGGATCTAGCTTTTAATCTTTGGTCTTGGTGAGTTGTGTCCTTAGGGACCTTGGGGCTGTTCCTTTTCCATTTTTGGTACTTGGGTTATAGTACATTGGGATTTTTATGCCCCTTTGTGTTCTGGTACAATACTCCCAGTGGAGTTTCTTTTTGTTTTTCATACTGTCTTTTTTCTTTTGCTTCCGCATTATTGTGGAAAAAATCGTTCCCACTTGTATGTTGTACGATGCCAGGTGCTAGTCGCCGACCCATGGGGATCGGGAATGCCCTTCGGGCTATGTCGGGGCCGGCTCGGTTATTGGGTTACCAGGGTACCCAGGATGGTTTGTGACAAAGTGGTATCAAAGGACAGGTTAAGCATCTTGCCTTTATGACAGTATGCATTTGAGTATTCTTGTCGGGACTTAAGAGGTAGTTGTGATTGAGTACCTGGACAGCTCTCACCACAATGAACCTTAAGTCACCAGGGTTGGTTAGGGAAATACAACTTGTGGATTAGTTCTAGTATTTTCCCTGTTTTGATTTGGATAGAGTGGAATCCAAATCATGTTATCCCTTATTTTAAGAATAGTTTTCCTTGTTACTCGGTTTGGGTGTTAATCTGTGTGTTACTATGCTGTGTAGCATCATGCCTCCGAGAATACATGGAAATCAGATCCAAAAAGAGGCTGCTGCTGAATCTCATCAAGCGAGTCCTATTGTGGATCCAAGTCTGGTTGAGGTGATTGTTCGCACTGTCCAAGCTCTAGGATATGAACCACCTCCAGTTCCTCTTCAGACTCCAGTTATATATCCTCATAGTGATATTTTTTGAAGTCGTTCTCAAGAGTTCCTAAGCCAGAAGCCACCAGTTTTCAAAGGCTCCACTGACCCTCAACATGATAAGGAATGGTTGAGTAAGATTGAATGTCTATTTGGGTTCTTGGAGACACCTGATGTGATCAAGGTGAAGTGTGCCACCTTCTCACTAGAGGGACCAAGTAGGAGATGGTGGGACACAATGGCGATGGCTGGGAAACATGAGGGTTTGGAGTAGAAAGACTTTAGGGTTCTTTTCACTAACCAGTTCTATCCAGAATCAATGGCGTTGGCTAAGGATGTGGAGTTTTTCAAGCTTGAGCAGGCCAAAAAAACTGTGACCGAGTACTCAAATCACTTTTCTGAGTTGGTACAGTTTGCTCCTAAGATTGTATCTAATGAGAAGATGAAGGCTCGACGATTCAAGTTGGGACTTCGATCAGATATCCATTCTCAGGTTTTCTTACTGAAGCTACCCACTTATGCTGATGTTCTGGATAGGGCCATGATGGTTGAGATGGACCTGGAAGGAAATTCAGGGCTGAAGGAGGTTCTTTTCCCTCCTAGTGGCAGTGTTGGTTCCTTTAAAGGAAAATGGAAGCATGACGTTTCTCATGGCAGTTCTCGACAACAAAGTCATTCCAGACCTCCAGTAGCAACAGGAGGGGCTTCTTTGACTTTCTATTAGTGTGGAAAGCCAGGAAATTCTAAGAAGGTTTGCAATGAGGCACCCAAGAATTGTAGCTTCTGCGGACATTTAGGGAACTTATAGAGATTCTTCCATCACTTCTCTACTCCACATAGTATAACGGGATCATCAGCACCTCCAGAAACTGCGGGGAAATCAAATGCTTCACGTACAAAATGGTTCCAGCCACAGGCATCTGGAAATAAGCTTCTTCATGCATTGGAAGAGTTTCCAGAGGTAGCTGATACAGGTCCTGAAACTGTGATAGGTACCATTACTATAGCTTCATCTTTATTGACATCTCTTTTTGATATTGGTGTATCTCACTCTTTTATTTCAACCCAACTTGTTAATCTGCTTAATCTACCTATGGAACTTTTATCTTGTGTGATGGATATTGCTACACCCCTTGGTATAATGAGAGAGAAGGGTCTCCGTAGTCCTGTTTGTGTCTTATCTCTATCATATGTTGATCATGATTGGAGTTTCTTGTTTCTCAACATGAAATATTTTGACATCATATTTGGGATGGATTGGCTCATTGACAATAAATCCCAGATCTATTTTTATCTTCGATGGGTCTACCTTACTATACCCAGTGGTGTGCCTCTTGTTTTTCAAGGAGAATGGGACCCAAGGTCAAGCAGAGATGGACCCTCTTATCCAGCATTGGGGAAAGTTATATCAGTGTTTGATTTTGATCTGGAGAGAGATTCAATAGGTGGTGATCTCCCTCCAGTCTTTGCTGAGTTTCCCAACATATTTTCTTCTGACTTCTCTGGTTTTACACCAGTAAGAGAGGTTGATTTTTCTATTGACTTAATGCCTGGTACTCAACCAGTTTCTATTACCTCTTACCTAATGGCTCCAGATGAACTAAAAGAATTGAATTCTCAGTTAGATGATATTCTTGAGAAAGGTTTTATAAGCCTGAGTGTGTCACCTTGGGCAGCACCTGTTCTATTCTCCAAGAAGGATGATAGTTCTCTTCGCTTATGTGTTGATTATCAGAAGCCCAATCGAGTTACGATAAAGAAAAAATACCAGTTACCACGAATTGATGATTTGTTTGATCAATTTAAAGGGGCTAAGTGGTTTTCAAAAATTTATCTTCGATTGGGTTACCATCAGTTGAGGATAAAATAATCTGACATTCATAAGACCGCTTTTCGGAGTAGGTATGACCATTATGATTACCTTGTTATTCCCTTCGGCCTAATAAATAATCCTGTAGTTTTCATGGCTTTGATAAACAAGGTTTCCTGTGAGTATCTATATGCTTTAGTGGTAGTCTTTGTGGATGACATTATTGTCTACTCCAAGTCTGAGGAGGATCATGTGCATCATCTGAGAACAATTATGAGTCTTCTAAGGAATCACCAACTTTATTCCAAGCTTTAAAAGTGCGATTTCTGGATTCAGGAAGTGAAATTCTTGGGACATGTCATGTCAGAACAAGGAGTATCAGTTGATCCTGAGAAGGTGAAGGTTGTTATGACTTGGGAACAACCATGAAATGTTTTCAAGATTTGGAGCTTCTTGGTCTTAGCAGGATATTATCACCGGTTTGTTAAAGACTTCTCAAATTTTTCTTCTCTAATGACTGCTCTAACTCTAATGGGATTGAAGTTTTCCTGGAATGATAAATTTTAGAGTTCTTTTGTTGATCTAAAGTGTCTTTTGACTACTACGCCAGTGTTAAATCTTCCTGAGGCTGGGATAGGTTATGTGGTCTTCTGTGATGCATTGGGTTCAGGTTTGGGATGTGTCCTCATGCAGGATAATCATGTCGTTGCCTATGGGTCTCGTTAGCTTAAGCCTCATGAGAAGAACTATCCTACCCATGACCTTGAACTTGTATCTGTAATGCATGCACTTAAGTGTTGGAGAAAGGTTTATTGTGTATTCATACCACAAGAGCTTGAGTTATATCTTCTCTCAAAAATATTTGAATCTCTGCCAAAGGCGTTGGGTGGAGTACCTACAATCTTTCGATTTTGACATTGCCTATACCCCGAGTAAAGGGAATGTGGTTACAGATGCGTTAAGCAGGAAACTTCCATCATAGTCTGTGAAATAATCTTCAGAAGAGTGGTGTTTTATGGCTCTTTTTTCTCAGTTTCATATTGGAGTTCAGTGGAAGGGGAGTGATTTTTCTTTAGGCAGTGTTCAGTTAACTTCTCTCCTTGAGTTAATTCTTTAGAAAAAACAACTGGATGATGAATTCCATAGCATTAGGGACTCTCTTTATGGTGGTGAGACTAAAAATCAGTGGAAATTCTCCAAAGAGGGTGTTCTGTGTTATCAAAACCATTAAATTGTGCCGTTAGTGGCAAGGAAATATGTGATGGGGGGTTTCCATAACTCTCAGTGGGCGGTACAACCAGGAACCACGAAGATGTTCTCTGACATGCGGTGACAGTTCTAGTGGCCAGGTATGAGATGAGACATCACTGAGTTTGTATCTTGTTTCTATACATGCAAGCAGGTGAAAGACGAGCACCAGAAACCTTTAGGTTTTCTTCAACCACTTCCAGTCCCTACATGGAATTGGGATGAAATCTCTATGGACTTTTTGGTTGGGTTACCTCAAACCCAGAGGAAGAAGAACGCGATATGGGTTGTGATCGACAGACTGACCAAGTTGACTCACTTTATACCTATTCAAGATACAACTAAAGTTGAAGAGTTGGGAAATATCTATGTGAAAGAATTTGTTCGTTTGCACGGAGTTCCATCTATTATAGTCTCTGATAGGGATCCTCGGTTAGTTCTCCCTTTTGGAGAGGCCTTCAAGAGGCACTGGGATCTCAGGTCCATTTGAGCACGGCCTACCATCCACAGATAGATGGCGAGACATAGAGAGCTATTCAGATCCTTGAGGATATGCTCCGCGCATTTGTTCTCGACTTTGGTGGATCTTGGGATGATCATCTGGGGATAGTTGAGTTTTCTTATAACAACTGTTGATATTCTACGATCAAAATGGATCCTTTTGAGGCTTTGTATGGTCGTCCTTGTAAATCTCCTTTATGTTGGTCATAGATTGGTGAAAGTTCTTTAGTATGACTGAGTTTGGTCCAAGATACAATAGCTAAGATCCAATTGATTCGTCAGAGAATGTTGATAGTACAGAGTCAGTATAAGTCTTATGTTGATCGTCGTCATAAACCTTTAGAGTTTTCATTTGGTGACGAGGTGTTCTTGAAAGTTTCACCCCGATTAGGTCATAGACGACTTGGGAGGCAAGGGAAGCTTGCTCCTCATTTTGTGGGACCTTTTGAGGTTGTTGGTCTTTTAGGGAAAGTTGCTTACCATCTAGCTTTACCACCACAGCTGATGTCGATACATAACGTGTTCCATGTGTCGCAGCTGTGAAAGTATCTCTCTGATCCATCTCATGTTGTGAGCTGGAGTGATAACCAGTCACGGTTGTTGATTCTGAGACCAAGTTACTTCGTGGGAGAACGATACCTCTGGTCCATGTACTTTTGCGGCATGGTTCTTATTCTCATTAGACGTGGTAAATGGAAGCACTAATGATAAATCAGTGGCCTCATCTTTTTGACGCGGAGGTTTCTTCATTGGATTTCTGGGGGCAGAAAGATCTTATGGTGGGGAGGTTGTAACATCACGTTACGTTTTCAGGTACTTTTGATGTTTCTAAGTACCTTTGTTTTGGAGTAGTGAGTTGTTAGAGTCAAGAGAAATTTAAATATTATTTTAAGGTAAAGGGGAAGTCACACGGGTGGCGCACGGGTTGTCTAAACCGTGCGGCCAAACCGTGCGTAGTTGGTCTTGGAGGCAGTATCTTCCGCATGGGTAGCGCACAGTCTGTCTAATCGTGCGGCCAAAACATGTGAGAAGGGTGGCCGAGGAAGAATCTAATGCTTGTCTAGCGCATGATTTGTCAAACCATGTGAACTAACCGTGCAGTCACTTAAATGATATCCTTAAATTGTGGATCTCACTTGGTTTTGCCTCTAAGTGCCTCGTTTTTATTTTTAAGTGGCCCTAACTCAGGATTTGTCTTCTCCTAAGGTCAGAGAAGGTTCTCCCATCATTCCAGAGGTGATCCAAAGGCTCCTCTTGGTGAATTGAAGGTAGATTCTTAAGGTATGTGATCGTTCTTCATCGTTCTTGATCGGTTTCTTAGATCTACTTAGATTTACTTCTCTTCTTCTCTCGTTTTCTTAGATCTACGCCCGTTATGGGTAGATCTAAGTGTGTGGTACCAAATTTGATGAGATTTGGTCTTGATCTTTCTAAGAGAAGAGATCTAAGGTGGGTTCTTGAATAAGAAACCCAGTTTTCTTGAGCGTTCTCGGCCGTTGTGGTTTTGGTCAAAACCTTCATGGTAGGTGGTTCCATCCTGACTTACCAAATTGATTATCATTGTATTTTCTTGATTTATTTAAATTGTTGATTTAAATTAAATTTATCAAGTTTTGTTTCAATTAAATTGATAAAAACTTTATTCTAGTGAATCGAGATATTTGAAATGGTTTTGTCATGAAAATTTAGAAAACCCCAATTCCATTGAACTTGGTGTGTTTATGGAAATTTGCTGATTTAAATTGTTTAATTTAAATTGTGGATTTTATGGGAATGATTAGAATTAAATCGTTTAATTTAATTGTGGAAATAAATTGTGTGGTGATGGAATTGGTTTTTGAATGGATTTCAAACTGGTGAAAATGTCTTAAAATGATTTGATAGAAACCCATTGGGTTTATCTTGTGAAAAAGGCATGTTTTGAATAAAACATATTTTGGTTTTAAATGGAATGAAATTGGAACTTTTGAAATGGAAGAATGAGATTGATCTTATTTTAAGCATTCTTAAAATATGTCTCCCATCATGTAAGAGAACATACAAGCCTTAGGTAGTTAGTGAGTTATTTGGATACACTCTACGCTATGACAATGTTCTAAAACATACTTGCGGTGGGTCACATCCCCGACAGTTTGGTGACGAGTCTCATTTGGCCAGTGTCATAGGGACGTGTGTATACACATTTTTCTGAGTTCACATAGAGAGTGTGGAATCCTATAGCTGGTTAATACTATCGTACCTTTTGGAAGATGACCATGTTGCATGATTTTTTATTTATATATGAGATATAAATGTATACCAATGCTTTTGAACTGCCTTACATGCCTGCTGAATTTATATAAACTTTTTTATATAATTTTCTTTCTTAAGCCATTATTTTAGAAATATTCCATCATTTGTAAATCCTTTTCTTAAAATATTTATTTCCATCCTTTGAAAATGTATATCATATTTTTTTAGAATATGATTTTTAATTGCCAAACCTATTTATTTAAAAATTGAAATCTTTTCTTTGGATAATTTATATTTGGAATTTGTTATAGAATTTTTGGTGGTATCCTACTAGACTTAGTCTCACACCCTAATTTTTCCTTTGGGTGTTTGTAGACTTTCTTCTTCCATGATCGAGCAAAGGGAAGGGTACTCTTGGAGGTGGATCTAGCTGTTTATCTTTGGTCTTGGTGAGTTGTTTCCTTAGGGACCTTGGGGATGTTTCTTTTCCATTTTTGGTACTTGGGTTGTAGTACTTTGGGATTTTTATACCACTTTGTGTTTTGGTACAATAATCCCAGTGAAGTTTCTTTTTCTTTTGCATACTGTCTTGTTTCTTTTGCTTCTGCATTCTTGTGGAAATTTTTTTTCCAACTTGTATGTTGTATGATGCTAGGTGCTAGTCACCGACCTATGGGGATCAGGAACGCCCTTCGGGCTATGTCGGGGCCGGCTCGGTTATCGGGTTACCAGGGTATCCGGGCTGGTTCATGACATGCTACAACACTCCCTTTTGATCTTCTACCTATTCTGAAAAAATAAAAATGTAAAATACCTTCTTTTCACCTGGTGTAACTTTCTATTTATTTTATAATAATATTTTATGCACCCATTTTTCTCAAAAAAATGATTTTATGAATTATGAACTGGAAGTTGTATATCCGAAAACCCCTTTTATTTTGGTTTGAGTAATAATATAATCATCCTTGTTGGAAATAATTAAATATTCCTAAAATAAAGATCTTGGTTTGAAAAGAAAGATATAATTTATTAAGGATGGAAAGTTTCTTGAGTTTATTTTTGAAAAATAAGATGTTATAAGATTTAGGAAGAGGTTATGTATACTCGATGACTCTCAATTAAAAAAGGAATTATTGAGTGAGGCTCACAAATCTTTGTATTCTTTTCATCTTGGTATCACTATGTATAGATAATTTCAAGAATATTCTTGGTAGGAAGGAATGGATAAATATATTGATGATTACACCTTGAAATATTTTTATTTTTCAATAGGTTAAAGTTAAATGAAAATAATTGAAGGGAATGCTTCATCTTGTGTTAATTTTATAATGGAGTTGGGAGAATATATTCATTGATTTTTTATTGGTATTACTAAATAAATCTCAATATAATAATTCATTATGGGTTATTTTTTACCCACTCGTAGAAAAATCAATTATAATGTCAGTGTTTGAACATTGATTATTTAATAACCGATGTTAATAAATTTTTTAACATCCATTATTTAATAAATGATGTAAAATATAATACATGGATATTGTTAACATAATATTTTGAAATAAATTACTTTTAAAATATTTTCTAAAATATTTTTAAAACTGTTTTTTTTAAATAACCAATCTTTAAAATGGTATTTTTAATGTTGGTTTTTTAAATAACCGATGTTAAAAATGAAAAAAATCAAAATTTTCACATAACGTGCATGTAGTTTAGCTTTCCCACCTACACATTCATCCCAAAAAATAATTCATTTTTTACATCACACTTGTGTGTTTTTTATTTATTGATAAAAATATATCCTTACCACATTATTATATACCAAATTTCCCTACATACCTTAATTCATCATTCGTTGATTCCCAATAATATATCTATTTAGAATATGAAGAGGGTGGATTTAATGACAAAAAAAGTGGAAACATTTTTTTATAATGATGAAGTCATTTGTTTAAACATTATGATTTATAAAAGATACCTACAAAGAGGTAAAATTATTAGAATAATTTATTTTTTTCCCATCTTATTTTTCCATAAAAGTGATGGTAATATTTTTTGATTGTTATCATTATAGAATTCAATGATCATTAATTTTTTAGTTTTATAATTTAAAACTAATTATTTATCATAAAAAACTATTATCATTGTTATTGATTCTACAAAATAACTATGTTGGGTTGTGGGTTCCCTCAGAATTTTTTTAGAAAAGAAATATTTTTTACATTTGTTATTTAGATAAATGATGAAGAAAACTATTGAAAAACTAAATTTTAATAATAAATAAAATTGTAAATATTTTTAATTTATATTTTAACAATTTATGTTAAAAATATATTGACTACACCACTTGAAATGATGTCACATAAAAACCCATTGTAAAAAACATTTTTTATACCAGTTATTGTTTGACTAAATCTAATCATTTTATTTATATTAGAGATGGTATGTATTTATATTAACTTTAACAAATTTATCTTAAATAGATATTCAGGTTATATGGATTTTCTCTCTCTATTTTATTTGTTCATGATCTAAGATTTACATATGATTTTAGGAAGGGATTTTATAAGTCATTGTGTATTTAATTACGTTTCATTATAAATTTTCATCCATAATTTGATGAATAATCATAGTGAACAATTAATACTTTGGAGGATATGCTCCAGGTTTTCTCATTGTATTATTATGGTTGTTGGGATCAACACCTTTCATTGGTAGAACTTTCTTATAATAATAGTTTTTATTCAAGTATTCGCATGACACTATTTTATGCATTATAGGGAATGAAATGTCAAACTATAGTATGTTGGGATAAATTCAGGGAGAGAAAATTTTTAGAACCGAAATTGGTATAATAGATGGTTGAAAAGGAAAAGATGATTCAACACTACATAAGGGCATCTCAAAGTAGGAGTAAGAGATATATAGATAACCATAGAATAGATATTTTGTTTGAGGTAGGGGACCATGTTTTTATTAAAATACCTCCTCAGAAGAGTGTGATTAATTTTGGTAAAAAGGGGAAATTAATCTCATGTTTTATTGGTCCATATGAAATTATGGAGAAAGTGGGATCAATTTCTTATTGAGTAGCCTCACCACTAAGTTTATCCTAGGTACATGATGCATTCCATGTTTCATTATTGAGTTAGTATTTACTATATAAATCTCATGTATTAAACCCTAAAATGGTATAGTTAAAAAAATCCTTCTTATAAGGGAAATTCAGATCAGATTCTTGATCATAGATAGTAGGTGTTATGAAATAAAGTAGTTCTCATAGTTAAAGTTTTATGAAAAAATAATATGATTTAAGAATAAACATGAGAACCTGAAATATATATGAGAGAAAAGTATCCCAACTTGTTTATCAATGAAAAAAATTATGAGGAAACAATTTATTTAAGTAGAATAATGTGATGACATAGGTATTTTTACTAATGAATAAGTTTTATATTTTATTCATATTAATCATATAGATTTATATTAATAGTTATTGTAATAAATATTAGAGATTAAATATGATTCCAATAATAGAACTTTTTTTGAATTCAATGATCCAAGAGTGTAATTCATTTCATAGGATTCAATTTGACTAGTCATGGAGGCTAAAAGTACTTAAAAATCAAAATTTATGGTCGTTCAAATTTATATTTCTAAAAATAGCCAATAAGGAAAATTCTGGAAAAAATTACATAATTTTGTGAAACTCAATCTTTCAAGAAACCCAATATTTTGTTAAACTAAATATTTCATGAATATAAAATGTAGTTTCATAAAAATAAATATTTCAAAAAGATTATAAATTTTATAAAATGTCTCTTCTAACAACCCAAGTGCCTATAAATACCCCCTCAAGTCATTATTTCAAGGGGGACACTCTAAGATATGGCATCATGCACTCAATTCAAGAAACTCTAAAGAGTTTCAAAAATTCATGTAAATCATTTCTCCTATGGTCCAATATTTCATTAATTTCCTCAAATTATCCCTTCCATGTATTGGTGAGTTTTTAAGGATGTTTTGAAAAACTCTCATCCATGAAGAACATTGTTCATGTAAGAGGACCATGCCTCATGAAACATGAATTCTTATGAAAATATAAAGTTTCATGAAATAGTGTTATCTATATCCATTCAGATTCCTCATTTATCTAAACATACATTCTCAAATGTTGATCACCTTTGTGACACTCCTATTTTTCATAAAACCCTTCACCTGGGTTACATACCATCATGCCTATTGGTCCATACCATGGGGTATGCACCCCCTACAATGGAGATTTTCACCATGATATTTTTAGGTCATGTTGATGAAATTTTTGGTCATGACTTATATAACCCCAACACCCACCCCAAATAATAACATGAGTCAAGATACTCCTCTACACTCCTATAAATTCCTTGAGTCGACATACTCCTCTTGGTCCCTTTCCTATTCAATGAGTTGAGATTCTCCTCTCAGTCTCCTCAAATACCTTGAGTAGAAATACTCCTCAAGTAATTCCTAAAACCTCACCACCTGACTCTTATTATAGTTTTAACTAGAAAGGGATGAAACATCATATATACCACACCATCCATTTCTAGGCATCTTTCAGCTAACAATATTTACTACATGATGTTAAACTATATTATACCCTATGCGATGAGAATATGATGTCTCCTTTGAGAAGCATGAGATTACCTATGTGTTAAGTGTAATATGCCTCATGTAATGATTGTGAGATGAAAACCAAACAACCACCATGGGCCTCATCCTCATTTTTAAGCCCTGATCATATTCCTCAACCCATCAGCATGCTAAGATTCCCTCATGAACCAACATAAGGAAGAAGAATGGGAAACCCTAGAGTGCAAGCACGACATGTATCCATGATATTCCCAAAAAATTGGGTGCCACCTCATGTTTAAGCCCGAATAATACCCCTAGACCCATAAACAGTCTAGGATTTCCTCATAACATGAAATAATGAATTAAGAATGGGAATCTCAATGCATAATCTCTACACAAAACACCCTTCCACATAATGTTAAATTGTGGCCTTACCCTATGAAATGAAAATGGGATGCCCTATGTAATAAGCATAGGATTACTCATGTGGTGAGAATGAGATGTTTCATGTGATATGTGTGAGATGATTCCCCATACTCAAGGTAGACCAATTACTTAAGCCCCATTCACACCATTAATATTCCATAACAACACCTAGGCATCCTAATGGTGTAAGCCCCATTCACACCATCACTCCTCCATAACAGCACCTGGGTAGCCCAGCTATGTACACCCCATTTACACCATCACTACACTATAATAGCACATGGTCATTATAGTTGTGTAAGCCCCACTCATACATAATCTGTTACATATCATTATCTAGGCAGTCCTATTGTGTAAGACCCATTCAGACCTTCACTACTACATAGAAGTACCCAGGTAGCCTAGTTATTTAAGCCCCACTCATACCTCCACTACTCCATAGTAGCACCTTAGATGCCCCATTTTTAAGTCCCAACACTCAAGTATGAGATTTAATACTTTAAAATGAATATCCTAACATCCTTGTTTCATGTTGTTAAACTAAATGACAATGTCCTCAACACATGATATTAAACTGTATCCCTACCCTATACGATTAACACATGTTCCCCATGTATGACTAGAATTGGATCAAATCTCTCCTCCTACCCTATGCGATGAACACAAGATACCCCATGTATGAATCACATGGGATGGTACCTCAACTCCTAGGCCACCCCCATGTATAATCCTCATACCATCCCTTTCTATTGATCCTTTTGTTATGTGAGCATCCTTACTGTACAACATTAAATTGCATGGACTAGTATTACTACATGACCTTAAATTGTACACTTGAACTACATGGTTTTTGATCACTATATAATAATAGGGTATGTAGGATGCCTCCCTAAAGATCAATCCCGAAACACTTGGGACCCTTCCCCAAGGTTCAATCCTGATACCTCAACATCCCCATTAAATTTTCTTGTCTTCCCCTTATAATGTAGAAACTCTGAAGTGTAATCATCTGCCCTTAGGACACACCTAACCCCACCAAAATTTCCCCAAAAGATGTTAAACCCATGACCAACCTGTCCCCACAAGACATTAAACCTATGACTAACCTTTCCCCACAATACGTTAAACCTATGACCGTCCTATCCCCATGAGATGTTAGACCCGTGAACAATTTTTCTCCAAAATATGATAAAAATATGACTAATTTTTCACAAAAAGATGTTAAACATGTGACTAACAAATACCCACAAGATGTTAAACCTATGACCAACCTATCCCCACAAGACGTTAAACCTATAACCAACATACTGGATGATTTAGAACCTTTACCTCATGCAATGAACATGGGATTCCTGAGGTAAAAAGCATCAAAATTCCTACTCCCCCAGTGAAAATTACCCCATAACGGACACTTGACACCTCAAGATATTCACCTAAGATGAATCACATATAATATGACCTAAAATTATAAAGAGGAAGACCTTATAGGTTCCTAATACACCTAATGTTCACTAATGTCCAAATGTTCCCAACATCATCATCAGCTCAGACCACTGGTAGCTTCCCTTTCATGATATAATTAGTGTAATTAACCGACATCCACCTCAAGATTTCACCAAGAACGAGATTTATTAACATGAATCATATCTATAAGGGAGACCTAGAATAGGTAACAAGATCTAAGTAGGAATATATTGAGGGAGGAACTAATATTCCATAACCCCATTTCAATAAAGGAGCTGACATTACCAATCATGGTGGTAGATGCTGCCCACCTTTTGAAAGTGGGAATGCGGGGCAACCGATCAACCATCCTAGAGGAGGAGTGGCCAAGTCCATGGAAGCAATACACTTCAAGAGAGGTAAAGAAGGAAAACACATCATCATTACCAATTCATGATCTTAGTATGAATAATCAAAAAATAATAACCTTAGAATTTTTTTAAGTTATATATTAAGAATATAATTTTTTATTTGGAAAAGAAGTAGTTTTTATTATAACTAAATTGTTTTCAATTTATTATATAGTTTTATTTTTAAAGTTAAATTTCTAAATTTTAGAATTTTAAATAAATAAAATTAACTTAAATTTTGGATTCATAACCTCAAAATTTTATTTGTGTGAATTTTTGGAATTTTTCCAAAAGGGTTGATTTTTAGGTGAATAGTGGAAAATACTGTGTTCTCAGATACCATAAATTTTCCTTTTATTAAGTATTAAAACTGAAACATTCAAGATTAGATTAGTTTAAAATTAAAATAAATATCCCTTTTCACTTATATAATAATAAATTTCATTATAATCAATAATATTCTGGTTTTTGGTATAAATTAATATTTACACTTAAAAAGACATTTTTCTAAAAAAAGTTTTTCATTGAGTTATGCGTACTTATATTAAAGTTAATTTTTACCATATATATAAATTGAATATTTTATAATGGTTTCAAAATTTTTAATTAGTATGTTAAAATTATTTAATAGATTACATTTCATTTTTTCCATAAAAATAAATTACCTAGCTAAAACATTAGTCATAATAGTGATGGTTAAAATGAAGTAAAATGGTTAAAAACTAAGTGATAAGGCCAAAAAAACTTATCTTTAATTTATTGATTAAGTTTATTATGTACCATAATTATTATATATTATAAATTAGAAATTATTTTCCACTTTTCTTGAGTATGACATTTATTATATATTAAAAACATGTATTTATAAGAGTTTAACTCCCCTCACTTATAAAAGAGACCTTCACCACCTCACTTATACACACATTTTGAGAACCATATATTTAAAAATACCTTCAAAAATTCTTCCTGAACTCTATTTACCACATTCAAGACATTTTTTACTCCCTAAAAGTCAAATCTAAGAAGTCTTAAGGAGAGTCTTAAAAGGGGGATATACAAGGAAAATGGATTTTTCTTAACCAAGTTTTTTCAAGTTTCTTTCTTCTTACACATCCTACAAATATATTATAACCATAATAATATAATTAAATAAGTATCATAATTAAACTGAAATTTTATTGTGCTGATGTAAAAAAATCATATATCTTCATCCCATTCATTGGAAAATGAAAACGACGCTTGTGTTACGTGGGGACTACCGCCTCAATGAACAACATATTTTTTTTCATCAATGCCTTACATGGTTGGTGTTAAAAATTAATTTAATGAATTAATGTTATATTTATAACATTATTAAGTTTATGGAAAGATAATTTTTCCATTATATACAAAATATTAATATTAAATGGTCATCGTAATATTTAACCACAAAAAACGAGCATACCAAGAAACTTTTTAAGTAATAGCTTCTTACCACTCTATTAAATTTATATTCTTTATCAAAATCTTCATGAAAATAATGAATCACTTTAATAAAATGTTTTTTAAGTTATTAAGCTTTTGAATATGATATATTATTACTATAAAATAATATATTATTACACATTTTCTCATTATAACGTGTTCTTGTTTGGGTTGGTTTTACCACCCACATGAACGATGTTATAATATTTATGTCATGAATGATTAAGAAAACTTAAATAATGGTAATATTATGTAATAATGATAAAATTAAGATCTTTTATGATTATATAAAGGTAATATACATATGTATATTTTTTAATGAAATCAATTATTTTGAAGAAATCAAAATATAAAAAAATAGATATTTTTAAGCGTTCCATGTGAATCATCACCAAAAGTTCAGTAAAATGACCATGGGACTCTATAAATATATCAAAAAAATTTATTAATTATTAATGAAACTTAAATAGTAATAAAATATATTTCATAAAATAGGAATTTAAAGTTAAAAACCATGGTTACTTTAAACCGTAAAAAACAAGGGCATCATGGAAGATTCACATAAAAGTAACTATATCATAATCTAATTAACTCATTTTTTTATGAAATTATATGAACCATATAACTTGAAAAATATAGAACTTATGGAACCATTGGAAAAGTATTTTTTATTTTTATTGGGATATAATTTTTTTTGGATATTATGAACCGAACGACCCCAAAATGACTAACATGAATTATATCGATTAAGTAAATAGATAAAACATGATAATAAATGAAATGAAAGGAATAAACATGAAAAAGGTTCTGAATATTGTAAATAATTAATATAATTTTATTTTCCAAGAGGGTAGAAGTCATATGAACTTGATTTAATAGATTTTCCTTTTAAACCTTATTTTAAATGTTTTGAAGTTTTCCTTGCATCAATTTTCCTCCATGTCCATATTATTACGAGAATTTTCTTCTATGAACTTCAATGATTTATCTAAATAATTCTCTATTATATTTTTCATTATTTAAAAATGTTTAAAAATTAATATTTTTAATGTTTTTTGTGTGGGTCATTTTTTAAACATTCTTTATACAGGTGTGAAAATAATGTTATTTAATATTTAACACATGAGCACCTTTTCCTCCCATCCTGGCCATTCTTTATTATGATGATTCCTAATTATGTTTTAATGGTTTTATATATTAAATTAAATTCAAATTGTTTTTTGAATCTTTCATTTTATAGATTTATCAAATAAAAGGATATTTCCTTTTATTTTTATGGGATAACTATAAGTTATTATGATTATGGGTTCAAGTGAAAGTTTTTGTGATGAAAGTGTAGGACCCTATGCATTTTATTCATGTTATGGTTCATGGAAATTATATATTATTATAGTTAGATATGATATATCCCTAAAATGTAATGATGTTAATAGAGTTAACTGGATACAAGTTATGTAATGCCCGACTTGGTTCCCCCTCATGTGACCGAGTCAGGTTACATGACCTTAGGCACACCTCCCCATATGCTAGAGGCTACCAATTATAAATGACGGTATAATATATATAATGGGGAGAATATACCCTCTGGTATATAATAATAATAATAATATTAGAAAATATGATAAACAATCAATACAAAATAATTCTAATAGATAAACAGGCAGTGCCAAATCAATCTAGACATAATTGTCAAACTAAAGGTCATACTAAAAATCATACAAGTAGCCAACTAAAAGATAGATGCAAAATAAAGACTCCCAAAACTATTCTCAAACCCCTTTCTCGGTCCCATCTCCAAGATTTAGTCCCAACATGAAAATTCAAAATCAAGTGCAGGGCCTCTTTCCCTTATCGATACCTGCATCCATGAATTCTGATCAGATATAAAACGATGACCTAAATTGGGTGTTAGAAAACTTAGTAGGCCGTCACTAAAATCCTCTAAATAATTCTTGTCTGAATAATAGTGAATGAAATAGTATGACAATAAGTCATTAATTAAAAACTAAATATGGAACATCTTAAATAAACCTACCGATCCTTGAGCTCTAGGTTGACACCCAAGGTAAACTAATACCTATTTCAACATTATGTTGAATGGATATTTCCAAACATACCACTGTCTAGGTGGATTCCCATTCTATAAAACAATATCAAGGAACATTTACCATGCCAAGGATGAATTTTTTTATTCCACGTGTCAATGGAATCTATGATAATTTCCATGATAGAGTCACTTACATATTACCTTAGTGAATTACTCATGCCAAGATAGAATTACATATTTCAAGTTTCAATGGACCTAGTGTGGATTCCCATGTTAGGTCCTTTTACATGATCATAGGACATCAGAACCAGTGTTAATTCTTATGCTAGGGTTGATTTAACATTTCAATAATAAAAGCAACAATATCCAACTGAATACAAAAATAATAACATGCCAAACATGTTAGCATATTCTAAAATTGGTAAATTCAAACCAATTACCAATTATCATACCATCTATTCCATTACTCCAAATATCATATTCATGCTAATATTCTAATCCACATAATAATTTTGAGAATTACAATTCATAAACCAGATAATCCCAATTAGTATTTCACATGTCATGATTTCATTTTCCATCCAATTATTATGAAATATTACAACCCCATACCATTATCCATTTACAATACAAGTGATCTAAGTAAACTATCAATTTAGAAGTTAATACATTCCAATTTTTCACCAACCATAATATTACAAGATAAGTTACCAATTAAAATTTCAATGGTGTCAAATTCAAATTCACATATCAAGTATGCCCACTTTTTAATACACATGTAAATCTAAGACCCTATTTCAAATTAATAATTTTATAATTCCTTGAATAATCCCCCATTTTAGTTATATGAATCTAGGATCATAGATTCCATGTTCTAACACAAGGTCAAGGGTGGTAACACCTCCTAGGTGTCCACAAGTCTAGGTCTCATTAACTAATGGACTCGACATGATTTTTGGGAGGTCTTTGCATGAGGATTCAGGCCATACACTTGGGTTCAAATTAGAAGATTCCAAAAACATGATGTTCCAACATGATCACAAAATTTTATTATACTAAAAAAAGTAGATCTTGGGGATAAATTTTAGACCACCAATCTCAAGAAAATGTAGAAGGATCCAAAGATTGAGCATCTAAATCGATGTGAAACACTGTGATTCTATATGGATAGTGATAGATCCATCACATAAATGTTTGGAGAAGATGATTTAGGAATAAAATTTGAATAATCCATAAATTCAAAGAAATACTTACCAATTTAAGACATTTGGAATAAATAAAAAAAATCAAGAGTTCAGGGATTATGATTTTATATGTCATGTAAACCTTAGAGAACCCTTAAAATTTTATAAACATAGATTAGGTTTCAAGGAGGGGTAAATAGGAGTTAAATGAAGGTTTTTAGGGGAGGAAATTTGATTCAACCCCTCATTATCCTAGCCCATCTTGGCACCACCAGCTAGCTAGCAGTGTCAGCCAGATTGGATACATGACTAGAAACCCTACTAGTAGGTCGATGGTCTCCACCAGCTGGAAGGTGGGTCTCTTTTAGAAGATCCAATATACTATAATTCCACTTTATTAATGGTGGTCTTCCTATTGTATCACAAAAATACTTCCCTATCTACCATCTAGTTGGTGGAACTATAAAAACCCATTGAAAAATTCCACCACTAGTTCAGCTCCTTTGAGACCCCAAAAAACTCTACAAAAAAATCACAGAACATGACTTGATTTCAAAAATCAAATGAGGTTCAAAAAAACATAAGGATATACATCCCTAGGTAAAAGATGGTATCTTAAAACCTCCTTACCATATAATAGGTCATCCCTAGTCTATTCTCCCATGAATCACTAAGAGTTATCCATGAACAACTCAGGTAACTACACCCGTATATATGACTCCCTCTCCTAGGTCTGCTCTTGTACATTACCATGATGTAACTATATTTTGGGAATGGTATTTACTTAGATATTATTCTCACTATGGTCTATGATATGTACTATTTACTCCTCAAATGATGCGTAAACATCAATATCAACACCATAAACATCTATCACATGAGTAGGATCAAGGGGATATCTATGTAGTTGTGAAATGTGAAACATATCATGTATGAAACTATAATTCTATGTATGATCCAATCAAAATAAAATTGGGCGAATTCCATCCACTATCTCGAACAATATGAAAAACTTGGGTGTTAACTTTACTTGCTTCTATGTATGGTGTTGCCTTATCCAAAGTGACACACTAAGAAAAACCTAGTCACAAACCTTGAACTATAGAGGTAATCTCTAATGGTATAAATAAGATTTATTCCTACTTTACACAGTTTACAACCACTTCCTGATCAAATGAAATTTATTAACATCTCTTACATGAGATTAGTTTTAACAAGCACTCACTCAACCACCTCTATTTAGCACAATGGTGAATGAAACTGTCTTCCATATAAATACTCAAAAGGATCTATTTGGATTTATTCATGGAATTTATTATTCTAAGAGAACTCCAAGAGTTCCAGATGAAACTACCAAGAACCACTAAATTCTTAAAAATAGGCTCACAACATGTCCTATAGAATCTGAGTCATCCGTTTAGATTGGTCATCAGTTTGAGAATGATAGGTTGTTCTCAAAAGAACCCATGAACCCAGTGCTTTGTGAAGACCCTGCTAAAACCATGACATAAAATGGGGATCTTGACCAGTAATGATACTCCATGGAAAACTTTATAATTCAACTATATTCTATATATAGAGGTTACCCAAGTCATCGATAGTGAAGGTCTCCCTAATAGTCAAGAAATGGGTTACCTTTTCCAGTCAATCCATGATTACCCACACTACATCATTCTTCTAAGGTTCCCTTAGTAAACCTATCACAAAGTATTTGGTGGTATCACACAACTTCCATTCCATAACGAGAAAGGGTTGCAGTAACGCAGTAGGCCACTGATGCTTAGCATTTACCTACCGATGGGTGAAGAATCACAACATGAAGTTTGGTACATATTTCTTCATCCATGACCATTGGTATTTCCTATAGATACCTTAATAAATATTCATAAACACAGGATGTAAGGCCCACTTAGAAGAATGTGACTCCCAAATTAGCTCCTAAAACATTCTCATAGGAACCCAGATATGACCATTGACATAAAGAACCTCATCCCTATCAGGGAACCAGACCGATGATGGCTCCCCACCATAAATGTTTCCCCTTAGGGAAAAACACACAAGATCAGATAACTATACTCTCTTGATATGGTCAAAAAGTATGTGAAAAATAGATGTTAATGTAACATTCTCTTTCCCATAAGACTCTTGAATATTTAGATTCATTTTTGTAAAAAGAAATATCATATACCACTCATCACAAGATTCCCGCACTTCCCCTGATTGTGTCTTTCCTCTTAAGAAATTGTAAAAGAAATTTCCATTACTAGGATTATATGCTATCTTGAAGTTTAAATACTATAAATATTCTATCTACATCCTCTGTATAAGTTTCATATCTCATTACGAAAACATATTCCTAAATCTCTTATAGTTAGTGTACACAAAAAATATCTCTCCTAATAGATAATTCCTCTAGAATCCATAGGTGTGTGCCACTGTAACTAAATAAAAATCATGAGTGGTATAATTCCCTCACATGGCCTCAAATACCTAGAGGTATAAGTAACAAATTTATCCTCTTATATAACAACTATTCCAAGTCCAACTCCTAATTCATCACAATACATGATATACTCCTTACCCAAATTAGGTAAGGTGAGAATCAGTTTTGAGGTCAACCCACTCTTTAATTCCCAAAAATAATCCTTGTAAGCTTATAACCAAAAAAACTTCACCCCTTTCTTGGAAATTTAGGACATTAGTGCTACAAGATGGAAGAAGTTCTGGATTAAACACTAATAATAGCCTTCCAAAACTTGAAATCTCTAAATCTAAAATGAAATTCTTGGTTTGATCCCAAGATTCTATGACTTGAACCTTCTCTATATCCATTGAAACTCTAACCTATGAGATAAAATGGCCTAAGAAGTTTAATTTTTCAATCCAAAAGGACATTTATATGGATTGGTGCGTAGTCGATTCTCATTCAACGTACTTAGGATAATGTTAATATATTGGGCATGATCATCTCTAGACTGGGAATACACTAATATGTTGTAAAAAATACCACCACAAATTGATCCATATACTTATGGAAGATCTAATTCATCAAGGCCATAAATACCTTTGGTTAATTCATCAGACCAAAACAACATGACCACAAACTCATTTAATACACACATTATCCTAAAAGTAGTCCAAGGTATATCATAAGGTCTCACACTCAATTAGTGGTACCCTAACCTCAATCCAATCTTGGAGAAAATTTGAGAACCTCTCAAATAATCTAAGAGATCATTGATGCACACAAGGGGATACTATTTCTTGAATGTCATCGATTTTATCCCCTAATAATCCATACATAAGTTTAAGGTTTTATCTTACTTTTTTTAAGAATAATATAGAAGAACCCCATGGTGATGTACTAGGACATAAGAATCTCTCAGTATCCAAACCCTCCAACTACACTTTCAAATCCTAAAGCTCTACTAGTTCCATCATGTATGGTAGGGTATAAATAGATTAAAATCCTAAAACCAACTTGATAGTGAACTCGATATTATGATTAGTTAGTAATCCAAAGAAATATTCAGGAAATACATCCTAAAAGTGGTTCACTATTTAAGGATATGTACTCTACTAGAACTCACAATCATCCAAAACAAATATACTACCTAGGCCATGAGAAAATACAATATGTATTGAATTGGTTATGCATGACCAACCTGAAGATCCCATTCACCATGATGGGTATAACGTCCATATTATGAATATAGAAAGGTCACTCTCCTTCTATAATATTTGGTATTATCCTAGTAAAGAACTATCCAATCTATACCTAGAAACAAATATAACCTTGCTATTTCTAGTACAAATATACCCAAGAGGAAACAATAGAAACCATTTTCAAGAGAACACTTCGTATAGCATATTATGCCCTCTGATCACACCCCTAATTGGGTATTGATGGTCATTACCCAATCCACACTCCCCACAGTGAAACCCAAGGCATTAGAAAATGAGAATATATAAAGGAATATGATGGTCCTGTATCAAAAAAGTGAAATAAAGGGTAGATGACACATGAATTATACCTATGACAGTGGAAGGTCCTATATTTAGACTGGTAGAAGTAGACTACATAGTGTGCATATGAATCTCCCCTCTGCTCTAGGATCCATCTTGACTCCATTGAGACTCTTCTTCCTACTGATACTATCACTCCTGCATTGGGTACCACATCCCCTACCCCATCCCGAGCACCTGCTGGAACTCGAGATACCTATCAAATGAGGGGAATATTAGTCCTTCCAAAATGATGGTTCCTTCCATGATCCTCTACCATCACTATACCAACCAGTTATCTTGAATAACCTCTAAAGGTGTCCCATTATACCATAATCTTGAAACTCATATACTAGGAAAGAACACTAAAAGTGCTTGTGGATATCCCCACTACACTAAAAGTACTGCACCTGGTCACTATCCTGAGGTGACTGTCCAATCCCCTGGATGCTTTATGTTCTACCTCCCTAGAAGAAGTTATCATAATGATGATTCTTTCCACCTAATGAGGAACTCCCTGATCGTCCCACTAGGACTGCCTACCCACTACTTGAGGCCTCTTTTAGGTCCCATTCAGCGATGAGAGTCTAATTCATCATGTAATATTTTTTTTCAAATAGAATAAGTTCACCAATGGATTTATTTTGTACCAGAGACTATAATATATTCACTTAAACATGGATATATCATCTCCTAATAATTATGGATACAAAAAATTTAAGTCAGTAAAATGTCCAGAATAATCCATCATATACATGCTCCCCTATGTCATGTGCATGAACTCCTAAGCCCTTTATCACTCAAAATATTTGATAAAAATTACTTATAAATTTCACCTCGAAGCCTTTCTAGATTAGTTCCACATAATTTTCATCCTTTACTATGATTTCCTATCAGTTCTTGGATAGTCCTCATTGCATATAGGTACCAAGCTTATAACATCCCAGGTAAATAAATAATAAGACATATTTCATATTTATTAATATTTGTGAATTAAATATTAATTTTACTTTAAATGTGTTGCTATGTTCGATAGCATACCCGATACACAACAACGGGATTCTTTGGAATCTTACGCTGCACACTAATAATATAATATTATTATTTTAAATTGTAGTTAACTCCTAGCCATTGTATTGGAGATAATTAATTAAATTAACTACAATATTATTATACATTATTGTTAAATGTATTTACATTTATTCAATAAAAATTTATAGGCTTAAAATATGAATGAATCTAATTTTAAACATAATTTACATTAAAAGGCCGATTTACCACCTTTTAATGGAGAACCCTCTTTAAATATAGTTTTGGTCACTTTAATACATTATAATTGACCATATATAATCCTTATTTAGAATGGGGACATAAAATTTTACTTTGCGTAATTTTTTTTGCTATTTTTCTGATAAAGTTCATTTTTAATGAATAGTGAAAAATACTGTATTTTAATTCAAAAGTGCTTTTTAATCTAATTTATTTATATGGTTATATTATCTTTTTAGTTGGTTTTGAAGTGAAATTGAAATATATTTTTACCATTTAATCCAATGTTGGTCATTGGAATTAATTTCACTTTGAAATTGGATATAAACAAGTATCAATCTTTTGATAGTTATTGTTTCTTAAAAACACACTATTTGTTTTGATAACAGGAATTAATTTTAAAATTAATTAATTCCACTTATATATTTTGAATTTGAAAAAATAGACATCATTTTTGAATTCGGAATATCAAATATAGCTTAGGCTGAATTTTTTGGTATTTTTCTGAAAAACTTCAATTTTTGATGAATAGTGACACCACTTAGTGATAGTTAAAAAAAGAGACTTTTTCAATTAAATGAAATTTTACCACTTCTGTGAATTGAATTTCAAAAATCCTACATACATGGTTGTTATCAAGAAGTAAAATGTGGTTCATTAAGATGAAAATAAATTTTGGTGAATAGTAACTTTTGACTTTTATTTACTGCGGTTAAAGGTAAATAGGGTAATTCAAGGTTAAAAGAATATTATAATAATTCAAAATTACATTAAAAATTGTCATAACCTTATTGGTTGAGTATTGGACGACCATGGGCATACTTGGGTCGATCTTGGGACCCCATGGATCCACTTATGAAAGATAATGACACTTTAGATTAATTAATTTAATGTAAAGACAAAATTGACAATAACAAAAATCTTTTAGTAAATTAATTTTTATATAGTATTATATAAGTCATATTTTAGACTATAAATATTAATTATAAAGCTAAAAATATTACCTACATGATAGTATTTTTTTTATAATTTTTAGACATCGAATAAATTAAATTATTTATGACACAATAATGATGCCGTATTTATCTCATTAATAAATGATTTAAATAAATAAGATTATAATGATTAAAATATTATCCAAAACATGTCCAATTCTGATTGGATGATATTATTTCGACCATGAATCATCTTATCTTCGACTATAATTATTTTTGGACCATTATAAACTGAATATCATTATATTATAAAATAATATTTTCACACTTTCCTAAAGAGCCCCTCCTGTCCCTTATAAAAGGAGACCACTTATAACCAATTCCTCGCACCTCTCAAGCCTTTTTCTTGTCAAACCTCTGCCCAATTAAGCTCCCTACATCCATATCCTTCTCCTAGAAGCCTTAACTTAGGCAGAAGACACTTCAAGAAGTCCTTTTGGTTCAAACAAAAGGAAGTTACCCAAATTAAAGGTAATGGTTTATCTTAATTGTTTTGTTTTATTTTAGTTCTCCAACCCCTAAAATCTTTTTATTCCTTTATTTTGTAACAAAAAAAGTATCCTAAATATAATATGACGTTGTTATGATAAGGATTTTAACTACACTTACACACACCTCCATCTAATGGATGAAGAACATAATGTTTCTGTGGATGGAAAACTAACACCTCACAAAACAATGATTGTTCAATTACATCTTACCACCTATCATGGTGGCCATTATGATGGAACTGTATTTATATATGATATATATTATGTTTATTATTTCATTATGCTTCTATAATTACCAATTATATCAAGCCTTTATGGTTTCCATAGTGGGTAAATACGATAATCTCATTTGAGAAAGTGCGGACTACCGCCCCCTTAAAGTGATGTGACTTGTTCATGCCTTATGTGGGATGTATAAAGGATAATGTTAATGATATTGTATATGATATTATTTTGGAATTATAATATACCTATGTATAATTATGTTTTATTTCCATTATAATAAGAAATAGAAATGAAATTAGCGTTCATGCGTACGTACGGCTTACCGTCTCCATGAACGGTGCATTTCATTTCTTACCTCTAAATGTCATGTACTATTATAAATACATGTATATAATGGATATATATGATATATATGATATCTAAATCATGAATATCATTCTGGATATAATGGAATATTGACGACATGGACAACTTGTAAATATAAGGTGTTCATTTTTGACTCAAGTGCCAAATATCGACAAAATGAAAGTTATTAACTTAAATGATAAAAAAATGTTTATAACATGGTAATAAGTGATATAAAAGGAATAATAAACTTGAAAAAGGTCTTAATAAAGTATAAATTAACTTTAGTTTATTATTCAAGATATTAAATAACGATCGAGTCAAGTCAGAAACGAGGTAAGGGACTTCGTCTCAATCTCCTTTCATTGAGGAATATTTTCATTTATACACAACTTTCTTTTATAAGGTGTATAAAAACCTTTGACTTTGACTTTTATTCAAAAGGAATATTTTTCTACAAAGAGTTTTACTAAACAACAAAAAGAATTTTTCTTTTAACGTAAGCGGTGACAACGACCTTTTCTGCCACCGCAAGTATTATTTGATCTTTGGCTTCCTCAACAAGCCATAATGTTTTTAAAAGAAAATAAATACCATATACTCTTTTATGTATTTTGGTATTGAAAATGTTTTTGATAGTGGATTTTTTTATGTAAATATATTTAAGTGATATATTGTGATTGAAATGTGTAAATGTTTTCTTTCCTTTATATTTGTTGTATGTGTTATGATTTTATATTGGTACTTGGAAATTTGATGGGTGGTTACGTGATAAACCAAATGATAGGTGGTGCCGTGAATACCAGGATGGGTGGTTACCCTATAACCTCCAATTCATTGGGTATGGAATTCAGCCGTATGGCTATTCCATTTAGTGATATGTGTGGAAATAGACCGTATGGTTATTCCATTTAAGTATATTTATGTCCCAAGTTACCTTTATATGTTATGTGTTATTTATATGGGTTTTATAGTAATATTTTGGTTACAAAAGGGTAAGTAATGATCTTTTATTCAGTAAATAGTATTTACTACTTCATAAAGGTGAAAAGTATTACTTATGTTAAAGTATTCATGGTTTACTTGTTGTTTTGAAAAACTAACAGTTTTACTTCTTCGTGTATCCCTTAGTGAACTTTTTGTGCTCATCCCAAGTTTTTGAAATGTTTTTCACAGGATATAATGTGGAATAGGGTCAAGGATGGGATCAAAGAAAATTCATGCTTTCTTAAACATAGAACTAGACATGACTCTTTTTTTTAAGAGTTCATGTTTTGTAAAAATAATGGATACTGGGTAGAAGTGTCTACTTTGTAAATTTTTTGAGATGTAATAGTTATGTCCTAATTCTCTAAAACTCTAAACCTGAAAAGATCCTCAATGTGAATTATTCATTTAATTCAATATTATTTAAGGTTTAAGGTCAGGTCCTTATAGTTGGTATTAGAGGTCGGTTTAGAAAACTTTAGGAGTTAGGGTATTGTTAAATTAATGTCCCTAAATTAATTTATAGTAACATTGAAATGATATAGCATTCAAAGATTACCATGTTGCTTCGCCTAAGATATTTCTGTGTTTAGAATGGTTTTTCAAAGAGGAAATAGGGAAATTGTGATGGGAATCCATATATAGGGAAATGACCTTCCAAATCAGCAACATGAGATGGTCGGAATCGGAACTGAACAGTTTGTTGCAGTGATGACTTAATTGATTCAGGTGATAAATGGTGGTTGTGTTTGTTGGTGATATTTTGGTTTATTCTAAAATTAAAGAGGATCATGAAATTAATTTTAGAAATTGTTTGTGAAATTCAAAAAGTGTGAGTTTTGGTTACAACAATTTTTTTTCCTTGGTCACATTGTTTCAAAAAATGGTGTAACTGTTGATCCTTCTAAAACAAAAGTTGTTGAAGAATGGCCAAGACCCACAAATATAACTGAGATCCATAGTTTTCATTGTTTGGCAGGTTATTACTGGAGGTTTGTTGAAACTTTTTCACGGTTATCTAGTCCAATTACTAAGTTAACTCAGAAAGGTGTTAAGTTCATTTGGATAAAAGAATGTGATGATTGTTTTCAGGAATTAAAAAGAAGATTGGTGAATGCTCCAGTTTTGGTACTGCCATCCAGAAATGGTGAGTTTGTTATCTACAATGATGCTTCATTGAAAGGACTTGGTTGTGTCCTAATGCAGAATGATCAGGTAATTGATTATGCTTTACGTCAGTTGAAACCACATGAGTTAAATTACCCTACACATTATTTGGAATTAGCTGCTATTGTTTTTACTTTAAAAATTTGGAGGCATCATTTGTACAGAGTGAAGTGTGAAATATATACTGATCACAAAAGTTTAAAGTATATATTCACTCAAAAAGAATTGAACATGAGACAGAGGAGATGGTTGGAATTAATCAAGGATTATGATTGCATGATCCATTACCATCTGGGAAAATAAAATAAAGTGGATGATGCTTTGAGTCGAAAAAGTAATACTCAATTAACCATGTTACATTTGGAATGAGATCCTTTGGTTTTTGATTTGATGAATTATGGCATAGAAGTTGTTGGTGCAGGAAATTATTCTGTTTTGTATCAGGTTTCAGTGAGATCATCTCTATCAGACAGAATAAAGAAAGCACAGAAGGAAGATAGTGAGTTGCAGAAAAAGGTAGAGTTGGTTCAGAAGGGTAAGTTTCTTGAATTTAACATTGATAATGATTGTGTTTTGAGGTTTGGAAAGAGATTATGCGTGCCTTGTGATTCACAGTTGAAGAATGAGTTGTTATGTGAAGCTCATAGTTCCCCATTTTCAGTTCATCCTGGCAGTACTAAGATGTACAGAGATCTTTGGGAGTATTACTGGTGGGATGGAATAAAAAGAGATATTGCTGATTTTACTGTGAAGTGTTTGACTTGTCAGCAGGTTAAAGCAGAGCGACAGTTACCGAAAGGGATGCTTCAGCCTTTACCGGTGCCAGAGTGAAAATGAGAAAATATATCCATGGAATTCATTGTTGTATTACCAAAGACATCTCGAGGTAATAATGCAATCTAGGTTATAGTTGACCGGTTGACTAAATTTTCTCATTTACTTCCTATTAGAGATAATTTGTCTTTAGATCAACTTGATCAATTGTATGTTAAAGAGATATTCAGGTTGCATGTAGTTACCCTCTCCATTGTATCTGATCGTGATCCTAGGTTTACTTCTAACTTTTGGAAAGACCTTCAGAAGTCATTGGGTACTGAATTAAATTTTAGTACAGTTTTTCATCCTCAATCAGATGGTAAATCAGAATGAAAAATTTAGACATTGGAGGATATGATACGTTCTTGCTCGATGGATTATCAGGAAAGTTGGGACCAACACCTTTCTTTGGTTGAATTTTCATATAATAATAGTTTTTATTCCAGTATACAGATGGCTCCATTTGAGTCATTATATGGAAAGCGTTGTCGAACTACAGCTTTTTGGGATAAAGTAGGTGAAAGGAAGCTGATGGGACCAGAATTGGTAGAAGAGATGGCAGAGAAAGTTCCGTTGATTCAGAAGAACATGAGAACAGCTAAGAGCAGACAGAAAAGTTATACAGATAACCGGAGGAAGGATCTTTCTTTTGAGGTAGGTGATCATGTCTTTCTCAAAGTTTATCCATGTAAAAGTGTGATGCATTTTGGTAAGAAGGGAAAGTTGAGTCCATGGTTCATTGGACCTTATGAAATTCTGAGAAAGTTGGATCAGTTGCGTATAGAGTGGATTTACCTCCATTTTTATCCCAGGTACACAATGTTTTTCATGTTTCGATGTTGAGAAAGTATATGTCAGATCCATCTCATGTTTTGAGTCCAGAGGTAGTTCAGTTGGAAGAGAATCTCTCTTATGAAGAACAACCAGTTCAGATTCTTGACTGTAGAGATTAGGTGTTGTGGAATAAGTTAATTTACCAGGTAAAGGTTTTGTGAAAAAACCATATGGTTGAAGAGGCAACGTGGGAATCTTAAAATGCTATGAGGGACAAATACCACCACTTATTTTGATAAGTGAATAAAAATTGCGAGGATGCAATTCCTAAAAAGGGAGGAAGGATGTAACATCCCAGGTAAATAAAGAACAATACATATTTCATATTTATTAATATTTGCGAATTAAATATTAATTTTACTTTAAATGGGTTGCTATGTTCGATAGCGTACCCGATACGCAACAACATGTTTCTTTGTAATCTTACGTTGCACACTAATAATATAATATTATTATTTTAAATTGTAGTTAACTCTTAGCCATTGTATTGGATGGAATGAATGAAATTAACTACAATATTATTATACATGATTGTTAAATGTATTTACATTTATCCAATAAAAATTTGTAGGCTTAAAATATGAATGAATCTAATTTTAAGCATAATTTAAAATAAAAGGCTGATTAACCACCTTTTAATGGAGAAATCTATTTAAATATAGTTTGGGTCACTTTAATACATTCTAATTGACCAAATATAATCCTTCTTTAGAATGGGGACATCAAATTTTACTTTGGGTAATTTTTTTTGGGTATTTTTCTGATAAAGTTCATTTTTTAATGAATAGTGAAAAATACTGTATTTTAATTCAAAAGTACCTTTTAATATAATTTATTTATATGGTTATATTATCTTTTTAGTTGGTTTCAAAGTGAAATTGAAATATATTTTTACCATTTAATCCAATGTTGGTCATTGGAATTAATTTCACTTTGAAATTAGACATAAACAAGTATCAATCTTTTGATAGTTATTGTTTCTTAAAAACACGCTATTTGTTTTGATAATAGGAATTAATTTTAAAATTAACTAATTCCACTTCTATGTTTTGAATTTGGAAAAATAGACATAATTTTTGAATTTGGAATATCAAATATATCTTAGGCTGAATTTTTGGTATTTTTCTGAAAAACTTCAATTTTTGATAAATATTGACACCACTTGGTGGTAGTTAAAAAAGCTGACTTTTTCATTTAAATGAAATTTTACCACTTCTGTGAATTGAATTTAAAAAATCCGACATACATGGTTGTTATAAAGAAGTAAAATGTGGTTCATTAAGATGAAAATAATTTTTTTGTGAATAGTAACTTTTGACTTTTATTTACCACGGTTAAAGATAAATAGGGTAATTCAAGGTTAAAAGAATATTATAATAATTTAAAATTACTTTAACACTTGTCCTAACCTTATTTTTTGAGTATTGGCCGACCATGGGCATCCTTGGGTCGATTTTGGGACCCCATGGAGCCACTTATGAAAGATAATGACACTTTAGATTAATTAATTTAATGTAAAGACAAAATTGACAATAACAAAAATAATTTTTGTAAATTAATTTTTATATGGTGTTATATAAGTTATATTTTAGACTATAAATATTCATTGTAAATCTAAAAATATTTCCTACATGATAGTATTTTTTTTAAATTTTTATACTTCGAATAAATTAAATTATTTATGACACAATAATGATGCAATATTTATCTCATTAATAAATAATTTAAATAAATAAAATTATAATGATTAAAATATTATCCAAAACATGTCCAATTCTGATTGGATGATTTTATTTCGACCATGACTCATCTTATCTTCTACTATAATGATTTTTGGACCATTAGAAACTGAATATCATTATATTATAAAATAATATTTTCACACTTTCTTAAAGAGCCCCTCCTGTCCCTTATAAAAGGAGACCACTTCTAACCAATTCCTAAAACCTCTCAAGACATTTATATCGTCCAAAATATGCCTAATTAATCTCCCTAAATTCCTATCCTCCTCCTATAAGCATTACCTTAGGCATAAGGCACTTCAAGAAGTCCTTTTGGTTCAAACCAAAGGAAGTTACCCAAATTAAAGGTAACAGTTTCTCTTAAATTGTTTTCTTTTATTTTACTTCTCTAACCCCTAAACTCTTTTTATTCCTTTATTTTGTAACAACACCAGTATCCTAAATATACTATAATTTTTTTATGATAAATATTTGAACTATACTCACACACACCTCCATCTAATGGATGAAGAACATAATGTTTCTGTGGATGGAAAACTAATGCCTCAGGAAACGATGATTGTTCAATTACATCTTGCCGCCTCTCATGGTGGACATTATGATGAAAATTTATTTAAATATGATATAAATAATTTTTATGATTTTATTATGCTTCTTTACTTCTCAATTATATCAAGATTTTATGGTTTCCATAGTGGGTAAATACGATAATCTCATTTGAGGAAGTGCGGACTACCGCCCCCTTAAAGTGATGTGACTCGTTCATGACTTATGTGGGATGTATAAAGGATAGTGTTAATGATATTATATATGATATTATACTGGAATTATAATATACCTATGTATCATTATGTTTTTTTTCCATTAAAATAAGAAATATAAATTAAAGCAGCATTCATGCGTACGTACAACTTACCGTCTCCATGAACGGTGCATTTCATTTCTTACCTCTAAATGTTATGTACTATTATAAATACATGTATATACTGGATATATATGATATATATGATATCGAAATCATGAATAAAATTCTGGATATAATGGACTATTGACCACATGGACAACTTGTAAATATAAGGTGTTCATTTTAGACTCAAGTGCCAAATATCGACAAAACGAAAGTTACTAAATTAAATGATTACATAATGTTTATAGCATGGTAATAAGTGATATAAAAGGAATAATAAACTTGAAAAAGGTTATTCATCAAGTATATATTAACTTTAGTTTATTATTTAGGATATTAAAGAACGATCGAGTCAAGTCAGACATAAGGTAAGGGACTTCGTCTCAATCTTCTTTCATTGAGGCATATTTTCATTAATACACAACTTTCTTTTATACGGTGTATAAACCCCTTTGAATTTTACTTTTATTAAAAAGGAATATTTTTCTACAAATCGTTTTACTAAACAACAAAAAGAATGTTTCTTTTAATGAAAGCGGTGACAACGACCTTTGTAACGACCCAAAATTTTGAATAAATCTTGTTTCCTAATTTCATGTGTTATTTTATTTTATTTTGATACTCAACAAAAATGTTTTATTTGATAAACATGATTATAATTAAAATGAGACCATCGGGTTTTGATTGTTATATGACCATCGGTCAATATGACCACTGTGAACAAAATGTTTTGATTATTGTCTCTAAATACAAGTAATCTTGGTTAATTATTATAGAAAGAAGATTCGATGGCCTCACCTAGTAGTCTTGGACCGATCGAAGCCCATCTAACAGATCTTGGGAAAGAGGTAGCACCATTGGGCTTTGCTCTGGATCAAATCCAAGCCGAGCTTCATCATGTGAAGCTAGAACGGAATCGCCTTCGTGAGAAGTTCAAACTGATAGAAATTACTACTCGGGCAATGTTGACTGAGCCGCCCCAAGATTCTATCACCCTAGCACACCTTACTCTTAGGTCCTATGCTGGTATTATAAGGGGCTATGTAACGAGACCGTAACTGCCTTGTGTAATCCTTGTTTTAAATAAAAATTGGGATTTCTTCTTATGATGAAGTTATGAATTTTGAAATGACCGGATAAATATAGTATGCATATTTTTGATGAATTTTAGAAAAAGGATATTTTAAAAATGGTTGTGTAAACCTTAAATAATTAAAAATGTGTAATGATTTTCAAAAAATGGTCTTCTACAATTATGTCCAGTACGAAATTTAGAGTCTAATAAGATCAACTTGATTTTTGATGAATAGTAAATTGTGAATAGTGATTTTACGCTTAGGATTAGTAATGTGACCAAATGGATTAGTAATCTCACTTAAAGAAAGTTTTAAAATAATCTAGGCACCTTGATTAAGTAATGTGATTCAATAAAATGGTTAAATAACGGTTTCATTAATTATTATTCAAGTATTAGTTTTTTTCGGGTGAATAGTGTTTTTTAATTAAAAAATTAATTAAAAATATTTAGAAAATTATTTTTAGAAAATGGATTTTATTTTTGAACTCAGAGCATCGATATTATGTTAAGGTAATTTTTTGGGATTTTTCTGAAAAAAATGAATTTTCGGTGAATAGTGAATTTATTTAAAAATTGAATTAAAAATATTTAGAAAATTATTTTTATAAAATGGAGTTCATAAATGTAATTAGGGAATCAATATTTAGTTAAGGTGAAAGTTTGGGATTTTTCTGAGAAAGATGAATTTTTCAGTGAATAGTAAAAATGCAGTTTTAGGGTTTCGGTATGTTTAATGACATCATAATTGTGTCATGATGATGTCATGAGATCTTTTAAGGGTTGGCCGGCCAAGGGTGATGAATTATTGTTTTGGGGGCCCCATGTGGCCTAACTCCATGATAAATGACAAGGGAGATCACATGGGTTTGAGAAAAGCACATGTGAGGTGTCCTTTGGCCATTAATGCCTTGTCCCCTCACTTTCCCTATAAATACCAAGCCCTCCTCTCATCCATTCGACTCCCCACTCATTCCCAACGAATTTATGGTCTCATTACCTCCCAAGGAGTCCTCCCAAGGTGCCCCCAAGCCCTCAAGGTCCCAACCTTTGAGGTTTAAGAGTTACATTTTAAGGTAAGGGATCCGACCTCTCTCTTTCATTTCAAGTAATCTCTTTTATGTCATTCCTTTTATGCTCCATGTTTATATGTTGGAGGATGTTCTTTTATACTCCTCTTACTGCCCTTTTCATGTTAATATAATGAGAGATCCCCTCTTACTCTCATTATTTTGTTTTATGAAGTTTTAAGTGGCGCCGTTAGGCTGCCGAAAGTTTTGTAACGGATCCTTTCTCCCTTCTCATTTTTCAAGATCTATTTTCATGTAAAGTATTTCAAGTTACTTTTTGTTATGTTGGGGTATTATCTCTAAATTTATCATACTGATATTTTATGATCATATGATGAGATACCCAATTTGATCTCTTCAATTCAGTATTTTGAAGTTTTAAGTAACGCCGTTAGGCTGCCGAATTTTTAAGTGGTTCTTCACCCTTCTCGTTTTGAAGTTCTACTTTCATGTCAATTCTTTCAAGTTCCTTTTTGTTATGTTGGTGTATGACATCTATATCTATCATACTGGACTCTTATTTTCATATGATGAGAGACCCCATTTGATCTCTTCAATTCAGTATTTTGAAGTTTTAAGTGGCGCCGTTAGGCTGCCGAATTTTTTTAGGGGACTCTTTCACCCTTCTCATTCTTTTCAAAGTTCTACTTTCATGTAAAGTCTTTCAAGTTCCTTTTTAATTATGTTGGGGCATTATCTCTATATCTATCATACTGAACTCTTATGTTCACATGATTAGATACCCTATTTGATCTTTTCAAATCATTTTTGTTGAAGTTTAAGTAACGCAGTTAGGCTGCCGAACTTTCATAAGAGAAATCTAATTTTTGTCTTCCTTCCATGTTTTTCATTTCAAATGGTATGTCCTTGAAATTTCATTACCATGATCATGTATCCTTCTTATTCTGTCCATGTACTATTTTATGGGTCATTTATGAATGTTTGACCCATTTTACCTCTCTTTTAATGTCTTCTAAAACCTCGGAACATTGCCGTTATGCTGCAGAATTTTTGTCTCAAAATGTCTATCTATTTTTCTAAAGTTCTTTTATTTTATTAAGTGAATACTCAAAGCTCTTTCTTCTAAAGGGGTATTCACATATATACCAAAATTTTCTATTTTAAATTCTGGGATTTACATACATGATACCCACCTTCCTTTTCTGTGGGTTTTAAAGTGACGTAAAGATCTTGTCTTTAAAGCAGTTTTAAAACGTTATGATTATGAAATGAAACCCATTTATTTTATGTTATATGGGTTACTTATGAAATGTTTGATGATGATATATGTGGCTCACATGATAATAAAGGCAAATTTAAGGGTGCACCCTGATAGCGCTCCAATGCATTGGGTAATGATGTAACCACTAGAGATTACAATTTTAACGATGCCTTGGTGAATAACCTTGGTAATTTTTAACGACACCTTGGGGATGGACATTGGTGAAACGAAACGATTGTCAATATTAAATGTTGCAGCCACATCTTCAAGTTATGAAAAATGTTATTTTTTTTATGATGTATCTCTTTATTTCTTTCTCATGCCTTAAATTTCTTTTCATGTCCTTATTGAAGTATCTCAAGTTCACATGTAAAATGTTTCTCTTGTTTCCCTTACTGGGATTTCTGCTCACCCTTTATTTTGATGTATGTCCCCAGGTTATGAGATGCAGTAATGAACCTAGGATGAACTTAAGGAGAATCCTTTCAAGTGTTTAAGAAGAGTGTTTTTGTTCTTTTCATGTTTTATGTTCCTGGTTTCCAAGACACTAAACCTTAAAGATCCTCGATTTTGTAAAATGTAATGAAAGTTTATGTGATAAAAAGACGGGATGCTATAGTTGGTATCAAAGGATGGTTTAGTTATTTGTGGAAATTAGGATATGAAAACACTAGGAAGAACCCTATAGAAAAGTTTAAATATAGGAAATATTCCTGGTATTTTGGTGAGTATTGAGTAAGGGGTTTCCAAGCAAATACATCCCTGTCTGGATACGAGCAGGTAGAGGTGGATCTGGCACAGATGTACATAGGGGTAAAACCCGAAAACACCGCTTTGAGCTAGACTCGAATGGGAACTGGTACACGACAACGGGCCTTGCTGCACTCTTGGTTACGACACTCCCGGGGGATATGCTTTGGTAAATTCATAAGCTTAGTATGAACCATTACTAAAGGAACAAAGATAAAATAAAATAAAGATTCACATAAGAATATATGATCATGGATAACCTAGATTGGAACCTAGGGGATCACAAGTTAGGGTATACTTTTCTTCTACAAGTTATCCTTATATGATTTAAGCTCCTTTTCATGATTATTGGTTAAGTATTTAAGCCTATAATTATAATTTCTCTTAGCTAATGGTGGGAGATGGAAGAACATGTCTAAATAACCAATGTGATAGGAAATTCAACGATTTCCATATTAATATGAAAGAGATGATTAGGGGATTAAAAGCTGATTATTATTTTGGAAGATGTTCACTATTTTGGGGACCCTATATGATCGAGGTAAATAGACTACTACAGTATTTTCTTTGAAGAGTAGGGTTGACTTATATTTTGAAGAATCGATGAATTTAAGGTGGAATTATAGTAATTTAGGTTACTTATGGAAATTATTAACCTATCTTGGGGTAAATATGTTTAGGTTAGTTACTTTTTTTTAGAATGTTAGGAGTGGTTGATGTTGTTTGGAGATGAATGATAAAGTTTACCTTGGAAGACTATGTTATCAAATCTTTCTTGTATTTGGGTTTCAATCTTAGTTTGGTTTATTTTGAGGAATCTTAAGGACCATTATTTACGGAATGGACTATGATGAACTTTGGGTAGTACCATGTAACTTGATGATTTAAAAGTATTTTCCATTCCTATGGGATTATTTCTTTTTGAAGAGTTTTTTTACCTTACTCTTTCTGTTTTTGGGATAATGTTTAATGATAGAAGAAATAGATAGTTGATCTTTTGTGGATTATGTGATTCTCTAGAAGATGATTCTTGTGTTTTGATGAGACCAAGTAGTTTTGAATGCTCATCGTTTGGAGAAAAGATTAGTTTTGGGTAGAAACTTATTAAAGGATGAAACTCTACATGAAGATAAGTATATTTCCTTATGTTTCTGTTCTATGTTGTAAATGAATTCCTCAAAATTATGAAAAGGAACGTAAAACAAAAACGTTGTTGGTTTACGTTTCCTACTAGGTAATCAAAGACCATTTAAACACATCATAAGTTTGGGATTTTCTCATGGTTAACTTTCTCCTAATCATGTTCTCTATCACTCTCCCTCAGAACTCGACCCTTTGTTTTCTCCTCCATGTCCATGTTTTCCTACATAGAACCCTAGTGTGAGTAAACTCGGGTGGCCTTTGTACTCCCTTTTATTTATTTTAAAGTAATAGTGTTACTGACTCTTTTTCCGATGTGGGACTTTCAATGAAATTTCAAAACCCAATTTTAAAAAAAATTGCGAGGACGCAATTTCTTAAGGGGGGAAGATTGTAACGACCCGAAATTTTGAATAAATCTTGTTTCCTAATTTCATGTGTTATTTTATTTTATTTTGATACTCAACAAAAATGTTTTATTTGATAAACATGATTATAATTAAAATGAGACCATTGGGTTTTGATTGTTATATGACCATCGGTCAATATGACCACTGTGAACAAAATGTTTTGATTATTGTCTCTAAATACAAGTAATCTTGGTTAATTATTATAGAAAGAAGATTCGATGGCCTCACCTAGTAGTCTTGGACCGATCGAAGCCCATCTAACAGAGCTTGGGAAAGAGGTAGCACCATTGGGCTTTGCTCTGGATCAAATCCAAGCCGAGCTTCATCATGTGAATCTAGAACGGAATCGCCTTCGTGAGAAGTTCAAACTGATAGAAATTACTACTCGGGCAATGTTGACTGAGCCGCCCCAAGATTCTATCACCCTAGCACACCTTACTCTTAGGTCCTATACTGGTATTATAAGGGGCTATATAACGAGACCGTAACTGCCTTGTGTAATCCTTGTTTTAAATAAAAATTGGGATTTCTTCTTATGATGAAGTTATGAATTTTGAAATGACCGGATAAATATAGTATGCATATTTTTGATGAATTTTAGAAAAAGGATATTTTAAAAATGGTTGTGTAAACCTTAAATAATTAAAAATGTGTAATGATTTTCAAAAAATGGTCTTCTACAATTATGTCCAGTACGAAATTTAGAGTCTAATAAGATCAACTTGATTTTTGATGAATAGTAAATTGTGAATAGTGATTTTACGCTTAGGATTAGTAATGTGACCAAATGGATTAGTAATCTCACTTAAAGAAAGTTTTAAAATAATCTAGGCACCTTGATTAAGTAATGTGATTCAATAAAATGGTTAAATAACAGTTTCATTAATTATTATTCAAGTATTAGTTTTTTCGGGTGAATAGTGTTTTTTTAATTAAAAAATTAATTAAAAATATTTAGAAAATTATTTTTAGAAAATGGATTTCATTTTTGAACTCAGAGCATCGATATTATGTTAAGGTAATTTTTTGGGATTTTTCTGAAAAAAATGAATTTTCGGTGAATAGTGAATTTATTTAAAAATTGAATTAAAAATATTTAGAAAATTATTTTTATAAAATGGAGTTCATAAATGTAATTAGGGAATAGATATTTAGTTAAGGTGAAAGTTTGGGATTTTTCTGAGAAAGATGAATTTTTCAGTGAATAGTAAAAATGCAGTTTTAGGGTTTCGGTATGTTTAATGACATCAAAATTGTGTCATGATGATGTCATGAGATCTTTTAAGGGTTGGCCGGCCAAGGGTGATGAATTATTGTTTTGGGGGCCCCATGTGGCCTAACTCCATGATAAATGACAAGGGAGAGCACATGGGTTTGAGAAAAGCACATGTGAGGTGTCCTTTGGCCATTAATGCCTTGTCCCCTCACTTTCCCTATAAATACCAAGCCCTCCTCTCATCCATTCGACTCCCCACTCATTCCCAACGAATTTATGGTCTCATTACCTCCCAAGGAGTCCTCCCAAGGTGCCCCCAAGCCCTCAAGGTCCCAACCTTTGAGGTTTAAGAGTTACATTTTAAGGTAAGGGATCCGACCTCTCTCTTTCATTTCAAGTAATCTCTTTTATGTCATTCCTTTTATGCTCCATGTTTATATGTTGGAGGATGTTCTTTTATACTCCTTTTACTTCCCTTTTCATGTTAATATAATTAGAGATCCCCTCTTACTCTCATTATTTCGTTTTATGAAGTTTTAAGTGGCGCCGTTAGGCTGCCGAAAGTTTTGTAACGGATCCTTTCTCCCTTCTCATTTTTCAAGATCTATTTTCATGTAAAGTATTTCAAGTTCTTTTTTGTTATGTTGGGGTATGATCTCTAAATTTATCATACTGATATTTTATGATCATATTATGAGATACCCAATTTGATCTCTTCAATTCAGTATTTTGAAGTTTTAAGTAACGCCGTTAGGCTGCCGAATTTTTAAGTGGTTCTTCACCCTTCTCGTTTTGAAGTTCTACTTTCATGTCAATTATTTCAAGTTCCTTTTTGTTATGTTGGTGTATGATATCTATATCTATCATACTAGACTCTTATTTTCATATGATGAGAGACCCAATTTGATCTCTTCAATTCAGTATTTTGAAGTTTTAAGTGGCGCCGTTAGGCTGCCAAATTTTTTTAGGGGACTCTTTCACCCTTCTCATTCTTTTCAAAGTTCTACTTTCATGTCAAGTATTTCAAGTTCCTTTTTAATTATGTTGGGGAATTATATCTATATCTATCATACTGAACTCTTATGTTCACATGATTAGATACCCTATTTGATCTTTTCAAATCATTTTTGTTGAAGTTTAAGTAACGCAGTTAGGCTGCCGAACTTTCATAAGAGAAATCTAATTTTTGTCTTCCTTCCATGTTTTTCATTTCAAATGGTATGTCCTTGAAATTTCATTACCATGATCATGTATCCTTCTTATTCTGTCCATGTACTATTTTATGGGTCATTTATGAATGTTTGACCCATTTTACCTCTCTTTTAATGTCTTCTAAAACCTCGGAACATTGCCGTTATGCTGCAGAATTTTTGTCTCAAAATGTCTATCTCTTTTTCTAAAGTTCTTTTATTTTATTAAGTGAATACTCAAAGATCTTTCTTCTAAAGGGGTATTCACATATATACCAAAATGTTATATTTTAAATTCTGGGATTTACATACATGAGACCCACCTTCCTTTTCTGTGGGTTTTAAAGTGACGTAAAGATCTTGTCTTTAAAGCAGTTTTAAAACGTTATGATTATGAAATGAAACCCATTTATTTTATGTTATATGGATTACTTATGAAATGTTTGATGATGATATATGTGGCTCACATGATAATAAAGGCAAATTTAAGGGTGCTCCCTGATAGCTCTCCAATGCATTGGGTAATGAAGTAACCACTAGAGATTACAATTTTAACGATGCCTTGGTGAATAACCTTGGTAATTTTTAACGACACCTTGGGGATGGACCTTGGTGAAACGAAATGATTGTCAATATTAAATGTTGCAGCCACATCTTCAAGTTATGAAAAATGTTATTTTTTTATGATGTATCTCTTTATTTCTTTCTCATGCCTTAAATTTCTTTTCATGTCCTTATTGAAGTATCTCAAGTTCACATGTAAAATGTTTCTCTTGTTTCCCTTACTGGGCTTTCTGCTCACCCTTTCTTTTGATGTATGTCCCCAGGTTATGAGATGCAGTAATGAACCTAGGATGAACTTAAGGAGAATCCTTTCAAGTGTTTAAGAAGAGTGTTTTTGTTCTTTTCATGTTTTATGTTCCTGGTTTCCAAGACACTAAACCTTAAAGATCCTCGGTTTTGTAAAATGTAATGAAAGTTTATGTGATAAAAAGATGGGATGCTATAACCTTTTCCGCCACCGTGAGTATTATTTGATCTTTGGCTTCCTCAACAAGCCATAATGTTTTTAAAAGAAAATAAATACCATATACTCTTTTATGTATTTTGGTATTGAAAATGGTTTTGATAGTGCATTTTTTTATGTCAATATATTTAAGTGATATATTGTGATTGAAATGTGGAAATGTTTTCTTTCCTTTATATTTTTTGTATGTGTTATAATTTTATATTGGTTCTTGGACATTTGACAGGTGGTTACGTGATAAACCAAATGACGGGTGGTGCTGTGAATAATTGGATGGGTGGTTACGTTATAACCTCCAATGCATTGGGTATGGAAGTCTGCTGTATGGAAATTCCATTTAGTGATATATGTGGAAGTAGACCGTATGGCTATTCCATTTAAGCATGTTTATGTCCCTAGTTACCTTTATATGTTATGTGTTCTTTATATGGGTTTTATGGTAATATTTTGGTTACAAAAGGGTAAGTAATGATCTTTTATTCAGTAAAGAGTATTTACTACTTCATAAAGGTGAAAATTATTACTTATGTTAAAGTATTCATGGTTTACTTGTTTTAAAAAACTAACAGTTTTACTTCTTCGTGTATCCCTTACTGAGCTTTTTGTGCTCATCCCAAGTTTTTGAAATGTTTTTCACAAGACATAATGTGGAATAGGGTAAAGGATGGGATCAAGGAAAATTCATGATGTCTTAAACATGGAACTAGACATGACTCTTTTTTTAAGAGTTCATGTTTTGTAAAAATAATGGATACTAGGTAGAAGTGTCTACTTTGTAAATTTTTTGAGATGTAATAGTTATGTCCTAATTCTCTAAAACTCTAAACCTGAAAATCTCCACAATTTGAATTATTGATTTAATTAAATATTATGTAAGGTTTAAGGCCATGTACTTATAAAGCTTCACCCTTCTCTCCATGGGCGTCTCTAAGAAATTGAAGATCATCTGTATGGACTCAATCCAGAATCTACTACATAAGGGACTCCCTCCCCAGTGAATATGGGTTGGTGTTATAGCTGAGAATACCTTTTCAGATAAAACATAGAAGGAACAATGTGACTAGTGTCCCTCTCCATGGATTACATGATATTTAAGAAACTATCGTAGAGCTATTCATCTATGGATTCATTAGAGTCGCAGAAATATATGACTCTAATCAGTGAGGGGTGTGCTCATTACCACTCTCGTAATACTCAACCAAAAGATGATGTAGAGGTATTTATTTATATATGTTAACAAAATCCTCAGATTAAAGGGATCATAACATGATCAAAATCATAAGAAAAATAAGACAACAAATAACCATAGATACAAGGTCACTTTAAAAATAGACTTGAAAATGAATTAACTGGTTATAATAGATTAACTGTTTTATTCCTTTTTTATCAGGAATGTTATTTATTTTAAGTAAAATTTAAATAGTTATATTTATATATAATAAAATAATCCCTAGCATGAACAATGAATGATAACACACTTTACTTTGTGTCTACTATGATGCATGTATAAATTCCTCACACAATACCGAACCATGAGTAAAATCTCATAAAATTGTAACATCACAGAAAGAATTCATCACCCAAGGTGAAATAACATCACTACTATAACAAGAGAATATCAAGAATGGAAATCCCATCCCTTGAAACTTGGGTTTTTCCCCACACATGGGTAACCAATCCCATACACAACCTCTTTACTCAGATCTGAAACATCATATACTTCTATATACCTTGCATAAATAGTAAAGTAAAAGAAAATAAATCCTTTGATACCACTTTGTAAAATACCTAGTCTAATTCCCCATCACGTGATTGAGTCTAGTCGTTACATGACATCAGGCATGCCTCCCCATACACCAGAGGTTGAAAAATAGTAGCAAGAGTCTAATATGTATAGTGGGGATATTATACCCTTTGGTACAAAATAATAATAATAATAGTGTAAATCATAATGAACAATCAATATAAAATATTTCCAATAGATGAACAGGCATGCCAAATAAATCCCAACATAATAAACTAAATCATTCCATACTGTATGCTAAACTAAATGTTGTACTAAAATTCATATAATTAACCAATTAAATAACATACAAAATATAAAGACTCCACAAACCAGTCCCAAACCCTATGCTTGGTCCCATATCTAAGCTCCAGTCCTATAAGGTAATCCAAAATCAAGCACAGGTCCCATTGTCCTTGTCTAGACCTACATCCATGAAGTCTTCTAGGGTACTAAATGGAAGACCGAACATGGTATGTGTAAAACTCAGTTTTCCACCACCAATGGTGTCTAAACTATTACAGTATGAATAATAGTGCATTAAATAGTATGAAAAAAATAAATCAATTGAAAATTAAATGTTGAAAATATTAAATAAACCCATCGACTCTTAAGAAATAGGTTGAAACCTAGGGTCATCCAATACCTACTTCATCATGATGATAGATGGACCTATCCAAACTTACCACTATCCATGAATATCCCCATGCCATGGACTCATATCAAGGTGTGTTACCCATTCCAAGTATGAATTTCGTATTCCATATGTCAATGGAATCTATGAGAATTTCCATGCTAGATCCATTTACATATTCCCTTGGTGAATTACCCATGCCAATAATGATTTACATATTTCAATTTTTAATGGTTCTAGTGTGGATTCCCATACAAGGTCCACTTATATGCTCATAGGACATCAAACCCAATGTGAATTCACATGTTGGGGATGATTTAACATTTCAATAAAAAAGTAAACTAGAGACAAATTCATACAAAAATATCAATATAAAAAACATGTTAACATATGATTAAATTGGTTAATTCATTCCAATTACTAATTTTCATTCCATATATTCCATTAATCCAAATACCAGATTCATGCCAATATTCCACTTCACATAACAATTGTGACAATTACGATTCAAATACCAAATAATCTCAATTATAATTTCACATGTCATGATATAATTTTTACATTAAACCATTATACTATATTACAATACCATAAAATTATTCCTTTATAGTCCAAGTGATCCAATTAAATTATCAATTTATAAGTCAAACCATTCCAATTTAACACTAATAAACCAATTACATGCTAAGTTACCAATTAACATTTCAATGGGGTCAAATTAAAATTACCATATCAAGAATTCACAATTACTAATTCAAATTTAAATCCAATAACCTATTTCAGATTCACAAGTTTAGTTATGTAACACCCTGAGATTTTAAAATAAGAACATTATGTTTTCAGCGTATACAACACACAACATCGATCTTAAATGACCCTTGAAATATATTACCTTTAGAACCTAACCATTAAATTGGTGAGTATGAAATATAATAACCGATTTATGAAATATATATAAAGTTATTACTCAATATAAATTTATTGATAAATTATTATTAAATAATCACTCAACTTTTAATAAATATAGTTTATTCTACAAAATATATGTTTCCTTTAAAAATGGGTTTTATTTCTTTTTATGAGAAAATATTATAATTAATTTATGGAAATTTTTGAAATTTTATTTTATAAAATTAACATAATTTTTTAAATCATCATATCAAAATTAACATATGGTGAAATTTTAGGATTTTTCTAAAATGTTTGATTTTTTAATGAATAGTGAAAATTACTGATTTTTCAAATACTGACATTTATTTTCATTAAATCAAGTAATTTACAAGTTCCATTATATTTTTGATTTTATATTAATTTTGTATATGAATAATTTATTTTATAATAACTTAAATAATTTCATTTGAATCATAAATTTTCATGATTTTTTATAAGTTTATTTTTAGGATAAAAACGTGGTTTTCTGCAAAAAAATTTTAGGTGCATAAAGTTTATCTATTTTAATTAATTAAAATAACCTCTAATAAGAAAATATTTAAATTAAATTAATATATTATAATTATATTTATATTAATATATATTCATATAATAATTATTTATAGTCATAGATTTAATATAATACCATTTCTTACTTGAAAAATGAATTTCTTAAAAAACCATTTTTGACACTTTTTGTAGGTTTTATTTTAAATTAAATTCTACAAATTTTATAAATTGAATTTGATAAAAAAGATTCCTTATTTTTAATTAAAATAATTAATATTATATAATAATTTCAAATTAATTTTTTTCATAATGAATATTAAAATCAATAAAAATATGTTACCACAGTTAATGTTAAAATTGTTCTACTGGGGGGGGGGGGGTGTAAACTAAAGAGGTAAAGGAAGTAACATGTTTAAACCAATTTATTTTGAATTTTTTAGGTATGGATCGACCATATCACATCTAAAATACATTATTTATCAATTGTTTAGGCACATGTCTTGAGAGTGACTTCCCATTATTGAACAGTTTTGGGAGTTTACAAAAATGACACTCCTCCTCAATTATAAAAAGACACCCCTCCCCTCACTTATTAACACCTATAAAGAAATTTGGTAAAAAAAAACCTAAAAAAATATCTCACCAACACCCATATACACATTATATATCTTTTTTTCTTCCCAAAAGACCAGCCTTAGGGTCTTTAATGAGAGATCTAAAGGAGGTTATTCTTAACGAAGGTAACTGTCTTCACTGTGGTCCTACTTTTTTATTCTTCTTTTTCCACATTAAATTATGTATTAAAAATTAAAATATAATAAAAATATTATCTCCTATATACTAATATTTTATTATATTGATGTAATATTATTCATCAATCCCCTCTTTCATCAAATGGGAAACAAAACCATCGTTTGTGTGTAAGGCGGATTACTACCTTGTGATCTGATGTAATTCACTTTCCATCATCACATATCACTACTTTTAATGATGATGGATTTAATGTTTATATATTATATTAATGACATATTAATCATTATATAAAATCAATATATCATATTCCTTCTTACCTTACCATCCATGAAAAAATGATAACGTCATTCGTGTGTACGGCGGACTACTGCCTTGTGAAGCGATGTGAATGATTTTTTATCGCTACATAACATGGATGTTATATGTAAGTATATTTATGGAAATAATATGATATTAATGATCTTATTATCATTATTGAAATATAAAATAACACTTACCTTCTTTCCATCATAATCATTGAAAAATGGAAACGTTACACACGTGTGTATAAAACCTATCGTCTCTATGATTATAATACAATTAATTTTTCATAACCATAATTTATGGTTATTTTTTAAAATTATAATTTATATATATAAAGTATAATTATTTAATTATTATTATTTTAGATATTATGAAACAATTTCCCATTTGACCAAAATCAACACACTGATGCCGTTTTGAAATAATGAAGTGAGTGTCCTAAAAAACACATGACATAGATATAACTTGTTAAGTAATTAAATATATCATTAAAATAAATAAATTAAATTGTTTATGTATAAGGGATTAAACCTATAAAATTTTCTCATGAAAAAAATAATTTTTATAATTTTATTATATAGGAGATAAAATACATACATGACAAATTTTGGACTCGATGTAAGGGTTTCATCTCAAAATATCCTTCTTTGAGAGACATGTTATTTTATGCACCTAATTTATTTTATAAAACTAATTTATTTTAAGTTAAAATTCATCTAATTCATTCACAGGAGTTATGATTCAAATGTTACCAAGGTGTTAAGGGTTTACACTTTAATATCATTTTAATCTGGGTTATTTATGCTTGAATTTCCATTAAAGGAAATTATTTGATATTTTTATATTAAACCCATTTAATTTTATTATAATATGGTTATTCATGAAATTTTCAAGTAATAATACCATTTTATCTATTTGGTACTTAAATTAATTGATTATATATTTTTAAGAAAAATCAACTTTATTTCTCTCTTTGATCGAAAACCCTTTCTATTCCATGTACATGTCATCTTTAAAATATTTACAAGAAAATGTTTTTAATATTATTCTATGATTTTTTAAATTCATTTGTAACCATGTTGATTTAAAAAAAAAATGGAATATTATTTTCATTTTCCGAACAAGGTACTTTTTGAAATTTTACCAACATGTGAAAGGAATTATTTTTTTACTTATATAGTATATACAAAATTACTCACTATCATGACCATTATTTTATTTGATGAATAATTTATAAGTTTCCAAGGTTATTTTAAAAAAAATTATTTTCACTGTATTTTGTGAATTTTTAGTTTTTCAAAAAGTTATTTTCAAAGTGTAATGGTTATTTTCCTAAATATTGTTTTTAATCTTTCTAAAAGTATTTATATTCATCAAATATTTTTTTAATATTATAGAATTATTATAAATTTTTCACATATTTAATATATATATATATATATACTTATCACAATCTACCCTCCTTTTATGGGGAAATGTAAGCCTTATGATCATTTCTCAAATTGATTCTTTAATAAATCTCTTTTTATTATGATATGAGGAAAGATTATGCAACCCATTTTCTTTTCATGGGTAATTATTATATTTATTTATTATGATTGATTTCATTTTGTGGAACACATATGAATGTATATGAAGGGTGGAACCAAAATTATATATCCCTACAATGAATTGAGTAATGTTTTTAGTCTCATGAGTGTCATGTATGAGATTAGGGAGTAAACCTAATCTATTGTGGGACTTTTTCCACCATGTGATATTGTCTAGGTAGTTAGCCTTGACTCATATTTATGACATGTTATATGTTTCCACCACATTCCCTATAATTACATGATATTATGATACTATGTTATTTATGTTATCCTCCTATGTTATTACTCTTGAGACTTCCCTTTTATGATATCATGTTATACCATTGACTTACATGTTATGTTTCCTTGTCGTGTTTATTCCTTTACTAGGATTTTTAGCTCACCCCTTTTCCTATGTATTCCCAAGGCTATCCCATGTATTTTTAGGAGATCAAAAGGATTTAGTAGCTCATTATATGGAATAAAATAATTAATTTTTATTTTAGTATCACTTTGATGTATTATGAACCTAGTATTTTTAAGACACTAGGCCTCACGATCATTGGGTTGTAATTAATAGATGTCTATGTTAAAAATCATGTAATAATATGTGTAAAAGGATTGGGTCACTATAATTTATCCCAAAATGATCCCCCATTTTACTTAGATGGTACTAGGTTCATATATTCTGTGTTCCAACCCAAGGTCAAGGGTGGGAATACCTCTTCATTGGCCGCAAGTACAGGTCTCATTCACTAATGTACTCAATAGGATCTGTGGGAGGTTTAGGAATGAGGATTAAATCTATACAGATGGGTTAATATTAGTAGAGGATGCACACGTGACATTACTGCATGGTAACACAAGTTTCACATACTATAAATAAAAATAAAATCTTAGGGAGTTTTTTTAGACCACCTAGCTCAAGACAACGAAGAAGGATCCAAATTTTGAGTGTTCAGATCAATGTGTAATACCATGATCCCATATAAGCAATGATATATCCATAATATCAAGTATGAAAGAATATTATTAAATAATATAATAACATGAATCCATAAATTTCAATAAATTCTTACCAACTAAATACATTTAGATCAAATAAAAGATCCATAAATAAATGATTGACGTTGGAGAAGTCACAAAATCCTTGGAGAACCCTTCAAATTAGATAGGCATGAATTAGGGTTTAAAGAGGGGTAATTAGGAGTTAAAAATGGGGTTTAGGGAGGGGGATATTATTCTTAACCTCATTATATTGGCCTAACTTAGAACCACTGACTAGTTTCTAAATTCCACTGGCGAGCTGGTGGTGTCAGTCAGAGTAGCTGCACGGTTGGAAACCCCACTAGCTAGATGATGGGTATCTTGTAGGAAACCCATTATATAAGGATTACTTTATCTAGTTGGTGGGATTATTATAGGCTCACCTATCTATTTCTTAGTCCATCGGTTCACTGGTGGACTGCACCTTCTAGCCAGTGGCACTACAACAACCCCTTTCTCCATTCCACCACTAGTTCGGCTCCTTCGATTCCTCGAACACCTTCAGAACACCAAACAAAACTGGGAATATAACTCGATTTAAAAAGTTAAAAGAGGTTTGGAGAAAATTAGGGAGATATTTACTTGGGTAAATGATGGTATCATACAAGTTACTTCTATGAAGATGTTATAATTATCCATTTAGGTGATTCCATTAACAAAATATGATTGAATTAACTAGGGAGTATATTCCATTATAAGTGTGATTGTAAAGGTGACTATAGGAGTGACATGAATATGATTTCCTAAATAAAATTCATGATTTCTTCTTTATACTTTCTTACAAGATATTTTATGAATTATTTTGGCAATGAATTTGATTTCATGAGTAAGTGATTATATTAACTCAATGTTTATTATGTAAAAATGAAAAATTTCTAGTGGGTTTTCATGTTTTCAATGGACTAATGGGTTTTATTTCCATTTATATACATTACTGAGATTTATTTTCTCATCCCAAATTTTCAAATGATTTTACAGGATTTAAATATGTGTAGGAACTCTATCATGGTCTATCTTTTAGTAATAAAGACTCATCTTGAATGAAACTTTCATGTCATAAATGAAATGAGAGTGTTAATTTAAGAAATTATTTTTTAGAGAAAATGTACATTATGTGGAATTGTAATATTTTTTAATGTAATGGTTATCCTAGTTCTCTAAAACTAAAAACCTTAAAGTAAATAGGAATATAGGGTAATAAAATCATTTCTATAAATTATGTTATTATGGGTGGATTTTGTACAAGATGTTATATATAATATAGTAAAGAACATTAGTTTTGAACTAATGAAACATCACATAACATATCAATAAACATAATTAATTTTATAAAAATATGTGTTTACAAGGAAGCTGATAATAATAAAGTATCAATAAAAACAAATTTATTTTTTTTGTTATATATGTAATAATAAGAAAAAAATAATCCATACAAATTAATTGGTTATTATATTGTAATCTTAATGAATGTAGTAATTGTTATACTAAAAAAACATACAATAATTGTTATTATGTTTCAAATCATTTTTGATATTAATTTAATAATTAAAATATAATTTAAAAATGGTTATTTAATATAAATATAACTTCTACAATAGAGAACATAATTATGCATTGTAGGATAAACTGATGGAGATGATATACTATTAATGCCACTTATTTAGGAATTTACATTAAAACAAAATTTATATATGAAAATAAGAGAAAAAATAATAATTAATGATGAAAAAATATTTTTAAGAATATTTTAAAGGTATTAAATAAAAATAAAATTTTCCAGTTTTTAATATTTAAAACATAAAAAAGATTAATACTTTGGTTTGATGAATAGTGTTATAATTTTTTTGATTTAATGTTAATTATCTATAATAAAGAGAACCTTATTTTTTTTTAATTTGATGGACAATGATGAATTTATAATTTTTTATTGAAAGAGTTCTATAGTTATTAACACTATTTTAGATTTGAATATGTTTAAATCAGGTGGGAACCTAAACAAATTATTATATTACAAGTCAGAGGTCAAATTTCTAACCTTCTACATCATATAAAAAATTATTAAAGACTAGAATATTGGATCCTTTATTGAATCAAAAATTTCTTCAAGATTAGAGGTAGTTTTTGATATAAATTTCAGAATTTGTTTCCAAAAATAATAACAAATATGGATCCGCAATTATAGTTGACCTTCAATTTCACTCTATATCTAGAAAAAATATAAAAAATAAATTTTATTTCAAAAAATGTATAATAATTTATAAAATTACATAATGAATATTTTTCAATTAGTATTAAATATGAAAATAAGTACCAATGAATAGTTTATTGTGGTGATACATTAAAATTTATATACCAAATGTTATCATTTAAACAATCAACCTTCTTCCTCCATGAAATAAATGATTCATAAAACTAGTTGTATTTACCTTATATTTTCTTCACTGTGGCTAAGGTGGTTCAGTTTGTAACCTATATTGTAAATGGAGTTAGATATTTATATATTTATAATTGAAACTTTTCTATTAATTTTGATATGACTATTCAAGTAAAATAGTATGAAATCACAAACCGCCTTATTATAAGAACTGATTTGAAATGAAGTTTTATTATTATAAAAAGGAATTAGTGTTCCAAATTATCCCTTATAGATGAAATCATAATTTGAAATTACTTTATATTTTTTCTCTCCAAATGATCAATAAAAATTGTGAAGGAGTTATTTTTTAATAATAAATGTACACATCAACAATGAAAAAGTAGTAGAAATAATTCCAATAATTTTTTTGCAATGTAGTTAATTTGTAAATCAACTACCTTACATGTGATCACTAATGGTTTAATAAATACATGGATATTTATAATGTGATAAATATATATTTGATCAATTATTTGAGATTATGATAATATATAAAACTATTTTTTGACCATGTCACATATTGAAAATAAAAAAATTGATACATTTAAATTGTATAATTTGATACATTTCAAAAATAAAAAGGAAATTTAGAAGAATAATTTGAGAAAATACTTAAGATAAACAGAAATTTTTTGAAGTTAACTACTATTGGTACACTCTGAATCAACACCATATTCATGTCATTCAAAGTTCATATAATAGGGAAAACATGAAAAGAAACAAAAATTGAAAATAAATATTTGAGATAAATTTGAAGATATAATATAAATTTATGAAGGTCACCACTATTGTGATATTGGTATTTAACATTAAAATCCTAGAATTAAAACTTTATATAATAGTAAATGACATGAAAGTAAATAAAAAATGAGGATAAAAATTTGAGACACTTTTGAAGATACAACACTAACTTTTGATGGTCTCCACTATTGGGATGTAGGGATTCAAAATCAACTTCATGGCATTCAAACGTGTGTAAAAAATAACATAATATGATATAAAGGTAATAATAATAATAAAATAATAGTAAATGGTATGAATTATACAATGATATTAAAGATAATAAATTTTTTGAGAATAACTTACTACTGAGTCCTTCCACCTTGATTACTTGCATCACCAAAATATTGACTGAAAGTGATACTTATTCTAATACTGAAGTAAATTATTCAGAAAATTAATCCCATATAATACAAATGATAGTAACTCCTATAAAATATTATATTTAAAATAAAAATTTTAAATCAATTGAGTAATTTAGATGTAAGTTTACTTAAATATATATTTAAAATTACTGATCATACCTCAACACAAATTTCTTACACTTATTATTATTTCCCCATGGCTATATTAGATTATGGAAACAAATATGTCTAATAAAATATATTGAAACATTTTATTTAGTAAATTTTTAAAAAACTAGGTTACTGTTTTCATAAATAAATCACTCTGCATAGCTAGATACATTTAATTTATACAAAAAATTAAAAAACTGTAAAGTGGATAATTTAAACTTATATGAAATAATCAATATATAAAGAATAATTCATCACTAGATTGAAAAATATAATAATACTACTATAATTTGTATATTATAGTTATATTTAATTGTTATTTAATTAACAAAATACAAGAGTTTTAAATTTATAGAGGAAAACATAAAAATTATAATTTGTTAGATGTAATTATGTGATAAATTATATATATTTTTAAAAATAATGTATACTTTAGGGAAATAATTCATATTAATTATTGGTATTGATGATTATGAAATATTATAAATATTCCCCATATAATTAAAAAGTTATTTTCAAAATTCATGATGCTGATAATGATGAGCTATATATATGTATATTTTCTTAATGCATGAGATTTAAAAAAAGAAAGTATAAAGTGGAATTATTATAAAAAATTACAGTTACTAAAGCACCTTCATTTTATAAATATTCATTGAAAAATTAAAATATCATGTTAATCATTATCCGATTTTTTCATTATAAAACTAGTGACAGACATTTTTTAGATTGTGACATGACATAATGTTTTTGAATCTGATATGAAGTTTGAATATTTTCCAGAAAAATTTCAAATAAATGAATACTGAATGTAAAAATTTATTTATTAAACATGAATATAGATATATAAAATTAATTTCATCATATTTATAGATCAATATATAGTGTTTATAATTCTTTTTTTATTTCTAATAATAGTTATGAAGTAAGATGAGAAGTTTCATTGAAATATTTAAGTAAACACTATAAATTAATTTAAAAAATAAGAATACATGTCAATAAAAGTTAAAAAATTGAGTGGATATGGAATTATAGTTAACATTATATTTTTAATGAATGATTTAATATGGAGGAGAGATAATTATAAGGTATTATACACTTTTTTTCTTCGATATAATCTAAAAAATAAATTTAAATAAAAACTGTTGCAAATAAACTTCACAATATCTTATATGTGTGATCAAATTAAAGAGAATTTGATAATTATGATGGGTTAATAAGAATTTCATTGGATGATAGTGATTTTAATTTTTTTTATTATATAACATATATCTTTATGAAGAATTTATTTTTACTTTTTTATAAGCTATCAACCTATAATTATGGCTTGATTTTTTGTTTTGTGCATATAAAAGTGTAAAATAATAATAAATTAGTTATATTTTAGAAAATGTGACATAACTGACAATAGATAAATGATTAATAAACCTCTTAAAGGTTAAATAAATTTTGTCTTATTCTAGTTTGGAATATCATGTTTGTGTTAGATAATGTGAACAACAAAATGATAATTTAAATTTGGAATATAATTATCAATGACAGATTAATTCAGACATTTCATATTCAATGTAAAAAATAAAATTTATATTAAAGATAAAAGATTTATTAATTGAAAATAGTATATAGTAGTACATAAAAAAGTGAAGTTTCATTTTAAAAAACATTCAGTATAATTGATTTTTAAGGCCACATAATTCAATATGCTTAATTTTGGGTAATTCAAAAATGAAATAAGAGAGAAGTGAAATCAAAATTTAAAATTGAAATAATAGTACAACCATATGTATTATAGCTGTATTAAATAAATAAAATAACATGGTGTATATAATTATATTTTTTAAAGTAAAAAATTATGGAACCATCTATTAAATTCCATTAATTTGAAAAGAAAAAATAATCCACCATATTTGTTAACCAAGGAAAATATAAAAATGGTATTAATGCAGTTGCTGCTAAATGTAAATATTTCAGTATTGAAACCTTTACATATAATATATTATTTTCAAATTTTAAGACAATTTATAATATAAATGTTTCAAAATTTTAATTATATAATGAAAATAACATAACATGATACATAATTTAGATTTATTAATGTATTATTGCTAAATTTATAAATGATAAAAATTGAAACCTATATTTTCATCATTAAGGAGTAGGGTAACAATAACAATATCAATTGATAATTTTTAATAATTATAGCACCACATGAAAATTATGCATACTTGAATCTCCAATGCCTCATGATATTCAATTGAAATGTCATGAAGGTGATTGAAATAATGGGATATTTTTATAAAACAAAAATATATCATAAATAAATAAATTAATGAGTATATATTTGGAAATATATTTTATTTTTAATTTATAAATAATTAAGTTTAAAATGTATTAATAATGGAACATTACTATCTGTACATATTTTTATATACCTTGTTTAAGATTGAGAAAATTTATTTATAGTCAATATTTGTTTTACAACTCATAGATTTATTTTCATTATCATATATAAATATTTTTAAACCTTACTTTCTAGTTACTCTAGAGACTATTAAATAAATTTATCCATGATAGAAAACTTGTTGATAAAGATATACACAAAAAAAGAAAGATATAACCCCTGACTATTGATAGTAGTCATTGAAAATGAAAGAGTTAAATGATATTTCCTTATTTAAACCTTAAATGGATACTTCTAATATTAGTGTTCCACATTAATTTTAGGTATAAAATACCTATGTTCATAATTATTACCAATAAATATTTATTCTCTAATGATTAGATCTCCTAAATCCACAATAATTAAATGGGTAACATTACAAAGATCAAAATATTGGTCCACATTTATTAACACTATTATCGGAACAACCACTTTTAAAATTATTTTATGGGATTAAAAACTAGTGATATTGATGACATTTAAAATATATAGTGTGTATATGTTTTCTAGTGTGTCCATATAAAATCTCACTCTAAATACTTAATCAAAACAGATATATAATTTCTTTTATAGGAATGAAGGATAACATGAATTTAGTTAGTTTTTTTACAACTTAACATGTAAATTATAAAATTGATTGGACATTTAAGTATCTAGGATCATTTTACTTGGTAAAAAAATTGGATATATAGATTGGATAATTTCATCAAGTGGATATAATTCCTATATTTGATTCACAATAATTTGGATTTTTAGGACTTCCTTCACTAATATTATGAATCCAATTTTCAAAATAATATATCTCCACTAAATCTGAAAATAAATTATAATAAAAAGAATCATATTTTTTTTATAAATATAAGAACAAATAAATATTTTCATATAAAAATATTTTATAGTTGAGAACACTATATCAATTCTATTCAAACTAGTTAATGCATGCAACATTTGTCTGAAATATCTAAAAAAATTGTTTTATCACTAAAAGGTAGTTGAATTTAGTTTACGATTTCTATATAAATTATATCTCTCAAGGTATGATCAAGTGCTTCAAAAATATTTTTGGACCATAGGATCATAAACCAATATAATTAGTTTTTTTTGTTCATAAATGGTTAGAAAATTCACTTCCTTGTTGAATGTTGTAAGTAAAGATTTCATTAATAACTACTCAAATACAAAACCTAGACTATTTTGTACTCCCACTGGGATAAGTAAGGATGCTACACTACATGAAGCAATAATAAATAATATATGACCTTTATATAATATTGCTGAGGCTATGTCCATCCATATGAAATTTTTCTTATGCCTCCATATCCATAAAATAAAAAAACATAACCATTTATAGAATATGATATAGTAATAATAATAATTAATACATCCTTTTGTTTAACCATAGATTTAATATTGAAAATTATAAATTATTCTCAAATATATTACTTATCATAATTAAGTTCTTTTATAATTAATTTTTTACCAATGTGCATAGATAATGATTCTATAACAACCATGGGAGGGTAACATTTAAACAATCTTCCATTTTTGTGTATTATGTTATCAATATCCAATAATGAATACATTTCCAATTGTTTTTAGTATATTTAAGATTGTTAAAATAATAGTTTGTTAGATAACTATACTATATTCATTTAATAAGGATAAATTCAAGATTTCTAACAAGTAATTTATAGAAAAATTAATTTTTTTTAATGACATATTATAACCTTAGATTATGAATTTGAGTTAAGAAATTATAAAATTGAAATTATAAAAATTGTACAAACATATTATGGAATTACTGAATAAATTTAACAAATAAAATATTCAAATTAAATATTGTATGAGTAGATAACATAAAAATTAATTAATTAATTTTTTTATATAACTAGGTTAGAGTATTATAATTATGAAGCTATAAAAATTGAAATTTTACAAATTGTATAGACAAGTTGTATCAATAATGAAGAAACTATAAAAATAGCAAGACAATGTTATAATATTACTGAAGATACTAAGAAAATGAATATTAAAAAGTGAAACTATAATAATGTAACTATAAAAATGTAACTATAAAAATGGTATAGATATGTGATAACATTAATGAAGAAACTTTAAAATTGAAACTATAAAAACATTACACACATGATATAATGGTGGTAAAGAAACTATAAAAATGGTATTCTTTTAAATAATTATAATAAAGGATTATATATTAGAATATAAATGTACAATAATATAAATATATGTAAAATACATGATCTAGAGGACACTTAACAGGTGCACCGGACTGGGTTCACCACAAGACCTCAAACATGCCTCCCCATACACCAGAGGCTGCTGACTAGCAGTGAGGGTCTTGGGTAGTACCATAGGGAGACTATGACCCCTAATTCAAGTGACTATTAACAAATAAAATAACTAAAAATCATACATATATGATAAAAATTATATTACACAGGATAAATGAAACAACCAAACCATAATAATATGCATTGCGAAATCTATACAATCATACAATTATGATCGCCCACCGGGCCAATCACATATGAAAATAAAGACAGAATAAAATAAATATAAAAGAGGATATAATACATACCCAAGACTATCCTCAATCACAACATCCAATGACTCTAAATCTTCCTTATATCCATCATCCATAATATACCAAGCCTCTACCCAACTAGTTCCTATGACAAGTGAGATATTTTCCTAGGTACCCAAGGGCTATAACTGCTTGAGAAGGGTATGAGTACAAAACTCAAAAGAGAACCACCAACATGGTCCTTTAAAAATATATTAAATGGAGTGTATATTCACATTACATGCTCAAAATAAATAAATATCCATTTAATAATAAATAAATAAATTGCTTCTAATATCTGGGTCCAATTACGCTGATCAACCATACCAGCTTTGGCTAGTGTCTGAGTGCCTATAAGTACATTATTAATCCTTCGCTAAGGTAATAAATTGGATACAATGGATTAGCATAAGAATATATATATGATCAGGCTCAAACAACTAAACATCTTATCATCAATAGCTCCACATCCAGATCCTAAGTGTCCTATAAATCTCCCCAAACTCTATAGTAATGAATGGCTTAAAGCTGATTCTTGAGCTCCTTGGGAAACGAGTGATCAGAGTCAAATCCATGTTACCATGCCAACCATATGGATCCCAAGCATATTGGGCATCCCAATTAGATACATTTAGTTTAATTGGCTCAACTGATTGGATCCTAGGGATGAGTTAGGCACCCCATAATAATGATCGTAATAAAAAATCCCCAATATTGAGAGGTTAGATACTATACATGCTAGGAATCCTTGGGAATTGAGGCATCTAGGGCATAACATATAGACCTGAGGTCAAATCCCAACATCTTGAGCATTCTTATGTGGCTAAATGTCTAGATCCTAAGAAGCACATTTGGGCATGCACAACAACATCATCTTTTCAGTTGTATCACACAAATATTACATGAGGATCAAAATCATAACCCTAGAAAGTACCACTAAGAATCTACAATGTTGCTATAAATTTACATCAAAACCATTGTAATAGTCCCTAGAAGTAGTTATTGGAATCTATATCCATAACAAAAATAAATAAGTGAAATCCTAAATATAAGGTAGGGGTTCGATGAATTCCTAAACTCATCACTAGTATCCACTACCCCTCAGGATCATATCATCAGTATGGGTTCTAATGTGACACCCACCACCATCTCTACCCATTATCATGTCCAACCTCTATCTAAGGCCATAAGTCACAGGGGTACCTATAGGGTCCCCATAGGATTCTACCTGGCCTCCCTAAACTCCTATAAAATTCATACTAGGGAGATATCCCTAAGACCATTACCTTTCCTAGGCATCCTAGGTTTTCCCAAACACCTGACCCATTTTCCAGTACCCATAATGTCTAACCACCAAAGTAATCATGTCCTAGTGGGAGAGAAATAATCACCCCATTATCATATTAATGAGATTGATTAATATAAGTAATCAAAAGGCTCCTCATAGACTATATGGTATAAACACTCTACTTCAACACCTTTCTTTGTAAAGAAGGGTCTCAGGGATCCCATTCAAGGTCCACTAAGTCCTACTAGGGTTGAGAAACTAATTCCAACATGATAATTTATAACGAGGTGTATGAGGGATCCTATTATAAGGATATTATATCACATTCAATTTTATTTTATTTAAATTTTATCCATCATGGGGTTCTTGTATCCCATGACGGAAAATTCAATTTATATCCTGGACCATCAAAAATTTAGTTGTCTAGACAATACATGAGGTTCAATTGGGGCCCTTGAAACCTTATGGAATTCAATCATGGGCTTCAATTTTGTTAAAAATATTAAACAATTAAAATAGTCCCACCTACTAAAGTTGAAGATCCATTCATTTCACATGAATATAAGTAAATGTATAATACTAATGGGTAGATTCATAAGGACCACCTACCTTAACTGACATTTTGATAAATCATCCCCATTCTGTACTGACCTCTACCGAGTCCATGTGCACCTATCTCATCTATGAACATCATTAAATTATTTAATTATTTAATTTAAAATAATTTTTCAAATTTCATAATTGGAACTAAAATCCCCAGCCAGTCTAATGATATTGAAATCATGAGAAAACAAGTGTGTTATACTCCTAACACACCCCTGATCCTAGGAAACACAAAATCCACAAATTATAAACCCAAATTGATGACCAATTTTATCCAAAATATTCAGAAAAACTAAATAAATCCACACATCGACATACCTTGCATCAGACAAAGAACAAAGACTTATTTATAGCTTCTCAAGACATACTCTATGAGCCACATATGAAATCCCCATCAAGCACAATGATTTCACCATTCTCCAATGAGATCGTTCATCCCATAACCCTCAATAAAGAACTGAGATTAAATGAAAGGGATGGGGGAAGAACAATGGGTTAAGAGGAGGAGATATTAACAAGAATCATCATGGTGAATTGTCCTTGAATCACTTAGAACCAAGGGAAAGGAAGGGGGAGAGGGAGGTTTTACCCCCCATGTGTGTCGTCTCTAAGCAAATAAATCCAAGGGGGTTTCTATTTTAGAAACCCCTAATCTTAAAAAAAAGATGAAATACATTACTACATGACCCATGGTGGTCACATTATGATTTTTTAGGATAACATTATTGTTATTCCCTCTTCCCTATTCATGGCTTGCAACATCCCTTGAAAGTCATTCATGCATATTTTTATCATCCTAACTACTTTAGTTCTTCCCCAAAACCACCCCAAAAACTTTTAATGTCCACCAAACCTTAAAACATCTCTAAAACACCATTGATGGAAATTATAACCATCACAAAATCATTATGAGTCTTGATTCTCAAAACGAACCATCCAAAAAAATAAAAATGAAAATTACTAGTAAATTTTATAACCAGTCTCGATATGGGGCATTATAATCTTCCCACTACAACACTTACCATCCTTGAGAATTATCATCATTAATTTTTTCAATAGTCCCAACATAATTGCCTAGAAAAATCACTGTCAAACCACTGCATTCAACTATTTAATCCCAAAATAACTTCCATTGTGAAAACCTAAATACAAGGAACATTTTTCATCAAAAAAGATTCATCACTCGAAACTATCATAGAAATACTAAAAATATGCCTACCCATACCTATCTAGATCAATATTCCATAGTTTCATCATCCAATTAACTATATGACTTATGATTCTTCCATCCATCCAAATCATCTCATAACAGATGATTCTGAGTCATGGTTTTCCCCACTATCGAGATCACATTTCAAGGAACAATACAAACATTACAATGACCTAATTGATGAAATTTTCATCTCACTACACCCTACTACATGTGAAAAGACCATTCAATATCTGGAACAACCTCTCATAGTTGGTTCTAAATTTAATCAGATGATTATCCATATCCCACACAAAGGGCCCGATCACATTGATTTTTTATCAAACAGTTAAATTCAATACTAAAAATACATTCATCATACCAAATATGATATACCTAACTTGGTATATGATCCACCACATCCAATATCACATAAAACAACATTAATAAATTTCTCCACATGATTCACCACTAAATCATGTGATGAAATAGGTTCACCCCTAAAACATTTGTTGAATCATGATTCAACTCATGGATACCTTTAAGATCACACTGAAATCATCCTGAGCTTGATGAAAATCCACTAAATCCATCCAGTAGCAGTTATGAACTTCAAATATGGTATTATACATGGAACCATATACAATTAGATTTATATTCCCACTGGCATCCAAATTCCATATTGACAATCCAATGAGTGGTCCTATCACCATTAAGACCCTACCATCATTGGTTTGTATCTCCATGGATCGCACTCCAACCATTACTGCACATAATGATTGGTCATAGTTATTTCTCTCATACCTAGGCACTAACATGAGACATAAATCACTAAAACATTACTAAATCATGAAAACATTATTCCTAACATCTTCCTAAATTTGTATCTTAATGAAGGTTATGCCTTCAAATGACCACTGGTGCACTCCCCACTATATATCTTACCTTATACCGCTCCTCGAGCACAACCTCAATATGTTTAGACATCAAACATGTGTCATTACTCCTGAACCATGCTCTCTATCCCATCAATACTTGACCAAGATCAAATCCTAGATCAATCGCGTATTTTCTACTAATCCATATCTGATGTTCCTATACCACAAAGGGACATTTCTCATTTCATCAAAACCCTAGGCAACCAATCCCACAAGTGTTTCATCAATTCCATCGGTCCTTAACTCACACTCATCTTCTCATGAATTTAAAATTTAAATGGGTTCCACATGTAAACAATGTGTACCATCTCAATCACATCCAATGTAAAGGGAGTATGATTCCATACCACCCAATCACATCACCTGACTCACACTCTTCACACCATTTAACCATCTTAAAAGACCAGTTTCATGAGAAATTTCAATTAACCCAACATAAAAAATTTAACCATTCATACATCATAATACCACACAATATTCTATATAGAACAATGCTCAATAACCCCCATCAGTGAATTAATTCATATCAAAGTAGGCATACACCTTTTGCTACCTCGCTTTATCACCCGAATCAGACTAACTTGAGTCATATCTCATTATTAAAAATATCACATACCTAAACCAATGACAATGCTATATGGAATTTCAATCATAAAAAATCACCTTCATTCTATTTTCCTATAGCCCAATGTCCCTCACATGCAAATAAAACCGCATGATAACCTACCATCCTGTCATCATCTCAAAATTCATAAGCATCTACCCACACTCTCAAAATGCTACCTCTGATGTGTTCGAAACATCAGGGTCAAGTGTTACACTAATTCTCACCTTGAAACTAACATTGATACCCAATTCACTAACACTCAAGGTTCCTTTTTTAGAAACCATAATAAATCTCCATGAATATACTATCTCAAGGAAAAGCACCTATGTGTGCCTTCCACATTTACAACATCTAAAGCATTACCATGACTGTATCCCATACCTATAAGAACCTCAAATTCACCAATATTAACCTAAATCATCTACCCATGATTATAATTTATAAATTATTTATAAGCATAGGCTAACCACTCACATGGGTTACCCTCTGAAATCTTATTTCATCTCATCCTTAATACCTAGTTCATAAACATCCCAAGTGGAATTTAAAGCACTCAAATCTCATTCCTAACCTATAGGTCATATATCATGGGTCAAATACCCTCCCCCATTTCAAATATCACATGTCAACTCGCATCCCTAAACTAACCACTCTAGTATCTCACATAAGATCCTGAGGCATCACATTCCATCTAATCACCTACAAGGGTTCAAATTCTCACCGGAAATCTACATATGGGACTGCCCCCTTGAGAATTTAAAATCTAAGGTTGATCATTACCAATATTATTCATATAAGAGTCAACCCCTAAAAGATCAGAATCACATACATTAATATGTATGTATGTAATGACATCACCCTACCATGATTCATGTTGAGTAATCACAGTCAGTGGTTTGGTTAAGTAGAAGGACACCAAAAATCTATATGGGAAAACACCATATGGGTTTTTGTTGAAACTTTAAATAACTGAACCTTATTTTATTTTCAAAACCAGTGTTATAATTTTCATATATGGTTTATATATAAGGAATCTTATGTCCATGCTAACCTACTAAGGTTTCTACACACCCCTTATGATGAGGGATTACATAATCATCATCATCAATCACCTCTCCATAGATACACATGGCTTGTAATCAGAATAAAATCCATGTCTATAAGGTCGATTAGAATTACACCATTAACTTATATGGGGAAATGATTTATAGGTTATTGTTGACACTTTAAAAAGGAATTAAAAATTAATGTAAATTTTATGTGACAACATAATGCATGAACACTGGTCTATTACCAATGGGCTAAGAGAAAGACCAAGAATAAATCACAAATCAGAAAACCAAACCTATATGTTCATTACATGAGGTGAAAATCATAAATTAATAACATTAAAAGACAAAAAAATCTTGTATCCTTGGTAACCTGAATTTACTTTTGAGATAGGTTTTCTTGATGCAAAATCCTGATATCCATCACAGGACCTAACACATTAATATGTCACTTGTCTACCATATCCACAAATAGTAAGTCAAAATAAAATTATAAACAGTTATATGATATCATTCATGTAAAATATCTGATACCAATTTTTAATTTCCTCTATCCAGAGTCCACTCGACCGATGCTCTAGATCAAGTTCACCCGAAGACATCAGGCGTGCCTCCTCATACTCCAAAGGCTGCCAATTAGTAGCATAGGTCTAGAGTAATATTGTGGGGAGACTATAGACCCTATTTAGAGTGTGAAGTAATAGATAAAGTAAAAAAACATCATACACCTATTATAAACATCAAATTTTATGGAAGAAATGGAAAATTAAAACAATAATAATATGCAATATGAAATCCATACAACCATACAATGATGATCACCCACCGAGTTGATCACATATTGAAATAAATAAAGAATAAAATTAATTTATTGAAGGATTTATTACATCCCCAAGTCTCTTATAAATACCAATATATAATCCCATATGAGATGCTTTAAATCGATCATCAACAACATACTAGGTCTCCGACCAACCCGTACCTTTGAGAAGTGAGTGATATGCTCAAGTACCCAAGTACCATGACCACCAGCGTAGGGTGTGAGTACAAAAATCAGTATGAAACCATTAACATAGTCTCATAAATATCTAGTAAATTAAATTTATGTGAATTAAATGTGTTAATAATAAATAAAACAGAACTAAATAATAAATGAATAACTCATCATCAATATCTGGGACCAATGACCTTGATAGACCATACTTGCTTTGAAAAAAAACATAGTGTTTCTAAGAACACTACATAATAATGTATTAAGTAAGTTAATACATCAGATCATAAGGATTAAAATAGGGACACATATATGGTAAGGCTCATATGACCAAACACTTATCATCCATAGATCAATAGCTAGATCCTAGATGTCCAAGAATATCTCCAAAATCAATAGTATTGAATTGATCAAAGATGGTTCCTGGTCTCCCAAGGAAATCACTAATTATAATCAACTCCATGTCACCATTCCAACTGACTAGATTCTAGATATACTGGGCATCCCAATCAGATACTTATAGTGTCATTGGCTTAACTGGACAGATCCTTGGGGTGACTAGGCATCCCATAATAATAATAATAATAATAATAATAATAATAATAATAATAATACCCTAGAATGAGTGGAAATATCCTTAGCATGATAGGAATCCTAGGGATCTATAGTGTTTAGGCTGCCCCATGAAGACCTGAGGTCAAATCTCAATATCCCAAAAATTATTATGTGGATCAATATATGGATCCCATGAAGAACATATGGGAATTCATGATGATGTCATCTCATCAGCTGTATCACACCAGTACCAAAAATTCTCAAAATATAGATCCCAAGAAATACCTCTAAGCATCCATAATGTCGCAATCACATCACATTAGACCCATAGGTTGGGTCCCAAGAAGCATGTTATAGAATCTATAGTTGAATCAAAAGTAAATAAGTGAAATCATAAATACAAGGTAGGGGTTGGATAAATGCATAAACCCATCACCACTATCGGCAATCACTCTGGATCATATCATCATTATGGGTTCTAAGGTGACACATGCTACTATCTTTACTTGTTCTCATGGACACTCTCGTTCCAAAGTCACAAGTCATAAGGGAACCTACATGGGTCTTTTTAGACTCTTTAAGGCCTCTCTATCACCATATACAAGTCATACTAGAGAGATGGCCTTAATCCCATTCCCTTTCCTAGGATTCTTTTGTTTTCCTAAACACCCAACCCTCCCGCCAATCCCTACAAGGTCTAACCACCCAAGTAATCACATCCTAGTAGGAGAGGAACACTCTCCCCATGGCCATCTCAATGATCCTGACATATCTAGGGAATCACAAGGCTCATCATGGTATACATGGGCCAACCACTCTAGTTAAACACCCTTATTCATTATGAATGGTCTTAGGGAAACTATTCAAGGTTCACTAAAGCCTACTGAGGTCAAGGAACTAAGACCAAAACATTCCATTATAAGGAGGTGTGTGTGGGATCCAATATTAGGGAAACTATGTCATATTCATATTTATTTTATATAAATTACACCCCTCATGGTGTTCCAGTATCTTAAGGTTCATAGTTTAATTTATATCCTTATCCATCTATGAATGATATGTCTAGCCAATACATGAGGGTATATTAGGGATCTCAAAACCTTGTTCAATTTAATCGTTGAATAAAATGGTGGGGCCACACATACCACATTCATATAAGTAAATATCTAATACTAAATCATATATGCATAAGGAAAACCTACCTCAACTGACATTTTGGTAAAAGGTTCAGTGACTAAAGTGGTGGGGCCAGACATACCATATGCATACAAGTAGATGAATAATACTAAATGATAGATTAATAAGGACCACCTACCTCAACTGAAGTTATGATAAATAATCCCCATCCCATACCGACCGATACTGGTCCCATGAGAACAAAAATCATCCATGAACATCATTAAAATAAATAATTAATTAATTTAAACAAATTTCCAAAATGGAATAACTGGTGATAAACCCACCAGGAAATCCAATGGTGCAAAAATCGTGAGAAACATGGTGTTTTCTACTTATGACGTACCCTTGATCCTAAGAAACACAAAAAAACCAAATTATAAAACTGAATCAATAACCAATATTACCTAAAATCACAAAAAAACTTAAATAAACCCATAAAACAACATAAATTATGTTAAATAAAAAATGGAAACTTATTTACAACCTCTCAGGACATCCTCTATGAGTCGTATATGAAATCCTCATCAAGCACAATTTTTATCCATTCTCTATTGAAATTGTTCATCTTGGAACCCTAGATAATGAACTGAAATTCAAATGAAAGGGAAGAGGAAAAATGAGAAGATAGGAGTATATCTTACCAAGAAACATTATGAAAAATCATCCTTGAACCACCTAGAACCAAGGGAAAGAAAGGGTGAGATAGAAGCTCAGCCTCCCCCTTGTGTACATGAGCACTGGGTGAAGAAACCTAAGGGGGTTTCTATTTTATAAACCCCTCATCTTTAAAAATAAATAGGCCATCATAAGTTATGACATGACCCAAGTGGTCATACCATGATTTTTCAGGTTAGAATTTTGGTTCTCCCCTATTCCTTATTCATGACATAAAACACCCCCTAAAATACATTCATGGTGTGAATGACCCATTCATGTCATGAATTGCCTACAAAAGTTTTCTTCAGTGCCCTGACCACTTTTATTCTTCCTTGAAACCATCTTGAACACCTGGTACATCTACCAAACCTTAAAAATTGACTAGAAACACCTTTTATGGATGCCCTAATCATCAAAAACACATTCTGAGTCTCATTCTTCAAAATGAACCATCCACAAAAGCAAAAATTGAAATTCCCATTGAAATTTAAAACCTCTTTAGGCATAGTGTATTAAAATATATATAAAGGAAATGTATAGTACCTTTAATAATATTTAATATTTCACTTAAATATTAGTAAAAATATAATTTATAAATTTTACATTAACAAAGGTTTATAAAAAAATAAGATTAACTATAAAACTTATAGAAAATCAAAAATTATATATATATATATATAATTATAGAAATAAATATATAAATATATAGTTGATATAGTAAATTTATTAACAATCCATTAATATTAAAAACCATGTGACCAAATTTGATGTATACTATAATAACATAGAGTTATAAAAACATTTGAAAGTGAAAGACATAGGAAATAAATTATGAGTTCAATTTATGTGGTCATTGAAGGTTCCAAGAATAGTGGAAGTGTCTTGTTGGGATAAATAACCATAAATGTTTTTTTAATTTGATGGATCATTCAAAAATTGTTCATGACATAAACACTACAACCAACTGAATTCTTACTCCAAATATTGCCATAAGAGAACCTGAAACCAAGATAGGATCTTTACACATTAAATTTATATTAGATCTGAAGTAATAATACATGATATGAGGATCTTTATATGATGAAGATATTGATTATAAGAAACCCATTTTTATATTACCTTCATTTCTCTTGTAAGATCCAAGTATATAATCCCTCTAGTGGTGATCCACTTTTCCTCCTTTGATCTTTGAAAAACACTGATAGAATTTCATGTGATTTCATAGAAGATCAATCATCTTGTGTTTCTTGTCTTGATAACTAAATATAATTTAGTATTGAATCAGTTCTTATTATTATGTTATCATTTTTGAGAAGGTAATAGAAAGAGTAATTCAAGAGAGAAGTCTGCTGTGTGCAATTATTTCCAATTCTCTATTAGCCCAACACAATAGATACAACCATCTATTTATAGATCTAGGGTTTATTTTAAATTATTATTTAATGTTTTACCATCCATTATATAATATAGTAATCATTATCAAACCCCATTACATATAATAATAATAATATTTTATTTTATGGTGTGCACTAACTCATACAATGATAATTATTATTTTACTGGGTTGAAGATTAATATTCATCACCAGATAATATATTGTTCCACTCCAACTCCTAGAAATTTATTTAATTCATAAATAAATATATTTTACTCATATATAAATACTCTATCCATAAAATAATTACTAAATATTTATTAAATATTCAATAAATATTTTTGATCAATAAAACATGAATAAAATTAATCCTCAGTCTTGATAATAATATTTATTCAATTAACTAAATTCTAATATAATTTAATCTAGATAAATGTAAAAACTTAATGTGTGAACTTATAGGTTTCTTTATCATTAGCATTATAAATTCATTCTTAAAGTACAATATTACTATTTAGAAATGAGTTAAGGAACATAATAGAAATAAATTAATGTCACAGTATTGAAAACCACATATGAACACTCACTGTGTTAATATAATCCCTTTGTCACAATATCTCATCAAGAAAGATTCAAATCTATATCATCAGCCTATATTCTTGATATGTATTTATTTGACTATCTAAAATAAAAACATCATTACTCCATGTTCATGGAATTTAATTTGATTGTTTTATTCCAATCAAAGGGTAGAGATGTAAAGTTCCCTAAATATGGAAGGGACAAATCCTTCCTATACTTATCCATCAATAATATGTCATTCATGAAACACCCAACATAACCTACTTCCCATGAACATATGGTGTCATGGTTTTGGTTAGTAAATCTAAGTGTGTGATTCATTACATGCATTAATAATAAAATTAAATTCTATGGACCACTACACATGCTCATTGATAGGAATACCCAATGACACCAAAACATGAAGAATTCCCATTGACTAGTATGTTCTCATAATATCCCATCTTGGAGATTACTAAGTGTGAAATTCATGATAAGAATCCTAATTTACTTATGAGTACTCATAAATGATTGTATACAAACTATATTCCTATGTTATCAGACCATATAACTATATTTAATAATACTTTTAGGGTATTTTATAGTTATCACCATAATGAAGAACTGTTATGACTTTATTGATATGATGGATAATCTAGGACATTATTATATCAAATTAATATAGAACAATGAACAATATTTAATAGGATGTATTATTAATATTAAAAAATTGAATATAAATGTAATTAAAAGTAAAAAATATTTGTTCTAGAACAAAAACTCCAACAAAATCACACTTAGAATAGAGCCAAATTCATATGAATTTTAGTCTACTAGATCTCACATGATGATCATGTTTCTAATGATTTAAGAGTTTATTAAAGGGGTATTCCATGTTGTCTTTTGTGGAAATTTTACTCACTACAACTTCACCTCTATGAGAAAAATACCTTATGAGATGATACTTCCAAAGTATATGCTTCATCCAATAATGTGGCCATGGATCCTTAACATGATCCACTACTTCAGAATTATCACAATAGAATGTGGTAAGGTATTTAATCTAAGTATCAAATCAAGATCTTGAACAAAGTTGTGTATCTAAACTAATAATTTAGTAACCTAAAAATCTAAAATATACCCAGACTCTACTATAAAATCTGTAACCACAACTTTCTTTGAGATCTTCCATCACAAAAAACCTCCATTTAGAGTGAATATGTATCCATTATTCTATTTCAGTTAATCTCGATCTTTTTGGAAACTAGCATATATATATATATATATATATATATATATATATCCTTTAATGACTAGTTCTTCATCTCCTCCATATAATAAGAATATATCCTTAGTAAACCTCATATACTTAAGTATAATCTTGAATGCTATTTAATAATGGTCACCTGGGTTATCTGAATACCTATTTACTTTAATTAAAGCGTATGCGATATCAAGCCAAGCACATTTCATAACATACATGAATGACCTAATCATAGACACAATTAAAATCCTTTCCATCCTCTATATTTCCTCATAAATGTTAAGTTCCATGTGACATTGGAAACAATCTCCTCTTGGATTGTTCCATACTTAATCTCTTCAGTATTTTGTAAATATATGTACCTTGAATTAGGTTGGGTAGCCTCTTGGTTATATCATGATGGATCTTTAACCCAATAATATATTATTATTAACCTAAGTCCTTTATAGAGAATAATTTATTCAACCAATACTTAATAGACTATAAGATTGGTATTTGGTTTATAATAATAACATGTCATTAACATACACTATTAAGAAAATGATCGCACTCCCAATAAACTGTTTATAGACACAAGGAACAAATTCATTCTTTATGAAACCAAATTAAATTATGGATTCATCAAACTAAATGTTCCATGACCTAGAATCTTAATTTAATAAATAAATGTATATTTTTAATTTTAATAACTTGTTGGAATCCTTTAGAGGCACAAACCATTCAGGTTGTGTCATATAGAAATATTCCAGAAGGCTCCTATTAAGGAAGAATATTTTGAAATCCATTTTCTAAATATCATAGTCATGAAAATTCACAATTGAAATTATATTTTTGATGAATTTCTAGTTTGTAAATGGTTAAAATATATCATTATAATATATGACTTGATTCTATTTGAACCCTTTTGTAACCATTCAATCCTTATAAGTATTGAATTTTTCATCCATGTCAAGTTTCTTCTTGAATACCCATTTAAAAAAAATGGAATTTACATTCAATAGAGTATATACCAAAATATAGACTTGGTTTTGGTATATGGAATCTATTTTATAATTCATGGATTCTTTCCACATGGAAACATCTGTGCCACTTACTTCTTCCTTATAGGTTAAAAGATAATTATTATCAACTAATAATGAGTCACCATTATTAGTGATGGAAAAGAATACTATTCTAGTTCTCTAACCACTTTTGTACTCCTGTGAAGTACTTGTTTCTCTCAAACATCTTATTACATGATACTTTGTGGAATTTGTTCCTCTTCCAAATCTTATGTACCTTGATCCTTAACTTCATTGAAGTCTATCTCGCTCCCACTATCTATTTTATATATGTGTTCCCTATCAAGGAATATAACATGTCTTTCCAATATTAACTTTTTTTTTCTAAGGGGTCATATAGGTAATATCCCATTTTTTCTTTAGGGTATCCTATAAAGGCACACTATGTGCCTTAGGGTGGAAGTTTTTTACCTGAAGAGGCTTTAACAAATGCTTCCCAACCCCTCATATATAATCATGACAACACAAGTTTCTTTCTATTCAAAAAATGATATGGTATACCATATTCCACTTTAGTTTTAAATTGTTTTAGTATTTGTATTACTATCTATGATGTGTATCCCCAATTGGATAATACAAGACTCACACGACTCATTATTGATATCACCATGTCCAATAGGGTGCGATTCCTCCTTTCACTTACACCATTACATTAGGGTGTATAATGAGGAGTGAGTTGATATAAAATCCTAAACTCTCATAAATAATCACTTAAATATTTATTAATAAATTCTCCACAATTTTTTGAGAATAGTTTCATAATACTATTACCAATATGGTTCTAAACATCATTCTTGTATTCCTTGAATTTCTCAAAGGAATCAAACATATACTTAATTAAGTATACATATCAATATCTACTAAAATCATCAGAAAAAATTATGAAGTATGATTACCCACCCCTTTCTTCAATTTGAAATGGTCCACACACATCGGTATGAACTAATTCGACAATCACTTTAACCTTTTACACTAAATCGGTATTTTGGAACTTTTTCCTTGTAAAAATTCATGACAAACACCAAGTGTTTATAGTTCAAAAGAATCTAAATATCCATATTGGTATAATATATTCAAATTTTTTTCATTTACAAGAACTAACTATAGATTCCAAAGTTGAGTGTGGTATGAGTCATGTGAACTTGTTTCATTATCAATTTCCATTACTTGGTTCATATAATCCAACACATGAATAATGTTATTTAAATGTTCCTTATTATAATAAATTATATATATTTAAAATAAGAAAAATTTATTCCCAAATTTGAAAATAAATCTATATGTATCAAGTCTAGATATAGAAATAAATTTTTTTGATAAAAAATAAAACAAAATAAAAATCATTTAAAACCAAGATCATTCCCATTAGGAACATGATGAGTTAATCCCTAATATCCAAAAAAATAAGTTTGTATTCATTGAATACTCATAGATTTAACACCCCTTGTTCAATATTTATGAATATACATGGTTCCTATATTTGAATTCATATATGAGAACCAAAAGCTTCATTTAATACCCAACTTGTAGAAATAGATAAATTTAACTTGATAACAAATATACCTGAAGCTTCCCCTTTCTTCTTTTCTTGGGTGAAGTTTTTCTTATAGTGGAACTTCTTTCCACATGTGAAACAAATGTAATAATAATCCCTTTCTTAGAGCTCTTAAAATAGAATTTGTATTTATTCACCATAAGGATGGAAGGACTTTTTCACTTCGTCTCCTAATCAACTTGGAAAGGAAGAGTGAGAAAATCTATGAGAGACTTCTCATTGTTGTTTACATTTAAATTAATAATAATACTAGATAAACTACGAGGTTGTGATGCAATAATGATATTTATGCAGAGTACATTAGGTCTTTCAAACCCTAGAACCTCTAGGTTCTCAACATATCCAATTAGTTTGACTATATGAGGCATATATGGATCGCCCTCTCTAGGCCTACTCTCATAGAAAACATCAGAAATCTCAAACTATCCTTGTCTTTCCCTCTCCGAGTAAATACCATAGAGATGCTGAAGCATGCTATAAAAATCTATATTTTTATGAGATTTCATGAGTTCACTAGACATAGAAGAAAACATTAAACATTGAATGCCAACCACATCATTCATGTTCTTTTCATAGATATAGAACTATTCACCACTTACATTCTTTGCAGGTTGATCAGGTAGTGATGAATATAGCATGTAAGATTTCTATTCATGGTGAAATATACCCTGAAGGTTCCTAAACCATTCCGGGAAGCAAATTCTAGTAAGTATATGATCTTTCTCCAACACTGATCTCATGGATAATGTGAACGATGATCCTACCATTATTATACAATAATAAATATCATATTATTGGTACTTTTCATGATTAAAAATTACATGATAAATAATGAAAATATTAATTTTATTAAGTCTCCCACAATTTTAGCAAGTACAAAAAATCCTCACCATAAGACCCAGAATGTCTAGTTTATAGGAAATTATAGTGTAAAGGATATATATACCCATTCACATAACCCCAACGAGGGCTGTTCAAGATACTTGAATGTATTTAAGTAGGCAAGTATTTTCCAACTACGGACTTCTAGATCCTTGATCAATTGAGTGGACTCTCCAATCCTAAAAACCTTACTTGGATTTCATCAACACTTGACTCCAAGTAACACCAATTCTAGCGAAGGATACTCCTCTTGATGTAAGATGGTTATGTCAACCCATAACTTTCATAAGAACTCCATTATAAAATTAAGTGTCTCAATAAGGGTTGTTCAAACACCGATTTATATGGATTTAATTCCTAATGAAGTAATGAAAGGCCATGTTTGAGTTAATATTCATTATAGGGATTTTGTTTATTATGTGTAAATTTTGAATTTTTTTATCTTTTGAAAGTATTTTTAATATTAAGCATATTTTACTTAAGTGATTAATCATGTTTTGATTAAAAAATTATGCATAATTCATTTATTTATATTACATATTTCCACATTAGCTCCTTTATTTATGTGATCACGGTGTTGCATCAATAAAATAAATAATTTATAGGAAATAAAGAAAGAAATAAAGAAAGAAGGAAATAAATAAATGTACCAATAATTAGATTACCTAATAACTAATTTATTTACTGGATAATAAATCAACATATGACCTAGGGGAAAACAAATTATTCTAGTCTTGGAACAAATTACAACATTCTAGCCATCCACCTATGTATCAGCTAGGTTGGAATTGTCTTGGTTATATCTTGAACTACCTTCATGCACCTTGGGATACTACTTTTATTACATATATTTGTAACACCCCGATTTTTTTCAAACCTTATAAATGAAAATTGGGTGTTTTTTGCCATTGAAGTTTTCTATTTAAATCAATTGGAATGTAAAAGATAAAAACACATAACTTTTTATTTAAGAACTCAACACCGAAGTGTCTTACAACATACTGAGATTACATGGAAAGTTCACTAACCATAAATTCCAAATAAAAACCCTAGTACGATCACCGGAAGGCTACTCAGGATAAAAACAAGCCCGAATTCATAGTGTGGATCACTAGGATCCATTATAAGCATCAGGATGGCCAATGCCACGATGGTCGTGCTGAGTACCAGTGCAATGTAGAGAACTATCCTTAGCTGAAAAAACGACTTCAAAATATGAATACCAAGACTTCACATTTATAAAGGTTTCACATAGCCGTTGCAATTTTACCATTATTGTCTTTTCAAAATGACTGTTGGGATTTAAATCCAAAGGCCTTAGGGGTCTTGCTAAATACAGTCATAATAATTAAGACTATTTTCTTTTAAATAATTCATAATGAATCTATTTTATTTGTGGTATAAGTTCTAAAGAAACAACATAAATATATATATCTACACATTATTATTTTTTTCTTCTCTATGTTTTCATATTAGCTTAATTATATGAAGTTACCACACTTTATAAAATCATGTTTTTCTTCAACGTAAAATGAAAATTTATTATTTTGAAATTTTGGGTTAAATAATCATTTTGTTTTAATAACATAAAGATATTAACATGAAGATGTAAATTAAGATAAGTGACAATAAATAAAGGATAAGTGATATTGAATTATATAATTTGATAAATTAAATAAATAGAGGAAAATGATAATATAATTTATGTTTTAGGTAGGGGTTAATAGTTTAGCATATAGGTGTATTAAAAACCTTTGACTTAAAGATAAAAATAATAGTTTAATAATAAGGTTATATTAATAATAATAATGATTTTATAATAAGTTTAATGAAATAATAAAATAATTTTTTTTATATGATAAAAAAGTTAAAAAAATTGAGGGTCGCGTGTTTTTAAAACACCGCATACACCACGGACCGTCCAATCCTTCCCCTTCCATCGCAACTGTCCGATCTTACTAATGCCTCACCACATATGATCCGCCCAATAAAGTTCTATATAATCCTGACCGTCCCCTCATTTCCCGGTTTTCCTCTTCCCTGCGTCCCGCGTCTTCTCCTTCCTCACGCATGCTGCACCAGACCTACCTCTCCTTTACTCTGCCTAAGACGACAGTGGACACCCCTATTTCCACAAAGTTGGAACCACCTAGTTATTTCTCGGCCTTGGATCTCTTTCCGCCTCTTCAATGGGTCGGCCATCCTACCTTCTTTAGGCTTCGGTTTACACCGAAGAGGAGGATCTTGCACCGAAGGCAAGGAGGGTTGCTTCGATTTTCTTAGATCTCCTACCACCAGTCCGGTGCTTCGTCTTCCTTATTCTATTCTCCAAACTTGTAAGGGGAAAAGCCTTGTTTTATTTATTTTTAGCTTCGGTATATATTTATACATTTTTTTATATATAAACTTATATGTATATACACCTTGTTTATACATATATGCATGACTTTGGAAAATGTTCTGATCCACTTCAGTTTGGAGTCCCAAAAAAACCGGGGTAAGGGAAATCCCTTTGTCTAATTTCCCTTAAACTTCGATGGTTATATACATGTATATACACTTTTTATATAAATATGTAATGATATGTATACAAGATCATATGAACCGATTCATACCCTCTTTCCCCTTCCTAGAATCGAACCGAGTAAGGGTGACCTTTCTGTTTTTAATTTTCATCTGTTTGGGAGGAAATATACGGTTATATACACTTCATACACACATGTATATAAACATATATAAGGATCTTAAGAACCGGTCATAACTGCTCTTCTCTTCCAAGATTCAACCGGGTTGAGGGAAGTTTTTCTTGGGTTATGTTTTGTTTCTGTTTTAAAGTGTGCATTTACCTGTATATACATTGTGTATAAGTATATATGTAGTCATACATATATATATATATAAGACGGTATATGCATGTACACATATTTATTTTATATGTATACAACCTTTGCTTTAATCTGCCTTATGAAAAATGGAGAGTTCGGGTGATTTTATAAACATGTAAGATTTTACAAGTATAGGGAGAACATAGATATATACGTGCATGTAATTATATATATGTATATGTACATCTATGTGCGAGCATAAGGGACGTGCTTGATTAGTTGTTTTAAAATCTTTTGCAATATAACATGATGATTTATTAAAATTATATTTACCCTTTAAGATTATTACTTCAAGAACAATACCCAAAACTATTTATATACATATGATGAAGTTTAAGGACTAGTTTGACATCAAAATAATTATTTCAATTGAAAATTTTCTTTTATCAGCATTCTTGATAATTCATGATTGTGTTTTATGGATATGGGTAGTGTGAATTCCTTAAACGTTTACATATATATATATGTATTCATATATATGTACTCATATTTATGGATTGACCATGTTGTATGCAAGAATGATTTTATGTCAATAAGGGTATTGTGAAAACTGTGTCCACATTCATATTTCATGTGAAAGAACTCCATTCGTTTTTTTACCAAACACTAATTTTGTTTAATGTATAACATGAGAAATATTATTGAGTATAGTTTAATTTGGTAAACCAATGTACATGTGTATACGCACCTAAATTTATATATATATATATATATAGGTATGTATAACCTTGTATCAATATGTTGTCTTCGAATACAAGTTTTTCTTTTGATGATTGCAAAATTTTCAAAGGAAAGATCATGTTATTTTAAAGTGCAAATGAGTTTTTACACAACTACATATATGTTCATGTAGTTTGCATAAATATACACATGAATTCCCAAGATGGACCTAATTACACACTTTATATCCCTAACTGTATAAATATATGTATATTCACACAGTTTTAAAATAAACATCGACAATACACATTTATCAACATATGTATTAGTTATGAACGACCTTGTTTTTAACTTGGTATTATGATGATTTGGAATGTTAAAGTGTTTATGTTCATTTCATTAAAACCCATGTTTTTAATTGATAAGTTAATTTCTTATGTGTACGGATTTTTAGCACGTACGTATTAGTTTTATTAATGATTGAACTGTCTTTCCGAGTTTGAAAATGCATGTAAAAAGGGGTTTGATTAAGAATGTATGAATGAAACCCTATGAAAGAAAGACCGTGTCTAGATATGTGAGGGACGTTTTGGACTTAAGTGTTTAAGGAAGGGTGCACCCGAAATTTTATAGTGCTCCAATGCATTGGGTAAAGTAAGAGTCTCATGAGACGTTATGTGTGATGGTCTTGGCGGTTAGCCTTGGCTTGTGATTTTATGTGTGACGGTCTTGGCGGTTAGCCTTGTCTTGTGCTTTTATGTGCGACGGTCTTGGCAGTTAGCCTTGGCTTGTGCTACTATGGGAAACGGGATTGGCAGTTTGCCTTGACCCGTACTAAGTTATGTTTTAAGATCATGACACAAGGTCTTGACAATTATGGCCTTATTCATTCCCTCTTCATGTGATGATAAATGGTCAACCAGGGGTTAGTCCAACTAACAGGACATCCCCTAGTTGAAAACTCCCTTGACTATGAGAACGAATTTATGTGGTATGAACTGTAACATGTGTAGTATGTTGTTATCAGAATTTTATGTACCAATGAATCATGATAGGGATGTTTTCCCTGCTTACACTCAATCTTTTAGAACTGAAGTAATTTTTATTGTAATTTATGCATCATCTATTCTTCACATGCTTGCGCTCTCTGATTTATGTCTTCTTTAAAACTTCTTTTAAGCATGTACTTCTTCACCATGCATGTGGTTTTCAAAAATGTAGTATTTACATGTTTTAAGAAAAGATAATGCATTGTTTTTAGTGAATTGTTTTATTATGTTCAAGATGAATACTTTGAGAAAGAGTTTTCTTAAAATGTTTTTAAAACCCCTTACTGGGCATATTTTCTCACCCTACGTTTTTGTTTTAAATTTTTCAGGCATGGTTTGTACTAATGAAGTTTATCAGAAGCAGCTGGTTACCCAGAATCCTGAGCCTCACGATCTTCTCTAGTAATGGGACATGATATATTATTTGTAAAAGTTGTACTGAAATGTTAGTATATCATGTCTCATAAGGCATCCGGGGATCGGGGTCTCTACAGTTGGTATTAGAGGATAGGTTCAGAAAATGTTATAACTTTAAGATGGCTGATGAAAATGTACCTACCGACCTACTGTCACTTCCCACTGAGGCTCTAGAGAACATTGTATCTCTAGCTAGCCGTGAGAACTTTATAAATTATGCCTGACTTCACATGTCATGTAATCACCTGTATGACGTGTCAAACTCACCTAGGTTGCTTAGTCTTCACCGGGGATTGGGGATGGATTATCTCATAATGATGATGACCCAATTTCCCTCTTATGCATGTCGGGGAAGGTATCATGAGGGACTCTTCCGAGTGTTCATGAATGGCAAAGAATTTGGCACAATGCTCGATAACCCCTTTCAAGAAGATGCTGCTACCGGAGACCTCCGAACGACTTACCTATGCCAGATTTTTCACTATGGCTTCTGGGGCCAGTTAATGGAATTTGGGCTATTGGAAGATGAGTCCACCCGATTGTCTCTTAGGAAAGAGGTGTATGGTGATGTTTCCCAACTCCATACACCTCATGCTAAACTCAGGAGGCGTCATAAATGTTCTCATGAGTTCAACCCTGTCTGTTCAGCTTTTGTGTGGTTTGAAGAGTTGGGGAGTTTTTCCTCTCTTTGTGGTGTTCGTTTAGTAAAATCAGGCTTTGTTATGTAAACTTTTGGTGTAAATGAAAGTTTCCTATTTTCTTTCCTACCTCTACCTTATCAGTGTTGTTAAGTCTTTTCTTTCGAATGTTTTTTTTCAGATGGATAGTCAAATGAACATCTCATCACTACCTGATGAGTTAGTATAGGTTATTATGATCAGGACATGCACGGTGGATTATCCATCTTTTCTCTACCTATGAGGTTCTTGCCAACGTCTGCTCGATTTAGCGAACAGTCCTGAGATTCTTCATTCGTGTCAGGGGGATGATTGTGTTTTTTATCTCATCTCCACTGCTCAAGTCCCCTGCTATAGGTGAAGGGGAAGATACTTTGAGGGTCTCTTTCAGTGTTTTACTCTGGCGCAAAACTTCTCTGCCAGAGCGTGCTTCCTCGTAGCTGCCCAAGATGGCCACCTTAGTGTAGCCTATATGTTCCAGGTCTTAAATTTCAGTCTCCTCAATCACATCATTCCCCTCGATTACCTCGAGCGTGATGTAGCTCGGAGAGTTATCAGGGAATTTATCTACTCGGATGTTTCTGAGCTTTTCACTGCACGAGCCTCCCTTTGGAAGCCTATGTGCAGTACGCACGTGCAGGAGTACAAGACATACTGCCCAAAGTGCATCTAGGCTAGGGAAACGGAAGAACTATGTACCAAATTTGGTATTCCGTTAACCAAGTTGGATCCCCTGTTTCGGTAGAGTTGTACGACTGAGGTTTTTGTTTTTATTTTTATGAATAGAATTGAGAGGACGCAATTCTTTGAAGGGGAAAATAATGTAACACCCCGATTTTTTTCAAACCTTATAAATGAAAATTGGGTGTTTTGTGCCATTGAAGTTTTCTCTTTAAATCAATCGGAATGTAAAAGTTAAAAACACACAACTTTTTATTATAATAACTCAACACTGAAGTGTCTTACAACATACTGAGATTACATGGAAAGCTTACTAACCATAAATTCCAAATAAAAACCCTAGTATGATCACCAGAAGGCTACTCAGGATAAAAACAAGCCCGACTTCGTAGTGTGGATCACTAGTATCCATCATAAGAATCAGGATGGCCAATGCCATGACGGCCGTGCTGAGTACCAGTGAAATGTAGAAAACCATCCTTAGCTGACAAACTGACTTCAAAATATGAATACCAAGACATCACATTTATAAAGGTTCTACATAGCCGTTGCAATTTTACCATTGTTGTATTTTCAAAATGACCATTGGGATTTAAATCCGAAGGCCTTAGGGGTCTTGCTAAATACAGTTATAATAATTAAGACTCTTTTCTTTTAAATAATTCTTAATGAATCTATTTGATTTTTGGTCTAAGTTCTAAAGAAACAACATAAATATATATATATCTACACATTCTTCTTTTTTTCTTCTCTATGTTTTCATATTAGCTTAATTATATGAAGTTACCATACTTTATAAAATCATGTTTTTCTTCAAGGTAAAATGAAAATTTATTATTTTGAAATTTTGGGTTAAAAAATAATTTTGTTTTAATAACATAAAGATATTAACATGAATATGTAAATTAATATAAGTGACAATAAATAAAGGATAAGTGATATTGAATTATATAATTTGATAAATTAAATAAATAGAGGAAAATGATAATATAATTTATGTTTTAGGTAGGGGTTAATAGTTTAGCATATAGGTGTATTAATAACCTTTGACTTAAAGATAATAATAATAGTTTAATAATAAGGTTATATTAATAATAATAATGATTTTATAATAAGTTTAATGAAATAATAAAATAACAAATTTTTTTATAGGATAAAAACGTTAAAAAAATCGAGGGCCGTGTGTTTTTAAAACACTGCATACACCGCGGACCGTTCGATACTTCCCCTTCCATCGTGGTAGTCCGATCTTATTAATGCCTCACCGCATATGATCCATCTGATCAAGTTCCATCTAATCCTGACCGTCCCCTTGTTTTCTAGTTTTCCTCTTCCCCACGTCCTGCGTCTTCTCCTTCCTCGTGCTTGCCGCACCAGACCTACCTCTCCTTTACTCCGCCTAAGCCGACAGTGGACACCCCTCTTTCCATAAAGTCAGAACTGCCTATTTATTGCTTGGCCTTGGATCCCTCGCCGCCTCTTCAATGGGTCAGCCATCCTACCTTCTTTAGGCTCCGGTTTACACCGAAGAGGAGGATCTTGCACCGAAGGCAAGGAGGGTTGCTTCGAGTTTCTTGGATCTCCAACCACCAGTCCGGCGCTTCGTCTTCCTTATTTTCCTCTCCAAACCTATAAAAGGACAAGCCTTGTTTTATTTATTTTTAGCTTCGGTATATATTTATACATATGTTTATATATAAACTTATATGTATATACACCTTATTTATACATATATGCATGACTTTGGGAAATGTTCTGATCCGCTTCTGTTTGGAGTCCCAAAAAAAACCAGGGTAAGGGAAATACCTTTGTCTCATTTCCCTTCAACTTAGATGGTTATATACATGTATATACACTTTTTATATAAATATATAATGATATGTATACAAGATCATATGAATCGATTCATACCCTCTTTCCCCTTCCTAGAATCGAACTGAGTAAGGGTGACCTTCCTGTTTTTAATTTTTATCTACTTGGGTGGCAATATATGGTTATATACACTTCATACACACGTGTATATAAACATATATAAGGATCTTAAGAACCAGTCATAACTGCTCTTCTCTTCCAAGATTCAACCGGGTTGAGGGATGTTTTTCTTGGGTTATGTTTTATTTTGGTTTTAATGTGTGCATTTACCTGTATATACCTTGTGTATAAATATATATATAGTCATACATATATATATATATATATATAAGATGGTATATGCATGTACACATATTTCTTTTATATGTATACAACCTTTTATTTAATCTGCCTTATGAAAAATGGAGAGTTCGGGTGATTTTATAAACATGTAATATTTTACAAGTACAGGGAGCACATAGATATATATGTGCATGTAATTATGTAGATGTATATGTACATCTATGTGCGAGCATAAGGGACGAGCTCGATTAGTGGTTTTAAAATCTGTTGCAATATAACATGATGATTTATTAAAATTATATTTACCCTTTAATATTTTTACTTCAAGAACAATACCCAAAACTATTTATATACATATGATGAAGTTTAAGGACTAGTTTGACATCAAAATAATTCTTTCAATTAAAAATTTTCTTTTATCAGAATTCTTGATAATTCATGATTTTGTTTTATGGAGATGGGTAGTGTGAATTCCTTAAACGTTTACATATGTATATATGTATTCATATATATGTACTCATATTTATGGATTGACCATGTTGTATGCAAGAATGATTTTATGTCAATAAGGGTATTGTGAAAACTATGTCCACATTCATATTTCATGTGAAAGAACTCCATTTGTTTTTTTACCAAACACTAATTTTGTTTAATGTATAACATGATAAATATTATTGAGTATGCTTTAATTTGGTAAACCCATGCACATGTGTATACGCACCTAAATTTATATATATATAGGTATGTATAACCTTGTATCAATATGTTGTCTTCGAATACAAGTTTTTCTTTTGATGATTGCAAACTTTTCAAAGGAAAGATCATGTTATTTTAAAGTGAAAATGAGTTTTTACACAACTAAATATATGATCATGCAGTTTGAATACATATACACATGACTTCCCAAGATGGACCTAATTGCACACTTTATATCCCTAACTATATAAATATATGTATATTCACACAGTTTTAAAATAAACATCCACAATACCCATTTATCAGCATGTGTATTAGTTATGAAAGACCTTGTTTTTAACTTGGTATTATGATGCTTTGGAATGTTAAAGTGTTTATGTTCATTTCCTTAAAACCCATGTTTTCAATTGATAAGTTAATTTCTTATGTGTCCGGATTTTTAGCACGTACGTCTTAGTTTTATTAGTGATTGAACTGTCTTTCTGACTTTGAAAACGCATGTAAAAAGGGGTTTGACTAAGAATGTATGAATGAAACCCTATGAAAGAAAGACCATGTATAGATATGTGGGGGACGTTTTGGACTTAAGTGTTTAAGGACGGGTGCTCCTAGAATTATATAGCACTCCAATGCATTGGGTAAAGTAAGAGTCTAATGAGACGTTATGTGCGATGGTCTTAGTGGTTAGCCTTGGATTGTGATTTTATGTGCGATGGTCTTGGAAGTTAGCCTTGGCTTGTGCTTTTATGTGCGACGGTCTTAGAGGTTAGCCTTGACTTGTGCTTTTATGTGCGACGGTCTTGGAGGTTAGCCTTGGATTGTGCTTTTATGTGTGATGGTCTTGGTGTTAGCCTTGGCTTGTGCTACTATGGGAAACATGATTGGTGGTTTTCCTTGACCTGTACTAAGTTATGTTTTAAGATCAGGAAACAAGGTCTTGACAAGTCTGGCATTATTCATTCCCTCTTCATGTGATGATAAATGGTCAACCAGGGGTTAGTCCAACTAAAAGGACATACCCTAGTTGAAAACTCCCTTGACTATGAGAACAAATTTATGAGGTATGAACTGTAACATGTGTAGTATGTTGTTATCAGAATTTTATGTGCCAATGAATCATGATAGGGATGTTTTCCCTGCTTACACTCAATCTTTTAGAACTGAAGTAATTTTGATTGTAAGTTATGCATCATCTATTCTTCACATGCTTGCGCTCTCTGATTTATGTCTTCTTTAAAACTTCTTTTAAGCATGTACTTATTCACCATACATGTGGTTTTCAAAAATGTAGGATTTACATGTTTTAAGAAAAGATAATGCTTTGTTTTTAGTGAAGTGTTTTATTATCTTCAAGATGACTGCTTTGAGAAAGATTTTTCTTAAAATGTTTTTAAAACCCCTTACTTGGCATATTTGATCACCCTACGTTTTTGTTTTAAATTTTTCAGGCATGGTTTGTACTAATGAAGTTTATCAGAAGCAGCTGGTTTCCCAAAATCCTAAGCCTCACGATCTTCTGTAGTAATGGGACATGATATATTATTTGTAAAAGTTGTAATGAAATGTTAGTATATCATGTCTCATAAGGCACCCGGGGATCGGGGTCTCTACATATTTATAACTCACACATATGTGAGGGGAACCAATGTATTGGTTATAGGGAATTACATAAACCACTATAGACACACATGTCCTACATAATAAATGAGAGAGGGATGAATCACATTCCATCATTTTTAATTTAATAATTAATAATTAAAAAACCATGAAATAAATTAAATTAAATAATGCCAAAACATAAAGAGGTTGTGATAAAGTTCATGATTGGTTATAAACATGCAATCATTACAAAAAAGTATACTGACTAACATTCATTTCTATTCATTATTATTATTAAGATAAAAACACTTTTATTAATTAATTAATGAACCAATTAATTCCATTTTATCTTAATGACCATCCTAATTCTCTTGGATATGCCCATCATAAACGAGTTTATGAAAAATGAATAGAATAATCAATAATTAAATATAATTACAATAAAATAATTGATCATTTAATAATTATTTAAATACTTTGTTAAATTTTCAAACACGTTAGTTGAAAATCAACGTAATAAGGATTTAATGATGAAATTAGTAATTTAATGTAATTTAATTCTGTCATTTATTTAGAGACTACATGACGTGTACTTATGAGATACATGCCATGTACCTCAATTTTCCTATACCTGAGATAAATTCTTGGGGATTTGGAATGTACATTGGCTAGTCTACATGAAATGTACTAGATAGAAACACAACATGTATCACAATTTTTATGTGTCTGCACAACCCTCTGAAAGGCTCAGTATGTTAGTTGGACATGGGAAAACATGACATGTACTCTAACTATATTTCATGTGTTTCGATTACTATGTGTCCTCTCAACTCACTGAATAACTTTATGTATACTTTGGATATGGAAAATAATAAACTATACACCGTGTATGCTAGTTACACATCATGTATTTCATCAATGCTCTAGGATGTCAGTCACATGCAGTTTGACTATGTATTTGACCACATGGAAAATGTAAGTTTCATTGATAAAAAATGTAGACTACATGATGTTTTTTTCCATATACAAGCCATATAATTTGAAAATCCATGTGGAAGGTTGCACTAGTTTACATGTGGTGTGTAATAGATACACCTCATGTAGTTACTGCTTGGAATTTCGTTTAACCTGTGACATGCCTAGGTGTAGTGCACTTGGGTACATGACACTTACTCCAATTACAAGTTGTGTAACCCAGTCTTTCTGGACAAAATTCTTGGCACTTCTTGATGAAATCTCCAATCATTATTCATCAATTACTAGTCTTAAGAAAATTAAACCCTGAACAATAATAATTAATATGTTAAAATCATGTTAATTAAATAAATTTTTTAAATAATTAATATTATGAAAATGATATATCTAACCACTATTTCACATATAGATCAAAAATTAAATAAATAATTATAAATTAAAAACATGACCTCTCTAATACCACTTAAAGGTTCTGAGTGCAGTAAAAGAACCTTGTTGGGAGAAATATCCATAAAGGTTTTTTCAATTTGATGGATCATTTGAAAATTTTTCATGACTTAAATTCCATGACTAATAAATTTTTTCCACCAAATATTGATATAAGAGGACCTAGAACCCAAATAGATATTTTCATGGAAAATTTATAATTAATTTATATTATATATAAAGAACGAATACCTGACATGAGTATTATTCTATGAAAATGATGTTGATCATCTGAAACCCTTTTTTGGATCACCTTCATTGCACTTGTAGGATCCAAGTGTAAAATCCTTCTATTGGTGATCCATAAATGTTACTTTAATCTCTAAACAACACCTATGGAATGTCGGGTGCTAATACAGAAGATCAATTCTCTTATATTGTTCATATTGATCACTTCAGAGACTTCATGCTTGAAGGATTTATTTTCTCCATATTCTCATTCGTGGGAGTTGAAGAGAAGGGAGAATTCAAGAGAGAAGTCTCTGATGTGAAACAATTCTCAATTCTAGATTAACCCTACACAATAGACATCACCATCTATTTATAGAGATAAAGTTTAGATTAAAATTTTATTTAATTGTGTACCATATCTTAAATAATAAAATAATTGTTATCGAACCCCAGGTGATCTAATAATAATATTATTATTATTTTATGGTGTGCGCTAACTTGTTAAATAATAAATATTATTTTACCAGTTTGAAAATTAATATTTATCACTCGATTTGATCTTGGTGCACTCTAATTCATTTTAATTTATTGAATTCCTGAATAAATATATTTTATTAAAATATAAATACTTTATCCACAAACTAAAGAATAAATATTTATTAAATATTCTATAAATATTTATTAAATATTCTATAAATATTTATGATAGATAAAACACAAATAAAATCAATCCTTGGCTATGAGAATAATATTTATTGTATTAATTAAATTCAAATATAATTAATCCAGATTAATTGACACACTTAATATGTAACCCTCTAGGATTCTTTCTCATTGAAATTATATGGTCTTGCCTAATATCCAAGATTACTATCTAGCAACGGGTTAAGTCACCCAAGAGAAAGAACTTAATGTAGCAACATTGACAACCACATGCGAATGATCACTATGGTAATATAATTCCTCTATCACAATATCTCATCAAGCAATTTGCACATTTGTGTCATCAACCTATATGCTTGATACATATTTCATTGACTATTTGAAATAAACACATCATTACAACATGTCCATGAAATTTAATATGACTATTCTATTCCTATTAAAGGGTCATGATATCAACTTATATAAAGATTGAATGGGAAAATCCTTCATCAAATTATCCATTAATAATATTTCATTTATGATACTCCCAATATAACCTAGTTCCCACGAACATATGACATAATATTTTTGGTTAGTAAATTTAAGTGTGTGGTTCATGACCTGAATGAATGATAATATTAAATTCTAAAGACCATTACATACACTTGAAGATAGAAATATCTAATAACAACAAAACATGCAGAATTCTTACTGGAATGTATATTCTCATAATCTATCATCTTGGAGATTATCAAGTGCGAACTTCATTAGAAGAAGACTCATATGCTTATAAGTACTCACAACCGATAATAAATATATTACGTTCTTTATCATAGTATGTTATTCGACCACAAAACTATATTTAACAATATCATCATGAAACTTCAAGGTTCTCATCATAGAGGGGAACATCCATTCCCATATTAATGAGACATATATTATAGGACATTATTACATCAAAGTAATGCAGAAAAATGATAAATATGTAATAAGATGTTTTATTATTATTCAAAAATTTGAATATACATGTGATATATTAAAAAAAATAATTGGTTTTAGAACACTAACTACAATAGTCATCAGTTAGAAACTAACTAATTCTATAAATGATAGTTAAATAACTACAAGGTTTTAATTAAAATTACGCATCCATACCTTATAAACTTTTAGTTACTAGTCTATAAAAAAGAAGTTTTTTTTTGTAATTTAAATTGAATGTATAAATATTATAAATCATAGTGTTTTAAAAAATTATAATTATGCAACTTTAGTAAAATCACCAGCATTAAGTATAATGATAGGGAAATATATTAAAAATTATTTTGAATTTAATTAAATTAATAATAATAATTTAGTTAAAAATATATATAGCATGCCTTATTGTCAACTATAAAAATAAATATTTTCTTGAAACATTTATAAATGAACTTAATTGAAAAATCAATTGTAAAATTTCAAATCCACATGACCTTAAACTGCTATAAGAAGTATAATTTTTTCAAAGTGATAGTTGAATAACTATTAATTTTTATATAATTTTATACATGAATGTAATAGTAATATTATATTCAGAAGTTTTGAATATAAATAAACATTATATACAAATGGAAATAATTATTAATGATCAATTTGTTAACAAAAGTAGGATACAAATACATATACCTTGTAATTGTAACTATATTCATTGAATATATAAGATATAATTAAAAATAATTTTGTATATTTCACTCCATAAATGGATAGGTTGAGAAATTACGTCTGAGAAAAGAATGTGAGAAAAATAACTTGCATAATTAATCTCTCATGACCCATATAGAAGTATCTTTAATAGCTTCAATAAACTCCATATAAACATGATGAAAATTGAAGGAGTAATAGGCCAGTATAAATGTATGAATAATAGTATTTTTTATAGTAAAAAATTCATTATAAGAGTTAGACCTATATCCTTGGTGAGTAGTATTTTAAGAAAATGTAATCCTTATACTATTGGGGTACATAATATAGATTAACAATAGAAAAACCTCAATTTTGTGGGTTCCATTTCCTATCATGTGAATGGATGAAATTTTTTAAAGTAAATTCAAAATATGAAAGTTTTATTGCATAAGTAAATATTTTATTTTCTTTAAACTATGAAATGAACATAGTTTCTAAAGATTTTATTTTTGAAAATATCTATTCAGTATTAGTATCATCTATATAAGTAACACTTTCCTTAATGAGTAAATGGAAATGTAATATCTTAATTGGAGGAAACCTAAAATGGATTTAATCACTTAAAATTCACCAAAAAACTTCACACTATGAGATATACAGACAAGTTTAGTAAATTATAATGTCATAAATTTTTTATCATTTTTTGCACTTTCATATTCATAAAGAGTTTTAGTGACATGATCATAGAATTTATTAATATATTTAAACAAATATTTTATTTAATGTGATTGGTTTCTACTTTTAATGTTCACATGAGCCTGATATTTAAGTAAAAAATATAGATCATAAGGGATAACATTATTATTGTCCAGTTCGATGCCATTCCTTGATATTTTTCTACGAATATCTTTTCCTTCATAAATAGCATATCCATCCTTGTTCAAACATGTATTAGCAATAAATTTTAAGTAAAAAACATTAATAATAATTTATTATTTAGGAATAGTGATAAATGGTTATTTTTACTATAATTTTCATGAGACATGAAATTTTTTACAGCCTCAAAAGCTTTGTTTGGACATATTTATCTAGAATTTCAATTGAAATAATTTTATTTATATCAGTAGATTATAAAAATTTATGTTTAGGACTAATGAATATAAGTATATAAACATAAATGAAAAAGAAAAAGAAAATTTAATAATAAATTTAATTCCTTATTAGTATTCATGAATAAGATTTTATATAGTTATATTCATGATAAGAATATAAAGTAACTTTTAAATCAAAAAAGAAATAGTTTTATTCTTATTTGATTCATTTTCTTATATTATAAGGTTTCATTTAAATGTTTAATTTATAAATTTTAGAATTTTAATTTTAAAAAATTAACTTCATTTTTTAAATCATCATATGAAGATTATATTAGAGTGATTTTTTATAATTTTATGAAAAAATTTATTTTTCAATGAATAAAAAAAATTATGAATTTGTATTAGAATGTGTATTTTGTTTTCAAGTATTTACAATGTAAAATTCAATTTCATATTAGTTATAAAATTTAATTAGAAATTTTTTATTAAAAAATATAATTATTCTATTTGGAATTTATTTTATACTTGATTTTGGTAAACAAACATTTTTTTTAACATAAAGTATGTTTGTCTACAAAATCGTCTTTCATAGCATTTTGTGGGTTTAATTTTGAATTAAAATTTCCCACTTATAGAAATTTAATCTTGAAAAATGGATCACATATATTAAATAATGATGTTAAATTTGGTAAATATGTCTATTTTATAATCATTCATTATGAATAGTTATAGTTGTAAATATTTCTCACCTTAATAAGGGTAAAGTGGGAAAATCAGGGTTAAAACCACGAAATAAAGTTTCAAAATCAACCCAAAACTAGAATTAATTTAATTTTATGGGATATATTCAACAATATACATACCAAATTATAATATATTCCATTTTTTCTATTTTCCATTTTAATGAAATTTATGTTATTTTATGTAATGGAAATTCATAAATGGCACTTTATTGAATTTAATATATGTAACTTTTTTAGAGAGGGATAAAAATAGAATAAATTAAGTTAGAAATGTTTATTTTAAATATGAATAATTTTTTATAATTTTAATTTATTTTTAATTTTATTGATGATATAATTACCTTAAATGCTTACACAAAACCAATACAATGCTTGTGTAGGTTGTAGAAAAATCATGTAAATAATTTTAAAAATAATAAAAGTAATATTTTTTTGGTGATTTATAGTAATACATGAAAATTATAGATAAAAATAAAATATTAGGGAATTTTAATATATTATATTAGGATTACAGTGTTTTCATGTTGTTTTCAAAGTCAAATTAATTGAATAGTTGCAAAAATAACATTAATGATATTTTATAATAAATAATATTTTATTAAATGATTTCAAATTTATAAAAAACATATATTCATTCATGTTAATTTAATATGGTTAAAAATTTCATCCACAATCCATTTATGGTTCATTTTTCCTTTTATAGTAACTTTCTTGACCGCTAAAGAATAAAAACAGTGATATTATCATAATTTTCAAAAGGGTTAATGAGAGGTTAAAAAAAAGTATAAGGGTAAAATAATAAGAAAAAATTGTAAGAATTTCATTAAATGATATTAATTAGACCCATAATCATATTATCTTATAATTATATCTATTTAGTGTCATTTTTTCTTGAAAATTAGTTTATATTAATTTAATACATCAAAGAGTGCCCCTCCCCTCACTTATAAAATGGAACCTCTTCTCCAATTTTATTCACACATTAAAAGGTTTTTTATTTTTCCATTACCTACCCAAATCACTTACTTACATCCCTAACCACCTCATAGAGGCCCTGGTTTAATCATAAAACCAACCTAGAAAGGCTTAGTCTTTAACCAAAATTTTCCATTTATGTACTTAAAATATTCTTAAAACATGATTAAATAATAACATAATTATCTTACATATAATTAGATGTTATTATATTAATTTAATAACCAATATCCATCTCCACTTACATCAAATAGGAAAAAACCATCATCCGTGTGTATGGAGGACTACCACCTCATGAACTGATGTAATTGGTTTTCCATCACTACCTCTCACAGATGCTTATAATGATATATTAAATGTATATATATGATGTTAATGAAATATTTATCATTTTTTAAAGATAATATATCATCTGATTTCTTACCCCTCCATCTATTTCAAAATGATAACATTGTTCATACGTACGTGTGAATTACCACCTCTATGAAGTGATGCAATTCTTTTTTCATGACCACATCACATGGATACTATATATAAGTATATTTAAATATATTAATATTATATTTATTATATAATAATCATTATTTAAAAATAAAATAATACTTACCTTCTTTCCATTATGATAATTGAAAAATGGAAACGTTACTAATGAGTACATATGACCTTTAGTCTCTATGATTGTAACATAGTACATTTTTCACAATCACATTCCATGGTTGGTTTTAAATGTATAATTAATGTGTAAAATTATAATTATTTCATGATTATTATTCTATAGATTATGGAATAATGAAATCATTGACCATATTCAACCTACCAAATTCATTTTGGGCATATAGGCCAAATATCGTCAAATCATCCGACATGAAGTTAATTGATTAAGTAATTTTATATAACATGATAATAAAATAATAATAATAATAATAAACATTAAAAAGGTTCTTAATAAAGTTAATAATAAACATAATTTTATTATTCAAGAATATAAAGAACATACGTGATGAGTCAGACTCAAGATATGTGATACTTTAACTCAAAACCTCATTTTATTTTTTTAAAGATTTATTTTTCTAAATATTTTTCTTCAATATCATATTATTTAAATTATTTAATGGATATATTTATATAGATATAAATAAATTATAAATAAAATTTTACATCTCTTTTGACATTCTTTTAAAGTTTTTAAAAAGGAATCTTTTTATGTATTATATATGGAACATTTTAACTTTCTTCACAAGCGACAAAAAGGAATGTTTTATTTTAATGTATATGGAATAAATAGATTTTACCACCAATACAACCATTATTTGTTGTTTTTATTCCTTTAAAAGCTTCAATGTTTTATTCAAAGAAGAAACCTTCAGGGTATTTTAGTTATTAAAATGGTTTTAAAGGAAAGAGTTTTGATATACAAAAATGTGTTGCATATGGGTTAAAATGAGTTTTAAAAGCGTTTTATGATGAAAAAGTAAAAGCATAATTTTTTTTTGTTTTTGATATGGTACTTAATCATTATAGATAACTAAAAGAGATAATGATATAGCTTATATGATGAGTGAACTTTATAAAAGTTGCACAATGGGTGAGCCTGATATAGCTCTCCAATGCATTAGGTAATGTTTATCGTCTTTAAAGGCAAGAAAGATGGATTTAACTAGATATGTTTCTCTTATGGTTTTAACTGGGATCCTATAACATCCATCAATCCAAAAATATCTCATTTAGCCAAAACGGGTTGGTTATAAGACCTCAAGTGCGCTTCCCTATACACCAGAGGTAGCCGACTAGCTTTGGGGGTGAGATATGTATAGTGGGTAGACTATAACCCCTAATTACAGAGTAAAAACACTACAGAATAATCATATAAAAATAATAAATAAATATAAGAATGCGGTAAATAATAGAAACAATACAAAATAATGGAAAACCAAATAGTAAAATCCAACTGAATAATCCAATAAATAATAAAGAAATAATTTAATGGTAGGATGAAATGAAAATAAATATTATACTAGATGTAATACAAATAAAAGGCCAGTAGAATCGAACAAATCCAAATAAACCAGTACTAATCCCCATGTCTTTCCTATATCCAAACTCCATCTCATCAAGCAAGAAACAATCAACAATAAGGTCCTTTACCCTTGTCCAATCTTTCATCCATGTAATTTTCTCAGGTACCAAACAACGACCCAAACAGGGTGTGAGGATAACTCAATAGGTCAAAACCACCATGTTTAAACATAACCACTATAATAATAAGTGCATGTAATAATGAAATAAGTTGGTTTATTAATTAATTAAATAATTAAATTAATACCACATAAAATTTATTTGACACCTTGCTAAAATATCTCTGATCATGTCTCACAACCATGCTAACCATAACCAAATAACCATGGTATAACATAACTTTCCTTAACACTATGATGGAATGTCTTCGAGCATGTATCATAACCATACCAACAATAAAATTATAACCATGGTTTAAATCACACAAATATGGGTCAAAAACTGCTATATAATAATTACAAAATTTAATCAGGGTCGAGCCCGGTATATAAGAATTTCATCATGTATCGGGGTAATGCTAGGTATATAATAATTTCAACATGTTTCACTGGGTATATCCCACTATATAAGCATTTCATAATGTATTAGGGCATAACCTGGTATATAAGAATTTCAGCATGTGTCACTGGGAATATCCCACTATATAATCATTTCATCATGTCTTAGGGAATAACCCAATAAATAATAATTTTATCATGTATCAGGGAATAGCCCAGTATATAAGAATTTTATTATGTAATCTGGGCCAACACCCTATATAATCATTACATTAAAGAAATCACAACATATGTCATAGTAGTAAGGATATCACAATATCACATCATAAGTCTCAATGGTTAATTGTACAAATGACCATTTATCATTCAATTACATATTTCATTTATCATTTGGTCTTACACCAATAACATGTTATTCACTTCAATAATTATTCTAATTCAAGGTGAATCTATATCAATAAATCACCCAAATCCCATGTCATTCTAAACAAAATTTAATCCATTAAGCAATTCATTTATAATCAAGGGTTTTCTCACCCAAACAGTAGCCACAAGTAAGGTCAATAACCAATTGGATCCAAAGGTATTCCAAGAAATAATCCATTTCATCATTTAATTTATTTAGCACACAATATGTTTAAACAATGGAGATATTTCACATACTTAGCAATTTAATTGACCATAGGGTTAAGGTTTAGACCCCTACCTTTAACTATTGATCAACCAATACTTACAGCAGGATTCTTCATTAAGAAAGAAGGCATAAATGATCACAAGAAGCATCCTAGATCATAAACGATAAATGTTAAAACTAACAATAACCATGATCAAGATATTACACCGCATCCATCAAGTAACAATGGGAGAGAAGGGAAAAACAAACCAAAACCACTTACCAAGGACTAGATGCATGATTAAAATGTATAGGATGAAGAGATGCACTCCAAAATAACCAAGAATTTGACCTAGGGCTGAGAGGAGGAAGCTACATGTGATTTAAAAAGAAAATCATCCACAAAACATTTTTTAAAACTACAAGTTAGTAAATTAAACAACATGTAACTCCTTTACACATCATGTATATCTTTTTAGAGGGATATAATGAAAAATAAATTTCCTAGGCTTAATATTTAGTCAACCCAAAAATTACACAACTTATATTTCCTATATGACTTGTAACCTATTCACTCCCTACATTGGATTCATGACATGTGTCTAGTAGAGTTTACACATCCTATAATACCTTTACATGTCATGTAATTTTCCTGTAGATAACTTTCATCCCCCTTTTCCTACATATGTATCTGGAAACCTTTGAATCCTTAAAAGAATAGAAAACCCTCATAATACCCTTTTAAAATGTTTATTTCCATACTCCATTAATTCAAAAAAAAACACATAACCCTGAACTCTAGGTCAATTTTTCCAACAAAGGCTCTTCGTATCTGAATAAGACTCAGCCACCAAGGATAATTACCTAAAAAATGATGAGATATTACAACCTTCCCACCATGTAAAAGTTCATCCCCGAGCTTCTCTGAGCATCACTATGGGGTCTCAACAAACAATTCTATCCATATTTCTCTCATATCATACTCCCTCTTCCAGGTCTCCTCCGGAACACACCTATGATGTCATTGCACTTGAATCAAAGGAATCACCCTACCATAGAGATACTTCTCAATATGGTCCACAATCCATATTAGATTCTCCTCAAAGGATGCATCATCACTAAGATCAACATCTTTTATGTCTATTAGAAGATAAGGTTTCAGATAATATCATCGAAGCTATGACATGTGAAACATGTCATGCATGGAGCTATAATTATATGGAAGGGATAATTAGTATGATACTGGACTGACCCTATCCACTATTTCAAATGACCCAACAAAACTAGATGCTAAATTCCCCTTCTTCTTAATATGAAATTTTTCTAGCCTAGGTGAAAACTGAAGGAAAAAATAATGACTATATTAAAATTTCAGAGGTCATCTCTGATGGTAAAAATAGGATTTCTACCTACTTTGTGTGGTCATTGATCGCTACCTAATCAAATGAACCTTCTCTTAAATCTCATGCACAATATTAGGCCCAACAGCCGCTGGATCTCTTGCCTCCAACCATCAAAGAGGAGAACACCCCAAATTACCATAAAAATCCTTGAAAGGTTCCATAGGGATTTATTCATAGAATATTTTATTATATTAAAACTCCATGAGTTCCATATATTTCTCCCATGTACCACCAAAATCCAAAACACTAGCTTGTAACATATCCTATAGAACCTAAATAGTTCTCTCTAATAGACCTTCAGTCTAAGGAACATAGGACATACTCAAAATAAACTATGATACTATATCCTTTTGAAGACCCTTCTAGAAGTGTAATGTGAAACAAGGATTTATATTATAAATGATACTCCTCAGAAAATCATACAAAAGAACTACCTCACACATGTAAAGACTGCCCAGATCATCAAATGTTAGTCTCCATGATAGGTAAGAAGTGATATTCCTTCATTAGTCAATCCACAATAATCCAAAAATAATCATTATTTTTAGGTTTCATGGGTAATCATATCACAAAATTCATAGTGACATCATCCCATTTCCACTCAGAAATGAGAAAATGATTTAAGAGCTCAACTGACCTTTGATACTCTTCTTTCACCTACAGAAAAGTGAAACATCCCACCACAAATCCTGCTACCACCTTATTCATTCATAACAACCAGTACTATTTATGGAGATCATGATACCTATTTGTTAAAGTAGTATGTACTGACCATCTAGAACCATGAAACTCTCTCATCATTTCCTTGCGTAATCCCATAGGAAACCATACCCGAACATAAAAAAGGATAATTTCCAATAACAAGAGATCATTCATATGGTGTCTCTCCACCATATAAATTGTCTATTAGAACTAATCCCCCCAAATCATATAAATTCTTGGTCTTGATTCAGTATAAGAGTATGGTTATAACATATGTCAAAGTTAGAGCTACTTGACCCTAAGAATCTTGGACATCTAGATCCATGTATGTAAAGAGGTCCATCACCCACCACTCATTGTAATACTCCCATATTTCTTATTCCTATTTATTTGGATCAATGCATTGAAAATGATGTTCCCATTCCCAATGTATAAACCAACTTGAAGTCAAAAGAGTATTAATAATTGACCCAACTCCTATGATAAAGATTCAAGTCATACTTATAAGAGATTTACTTAAGGCTCTTGTGGTCTGTGTATACCAAAAAACTCTCAACCATGAGATAATGCCTCCATCATCTTAGGGAATATACCACTACTACTAATTATAGATTGTGAGGAGGTAAATTCATCTAATGTGGTCTCAGCTGTCTGGAGCTATAAGAAACCACTCAATCCTCCTACATCAGATTCTCTCTGAGTCCAAATTTGTATGTGTCATAGTACATGGTATATTATTTACTTGGAATAGGTAAAGTGAGGATACGTGTTAAAGTTATTATACCTTTTAGATCTTGAAAAATTCTCTCATAATCATCTAACCAAACAAACTTCACCCCTTTCCTTATCATCCTTGAAATTGATGCTTCCAAATGGGAGAAGTCATAGATAAAGCAATAATAGTAACCTAAAAAAACAAGAAATATTCAAATTTTGAAAAAATTATTAGGCTTATACCGTGATACCATAGCTACAAGTTTCTCTAGGTTCCCAAACACTCCTTACTTTGAGATTACATAGCCAATGAAGTGCACTTTATCATTCTAGAAATTGTATTTAGTTAGCTTGGTGTAAAGATGATGCTCTCTTAATATACTCAGGATGACGTCAATATGGTTGGCATGACCATCTACCTATTGGGAGTAAACTAATATTTCATTGACCCCCCCCCCCCAAAAAAATCAATCGAGAAAAGGATAAATGATCATATTCATCAAGTCCATGAATACCACCAGTGCATTAGTCAAACCAAATGGCATCACTATGAACCCATACATGCCATACCTTCTCCTAAAATTATTCTGAGGTACGTCCAATGGTCTCACCCCCAACTAATGTCATCTTGACTTCAAATAGATCTTGGAGAAGATCTTATCACCTCTTAGCTGATCGAAGAGATTGTTGATGCGCGAAAGGGGATAACAGTTCTTGATGGTCATCTGGTTTAATCTCTGATAATCCACACATAAGCGCAAAGTCCTATCAGCCTTCTTGTTGAAGAGAACTGGAGAACCCCAAGGAGATGTACTATTCCATATGAAACCTTTAGTTTCAAGATATTCCAACTAATATTTAAACTCCCAACGCTTCGCTGGTTCCATTCTATAAGGTGAGATAGAAACTAAATTTGCTCCTAGAACCAACTTGATTGTAAACTCAATCTATCACTAAAGAGTTAAGTTGTAGAAATAATCAAGAAAAACATCCTAAAAATGTTCTACCATTATATTAAAAGAATCCTAATAAATTCCACCATTATCTAGAGAAATATTTGATATCTAAGCTATAAGACAATCCAATATGCACTGAATTGGTCCTATATGACTAACCTGAAGATCCCACTCTCCTTAGTGAGAATATTTTCCTCCTTATGGAGATAAAAAGGAAACTCTCCTATGGTAACAGTCGATATGTGACTCTAATAGAACTAACCAGTCCATACCAAGAATTAATCCAAATCATGTCATTTCTATCATGAATGGTTCCAAAATAAAATAGTAACCACCAATCTCTAGATAAGACGCCTTGAAATGTTTGATATTCTCTGACCACACTCCCAATGGTGTGTCGATGGTCAAAAAACCATTTAATCTTTCCACATACAAGACCAAAACTTTTAAAAAAAATGTGTGGAAAAAAGGAATGCGATGATCCTATATCAAAAAAAACAAAAGTGTAGAAGATACAAGAATCATACCTCTAAAATTAGGCAATTATAAATATATACTAGATGGATTAGTATGCATAACATTTTTCTGACCTAATCCTCCTCCCTAGGCTCCAACCTGAATCCCCTAAGCAATATCCTCTTCCTGGTACTTCTATTCCTACACAAGGGTAACACATACCCTACCTCACCAGAACATCATATGGAATTCCAAATACCTATCTGCTGAGGAGTATCTAAGTCCTTCCCAGACTCTAATACATGTCTTGACCCCCTAACAATTCTTTGATACTGCATGCCACTATAAAACCACTACAAGTGGCCAAATATACGCTAATAACAACACTCAAAAGTGGGGTATGGACACTAAGGCCGCTTTTCACCCATCTTACTACACTGATAGTATTAAAACCGAACAAAATCTTGATATGGTTTCCCACTTCCATGGCCTATCTATACACCATTGACTTGGAAAAAACTATCATAGCGATTCGTCCTTCCACTTGAAGAAGAATTCATATATTTTTATACTAAAACATCATGGATGCTTCTTAGGACCTCTCTCATAATCATTTCCGTGATGAGTTCCTAATTCATCACATTCAAAAAACTGCTCATATGGACCACATTAACCGACAAACTAATCTCATAGTGATGACCATCCTGGAAACATTTCACCCTAGAGATCTCATCAGCTTATAATGATGGAAAAAATCACTACAGGTTAGTGAAATAATTAGCATAGTCCAACAATAACATAACCTCCTATTTTAGGTTCATGAACTCATGAGACTTCTCATCTCTCAATATCTCAAGATAGAAGTGGATCAAGACCTTAATATCATATTCCTTTGATGATATATCCTCATACTACCATTACTTCTCCATAATGTACCACCAATGCTTGGTTGGTCCATGAAGCATATATGCAGCAAGATTCAACCTCCTATCCATAGATGTCTCAAGATGCTTAAAGATATTATGGACTAAATTGATCCAGAACTCTGTTACCTAAGAGACTCCCTCATAAGTGAATGTAGGTAAATTATATAGCTGGAACTCTCTCTTTATCTCATTCATTAATGTAATGGTGAAAACAATCTCCCTTTCCATGGGTCTCATGACCCTCAGGAATCTATCACGAAATTGAACATCCATATGATCATGAGGAACTAAAAGAAGTTCTAATTTAGTTATGTTAAGAGCATGCTGATTTCCACTCTTCTGATTCTCAACTTGAAGATGAAGATGATAAATTTTATCTACAAGACAATCATAGTCCTTAGAACACTGGTTATAAAAACAAGGTCAACCTCAATAGCTGACAAAAACAGAGAACCACTACTCTTGGTTTCCCAAAACATAGATTACAAGTTTTTTAACATGAAATAGTAGTTCATTTATTTTATTTCACAGATATTATGGGTATCTCATACTATAGTTCATATAGGAATGTATATAACACATGTAATAAATATGTCCCTATCATGAACAATGCACGTCAATATATCAATACATTCTTATCATGATGCCTGCATACTCATCTAACACCATACCGAACCACAAGTATAAATATCAATAACTAATAAAATAATAAAACAATAACCTCACACACCATGTGAATCACTTAGGGTGAAATAATTTCAACTGTAACAAGAAAACAATATAAACAAAAATCCACCCTTAGGCACTCAGATTTTCCCTCATACATGGGTTAAATACTCCCATGCACAAGCTTATTACCAAGTCTCAAAACATCCTAGTCTCCTTTACACATTTCCAAAATAGTAAAGAAACAAAAAAAGAAACCACCCTCTAATACCACTTTGTAATGTCCCCTGATTCGGTACTCTCTCACGTGGCCAAAATAGGTTGGTTTCAAGACATCAAGCATGCCTCCCCATATGCAAGAGGAATCTGACTAGCTGTAGGGGTAAGATATGTATAGTGGGGAGACTATACCCCATGGTTATAGAGTTAAAACATAGTTGAATAATAATATAACAATAATAAATAAATATCAGAGTGAGGAAAATAATGGAAACAATACAAAATAGTGAAAACCAAACAGTAAAATCCAACTGAATAATCCAATAAATAATAAAGGAATCATGTAATGAAAAACTAAAATTAAACTAAATATCATGCTAGAATTAATAAAAATAAATGACTAGAAGACTCAAAAAACTCAAAGACCCCAGTCCCAATCCCCATGTTGATCTCATCTCCAAACTCCATCCCATCTAGTAAGAAAAAATCAATATAAATTTTCCCTACCCTTGTGCAATCCTACATCCATGTAATCTTATTGGGTACCAAATGATGGCCTGAATAGGGCATGAGTATAACTCTGTAGGCCAACACCATCATGTCTAAAAATAAGAAGTCTGATAATAAGTGCATGAAATAATACAATAAATAGGTGTATTAATTAATTAAACAATTAAATTAATACCACATCAACCTACTTCGGCACTATGATAGAATATTTATAGGATTGTCTCAAAACCATGCCAACCATAACCATATAACCATGGTAAAACATAACTTTCCTTAGCTCTATGAAGGAATTTATCTGAGAATATCTCGCAAACATGCCAACCATAAACTTATAACCATGGTATAAATCACACAAATCTATTTCAAAACTTAATATATAATAATTTCATCATTTAATCAGGGCTGAGACCAGTATACAATTATTTCAACATGTAATAGGGCCAAACTCGGTATATAAGAATTTCCACATGTGTCACTAGGAATAGTCTGTTATATAATCATTTCATCATTTCTCAGGACATAGCCTAGTATATAATAATTTTATCATATATCATTGATAATATCTCACTATATAATAATTTCAACATGTCTTAGAGAATAACTTGATATATAAGCATTTCAGCATGTATCAGAGAATAGCCTGATATATAATCATTTTAGCATGTAAACTAGGCCAATGTTGTATATAATCATTAAGAAAAATAAATCACAATACATGTCATAACAACAAGGATATCAAAATATCACATCATAAAGATCAATGGTTAATTATGAAAATTACCATTTTTTTCAATTACATAAATAACAAGCTAGTCATTTCAATAATCGTGCCAAGCCAATGTGAATCCATATCAAGAAATCACCCAAATCCCATGTCATTCTAAACAAACTCTAACACATTAAATAATTCATTTATAATCAAGGGTTCACTCCCCCAAATAATTGAAACAAGTGATTTAAATAATAAATTAGGTCCAAAAGGGTTCAAAATGATAATGCAATTCATCATTTAAAATATTCAGCACACAATATGTTGGATCAATGGTGATATTACACATAATTAGAAATTTAATTGACCATAGGGTTAAGGTTTAGATTGAATACCTTTAAATGGAGATCAACCAACAATTCTAGTAGGATTATCCAATAGAAACAAAGGAAGAAATGATCATAAGAAGGATCCTAGATCACAACTGATCAAGATCAAAACCAATGAATGATTTCAATAGATTACACCACGATGGTCGGAGAATAAAATGAGAGAAGGTAAAAACCAACCAAAACTAGTTACTAGAGATCATATGCATGGTCCAGATGTCTAGAATGAAGATAGGTGCTCTAAAATTTCCTAGAAGCTTCCCTAGGGTTGAGAAGAGGAAGCTTACCATGAGGTGAAAATAAAATCATCTATGTAGATTTTTTTTAAAACTATAGGCCGGATAATTACTTGGAATAACTCCTTTATAGGTTGTGTGAGCATACACTTTCTTAGTAGGTTACTAAACACCTTGTCTCAAGCCTAACCTTTAATGATAAACCCATTTCAAGATAGTTTGAAATATAATATTGAAATAGGATATTCATATTTAAGTGTATTAAAGACAAAAAAATCCATAATATATTTTCAAAACTTTTCCTTTTTATTTTTCTTAAGTAAAAAACAATCAGTATGAAAAATCTCCCTTAAAAAACATTTACGCCTCAGAAAAAAATCCTATTTTTCATTTAATAAGACTTTTCTTAAAAACTATTTCCAAAAAATCTTAATGAAGAAAAATCCTAAATAAAAATATCAACCAAATGGAATCTCATCATAAAAAAATAATAAATAAAATAAAACATACACGGTGCCATATGTATCAACCAAGAATGGGACCTAAAATAATACCAAGAGAGTTCCTAATGTAAAAATAACCAACCAGAGAATAGGTTTCATAGGATCTAGCCTAGGTTATACAGAGAATTAGTCCTAGAATTTAACAAAAATTTACCAATTTACTGGATTATATTGCATCCTATACACAACCCATCTGACTATCCTGCACCCGACCATCATCAGAGGCACACCCCGTCTAGTTTTATTTCACACTAGAGGGGATGATAAAAGTGTGTAATTGTACATTACATCATAAATATTGAATTAACTCTTATCTACCTAGGTTACCATAACCAAAATAAAAATTAAAGGTTATAATCCATTATCAATAATCGATATAATCATCATAATAAAATACCTCAACCTCACCTCTAATGCCCTCGCATGAAATAACCCCTATACATATGTAACCCGATCACCACATACATCAACACCACATATAAAAATAAATAATAATAAGGATAATAATGATGTTACATAGAGTCACACTTTTCAAAAACCATTTAAAAGTTCCAAAATATCCTTTCTAAAATCTTCTTAGGATGCCAAGCCTCTTTCACAACATTTCAAAGTTCATTCATAATTTTGTTTTTAAAAATTTATTTTGAAAACACCCTTGAAATAAATTTAGGAAATAAATACTATTAATATAAAAAATATTAAAATCTTAAATAACACTATTAAATTCACCCCATGACCCAAATAGGTTTAAAATACATTTAAACCTTCCACTTTATTTTAAAAAATTCTAGAAACATTTTATCAATACTTGGAATTTCAAGTGTCACTTGAAATGAAAATTTAAACTATTGAACCAATTGATAATTCACTTTTGAAACCAAAACACATTTTAAAATACATAATTCATTAATAAATTCCATTTTAAAAATTTATCAAAAATATAGTGTGCATGGTTTACTAAAATAAAATTTTAACATGTTTTGAAATTGATAAGTCTTATATATTTAATTGAAAATTAAGTAAATCTTGATTATACTTTAAAATAGTGTTTAAAAAAATTTAATTCTATAATTATAAAATTAAAAATTGAATTTAAATCATAATAAATCAGTGGTTCTAAAATTAAACACTAGGAAATGAAAAAACCTACTTAGAATTGAATATGGATGGTCTAGAACTTTAAAAATGGGTTGAACAGAGCTTATAAGATGAATCACATGCCCTTGATGCAAGATCCAGAACCAAAACAGAATCTAAATCCTACTTAGGATTTGACCAAGAAGGGGAACAATGATGGGGGATAATAAAAAAATATAAGTGGAAGAAGAGAAGGAAGGAGGATTTTTACCTAGGAAATCTAGCCTCAAATGATGAAAACCCCATTTAGAATCATCATAGTAGTGGGATGTGTCGAAGGTGAGAGGTGAAACCAAGGGTTTTCATGGATGGGAGGGTCGTTAAATGAGGGAGAGGGGAAATGAGGGATTTTAGAGGTTTAAATTGAGGATGTTATAGATTATAAGTTTATATAAATTAAAAACCAGGTGACCTATACAGTTTGGCCACATGGTTTAGTAAAATATGATCCAAATTTATGGAGGCTATTGGAATATCCAAAGAATATCACATGTTTTCCTAGTGTGTACCACATGTTTAGAAAAACAATGAAGAGAATATGGAAATTTTCACTATATAATTATAGAACCAAACTACTGGTTTCCACATGGTTACTCTTAACCTTGTGGGATAATCATGTGAAACCTGAAAAGTGACTAAAAGTTTAAATTATAATCCAAAAAAAAATAAAAAAATAATTTTCCAAAAATTATTTAAAAATAGTAAAAAAAATAAAGAGTACAGTGACATGTGGGTGTTATGGTGGACATACTAACAGGTGAGATGAGATGTGCTTCGAGAGGAGGGCCTAGGTATCAAGAGACTAGTGCCCTAGGATGAACTAGTGAGTTATGTGATGGGATACAAATCATGTGTTCTACTGTATTTCTATGATTTCATGTTCTTATGATAGTTTATGGATTTTATGGGGGAGAGGGATAATGGGGAATGGACCTTTCATGAGTGCGATGGTGCTAGTTTGATAGTCATATGTGAGATAAAGTTCTTATGTGATTGAAATATGACCTTTACTTATATAGGATTAGGTTGTGGTATAAGAATTTACCTTATGTAGGATTGGGTCATGATAATAGACTACCCTGAGTGAGAGTTTTGGGTTGTGGAATGAAACTAAACATGGATGAGGAATGCTACCTTCAATGATAAGGTAGCGAGTCACGATCTAGACATATGACCATGCCCTTATCTTTTAGGTAGTGGGTTTTGGTCATGAAAAATTCTTACCTTGATTCTTTTGGTATAGGCTGAGTATCAGGTATGATGAAATTTTGTGACAAGGTGGATTCTGACAAGAAACTAAAGTAATTATAACTGATTATATTAATATCTTGGTTATTACAAGATGACATGATGTGCATGGAGTTGTGGTGGGATAGTGAACACATGATGTATGACACACATGCATGAAATGGTTATTTATATTCCTTATATATATATATATATATGATGGCGTATACTTGGGGAACTTGGTAATACCATATTGTGATGTATTTATCACATCCTTCATGGGAACCTTGGGGCATGTTTGGACCTTATGTCTATTTTATAGGTCTGAGAATAGGTCGTGGAGTGGTTTGGGGAGGAGCATCTTGATGGGTATTTAGAGATAGGGTTTTTGAGGCTCAAGGATGGAAATAGGGATGGTTTTGTATTTTTATTTTTTCATTTATTTTATAATTTATTAGATAAATGGATAATCGACTGTTGTATGATTGCATTACCACGAATTTGTATAAATCTATACTTATGTATGGTAAATTTTTTTTAACACTATGTTTATTGACTATGTGTACTCTGATTATGTGTTGTTGATATTATTTCGTAATTTTTTCTATTTTTTTGAATTTGATTCAAGGGTATTGTCTCCCCATTTTATAGATCAGGACCTAATTGCTAGTCTAAAACCTCTAGCATATGGGGAGGCGTGCATGAGGTTATGCATCTCCTTGGGTAGGGGAACTATTGAGTGGTCCATGGGCTAGGGAATTACAATGTGGTATCAAATATTTTTTTTAATATTTGGTGGGATGATAGATATGTGGTCTAGGAGTGAGTCAGATCTTGTGATGGAACTTAGACTGGTGATTTATAAACACTTTTCTAGTGGGAAATTTTGGTTACCAGGTTTATAAGGTTTCCATTTTTTTGAAATTTTGATTGATATGTTTATTAAATATGTCATGTTTACCAAAGATGTCATTATTTTGGTTTTTGATCATGTCCCATTAGCATAAGGACTTTATATGTCCAATATATTCATTATATTATAATCACATGACATAAACATTCTTTTGTGTGTTTGGATGTTACCGATGAGTGGTTTAAGTGTTTAAAGTGTCAATAAAAACTTATATGATGGTTTCCCATATAATTTTTTGGTGTAATTATAATTAACTAAACCATAGTATATTTTATTCTATTGGAGGGTCATGTGGGTCATATTTCAATACATTCTCCAGTTAAAAATATACAATCCATTTATAAAATAGATATATACAAACCCTTAGTGGGTTGATATAGGTATTTAATGAAATAGTGATGGAACCCTGATGGGTTTGGTGTAGGCACAAAATTACTAAGATATGATATGAATATTGGAATGTATTTCCTTGAGTACATGGTTTGGTTACTTAAAGTGTCAACAACAACCTATATGGTGTTTTCCTATATAGCTTCTTAGTGACATTATTGTTAACAAAACTGAGTCGTTACTTGGAAACCCTGATGGGTGGTATAGAGGAGTATTAAAGATTCTATGCGGTTGTGGTGTAGATCACATATGGTGATCTTGGTATTGAGGTTTGGTTTAGAGGGGAATATTGGTTGGATTATTATAACTATGGTTCTTGGATGCACTTTCAGTGGTACAAAGGGAATATGGGTAGATGCTTGTAGTTTTTTAATGACTCTCAGGTGGTAGGTGATCATGTGGTTTGACTTGATATAAGTATGATACCTCAAGATCATTAGAAAGAAATAATTAAGGTTATTATAGTTGGATGATCCTAACATGCATGAGGATCATGGTATGTGGGTTAAGCTCATGAGGCTAAGTTGTACAGCAGATGTATCATGGATGCATGAGTCGGGTTGTGCGATTGGGTTATATAAGAGAATGGAACCATTTAGTTTGGGTGATATCAAGTTGGATAATGAGAAAAAACCTATGAGAGGGTTCTTAGTGGAACAATATTCTCAAGGAGGAGAGTGATTGACAGTGTGTCTTTTTGGGGGGAAATCCCTAATGTGTGTGGGAAAGTGAATGCATTGTATAGTTGGGTTGTGGATCAATTAATAGGCCATGTGTGAGTCTGTTGAGAATTTTTTGGGTTATGGATGAACCTGAATGGTGTTGCAGTGGCATGACACTCATGGGAATGGTATCCTAGGGTTGGTGAGATGATATTTTTCCCTATGTGATAGTTGGTGACATTGAAATTGGATTATGGTACAATGGTATAGTTAGCTTTAGGTGGGCCTTGGCATAAATTTTCATAGAGGTGTAATGTTGAGACCCATTGGGATCGGTACTCAAGGACCTGTGTAAGGGAATCCATATTATGGGGATCACACCATTGGTTATTTGAGGATACGACCCTCACTATGAGTGGGTCACTAAATATCAAGGATTCCCTTCTTAGTAGGTCAAGTATGGGTTGTGATTGGTGATTCATGTTGGTTTTCAGGTATGAGAATAATGGAAATGTGTAGTCATTTATTTCGGAAATGGATGGACCATGGTTCATGTATATTGGGTGTTTGTTTTTCAAGGTGAAGAGAATGATACTCTTATGGTAGAGAGCATCGTATCTGGTGTAGGTTTATAACCCTCATGTTGGATGGGTCATGGGCATGGTGATATTAGTTAGTGGATAGTCGATGTGTCATCATAATTCTAACGTGGGGTAAGATTCACTGATATATAGTTCTTTGGGGAATACCAGATTAAAAAAAAAGAGGTGATTTTTGGATGGATTCAGTGATTTTAATCAAGTTTGGGGTGACTTTGGTGTGATCTTAGCATGAGTTGATCTGATGTTGAATCATTGAATATAGAGAGACCATGATGGTTAGTTTTTCCATATGAGAATATAATGATGGAGTTACACAAATAGTATAGTTTAAACATTAGTGTGGATGTTTGGGTGGTTTTTTGATGCCTCCAAGTGGTAAGTAATCGTGATTAGGTGAGGTGGTGGGGTGGTGAATCAACAATTTAGGGCAATCATTTTTGGGAGAGGTTGACCAGATGATTTCTAATCAATTTTTTTACAAAAAATAATGTATAGTAAGGTGAAAACCATATCAATCATGTTATTGGACTTTCAGAAGAGTGTTAGATAAGTGATTTCTATAGTGGGGAGTATTATGGCTCATAATTTTCCATTGTGAGAAGATCCTTATGGGGTGGAGAACCATATGATTTTTGGATAATCAGATGATGATTCCTCAATGTGTTGTTATAAATGGGTTTTGGTGAGTTCCATATTGATGTTGGTGTTAGTGATGAGAGGGTGGATCAATATCTAGTGAATAATGTTCCTTGATGTTTTGAGTTGTGCAATAGAAGTTTGTTTGGTGTTCAATGATGGAACATGGTGACTACTTGGTAAATTAACAACCTTGGTAGGTTTTTATTGGTGGTTTAAGGACTACCATAGATTCTCAAGGATAAGAAATGTTATGGTGGGGAGATTGTAATGCCTTGTAGATTTTCAGGTTATCACATTTTGGAGGAATCTTGAATTTTTTATTTGGAGAAGACTTTATTTTGATAATTTGGTTTTGGATTACGAATATTAGCATTGGAACATCTCCTTGAGATGTTTTCAAACATAGAATAAGTCCTGATTGGTGGTTTAGGTGCTAAGGAGAGTAGCAAAATAGGATCCGAATGACCTTGGTGCTATTTGTAGCCAAAGACAGGAGACCATTCCATATCTTTAAGGTATCACAACATGATGGATGTCTACATGGGAAGGACCCCACCATATACCTAGTGCATACATTACGGTGGATATAAGTACATGTTTGCATTGATGTGATGGTGATAAAACCACTTTCTTTTTTAAGTTTCATTTACTATCAATGAAGGAAGAAATATGAATGATTTAAATTTGAGATGAAGTAAGATAGCTTGGAAGGAGAGTGTCTAACCCAATCATGTTGAGAAGGTTTATGATGTCCACATGAAAGAAGTTATTTTGTGTTAAAGATTAAATTAATACCTTATATCTTGGAAGTTAGTTTCTTCCACCACTTTTTGGAAAATATAAATAATTTATTATGATTATAGTTTGAAAAATATGTGAGAAAAGTGCTACCATTGGTTTGTATTAGAGATCTATTCATATGAAAAATATTGATAAATTTTCTTGGTGTTTAATGTATAAATTTGATTCCAACTGATATAAACAAGTGAATAATTGAATATTTTCCCATGGAGTGAGGTTAATGATGAATTATATATATCTAAAAATTCCTTGGGTTAATTTAATAAGAGTTTAAACTGCTAATAAATCATTGAGTTGGGTTGAAAATGCTCTAGAAGCATTGAAGATAAATTTATAATTACATTATCCACATAAAGCTAAATCAGCACCTCTGGATTATAAAGACCTATGTAATGGTAAATATTTTATATTGGATCTATGTAAAGGTATTATTCACCTGTGTGAAGGTAATTTATAAATATATTGACATGCTTAAAGGTAAGTCCTGAAAGTACACAACTAAGTAAAGGTAACAACCAGCTGTATAAAGGTAAATTCAAAATCATTTTATCTACATATAGATAATGTTATACCTATTTAAGGGCTATTTATACTATGTGTTATGGTAAATAAAAAGTAACAGATCGGTTTAAGTGACAAAAATGACCTAAATAAAGGTAATTATGAAATTTATGAGGATAATAAAAGGTTATCTGGACTCTGTATTAGGGTAACTCTGGAGAACTAGCAGCTATGTAAATGTTATCACTTATCTATGTAAAGGTATCATCAACTTCAATGTGATATCTAAGGGTAATTAAGATATATATGAAGTGATTCTATATGGTATTATTTCATTAATAGAGAATTATGATGAAATAAATAATAGTAGTGGTTAGAATTTAATCTTGAGGTGAGACTATGTTAAAGAGATGAAGACCACGTTGTGTAATCTATAAAATGGGAAAATAATTATGACCATACTCTGGAATTGATTATTTCATGTGCGTTTTTGAATGATGAGGAATAAAGATACTTATTTTTTAAAATGGATATAGAATGAGGACCACACCATAGTAGAGGCCATGGTGAGTATTGTTCGTGTAAAATAGTCAGATAGTGATCACTATGCTATATTCATGATCATGATGTGTTGATAATATAACATTGATAAATTAAGAGAAACAAAAACATCATAGTCATGTCCATGGGGAATAAGCATCGAAGATAAGTGGTATACATCATATAATAAGGATCCATGTCTCAAACATGTTATGAAGGTGATGATTGTAGAGAGCTTTGTGCTGCAACATGTGATACCATGACTTCATATGCCATGATGCATGAATCATTCATGAAAATGAGGATTATATTGAAATATTTGGTATTTATTGGAGTTTAAATATGATTAAATTCTTTTACAGTCATTTAACTAAAATATTAAATAATTTCATGAATATGTGGAGATTTTATTGCATGCGGTATTTGTGGAGAAGATGAATTCCATAGTGATTCAAGAACTGTGTGGTAATTTTTAGCCGATTCTTCAGTAGTATTTATAAGATAGTAATGATAATTTAAATGTGACTTGAAGACCAAAATTAATTGAAGTTTTAAGGCCAATATTCCATGATATTTAAAGTGCAGATATTATGGGAAAATATTCACATGGGTTTAAGTGAATATATATATATATATATATATTCAAATAATAAAAAATAAATATGATGGGATTATAAAATTCTTGTGCACTGGATATATTTCTTAAGTTGAAAGAATAATAATGGAAGAGATTGGGTGTTCTGATACTGAGTTGGAGAAGATGTATCTTGTGTGTCGAAGAAAAGAGAGATACCAATGTTACTGTGATGGAACATAATACACATTGAATAATAAGAAGAGAGAAGAAGAGATTGTGTGGGGAACACATCAATTGATCACACATAGGTTTAATATATGATAAGTCTAGCAAAAAATATACATGTACTATATAAGTCTAAAGAGATTTTTGGTATCCCATGTTATTGTTCCATTGTTGAGACATCCCTATGAATCTTGGAAAGATTGGGGAAACCCACTTTATTTCTTCAAGGGAGGGATAAGGCCAATCTATATAGTCCATTATGGACTCAATCCATCATAGATGATCTTTTTCTAAGTAATTTAAAGTCCATTATCTTGTGAAAAGATAAAAAAATCCCTTGTTTTTTTTTGTACTTGGTCGGTGCAAGGGAAATTATTCCAAGGCCATACCCTTTCTCATACTTTCATTAATAATTAAAAGGAATTTTTCTGTGAGGGGGGAAACCATAGTAATTGTGAGACATAGTTATCCTTAGGGAGGTTTAACTCCTAATTTTTTTTGGTTTTCTCTTTTACTGATTTACTATTCCATATCTACATTCATGTTAACTAAAAGAGAGGTAAATATAAAGATAGAATCAATCACTGGATAAGTGAAGAGGTGAAAAGGAATACAAAATGAAATTGGAAAAAAAATTACACCAATTCTAGTTAAACCCTATATGTATTTGAAACATCCATATGAAATCCAAACAATTGGTATCAGATCCATGGTCACACCTCTTTTAGATTCACTTTTATATTAAAGTTTGATTTTTTTGTTTCTATTCCCAAATAAATTATGAATTGAATAATTGGATAAGATTTTAAAATAATTGATCAAAATATTATCACTTCTAAGAATCTAGAGAATATAATAAATAAATAATTTAAAAATAAGAATACGGTTTCCCTCTCAACTAAATAGAAAGATAAAACTATCTCCCTCTACAGTAATCCTAATCAAGAAAATAAAGGCATGGAAGAAGAAGATATTGTGGTAGAATCAACCACCAAATAAATGGAAAATAGTTTTGGTTAATGTAATTCATAATATCTATATGAAAAGGAAGTAACAAAAATATATAATATAAAATTTACTCTCTAAGAAACAAGTATCAATGGGGAATATCACATTTTTGAGGATTTAGAAGATTAATTAATTTATTAATTGAAATAAATCATGTATAACTTCCCTAAAGAAATTGTTTCATATATTTTTTGAATTTTTAGAAATATATATGAGGAGATTTAACACTTGGAAGATGATAATTAAGGGATAGAGATGGATTTTTAATAAACTATATAAACGTCTATTAATATCTCTAAAGAGACAGGAGCCTTAAATCTCATAAATGAGAATCTTGAAAAAATATTATCTATTTTTGAACATGAATGTCTCATTATTATTAACAAGTGAGAAGAAACCTAGAAAATTTTTAAAGAAAAAACCCATGCTTTAGAATAAATTTTTTCTATCAATAAAGATTAATTGGAAATCAAAACTAATAAAATTAAGGAGCATGAAATTTCCTTACAGGAAAAGAAAAAAATGCATGAAGGTCAACTTGATAAGATCCATAAAGGTTTTGATAACAAAATAAAAAAAGTATATAATTAAAAATTAATCATAAATTTTAAATTTTTGGATCTAGAATTTAAATTAAATAATATATAAGAAACTCAAGTCATTTCCCTATAATAAGTTCAGAATAGTTCTTATTCTACACAAACTTCTATGGAGGATCATTATTTTAAAATACTCTATTTAGTAGAAAATAAATCTTTATATCATCTAATAATCATTATATAGAAGACTAAAAATTAAAGGTACTGCACATTTGTAAATCTAATAATTTTTCTAATTTTTTTTCACAAATAGTGTATGTTTAAAATTAAAATATGTCCAAATATGGGTGAAAAAAATTATGAGTATCCCACCACTATATTAAAAGTAGTCAGACATATGTATATGGAGAGATGATATAAAAATAACCCCCTCAATGAATAAAAAGTTATAAAAACAACATGAATATAATTCTAAGCATATTGGTCCTCACAATAAAAGAATAAGGGTTTTGGGATACTATTTATTCTATAAAAGATTTAGAAATATAGATACTAAATTTTGGAACAATGTGTCAAACTATGGAAGATAAAAATATCAAAAATCAATAGGTACAAAAGAAATAATGGAGTAAAACTCACAAAGGAATGATAAATATATGCATTCTAAAAACAGATTTAAAACTATTAGTGATATCTGTGAAGCTTTAAATGGTGGTGGTCACATTGAAGATACATTAGAGTATAAGTATTTCAATAATTCAATTAAAAATTAGAATAAAAGACCAAAAATAGAGAATAATGGAGATAATCCCACCTTAGGAAAGAATCATGAGAAAAATTATAAAAAGAATATTTTCAAGAAGTTTATGATTAAGGATGGTGAGTTATCCTTGGGTGATACGAATAATAAAAATATTGAATCATGAACACTCAAGAAGATCAAGAATTATGTCACACTAAAAGAGAAAATATGCTTCTATTCAAGAAAATATAACATACCACTATCACATGAAAACAAGACATGGATAAATGTGTTAAAGGAAGAAATATTAATTAGAATGAAAAATTAGTCCTAACAGAAAAAATAAAATGACAGATTTGATAAAGATTACTTATAATAGACCATGTTTAAGAACAAAAAATGATGAGAACATTCCTAAATTATTCTTGGAAATATGTACAACTAATTTAAATAGATAAAGATAAATGGATACCAAAGAGAAGGTAAGAGACAAAGGGGAAGAAAAGGTTCTATATGAAGAGGAAATCAAATTTCATGAGAGGTTATCAAAAGGAGATAACCTAAGATCTCATGGGGATCTATACAAGATGTGTGAGTATATTAGACATAATTCAAATTATTTTATCCCAATCATACCATCTCAAGAATAAATCATGAAGAACTTGAAATATTCACCAAGTTATACCTCTTCCCTAGTGGATCATGTTAAAAATAAGATCCCATAAACGAGGAAAAGAAAATAACTCATGCTTCACAAATAAATTTCATATATAAATATTAGTTGTGTAAGCATGAAGATTCCATCTAGATATATAGCTAATGTAACACACCAAGCTTCTACGGTATGATTCTCTTTGAATAATGCAATAGCGTGTGTTGTACGCAACATCGAGTTCTAACACACCACAACCAATCAAACTAGCCGTTATGAATAGTAATACCCACTTTTTGAAATTTAAAAATTTTATTTTTTAAAATGGACTTCATTTTTGGATTCGGAATATTGAAATTAGCCTAGGGTGAATTTTTGGTATTTTTCTGAAAAACTTCATTTTTTGATGAATAGTGAAACCACTAAGTGGTAGTTAAAAAATTGAATTTTTCATAAAACATAATTTTACCACTTCTGTGAGTGGAATTTAGAAAATATGAGAGACACGGTTAATATCAATGAATAAAATGTGGTTCATTGAGATGAAAATAATTTTTGGTGAATAGTAACTTTTTACTTTTATTTACCACGGTTAAAAGTAAATAGGGTAATTAAGGGTAAAAATGATATTAATATTACCCTAATACATGTCCTAATTCTATTGGATAATCTTAATTCGACCAAAAACAACCTTAGGAATAAAATATTATCATTTAGGTCCACTTGGATTAGATTAGGACATTTATTATTATTTAATTCAAAGAAGAGTTAAAAGAGTTAAAATCAAGGTTTATTTACTAAAACATTATTAATATAGGGTTAAACATAAGATAAATTCGATTGTAAATATTAATTAGAAAGATAAAAATATTTCCTATATATTGATATTTTATTTATAATTTTTATACATTAAATAATTTAAGTTATTAATGACACAATGATGATGCAGTAATTACCATAATAGTGAAAAATTAGAATAATTGATATTATAAATACCCAAATAAATGTAATTTGAGACTTTTTATAAATACCAATAATTTTATAGGATAATATGACATGTTATGATTTATTTAATTAACTTTTTTCTAATTAATAATTCTTTTATGATTCTTACAAAAATCAATTATTGAATAGTGTCAAAATTGACATAAAAGAGTTTTTAAAACAAATATTATATTATTAATTGATATTAAATTCCTAAAAATATGATGTTCATCAAAGAGACTTATATCATGATATGTGTATCATTAATGGACCACTTTTGGGTATCTTGTATGTATATAGTAAGTTTATTAACCATATAATATAAAAATACAAAGAGACATTGTAAAAGTGAAACTAATTAACTAAGAGTTAATACTTAAAGATAAGGTTAATATTGTAATCCAAACCTGACTAAATCCTATTGGTTGGGTGGTTTTCGACCTATCCCCACCTTAAACTTTGAATAATAAACTTTGGAGCCATTATAAACCAAATATGAATTTATTATAAAATAATATTTCTAACTTTTACAAAGGTGCCCCTCACCCCTCTTATAAAAGGGAACTCCCCATTCTCATTAATTCACACCTTAAAATCCATTTGGCTCAGCCAAAATCTTCCCAAATATTCTCTCAACTTCCCTAAATTGATCCCAGAGGCCTTCCTTTAGTCAGAAAGCCAACCTAAAGAGCCCTTTTGATCAAATCAAAAGGAAGAACCCGAAGAAGAGGTAATGATTTCACCACCCTTTTTCAAGCTCCTTTCTTCTTCCACTTCTTCTTTCTTTGTTATTAACATTATAAAATAATAAATCCAATATCTTATATATATTGTGATGTTATTATAAATATGGTACAACCATATTCATTATTCTATCCATCCTTTGAATAACATGTCACCATACGTGCGTACGTACGACTTACCGTCTCTACGTCGTGGTGTAATTGTTATTCAATAAATTACTATTTGGATGGGTATAATAATGATGTTTAGTTCATGTAAATAATAAATATAACATGATAATTATTCTGTATATATTATATACCATTTAATTATATATTATTTTAATATCAAAATAATGATATTGTCGCCCGTGCGTACGTACGGACTACCGTCTCCACGAACACGATGAGATTCATTCTCCATCGTATCCATTCAAGTCTAATTCTAATTTGATGATTAATAATAGTATCTAAGGACTTGATATAATTCTGGATATGATTAAGATACAACCTATCCATGAAAAACACGGCTTACATAACAAAGCATATAAAAGAAAACGAGTAAGTTAACACCTGAGACAACGATAATACTAAGATATTATAAACAAATAAATGTTAAAAAATCATATATGATATCATATTAATGTATATGATTCTTGTATAATTTAATAACAATTATTTCACCATTATAAAGGAGTTTAACCTACCCCCAACCAAGTAAAATTACAAGGTAAGAGTTTATTTCGCAATCTCTTCATTATCCGAGGTTGTTTATATGTAATAATCTACTGAGATCTCTTTATCATCCACATCCATGTTTCTTAAAAATGTATTTCAAAACATTTTTAATATTTACAAGAATATGGGTTAAAGTCATTTATAACATTGTCTGACTTTTTATAATGGGTTTATAAAGGAATATTTCTGTCGTTTTCCAAACAAGGTGATTTTTAACCTTTTCGACAGAATTAAGGTAAGAATGTTTTTTTAACTTATACGGTGGGTGAGGCTATTTTCCACTATTATAAAAACTTAAAAGCATCCTTTACAATATTATACAAATATTTTCAAAGTAAATGTTTTATTTTATAATTATGTGACTTTTAAATGATTTAAAAAAAAGAGATATTTCTCTCAAATAGTTTTGATTTCATCTATGTCAACATCCTTTGATGGATTTTAAGCTTATTTGAAGTTTATTTATTATGATACAAAACTTCCATATTGTATTGAAGGTTTTCTGATATGTTTGACTGTGGATGTGTTATTTTTATACCATTCATGGTTTATGGAGAAAGTATTGACATTTCATATGCTAGTTTTAAAACGAATGTTTATGTTATGTTTAAACCTGTTCATATGAGGAATGAATTGGACATAATAAGTGACGGGTGGAGCCCGCTATAGCTCCTTGATGCATCGGTAGGTCTCATGAGAAAAACTAGTGTCTTGGCACAAGGCCTTGACAAAATCTTATTTGTAGTCTTGGCATGAGGCCTTGGCTATGTGGTTATGATAGTCTGGCATTATGCATTCCATCATTATGAAAGCGGTTATTGATATTTCATGTGATTATTAGATTAGTAGAATATCCATGTGAATAAGTAAATGGAATTATTTCATTTTATTCTTTCCATACTATGTTGAAGTTCAAGTCTAAATGGTTTTTTTTAGTTATACATTGCCTTAAATGTTTATTCTTATTTATGGAAGTTTCTGCTATATTGTTATCCTTACTGAGAATTTGAGCTCACCCCTTTTCTATGATTTATTTTTTCCAGGATGTGAAGAAGTAAATTATGAATGACCTTCAGGGATAGTATGAGGGGATAAGAGTGTATACTATGGAGACTATGTTGTTGTAGTTTTAATTTTTATGATGTAATGTAAAACTTTATGAATATATCAAGTGTTTCCAAGGCTACTAAAATAATCGGTCTTTCGAGATTTGATATTTATTGTGATCATGAAAATGTTATGTAATAATGCATTGACTCTAGGTAACTGGGGTTGGGGCGTTACAGTTGGTATCAGAAGAAGTTTAGTACAAACCTTGGAAGCTAGATTTAGATAAACTCTGATTAGAGCACATAGATCTAAGATAGACTTTGAGGATTAGTATAGAATAACTTCCTAGAATTTTGGTATTGTAGAGATTTTGTGAGTTATCTGAACAATACATCCATGTCTGGATACGAGCAGGTAGAGGCGGCTCTGGCACAGATGTAGCTAGGGGTAAAACCCGAAAACACCGCTTTGATCTAGACTCGAACGGGAACTGGTGCACGACAACGGTCCTTGCGGCACTCTTGGTTATGACACTCCCAGGGGATATGCTTAGGATAACTCTCATTTTCTTTACAAATAATTATGAAGGGTTTATGATTATATACTTCCTCAAAGAAAACATTTTTATGATTATGGATTATATCCATAAATATTTCAATTTATGTTAAGTGTTTTATAAGTGTGGAATTATGTATTTTGATTCCTAAACTGATCTAGTTTATGCCATTGTTTTGAAATGGAGCCTAGTGGAAGAAATGGAAACTGTATCAATGCACTCACTCCATATAGGTATTTCCCTCCTGCTCAAGATAATTATAGCGGAGATGGTGATGCAACTGGTGCTGATCAGCTAATCACCATACTGGGACAACTCACTCAGGTTATGAATAATAACCTTACCCGTATGGAGCACCCTGATCCACAGCGTGGAGGATAAATGTTAGATCTCTTTATGAGGCAACAACCACAAACTTTCAATGGGAGTACAAATCCCTTATTAGCTAATAAATGGATAAATTCCCTAGAGAAAATATTTTGGGCTTTGGGGAGTAGTGAAAGGGAAAAAGTTATCATGGCAGTTTACCGCCTCACTGGAGATGTTGATCAATGGTGGTCATTTATTCAAAACATGAAGGAAGGTGATGAAGTATCAAATATGGAATGGAGGGAGTTCAAAGATCTATTTTTAGAAAAATACTTTCCTCGTGACCATCGAGCAGATATGGAAAGACAATTTCTAAGTCTCAGACAAAAGGAGGATGAGAATGTCACAAAGTATGAGGCTAAATTTACAAGGTTAGCATGGTATGCTGGAGATTATATACGTAACCCAAGAAGTAAGATTGATCGTTTCTTTGATGGGTTAAAACCATTTCTCCGTCTAGCATTAGTCTCACAATCCTTCTCATCATATGAAGACATTGTCTCATGTGTTATCAAGACAGAGAAAGAATTCTCAAAGTATTATAACTTTAAAGAAAAGAAAGAGAAGAAGAGATCTGCTGATCAATCTAGGAATGGAAATAAGGGGGAGAAGGGAAAGTTTGAATATCCATCCTATGGTAAATGTGGGAAGAAACACCCTGGTACTTTCTTGAAGGGAATGGGTGTCTGTTACAAGTGTGGTGAAAAAGGCCACCAAGCTCGAGATTGCAAGGGGAAGAAGGAAGCTACCAATGTTCAGTGCTAAAATTGCAGGGAGATGGGACATTATGCAAATGAATGTCCTAAGCGTCAGTGAAACTTACCTCAGAAAAGGCCAAGGGATCAAGTCCAAGCTTATGATATCACTACAGCTGAGGTAGAAGCTCCGAAAGACATGGTGGCAGGTAATTTAATGGTTTCCTCAAGTTTAGAAAATGCATTATTTGATTCTGGATCATCGCATTGTTTCATATCTTCCCAGTTTTCTAAGAAAATTAGATATTTCCAATTTGATTTAATAAGGGATTTGTCAGTTAAAACTCCTAAGGGAAGTATCATTGCAACAAAGTCTTTTGAATCAGTCCCCATTAGAGCACATAAATGTTCTTTATCCACTGATATCATCGTCATACCTATGATTGAGTTTGATATAATCCTCGGTATGAATTGCCTTTTGGACCATGATGCAAAGATTTATTGTAAGAAGAAGGAGGTTACAATTTTTGATGATGATGATAAGGAACACCTTATCTTTAGAGTCGAATTGTCACCACCTAATTCTTATCTAGATCCACCCCCAATAGCTCAACTAAATTCAATTATTGGGGAGGAAGAGAATGAAATTAATGTGGGTGAGGAAAGGAATGTTAAAATATAGGATGTACATGTTGTGAAAGAATATGTAGATGTGTTTCCTTAAGATTTACCTGGACATCCTCCAGAACGAGAAGTTGAGTTTTTCATTGATTTAATTCCTGGATCAAGGCCTATATCGAAGACCGCTTATAGAATGGCCACTGTATAATTAGTTGAACTAAAGAAAAAACTAGAGGAATTGAGTAATAAGGGATTTATTCGCCCTAATGTTTCTCCATGGGGAGCCCCTGTTCTTTTTGTTAAAAAGAAAGATGGATCTATGAGGTTATGTATCGACTACAGGGAGATCAATGCAATAACAATAAAGAACAAGTATCCCCTACCTTGCATTGATGATTTATTTGACCAAATTCATGGAGCTCAATACTTTTCAAAGATTGACCTTTGATCTGGATACCATAAGTTGTGTGTGAAGAAGGAATACATTCCGAAGACAGCATTTTGAACAAGGTACGAGCATTACGAGTTTACAGTAATGCCTTTTGGATTGACTAATGCACCCTCTGTATTCATGGATCTGATGAATAGAGTTTTCAAGGATTATCTCTATGAATTTATGGTGGTATTTATTGATGATATCTTGGTATACTCTAAAATCTACGAAGATCATGAAAATCACTTGCGCATTATGCTGAAGACTCTGAGAAGACATGAATTATATGGGAAGTTTAGCAAGTGTGAATTCTGGCTTCAGGAGATTTCTTTTCTTGGCCATATTGTCTCTAAAGATGGAATCTCCGTTGATCCTTCTAAGACCAAGGAAATCCAAGAATTTCCAGCACCTACGAGTATAACTGAGGTACACAGTTTTATTGGTTTGGCAGGTTATTATCAACGTTTCGTCCAGAATTTTGCCCGATTGGCTAACCCATTAACGAAGCTCACACGTAAAGGGGTTAATTTTTTTTGGACAAAAGAGTGTGAAGAATTTTTCGAAGAACTGAAGAGAAGATTAGTCAATGCTACTATATTGACTCTACCATCGGGGAATGATGGGTTCGTTATTTATAGTGATGCATCGAAGAAAGGACTCGGTTGTGTTCTTATGCAGAATGATAGGGTTATTGTCTATGCATCACGACAGTTGAAAATTCATGAACAAAACTATCCTACTCATGATCTCGAGTTCGTAGCTGTGATCTTTGCTTTGAAGATATGGAGGCACTACCTCTATGGTGAAAAATGCGAGATTTATACTGATCACAAGAGTTTGAAGTATATTTTCTCACAAAAAGGACTCAACATGAGGCAAAGGAGATGGCTTTAATTACTCAAGGATTATGATTGTACGATACACTACCACCTGGGGAAGGTAAACAAGGTGGAAGATGCTTTGAGCAGAAAAGACCATAGAGTTTGGAACAATATGAGAATTGAAAGGGATCCAATTTTCATGGATCTAGTGAAGATGGACATGGGAATAACCAGGGAAGGTGAAACATCAATTCTTTTTCAAATGGTTGCCAAACCATCTTTACTAGAAAGGATTAAGAGTTCTCAGACCGATGATGAAGAATTTCAAAAGAAGATTAAAGCTCTGAATGATGGGAGATTGAGAGACTTTGTGTATGAAGAAGGAATTTTGAAATTCGGGAAGAGACTTTGCATTCCCGATATACCTAGTCTAAAAAGGAAATTGCTGGATGATGGTCATAGTTCCAATTTCTCTATACACCCTGGGAGCACCAAAATGTATAGATATTTGAAGGAAAATTTTTGGTGGGACAACATGAAGAGGGAGATTTCTGATTTTGTGTCAAGATGTATGGTTTGTCAACAAGTGAAAGCTGGAAGGCAATAGCCTGGAGGATTCATGCAACCTATTCCCATACCAGAGTGGAAATGGGACAATATTACGATGGACTTTGTCATGGGGCTACCAAAGACTCCTAGAAGGAACGATTCAATATGGTTCATTGTTGATCATCTTACCAAGTCAACACATTTTATTGATATAAGGGAAGATTTACCACTTGAACGACTAGCAAGACTATATATTAATGAAGTTGTGAGACTTCATGGAGTACCCCTATCGATTGTTTCTGATCGTGATCCCCATTTTACTTCAAGATTCTGGAAAAGTCTTCAGAAATCCTTGGATACTGAACTTCATTTGAGCACTGCCTACCACCCTTTAACATATGGACAATCAGAATGAACTATTCAAACCTTAGAAGACATTTTGAGATCCTGCTCACTTGACTTTCAAGGTATGTGGGATCAATATTTACCTCTGGTAGAATTTTCCTATAACAATAGCTTCCATTCGAGTATTCATATGGCACCATATGAAGCGTTATACAGAAAGAGATGTCGCACACCAACCTGTTGGGATGACATTGGTGAAAGAAAACTTGTAGGCCCAGAACTAGTGGAGGAAATGATGGAAAAGGTGAAGGTAATCCAAAACCATATCAAAGCATCTCAAAGTAGGCAGAAGAGCTATGCTGATAATCGAAGAAAGGATTTGGAATTTCAAGTCAGTGATCATGTTTTCCTGAAGGTATCTCCATGGAAGGGAGTCATACGTTTTGGTAAGAAAGGTAAATTGAGTCCCAGGTACATCGGACCTTTCGAAATTCTAGAATGAATTGGGGCTGTAGCTTACTGATTGGCAATGTCGCCAAGTGGTTCACGCCCAAATTTACCCAAGAGAAGAAGGGTAGAACGGTCCTTGTAGTGTAGCTTGGGTTGTCGATTCCACAGAGACCTAAGAAGATACCTAAGATACACAACCTAAGGGATGGATTTTTGGCTATGAAGTGGACAACTTGGATTGATTTTGGATGGGTTTTAAAGATATCTAAAAGATTTAAGTGGATTCAATTTAAAAGAATGAGTTGATCCTAGGTTATCGCTCGGGGTGGATTGGACGTATTTTCTTTTTAATGATTTCAATTTCTTAAATTTGAGATGGGTTCATTTAAGGAGATAAAACAACATCATCACTTACTGGTTTAATGCCTACAACCTCTAATACTAATCACCTATACACTTGAAGGATCAAAGTTTTGAGCACTTCAAGGTAAAGGATCGTAATAGTACTTGAAGTGTGTGGCCTTAAATTCAACAAGGACGATGGAGTTTAAAAATCATCAAATAAAAATCCCAATTAAAGAAGTGATTATACATTAATTAGGTGATAAATAACATCCAATCCATCCCCTTGCTACTCCCTTGGATCAACCCAAAAGTGGGTTATCCCTTCATTGATCCCATGGTTTCAATGGAAGCGGAAAGTAGACTCATGAGAGAGGAAATGGAGAAGTAAAGAAAACAACAAAAATAAAATGATCACTCCACCGTTGTGTGAATAATTTCACCGGGGTTGGTGTGAATAAATTCACACCTTGATCCAACGGTATCAAAGTGATATTAGGAACAATAGAATAAGAGTAGAAGAAGAACTTTTATTAAGAAACTAAAGTGAATTGAACAACTTACATGTGAAAGACAAAATTGAGGCAAAAAAAATGTAGCATAACATTACAATTAAACAAAGCATACAAGATTTTCAAATCCTTCAACACCACTACCTTAAATATGAATTTTGGGAGCCTTGGGTAGAGCCTCAAATAGTACAAAGCATCTCAATTAATTTTGGTAGGCCATAGGTGGTGGAAAGCTTGTGGAATTTGAACTTTTCCAAATTTGACCCGAGGTGGGAGCCAGCTTTCCTTCACCGAACAGATGCGTCTGGAAGACCTTCTATACGGCCGAATCAGAGTAGGCCATAGAAGAAGAAAATGTAGCTCCAGATGTCTTCTAACCTCCTGTAAAATGTGGGTCCATTTGAAGTTACGGATTCCGAGATATAATGAAATAGTGGACTATTTTTCTGGGCCGCAGAATCTGGCCCAGAATTGTATCTCTAACTTGGGCCGCTTTAATGACCACCATAGAGGCCGAATTAGCATTGTCTCATGAAGCGTTATTTGTTCCTATGAATGTATTATATAATCCCACAAATGTTGGGATTTAGTGGGCCTGTATGTTGGGCCCCACAGTCTCATCAGTGGGCTAGTGTACAATCTGCCTTCTCTAGAATTTCTTCCTTTCATCACAAAATATCCCCATCTTCTTCCATGAATTCTCCATTGACCCCTGAATGAAAAATGTTCACATTGAAGTTTAGATAAATTTCCCAAAATATCAAATTAAAAAAAATTGATAATTACATTCCTTAGAATCAGATGACTCATTGGGCCTAAATTGGTGTATATTAGGCATGAAGTGCACAAATGATGAGAATAGATGTTCATAATGAAAATGCACTAACTTAGGCCCATAAGATCAAAAATGAACATTTAATACCATTAAAATTTAATTAAAATATATGTTTTTATTGGATAATCACACCCCCCATCTTGATATTTTCTAGTCCCGAGCAAATAATTCAATGATTTTATTTGAATTCCTTTTTTCAAACACATTATATCAAACAGTGCTCACAATGTAAACTGCACACAAATATATTTTTATAACCTATCAAGATAATTTAAAACAAGAAGAATTTAAAAGTAGATCCCAATCCCAAGCCCATTCCTTTGATCAAATCCATCATCATACTTCATCCAACTCAATTAGGTTTAATGATGTGTTGTGTATCACAATAGATATGGGGGTTCATTTTCATTCAAGGGGGAAATCATGGAAGCGCTAGGTGGAATCACATTTAATCCTAATATGAGTATTCTTCATTCTTTTTTTTTTGATTTTTTTTTCTTTGCAATATTTCCATAGTAATTGAGATTGCAGTTAATCAAATTAACCCATGTAGCAAGACTTTGCCGATGACTCCCAGACTCAAAGGCCTTAGGGCACCAAGTAAAGCCCACATACTCGGGCATCGTCTCGAGTTAACTTAATAAAAAACAAAGTCATATTACCATAAATAGAGATATATTGAAAAACTTAGGGCTAGACAACTCTGGAGTCACGATCCCCAAGTGCCGAAAGCCTCGCATTTTATCAATCCATTTCTCTACACGTAAATTTATATATATATTTTTTTATTTTTTAATAATTTTTTTTAGTTTTTTTTGAATACTCATATTATTCATAAAAATAAAACCAGCCTATGCTATTTCTTATGGGACCCCAAAAATTCAAATTAGTACCCCACAGTCTAGAGGACGTGCATTGTGGCATTTTTTTATTTGGATGAAAATATAAACGATGAAATATCACATTGGACAGCCACACTTTCCAAAATCTATGCTTTTAAAATTAATCATGAATTAAATTAAGAGTCAAGGAAATAATAATTATTTGATATGTAGTTTTTATGTGAGAAAAGATATTATTATATGAATAATAAAGTAATTTTACTTCTTTTTGTTATCATTGTTTTTTTTAAACAAACATTTTGTTTCTACACCCCCCAACTTAGAATGAAACCGTCCCTAGTTTCATAAAAACAAAATTTAGAATGGGGTAGAGGAATAAAAAGGGGAGTTCAATAAGGAAATTGAAATATGAGGATCATGGAATGAAGTCACATGGTGGTTGAAGTTTGAAGTTCTTACCGCTCGAATTTATTTCTTTGATATCCATGTCGCTTGCAAAGTTTCCTAGTGGAAAAAGGAAAAACAAAACAAAAAAAACAAACAAAAACAAACAATATATATATATATTTATATTTATATAATAAAGGAATTAAAATATAAGAATATATATAAAAATTATAGAATAAGAAAGAACAAGAAGCCGCAGGTCAGTGGTAAGCGCGCGCCCCTGTCTCCCTTCGGTCCCGGGTTCGAGTCCCCGCAGCTTCACCGGTTGTGACGGGGTTTGCCCCACGGCCTATGGCATGGACTTTTTTATTATTATTATTATTATTATATTATTTTTATTTTTATCTTAACCTATAAAATAATAAAAATAAAACAAAATAAACTGATGATACATTCTCTTCTTTTTAAATTTCTGGGTAAGGTATTACTCAAGGATCACACCACGTGACACAGATGAATATGGTGCTCCCCTTTCGTACCCATCCATACTCATTATAGAAGAACAGGTCAACAGTTTATTTTTTTTTCAAAATATCAAAATGTCTCATTAAACCTATTTAAAATATAAAGTTGATTAAAACAACGAAATTATTGGAAACTTGAAAACCATGGGTTGCCTCCCATTCAGCGCTTTGTTTAACGTCGTTATCCCGACATGGACCCTAAATCTATTAATTTGTTCCTTGTTCATAGGTTGGCCCAGTTAACTCAACCTCTATTTCCTGTTTATTGAATGATTCAATGAATGGTTTTAACCTTTGACCATTGACCTTGAAAATGTAACCACTTGTGGGATCTTGAATCTCTACTGCCCCATGGGGGAATACATGATGCACTATGAAAGGTCCTGACCATCTAGACCTTAACTTTCCCAGATGTAAATGAAGTTTTGAACTATACAAAAGCACAAGTTTTCCTGGTTCAAAAGGTTTGACCTTGATATTCCTAGATTGGTAGGCTTGAACTCTATCTTTATTGATCCTTGAATTTTCATAAACCTCCATCCTTAGTTACTCCAGTTCATTGAGATCTAATTTCATTTTTGTTCCGGCCAATGAGAGGTCATAATCCATTTTCTTAATTGCCCAAAAGGCCTTATGTTCAATCTCCACTGGCAAATGGCATGCTTTACCATAAACCAACCTATATGGGGACATTCCTAAAATGGTTTTATATGCAGTTCTATAGGCCCAAAGAGCATCTAAGAGTTTCTCAGACCAATCATTCCTAGAGGGGTTGACAGTTTTTTCAAGAATTTTCTTAATCTCCCTATTCTCCAACTCAGCTTGACCATTGGTTTGAGGATGGTATGTAATGGACACTTTATGAGAAATACCATACTTATACATGAGTGAAGCGAATGGGCGGTTGTAGAAATGGGTTCCACGATCACTTATGATAGCCCTAGGAATTCCAAATCTAGAGAATATGTTTTATTTTAGGAATCTAATCACAGTTTGATGATAATTGGATTTTGTGGTAATGGACTCAACCCATTTTGAGACATAATCAACAGCTAAGAGTATGTAGAGGTATCCCCGAGAGTTTGGGAAGGGACCCATGAAATCAATTCCCCAACAGTCAAATATTTCAACCACTAAGATGGGAGTGAGTGGCATTTGATTCCTTTTTGTGATGGACCCTACTTTTTGACACCTAGGACAGCTTTGACAAAATGTGTAGGAGTCCCTTGAGAGGGTGGGCCAGAAAAGACCACATTGAAGAATCTTAGCAGATGTTTTCTTAGAGGAAAAGTGACCTCCACATGCCTCACTATGACAGAATTTAAGGATGGACTCTTGTTCAGATTCTGGAACACACCTCCTAATGACTTGGTCAGGGCAAAACTTATAGAGGTATGGATCATCAAACACATAGTGTCTAACATCAGAAAGGAATTTCCTTCAATCTTGAGTCCCTAAGAATTTTGGAATGACTCCTGTCACTAAGAAATTTTCTATGTCAGCATACCAAGGGCAGTCACTCACATAGTATAAGTGTTCATCAGGAAACAAATCAGACACAGAAAAGTGATTTGAGTTGTCTTTGAATTCCATCCTAGAGAGGTGATCAGCTACATCATTTTCAACTCACTTTTTATCCTTGATTGTGAGGTCAAATTCTTGTAAGAGAAGGACCCACCTAATCAGTCTAGCCTTAGAATCTTGTTTTTGGAAGAGTTATTTTAGTGCAGAATGGTCAGTGAACACAGTGATGGGTGATCCTAAGAGGTAGGACCTAAACTTCTCTAAGGAAAACACAATAGAAAGTAACTCCTTTTCAGTGGTGGTGTAGTTGATTTGGGCATCATTTAAGGATTTGCTTGCATAAGCAATGACATAAGGAGTTTTATCACAACGTTGTCCTAACACAGCTCCAAAAGCAAAGTCACTGGCATCACACATAAGTTCAAAAGGAAGGTTCCAATTTGGAGATTTCATAATGGGAGGAGAGGTGAGAGAGGATTTGAGGGTTGAGAATGAACCCTCACAGCTTTCTGTCCAAACAAATGGAGCATCCTTTACTAAGAGAGCACAAAGGGGATGTGATATTGAACTAAAGTCCTTGATGAATCTTCTATAGAAACCAGCATGTCCTAAGAAAGACCTCACTTCCTTGACAATTTTGGGTGATGGAAGGTGACGAATGATTTCAACCTTTGCTTTATCAACTTCAATCCCCCTACTCGAGACCAGATGGCCTAGGAAAAGTCCCTCTTTAACCATGAAATGGCATTTTTCTCAGTTTAGGACCAGATTTTTTTCTTCACATCTTGACAAGACTCTCTCCACATTCTGCAGACATCCCTCAAAAGTATCCCCAAACACAGAGAAGTCATCCATGAAGACCTCAAGAAAATACCCTACCATGTCTGAGAAGATTCCCATCATGCACCGCTGGAAGGTTCCAGGGGCATTGCATAACCCGAAGGGCATGCGTTTGAAGTCAAAGGTACCGAAAGGACATGTGAATGTAGTCTTCCCTTGATCCTCTATGGAGACCTCAATTTGATTGTACCCCGAGTACCCATCTAAGAAACAGTAGAAGGCATGACCTACCACTCTCTCAAGGACTTGGTCAATGAATGGTAAGGGGAAATGGTCCTTCTTGGTGAATGAGTTTAGTTTCCTATAGTCAATGCAGACCCTCCATCCACTACTCACCCTTGTTGGAAAAATCTCTCCATCCTCATTGGTTATCACTGTGATTCCAGCCTTTTTTGGAACCACTTGGATTGGGCTCACCCATTCACTCTCAGCTATGGGATATATGATACCAGCTTTCAACAATTTCAGAAGTTCATTCCTTACTACCTCCATGAGATTAGGATTGAGTCGCCGTTGAGGTTGACGACATGGCTTTGAATCAGATTCCAGAACAATCCTATGAGTCCCGATAAGTGGGCTAATCCCAGGAATATCAGAAAGGGTCCAACCAATGGCTTTCTTATGCTTCCTAAGGACATCTAGAAGCATCCTCTCATGATTGGCTTCAAGAGAAGAAGAAATAACAATAGGATGTGTTTGATTTTCCCCTAGGAAGGCATACTTTAGTGCAGCAGGAAGTTCCTTCAATTCAAGATCAGGTTGGTTCAGAATTTCAGCAGAAGATTGGGACATTGGATCAAGATCAATTTATTTTTTTAGAGGTTCAGATTGGATTGATTCCTCACATGTAGAAGTTTCAGCTACTAGATTGGCTTGATCAAATTTAGGGAAGGAATTTAGAGGGGTCTCTAAGAAATTGGTTTCTTGAAAGGTTTCACTGATTGTTGGACCTAAGACTTCATCATAAGAGAAATTTGAAAATGATTCAAGCCAAGGAGATAAACTTCCTTCATATGAAAAAAGGAAATCAATCTCATTCTGACTTAAACATTCATCAAATATTCCTTAATGTTCCATGGATTCATTATCAATGCTTCCTATCATGTTTACTTCATGAATATCCTCGTCATCCCCTATTAGTGAGCTTGCATTATAGATGTTCAAGTCTAGACTCATGTTCCCAAAGGTGATGGTCATGTTCCCATTTCGGACTCGGATAACAGAGTTGATTGTTGCAAGGAAAGGATGACCAAGGATTATTGGGGTTTGTTACTTATTTCCTAAATTTGGATGGTTTTCAAGGACAATGAAATCAGCAGGGTAGATGAAGTTTTCAACATTTACCAGAACATCCTTTAAAATCCCCTTTGGAACCCTAATGCTACGATCAGCAAGCTGAAGTGTGACAGATGTGGGTTAGAGCTCTACCAGGCCTAACTGGCAGTACACAGCATATGGGATGAGATTTACACTAGCACCTAGGTCACACAAGGCCTTGACAACTTTGCTTTCTCCTAGTTCAACATTTATTTAAGGGCAACCTGGGTCTTTCAACTTAGGAGGAATGGTCCCTTGAATGGTGGTACTCACATTAGCAGCCAAAAGGACTTGGTTTTTATGTGAAAATTTTCTTTTAAAAGTACACAATTCCTTAAGGTACTTTGAGTAGGCAGGTATAGTTTGGATGGCATCGAGAAGGGGTATGTTCAACTTGACTTGTGAAAATATTTCCCTCAACGTTTCACTCAGTTCAGGCTTTGATTTCCCCCTCATGCGTTGGGGAAATGGTGCAGGTTGTGGGGTTGTTTGTTGAAGAGTTGTTTCTTTCACATTGTTATCAGTTTCCTCAGTTTGATCTTATGGTTCATTTGAATTTTCATCCAAGTTTGAATCTTCATGTGGGTTCTGAATTAGTTGTTCAGGTTTCTCAATTGATTTCCCACTTCTTAAAACAGTCACAACCTTTAGTTGTTCATGATTTGTTTGAACACAACTTGACTCTCCCCTTGAAGTTGAGGATGGAACCGCCTGAGTAGGCATGGGTGCCTTTCCTGTTTTGATGGTTTGAAGTTCTTGTTTTAGGGAAGAGACTTCTGAGTTCATCCTCTCCATTTGTTTGCACATTTGTTCTAGTAGGCTTTGTGGAACAGTTTGGGTTGTTGCTTGAGTAGGTTGGTTTATCCCAGGGGGATATTTTGGAGGTGGGATGGTTTGTTAAAAATGGACCGGTGGATGTTGGTATTGGATAGGTTGGGTTTGGAACTGGTTATGGGTTTGGTAGTTCTGTTGAGGGTAAGGATTTTTCCCTTGTGGTTGGCTATGTTGTTGGTTATCCTTCCATCGGGATCCTGGGTGGTCATTGTACCTTGGATTGAAGGTGTTTTGGTATTGGGGCTTTTGAAAGTTTAGGGCATTGACTTCCACTGGGGGTCCTCCTAGAAGAACATCCTTGATGGATGGAATGGTTGGGCAGTTGTCTGTTTTATGGTCATGTTTGTCACAAATTGTGCAAACAAGGTCTACATTTTGGATTTCATGGACTTTCCTAAGGCCTATCTCTTCAACCTTCCTAGAGAGTGCTGCGAGTTTAGCCCTAAGGCTTTCCTCTTCTCTAAGTGTATGAATTCCAGTGGTTCTTTGTGGCTTTTCAGAATAAGGTGAAGTTCCCCAAGTTTGGTTTTGTTCAGCCAGACTTTCCAGATACTCATAAGCATCATTTGGGGCCTTGTTTTTAAAGGTTCCATTACACATCATGTCAATGAACTGTTTGTTCCCCGGACCCAACCCTTCATAGAAAATTATCACTTGTTCAGGTATGGAAAACCCATGGTGTGGAACCATGTTTAGGGTGTCTTTGAACCTCTCCCATGTTTCATAAAATGACTCTCCCTCTTTTTTAAAAAAGTTTTGGATGCTCTTTTTAAGTGCAATTGTTTTGTGATGAGGGAAGTATTTTTTGTAGAATTCTCTTTGTAGTTGGTCCCAAGAGTGGATTAATGCAGGTCTCAAGTTGTTTAGCCAATTTTTATCTCGATCCTTTAATGAAAAAGGAAATAGCCTCATCTTAGTGGATTCTAGTTGATGTGGGGGACACATGGTTTCAACAATGTCGTTGAACTCTTTGACATGAAGGTATGGCATTTCTAACTCCATCCCATGAAAGGTTGTAAGGTGGTTTAGGACATGGGGTTTGAATATGTAGTTGGTGTTTCTTATGGAATTGTGTCTAATGCATGAGGGGGAATTGGTCCAAGCTAGAGTGAGGTAGTCGTTCATGGTTTGATCAACTACATTCCCTAAGTTTGGAGCTTCTTGGTTTTGGTTTCCCATTTGATTCCCCCCAGGGTTTACAATTTGATTTTGTGGATGACCCTCCATTGGACTTGTTTCAAGTTCTGACTTTGGGGTTTCAAGAATATTTGAATCTGATTTAAACAATCCCTTAGGTGCACTTGACTCCCCTATCCTAGGACTTTCCACCCTAACTAGTCTGTTTGAGAAATCGCGTGTGTAGGTGGACATGAGCCAAAAAAAAGCGAGAAAGGGACAAGATAAGAGATCTTGGGTGAGAGTAGAAGAATGGAGGTGAGGAAAGAAGGTTTTTTTTGATCTAAGGTACTTAATTGGTCCCCGGCAACGGCGCCAAAATTTGGTTCATGCACAAATTTACCCAAGAGAAGAAGGGTAGAACGGTCCTTGTAGTGTAGCTTGGGTTGTCGATTCCACAGAGACCTAAGAAGATACCTAAGATACACAACCTAAGGGATGGATTTTTGGCTATGAAGTGGCCAACTTGGATTGATTTTGGATGTGTTTTAAAGATATATAAAATATTTAAGTGGATTCAATTTAAAAGAATGAGTTGATCCTAGGTTATCGCTCGGGGTGGATTGGACGTATTTTCTTTTTAATGATTTCAATTTCTTAAATTTGAGATGGGTTCATTTAAGGAGATAAAACAACATCATAACTTACTGGTTTAATTCCTACACCCTCTAATACTAATCACCTATACACTTGAAGGATAAAATTTTTGAGCACTTCAAGGTAAAGGATCGTATTAGTACTTGAAGTGTGTGGCCATAAATTCAACAAGGACGATGGAGTTTAAAAATCATCAAATAAAAATCCCAATTAAAGAAGTGATTATACATTAATTAGGTGATAAATAACATCCAATACAGCCCCTTGCAACTCCCTTGGATCAACCCATAAGTGGGTTATCCCTCCATTGATCCCATGGTTTCAATGGAAGTGGAAAGTAGACTCATGAGGGAGGAAATGGAGAAGTAAAGAAAACAACAAAAATAAAATGATCACTCCACCGTTGTGTGAATAATTTCACAAGGGTTGGTGTGAATAAATTCACACCTTGATACAACGGTATCGAAGTGATATTAATAACAATAGAATAAGAGTAGAATAAGAACTTTTATTAAGAAACTAAAGTGAATTGAACAACTTACATGTGAAAGACAAAATTGAGGCAACAAAAATGCAGCATAACATTACAATTAAACAAAGCATCCAAGATTTTCAACTCCTTCAACACCACTGCCATAAATAGGAATTTTGGGAGCCTTGGGTCGAGCCACAAATAGTACAAAGCATCTCAATTAATTTTGGTAGGCCATAGGTGGTGGAAAGCTTGTGGAATTTGAACTTTTCCAAATTTGACCCGAGGTGGCAGCCAACTTTCCTTCACCGAACAGACGCGTCTGGAAGACCTTCTAGACTGCCGAATCAGAGTGGGCCATAGAAGAAGCAAATGTAGCTCCGGATTTCTTCTAACCTCCTGTAAAATTTGGGCCCATTGAAGTTATGGATTCTGAGATATGATGAAATTAGTGGACTGTTTTTCTGGGACGCAGAATCTGGACCAGAATTGTATCTCTAACTTGGGACGCTTTAATGACCACCATAGAGGCCGAATTAGCATTGGCTCATGAAGAGTTATTTGTTAATCTAAATGTCTTCTAGCATCCCAAAAAATTTGGGATTTAGTGGGACTGTATGTTGGGCCCCACAGTCTCATCCGTGGGCTAGTGTCCAATCTGCCTTCTCTAGAATTGCTTCCTTTCATCACAAAATATCCCCATCTTCTTCCATGAATTCTCCATTGATCCCTAAATGAAAAATGTTCACATTTAAGTGTAGATAAAGTTACCAAAATATAAAATTAAAAATAATTGATAATTACATTCCTTAGAATCAGATGACTCATTGGGCCTAAATTGGTGTATATTAGGCATGAAGTGCACAAATGATGAGAATGGATGTTCATAATGAAAATGCACTAACTCCGGCCCATAAGATCAAAAATGAACATTTAATACCATTAAAATGTAATTAAAATATTTGTTTTTATTGGATAATCACCAAGTCTCTCCAAAGTTCACGATGTGTTCCACGTATCTCTGTTGAGGAAATACATGCCTGACCCAACGCATGTACTCACCTATGAGGAATTAGAACTGGAACCCGATCTGTCTTATTGTGAAGATCCTGTCAAGATTCTTGATACGAGAGAATAAGTACTGAGAAACCAGACGACTCATCTGGTAAAAGTCTTGTGGAGAAACCATAAGATGGAAGAGGCAACGTGGGAACCCGGGGAACTTATGATGAAGAACCACCCGTGTCTTTTAATGCGGTAGTATTCTAGAAATTTCGAGGATGAAATTATTTGAAGGAGGGGAGAATGGAACACCACAAGCTTCTATGGTACGCTTCTCTTTGAATAATGCAATAGCGTGTGTTGTACACAACATCGAGTTCTAACACACCACAACCAATCAAACTAGCCGTTATGAATATTAATACCCACTTTTTGAAATTTATAAATTTTATTTTTCAAAATGGACTTCATTTTTGGATTCGGAATATCGAAATTAGACTAGGGTGAATTTTTGGTATTTTTCTGAAAAACTTCATATTTTGATGAATAGTGAAACCACTAAGTGGTAGTTAAAAAACTGAATTTTTCATAAAACTTAATTTTACCGCTTCTGTGAGTGGAATTTCAAAAATCCGAGAGACATGGTTAATATCAAGGACTAAAATGTGGTTCATTGAGATGAAAATAATTTTTGGTGAATAGTAACTTTTTACTTTTATTTACCACGGTTAAAAGTAAATAGGGTAATTAAGGGTAAAAATGATATTAATATTACCCTAACAATTGTCCTAATTCTATTGGATAATCTTAATTCGACCAAAAACAACCTTAGGAATAAAATATTATCATTTAGGTCAACTTGGATTAGATTAGGACATTTATTATTATTGAATTCAAAGAAGAGTTAAAATCAAGGTTTATTTACTAAAATATTTTTAATATAGGGTTAAACATAATATAAATTCGATTTTAAATATTCATTAGAAATATAAAAAGATTTCATACATAATGATATTTTATTTATAATTTTTAGACATTATTTAAGTTATGTTATTTATGACACAATGATGATGCAGTAATTACCATAATAGTGAAAATTATAATAATTGATATTATAAATACCCAAATAAATGTAATTTGAGACTTTTTATAAATACCAATAATTTTATAGGATAATATAACATGTTAGTGTTTTTTTTAATTAACTTTGTTCGAAGTAATCATTTTGTTATGATTTTTACAAAAATCAATTATTGAATAGTGTCAAAATTGACATAAAAGAGTTTTTAAAACAAATATTATATTATTAATTGATATTAAATTCCTAAAAATATAAGGTTTGTCCAAGAGACTTATATCATGATAGGTGTATCATTAATGTACCACTTGGGGGTTTCTTGGATGTATATAGTAAGTTTATTAACCATATAATATAAAAATACAAAGAGACATTATAAAAGTGAAACTAATTAACTAAGAGTTAATACTTAAAGATAAGGTTAATATTGTAACACAAACCTATATAAATCCTATTGGTTGGGTGGTTTTATACCTATACCCACCTTAAACTTTAAATAATCCACTTTGGAGCCATTAGAAACAAAATATGAATTTATTATAAAATAATATTTCTAACTTTTCCAAAGGTGCCCCTCACCCCTCTTATAAAAGGGCACTCCCCTTATCATTAATTCACACCTTAAAATCCATTTGGATCGGAAAAACTCTGCCCAAATACTCTTTAAACTTCCCTCACTTAATCATAGAGGCCTTCCTTTAGTCAGAAATCCAACCTAAGGATCCATTTTGATCAAATCAAAAGGAAGAACCCGAAGAAGAGGTAATGATTTCACCACCCTTTTTCAAGTTCCTTTCTTCTTCCACTTATTCTTTCTTTGTTATTACCATTATAAAATAATAACTCCAGTATATTATATATATTGTGATGTTATTATAAATATGGTACAACCATATTCAGTATTCTATCCATCCTTTGAATAACATGTCACCATACGTGCGTATGTACGACTTACCGTCTCCACGTCGTGGTGTAATTGTTATTCAATAAATTATTATTTGTATGGGTATAATAATGATGTGTAATTCATGTAAATAATAAATATAACATGATAATGATTCTTTATATATGATATACCATCCAATTATATATTATTTTAATATCAAAAGAATGATATTGTCGCTCGTACGTACGTACGGACTACCGTCTCCACGAACGCGATGAGATTCATTCTCCATCGTATCCATTCAAGTCTAATTCTCATTTAATGATTAATAATAGTATCTAAGGACTTGATATCATTATGTATATTATTAATATACAACCTATCCATGACAAACATGGCTTACGTAACAAAACATATAAAAGAAAACGAGTAAGTTAACACCCGAAACAACGATAATACTAAGATTTTATAAAAAAATAAATATTAAAAGATCATATATGATATCATATTAATGTATATGATTATTGTATAATTTAATAACAATTATTTCACCATTATACAATAGGTTAACTTACCCCCAACCAAGGAAAAGTACAAGGTAAGGGTTTATTTCGCAATCTCTTCATTATCTGAGGTTGTTTATACGTAATAATCTATTGAGATCTCTTTATCATACACATCCATGTTTCTTAAAAATGCATTTCAATTTTTTTTTACTATTTACAATAATATGGGTTAAAGTCATTTATACCCTTTTTTTACTTTTTATAAGAGGTTTATAAAGGAATCTTTCTGTCGTTTTCCAAACAAGGTGCTTTTTAACCTTTTCGACAGAATTAAGGTAAGAATGTTTTTTTAACTTATATGGGGGGTGTGGCTATTTTACACCATTATAAAATCTTCAAAGATTCCTTTACAAGATTATAAGAATATTTTCAAAGTAAATGTTTTATTTTATAATTATGTGACTTTTAAATGATTTCAAAAAAAAAGAGACATTTCTCTCAAATAGTTTTGATTTCATCTATGTCAACATCCTTTGATGGATTTTAAGCTTATTTGAAGTTTATTTATTATGATACAAAACTTCCATATTGTATTGAGGGTTTTGTGATATGTTTGACTGTGGATGTGTTATTTTTATACCATTCATGGTTTTTGGAGAAAGTATTGACATTTCGTATGCTAGTTTTAATACGAATGTTTATGTTATGTTTAAACCTGTTCATATGAGGAATGAATTGGAATTAATAAGTGACGAGTGGAGCCCACTATAGCTCCTTGATGCATCGGTAGGTCTCATGAGACAAACTAGTGTCTTGGCACAAGGCCTTGGAAAAATATTATTTGTAGTCTTGGCACGAGGCCTTGGATATGTGTTTATGATAGTCTGGTATTATGCATTCCATTATTATGAAAGCGGTTATTGACATTACATGTGATTATTAGATTAGTAGAATATCTGTGTGAATAAGTAAATGGAATTATTTCATTTTATTTTTGCCATACTATGTTTAAGTTCAAGTCTAAAAGGATTTTGTTTTAGTTATACATTGCCTTAAATGTTTATTCTTATTTATGAAAGTTTCTGTTATATTATTATCCTTACTAGGCATTTGAGTTCACCTATTTTATATGTTTTATTTTTTCTAGGATGTGAAGAAGTAAATTATGAATGACCTGTAGGGATATTATGAGGGGATAAGAGTGTATACTATGGATACTATGTTGTTGTAGTTTTCATTTTTATGATGTAATGTAAAACTTTATGAATATATCTAGTGTTTCTAAGGCTACTAAACTAATCGGTCATTCAGGATTTGATCTTTCTTGTGATCATGACAATGTTATGTAATAATGCACTGACTCTAGGTAACTGGGGTCGGGGCGTTACAACTAAATTGAAAATGGAAAACTAGATGAGAATACATTCTCAATATAACTACTCATATTGATGAACAAGTAGGTCCACCTTATTCCCTTATCATCTTTTTCTATATACATGCTAACCATGTAGTTAATTGAAGGTTATTATAGTTATCAAATTGATAACTAATTAAGTTAAGTAAACTAGAATAAATATTCTATACCAAAATAATTCACCATCTTGGTATGATTAATAAAATAGAATTATAATGAATATCTAGATAAAGTATATACCTTTATGAAGTAAATGATTAGATTATACCTTGAGTTGTAGTTTCTTGAGAAGCTTCCAAATTTGATAATTTATACAAATATAAATTCTGGATGGTGGTTGTGAAAGTGTTATTGAAAATACATGGCTTGATACTCTCTCATCCTTGGATTATCAAGAAGAAATTATGATATTAAGGGGAAAATATCACTTCATTAATGACATAAAAATGAGGAATCTGAATATATTTCAAGGATAATTCCTAAAATTAAATTCTTCAATTTTTACCTGAATTATTTTAACCTATGTTTTGAAGTGTGTATAGGAATTTAGGTTGGAATTTAGGTAAAAATATTATATTTAACTATAGGTATCTATTGGTATCATCTTGAATATTTTTTTATCAACATGTGAGTGGTTGATGGTAATGAGTTTGTATTGGTATCATATTTTTCTTATAAATGGGAAATTTTTTTGTCTAAATCAAACCCATTTTTCTCTACATTGAGCACAAATCAAGAATACTTAGAGTGTAATTATTTATGACACATTGCATAATAAGGAAGTTATACCATACTATCTCTAGAATTATTTATATTTATTACCAGGAAGGGGGAGAAGAAAACAAAATTATATAATGATGAGAAAGGGGAGAGACGAATAAAATGAGTTTACATATTTTAATTCCATTTTACAACATTTGTATTGATAATAAATACAAAGGGGTATATTTGTGAACCCACTTTATGATTTATTTGTATTTGTTATAAATTAAGGAACCACATGCATGATGTCAATATGAGATGAATTAGGAAAAATTGGAAGGTAAAGGTAGAACCCAATCATATTGAGAAGGTTCATAAATTTCTTAAGTAAGATGATATTTTGTTTTAAGGATTAAAGTAATAACTTGTATATTGGAATTTAGTTGTTGAAACTACTTATGTGAAAAATTCAGAGAGCTTCTTATTATTCTCGTACGAAAAAATATGTGAGGAAATTGTTTAAATTGGTAATTATTTGAGATCTATTCATATGAAAAATATTGAGAAATATTCTTTGAATTTATTATACATATGTGGTGCTGGACTTCTTTTGAGGGGGTCCTCTCCCAAGAGAGGTTAGTGCCTCCAAACTAGTTATGATACCAAAAGTGAAGGAACTAAAGAACATCAACCAATATATGATGACCTGTATATAAAATGTTTCATACAATATACTTACCAGTATCATTAATAGACGACTATACCGTATGATTCCTTGGATTATCTTAGAAGAATAACATGGATTCATTTTGGCTCAGTGCTTCTAGGGAAAATTGTGATTTCAAGGGAGATGGTGAGTGATATTAATAGGAAAGATCCAGATTCTAACATCATGTTTGAGGTGGACATAGATAAGTCTTAAGATAGGATGGAATATGGATATATTTTGAAGGTCATGAATCATTTTGGTTTCAAGGAGTACATTTTTTATCTACTTTCCAGATGATATACATATCTATTACCTTCAGTTTCTCTTATGGGAAGATGTTTTGGACTCTTCAAATCAGTTCTTGCTTTTCATCAGGGTGATTAGGTCTCATATATCCTATTTATTCTATCTTAGGAGGTTCTCACAAAAAATATAAAATATAAAATAGATAGAGGGAACAAAATTTCATTCAAGAATAGGTCTGGGACATGCATTATTTGTCATATCATGTTTACTGATGATATATTATTATTCATAAATATAAGAAACAAAAACCATTGATCGATTCAATAAAATCATTACAATTTATGGATACAGGAGTGGTATAGGAACAACCTAACTAAGGGTAGTTTCTATATCTTAAAGTTATATTCGACCAGACATGGTAGGATCATTCTGGATAAGCTTTCACTTAAAAAAATACAGTTTTCAATGAAATATTTAGGTGCTCCCATATCAAAAAGAAAAACTAAAGAGGTGTTGTTCGAGGACCTGGTCTATCACGTTTCTTCCCACATATAAAAATAGAAAAATAGACTGATCTCATTCTGGGGTAGGATCACTCTAGTTAATAATGACCTTACATTCATGCCCATGCATGTTTTTTATCCATTATAGCACCAAAAGGTATCATCTTGGGGTTGTAAAAATCATGAATTTTTTATATGGGACAAAAATATGGGGGGAAATTTCACTAGGATTCTTGTAAAGGAATGGAAAGGCCCATTTTAGAGGGTGGTGTCAACTTGAGAAGCATATAGGAGACCATGCAGTACATGCAAGCCAAATAGGATTTGTACATCATTAAGGGGAAATCCCTATGGGTGAAGTTCATAAAGGATAGATACAATGAATAATTGGGAATATGGGAAGATAATACAGGAATGTTATTGAACATGGATCATTGCATACTTAGTTTCTTTATGGTTTTGGAGGATAGAGTAAAATGGATGGTCAGGCAAGGTGATATGAATTACCAGAAATAAAATTGGGTAGGTAGTTTACTCTTCTTACATGGTTTCCCAGTTCTGGAGATAACATTTATACATTAAAGTTTACACACATGGATTATTTTGACCACCCTTTATGAGGAAATAATCTTATGCATGAAATGATTATTTTTATAAAAGAATCAAATAATTTTATTTTCTCAAATTTACCTTATGGATCCTTTTGCGCTTGGGATTGTAGTTCATTGGTGCTTTCCAAACAGGAAAATAATGAGTGGGAAACCAAAATATGGGGTAAGAATATCCCCCAAAAATTTAATTTCCTTTTTTACAGTATACATAATAGATCCATTCCTACTGATGATAATATACATAATAAAGGAATTTAGATAGCTTCATGTTTCATGTACCATGAGAGGCCACATACATAGAGAGATTGAACCTTATTTTTTGAGGGAGAATATGCTCACTTCATGTAGGTTTTTGATGGGTAGTGGATGAGTATTCTAATGTAGGGGGTGGAATCTTAGACTTTATTAATATGTGGTTTCTATTAGTTGAGCAGTGTGCTCATTGAGAGGACCAATTTGGGATATTTCTAACACTGAGAGGGGGGTGAATCCATGTTGATTTCTTTTTAAACCAATTTCTTATTTTTATCCCTCTACATCTTGACCTGTTAGGATCTTTATTCTCTTATTCTCTATTACCTATTGCATCCAATAATATGAAAGCAGTAAAAATATGCACAATATATTTTTACATGGTTCACCACTCAATAAGGGAAGCTAAGTCCTTTCCATGTATGGTAATGACTAGTGCACGAATTCTCCATTATAATGTAGTAAATATTATAGTGGTTGACTAGGAAAACAATCCTCTAGTCAGTGTGGCTCCCTACACTTGGAGGAGGGAAGGAAATAATTGCTTCCCAGTGTTTCTTCCTACACATAGAGGGGGGAAGGGAAACAATCCTCTTCCAACTTGAAAAGAGTAGGATATACCCTTTCACTCACTGGTTCTTTATACTGCCAATGTAGACAGTATCTTATACCCTCTAGCTGGTTCTTTATACTACCTCTGAAGACAGTCTTCTCTCTATTAAAAGTGTTTTCAACACAAAAAGAATATTCCACCTGTTGAGGCCTTTTGAATGTTATAGTGATACTTTTTTCTTCCAAAACCTTCTTCTTATCCTTATTACTTACTTTGAAGCATGAAAGTAACCAACCTATTCTCTCTCTGCAGAAAACCTATAAGTTGCAGAAAATTATTCTTCTACTTCTTCAATTAAAAACCACCTGCAATGAAACTTGCTCTTCTTCACACTTTCCCTTTCAGTGCAAAACCAACTGCCCTAAAATCATCATCTTCTTCTTACTATAATCACATGTTCTCTTTTTGATTGTTAAATAAATGAGTTACATATCAACTTAGCATCATCATAGTTGACTAGAAGCTGGTAAGAACTTCTAGCACAACTCAGAGCTTGTGCGCCAATCCCTACTTGCACACCACTCTGCTTATGCACCTCCTTGCTTGCGCGCCACCAACAACTCATGCACCATAATTGTGAACAACTCACAACTTTAGTGCCACTTTGGTCTTATACACAACACAATTGTTGCACAAAACTCCCTGCTTGCATGCCTCTTACAACTTGTGCGCCTCCTTGCATGCCTCCCTACTTATGTGCCTTATGAATAACTCCCGACTTGTGCGACACTTCATCTTTCATTCCACTTTCTAATACATGCACGATCAGAGCTCAAATTTTCTCTTAAGTGTTGAGCTTACAAAAATGAGGAGGGTATCCCTCTACTTATAGGAATTTTGGTGACTTTCGCACCATATACACTTATATGTCATTCCTACTTGCACGCCACGCCATCACTAGCGTGCCACTCCATCACTTGTGCGCCACTCCATCACTTTCGCACCACTTTCTTTCCTTTGTCATATTTTTATAAGATGATGTTGAAATATGACTTGCGTGCAACATACACTTGCGCACCGCTGATACTTGTGCTCCACTTCCTACATGCATTCCACTCTTGAAATTACATGCCACTTTCTTTCCTTTGTCATATTTTGATGTGATGATCTTGAAATATGACTTTGTGCACAACATAAACTTGCGCGACACTTATACTTATGCACTGATTTTTTACTTGTGTGCCACTTTTTGGACTTGCGTTCCACTTTCTTCCCTTTTCCAAAAACACTTATTTACTCCCAATATCCATCAAAAGTCTTTCTTCACAAGTTCTACAAACTCATGATATTTGATAAATACAAGTCAGCAAAGCATCATCATATTTTTGGCTATTCTCATAGTTCCAAGCCCATGAAATACTTCATAACTTCTCTCCATCTTCAAAAATCATCCTTCTTTCTTCCTATACTATTTGGAATATGAATTCCAAGGTACTTATTCATCCTCACTTCAAATCCTCAATTCCATTTTAAAGTGTTAATTCCAAAGAACTCCAATCATATCTCTTCATCCAAAAGTGGAGGCTTGAGGCTTCTTCAAACACCTTCAATTTTGTAGACAATGTATCACCTTTGATACATGTATTTAGAACTTTAATAAAAATTCAAAAATCATGTGATTTTAATGAAATGTGAAATGCATGGACATCTCAGAATGCCAAGTCCTTCCACAATCTCTCTTCTTATTTAACCATCATTTTATACTTCATGAAAATCATATTATTCTTTTGTTCAAGCAATATCTTGCATGGTTCTCATGAAACCACGAAGCATTGTATGACCTTCTTAAAATCCTCATTCTTCCTTAATCATCCTCAGATGGATGATACGTCACCATTATTCATTGTTGTAAAAAATGAACACATAAAAATTTTCCAGGAATCATTACTTCAACCAACCCCTATTAACTTTGGAGCTCCTTCTTCATTTTGACATAGTATTGAAAATTATTGACAAAAAATACAACCTTCATACACAAAGTGGTCCCAACAATCTCCCCCTTTTTATTTTGTTTTCAATACCTAAAAGTCTCCTAAAATGAATGTGTCAATGTCATAATGAGAATCATCTCTCTCCCCTTTACTTCTTTCTCCCCCCCTTACTTTTCAAACTTTCATTTCACTTTATCTCCCCATTATTGACAAGAAATAAAAAGTTTATGGTAGATAGGGTATCCATCCTTACTTAAGCAGTGTGTCATAAACCATTTCACTCTAAGTCTACTTGAGAAAATCTTGGTATAGAAAACAAGAGGATTTGATTTAGACAACAAAGTTTCCCATTATCCACTGATCATGATACCTCATGAGATGAGAAATTATATAATTTTATTCAAGGTATTTCCATTTTCATTACAAGTTTTAGATAATATATGTGATATAACATAATCAACATAAAACTATTGCACTTACTTCAACAAATAGATCAAAAACATTCAAGTACAATGGGAAGGATAAGTGACCTTTGGGGCACTTCCATTCTTCTTATGTCACTTTTTAATTCAGTTACCACCCCTTTGTAAAATGATATTTATTTTGAGTAACCAAGGATGAGAGATTAAGAAACTACATACCTTTTCTAATTGAAATGATCTTCAAGAAATTTCCATAGTAATTGAATTTGATACAAACTGAATTTGATACTGATTGAAATAATGACCCTGGAAGCTTCTTCATATGAATCCCCCTCAAGAGAACACTCCTCATAATCTTCATCAATGGTGATCCCTCATCATATTAATATTTGAATATCAGTTGATGAATCTTCCACATATGGAAACTTCTTCATATTTTCTATCAATAGTTGATAGCAATCACTACTTCTCAAGTTCTCCCTCTAAGAGATTTCTTCACCTTCAATTCCCTGTATTATCAAAAATAAATACAATACACAAAAACTTAAGGGAATAAGGTGGATCCTCCTTGTTCTTTAATGCGGGTAGGAAGGTTGAGATGGTTTTCTCAACCAAGATGCTCTATTTTATCCACTCCTCACACTTGCACATTTAATATTCAATTCTGAATGTGGTTGTGTGGATCTCAATATATCTTTTATCTCTTTGTGTGTGAATTTCAAAGCACTTTAATCTCCTAGTGTAACTTTCATTTTTTTTATTCGTTCTTCTTGAGCTGGGATCAATTAAATGAAATTTCTAAAAGTGTGACCAAACTTGTTGAACCTTACACATAAGAATTCTTTTTCTACATGTAGAATCTTCTTTTTTGCTTTTATAAATATATTTAGCTTGTGTATCTTCCATTTTCCTTATTATTTCCAAATCTTATGGCTAGATAACTAATACATCATTAGGAACTATGGCAGAAAGTCTTGATTTTCCACATGGATTCTTCAGAGTGTCATCCTTCTTGATTGTTATTTTGGATGCACTACTTGAAAACTTCGTGGATTTATAATCCAAGTACTTCTCAGTTTTCCTCCTTGTAATCTTCTTTGGAGAATTTTCTTTTGCAACATACTTTTGATTCCTTCCCAAGATAGCTTATTCACTCTTCGCTAGTTTCTGTGGTCTTTTCTTCTTATCAGTTTTGGATACCTATCGAACTGAACATACAATATTCATGTGAAAAATCTTAGTGCATAAATCAAAAATGTTATCTGACATTCCAAATCTATTTGTAGTATAAAGATGCATCTAGATCTGTGGATGTTAGTTCTTCTACTCTGAATTTCTGTCCCTTGATATGATCTTTCTCTATGATTTTACATTTAATGGATTATACCAACAATCTAGTGCACAATTCCAAAATATATTACAACACCAACATTGACCAACAAACCTTGACTTCTTGACATATTATTTATAAGGTTTTTGATTCTTATTCTTGATGTGTTTTTATTTTTGTGGGGATCTATCTTCTACAGTCTTTCCCCTATCCACCCTAGACATGGTGGTAGGTTTCTTCTCACTCTTATTCATCCATACTTGTTTATAATTTTTCTTCCAACCATAAATTTTTGTAGAAATAGTTTTATAAATATTAGTACAAGTTGGTATGGATGGTACCGTCTTCTCAGCTACTTGTGATAGATCAATGAGTGAAGCTATGATCTTCTTATCACATGTTGGAGGTTTTTTATTGTAAAATACTCTATATAACATTGGGTTCCAGCAGATACTGTTTCTTTCTTTTTTGGAGACACAATATTTTTATTCTCAAGATTGTTCAACTAAGCTTCCAATTCAAGACATCTCATATTGAGGGTGACTTTATGGTCTTCAATCATAGTCATCTTCTCTTAACAAGCCTTATATAATATTTCAACTTCATCTTCATGCATCTTCACTTTGTTTTGTTACAAAGAGTCATGTTCTTTGATCTTCTTGGAGTTTTCTTCCAAATGTTACTCCTTGACTTAATTGCACTTTTTTAGATATTTTTCAAGGGCATTAATCTCCTCTTTGAGAGTCTTGTTAACTCCCTCCTTTTCTTCAACTTCTTTGATCAATTTTGAGGAACTCATTTCAAATTCCCTCTTGTTTCTTCAAAGGATCCAACTTTTCTGGAGAGCTTTAAACATTAACAAATTTTTTCTTGTAAGCCTTTATCCAAATATTCATTTTCTTATTCTATTTGGGTTATATATTCTTTCATTCATTGAAATACTCCGCAAATAAGTGGGACACTTTCTTTAGGGATACTATACAGAATCATTCTCAATATTTTAACTAATAACTCTTTAGAGGTTTTATATTTATTATCACCAATTATGCTAGCATTTTAATAATGAGAATAATTTCCAAATGTACAAACACATACCTCTTGATCACTTGAGTTTGGAAGGCCATTCATCTTCTTGGTGGAATATTGATCCACCTTCTCATTACTTTCCATGTATGATATGTCTTATTTTTCATAAAGGTATGAATATCTAGATGCTCCCTATTCTTTAGATAAGAGGGTCTTCTTCTTCAACTTTCTCTTCTACTTCTTTTTCCTATTCTTCATGGTATTAGTAGATATGATATTTTGCTTAGAGAGAACTTAATCTTCACTAAATCTACACTTCATTAATAACTCAGGAATGAAATCCAAGTCTTTAAAAGAGAAAAACTTCACTATAGAGAATCCAACATAGGTGAACCTATCCCTTTAATACCAATTTTGAGGACCCATTTGGGATACGCCTAACACTAAGAGGGGGGTGAATCAGTGTTGGTTATTTTTTTAAACCAATTTTTTCTTTTTATCACTGTACCTCTTGACCTATTAGGATCTTGATTCTCTTATATTCTTTTCCCTATTACATGAAATAATATGAAAGCAGCAAAAATATGCACAAGATATTTCTATATGGTTCACCACTCAATAAGGGTATATAATTCATTTCCATGTATGGTAATTACCAGTGCATGAATTCTCCACTATAATGTAGAAACTGTTATAGTGGTTGACTAGGAAACAATCCGTTAGTCAGTGTGGCTCCCTAAACTTGGAGGAGGGAAGGAAATAATCGCTTCCCAGTGTTTCTCCCTACACTTAGAGGGGGAAAGGGAAACAATCCTCTTCCAACTTTAAAAGAGTAGGATATACCATTAAAATCACTAGTTCTTTATACTACCAATATAGAAAGTCTCTTGTATCCTCTAGTTGGTTCTTTATATTACCCATGAAGATAGTATTCTCTCTCTTAAAATCGTTTGCAACACCAAGAGAATATTCCGCCTGTTGAGACCTGTTTAATGCTATAGTGTTACTTTGTTCTTCCATAACCTTATTTTTCTCCTTGTTAATTACTTAGAAGAATGAAAGTAACCAACATATTCTTCCTCTGTAGAAAAACTATAAGATGCACACACTTCTTCTGCTACTTCTTTAATAAAAAACCAGCTACAATGAAGCATTCTCTTCTTTACACTTTATCTTTTAGTGCAAAACCAACTAAAATGAAATCGTCTTCCTATTCTTACTATAATAACAATTTATCTTTGTGATTGTTAAATCAATGAATTCAAACTCAACTTAGCATCATCATAGTTGACCAGAAGCTGGTAAGAACTTCTAGCACAACTCATAGCTTGCGGGCTAATCCCTACTTGTACGCCACCCTGCTTGTGTGCCTCCCTGCTTGCATGCCACCAACTACTTGCATGCCACAATTGTGCACAAATCACAACTTGTGAGCCACTTTGGTCTTAGACACAACACACTTGTTGCACAAAAATCCCTTCTTGTGCGCCTCTTACAACTTGTGCACCATTTCTTCTTGCGCGTCACACTGCTTGCACACCTCCCAACTTGTGTGCCACTCTACTTTCATGAATCCCTACTTGCAAACCTTATAAATAAATCCCGACTTTCATGACACTTCATCTTGTGCACCACTTTATACTACTTGCACGATCATAGCTTAAATTTTCTCTCAAGTGTTGATCTTACAAAAATGAGGAGGGTAGCCGTCTATTTATATCCATTTTGGTGACTTTATCACCACATACACTTGTACACCATTCCTACTTGCGAGCTGCTCCATCACTTGCACGCCTCTCCATCACTTTTTCACCACTCTATCACTTGCACACCAATTTCTTTCCTTTTTCATATTTTGATATGATAATTTTGAAATATGACTTGCGTGCAACATACACTTGCACACTGTTGATACTTTCACGCCACTTCCTACTTCTGCGCCACTCTTTAACTCGCATGCAACTTTATTTCCTTTGTCATATTTTGATGTGATGATCTTGAAATATTAATTTTCATGCAATATACACTTGCGCGCTACTTATACTTGTGTACCATGTTTTGACTTGCACACCACTTTTTTGACTTACATGCCACTTTATTCCCTTTTCAAAAAACACTTCTTTAGTCCCAATATCCATCACAATCTTTTCTTCACAAGTTATTCCAACTTATAATATTTGAGAAATACAAGTCATAAAATCATCGTCATAGTTTTTTATATTCTCATAATTCCAAGACCATGCAATACTTCATGTCTTCTCTTCATCTTCAAAAATCATCCTTCTTTCTTCTTATACTCTTTGGAATATGAATTCCAAAGTACTTCTTCATCATCACTTCAAAATCCTTAATTCCTTTTTAGAGTGTTAATTCAAAAGAACTACAATCATCTATTTTTATCCAAAAGTGGAGGCTTGAGGCTTCTTCAAACACCTTCAATGTTGTAGACAATATATCACCATTTATACATGTATTTGGAACTTTAAGAACAGTGGAAAATCATCTTATTTTAATGAAATGTAAAATGAATGGCCACCTCAGAATTCCAAGTCCTTCCACACTCTCCCTTATTCTTTAACCATCATTTTCTACTTCATGAAAAACATATGATTCTTTTATTCAAGTAAGATCTTTCATGGTTCTCATGAAACCATGAAGTGTTGTATGAATTCTTCAAATCCTCATTCTTCCATAATCATTCTTATATGGATGATACTTCACCATTATTCATTGTTGCAATCAATGAATCCATAACAATTCTCCAGGCATCATTACTTCAACCAACCTCCATTAACTTTGGATCTCCTTATTCATTTTGACCTGGTATTGAAAAATATTGACTATAAATACAAAATTCATACACAAAGTGGTCTAAAAAATCTCCCCCCTTTGTATTTTTTTTCAATACCTAAAATTCACCTCAAATGAATGTGTCAATTTCATAATGAGGTTCTTCTCTCCCCCTCTACTTATTTATCTTCCCCTTACTTTTAAAACTTTTATTCCACTTTCTATACCGCTTATTGAAAAGAAATACAAAGTTCATAGTTGACATGGTATCGGTCCTTAAGCAGCGTGACATCAATCATTTCACTCTAAGTCTACTTGAACAAATCTCAGTGTAAAAAACAAAAGGATTTGATTTAGACAAAAAAGTTTTCCATTATCCACTGATCATGATACCTCATGAGATGAGAAGTTATATACTTTTCTTCAAGGGATTTCCATTTTCATTCTAGGTTTTTGATAATAAATGTGATATAAAATAATAAACCTAAAACTCTTGCACTCAATTCAACAAACAGATCAAAAACATTTAAGTGTAATGGGTAGGATAAGTGACCATTGGTGAAATTCCATTATTCTTATGTCATTGTTTAATTCAGTTACTCCCCCTTTGTAAAATGATATTTTTTTTAGTAAACTAGAATGAAATATTAAGAAACTACATACCTTTTCCAATTGATATGATCTTCAAGAAATTTCTAGAGTAATTGAATTTGATACCGACTAAAGTTGATACTGATTAAAATAATAACCCTAGAAGCTTCTTCATATGACTCCCCCTCATGGGAACACTCCTCATAATCTTAATCAATGGTGATCCCTCATCATATTAATATTTTAATATCAATTGACAAATCTTCCATTGGTGGAAAATTCTTCATATTTTCTATCAAGAGTTGATAGCAATCACTACTTCTCAAGTTCTCCACCTGAGAGATTTCTTCACCATCAATTCAATGTATTATTATAAAAAATAAAGTACACAAAGACTTAATAGAATAAGGTGGATCCTCCTTGCTTCTTTAATGCTAGCAAGAAGTCTGAGATGGCTTTCTCAACCAAGATGCTCCATTTTCTCCACTCCTCACACTTGCACTTTTAATATTCAATTCTGACTGTGGTTGTTTGGATCCCAATATATATTCCATCTCTTTGTGTGTTCATTTAAATCACTTGAACCTCATAGTGAAACTTTCATATTTTTGATGCATTATTCTTGAGATGGGATCAATTAAATGTAATTTCTAACAATTTGACCATCCTTGTTGAACCTTATACATAAAACTTCTTTGTATTCATATAGAATATTCTTTTTTTCTTTTAACACTAGCCTTAGATTTTGCATATTACATTCTCCTCATATTTCCAAATCTTCTAGCTAGATAACTAATACATCATTTGGAACTTTGGAAGAAAGTTTTGATTTTCCACATGGCTTCTTCAGAGTATCATCCTTACTAATTGTTATTTTAGATGCACTACCTATCAACTTATTGGATTTAGAATCCAAGTACTTCTAAGTTTTCTTCATTGTAATATTCTTGGGAGAATCTTATTTTTCAACATAATTTTGATTCCTTCCCAAGATAACTTCTTCACTCTTCTCCAGTTTCTGTGGTCTTCTCTTCTTATCAGTTTTGGATACCTATCGAAGTGAACATGCACTATTCATGTGACCAATCTTAGAGCATACACCACAGATGTTATCTAACATTAAAAATCTAGTTGAAGTGTATATATTCTTCTAGATCATTGGATGTATCTTCTTCTTCTCTGGATTTATCTCCCTTGAGATGGGTTTTCTCTGTGCTTTTACATTTAAGGGATTGTACCAACAATCTAGTGCACAATTCCCAAATATATTACAACACCAACATTGACCAACAAACCTTGACTTCTTAAAATGTTATTTATAAGGTGGTTGAGTCTTATTCTTGATGTGTTGTGATTTTTTCAGGGATCTATCATCCACACTCTTTACATATCCACCCTAGCCATGGTGGTAGGTTTCTTCTCATGCTTCTTCATCAATACTTGTTTAGAATTTTTCTTCCAACCTGCACTTTTTGTAGAAACAGTTTTAGAAAAAATATTACAAGTTGGTATGGATAGTACATTCTTCTCATTTACTTGTGATAGATCAATGATTGAATCCATGATCTTCTTATCACATGTTGGAGGTCTTTTGATAGTATAATCCTCTTGGGAACATTGGGTGCCAGCAACTACTGTTTCCTTCTTTTGTGGAAACTCAATATTTTTCTTCTCAAGATTGGTCAACTGATCATCCTATTCTAGAAATCTCATATTGAGGATTACTTTATGGTATTAAATCATAGTCATCTTCTCTTCCCAATCCCTCTTTAATATTTCAACTTCATCTTTATGAAGCTTCACTTTTTTTTGTAACAAAGAGTCTTGTTCTTTGATCTTCTTAGAGTTTTCTTCCAAATGTTACTCCATGACTTCATTTCTCTTTTTTAGATCTTTTTCAAGTTCATGGATATCCTCTTCAAGAGTTTTATTTAATCCCTCATTTTCTTCAACATCTTTGATCCATTTTGAGGAACTCATTTCAAATTCCCTCTTTGTTGCTTCAAAGGATCCAACTTATCTAGAGAGCTTTAAACATTCACAAATTTTTTCTTGTAAATCCTTCTCCAAAACATCATTTTTTTCTTCTAGTTTGATGATATATTCTTTCATGCATTGAAATACTCAAAAAATAAGTGAGACACTTTCTTTAAGAATACTATGCATAATCATTCTCAATCTTCCAACTGATAACTCTTGAGAGTTTTTAGATTGATCATCACTACTTATGCTAGCATTTTAATCATGAGAATAATTTCCAAATGTACTAAAACATACCTCTTGATCACTTGAGGTAGGAAGGTTATCCATATTATTATTGGAAACATGATCCAACTTCTCATTACTTTCCATGTTTGATATTTCTTATTTGTTATTAAGGTATGAAGATCTATATACTTCTTCTTATTTAGATAAGAGGACTTCTTCTTCAACTTTCTCTTCTACTTATTTTTCCTAACCATCATGGTCTTGGTAGATATGCTATTTTTCTCAAAGACAACTGAATATTCACTGAAATTTCACTTCATTGATAACTTAGGAATGAAATCAAAGTCTTGAAAAGAGAATAACTTCGCTATAGAGAATCCAATATAGGTGAATCTATCCCTTTGATACCAATTGAGAGGACCATTTTGGGATATGTCTAACACTAAGAGGGGGTCGAATCAGTGTTGGAGATTTTTCAAAACAATTTCTTCTTTTTATACTTGTACCTATTGATCTATTAGGATCTTGATTCTATTATTCTCTTTTCCCTGTTTCATGCAATAATATGAAATCAGTAAAAATATGCACATAATATTTCTACATGATTCACCACTCAATAAGAGAAACTACTTCCATTCTGTGTATGGTAATGACCAGTGCATGGATTCTCCAATATAATTTAGTAACTGTTACAATGGTTGAATTGGAAAACAATATTTTAGTCATTATGTCTCCCTACACTTGGAGGAGGGAAGGAAATAATCCCTTCCTAGTGTTTCTACCTTCACTTAGAGGGGGGAAGGGAAAAAATTCTCTTCCAACTTGAAACAAGTAGGATATACAATTACACTCTCTAGTTATTTATACTGCCAATGTAGACAGTCTCCTGTAGCCTCTAGCTGGTTCTTTATACTACCTCTAAAGACATTCTTCTCTTTGTTTAAAGAGTTTTCAACACCAAAATAATCTTCCACCTGTTGAGACCTATTGAATGCTACAGTGATACTTTGTTCTTTCACAAGATTCTTCTTCTCCTTGTTAGTTACTTAGTAGAATTCATGTAACCAACCTCTTTTTTCTCTACAAAAAACCTATAAGTTTTACTCTCTTCTTCTTCTTCTTCAATGCAAAACCAGTTGGACTGAAACCTGCACTTCTTCACACATTCCCTTTCAGTGAAAAACCAACTGCACTGAACACTTCTTATTATTCTTTCTATAATAAAAATTTCTTTTTTTATTGTTAAATCAATGAAGTCCATCTCAAATTAGCATCATCACAGTTGACCAGAAGCTAGTAAGAACTTATAGCATAACTCAAATCTTGTGCGCCAATCCCTACTTCCACGCTACCCTGCTTGAACGCCTCCCGGCTTGCACGCCACCAACTACTTTCATGCCAAAATTATTCACAACTCAAAACTTTCACACCACTTTGGGCTTAGACACAACACACTTGTTTCACATAACTCCCTACTTGCACGCCTCTTACAACTTCCATGGCACTTCTGCTTGCATGACACACTGCTTGCGTGCCTCCCTACTTACACACCACTCTACTTGCACACCTCTCTACCAGTGTGCCTTATGAATAACTCTTAAATTGTGTGACACCTCAGCTTGAACACCACTTTATACTACTTGTGCGATTAGATATCAAATTTTTTCTTAAGTGTTGAGCTTACAAAAATGAGGAGGGTATCTGTATATTTATAGGCATTTTGGTGACTTGCGCACCACATACACTTGCGCGCCATTCCTACTCGTGCACTGCTCCATCACTTTCACGTCACTCCATCACTTGTTCACCACTCCATCACTTGCACACCACTTTCTGTCCTTTGTCATATTTTGATATGATGATGTTGAAATATGACTTGTGCGCAAAATATACTTGTGCACCGCTGATACTTGTGTGTCACTCCCTACTTGCACACCACTCTTTAACTTATGCTCCACTTTATTTCCTTTGTCATATTTTGATGTGATGATCTTGAAATATGACATTGCGCGCAACATACACTTGCATGCCACTTATACCTGAACACCACTTTTTGAATTGCATACCACTTTTTTAACTTGCATGCCACTTTCTTCCCTTTTCAAAAAAAATATTTACTCCCCCTATTAATCATAATTATTTCTTCACATGTTCTCCAAAATTATGATATTTGATAGATACAAATCAGAAAATCATCTTCATAGTTTTGGCCATTCTCAAAGTTCCAAGCACATGCACTACTTCATGTCTTCTCTTCATCTTAAACAATCATCCTACTTTCTTCTTATACTCTTTGGTATATGAATTTCAAAGTAATTCTCCATCCTCACTTAAAATCCTCAATTCCTTTTTAGAGTTTTAATTAAAAAGAACTACAATCATCTCTCTTCATCCAAAAGTGGAGGCTTGAGGCTTCTTCAAACACCTTCAATGTTGTAGAAAATGTATCATCTTTGATACATGTACTTGGAACTTTAAGAACAATGCAAAAATCATCTGATTTTAATGCAATGTGAAATGCATGTCCATCTCAGAATACCAAGACCTTCCATACTCTCTCTTCTTCTTTAACCATCATTTTCTACTTCATGAAAATCATATGATTAGTTTCTTCAAGTAAGCTCTTGCATGGTTCTCAGGCAACCATGAAGCATTGTATGAACTTATTCAAATACTCATTCTTATTTAATCATCCTCATATGGATGATACTTCACCATTCTTCATTATTGTAAACAATGAATCCATAACAATTCTCCAGGCATCATCACTTCAACCAACCTCCATTAAAATTGGAGATCCATCTTCATTTTGAACTAGTATTGACAAATATTGACTACAAATAAGACCTTTATACACAAAGTGGTCCCAACACTCATGAGGTTGAACACTGTGGTGTTGTGTTTTCCACTGTGTGATGGGTGATCTGGGAGGCTCAAAGTAGGCACCATGAAGGAAAGTGATTCTATCATATCTACCTAAAAGTCCATATTTTTTCATTGGTGGTATAACTCAATTCCTTCATTCCTAGATAAAATACTTTGTATATCAGTATGGGTATCCTTTAAAGGGTTTCGTATAATTCTAAAGGTAGTGGCAGATCTCCTCAAGGTAGGTGGGTCAATAAGAGTCCTCCTAGTGCTAGTCTTAAGTTTAATGCAGATGGTTCCTATTCCCAGGGTTTTATGAGAGGTGTAGGTATTGTTCTATATGTTAGGGTGTCTATGGTTTTTATTTTTAGTGTAATTTTTGGTACGTTCAACTTCAATAGTGTGGAATCAAGATTCATATTTAGCAACCTTTCTCTTTGCAATATGTACAACATCCAAATTTACATGGTCAATTAAGACTCAAATCTTTTGGTTAGTTTACTTCACGATAAATCCATAATTCCATGGTCCTTAGTCTATTATATATGGAATAAAATGTCACTCATTGGTCATAATAAAAAGATCACATAGACTTGGAGGGAGGTAAAATTTTTCACGAATAATCCGGAAATAAGGGAATCCTTACTGAGAGCCTCATTCTTTATCATAGCATAGTATCTCTTCCAAATGATTTTAATTTAATTTTTAGTGCTTATTAACTTGGTATTAACCACTTTAGACCCCATGATTTCTATGGAATTTGGAATAAAAATTTATTTGTGATTTATTAGTTCTTAAATATAGTGACTTTCATAAAGTCTTGGAAGTGACCAACTACATAAAGGTAGCTACTAGATATGTAAAGGTAAATATAAATTTTTTTATAGATGTTTGAAGGTAATTTTATACCAACATAAGGTTCATTTAAACTATAAAAAAAGTTAAATTATAAATATTGTACCTTTTTAAAGGTCAAACCTTACATATGTAAAGGTAATCCTAAAATTCAAGAGGATACGTAAAGGTCATATAGACTCTACATTAGGGAAACTTTGAAGAAATAAAATCTATGTAAAGGTTAAATATTATAAATGTAAAGGTAGCCTAAAATTAAATGAGATGCATAATGGTAATAAATACCTACATGAAGTGATTATAGTTTAGATGAATTTTGTGATGGAGAATAGATATGAAAGAAATATTGTTAGTGTTTGGAAATAAATCTTGTGGTGTGACCACATCGAAGAGACAAACACCATGCTGTAGTGTTAGAAAAACTAGAATAGAATTATGAAAATGATATGGTTTTAATAATAACAAGTGATTTTATACATGATTAGGACTAAAAAGACTCATTTTATGAAACATCGAGAGAATGAGGACCACATCGTAATAAATACCATAGTTTGTATTGTGGTTTCTAAATAGACACATAGTGATCACTATGATATAGTGATGATCATGGAATGTTGAAAATATAATTATAATTAATAAAGAGAAAAAACCTATATGTAGTTTCATACAAGGTGAATTATCACTAAAATAACTGCCCCACATATATAATAAGTCTCCACATCATAATCTTGTTATGAAAGAGATGATTATGAAGATCATTATGTTGAAACATGTGATACCATGATCACATATCTCATGATTCATGAACCATTCATGAAAACATGTATTATATTTAAATATGTTCTATTTATGGGTGTTTAAACATGGGAAAATAGTTTCAAAACCATAGAAACAAAATATGAATGAAATTCATGCATATTTGGAGATTTCACTACATGTGGTATTTTTAAAGAAGATAAAGGCTGCAATGATTCAAGTATTGCATGTGAATTATTGACCAAGTAATTATTAGTATTGACATGAGAGTAATGATAAATAAAATTTTATTTGAATATTTAAAGAGATATTGTATTGAAGTCCATGATTCTAGGAGATTTAAAGTGAATGTATTTTGGGAAAATATCCATACAGGTTTAAATGAATATATATATATATATATATATTACTATAATAAAATAGAAATATGATGATATTATCAAATATGTGTGAAGTGGATATATTCTATAAGGAAAAAAGAAGAATATATTAGAGATATTTTTCCAATAATTATTTCTAGAAGATATATCTTGTGTGTTGAATAAAAGAGTGATCCCAATGTTGTTGTGACAGAACATATTGCACATTGAAGAAGAATAAGAGATAATAAAAGACTGTGTATGGCAGTAATCAATTGATAATAAAAAGGCCAAATATATGATATGTCTATCCTAAAACACACATATATTATAAAATTTTTAAGAACTTTGAGGAAGCCCATCCAATTTATGAATTGTTGAGACAACCCTATGATTTTTGAGAATATTTATGCAACCCACTTGATTACTAAAAGAGAGTAACGAGGTTAGTCTCTATATAAAAGGAGGGATTTAATAAATCATAGGTGATATTTCTTCAAGGATGTGAAATTCCATTCTCTTATATAAAGGTATAAAAATCCATTACTTTTTACTAAGTCAGTGATGGGAAAATGATTCCAAGTCCACACCCTTTATCATGCTTTCTTTGATAATAAGAAGAATGATGTGTTCGAGTAGGATAAAACCCATTATACACTAAGCATGTAGTAATCCTTTGTAAGGTTAATTTCATCAAAAATTTTGGTGTTCTCTTGTACTACTTTTATATTCTATATTTTCATGCATGATGACCGAATCAGAGGTAAACAGAAAGAGAGAATCACTCACTGAATAGGATAATAGATTAGAATATTAAAAGTTAAATTATCATAAAAAATATACTAGAATTGATTCACCCCCCCTCGGTGTTGGGAACATCCCTTTATGATCTTAATATTGGTCCTAGAGGTAATTATGCAATAATGAGGGCTAAACCATAGTGATACTATAGAGAGGAGAACCATTTTGTATCCTAGATGCTATGACTTGGGAGGGGATCCGATGGGAGGGTTCCCTGTAGTGTATACCTCAGGAGCCACACAACATGATAGGGTGGAACTTGGGGTTGTGTATCCTACCCACTTACAGGTGGATGTTTCATAACCTAGGGGTCACACCACAACATGGTTTGAGCATGGTCAAGGAAGGATATGATGTAGCCCTAAAGGGATACACCACAAAAAAGAAAAAGGGGTTATAGGGTCAGCCCTAATGTTTGGTAGTTGGCTACGCCACAATCAAGGAGACCACTCTATAGTGCAGCCTAGAGGGGATGCTTATGCCACAACCTTGGAGGGTTTTACCATAAGGGGGGGGGGGGGGTCTTGGGGGGATATCTCAAGGTAAGATATTACATGGACCACTCCTCCACATTATAGATATAAATGAGGGAGATCCCATTCTTTATAAACCATGAGGTTGCACCAAATGAGGAACTTTCCCAATTTTTTTTAATTGGGTGAATGATGATAATTTACCAGTCAACCCCATTTGGTTTTAGGGTGTAGAGGTGATGTAGGGTAATCCATTTTTACATATTTCCCCCTTGTTTCCTCCCTTTAATCCCCCATGGGTTGGGGTGATTTGGTGTGGAATTGGTTGATGTTTTAAGAAAGTTATTCTATTATTTCCCATATTTGTGGTTCCTCTTTTCTAGCCCTAATTTTGGTTTGATTTTAGTTTTTTTGGTAATTAATTCACTAGATAATTATAGAATCAGATTAGGATGATAGAGATTTTTTCTATTGTGGTGAGAGGAGATCTCAAAATGATGATTTCATGTTGTTGGGTGGGATTATGAAAATGCAATGATTCTCAGTGAGTATTTCAACAATTTTACCTCTTATGTTAAATTTTTATAATTAATTATAAATGTTAATTATTAATTATTTATGTTTTATAAAATGATATAGGATCTTAGGTGGTGACGTGATCTTGGAAGAGGCTCGACAAAGATTAGTGAGTGGATAAATATGTGTTCAAGGTAGGTGTTTTCTTTAATACAAAACCATATGATTGTTATGAATGATTTATTTCCTGTATGAATATTTAATGGGACTAGGTAGAGTTATAGATACCAAGGGTTCCATGGGTAGAAGAGATATGATGTATCTTAGCCTTCTAGGTTCAAGAAAATTTCTATTTATCACTTTAGGTTGTTAGTATTTAATGAAGACTTTGTCACTAAGGGGAATAAATGTTGGTTGGGTTGATGTAATGTCTTAGGTAGGTCACATGGTGTGAGGTGATTTGGGATAACCTAGTTTAGGTTCCTTTGGATAGTTAGATAGGCCTAAGTGGTTCAAGTTTGAGTAATTATGGGTGAGACAATCATACATCTTATGAGGGACTAGAAAATACCTTATGTGGTTGGAGGGGAGTCTTAGAGAGCATTGTGAGTGGGATGAGTCCCTTAGGATGAGACACGGTGTGGTGAAGAGAAGTTTCTTCTAGTTTATGGGATGAGAGAGCTCTATTATGATATTTGATATGAGACCTTTATTTGGGTTATGAGAATTGTTCATGACTTGGAATCGTGTTACCAAGGAGCTTATATAGAGATGTCTCAGAATGATCCCTTGGTATAAAGACTGGGAGTGATGAAAGTTTTGACAAGGTTAGACAAGGTATTGTGTTATATATTAGAGGATTATTTATATAGTATTGTCAGTGATGGGTGATGGGTGCATGATGGTATCGATGAGCAGTGACTATGATAGGTCTGAGGGACCCCGTCGATTCTATAATAGGTGGGAATATATTTTCTTCAAGAGGAGGGGATATGTCTTAAGAAACTTGAGCCTTTGTATTATCTTATATGGTATGTGACATGATGCATTTCCGGTGCACTATTACATGAGTGTGCTTTTCCATGCTTGTGATAGGTGAAATACCTGGTGGAGGGATAGGGATCCTAATACCTATCCTCTCCATGAGTGAGATGTAACTTTCTAGACTTCCATGGGTGAAAATGAGTCCTCATATGCCTTAAATAAGACCTTTCCTTGAGTTTGTTGGGTTATGGTGTAGGACATGACCTTGATCAGGCTTGAGTCATGATAGTGGACCACCCCATGTGATAGGGATGGTTTTTGGTATAAAATTATATGTAGATGAGGGACTCTACCTTGAATGATAATGTAGTGGGTTAGGATATGAATGTATGACTATACCATATTCCTTCAGGTAGTGGTTTGAGGTCATGGATAATGCCTACCCCAAGTCTTCAAGTATAGGGTGGGTATCAGGTTCAATGTCATGGGGTGACTAGGTGGATTCTATCATGGAGATGAAGTAAGTATCATCGAGTGTTGTGGTGTACTTATTATCACATGATGACTAGATGTGCATGGATTTGTGGTGTCCTAACTAGTAAATGACATATAATTCTATTTGTGGCATGGTTATTTACTATCCTCATGAATACTTGTATATGATGGAATATACTAGGGGAAATTGGTGAGAACCTACTGATATGTATTTACCACACCATGTACAGGTCCCCTGGATCACATACTAACCTTATGCCTATTTTATAGTTTTGATAATAGGTCGTGCAGTGGTTTAGGCTGGAGCATCTCAACGGGTATTTGGAGATTGGGTTTTTGAGGCCCATGGATGAAATTAAGGCTGATTAATATTTTTATTTCCTATATTTATTTTTCATATGTGATCAACCTAATGTGAGATCAGATATTTTATGATGGCATGATCATAATTTTGTATGACCATATGCTTCAACATGGTCCATTTGGTATAACATTGTATTTATTGATTATGAGTACTTTTATTATGTGATATGGATATTTTTTAGTTATTTATACCATTTTTTGAATCTTATTCAAGGAAATAATCTCCCAATTATATATATTAGTACCTCACTGCTAGTTGGTAGCCTCTATTATATAGGTAGGCATACTTGAGGTCATGTAGCTCATAGGAATAGGGTATTGTCAAGTGGTTATCCAGCCATGGTGTTACATTTATCCTTTGAGATCCTACTATTTCCATAACAATTGGTATCAGATATTGAGTTTGGGATATTGAGGCTAGATTTCTTGAATTGAATGATAACTATGGAAGAAGGCAAGGTGAATACCAATCATTTAAATGGATCTGAATTTAATGACTAGATAATGAATATCAAGGTTTATAATTACCAGAAAAAATATTTTCTTTCCATATATGGGTTCTAAACCAATATATATGTAAAATTTCAGTAAGATTTACTATATTTATAGGTTTTGGGAGTTACATACCTTATGTTAGAAAATAACTTAGTGTTCAACATTATATATGAGATAATTATGGATGAGTTGATGAAAGCACTTGAGAATATGTATTAGAATCAATTTACATCAAACAAAGTGTACCTAATTCAATTTTTATTCACTCTAGGGATGATTAAAGGGAATATTTTTTTAGATCATGTCAATGAACTCAAAACCATCACAACTAAATTGACATAAGCAGAAAACATTCTTGATGATATGGTATGTGCATTGGTTTAACTATCTTTATTACCATATAGTTGGGAAGCTACTATAATTTTTACAAGTTCTTCTTTGGGTAATAAAAAATTGAAGTTGAGTGATGTGTGAGATATAATCCCCAAGATTTAGTTAGAGTCTATGGTTTTTCTCTGCACATGGAAGCAAGAGGTAGATGTATATAGTGAAATAATCATAAAGGATGATCGAAATCAAGAGAAAATAGATGATATAAGGAAAAGGGAACTATTCCTACCTACTGGAGTTGTGGGAGGAAATAACACTTCAATAAGGTGTGCATAGAAAAAAATAAGGCACCTGAAACCAATTCAACAAACAAAACAGCTGAAGGAACAAATGATGTTTTGTTGTTGATTGTAGATAAACCTATGAAGTTTATATTTTTGACTCATGAGTATATTTATATTCCACATAGAAGAATGATATCTTGAATAATTATGTTTCTACAAATTTTAGCATAAATTATCTTATTGATGATGTTCCCTTATAAATTATGTGAAAGGGTGATACATGAATCAAAACCAGCAATGGGAGTTTTCTTTTTTTAGAGAAATTATAATATATTACTAAGTTGATAAGGAATATTATTTTTATAAACTAGCTAGATGATGTAGGTTTTAACACCATGTTCAATAATAGTTCATGGAAAATTACAAATGGATCTGTGGTAACAGCTCATGAAGTGAATAATGGAACCCTATATAATATGACATAAAATTTTATATACATGATTATAATAATAAATTCTATAAGAGATTATAAAATATGTTATTACACATTATGATACATGATTGATAAGGGGATCAAGGTTCTGTATGAAAAAAAAATTTACGAGAGACAAAGTCAATAGAATTTAGACTATGTGAATATTTTAAATTTGGAAATCAAAACAGGGTGTGTTTTACAAAAGGAGGTCAAAAACTGAAGGATAGAAAGAGAAAATTAGTGTACACTATTTTTTTGGGATCTACACAAATACATACCCTAATGGGCTTACTATATTATGTGGCATTTATTGATGACTTTACAAGGAATGTGTGATTTTAATTTCTAAAAATGAAATCCTATGTCTTTAAAAAAATTAAGAGTTGAAGAAACTACTGGATAATGATCCATGATCAAAGTTGAAATAATTGAAGTCTAAAAATGGATGTGAGCTTGAAAATAATGCTTTCATGGAATTATATGCTAATAATTGAATTAAATGTGAGATTTTTATTCTAGGTACTCAAAACAATAATGGTGTAGTTGAGAGGATAAATAGGACATTGAATGACCATGCCTAGAGTATTAGGATACCCTTAGGGTTACACAAGACTTTATATTTATAGGTAGTGAATATGGAAGTGTATCTTATCAACAGGGGTCCATATGTACCAATGGGAGAATTCTTACCCAAGGGGACCTTGTGGGAAAAATATGTAATACTATCTCATTTACTACTCTTTGGTTTCTTTTCATATGTTCCTATAGATTCTAATTTAAGGGATAAATCGAATACAAAATCCAAATCATGTTTCTTTATTGGATATGGTGCTAAAGATTTTGGATATCACATCTAAGATGATGAGAAAAGTAATATCATAAAAATTGAGAATTTGATATTCAATAAAGTTTTCATGTATAAGGATTATTATATAGTTGAAACTGATGATGATATTATAGAATCAAGGTGCTAGGAGTAAGTGGATCTTGAATATGCACCTGAGTATGCAACTTCAAAACCATTGGAATCAACTCCTCAAGTGGATTCATTGAGATCAATAAGGGTGAGAATACCTATGGAAAGGTATTCATCATCTCTATGCTATTTTTTATTGAATCATAGTGGAGTTCTCAAGTGCTTTGAATAGGTGATGCTATTGAAAGAGTTGAGCAAGTGGGAACTAACTATAAAGGAGGATATTTCTTCACTGAATGCTAACAATACTTGGGAGTTGACCCATTTTCAATAAGGAAATAATGCATTATATAATATATAGGTATACCAATTTAAGGAATAAGATGATGGTAATGGGAGATGTAAGGCAAGGACGGTAGTGAAATTTTTTAAGTAGAATGAAGGTGTAAATTTCAACAACTTTCTTTCACCTATAGTTAATTTCATAAACCAACCCCAATGGTAACCCCTCCTGGGCCTATAGTGAATATGAAAGTGACCCCCAAGACCCACCTCAACAGACCCTTGGCTGAAAACTAGCATCAAGGGTATAAATCATGAGATTTGAAGTCATTTCCCTCATAAATAACAGAAACCTAATAAGAAATTACCAATAAATACCATAGTATAAAATAAAATTTTTGTCATAAATTAATCCACATTTCATGATATGTCATACTAATATAAGTCTCGAAAGAAAAATTCCAAAAGTAAACTCCTAGGAAGTAATCTTGATAGCTTCTCCAAAATCTATGTAGGTTTTGGTCACCAAATCCCTCTTTGATACCTATAAAATAGTTTTATATATATAGGGGTGAGAATATATATATATTTAGTAGAATATACCTCAAGATATATCATGTAAATGTATAATAATTATACTAATTATTTAGTAAAAAACAATAGAACCAATAGGCACCTACCAGGTCAACTATCACCGGACCTCACAAAGGCTCGCTCACCCAAGATCACATCTAAATATAATAAATTTATATCCAATAATATAGAAATTTGGTACCCCCAAAACACATCCCCACTATTTATTCACCATCATGACTCAATGTAAAACATACTATCACTTACATCTCTTCCAAACCATCACAACCATATCCACACAACACATTTATTAAGTCACATAGGATATGGGTCAGACCGTAGTTCTTCCTAACCCAATCCATGAAGAGTCTAATGCACTCATTAGAACCAGTCCAAATAATAATTTATCCTTATATGTTGGTCAAAAAACAACCCTATATGTCTATAACATACAAATATTATTAAAATATGATTGTTGTTTTTAAAGTCAATGTGTTCGATAGATTTCTCCACACATAACTCTTAACTAAAACAAAACTTCTATATGTTTACACTGCTAAAACCTAGAAATTGAATTAGTAGTGATTAATAATTGTAAACACTTTATGAAATATTTATATAAATAAAATAAAGTCTACTTTTTATATGAATGGAATTCAATTAGTATAGCTAAAATGACTAATATGATCATTTTATGCTTAGAAATGTATTTTTCTAAATATTACCCTTATTTTTTATATGAATTTATATTATAGTAAAATTAAAATTAATATGATAAAATATATTTTATATTAATAATTGTTTAACTCTAATTTATTTAGTAAATAATAATAAATAATAGTAAAAATGGTTAATATTTTTAAAAAACCAATTTCCTATAAAAATATTTTTTCATTGTATCTCACCTTTATATTTAAAAGTTAAATTTATAAAAAATATACATTTAATTAAAAATAATTAATTTTTTGGATTAATCATATTAATATTTTCTTAATATTTTTTGTTTAAAAAATAATGATTTTTAGGTGAATAGTGAAAAATAACTTTTTTACAAATAGCATAGATTTTATGACATTATTAGTATATAATTATGAATTGGAAATTTATAAAAAATATCTATAAAATAAAAAATTTATTTTATAAGTGAATTTATATTTTTAAAAATAATGGATTTAATTTATAAACCCATCTTTGATATTTTAGACCATAAGTAATATTTTTCTCAAAAATTATTTTAAATACATTATACATTTATATTTTAGAATTAATTTGTTTATCTTCTATAAATTGAATCAAATTAAATAGATTTATAAAATTTAAATAATGATTTTTTTGGAATCATCATATTAATATTTTCATAAGACTATTTTTTTGTATTTTTCTAAAAATAATGATTTTTAGGTGAATAGTGAAAAATAATTTTTTTTACAAATAACATGGATTTTATGACATTATTAGTATAAAATTATGAATTGGGAATTTATGAAAAAATACTCATAAAATAAAAATATTATTTTATAAGTGAATTTATAATTTTAAAAATGGTGGATTTAATTTATAAACCCATCTTTGATATTTTAGAACATAAGTAATATTTTTCTCAAAAATTATTTTAAATACATTATACATTTATATTTTAGAATTAATTTTTATAACTTATATAAATTTAATAAAATGAAATGGATTTAAATTTTCAAATCAGTTTTTTGAAATTATATAATAAGTGCCACTTTATGTTTTGGCATAAATATTAAGTTACCTTAGGTAAAAACTAGTTATCGCGGAAAATCTTAAATGGTAAAAGTAATAATTCAGGGGAAATGGATTGAAACATGATAAAAAAATGTTTATAATTGAGTGTATGAGGTTTTTATTTACCTTATACCTTATCTAATCCATTATTTATCATTTTTGATCCACTTTACATGTTCAACATGTGCTCCCTTTATATTAAGTTGAAATATTTAAAAAAATCCATTTACACCACTTATAAAAGGGGCCTCTCACAACCCCTTCAAGGAACTCATTAAAATTAATCTTTCTTAAAAAAAATTTAAATTTTCTATACCCTATAATAATACTTTACTCTATTGAGCTTATGGTGAAAATATATTATCTTATGATATCTATTTCCAAGGGATTTACCAAGGAAATCTCAAAGAGCTCAACGTGAGTAATCATTTTTACTCAACTTCTTTATTTTATATTTTTATTTTTCAATTATAATTTTCAAATAAATATGTAATTAAATTAGTATTTTTTTAATGTTATTATTATATGGGAGTAATCATTAATCAAAATTTTTCTTTTCTATTAAGTAAAATGAAATATTTATTCATGCATTATACAGACTACCACCTCCACGACTCAACATGTTTCATTTTCCTTCCCCACCTTAAAAGGATAGTATAAAAGGGTAATTTAATAAATAATTATTATATATATATCATTTTTATGATTCTAAAAAAATAATACGTATTATTCTTTCCTCTCATTATATGAAAATGAAATCATTATCCATGCGTATATGCGGACTACCGCCTCCATAGAATGATTAACTTATGTTCTTTTCATCACTACCTTATATGGTTGGTCATGAGGATGATATTTAAAGATAAATATGATTTTAATGATATAATTAAGGTTATTTTCTAGAAAATTCCTTAACCAATTAATTATATGATCAATAAACAATTTTCAGTAATTCAATTGTTTAAAATGAACGAACTAAGAGGATAATGATATTTTATTTCAAAATTATTAATTTACATAAATTATTTTCTCATTATAATAATTTAAAATTATGATATATAGCACTAATAAACACTAAATAAGATCATTGTAAATCTGGTGTAATGATATTACAACTAAACCACCTCATAATCATCCATTAATCATGGTAGGTTCATGTTTGAGTCGGTTTAACCACCCACTTCAATAATAATATAAATTTATATTATGAATGACTATGAGAAATTATTTATTGGTATACTATGATATAAATATGTAAAAAAATGTTTTATTGGTTCTGATATGATTATATCAACATTTTACTCATTAATTAAGAAAACACCTTTTGTTTGTTAAGAATCTCTGAAATATGATCATCATTGATTTCATATTCATGATTTATAACCAAAACTACCCTAGAATGAAATTATAACCATTATAACTATCATGTAACATATATTATAATATATTTAATTATATTTTAGTGATGTAATTTTTAACAAGAATGAATATCGACGCCATTTTTATAAAACTAGTTCAAAGAGATAAATATTACTTACACCTGGTATTGAAAATAGGTAAAAACTAACTAATAAATATATGTATAGAATAAAGTAAAATGAGTATTATAGATGGTTATAGTTATGAATAATTTTATTTTTTATTTATTTAATTAAGTTAATTTAATTATTCAGGATATTTTGTGAAAGTGTTGAATGAATCAGGACCAAGGTAAGAGTTTTCATTTCAAATCCATCTTTTTGAGACATGTTTGGTATTATGCGCCTAATTCCATTTATTTAGAGTATATACTACTGATTTAAGATATAATATCATGAATTATATTTTAATAACGGTATTTTAAGTTTAATTATAATCTCACTCTTTTAAGTGGTTTTGATTAAAGTTTTACTCAAGCCTCAAGGGTTTTCGTGGTCTCAATTTGGATTCATTGAGACATGTTACATGTTATGCACCAAGTTTCATTTATATGGTGTTCTGTTTATTTAATATCCCATGAATTTTATATGAATTATTCCCTTTTAATTAATGGGATAAAATAATCCAAATAAATTTATTTTCATTAAATGTCTTTTGACCTAAGTATTACCCTAGTCGTAAGAGTTTTTGGTAACTCAATTTTCATTCAATGAGTTATAAAAGTTCACTTGAACTTATTTAATATAAATTGGATAAATTATGCCATTTTATTTCATTATATAGTATCCACTAATTTTTTACATTTTGACCACATAAACCACTATTTAAATGTTTCATCATTCATGGAGTATGTTTTCCATAAGTGATATTGATAACTCAAATCTCTTTTCTTTGAGTTATAATGTTTAATCTTGAAATTTTCATTTTCATGCTTGGGTTCTCCCACTACAATATTTTATTATATGGAATTTTAAAATTCTATTTTTGAAAATAATGTTTTAATATAAATTAATGTTTTGTTACTCTTCCTACAATGTGAGTTTTGAACATAGGTATTTTGAAAATAATAAAAAGGGTTTTTTCATTTCAGCTTTATATGTTTTATATTCTAATAATCATTTATAAAATATAAAATTTATTTATTTTAAACTCTATATTATTGGAGATTATTATTAAATTATAGGTTTTCAAAATATTTCATATCACCTTTTCAAAAGTTACCTTTGTAAGGGACATGTAAACTTTTATTTTATGTTAAGGTTATAAATGTTTTCTAAAATAACTTTTAAGTTTCAGATTCCCTTTTATTTATAATTTTCAAAAGGATTTACCATAATGGGGGTTATGTTTTATGGTTTATACTATAATATATATATATGTTTTATTTGAGGGATTGAAATCATTGTACCAAACAATTTGATTCTTTATCCCTTCTTTTGTGATACCGTTCAAAGCATTCTTTTGCGAGGGTGTTTTTCATTTATGTCAAAACCCTTATATGTTTATTTTATTACACTAGGGATGTTTTATTTTGAATCCATATATTCTTCCTATGGATGGGTTATTATCATGTTATCCCTTTTACTTACCTGGTAATAATTATTAATATTTTGTATATTATTATTCCAAAAGGGATGATTATTTGAAATTTGAGTATGTATTATTTAACCATCCACCTTCTTTATATGTATGAGTTATAATCATGGTGTCCTTTTATTTCCATGGGGAAAATTATATAAATTATATATTATTATTGAATAATAACACAAGTTGATTGTGTATTGACATTTCATATTTTCCACTATATGGATAACCATGTTTTTATTAAACCGGATGTTCCTTAGGGAATTGTTTGAAATAGATTGTTGAATATTATTTGAAATGCATTGTAATTAATCAAGTGGCGGGTGGTTCCTAGAATTATATACCCCCTTAATTCATTTAAAAGGCTCATGAGACAAAACAACGTAGGTATTTATGTATACCTCTCCACATATCAGTATAGCGTCTTAGCATAAGGCCTTGACAATATTTTTTTGTGTCCATCATTATTAGATATTAGTATTTATTGTTATCCATGTTATCATTTATTATATTTAATATAGCATGCTCTTAGTTTTAGTTGATTATGGAATTATTAAAATTATTTATTCCTTCCATATTATGTTTTGTAGGATTATGTTTTTATAGATTCAGTTATATGTTTCCCATACTGAGAGTTAGAGATAATCCATTTCTTATGTTTCTATTTCCTAGGTTATGAATTAATTAGAACACATGATATGTTTAGAATGATAACACATGTAGAAAAAAATTTGGGAGAAATTTAAGACACATATAGATGAATTAGTTTCATATATAATGGGAAGATGTTTTTTCTATAAAAAGAACATGAGATTTATTAGTTTATGATTTTTATTCATTAACTAAATATATAAACCTAAAAATAAATTTGGTATGTAATAGATTCAATAACTATTATTTATTTTTTAATTAATGTTGTTTATATCTTGTATTTTATAGTTATTATCAAAGAGAGTATGTAAAGCATGTGTTTTTTGAAATAGATTTGGGAGTGTGGGTCTGGGGCATCACATTACCCCGACCCATGAAAGGACCAATATACTTGTTGGCACTGTTACACTACCATAACCACTTAACTATAACCATCATAGTAGGTTATCACAAATATAAATGACATAATCCTCATGTAATATTCTTACCATGCATGACCCCCACAATGTACCATCATCATAAACATAAAAAATTCAAAAGAGAAAGTGAGGAAGAGGGAGTAGTAATCCATTAAATCCCTCTACAAATTATATGTTCATAGAAAACACTTGGAACCCAAAAAATTTGATTGTCGGCAAAAAAACTTGACTTGGGTGGAGTGTGTATGAAAACAAAATAAAATAAAAATATATATAGTCACATAAAAATAGAACTTAATAAGTTTCTTAACAAGACATAACTACCACACCCATCACAAAATTTATATCATGACACCATTATCAAGACACTGCTTCTATATAAAGAATAATAACCCATCCCACCCTTCACACTAACCAGTCACATCATCATTCACAACTTCTCATTTAGGTTTCACAACTTACCCATTCCTATAATTATCATTTTACGAACCATATTACGTTCATTATTCCATTCATTAACTATATTCCAAACTAATCCATTCAATAATTTATGTTCCCATTCATTCAGTTCTTACTTTGTTTTAATCAAAACCATTATAATCATTGGCTATTAATTAGACCACTTATAATTGTTACAAACCATTTTAAAATAAATTTCAACCCATATTCATTGTTAATCAGTCATATCCATCAATGAAATTTAATTAAAAATCTTAAAATTTCATTCCAACCCTTCCCTGTTTACCAATAACCATGTTAATTTATTTCTAACCCATAATATTACCCATTATTACTAATAAAATCATTACCATAGGGATTCTATAATGCAATCCTATATCAACCACATAACCACATGACCATAATATTAATAACCCCACACACTCTAAACCAATAACCATGATATCCCTTCCACATATTTTCACATCAATCACATGAAACCTACCACCATATCATTCTTATACTAATAACATGTTTCCACATCCAACTATTTTACCATAAATTATAGCTTTCCTTATAACCAACTTATTACCCTATTTATATTATTTATTAGATTATGAAGGGGAAATATATATAAATAGGAGTTTCCAATGTTACCAAAACAATACACATCATTCACCCACATAATCATAGGTACAAGAAACAAAAACTTAGTTATGAAAACAAAAATTCACACCAAGAAATCCCTTTCAAATCATTCTTTCATAATAATTTAAGTGTGGAAATAAAAACATCTTTACCATTTTTTTCATTTTATCAAGAAACTATTTCATTACCCTATTTATGTGATTATCATTTTATAAATTTTGTATCAAATAGATAAATCAAAAAAGTTTCATAATCTCTAATAACATGAAACAATTCCAGAAACAAAAATAATCAAACACCAACTATAAGAGAAAGAACATAAAACATATAATCACATGTGAATCAACCTTTCCATTTAATTTATTTTAGTATATTTTTTTATATTTTTTAAGACAATTCATAGTATATACTAAATAAAGTATAGATAATTTTAATTACATCGATGAATATAAATAAATGAGAGAGAATCCATGAATCCCCTACCTCAACCAGTGATTCCCAAGTTATTGTGTAAGAAAAAGGGAAATAGAAGACCCAAATATTGAACCAGCACAAGGTAAACCTTGATTAACCAAAATCATAGAAAACCACATAAAAATTCATGACTTTACATCTCCAAATCTGAACCATCGTCACTTCCCCAAACTCTCAAGATAATAAAATAAGAAAAAAGAAGGAGAGGAGGAGGAAATTTCACCTAGAATCATGAACAAAGGATATTATAAAGACAAGGATCAAGGATAAGTGAAAGGGAACTGAAAATTCTCCAAAAAATGAAATTTGGATTACCCAAGGTTAAGAGAAACACAGGAATTCAAATGAAATTCTGAGGTGTTTTTGAATTTATACCCAAGCTTGAAAACATAAGACTGCAACAAAAGGGGTGAGGCTATTCCTCATCAAGTCTATGTTTAACGAATCAACAAAAATCATGACACCTATCTGATATATATATATACCATCTTAAAATTGGTCAAAATTTAGAATATTATACTATCGAGGGATGGTTGTTGAACAAGGGTCATCACCACATCACAATATTCTATCTCTTGAAACCAATAGGAATCCCTCAAGCCCATATATGTCACAACACAAGAACAATGACATAATGAAATCCAAAATGGTAAAACCAAAGTAAAAAACCATTTTAGGATCCATGATATATAAATAATAACCACGCTGAAATCCCTAGCCTTCTCCATCCCAATCAACATAAAGTTAGAACCACGATGTGGCCAAAGGACCATGACACAGATTCCTTAAAAAAATATAACTAAGGAATATTGTCTCCCTTAGATCCAGGCCACAAATCATAACTCCACACCAAAACACACCAAGAAGAAAAACTTATACCTTATAATTAACCACCCATGAAAAAACACCTAGGGCCACACCATAATACACTCTCCTCGGTTTAAGTTTCATCTCCAAGTCCACTTTCCTTCCTAAAACCTCATGTAAAAACTTATAACGCTCAAAAAATGAAATTTATTTAGTTGTAAAGGTCCAATTCATTAAATTAGATACTACTTAAATTAATTTCATCCTTGAGAATCAAAACCAAAACCAATAGATAAAACATTAACCAAAAAATCCAAACACTCCCTAAGAGATACCAGTCAAAAAGGCAATACCCTTACCAATAATGAACATGAATCATGGAATAACAACCCCAATCATATAAATATGAGATCAATCCTTTTAACATAAATTAATACATGAAAAAATTCCCCCTAAAACATAACCTATAAAGTAAATACCTTCCTAACCTGGCCAACACCACATAATAAACTACTCTATAAATTGAAGGATGGGTATAACAGTCAAGAAACCCACCTTCTATTCTCCATGGATTCCCAAACCCAAGGGAAACCATCTAACATTCACTCATTGGCCATAAATAAAGAATTCCACCACAAAACCAGATCTAACTTAGTAGGGAAAATACATAAGACCTTAATACCATGTGATATAATTTGAAAATAGGAATCCCATCATCAAAGGTGTTTAACTGAATAGAGAAAGAGGAATAAAAACACCAATTCCCCAAAAATTTTCCATCATACAAACCATTTATACCCTTGTAACATTAAGAAAAGGTTATGGAATTAAGTTTTCAAATAAATTCATTCCCATAAACATGAATTTTATTTTTTAGAAATATGCATATATTTAGGTAAAACATAAATATGATTCCTTCCTTATTCAATAAATAAATAAAGTTTATATAAAAATGCATGCCAAATTAACCAAATTTAAATTTTCAAAAACGTTTAAAGAGGAATATATTTGAATAATTCCCTATAAATCACTTCAAATATACTTCCAAATATTATTTAAAATAATGATTAAGTTATTAAAGAGATAATGTCACCAACTTAGAATGTAATCAATCTTAGAATATCAAACCAATCTCACCCCATCCCAACCAAACACCCATGAAAATCGACCATCCTACCAACTAACCCATAACCTAACCTAAACCTAAATTATTGGTTAACCATGCATTAGAATTTTTTTTGTCCCTCCGGAAAAATAAAATTGGCATTACCAACATGAAATCCAATATAATCTAGATTTCCATGAAATAAGTCCATTATAATTTGGAAAAATCCATATGAGAAAATGGATGACTCCAGAATAAGAAAAGACAATTGTGTTACCTGTTCATATTTGACTGGGGAAATATTATTCCTATGATAATGAAATGATCTATGAACCTGTTCCATGTTTTCTTCATGAACATATATACTACTCTTACAAACAACACCCAAAATTGAAATCATGACTTCACCTAGAAACTGTTCTAGAAAATAATTTATGACTTCATCCCTTCTGTGTTATAGAGTGACATCACCCTCCCAAAAACTTCATCTTTGGGTGTAAAATGACATGTTTTTTTAATAATATAGACATGGAATGATCCAAACCCTTTAGGCTATATGTAACGGTCTATGGACATTAAAACAAATGAATCCACATCATCCAATAAAAGTTGCAGTGGAAGTAGTGGTGCTCGTTTCCACTTCCAACCGCTTTTGGAAGATTATCCCTGAAGCATGATAATCAACACCTTTTGTATCTAAGGAAGGTAGATCATGGAGTCAACTATGGATCCATTATGATTCAAGATCCACTAATGAGGGCCCATTTCAACTATAATCACCAGTTTCATCCCACTTATTCCCCTCAGTCACCTGCTAAGGGCACCACCCAACACATTTACACCACAGATAGTCATGCATGGGAACCTAGGAAGTCTCATAGGGCACATAATGTTTTGGATAAATGGGAATGGACTCATATACTTACTTTTTCTGATGAATCACATTGGCATATTTTTGTGGTAGTCAGTGAGCAAGCACATATCCATTATCACTCTATGAAAGTTATGGGAATATTTCTATAGTAATCATTAGGGGAGGCACATATTCTTTCATGCATGAATCCCATCAGCATATTATGATGGAACATTGAGGATAAGAGTGGTCTCATATCCTCGATTCTATTGAATATATATTACAGTACATATTGAAGATAGAAAATATTAAGGACTATATTTCTTTTCATACTTTTATAAATTTTCACTGTATTTTAGAAATAGTTGAATAACTACACTAGAATATTCCTCTAATGGTACAAATACAGGAACATGAATATATTCCTATCCTGATAGCAAGATCATGACAACACTCTAATCAATATGAACAAGTCACTACTACAGGTCCAGCACACATTTTTATCTCATCTAAGATTGTTATTAGAAATTTATGATAAAGGAGAGGCACTAGACTAAGCTCATATTCTCATTATAACTAGGGATCCCCAAGTGATAGTGGAACATGCCTCAGGATGGGTGAACATTCCTATTTAAAAGGATTGACAACATGCTCCAAAAGAACTAGATCGAGCTCATATTCTCATTCTAACTAGGGACCACCAAGTGAGAGTGGCACATGACTTGGGAAAGGCCATATTCCTATCAAAAAATACTAGGGGTATAATCTAAATCATTGTATTGGGATCATTTCCCATTATAACCTAAGAACACCATGTGAGAGTGGAAAACACCTTAGAATAGTTTCATATTCATATTATTTAAGCTACTTGGAATATTCTAGTAGCTCACAGAATCCATGCTCATATCCCTACTTCTACTAGTGGAAAAATGTACTGGTATCTACTTGAAGATATACAGAAGGGGGATCATATCCCTTATCTAATTCTAGAGGTCTATTGGCATATTCTGATGGGGAATGCATATTTGAATCGGGATATTATCTGTACTTTATATAGGGTTGACTAGCATATTTGAAAAACCACGCAAAGGCATGATCATATTCCCATTGACAATACAGAATCTCACTGACATACTATAGTAGCTTCTCAGAAGATGGTTCATATACCTTTATCACCTGATCATTATCAACATATTCCGGTATCCTTCATGGATTAGGATCATATCCCTAATAAACCCCAAAATTTAGGTGGGAATATTCCAACCATGATGTATAATGGGGATCATATCCCTTTCTTTCTCAATTCCAATGTCTATGAGGCCATTTGGCACATATTAGTAACACTCTGAGGGTCCTTTGACTCCTTAAATGAAGTTTAAGTTGATCATTACCTAGATATTCCTCCTTATGATAGTGTGGATATGAATCATAGGGACTCCTATCCTAACATACACCATGTTCAACCTCCCCACAGTGATATCTCCCTTGGATAAAGAATTCCTCCCCTTTCTCAGACACTTCTATATAGAGAGGTTCTCAAAACATAGACACCATCGTATATAGAGGTTCTCAAAACATGAGGGTTAACCAAATATAGTTCCCCATAAACTACTAGAAACCGTTCACCATGGTAGTAGTCCATATAGAGAAGTAACATATGTGGTTTGACTAGGTGGATGCATGTATGTATGTTCAATAGGAGGCCAACATGGACATATGGAGAGAGTTTACCAGAAACAACCTCCTAACTATGTTTTGGGCCCTTGACACTTATGACTATGAGATACCAGATGAGGTAGAGAAGGATTGAATTCCTCATATACACCAAAATATGTGGGAAATTCACTAGTGGTTAGAGGATAGACACCTCCCCTATATAGGATATGAGGGTCACCTTCAGAACATAAATACACTTTGTTTTCAGATGAATATGACCACCTTTTCCATACCCAAAACCCAATAATGGAAGTGTATGACAAATTCCTATGTAGTTTTTCTATGTATAATGAAAACTCTCTAAAAAATGGTTTCTAGAGTCCCATAAGATGTATGTGTCAGAGGATGGGGGATATATGGCACATTTCAATTCACTATACCTCCAGTATAGGAAATCCCCCCAGATATGGAATCATGTAATTCTATATCCTCCTATGAGACTAGTGAATTAGGTAACACATGAAAGAGTTTGTCACTATAATAGAATTAAACCACTTTAAAAATGACCACACATTGTGAATGGATGGAGAGTAATTCCAACAACTTATTAAACTAAGTCCATTAAAGAAATGAGAATTCATTTCAAACAAAGAATTTGATGTTGCATTTGCCCAGATAACTTATCGTAGAAAATGAATCCCATCATGGACTTCCATTACACCTAGATCATATAAAATAATAGTTAATACAAATCAAATAGGTTGAAATATAATAATATATAGCATCCATCTAGGATATAACCCAACCCATAGAGATGGGGAAATATTTACCACTACCTCCACCATTTTTATCATCATCTCCTAAGAGGATTCAAGAAAATCAGTGGTAGCTACAAACCAACCGCAGCCAATACGGTTGGGGGAATTTTTATCCAAATATTTATCACTATGTTCTTCACACCAGGAGAGGGCCCTAGAGAAATCATTAGTAGTTCTAGATCAACCCCATCACACAGGGGTTGGAGCATTTATATCTCAATTCCCATCCTAGGAGTTAACAAATCCTGGACCTGAATCATGAAATAATCAAAACAGGATAAAAACCCACCAATTGTGGACCAGAATAACCCCTATTCCATAGTTATGGGAGAAGTTTCATCATCATGAACATCCTAGAAGGAATCAATCTTCTTCAGTTAGGGAGGTAAATGTTGATGGTCGGCATCCCATATATTCCAACCACTATAAGAAAAATCATTCTATTTTGGGCCCGTTCAGAAAACACAACCACAAAATCACTCAATGTCACCATTCATAGAGAAATATGGGAGGAACATATGGTGAATGAAATCATAAACCATAGGGGTTGTAATCCAAAAAGGTTCAATATGGCCAAGGGTCATAAAAATGACCTTGATGCAATATGTTCTGAATCACCCTATTGCATTGAGAGTAATGGGAAAACTACCATTTCCCAATACACCTCACTAAATTTCATAACCATCAATGGGATAGATAATGTGAAACAATAAGAAAACATATAGGTAATCAAAGTGAAAAAAATACCTCGATATGAGGGTGATTTGGATGCACCAACTAAAAAATTACACAAGTGGAACTAAAGAATAATCCAAAACATGGATCCTATGAATATTTTTCCACCTCTATGGTGTAACACTACAAAGGATAAAATGAAATAAGTAGTCATATCCCACTTATAACATAGAAGAGCTGAAATTCCTTCCATATATGAGTAGTTGGAACAATATGAGAATGAGATAAAAAATTTCATACATCTCAAAGAGGAGAAACATAGGGGAAACATTCCCACAAGGTACCATCTTTAGGATGAGACAAACATCACTCATATCAAACATCAAGAAAGAGTCTATCCACCTAAAATTGTTGCATATGGGTGTCAGACTACCTCTGGATCTAGGAAGACACTCTATAAAAATGGGGAAGTCTAATTTTATCACAACTTCCCTCCTTTATGAGGATACCCCTTCCCCCACCAGGGTGATCATCCTGTCCTAGAATGGATCGAAAATTAGTGGGATTTGAAAATGGGGCTACCTAATCAAGCCCCACCTGCTCCCTATAGATGGAAGGTGGCCTAGATAGTAGTACCTCTAGAACTACTTAATGACATCTAATCCATGACTACTTGAATGGAATCCATAAAAGGGAGAAACACACCAATACAACTAGATAATAATCTATTTCCTAAATGGGTGGATGAAACTTTTTCCACACCCAATTTTGACAATCCATCCTTCTCAACCTTTGTCATTATGGAAGATCCAAAATAGAATCTCTCTTACTTCATGTCCCTATGTGAACTAATGATGGACCCCCAAGATCAACAAGAGGTGACCAAGTTGAGGTGTTTTGTATAGAATCTAATAGGGATAGCCTTTGTTTGGTACATCAACCTTCCAATAGGATCCATTATAGGATGGGGACACCAAACTCATCAATTCCTTTATCATTTTATCTCTACACTAAAGAAAAGAAATACTAAAAAAACCGAAAATATTGTGAAAATGGGAGGGTGTATAACTTCATATCTAGGTGTAAAGGTTTAACCTATTAGCTATTCATCCATCTCTTATAGGAGAATTTATTGGAACTCTATGTTGAGAATATTAGGGATGAGTTGTAGACACCTCTAATCCCAATGAAGTATCTATCAAGATTCCATGAGTATATTGAAATAGATCAATGCCTAGAATATTCTATCCAAAAGACCAGAGATAAATCTTGAAGCATTCCCATATCTTAGGGGAAAATACATTGTATGGTAGATACTATTGTTGTTACCCTAAAACTAGTATAAGTGCCCACTAAAATATCCAAGTAATCCCCAAATTGTGTGACACCTCCTATCAAGCAGAAAAAAATATCACCATCTACTAGAAGTGAAAACAGATTAGGGTTTCCTAGGATTCAAGGGATAGATGAATAAATCATACTTCTTATGAAATGAGTAGTTCCTTGTTATTTCCTTGTAGTTAGGGAAAATGACCGAATTAAGATGCCATATCCCATGAAATCCAATGAGGTCAACATCACTGATCATCCCCACTATTTTCGTTTCTATATGAGGTTGGGTCATACTATTTAATATTTTCCCCTTTAAATACATCTTCTATAGTATAGATGATTCTAGATAGGCTATGGTGGATAAATCCCCAATGTAGGCATTGGAAAGAGGTTCTGACAAGGAATGGGAATAAGTTAGATGACTGGATGACTCGAAAGACAGTCGACCGAGCTCATTCCACCCTAAGGGAATAGATTCTCAAACTCATAATAGTTCCTTCACCAAGAGATTGTACATAAAATACACCTATTGAAGGTAGATTTAATCATCATACGTAAGAAGAGATAGAAGTGGAAGAGTCATATTCATCTCCTATGTAAGTTATGACTCATGAAGAATTCTTCCCTTTAACGTATGGATAATGAGAACCATCCCACCAAAAAGAACCCACATTGAATGATGATCTCACCATTGTCTATGTTTACAGAATACACTTTGAATACTTCTTTTAAAATGATAAATATTCCTCCAAATATGTGTTACTCATACCTGACTATGGAGATGGAGGCCTAAGGCATATGATTCTAGGATACCGGGGATAGTGCGAGCATGCCAATATATCGATCACAATACTACATACTATATTTATGCATTTATGACCCATGAGAATGTAGTCCAACAAGACCAATAGAAATAAGAATGTTCCCGAAATACATCTAGAATTAATCCAAGATCAGAAATCTTTTATGACTGACCTGTAGGCATTTGATTGTCAGATTAACATCGAAAAATGGGAAGGTTTTAGTGACCTGCAACACTAGAATAAGATGATCCTTTGACCTCTACACAAGCACTAGGACCATCTACCCCAAATAACTCTACTCCAGAACTACATAATAAGAAGAATATCCACTATGGGAAGCATTGAAATTTTCCAAAATGTACATCATTATCAAATATTCAGTAATTTTCCCAACCAAACTCTAAATTTTGGATGGAGTCCATATTTCAAAGAAACTTGGAGTGGAGCTCGTTTAATTTCTTTAAAGTCCATATTAATTCAAGATATAATTCAATACGAATGAGTATTATCGAGTAGAGAATATTCTATTATAATTCCGTGACACCATCTCGTTCAAAGAACATGGTCAGGAAGAAATCATCTTGGGACACATAAAACCCCTATATGTTTTAGGAAATCTTGATAATGTCAACAATCAAAGGGGTCTGATTGAAAATGGTTATGGGATCACCCACATCCCAGTTTAGACCCTTTGTTGTCTGGGATAAGAAAGGGAGAATTATCTCCTACAGAGATAAACATTCAAGGGTATGATAAGAGTGAGCAAAGACCTATCAATAATATCTAGCTCAAAGCTCATTTTCGGGATCTCACATCTAATGTTGAGTTCATGGTTATTCAACAAGACACCACATATAATGCCCTTCTCTGATCACCTTGGCTTAATATCCACATGGTGCTACCTTCAATATTCCACTAGTGTTTAAAATACCCAATCTATGGGAAGTTCGACATACTATATTGTAATAATTCCCCCTTTGAGTTTGGTAAATCCATATATTCCAAGTAATGTTTCTAAAAAATGGAGGGAAAATAACCAGTGGTGGATGGTGATATATATATTGTAGCCCCGTGTGGATTGGGGACCATCCCTATGAATCCTTAGAGTATACAAGGAAGTGATTTTGTTCTACCCATAAATCGGATTGGGGAAGTACACTTAATCCCAGATCTCTAGGATCTCCATTTCCCCAGTAACATTGTAAAATCAATTAATCGATTCAAGAATCTCTCTTCAATGAAAATAGAAATAGGGGACAACAATGTATCTTCAAATGGACATACTCATACTAACAGTGAAATATATTCTATCATATTACCTACCACACCTAAGGATTAATACAAATACTTATATATGGTATAAGAAGAGGAGGAGGACATCAGAAATTTCCCTACTACATTTGAGGAGGGCATCTCCATCACCAATGATGAGCTTGAGAATGTAAATTTTTGAATTGAAGAAAACCCAAAACCAACATTGATTAGTTCATCCATGTGCCTCAAATATCAAGATATGTACATTTATTTCTAAAGAAACATTGATATGTTTTCTTTTGGAATTTCATTGAAAATCTTAGACTAAACCTCAATGTTGCTATGCACCATCTAGTCTTACGATATGACCATAGAGGTTTCAAGTAGGTGGCCAGTAGGATGCACCCTTCTCATGATACTAATGTAGATTGAAAAGGTAAAAATTTATCAAATCTAACTTTTTATAGGAAGTGGAATATCCAATATGGATTTCCAAAATTATCCCTTTAAAAAATAATGGGAATATTAGGGATTTCATTTACTTCAGTGACCTTAATTGACATTTATCAAAAGATTATTTCCCATTTCTGATCATATGACTCTTAATAAATGAAACAGATGGCTTCCAAACACTTTCTATCATGGAAGGGTATTCAATGTATAATAAAATAATGGTTTCCCCGGAGTATGAAGAATCCCCCACCTTCAGAGTGCCTTAGGGAATCATTTTCTATCATGTCATTCCCTTTGAGTTAAAATTGGATCTACCTACTAATGTGTTATAGATCATATCTTTAAGACATTCTTGGGATGAATAGAAAAAATTTATGTTGATGACATGGTACTAAAGTCTTTATTGTGATGTTCTGCCTCATGGATCTTCAAGCGATCATTGACAGGTTACGACATCACAATTTGAAGATGAACCTACTGATGTTCAATTTCAGAGCAATATTCAAGAACGTACATGTATTTTTGGTATTCAACTATGACATTGAGGTGAACCATGAATATAATAATTCAATTATAGAAATATCACCCCCTCAAAATATCAAATATATTAGGGGGATCTAAGGAATCTTTCATACATTCTTTGTTTCATAGCTAACCTCTCCATAAAATTTATCCCCTTTACTAAGTTAATGAAGAAGGGATTTTCCTACAAATGAGATGAGTTCTACTAAGAATACTTTGATAGTATCATGCATTTCTTACAACACCCACTAGTCTTGATTGCACTAGTGGAGGTAAATCCACTCATATTATATGTGTTCACCATGGAATGGTCACTTGGTGTTCTCCTCACCCAAAAAATGATACGTGGAATAACAAAATGATCTACTACCTTAATAGAGTGATTGTAGGTATTGATACCTGGTATTATGATGTTTAGATGAACTATCCCACACTAATATTTTTAGAGAAAAAATGAGGCATTACATGAAACACTATAAATTCCACTTGGTCTCTCATATTGATCCACTCAAGTACATCCTTATCTATCCCATGATGATTGTGTGTTTGGACTGATGGTTGGTTATCCCAGATTAATATTAAATGTAGTTCTTGAAATGGAAGGAAGTTATAGGGAATGACCTGGCTGATTTCATTGTGTCACATCTTACACTCGAAATTGAACCAATGGAAATAGAACATCCGGAATAAGAATTTTTTTTAATCTCAATGAAACACCTTCGACATTGGAGATGTATCTTAAGGGTGCCTCTTGTATTTTCATTAGCAAGAGTCTATAAAATTAAAATCTCATCCACATTGGTCAAGGGATTTTATTTATTTCTCCATATAATGAAATTTTTTCCTACTCTTTCTCACTATCTGAAGGATGTACTAATAATGAGTTAGAAAACCCAGCCCTCATAGCCAACTTGGAACTGAACCTAGAGTTGTAGATGGACTACCATAACATCAAAGGGGATTCAAGGCTACTGATAAAATATATAAATGGTGAATATTCCATAAAAAAGGTAGAATTGTCCCCTATCAACGGCTATATTATTAGACTAACGATATAGTTACCTTTTGAAACAATGTTTCATCATGTACCCCAATAATAGAATTATCGTGTCGATGCACTAGCTAATGCAGCATTAGTTCTAGCTAACCCAGATTAGGAAAAGGTGGTCTTCCTCATCACACACTAGAGGATGGTCTCATTGATCATCATCTATGACTTGGAGGAAATCAATTGGTTCAACTCCTACATAGAGCGGGATGAGCCTATATCTACCCCTGTATATATGGATCCCATAATAGTTTCTCCAAAATGGGAATCTCTTAATAGACCAAGTTGTAAGAGAACAAACTCAATGTCGAGTAGTTATATTTTCCCTTTAAAATGGACTGAATGAGAAAAAAGTCTTCTATAATAAATGATTTGATGGAATCCTCCTCATATCCATATAAGAAAGATAGAGTATTACTATAATAGATTAAGTCCACAAAGGTGCTTGTAGAGTCCATCAGTCTGAGACCTAACATTACCGCCAAATTAGAAGGCCTGATTACTACTAGAAAACAATGATACAAGACTATGTAGAAATCCCCAAGAGGTTTCACACATTTTATATTCATGAAAACTTCATCAATATACCCATATAATTCTTACATAAAGATAAATATTCCCAACTATTTTCTTTATGGGGAATGGATGTTGTGGGACCATATCTCGTAGCCACATCTAAGCAGTTTAAGTACACCCTTACTACTACCGACTTATTTTTTGAATGGGTTGAAGAAATACCCCTCAATAAAGTGGGGATGAAGAATATAATTAATTTCCTGAAGTCCCATATCATCACCATATTTGGATTCCATCACAAAATATTTATGGATAATACCTCCAACTTCTATTCCATTTATTTGAATAAATTATACCATGATTATAGAATTGATTCCAACCATTAATCCCACTATTGTGAAGTGAAAATGGGAAAATAAAGGCCTTTAATATGAATTCATCAAATATACTCCAAAATATTGTAACTAAATACAATAATTTCAAGATGGAAAAGATACTCTATGCTTTGTGGGCCTACTTTAAAACCATGTGCACTACTACCCAATAAAATCAATATTCATCAATGTATGGAACTGAGGTAGTGTTTGATATAAAAGTACACTTTCCCTAACTTGGAATAGCTATCAACAGAAAACTATTAGCTGATGAGACTTCACAAAAATTACTGGATGAGTTTGAAAGGCTCGATGAGAAAAGGTTGTGTACACTACACATCTTTAGATCCCATTAGTATCAGATCACAGGAGTCTTAAATAAAAAAGGATTTCCTCTACTAATTCTATCTAGGAGAACTGGTATTTTATCTCAAAACCATGATGATATCAAGAGATAAACATCTATAGTTAGATCCCAAATGGGAAGGTTCTTATATAATACATAAGTTCTATCATAATAAATCTTACTCATTAGCCAAAATGGATAGGGAATGTGTCACACTCCCACCAATGTGAGGTTTCTAAAGAAATGATTTTTATAACTTCTATCAAGAATTATCTTAATACAAGTTGAATGATTTTAACTGCATAATATGTCCATACTGTATGAAATTAAAACTGGATGGAATAAGTCCCACAAACAATAATTTAAACTTCAAAACACCATACATCCTTACTATATATCATTAAAATACATTGAAAACTTCACTTCATAGATGACCCACTACTGCACATGAACTAGTTCTGTGAAAAGGTGAATTGAAGTTCCCCATACCTATGTGTGATTCAGATCCATATAGAGAATATACCCATTAATGAACTATGTGTGGAATGATTACTAATATCACAAGAAATATAGTGATTTCCAGATCTCCAGTCTTGGGTCCAGATGAAATATTTATTTTCCTTTCGCATGTTGAGTCACCAACATCCTTACCGCATGACATTAAACTGAATTGATGACATTTTATCAATATTAAGTTAAACTGTATTGTTTTTTAGAACTATATATGTCTTTATTATCACTCTAATTGGATATGTAGATATTCCCAGATCTTATATCTTTTCCTAGACACTACATGATACAAAATACCCATGTCCTTTCATTTCATCTTCTCTATATAGTGAGAGAAACCCTTTTTATTCCTTGATTATGACATCGAACATAGATCATATGGGCTTAGGACTTTTTGTAAAGTCTTCCCCATAGGATAAATACATATCATCTCATGATAGGGTTAGAATGGTCTTGGATGAAAGACCGTAAAAGGAAAACTATGAGTCATGGTTGTATGATTCTAAACATCACGGTTGACTTCTCTTGCATCACATAAAAATATGAATTACAATGGTCCTTGCCTAAGAGGATCACTATCCTTAGTGTTGGTCCCCCACAACACCTCAATTCAATAAATACATGTGGATTTATTCCTTTCATCACTTGATTTGTAGTGATTATTGGTTTTCCAATCTTGGATCTATCAATAACAATAAACTTGAATAATTCCCCCTATGTGTATGGTTCAGACATGCATGGAGAGTTTCACATCTGAGAAATACATGTGGATTGATTCCTGAAATCATAGGATATTTAGTGATGCATGGATATCTAATCATGTGTTTACCCAAAACAATCAATGAGAACAATTTCCCCTTCGGCATATGGGTCAGACCTACATGGAGAGTTTCATATTCACGAGCTACATGTGTCTCGATTACTACCATCATAGGATGTATAGTGGTGCATGGATCTCTAGTATCATTTATAGCTATAATAATTAAAGGGAATACCCCCCATGTGTATGGGTTTGACCTTCATGGAGAGTTTCCCATTCAAAAACACCGTGTTATTTGATTCCTATCATCACTCGATACATAGTAAAGCTTGGATCTCCAATCATGGGTCCAACTACAACAATCAACGGTGAAAAATACACCCTCTACATATAGGTTATACATTCTTAGATATATTCTCATTCAAGAACTACATATGTCTTGATTCCTTTCATCATAGGATAAGCAGTGAAAGAAAGATCTCCAATTTTGGGTTCAACTGTAACAATCAATGAGAATAATCCTCCCCCCCTGGGCATGGGTCAGATCAATATGGAGGGTTTTCTATTCAATAACTACCTATGGATTGATTAATCTCATCACATTATATGTAGCGACACCCAAATCTCCAAGTTGAGGTCAAGCTGCAACAATCAGCAGGAATAATACCCCCTCTATGTATGGTTTAGACCCGCATGGATAGTTTACTGTTCAAGAACTATGTAAGGATTTGTTATTTTCATCTCATTCTGCACAGTGATGCCCAAATCATCAATCCTTGGTCAAACTACAATAATCAATGGGAATAATACCTCTATTTTCATGTGGGTCAGACCAAAGAGGAGAGTTTCCTGTTCAAAAACTACATGTGGCTTGATTCCTATCATCATATGATACATAGTGACACCCATGTCTCCAATTATGGGTCTTTTGGAAAAATAAATGGGAACAATTCTCCAATTTGTGTATGGATTAAACCTGCATGGAGATTTTCTTTTTCAAGAACTATGCGTTTCTTGATTCCTAAAATCATAGGATGTGTAGTGATGCCTAGATATCTAATCATCAGTCCATCTACAACAATCAAGGGGAATAATTCCCCCCTATATGTATAGTTCAATCCTAGGTAGAGAGTTTCTCATTCAGTTTATTTCCTATTTTCCCCATGTTTCTTACACAGAGCATGGCTCAAGCGATCATAGGGATCCTAGAAACCCATTCTAACTGATGTGACCAAGACGCAACTTAGATTAGGATCTATGTCCTAGAAACATGAAAATACACTGCATAATAAAAGGTATTCACATTTATCAGATCATAAAAGTAAAATTCACCTCGGTTTAAAGAGGTTTGATGCATACAAGCTCATTCTTCCTATGTACAAGTTAGATCTACATACAGATTTCTTTCACACTTGATAAATTTTCGCAAGAAGGGATCTAGCATATGGATATCCACCAAAAGTCCTATACAAATATAAAAATATTCCTTATATATAAATTCCTAGACTAGTTAAAAGTGTCCCAAAGGATATCATTCAAAATTTTCATATCGATTACTACATCCTTAACGCTTGAAGTAAAATTTCCGATAATATATCCTTACCATATGATGTTAAAATACAAGGAGGAAAAAATGTCCTCATCATATAATGTTAAAATACAAAATAAATACATTCCCACTACATGACATTAAAATGTGCAGACCACCACCCATCATAATTTTCTATGAATGGCCCATAATAACCCAACCCTAGTCAAATAAAGTGTGGGGTACTTCCTCAGAATGGGCCCTTGGATCCTAGTAAGTCCCCCCTTTATCCATGAGTTTTTTTCTTGGCCATGAACAACATTAAAGGATATTTGTATCCACTATAGTGGACCGGTACCCTCCATTTCCCACATCTAGTTAACTTATATATTCCTAGAACATGATTTACAATCTCCATAACCAGACTATTCAAGTGGAATTTACTACTAGAAATCATGATTTTCCCAATACTTGTATACTAACTATTCAAGGAACCATTGGTATAGGTGTTCTTTACCAACGGTTTATGAAAACCATTGGTAAAGATAAGTAAAAATTATGTTTTCCCAATTGTTTGATGAAACCAATTGGGAAAGATGGGTAAAAAATGAGTTTTCCCAATGGTTTGATGAAACCGTTGGGAAAGATGGGTAATAATGAGTTTTCCCAATGGTTTTTAACAACTGTTGGAAAAGGTTTCCCCCAAATTCGACAAAGCAGGTGACCCCCCACCCCGATTCCAGAAGCAGACCCCGATTCCAGAAGCTGCAACTACAAAAGCATTGCCCGACTCCCAGAAGCCCTTGAGAAGCCCCAACCCATGTGCGCCTCTTCCATCTGATCAGCTTACAGGTTAGAATCCTTCCACTTCTTCTCAAGGATATCCTTCCACCTATTCTCAGGGATATCCTTCTATTCTCAAGTATATCGTTATTCCCTATTTCTAGGGATTTTGAAATTTTTTATGATTCACTACTCCAAGAATTGTGTACTCAAATAAGTACATCGGTGTACACATTGTCCAATTAATGTTTTCATTACGCATATACATTTATAAGGGCATGATGTCTCTTTCTTGTGTTCCAATTTTAAAGATTCATAGTTTTTTTAATCTCAATGCTTCAAATATTACAACTTCATGTATATGAACACATAAGAAATTGTTTGTTATATTTATTCATAGTATTTCATGAAAATCACTCCTTTTATTAAGATCATGTCAAACATGATGATCTTAATCATCTTAATTTTTGTACACTATGTATTACATAAATATGTTGTATCATGTTTCTATCAAAATCTATATCTATATATATATAATGACACACTGTTCACTTATCCTTAGCACAATAGAACATATGGAGGATCTTCTTGAACTTTGCAAAATAGTATGTGGTCCCTAATTATTCTTCACAGAAGAAATAAGAAATACTTAACCATAAAATCCAATGTTCTTTATGAATAAGAAATACTTAACCGAGGATGAGCATGGGGATGATGACGAGGACATATATGGCGGCGAGGATGAGGCTGATTTTTTCACTCTGGATATTTTTGAATTCAGTATAACTCTTTATTTTTTACCAAATATGGAAGACTAATGATATTATAATGGTTCATAGGTGAGTGATTCTATATGAGATTTTATGGGTTATTGTGAGGAGTTCCTTTCCCTTTAATTGACTGGTTCATAAAACATAAGTTGGAGATGCATATATTATGTAATAGGAATTGGTAAAATAAAATGTTGGTCTCGGATTTCCGAGTTGGTTATTTGGAAGGTATTATCTATAAAAAGTGGGTATATCTCTATTAACTATGGTTTTATTTTCTAATTGTCACGCCGCGGCCACGCCGTGGTCACGACACATCATTTGGACCCGAGGTTTGCACGGCATGATTGAATATTTTTTTAGGTGTTTGGCGCGCTTGAAAAACGTATGTGGGGTGGTCAAAAACAGCCGAATGATCTTGGAATGCCATGAAATCAGAGTACAACAAAGGGTGGGTGAATTTTGAGATGGTTGGCCATACGGAATGTCAATCGGAGGTGTCATGTGACTACGGTGGCCGAAAATGCACTCCGTGTGTCGTAAATGGCGAAAACATGCATTTAACGGTCAAATGCATCACGAACAACATCATAATGACTTGAAATCACATGAAAACACCCTAATTATTATTCTTGAGGTGTAAAAGGAGATAAAAGGTCATTCAAACCCACGGTTTGCATGACATGGCTGAATATGTGTTTTTTATGTGATTAGCTTGGTTGAAAAACGTGCGTGGGGTGGTCGAAACCGACTGAACGACCTCAGAATGCAATGAAATCAGACGACAACAAAGGGTGGGTGAATTGTGAAATGGTCAACTATACGCCATGGCAATCTGAGGTGTCGTGTGACCGTGGTGGCTGAAAACGCACTCCGCGAGTCGTAAATGGCTAAAACATGCGTTTAACGGTCAAATTCATGCCGAACAAAATTAGAAATACTTGAAATCACACGAAAACACCCTAATTATTATTCTTGAGGTGTACAAGGAGACATCACTTCATTCATACATGTGTTCTGCACGACACAGTTGAATATGTGTTTTTTTTTGTGTTTGGCACCCTTGAAAAACGTGTGTGGGGTGGTCGATACCAGCCGAACGACCTCAAAATGCCATGAAATCAGACGAAAACAAAGAGTGGGTGAATTGTGAAATGGTTGGCTAGACGGAACGTCAATCAGAGGTGTCGTGTGACCGCGGTGGCCAAAAATGCACTCCATGTGTCGTAAATGGCCAAAACATGCATTTAACTATCAAATGCATGCCGAACGACATCATAATGACATTAAATCACATGAAAACACCCTAATTAGTATTTTTGAGGTGTACGAGGAGACGTCACGTCATTCGGAAGCGTGGTTTGCGTGACACGGCTGAATATGTGTTTTTTAGGTGTTCGTCGCGCTTGAAAAACATACGTGGGGTGGTCGAAACCAGCCGAATGACCTCAGAATCCATGAAATCAGACGACAAAAAAAGTGGGAGAATTGTGAAATGGTCAGCCAGATGACATGTCAATCAGAGGTGTCGTGTGGCCGTAGTGGCCGAAAACGCACTCAGCCTGTCGTAAATGGACAAAACATGCCTTTAACGGTCAAATACATCCCTAACGACATCAAAATGACATGAAATCACACTAGAACACCATAATTATTATTCGTGAGGTGTATTAGGAGACGTCATGTCATTTGGACGTCCGGTTTGCATGACATGGCTGAATATATCTTTTTTAGGTGTTTGGCGCGCTTGAAAAATGTGTGTGGGGTGGTCAAAACCGGCCGAATGACTTCAGAATACCATGAAATTAGAAGATAAAAAAGATTGGGTGAATTGTAAAATGGTCGGCCAGACGACACGTCAATCGAAGGTGTCATGTGACCGCGGTGGCCGAGAACGCACTCTGCGTGTCGTAAATGGCCAAAATATGCGTTTAATGGTCAAATACATGCCGAAAAACATCATAATGACTTTAAATCACATGAAAACACCCTAATTATTATTCGTGAGGTGTACGAGGAGACGACACATCATTCGGACGCGCGGTTTGCACGACACGACTGAATATGTGTTTTTTAGGAGTTTGGTGAGCTTGAGAAACGTGCGTGGGATGGTCAAAACCAGCCAAACGACCTCGGAATACCATGAAATCAGACGGAAACAAATATTGGGTGAATCGTGAAATGGTCGGCTAGACGGAATGTCAATCAGAGGTGTCGTGTGACTGCGGTGGCCGAAAACACACTCTGCATGTCATAAATCGCCAAAACAATCGTGTAACAGTCAAATGCATGCCGAACGACATCGGAATGACTTGAAATCACATGAAAAAACCCTAATTATTATTATTGAGGTGTACGAGGAGACGACACGTCATTCGGATGCGCAGTTTGCATGGCACTACTGAGTATGTGTTTTTAGGTGTTTGACACGCTTGAAAAATGTGTGTGGGGTGGTCGATACCGGCCGAACGACCTCAGAATACCATGAAATCAGATAACAACAAAGGGTGGGTGAATTGTGAAATGGATGGTAAGACAGCACATCAATCGGAGGTTTTGTGTGATCGCGGTGGCTGAAAACACACTCCGCATGTCGTAAATGGCCAAAACAAGCATTTAACGGTCAACCGCATGCCGAACAACATCATAATGACTTGAAATCACACAAAAACACACTAATTTTTAATCGTGAGGTGTAAGAAGAGACTACACATCATTCAGACGCATGGTTTGCGTGGCATGGATGAATATGTGTTTTTTGGTGTTAGACACGCTTGAAAAACGTGCGCGGGGTGGTCGATATCAGCCGAACGACCTCAGAATTCAATGAAATCGGACAACAAAAAAGAGTGGGTGAATTTTGAAATGGTTGGCCAGACGACACGTCAATCAGAGGTGTCGTGTGACCGCGGTGGCCGAAAACTCCCTCCGCATGTCGTAAATGGCCAAAACATGCGTTTAACGGTCAAATGCATCCCGAACGACATCAGAATGACTTGAAATCACACTAAAACACTCTAATTATTATTTGTGAGGTTTAGGAAGAGATGACACATCATTCGGACACGTGGTTTGTGCGGCACAGCTGAATATGTGTTTTTTAGGTGTTTGGTGTGCTTGAAAAACATGCATGGGGTGGTTGACACCGGCCGAACAACCTCGGAATACCATGAAATCAGACGAAAAAAATATTGGGTGAATTGTTAAATGGTCGGCTAGACGACACATCAATCGGATGTGTCGTGTGACCATGGTGGCCGAAAATGCACTCTGCATTTCGTAAATGGCCAAAACATGCGTTTAATGGTCAAATGCATGCCGAATGACATCGGAATGACTTGAAATCACACAAAAACACCCTAATTATTATTCTTTAGGTTTTGAGGACACGACACATCATTTGGAGTTGTGGTTTGTGAGGCACGACTGAATATCTGTTTTTAGGTGTTTGGCATGCTTGAAAAACGTGCGTGGGGTGGTCGATACCAGATGAACCACCTCGGAATGCCCTGAAATCGAACGACAACAAAGGTTGGACGAATTGTGAAATTGTTGGCCAGACATCACATCAATCGGAGGTGTCGTGTGACCGCGGTGGCTGAAAACGCACTCCGCGTGTCGTAAATGGCCAAAACATGCATTTAACTGCCAAATGCATGCCGAACGACATCATAATGACTCGAAATCACATGAAAACACCCTAATTATTATTCTTGAGGTGTACGAGGAGAAGAAACATCATTTGGACACGTAGTTTGTGTGGCATGGCTGAATATGTGTTTTTTAGGTGTTTGGCCTGCTTGAAAAACGTGCGTGGGGTGGTCCAAACCAGCCGAACGACCTTAGAATACCATGAAATCTGACGAAAACAAATATTGATTGAATTGTGAAATGGTCGGCCAAACGACACATCAATCAGAGGTGTCGTGTGACTGTGGTGGCCAAAAACGCACACCGCCTGTCGTAAATGGCCAAAACATGCTTTTAACGATCAAATGCATGCTGAACGACATCAGAATGACTTGAAATCACACGAAAACACCATAATTATTATTCGTGAGGTGTACGAGGAGACGACACATCATTCGGACGCACGATATGCACGGCACGACTGAATATGTGTTTTTTTAGTGTTTGGCACGCTTGAAAAACATGCGTTGGGTGGTCGATACCAGCCGAACAACCTCAGAATTCGATGAAATCGGATGAAAAAAAAGGTTTGGTGAATTGTGAAATGGTCGGCTAGACGACACGTCTATCAGAGGTGTCGTGTGACCGCAGGGGCCGAAAACACACTCTGTGTGTCGTAAATGGCCAAAACATGCATTTAACGGTCAAATGCATTCTGAACGACATCAGAATGACTTGAAATCACATAAAAACACCCATAATTACTATTATTGAGGTGTATAAGGAGACGACATGTCATTCGGATGCGTGTTTTGTGCAGCACGACTGAATATGTGTTTTTTAGGTGTTTGGCATGCTTGAAAAATGTGCATGGGGTGGTCGATATCGGCCTAAAGACCTAGTAATTCCATTAAATCAGACAACAATAAAGGGTGGGTGAATTGTGAAACGGTCGGCCAGACGACACATCAATTAGAGGTGTCGTGTGACCGCGGTGGCTGAAAACGCACTCTGCGTGTCGTAAATGAAAAAAACACGCGTTTAATGGTCAAATGCATTCCAAACGACATCAGAATGACATTAAATCATAAGAAAACACCCTAATTAGTATTCATGATTTGTATTAGGATACGAAACATCATTCAGATGCGTGGTTTGCACGGCACGACTGAATATTTGTTTTTTAGGTATTCAACGCACTTGAAAAACGTGCGTGGGGTGGTCGAAACCGGCTGAACGACCTCAAAATACCATGAAATAAGATGAAAATAAAGAGTGGGTGAATTTTAAAATGGTCGGCCAGACAGCACGTCAATCGGAGGTGTTGTGACACCGTAGTGGCCAATAACGCACTTCGCATGTCGTAAATGGCCAAAGCATGCGTTTAACAGTCAAATACATGCCGAACGACATCCGAATGACTTGAAATCACACAAAAACACCCTAATTATTATTCGAGAGGTGTACGAGGAGACAACCCGTCATTCAGATGCACAGTTTGCGTGGCACGACTGAATATGTGTTTTTTGGTGTTTGGCGGGCTTGAAAAATGTGTGTGGGGTGGTCGATACCAGCCAAACGATCTCATAATTCCAAGAAATGAGACCACAACAAAGGGTGGGTGAATTGTGAAATGGTCGGCCAGACGACACGTCAATCGGAGGTGGCGTGTGACCGCGGTGGCCGAAAATGCACTACACGTGTTGTAAATGGGCAAAACATGCGTTTAACTGTTAAATGCATGCCGAACAACATCGGAATGACTTTAAATCACACAAAACACCCTAATTATTATTCTTTATGTGTACGAGGAGGTAGCAAGTCATTCAGACGTGTTGTTTGCACGACATGGTTGAATATGTGTTTTTAGGTGTTTGGAACGCGTGAAAAACGTGCGTGGGGTGGTAGAAACCGGACGAACAACCTCATAATACCATGAAATCAGACTAAAACAAAGAGTGGGTGAATTGTGAAATGGTCGGCCTGACAACACGTCAATCGGATGTGTCGTGTGACCGCGGTGGCCGATAACGTATTCCGCGTGTCGTAAATGGCCAAAACATGCGTTTAACGGTCAAATGCATGCCAAAAGACATCGAAATGACTTAAAATCACACAAACACACCCTAATTGTTATTCATGAGGTGTACGAGGAGACGACACATCATTCGTACTTGCGGTTTGTGTGGCACGACAGAATATGTGTTTTTTAGGTGTTTCGCGTGCTTGAAAAACTTGCGTGGGGTGGTCGAAACTGGCCGAACAACCTCGGAATTCCATGAAATCGGATGACAAAAAAGGGTGGGTGAATTTTAAAATGGCCGGTCAGATGGAACATCAATCGGAGGTTTCGTGTGACCGCGGTGGCTGAAAACGCACTCCGCATGTCGTAAATGGCCAAAACATGCGTTTAACGGTCAAATGAATTCCAAACGACCTCGGAATTTCTTGAAATCACATGAAAACACCTTTATTATTATTTGTGAGGTGTACAATAAGACAGAACAACATTCAGACACACGGTTTCTATGGCACAGTGGAATATGTGTTTTTAGGTGTTTGGCATGCTTGAAAAACGTGCGTGGGGTGGTTGAAACTGGCCAAACGACCTCGGAATACCATGAAATTAGACGAAAACAAAGAGTGGGTGAATGGTGAAATGATCTGCTAGATGGAATGTCAATCGGATATGTCGTGTGTCCATGGTGGCCGAAAACGCACTCCGCGTGTTGTAAATGGCCAAAACATGCGTTCAACGGTCAAATGCATGCCGAACGACATCAGAATGACTTGAAATCACACAAAACACCCTAATTGTTATTCGTGAGGTGTACGAGGAGACGACACATCATTCGGAAGTGCGTTTTGTGTGGCACGACTGAATATGTGTTTTTAGGTGTTTGATATGCTTGAAAAACGTTCATGGGGTGGTCGATACTGGCCAAACGACCACCGAATGCCATAAAATTGGATGACAACAAAGGGTGGGTGAATTGTGAAATGGTGGGCCATACGGCACGTCAATCAGAGGTGTCGTGTGACCACGGTGTCCAAAAACGCACTCTGTGTGTCGTAAATGGCCAAAACATACGTTTAACGGTTAAATGCATGCCGAACGACATAGGAATGACTTGAAATCACACGAAAACACCATAATTATTTTTCTTGAGGTGTACGAGGATACGACATGTCATCCGGACACACGGTTTGTGCGACACAACTGAATATGTGTTTTTTAGGTGTTTGGCACGCTTGAAAAATGTGTGTGGGGTGGTCGAAACCGGCCGAACAACCTCAAAACAACATGAAATCAAACGACAACAAATATTGGGTGAATTGTGAAATGGTCGGCTAGAAGACACGTCAATCAGAGGTGTTGTGTGGTCGCGGTGACCGATAACGCACTCCGCGTGTCGTAAATGGCCAAAACATGCATTTAACGGTCAAATTCATGCCAAAACACATCATAATGACTTGTAATCACACAAAAACACCCTAACTATTATTAGTGAGGTGTACTAGGAGACGACACATCATTCGGACGCACAGTTTGCACGGCACGACTGAATATGTGTTTTTTAGGTGTTTGGCGCGCTTGAAAAACGTGCGTGGGGTGGTCAAAACCGGCTGAACGACCTTGAAATACCATGAAATCAGACAAAAACAAAGGGTGGATGAATTGTGAAATGGACAGCCAGACTGTACGTCAATCAGAGGTGTCGTGTGACCGTGGTGGCCAAAAATGCACTCCGCGTGTCGTAAATGGCCAAAACATGTTCTTAATGGTCAAATGCATGCCAGATGCATTCATATTGTGTTGATAATTTAGTAAAACAATCCATGGGTTATTTTTGATGTGTAAGAATCAACCCCACATCAATCTGTGGTGCGGTGTGTCCGAAAACACTCAAAGTGTCTTTCTATTGTTTAAAATGGACATCATTTTAAGTGAAAACAACAATTGACATACAGAAAACTGACCAAACGCAATCGGATTCTGTTGAAAATTTAGGAAAACAATACATGGGTCATATGTGACGTGTATGAGTCAACCCTGCCTTAATCTGAAACATGGTGTGGCTGACACCACTCAAAGTGTCTCTCTTTTGTTTAAAATGAACATCATTTTATGTGAAAACAACAATTGGCATACAAAAAACTAACCAAATATATTCAGATTCTATTGAAAATTTATGAAAACGATACATGGGTCATATGTGACATGTATGAGTCAACCACACCTCAATCCGAGGCATGGTGTGGCCGACACCACTCAAGGTGTCTCTCTTTTGCTTAAAATGGACATCATTTTAAGTGAAAACAAAAACTAACATACGGAAAACCGACCAAACGCATTCGGATTAAGTTGAAACTTTATGTAAACGATCCATGGGTCATATTTGATGTTTAAGAGTCAACCCCATCTCAATTTAAGGGCTGGTGTGGCCAGAACCACTCAAACTGTCTCACTTTTATTTGAAATGGACAAGATTTTAAGTGAAAACAACAACTGGCATACGGAAAACCTACCAAACGTATTCGGATTGTGTTGATACTTTAGCAAAAATATCCATGGGTCGTATGTGACGTGTACAAGTAAACCCCCCTCAATTAGAGGAGCGGTGTGGCCAAAACCACTCAAAGTGTCTCACCTTTATTTTAAATGGAAAACATTTTAAGTGAAAACAACAACTAACATACAGAAAACCAACCAAACACATTCAGGTTCTGTTGATACTTTATGGAAACAATCCATGAGTAATCTATGATGTGTATGGGTCAACATCTCCTCAATCCAAGGCATGGTGTGGCCGGTACCACTCTATATGTATGCTGTTTGTTTAAAATGGACATCATTTTAAGTAAAAATAACTGGTATATGGAAACCCGAGAAAACGTATTTAGATTCTCTTGATACTTTATTTTGGGGTTATTAGCTTCTAATTTATGAATTCAATCGTGTATGTGTTATAGAAAATGAAATTTTTATGTATTCTTAATTATGTATATCCCACCCCCTAGACACCCCCACCCCCGTGGACAGCCCCTCACCCCTGGACACCCCCACTTCCTGGGACACCCCCAACCCATTGTATGTCATATTATATATGTGTTATATATAATTCAGAATTATTTATGAAACATAATTAATTTTGTATGTGTTATTGATTCATGATTCAGAATTCATTACATAATTCATTATGCATGTATTCAATTGAGAATTCAATTATGAATTCTATATTGCATAGGGTAATTGGGTTCATATACATGATTATAATTGTTGTACATTCCATGGTTATAATAGTATCCTGTTTTTATGTGCTTTTGTGTGCTATATCATGTGTTTTTGTTACTTTGAAGAGTGTATGGAGGTGTGTTGTTGAGTGTGCAGTGGAGGAGATTTTAGGTGGCTGGGCTATGAAATTATGGAAATACACTATAGCAACGATTTACTAAAACCATTGGTATAATGCTGTAGATATTTTTACCAATGGTTTTAGTAAACCGTTGGTAAAACATGGAAATACTCCTATATACCAATGTTTATTTAAACTGTTGGTAAAATAGGATTACACTGCCATTATTGCCAACGTTTTGTAAAAACATTGGCAATACTCCAATTACACTACCTTTTCCAACAGTTACACAAAAAACCATTGGTAATGGGCTACTGCCACGCCTTACTTGCCAACGGTTTTCCAAAATGTTGGTATACTATATACCAACGGTTTGGAAGCCTTTACCAATGGTTAAAAACCGTTGGTAAAGGCGTAATTTCAAGTAATCCCCAATGTTATTTCATCATGTATTTTACCCCTTACCCAAGAATGAATGAGAAACTTCATTCCAAAATATGATGATGGCCCAAACCCTGTGACTCAAAATCATAGGGTTTAGGGTACGAGATTCCCAAGTAAGAGTTAACATTCGTTATGGTTCTATAATACTTCCTTGGATAGGTTTTTTTCCACTTCCCATTTCATCATTCATGTGTTTGAGTCTTCAAAAATATTTCGTATCCCATAGAAATTAGTGGGGTCCCCCTTTACATGACTATGCATATAAGTCCTATGGGCTCATGCATAAGGGATTCTAACCTACCAACTTGAGGAATATACTTCATGAAAGTGAGGAACCATAATCCTCATAATCCTCGATAACACCATGAAAAAACTCAATGCCTTTGGGTGTTCTCAGTCAACCCCAAAAACCTCTACTCCATTCCATATTCATTGATTCAATCTTTTGGGTTATGAATTACATCACTGATACTCCAACTATCTAGCTGGAATCAGATTCTCTAATATTGAACCATCCACATATTCCATCTCTAAAATCCATTATGACCCTTGTAAAAGATTGGGGGATCCTTTGTTGGACCATGATAGTGGTTCATTAGGGCTTTGACCAACTAACTAGAGCTATCTCCTCTTTGAGGATATAAATCCAATCCTCATGATCCCTAGAAAAATTTTAATAGAACATAACAACATAGGGTGTTTCGGGTCATCCCTATACTTTTTACCATATTCTATACTCATCAATCGTATCCTAGAAGTAATAATTAAAATTAAATATCATATTTATGTCCTTACTACATGATGTTAAACTACATGGAATACACCCTGACCACATGGAATTAAACTGCAAAGAAGATTTCCTAACCATGTGATGTTAAAGTGCATAGAGAAAATTACCTCAAAAATTGTATATTACCAGTATTATAAGGTCTAAAATAGAAGAACCCAAACTACAAAAATAGAAGTTCTGATATATAAAACTCTAAACTACTAGTAGAAGAAGTTCCAAGCTGGAAGACTCTAAACTATCGAAATAGAAAGTATGTTCTAGAAGACTATAAACTACCAAAAACAAAAATTCCAAGCTATAAGACTCTAAACTACTAGTATCATAATATATAATATGGGAATCCTTAAACTATAGCAAAAAAATGTTTTAGTTTTCAATTCCTTAAAACAGAAAACTAAAAGAGACATAATGCTCACTAGGCTGACAACATGAAAAGGGGATCCTAGGAAAAAGGTGAGTCTCTGTTCTCTAGGAATGTACTTTTCATGCTATAGAATATATTGAGCACTCAAAAAATGAAAAAGTAATAAAACTAATCAGGAAAAAACCAATAATAGGGAATTCGAATTGAAATCCATGCCCACACATGCTATGCCTTACCCTATATGAATCTTAGATAAAAAATATCTAAATATAAATAAAAATATATAAATATTATATGGATCATAATTTTCCGTATAAAAAATCATTCTATATTCTCTAACTATAGTGACTTCAGAAAAAGATAGAGAATTCTCCATTTAGGACAAATAGTTTACCCAAGCTATCCTAGTAAATCAGATGATTTAAAGATAACTAGAGTAGGTAAATCAATGAGGAATCCCATGTTAGTGGGCATTCATGAGAATTTATTAACAAAAAACTATTAATATTTAATCATTGAAATCTAAGAAATTTCATTTACTTGAAATTATACAAAGTATAGGTATCATTGATGATTCACGTGACCTCAGATCAATGAAGTGTCATGCACATCCTGAATGAAGTAATGTTGGATAGTGGCATGTAATGTTTAGATAATTTGTTCATTGATAACATGAAAAATAAATAAATATCAACATTTTGGAGACTCTCCATGTATTCTATAGAAACTAGAACATAGGTGACCAAACTACAGTAAGCTTTTATTGGATGAATTGTCCAAATAATATAGAGTCATACAATAAATTTCAATGGAATATTGAAGTGTCGTGCTCTCTGCCTCTTCCACTACTGCCTTAGGATGAAGAGTCTTAGTAAAAGATGATAATTATTAAACTTCTATCTAGACATTAAACAATAGACATGATGTAATCAGAATATGGGATATGGAAATTGATGTTCACACTTCAAATTCTTCATGTATTTAAGAGGTCTATCATCACATGTAGTTGAGAGGTTTTGTGGAATCTTTGCTCAAGAACCTTTGATTCTTACATTAGTGACTATCCCAAATAAACTATATCATCAAAACTATGTAGAAACTTAGAACTATTATATATATATGTTCTAGGTTAGGATTATTTGTAGCATGATATCATAAAAATGGTGGGAGATTAAATCCTCATACCTCCAAATCATATATGAGATGATGAAGAAATTATTCTTGGTAAAGAAAAATTTCCAGGAGAGTCTTAGTGATCAAAGTGTAAATATACTACTATATTAGCATACTCAATGATTAGTTCTATACAACTATTAGGGTAAGTATATCATAATGAAGAATTATTGGCTAAATAGACAAAGAAGAAAGAGATGAAGTTTCATGTGCTATTTTCTCAAATGGTTCATCTTTCTTCACTTGTATTAAAGGAATGACTTCCTTAACTAATTTTCCCCAATAATTTTTTGGTCATCACTAGGATGGGGATGCTTCCTTGAGGGATTACCCAAGTCTTGAATCAGTTCCATTGTTTCTATAAATTAGGGGGTTGGTGAAGCACACAGTTTATCCACCTAACAGACCAATCTATTAAGCACCCCACACAGGTAGGATTCCACTTAAGACTAGAAATAATAGTATGATGGGAAGATGAGGGTACCGGTATAAGGAAGGATAATATTAGTGTTTGTGTCTTTTCATTCCAACATAATCCAAAATTGGTACATAAGTTCGAGATTTCGTTCTCCTCATATTCCAACTAAAGTGAGAGGAGAAACCATTGGGATGAAAAAAAATGGGATAGTGAACCAATAATGGGTTTATGTCTCACAAATAATTATATCATATATATGGTCCATAGTAACCCCAATTCGAAGAGATATTATATATGACCATTCAACGAGAGAGACATTGTAGTTATCAATAATTGTCCTAGTCGGTGCATGATAAGTTATAAATTTTAAATTATTAGGCCAAATCAACATGTAAATAACATCATTGGGGCTGATAGAAATTTTCTCAACCCTATAAATATTCAGCATCCATTGATTAAATGAATAATCAAGTATCCCATATGTTTTATAGAATTTATAACATTAGAAATGTTCTCTTATCAAATGGATAAATAACAGTAATGGTTCATCGATCTTATTAGGGGTGTTTCCTTGTTGGATATGGGCCAGGAGATGTTAATGGAATGAAAGATTCTATAAAACTTTATTAATAGTCCTCCCTCTACTAATTGATCTTCTAACATAGATTCTCGAGCATGAATCCACAACCGTGAAAATCCATTTTTTTTTCAGAAACATGGATAAAAACACCACCAGTAAAAGTCTTTGGGATACCTCTAGTATAACTTGATAGCCACAAGTTCTATACTCTCTATCCTAAAGTATTTTCCAATATGATATTGCACTATCATGTACCTGTCAGGAAGTGTGCTAATGAGGGAATATATAGGAGTTAGCTGAATCCCACTACAATAGAGAAATATTTCGATTTAGTACATAAAGAAGATGAGTGAGTATAGATTTATCTCCTTCATTAACTCATCCTTCACAATGGTAAACATGTATATTTCCAAGGTTTGAGGTTGTGTGGGGTCATCATAAAAATCTAAGATAGGTAGAATCTCTTGATACATAACCCAAAGTAGGGATATCCCTCTCAGTTAGTAAATGTCATAGAGGTTGATCCCTACCTCATAGTGGGATAGTTGAAAGGAATTAGTGCCAGGACAAAAACATAAATTCGGTTCTATAAGAAGTTTTTATTGATGATTGATGATGAATTGAAAAATCCATTATTCTCTTAGAGGTGAATAACATGTAGCTAGTTGGAAAATTATGAGAATATCTATCTAACCTAGAACACCCATGCACATTCATCAGAAAAATTATCACGATATTGTAATTCTCACTAGGAGCTCCAGCTGCTTCTCAAATTATTATAAAAGGAGATGATTATTCTCTAATAATTTTGGTAAATTGGATGGTGGTTGAAATCAAAACTGTCTAAAATTGAGGGGAGTTCTCCAATATATAGGAAAACCCCTAGGATTATTCCATAACCAATTGACTAACTTCAAAAATCATTAGTTGAAACTAATAAAGTGAATATGATAACTATAAAGATAAAATGTTGTATTTAGGTTAGGTAATGATAGGATTATCTAGTATACTAAATTTTTTAAAATGAATCTAATGTCACATGGTATAGATCTGAAGTTCAGAAGAGAGAAGCCTCTTAAAAACCTCATTGTTTGAGCATGCATGATACTGAAGGTCAAAATTTTGATTCCTTATAATCATGGACATCTGGAGGGATATGGTGAAAGATGAAGTGAAACTAGAATCCATCTCTGTGTTAGGATGGTATGTCTTAGTATGATATACTCTATTATATCAAAAGTAGGATCTAATATGTAAAATGAGATACAAATACAAGAGGGGGTGAATTGTATTCTTTAAAAAAAATTCCTTCCTAAGGAAATTTTGTGTAACCAAAATTCACAACACCTCTAAGTTTTATTATCTTGATATTCCAGAAAAGTGATTCCGAAAATGAAACTTAACAAAAGTTTACACCAATTAAGATTCTACCTTTTAGAATATAGAATCCTATAAAATAAGAGTACAAGTTTAAGGAAGTATAAGAATGTTATACTTTCCTCAACAACTAAAAATACACACCATAAAAACAAAGTAGTAAAACTACAAGTAACAAGTAGAAACTCTTTTAACACAAAGAGGAGGGTATCCAAAAACCCTGGATAAGAGGTCCCTTGATTTATAATTTCAAGAAAGTCTATCTTAACTAATCCCAGGTAAGCCCTCAATTCAAAGATCAGTATCTATCCTGCTATCCCTGTAAGCCCTCTGTTTGTAAGGAAATCGACACCTCTGACTTCACAACCTGAATTCTCTGATTTCAAGGAAATCAAACCTCTACACTAAGAAAATATGTACGAAGAAAAGATTGAAAAAGCAGTTCAAAACTTTCTTCATGAAGCCTGAGAGTTTATAAGATTCTCTCTCTCTAGAAATCACTTCAACAACACGTAAACACAGATGTCAACGTTCAGTTTTGATCTCTTTTCAAATGAGCTCCTATTTATAGGCGTGGTTCCAACGGTCATCTCCCTCCTCCAACAGTCATACTCTTCCTTTAATTTCAGAGGTACCTGTACACGTTTCAATCAAACAATGGTTAGTTTATAACTAAAAGTACGACATCGTTTTAGAACAAAATGGGTGTAAGTATAACCACAAACTGATATTTGGAATGAAGGTAAATGAAAGTTTAGAGTCTAAGTAAAAACTAAATTCAGAGTCTATAGTATAAAGATATTCAGATTCTATATTTTAAGAATTCGAAACCTAAATTCTGTAGAATTTTGGAGTCTAAATTTCAAGGAAATTTGGAGTCTAGATTCATTATAATTCGGAACCTGAACTTACAATGTTCGGAGTCGGAGTTCATGATAATTCATAGTCAGAAATCTTTAGGAGTTCGGTGTCTGTATTCAAAGAACTCGGAGTCAGAACATGGAAAAGTTCATAAACAGAATTCGTAATAAGAATTCAGAGTCAAAACATAGAAGAGTTCGTATCCAGAATTCGTAATCAGAATTATTTGTTGAAATTTACGTAAGTTCGTAATCAGAATTCAGAGTGGAACTTCATGAATGTTCATATCCAGAATTCAGAGTTGAACTTCATGAGATTTCGTATTCAGAATTCGGTATTGAACTTCATGAGAGTTCGTATCCAGAATTAAGAATTGAACTACATGAGAGTTCATATCCATAATTCAAAGTCTTAAACAGAAATCCTTATATCTAAGTATTATATGATTCTGAGGATTTTTGATAAAACGCCGAATTTTACACTTAGAAAATTATGATTTGAGAAAAGAAAACATGGTATGGATAAATTTCCTTTGGGAAGGACATTTTTCCTTATAGGGGTAAAATATAAGGTAAAATGAAGTTTTCTTAAAGATAAGGTGTTTTTTATTTTCAAAACAAGAGGAATGGTAAAGTCATAAGGAAACCTTAGTGACTCAACAATCTCCCCCTTTCATGAAGGAATGGAAAATTCATAAGGAAAACTTTATCGACTCAATAATCTCTCCCATTTTGGAAAGCACAAACATCCTTACGAAAAAAGAATATAAGGGGTTAGAATAAATTTCTAGACTTTGAAATTAAAGCTTATCTCCCTTTGTTTATGGAGAATGGTGAATACAACTAACTCTCCCTTAGGTTTTGGAACACTAAGGATCATATTCTAGATTTATGTAATGAGAATATTCATTTGAATGTTGAAATATTCGTAATGAAAACTCCCCTTAAATAAAATCCCCCTTACATAGGGATAGTTCTTCTTTACTTAGATATTTTTCCTTCTCCTCTCTAGAATTATTTTTCCTTATCCTCCTTTGTGATTTTCAAAAAGAGTTTGTGGGAATGGAAAAGAATATAGTACCTGAAATATTAGTATAAAAAAAAAACAAGAAACCACCATTTCATTATGATTGGAAGAATTAGTACAATGAAAAACAAATACAACAAAAGATCAGAGTGGTCTATTTTTTTTCTTTTTCCTTGGGAATGAGCTTCATCACAATTGTCTTCAACATCTTCAGCTCTTTGTGATCTTCCTCATCTTGCTTTTATAAGGTTGTGATCCTATCCTCTTGAGCCTTCAGGGCCTCTGCCTAAGCCTTTAGAAAGTAATCTTGCTTCACAAGATTTTCTTCCATCTCAATCTGAAGATCCTTTTCAATTTTATAGCTTTGGACAAAATAATTCAGCTTTCCATTCAGATCTTTCACCTCTTGAATATGGGTATTTTGTTCAAGATTTAACTTCTCTTGAAAGCTGTCTGAAAGATTTTTGATTTTGGCATCTTTAGTACCAAAGGCCTCCTTGACATATTCTTGGAACTGACCAAGCTATTCTATATCTTCAACGATTTTCTTAGACCATCTGGTCATAAGATTGCAAGATTTTCTATGTGCTTCATAGTTGATCAAAAAAATTTTGTGATCAGCCTCTATCTTAACACACATATCCATTACCATGCATACATAGTCTTTTTTTTATTCATACTGTGATGGAGCATCTGGCATCTGGATTCAATTGCTGGAAAAATAAGAATGGTATCCACCAACTTCTTCAGGGACTGACCCACAAAATCATGCCCTAAAGCAGATGACTCCGAATCAGAAAATTTACTAAGAGATGGTTCTTCATCTATCTCTACAAACTTCCTCTTATAGGTTCATCCAGCTTTTTTCTTCCTCAGAACATCTTTTGTTGGAGTTTCAACAACCACTTGCTTACCCTTGTTGATTTTCGGTACGACTTCCCCATTTGGAGACTCATGCTCACTCTCAGATAATTTTACAATTTTATCTTCATCAAATTTCTCCTTCTTAGCTATAACCTCAACAACTTCAGGAATAATTAATTCATTATTATGACTGTCTTCCTCTGACAACTTATTCACTTCTTCTTCTACTCCTTTCTCATCAACTCCGGGAGTAGCAATTTTTGAGGATCCATCTTGGGAAGTCCAGATTGAAAACTTCTCCGATAGGGTTCCCTTATCTTGATATTATTCAACTTTCTTAATTATATCCTCAGAAACACCACTATTATTAACTTGTTGTACTTCTTATGAAACTTCCTTCTCTTCCACAATCTTATCTTGTGGTTTTTCCAGAGTCTTCTTACCCAGAGTCTCAGGAAATTGTTATACCAGAAAAGACTTTAGCACCGAAATATTCTCGGATGCAATCTCAGTATCCCTGAGAAGGGATTGAAATATTTCAGCCTCTGACATATTCTTCTTGAGATTCTTCTCTTTATCCTGCTTTTCTAGTTCATCAGTAGCTTTTTCTTTCAAGGCCTTAGCCTCAGCAGGATCCAAACCGAACTGTGGCTCCCCTTATTTTCTACTCTTCTTATCCTCCCTCCCTTTTTATACCACATCATCCAGGTAGGATTTTTACTTCTTTGGTTTAGGAGGTGAGGATTGGGATTCCTTGGATTTGGGGGTTTTGTCGGTTTCCTCTATTTCCTTAAGATTTATTTTCTTCCCAGCTTTCTTTGAAGGTTAGGCTTCATTAGCAATCTTCAGAACAACCTCTTCCTTATCCTCAGGTAAATCATAAAACACACCTGACTCCTTTTAAAAACCAACTTTCATCCTCTTCAGAGTGTCATCACTTATTAGCATCACCTTGAAATTCCTTACCTTGGAACTGCAGGGAATCATGAAGGATTCGAGACACCGAACAATCATCTTTGAGAGGAAGGGAGGATACATTATAATCTGAGCTCTCAAATTCACATTTTTGATATTCTCAGTTGTAATGAGAATGTGTATCATGATATTAACCTTGCTTAGGTTTACTAAAAATTCCATTATATACATGTCACTTTTCTTTAGAGTGTACTTGTCACCCTACCTCGGTACAATGAGACCTTGAATCCATAGCTGTAGGATACAGTTGTTAGTAGATAGATGGGAAATTTTTGCGTTCTTGGAATCTTTGAGCCTAAGGCATTCCATAGCCTTCAACTTAATGAAACTTCCCTGAACCTCTGGGAGTTTGTGGGAGAAAAAATAAAATTTCCCTTCATATTCTAGCCCCACCAAGATCATAGACTTGGTGTAAGAGAGTTTGTAAGTCTTCCCATAAATCTTGAAATAGAACTTTTCTCTGCCATCTTCTTTGAAGAAGCAAACTGTTTCATAGAATTATATAAGTAAATCCGGATAGACCCCATCCTGAGCTCCTATCTTCAAGATAGATATACTTTCCCACACATTGAGCCTGATATTCTTGGCAATAATCAAGTCATACTTATTAAATAAGTTCGGATGAACTAACCTCTCCTTGTAAATTTTCCACTCTATAATTGGCTTAATAGTAGACATATCCTAAGAAGGGACTTCTGTAGACATTTGGACTTGAGAACCTCTAAATAATTCAGAAATGGATTTTGTAGAGGATAAGAGCTTTGAGATGGAAAATCTTGAGAACTGATGTGGGACAACCATTGGGGGTCCCCTTTATATAGGCGATGAAGTGATATTTGCACTTCCCATTTGAATCCAATGGCTGAGAATTCTTCAGATCTGATCTGACGGTTGAAATTATAGCCACAAGGGAAAATTTGGTTGAATCTGATCTTTTGAGGTTTTGAAAGGAAAATATTCGGATTTTAAGGAAACTTCAATCTGAGAAATTTTAAAACAAAGGAAACTAACAATAATTAAAAAATGATTACGAAAAACTTGAGAAAGAATCTTACCTTTCGGATTGCTAGGAAGAATATTCGTATTGAGGAATATTCTTCTTAAAGAACTTTGGATTAAAAAAAGATTAATATGAGAAAAAACTTCACTATGAACATTTTCAAATCTGAAAATTTCCTTTACGAACATTTTAAATCTAAATATTTTCATTACGAAAATTTCAAATCTGAAGATTTTCATTATGAAAATTTCAAATCCAAAGATTTCCATTATAAAAATTTCAAATCCGAAAAATTTATTACGAAAAATTCAATACAATTTTTTTTGAAAAATAAGATAAGAGAATTTTCATTACAAAAAATTTAAAAAACTAGCTATGAAAATTTTCATTACAAGAAATTCTAAAAACCAGCTTAGAAAATTTTCATTAAGAAAAATTTGAAAAACTTACAATGAAATGTACTCCCCTTATGAAAAGAAGTTTATTACTGTAAAGAGATTTGTTCAAAAATAAGTTAATTGAGGAGGAGTACCTTATGGTTATCATTTATAACTTCTGTTTAATGCATTTAAATATATCAGAGGGTAAAGATTTTGTGAAAATATCAGCAAGTTGATCTTGCATTATGATAAATTGGATAATGATATGTCCTTTCAGTGTGTGATCCCTAAGAAAGTGATGCCTAATATATATGTGATTTGCACGAGAGTGATGTGAAAGGTTTTTAATAAGGGAAATGGCACTTGTGTTATCAAATAAAATTTGAGTCTTAATAAAACTCAATCCATAGTCTGTGAGTGTGTGTTGCATCCACAACAATTGAGCACAACAACTTCCAGCTGCTATATATTCATCTTTAGTAGTGGAAAGTGATACTGAGTGTTTCTTCTTGAAAGACCAAGAAGCTAATGAATCTCATAGGACATGAAAAGTGCCAGATGTACTATTTCTATCCATTCTACATCCACCAAAGTCAGCATCCGAAAACTTTTTAAAACAAAATCAGTTCAAGATGTATAAAATTGTCATAAATCCATGGTGCCCTTTAAGTAGTGAAAAATTCTTTTCACTGCCTTTAAATGAGATTCATTAGGATTGGATTGATATCTTTCAAATAAGCATACTGAAAACATTAAGTCTGGATGACTAACTGTCAAGTAAAGTAGACTTCCTATCATACCTCTAAAAGTTTTCTAATCTATTGGTTTCCTAGATTCATCAAGATCAAGTGTGTTTGAGGTACCGATGGGAGTAATTATACTATTAGTGTTGTCATATCCATAATTTTTAAGAATATCTTTAATATAATTATGTTAGGATATATAGATTCCTTTTAGTTTTTGAGAAATTTCAAAACTGAGGAAAAATGTTAACTCACCCATCATATTCATTTCAAACTCATATTTCATTATATCCGCAAAGTAATCAGTTAAAGATTGCTGAGTTGAACCAAATATAATGTCATCAACATAAATTTTAACAATCAAAACATTTTTCTTATCTTTATTTATAAAAAGAGTTGGGTCTACATTTCCCTTAACATAGTTATTTTGAATCAAAAATCATATAAGTCTATCATACCAAGCTCTAGGTTATTGTTTAAATCCATATAAATCTTTGGTAAGTCTAAAAACATGATCAGGATGTTTTGTATCTTCAAATCCAGGAGGTTGTTCAAAAAAAACTTCCTCTTGAACATAACCATTAAGGAAATCACATTTCACATCCATTTGAAACAGTTTGAAATTGAAGAATGTTGCAAAGTCAAGTAAAATACGAATAGTTTAAAGTCTAGATATTGGAGCATAGGTTTCTTCATAGTCTATTTCTTCTTGTTGATTATAGATTTTAACAACTAATCTAGCTTTATTTCTTACAGTGATTCCATTTTCATCACATGTATTTCTGAAGACCCATTTTACTCCAATAATAGAAGTTTCTGTAGGTCTTTCAACCAAGGTTCAGAATTTATTCCTTTTGAATTCATTTAGTTCATCTTCCATGGATTTGATCCAATCATCATCACCTAAAGCTTCATTAGCGCCTTTTGGTTCTAATTGGGAAAGAAATGTTAGATGTTGTACATCATTTCTTAAAGAACTTCTATTCCTTACAGGTTGATTTACATCACCAATGATACTATCACTAGGATGATTCTTGAGAAACGACTGATTTGGGTTTTGTAAAGCCTGTTCATCAACGTAGGGTAGGAAATCTTCTAGGGTAAATTTTTCAGAAGTATCTTCTTGAACATTTTCCTTATCAGAAGGATTTTCTATGAAAGGTTGATAATTAGTTTTTGAAAACACATCTGAGGATGTAGGATGGGGTTGTTTAAAAACAAAAGGATTAGTTTCATCAGATTTGACATGTACAGTCTTTTTAACAGTACAAGTGTTTTTGTTGAAAACTTTATATGCCTTAGAAGTCATGGAGTAGCCTAAGAAAATTCCTTCATTAGATTTTGGTGCGAATTTATGAAGATTATATTTATTATTCAGAATGAATACCTTGTAACCAAAAAACTTAAAGTTGGAATGTCTAGGTTTTGTACCATTCCATAACTCATAATGAGTTTTATTAAGAAAATGTCAAATCAAAACTCGATTTATAGTATAACAAGTAGTAATTACTGCTTCAGCCCAAAAATGTTGGGCTACAGAATACCCACTCAACATGGTTCTAGTTATCTCTTGCAGAATTCTATTTCTTCATTCAACAACACCATTTTGTTGAGGTGTTTTGGGTGCTGAGAAGTTGTGAGTAATAACTTTTCTACTATAAAAAGTTTCAAAATCAGAATTTTGAAATTCTCCACCATGATCACTATGAATAGTTTTAAATGGAAGGTTTTTCTCATTTTTAACTTGGGCTCTAAAACTTTTAAAATTAGAATAAGATTTAGATTTATTTGCTAGAAAATAGACCCACGTAAATCTAGTGTAATCATCAACCAAGTAAAATATATAATACTTTCCCCCAATGCTTCCAGTTTGTGTATGACCAAAAAGATCCATATGCACTAGATGTAATGCATCAGTGGTTGAGACTTCACCAACTGATTTAAAACTTTATTTTTGTTTCTTTCCATATTGACAAGAATCGCAGACTTTTGAAGAATCAAATATAAGCTCTGGTAGATCCTTAACGAGTACTTTATTAGAAAGTTTTCATAAGTTCTTAAGGTTACAGTGTCCTAGACTTCTATTCCACAACCAAGAATGATCTTCCATTGCACTAAGGAAAGGTAGATCTTGGCTCTTGGTCTTCTAAGTTTATTGTGTATACATTCTCTTGCATATGGGAAGAAATAATAAACTCTTCCTTGGAATTGTGTAATAAGAACTTTTCATTCCTAAAATTCACAAGGTATCCTTCCTCAAATAACTAACTTATTCTAATGAGATTGTGCTAAAGACTCTTAAAAAATAAAACATTTGAAATCAAAGTTTTTCCAAGAAGAACAATGTTACCTATACCAATAATTTCTCCCTAATAATTATCTTCGAAAGTTACTTTTCCTCCTTTCATCTTGATAATATTTTCAAAATATTTTTTGATACCAATCATATGCCGGGAAAATCCACTATCCATGTACCACGTATTACTATTGGTACATTCTCTATTTTCCAGAAAATAATATAGTTAGACTTTCAGAATCCAAAAAATCTTGGATCCAGAATTGTTAGACAACACAATTTTGGATATCCACATTTTTTTAGAAAAATAAGCTTTTTGAGACCCAAGAGATTGATCTTTATTCAAGGAGAAATTTTTCTTCCGATTCCCAACACTTTGACATTTAGTACAAAAAGTGGCTTTAGAAGGAAAAAAATAGCTGTTTTTGAAAACTAGTTTTTGGTGAGTATAACCTACTCTAGTAGTGTTTCTTTGAGGTTTAATTTGAGAATACATCTTGTCAAAATTTTCCTTCCGAGAGGTAATGTTTTCAAGAATCTTATTAAGAGAAAATATTTCGGATTTCAGTCTGATGACTAAATTCCTATCCTCAGGAATCATTTCCTTAGGGTTATATTTTTCCTCAAAAACTTTTATCTTTAAAATAGAATTCTTAATATCTTTAGAAAGTTATTCCTTGACAGAATTTTATTTCTCAATTTCTTTAGAATGTTTTTCTAAAAGCTCATCTTTATCTCCAAGATCTCTAGAATTATTTGAAATCTGTTTTGTAAGAATTTCTTCCCTAGTATTTTCCTTGTCTAATTTTTTATAAATTTTACAATTTTTTGCATCAAGTAACTTGGAAAATCTACATACTTCTTTATATGAAGTTATTTCTTCATTTTCTGAAGATGAAGTATATTAATTAGAATTACTATTTTCGGAATAGTAATTCTTATCAAGAGATAAATTTGATAAAGCCTCGATAGAGAATACCTTGGCAATAAGACATGTATTAGGAAAAGAAGTAGTAGCAATGAATCACAAATTATTCTATACTGATGAATCATATTCATAAGATTCACTTTCTGAAGAGTCTCCACAGCTAGAACTCCAAGTATCATTAGCTTTAATACTTTTCTTGTGCTTTGATCGATAGAATTTATTCTTGTTCCATTCTTAATTTCTTTTCTTCTTATCCTTCTCTTTCAACAAAGGACAATCAGGTCTAATGTGACATGTTCTTCTACATTCATAACAATTAACTTAGCCATCTTTATTATCTCTGTAGTCTTTCTTCTTGTACTTATTCTGATGATTCTTCTAAGATACAATCTTTTTCATTCTCCGAGCAAGATTAGCTAACTCATTCTCTGACTTTTCTGTATCACTAGAATTTGACTGAATAATAACTTTCTTTGACTTTGATCCAGTTACTATTTATAGGGTCTTGGCTTTCATATGTTTAGAATTGGTTGTAAAAGCAACTCCTCCATTCCCATTCTTCTTCTTAACATTTTCAGCATCTCTCTTCATTCTGGCTTCATGCTGAAGAAGAGTTCCAAACAACTCATCTAAGGAAATCTGAGTGACTTTCCTGCTCTCATCTATAGCTATCCTCTTGGACTCCCATTCATTTGGAATGATATCTATGATTCTATTATCAAGAGATTCATCATACAAACCTTTTTCTCCCATATATTATAAACTGTTCATGATATTCATAAACCATTGTTGTACTTTGCTTACAGGTTCTCTATAAGGAATGTTAAAACTATGGTATTCAGCTCTCAACATAGCTCGTCAAGTCTCTATGACTTTAGATGCACCAAAATGTGTAACTTAAAGTTTCTTACCGATACTTTTTGTAGCTTCACATGATGATATTTGACTATAGATGTTCCTATTCATGGAACACAACGAAGTATTTCTGACTCTGAAGTTTGCTCTGTATTCTAATTTCTCCTGGTTCGTAAAAGTACTCAACTCCTTATCCAGAATTTTATAATATCCAATCAGCATTAGATAATTATCAACTCCTGTATTGATAACAAAATTATTCATCCTATATCTCTAGTATTCATAATCATTTCCATCAAAAATAGGAGGTCTGGTAGGATTTAGGTTATCAATAGAACCAAAATTTAAACCTACCATCCTTAAGAAAATCTTTGTCACACAAACTTGTTAGTAGTATGCGTTTGTAAACAAGAGAAAATATCCTAAGCAAGGAACTAGATATTTTATCTCTAAGAAAAGCTGAATCCGAACTATATGAGTCTGAAAATATGAATCTGAAAAATATGACCCAATGTATGAATCCGAATATATGAATCCAAAAATTCTATTCCGAAAACTAATTCTCTTCTAAATCTAATCATGAGATTAATTCAGATTTAACCGAACTTCTGATACCAATTGTTAGGATGGTATATCTGAGTATGATATACTCTATTATACCAAAATTAGGATTGAATATGTAAAATGAGATAAAAATACAATAGGGGGTGGGGTGGGGTGAATTGTATTCTTTAAAAAAAATTCCTTCGTAAGGAAATTTTGCGTAACCAAAATTCACAACACCTCTAAGTTTTATTATCTTTCTTTATTCCGAAAAAGTGATTTCTGAAATGAAACTTAAAAAAAGTTTACACCAATTAAGATTCTACCTTAAAGAGTATAGAATCCTATGAAATCAGAGTACATGTATAAGGAAGTATAAGAAATTTATACTTTCGTCAACAACTAAAAATACACAGCGGAAAAACAAAGTAGTAAAACTACAAGTAACAAGTAGAAACTCTTTTAACCCAAAGAGGAGGGTATCCAACAACCCTAGATAAGAGGTCCCTTGATTTATAATTTCAAGAAACTCTGTCTTAAACAAACCTAGGTAATCCCTCAATCTGAAGATCATTATCTATCTTTCTATCCCTGCAAGCCCTCGATTTGAAAGGAAATCGACACCTCTGAATTCACAACCCGAAGTCTCTAATTTCAAGGAAATCAAACCTCTACACTAAGCAAATCTGCATGAAGAAAAGTTTTAACAAGTAGTTCAAAACTTACTGCATGAATCCTGAGAGTTTATAAGAGTCTCTCTCTCTATAAATCACATCAACAACACGTAAGCACGGATGTCAAAGATTAGTGTTGAGATCTTTTCAAATGAGCTTCTATTTATAGGCGTGGTTCCAATGGTTGGCTCCCTCCTCCAATGATCATATTCTTCCTTGAATTTTAGAGGGAACTGTACACGTGTCACTCAAACAACAGTTAGTTGATAACTAAAAGTACGACATCGTTTGAGAACAAAATGGGTGTAAGTATAACCACAAACTGATATTCAGAATGAAGATAAATGAAGGTTCAGAGTCTAATTAAAAACTGAATTCAGAGTCTATAGTATAGGGATATTCGGATTCTGTTTTGTATGAATTCGAAACCTGAATTCTGTAGAATTTTGGAGTCTGAATTTAAAGGAAATTCAGAGTCTGGATTCACAAGAATTCAGAACCTGAACTTACAAAGTTCGGAGTCCGAGTTCATGATAATTCAGAGTCAGAACTATTTACGAGTTTAGATTCTGTATTCAAAGAACTCGGAGTTAGAACTTGGAAATGTTCATAACCAGAATTTGTAAAAGGAATTCAGAGTCAGAACTTAGAAGAGTTCGTATCCAGAATTTGTAATCAAAATTCTTAGTCGAACTTTACAAAAGTTCGTAATCAGAATTCGGAGTGGAAGTTCATGAATGTTCATATCCAGAATTCGGAGTTGAACTTCATGAGAGTTCGTATTCAGAATTTGGTATTGAATTACATGAGAGTTCATATCTAGAATTCGGAATTGAACTACATGAGTGTTCATATCCAGAATTCGAAGTCTTAAACAGAATGCCTCATATCTAAGTATTATATGATTCCGAGGTTTTTTGATATAACACCAAATTTTACACTTAGAAAATTATGATTTGAGAAATGAAAACATGGTAAGGGTAAATTTCCTTGGGTAATGAAATTTTTCCTTATAGGGGTAAAATATAGGGTAAAATGAATTTTTCCTTAATATAAGGTGTTTGTGATTTTCAAAACAAGAGGAATGGTAAAGTCATAAGGAAACCATAATAACTCAACAATCTCCCCCTTTAATGAAGGAATGGAAAAGTCAAAAGGGAAACCTTATTGACTCAACACTATGTGAAAAAGAATAAATCATATTATATGAGTGAAAAATCCTATCGATAGAGAGGCATTACTCTGGAAGTATCATGTGAATTACATAACTCAAGGAACATGTGATCATATGACCTAATATAGGTCTCACAAACAAAAATAACCATGGATATATCACTAATCTCATGACATATAAGGAATATCATGACCATTTGATCTTTAATAGTACTTTTTATCTCATGAACTTGATATGGTCATGCAAATCACATGATGGTCAAGGGATCATGTGACTGAACCAGAAGATCATACAAAGACTTCAAGATAGCTATACAACTGAGGACTCAAGTCAAGTTTTAAGAAATTCTCAAAAATAAGTTCATGATCAGATATGGTTTGTTCTATAGACAATACGTCTTATTAAATGGTCTTATGATTGGTTCTCATGAAACAGACTCACAAAACATTCTTGTTATCATCTCTTGTGGAAAGATCTTATAAAAGGGATCTTATGAGAAGGTCTTGCGAAGTGATCACACAACATAAGAAAACATGAGAGCTATGGAGTTCAGATTCACTGATGGACTGAGATTTCATTTCTACCCTTATTTATAGAGTGATCCATGGAATACCAAAGGTATTTTAAAACGAAAAACATCTCATAAGAAACTATTCTACAGAAACCCCAAAGACTCAAGCGGGCATTTACTTTCTTTACAACCAAGTCCATTCCCAAGAGGATATCATGCCTAGGGGGGGGGGGGGTTATTGATGCTCACCAAATTATAATCACAAAATATATAATAGAATTGATACCCAAAGCATGAGTATTATTTTATCCATTATTAAAAGGAAGGTAAAGCGACAAAATTATGTGGATGACACGACATTTAGAAGGACATATGATCAGGTTACCTTCAGAAGGTCAGGAAAATAGATAATGTGTTGTGAAAGATCTTCTTATGATCATGTTAATCCCCTTTGAAAATCATTAATACTATTTTAAAGGCATCCTGACAAGCACTGATGATCGTATAGATGTTTCCATACGTGTTCCTCCGATCAAGAAACTTGTCAATACATGGATGCCTGACAATCATCCAAAACCCACTATAAAATAAATATGGAGAAATTAAGAATCCTCATGTGAAGTAAAGTTATATTTTTCTTTAGGTAACGTGATTACAAGATTCTAAATACCCCATAGAGGCCTCGATGGTATGTATATCTTATCACACAAGAGCATGTTGGTGCGTCACCTTCATCATATGAAGGACCTCAGACACATCCATTAAAGCATATGATTCACCTGAGGCACTATAGAAAGGAATATGGATTGTCAAAGAAAATTATTTCACACCATAAAGTGGTATATCATTAATCAAAAGAGGCCTTATAATAAAGTAGAGTGGTTTTCCATTACAATGTTTTCACGATGTCACAAGATCCTCTGTCCTTATAAAACGAGGAAGGAAATAAAAGAGGAAAAAGGAGGAAGCTTCTGATGATGGTAATATATATTGATCTTCATGATAAAGAATTTATATGCCATGGGTGATAACCATTTATCATGTGAATAACCTTTAGAAGTTCATATCGGCCTATCAAATACCCCTTGACATGTCAGCCCGGTCTCATGGAGGCCCACCTTAACAAGTCACTTTAGTCCCAAAAAAACCATAGAAAAGTCATCTATGATCATAGAAAGGCCTTCCCATAGTCATATAGGTCGTGAAAATACCCTTTTACATATTTTCCTGTCCTTGTGAAGGATCTTTGACATATCAACATAATTATGAAAAATTAATTTGATCAGTTAGGGTCTAATAAACATGGAAATGGAAAAATGTTCTCATGGTCCCTATTATCAAGAAACACCATTGATGATATATGGTAGGGTTATTGAAAGTCCAAGATAAAACCCACCTTCTCATAAAAATCATAAACAGAAAACATACAAAGAAAAACCCATCTTCCTATTTCTTCCAAAATATCCTTGAATGCCCTATAGCCTCCCAAACAATCCCTTAGATTTTTTTGACCCTGAAATTGAGGGAACTCTTTTCCAACTTAGGAGGAACATAAGAGATAATAAACTCATTCAAGAACCAGTCCTTTTCCAACCTGTTGAATTAGAATTGACCAATCTTAGGGAACAAAGACTTAAAGAACTTTCCGCCCCAGATACGAATTACCAACCTCTTGGTATTCAATATCCAAACATAGTGGCTGACTTCGAACTCAAATCGGGTTTGATTCATCTTACCCCACATTTCCATAGGCTATCCGGTGAGGATTCACATCTACACCTTAAATAGTTCCAAGTGGTGTGCTCTACCATGAAGCTTCAAGGGGTTTCTGAGGAACAAATCAATATCTGTGCATTCCTTTTATCCCTAGCTGACTCTGCCAAGTCATGGCTCTACTAGCCTAGTTATGGTTCCATAACCACATGGAATTTCATGAAGTGACACTTCTTAGAAAAATTCATTCCTGCTTCTCGTACTGCTTATATTCGAAAGGAAATAAGTTGTATTCGTCAATTCCCAATTGAACCACTTCAAGAATACTGGGAGAAGTTCAAAAAGCTTATGAAAACCAACCCACACCACCAAATTACTAACAAAATCTTGATCCAATACTTCTATTAGGGGTTATTGTATATGGAGAGAACTTTCATTGATGTCGCAAGTGGCAGTGATCTTGTTGATAAAACTGCTGCAGCTGCAAGAGATCTCATAAGCAACATGGCTGCAAACACACAATAATTCTATACTCGAGCACATGATGAAGTCAAAAAATCCCAAGATAATCAATCAGTAGAGCCGAACAAGATGAAAGAGTGGATGAGTGAACTTATAGGTCTTGTATGAAAACTAGTTGTGGCTACCAAATCCCCAACATCATCTTTTCCGCAACCAATGTTTCATGGAACTGTCAAAAACTGTGGAATCTACAACTCTTCATCTCATCCAACTGACACATGTATACAACTTCAAGATGATCAATCTAATTCATCTTGACCAATGGAGCTCAATGCAGCATATTCTCAATGGAACACCAACCCTCAACTATCAGGTCAGTTTGTTATAAACTTCAACCAACCTCACTTTGATCCCTTATATTCTTCTTATAACCAAGGCCTCATGTATAGTAATCCCATATCTCATCCCCCTCAATTCCCTCCACCAAAACCCAAACCAGTTTCAATATGGTCAAGGTGTTGGTAACTTCCAACAACCTTATCCTTTTATTCCTCAACCTCAAAGGAATAATCCTCCTTCTGGATTCCACTATCCTAGAAATCCTTACCAATTCCCAAACATATACAATCTCTTTCCAAAGAACAAAAATCAAGGCAACTCCAATCCAGGAAATGCATCTTCTTCCAAACAACCATGAGAAAGTGGAGTGGAAGTTCTTGCCTCTTTCACTCATTCCATCCTTAAAAACATTGAAACCCAAATCGGTCAACTTGCATCCCACCTGAGCCAGCAACAATAATCAAATTCTTCCCAACTCCTAGATCAACCATTACCCAACCCCAAGGGTAATGTAAGTGCAATTTCACTTAGATTAGGGAAGAAAAATTATATTCCTCAAGATAATTCATATAAACCACCTTTAAATGTTGACCTAAAAAATGAAAAGAAAAAAACTTGAAAAGGAACCTAAATCCATTCCATCATCTCAATTTATTCCAATTAGAAACCCAATTAATTTTCCTCATGCTGTTTCTAAGCCAAATATGTCCTTTGAACTCGATCTTGAAATGACCGACATGTTTAGACGTGTTGAAGTCAACATTACCCTCTTAGATGCCATAAAACAAATCCCTATGTATTCCATGTTTCTTAAGGAATTGTGCACCCACAAGAGGCAACTTAGGACCTTCGAAAATGTTTCCACCCAGGAGTCTATTCCCATAAAGTGTAAAGATCTAGGAACCTTTATGGTTCCATTCCAAATTGGAAGTTCCAACTTTGATGATGTAATCATAGACCAAGGAGCCTCAATTAATGTCATGCCCAAATCCATCTTCTCCAAACATGGTCAAGGTCCCTTACATACAAAGGGTGTTGTCATTCAATTATCCAATCGATGCACTACTAGTCGTGAGGGTATAATTGAGGATGTCCTTGTTCGTGTGAATGGTCTTATCTTCCCTACTGATTTCTATGTACTTGACATGGAAGGTGAGAAGAAATCTTCTCGATCTCCCATAATTTAGGAAGACCATTTCTAATGACAGTGAGAACCAAGATTGATGTCCATTCAGGCATCTTATCCATGGAATTTGGTCACCAATTGGTCAAGTTCAACATTTTCAAAGCCATGCGATACTTATGAGAGAATCAATTTGTATTCTCTATAAATTCTTCTAAAAATCTCCCTGAGAGTGTGTTTAATCGCAATGTATCATGTTCTTCCTATTCTACTAATAGAGGATTTTATGAATATTGCATCCTCATTAACCAACTCATAAATGGAGAAGTTGATGTTGACATTACGAATGAAAACTCCATTGATCTAAAGGATCTTGAAAACTCTTTGGAATCCCATGTCACCTCTGAAATCCACAGCTCCCACATGTATGGTAATGGGGAAAATGAATAACCATGTTCATTTTTTGATTCAAATATGATTATCCAATATTCATCAGTTTCAATCCATGATTTTGAAAATTCTGTTATTTGTGAGGTGAACCCGGAACCAATGTGTTTATATTGTCCCGATGGTAGTGATGTTTGTGATATTTGTTACCTAATTAATAAAGTGATCACTGGTGAGGTTGAAATTGAACATTCTTTAGGAAAAAATGTTGATATAAAGTATATTGAAAAACGTATTCTGTCTTATGACTCTACTAACCCTCATTACTCTACATCGGTAAGTGATGAAAAAATGATTGAAAAAATTTGGGATATCATACTTTGGATTCATGTTATCTGAAAATTACATAAAAGAACCATCATAATTGAGACATCTTCCTGAATTTCTAAGAATATAAAACCATCGCTTTGTGAATGAAATCATACCTCAAGTTGAAGACCAAAGGGAGGATAGTCATGTTCTCTTTTCACCCCCATTTAATTGCAAGCACACAATAAAAGAAGGGGATAAATTATCCAATGAACAATCAGGCATCCCAAAGGAAAATGTTTCCTGGAAGAATACTGGAGTTCATAAAGTACGATGGCCATCGTTAGACTATGGGTAGTCTACTACAACTGTCCAGCTGTAGACAAATAAATGCAACGCTTCTTGGGAGGCAACCCATGTTTTCTTTTACTTTTATGAAATTTTAATTTCTTTTTGGTTTTTCATTACATGAATAATTATTTTTCTTTTCCAGGTAACATCCCACATAAAGAACATCAACTTCCACTAAGCCACCACTAAATGGAGACAGAGACCCATCGAATCCAAACCAGGGGCACTTATTTCCCTATAACTCTCTCTCTTCCTCTCTCTACCTCTTTCTTCTTCTTCCTATCTCTTTTATTTTTTACCACATTCTTTATCAAACCCTTCATTTTTATCTTTCTCTTTTGTGTGGGTGTGTATTTAAAAAAACACTAAAAAAAATAAAAATTTAAAATAAACTGAAAAAATAATAGTCATACTTACTCACCATCTAGTTTTTAAATTTTGTCCAACCATTTTGGGGAGTCAAAAGACATGTTTTTATCTCAAATACTTTGTGGTTTCTTCATAAATTTGGATAAAGAATATGGTTTCAAATCTAACAAATTTTGAATGATCAATTTTTGATTTGTAAAATGATTTTACCCACCCTTGAGGAACACCAGTTTCTTTAATGCCAATGCCACCTATGGACGTCATTTTAAAGTGTGTATTTTCACCCCCATTTTTGAGTCTTGAGTTTGTGGACCTTCGAGCCGAATTTCCTACTTTAGTGTGCATTAATATGAGTGAAGAATTTTATGAACCACATGAGAATAAAAATATCCAAATATCCTCCCTTTAACCATACATTAATCCTCCTTTTGAAAGCCCCTTAGATCCTATAAAAACCTTTTCTTTGATAGCCATATTACAAGCCCAATACCTTTTCCCACCCAATATCAACATGGATTTTCATTGCATAATTTTTTTAACTTTATGTTTTTGGGAATGGATTTAATTTTGGGTACCCTTTGTTGATATCACCGTGTCATCATATGCTTGAGGGTAAGCATCCATTTCAGTGTGGGGTAGATATTGTCATTTAGTGTGTTTTAGGGAATGTAATGTATGTAATTTTATAAATGTTATTGACAAGTGTTCAAAAAAATAAAAAATCAAAACAAAAAACAAAAAAATGGTTATGTATTGGGTTGGTCAAAACTCACTCTTCCTCAACCTTTGATCTTGTTATATCTATTACAATTAGTGTCGCGAGGAGATCAATCATCGGTTGGGAGATGAGTGTGAGATCGATTTCATGTTCATCTTCCAAAAAATGAAAAAAATGAACACTTATGTCATTGGGAGAAGTTTTCTGTTTTGTAAATATTTTATCTTCTCATCCCCTTCAAATTTTGTTCCTTTATTGTGTATTTCTTCATGCAATCATTCCCTTGAAAATATGTGTTTTCATTTCCTTCCATGTTTCGTTTCAAAAAAAAATATTGCGTTGTTTTTTCCATGTTGGTGTTTTACCCCCCTTTTCCTATCTTTTGGATATCATCTTACTTCCATCCCATAGCCACAAAAAAACCCCTTCTAAAGACCTCTTGATTCTTGTGCACTTTGGATTGGGAGTTTACGTTGAGAGCTCTTACAAACTCTAAGATTTTCACTTTTGGTTGGTGAATGAGTGATGCTCCATAAATTAATTTTATCATCTTGAGAGGAGTAAGTTTTGCGTGAAATTATTTTCCATTTCTAAATTTGAGTAGGAAAAAATGAATTGTTTTTGGAACATTTTTTCTCTAAAAATTTATGGTGTAATTCAATATGGACAAGTTAAATTTTCTAAACCTCCCCTGATTGTGGAAAACAAAATGTTAATATTTGTTGTTGAGTGAAAATGATTTTGTTATTTTTTTATATTTATTTCACATGAGCACATGCACAACAATAAGTGTGGGGGAGTTGATTATATTAATATTTTTATGAATTATTATACACTCCCTTTACTGATTTTATATGAAATGTGCATAATTTGTGTGAAATATTAATGTTTTAATACTAAGTATAATTTTTGAGCATTTTTTGAAGTAGTCTAATTGAGTTAGTTTACTGTTTTATTTATAAATCTCACCAAAATGATCCAAATTTTGTGGTTATTATTTTTTAGGATTATTTATTCAATTTACCATATATCATTAGAAGGAAGCATGGGCCAATTCTGCCATTTGGTGGCCCATATAGACCACACAAGAAGGCCTACAGAATCTGTGGAGAAACTGGACCAGCCATGAAGATTTAATTTATGGGATCAATAAGAAATTCCAAATTCATTTATTCTCATAAAAAGTTAGGGGAACAATTTAAGGAGTCTTGGATAAATCTTTCAAGGCCAAACTCCAATGACAAGGGGCCCAAATTATTCATTTAAACTCAGCTCACCATTCTGTACGGGAAGAAAAATCAGTACAGTATTCATGATATGTCTCCTGATCTAATCATCTAATCAATATGCGATTTCTTATTGTGAAAGAGGATATATAGACGGACGACCTTTTGGATGAAATAATTCATATTTAAAGGCATTTTCCTATTCAAAAATCCCTTCACATTTTGGACATCGAAAAAACATTGATAGAAATGGACAGTTTAATATTGTTTATTGAATCTGCCATAATGTTGGATTCATAAGTTCAAATGCCTCCAAATTTTGGGAGTAGTCGGAAAAAAATTATTATCTACCACTTTTAAGAAGGATTTAACTCGAGATTAGGCTGTCTGAATTTCCAAATCATCGATCCAAATGGAGGGACAAATTGAGAATTCAAACAGTCCACTTTATTGGTCTATAAATACATCCCCCTCCTCTCCTTCAATGGATTTGTCATTTAAGAAGAGAGGATCACAAATTGAAAGGACCAAAGCCTTTAAAAAGGCATTGGAGGACCTTACATACCCATTTTTTCACTTGATAGACCTTTCCTCCTCTCTTTTTTCCTTTTGATTTTTTGTTCTTCATTATTGTAATCTTCTAAGTCTTTTTTTTTGTAATTCAATTTTAATGAATGTTTATTCTTCAATATATCTTACTCTCATCCACCTTATATAGATTAACATTAATGTTCCTAAAATAGTATAAATATAGTTGAATCCCCTTCCCTTATTTTTCATTCTCATTCAATCTAAAGTCAGTATTTAATTCCCTTCATCGTTTGTGTGTGTGTTCAACGCACCACTCTTTTCTTATCCCTTTATTTTTCTTATCTTATTAATTTATCATCATAAAAATTTTAACCATATTACTAATCATTTAAATGGATGAGTAACTCTTCCATTGGGATGCGTTATAATTTGGGGATATTAAGTGATTGAGATCTTTTTCTTGATGAGTATTCTTTGAGTTAATATTGTGTATGTTGAACTTTATATGTCATTGATTAATGAAAAGTTTTGTTTAATATGAGGAGTCCATGGATTATTGGAACCACATATACTCTAAAATAAACATGTAATGGTAATTATTAGAACCCTAAGTTGTGTTACGACTTGGATTACATCTTTAACACTTGGTAATTCCGTTCAAAATCATCTTGTGAAGTGGGTATTAATTTAATGCAATATAAATCAGAGGTAAAAGATATAATAAGATTAAATCCACAATAATGAAATCAACCCAATATTTATATATTTTTTAAATCAATTTTAATCGAAAAATCATTTTATAAGATCTTAAAACAAACCCCCCAATCATAATACAATCAACTAAAAACAATCGACTATTAAAAAGTATCATCATCAAGGATTCAACCCAATTGCTTCTATACACATTAGCAGAGAATCAGAACTTTGACTGGTCGATGGAGACAATTGGACATGCATTTCAAATGGTGCTGTTGCTGGGGATGGTGAAATTAAATATTCATTAGTTTTTGGTTATTTTAAAAAATAAATAAAAAATTTAAAAAAAAACACACAAAGAAACCCCCACCTTCTCATAAAAATCATAAACGGAAAACACACAAAGAAAAACCCATCTTCCTCTTTCATAAAAAATATCTTTGAATGCCCTATATCCTCCCAAACAATCCCTTGGATTTTTTTGACCCTGAAATTGAGAGAAATCTTCACCAACTGAGGAGGAACTTAAGAGATAATCAACACATTCAAGAACCAGTCCTTGTCCAACCTGTTGAATTAGAAATGGCCAATCATAGGGAACAAACACTTAAAGAACTTGCTACCCCTGATATGAATTACCAACCTCTTATTATTAAATATATAAACATAGAGGCTAACTTTTAACTCAAATCGGGTTTGATTCATCTTCTCCCTCATTTCCACAGGATAGCTAGTGAGGATCCACATCTACACCTTAAAGAGTTCCAAGTGGTGTGATCTACCATGAAGTCTCAAGGGGTTTCTGAGAAACAAATCAAACTCTCAGCATTTCCTTTCTCCCTAGATGACTCCGCCAAGTCATGTATCTACTACCTTCCTTCTGGTTCCATAACCACATGGAATGACATGAAGCGACTCTTCTTAGAGAAATTATTTCTTACTTCTCGTACTGCTTCCATCTGAAAGAAAATAAGTGGTATTCATCAATTCCCAAATGAATCACTTCATTAATACTAGGAGAGGTTCAGCGAGCTTGTGGAAACCTTCCCACACCACTAAATCCCTGACCAACTCTTGATCCAATACTTTTATGAGGGGTTATTGTCTATGGAGAGAACTCTCATTGATGCCACAAGTAGAGGTGATCTTGTTGATAAAACTCCTACAGCTACAAGATATCTCATAAGCAACATTGCTAAAAACACACAAAAATTCCATACTTGAGCACATGCTTAAGTCAAACAATCCCAATATAATCAATAAACAGATCCTAACAAGATGAAAGAGTGGATGAGTGAGCTTATAGGTCTGGTACGACAACTAGTTGTGGCTACTAAATCCTCAACCTCATCTTCTCCGAAATCAATGTTTCCCGGACCTGTCAAAAACAGTGGAATCTATAACTCTTCATCTCATCCAACTGAATCATTTCCAAAAATTCAAGAGGATCAATCAAATTCATATTGACCAATGGAGCTCAATACAACATACACCCAGCAGAACACCAACCCTCAACTATCAGGTTAGTTTGTTTGAAACTTCAACCAACCTCACTCTGAGCCCTTCTATTATTTCTATAACCAAGGCCTGAGGTATGGTAATCCTATATCTCATCCCCCTCAATTCCCTCCTCAAAACCCAAACCAATTTCAATATAGTCAAGGTGTTGGTAACATCCAACAAACTTATCCTTTTATTCCTAAACCTCAAAGGAACAATCATCCTCCTAGATTCCACTATCCTAGTGAGCCTTGCCAATTCCCAAACCAATACAATCGCTTTCCCAAGAACAAAAATCATGGAAATCCCAATCCGGGACAAGCCTCTTTTTCCAAATAACCATGGGAAAGTGCAGTGGAAGATCTTTCCTATTTCACTCATTCTGTCCTTAAAAAAATTGAAATGCAAATAGGTCAACTTGCATCCCACCTGATTCAATAACAACAATCAAATTCTTCCCAACTCCCAACTCAACCATTACCTAACCCCAAGGGTAATGTAATTGAAATTGCACTTAGATCAGTGAAGCAAATTTATATTCCTCAAGATAAGTCATATAAACCACCTTTAAATTCTGAACTATAAAATGAAAAGAAAATGAAACCTGAAAAGGAACCTGAATCCATTCCCTCACCTCCTTCTATTCCACATAGAAACCCAATTCCTTTTCCTCATGTCGTTTCTAAGACAAAGAATTCCTTGGAACCTGATTTTGAATTGCTCGACATGTTTAGATGTGTTTATGTCAACATTCCCCTCTTAGATTCCATAAAACAAATCCAAATGTATTACAAGTTTCTTAAGGAATTGTGCACCCACAAGAGGCAACTTAGGACCTTGGAAAATGTTTCCACCGAAGATTATATTCCCATAAAGTGAAAATATCCAGGGACCTTTACGGTTCCATGCCAATTTGGAAGTTCCAACTTCGATGAAGAACTCATAGACCTAGGAGCCTCAATTAATTTCATGCCAAAATCCATATTCTCCAACCTTGGTCTAGGTCCCTTTCATCCAACAGGTGTTGTCATTCAATCGGCTTATCGAAGCACTGCTAGTCCAATGGGTATAATTGAGGATGTCCTTGTTCGTGTGAATGGTCTTATCTTCCCTGCTGATTGATATGTCCTTGACATGGAAGGTGAGACAAACACTTATCAATCTCCCTTAATTATAGGAAGACCATTCCAAATGACAGCGAGAACAAAAATTGATGTCTATTTAGGCATCTTATCCCTAGAATTTATGAAAAATTGGCCAAGTTCAACATTTTCCTTGCCATGCGATACCCATTAGAAAATCAATTCGTATTCTCTATCCATTCTTCTAAAACTGTCTTTGAGAGTGTTTTGAATCCTAATCCATCATGTTCTTCCTATTCTACTAATAGAGGAGTTTGTGAATATTGTATCCTCATTAACCAAGTCACAAATGGAGAAGTTGATGTTGATATTACAAATGCAAACTCCATTGATCTAAAGGATCTTGAAAACTATTTGGAATCCCATATCACCTCTAACATACATGGATCCCACATGTATGGTAATGGGGAAAACAAAGAACCATGTTCATTTTCTGATTCAAATATGATTATCCAATATTCATCATTTTCTATCCATGATTTTCAAAATTCTGTTATTTTTGAGGTGAACCCTGAACTAATGTGTTTATATTATCCCGATGGTAGTGATGTTTCTGATATTTGTTCCCTAATTAATAAAGTGATCACTGGTGAGGTTGAAATTGGCCATTATTTGGATAAATTTTTTGATATAAAATATATTTAAAAACATATTTAGTCTTATGACTCCACTAATCCTCATTACTCTACATCGGTAAGTGATGAAAAAAATGATTCAAAAACAATTTGAATCTCATACTCTGGTTTTGTGTTATCTAAAACTTACATAAATGAACCATCAGAATTGAGACATCTTCCTGAATTTATAGAAATATAAAACCATCACTTTCTGAATAAAATCATACCACAAGTTGAAGACCAAAGGGAGGATAGTCATATTCTCTTTCCACCCCCATTTAATTGCAAGTAGACAATCAAATAAGGGGATAAATTATTCAATGGAACATCAGACATCCCAAAGGACAATTCTTCCTAGAAGAATACTAGAGTTGAGAAAATACGATGGCCATTGTCTTACTATGGGTAGTCTACAACAATTATCCAGTTGTAGAAAAATAAATTCAGTGCTCCTTGGGAGGTAACCAATGCTTTCTTTTTTTACTTTTAGGAAATTTTAATTTCTTTTGGGTTTTTCCTTATATGAATAATGATTTTTCATTTTCATATAATATCCCACATAAAGCACATCAACTTCCACTAACCCACCACCGTTTGGAGACAGTGATCCACCGAATCCAAACCTGGGTGCACCTCTCTCCCTTTAACTCTCTCTTCCTGTCTCAACCTCTTTCTTCTTCTTCCTATCTATTTCATTTTTACCACATTCTTTATCAAAACCTTTCTTTTTATTTTTCTATTTTTTGGGTGTGTATTTAAAAAAAATAGAAAACTAATTTTTTTAAAAAAGATGAAAGAACCATAGTCATACTTACTCACCATCTTGTTTTTAAATTTTGTCCAAACATTTTGGGGAGTGAAAAGACATGTTTTAATCTCAAATATTTTGTGGTTTATTCATAAATATGGATAAGGAATATTGTTTCAAAAACAAAAAATTTTGAATGCTCAATTTTTTATTTGTAAAATATTTTCCTCACCCTTGAGGAACACTAGTTTCTTTCATGCCAAGGCCACCTATGACCATATTTTCAATGTGTGTATTTTTAACCCCCCATTTTTGATTCTTGAGTTTGTGGACCTTCGATCTGAATTTCCTACTTTAGTGTGCACTACTATGATAGAGGTGTTTTATGAACCACATGAGAATCACAATAGCTAAATAGACTCCCATTAACCATACATTAATCCTATTTTTTAAATCCCCTTTGATCAAATGAAAACATTTTCTTTGATAGCCACATTACAAGCCCAATACCTTTTCCCACCCAATATCAACATGGATTTTCATTTCATAATTTTTTGAACATTAAGTGTGGGGTAATGGATTTCATTTAGAGTAACCTATGTTGATTTTACCATGTTATCATATTCTTGAGGGAAATCATCTATTTCAGTGTGGGGGAGAGGTTGTCATTCAGTGGGTTTTGGGTAATGTAATGTATGTAATTTTATAAATGTCATTGACAAATGTTTAAAAAAAAAATCAAAATAAAAAAAAGAACAAAACAAAATTGGGTTATGTCTTGGTTTGGTCAAAAATCAATATCCCTCAACCTTTGATCTTATAATAACTATTAAAATTAGTGTCATGAGGAGATCAATCATGGGTTGGGAGATGAGTTTGAGATATATTTCATGTTAAACTTTCAAAAAATGAAAAAAAGAACACTTATGTCATTGGGAGAAGTTTTGCGTTTTTTAAATATTTCATCATCTCATACCCTTAAAATTTTATTCCTTTATTCTGTATTTATTCATAAAATCATTCCCTTGTAAATATGTGTTTTCATTTCCATCCATGTTTCATTTCAAAAAAAAATTGCATTGTTTTTTCCATGTTGGTGTTTTACCCCTTTTTTCTATCTTTTGGATATCATCATCTTACCGTCCCATATTCATAGAAAAACCCCTTCAAAAGACCTCTTGATTCTTATGCACTTTGGGCAGGGAGTGTAAGTTGAGAGCTCTTACAAACTCTAAGATTTTCACTTTTGGTTTGTGAATGAGTGAAGCTCCATAAATTAATTTTATCATATTCATAGGAGAAAGTTTCATGTGTCACCATTTTCCATTTCAAAATTTGAGCATGAAAAAATGAATTGTTTTTGGTACATTTTTTCTCTAACAATATGGGGTGTAATTCAATATGGATGAGTGAAATTTTCTAAACCTCCCCTGATTGGGGAAAACAAGATTTTAATATTTGTTGGTGAGTGAAAATGATTTTTTCATGTTTTTATAGTTGTTGGATAAGAGGAAATGCATACGAATACATGTAACGCCCCGACCCTAGTTACCCAGAGTCGGTGCATTATTACATTACATTGGCATGATCACAAGAAAGATCAAATCTCGAAAGACCGATTGGTTTAGTAGCCTTGGAAACACTAGATATATTCATAAAGCTTTACATTAAATCATAAAGTGAAAAACTACTACAACAACATAGTCTCCATATCCCACACTCATATCCCCACATACTATCCCTGTAGGTCATTCATAAGTTACTTCTTCACATCCTGGGAAAAATAAAACATAGAAAATGGGTGAGCTCAAATGCCCAGAAAGGATAACAATATAGTGGAAACTTTCATAAATAAGCATAAACATTTAAGACAATGTATAACTTAAAAAGCCTTTTAAACTTGAACATCAACATAGTATGGAAAAAATAAAATGAAATAATGCCATTTACTTATTCACATGGATATTCTACTAATCGAATAATCACATGCAATATCAATTACCACTTTCATAATGATGGAATGCATAATGCCAGACTATCATAACCACATAGCCAAGGCCTCGTGCCAAGACTACAAATAAGATTTTTCCAAGGCCTTGTGCCAAGACACTAGTTTGTCTCATGAGACCTACCGATGCATCGAGGAGCTATAGCAGGCTCCACCCGTCACATATTAAGTCCAATGCATTCCCATATGAAAAGGTTTAAACATAACATAAACATTCGTATTAAAACTAGCATATGAAATGTCAATACTTTCACCATATACTATGAATGGTATAAAAATTTCACACCCAGAGTCAAACATATCACAAAACCTTCAATACAATATAGAAGTTTTGTATCATAATAAATCAACTTCAAATAAGCGTAAAATCCATCAAAGGATGTTGACATAAATGAAATCAAAACTATTTTTAGAGAAATATCTCTTTCTATTTTGAAATCATTTAAGAGTCATATAAAATGAAACATTTTCTTTAAAATTATTCTTATAAGCTTTTAAGGGAAGCTTCGACGATTTTATAACGGCGGAAAATAACCGCACCTGCCGTATAAGTTTAAAAAACAGTCTTACCTTAATTCTGTCGAAAAGGTTAAAAAACACCTTGTTTGAAAAACAACGGAAAGATTATTTTATAAACCTCTTATAAAAAGTCAAACAAGGGTATAAATTACATTAACTCATATCATAGAAGATAGTAATTTTTTTTTGAAATACATTTTTAAGAAACATGGATGTGGATGATAAAGAAATTAGAGTACATTCTTATGTATAAACAACCTCAGATAATGAAGAGATTGTGAAATAAACCCTTACCTTGTACTTTTCCTTGGTTGGGATAGGTTAAAATCCTGTATAATGGTGAAATAATTGTTATTAAATTATACAAGAATCATATATATCAATATGATATCATATATGATTTTTTAACATTGATTTGTTAATAATATCTTAGAATTATCGTCGTTTCGGGTGTTAACTTACTCGTTTTCTTTTATATGTTTCATTACATAATCCGTGTTTGTTATGGATAGGTTGTAACTTATTCATATCCATAATGATATCAAGTCCTTAAACATCATTTTTAAATCATCAAATGATAATTATACTTGAATGTATATGATGGAGAATGAATCTCATCGCGTTCGTGGAGACGGTAGTCCGTACGTACGCACGAGCGACAATATCATTATTTTTATATTAAAATAATATATAAATGGATGTTATATAATATATAAAGAATCATTAACATGTTATATTTATGAGTTACACATCATTATTATACCCATCCAAATAATAATATATTGAATAACAATTACACCACGACGTGGAGACGGTATGCCGTACGTACGCACGTATGGTGACATGTTATTAAAAGGGTGGATAGAATACTGAATATGGTTGTACCATATTTATAATAACATCACAGTATATATATGATACTGGAGTTATTATTTTAGAATGGTAATAACAAAGGAAGAAGAAGTGGAAGAAGAAAGGAACTTGGAAAAGGGTGGTGAAATCATTACCTCTTCTTCGGGTTCTTCCTTTTGATTTGATCAAAAGGGCTCATTAGGTTGGATTTATGATCAAACTAAGTCCCCTAGGTTGTAGTGAGGGAAGTTGGGAGAGTATTTGGGAAGAGTTTGGCTGAACCAAAAGGCTTTGAAGGTGTGAAGAAATGAGAAAGAGTGCCCTTTTATAAGACAGGTGAGGGGTACCTTTGGAAAATCTACAAATATGAATTTATAATAAATTCATATTCGGTTTCTAATGAATCCAAAGTTGATTGTTTAAATTTTAAGGTGGGGATGAGTCGAAAAAAACTCAACCAATATAAGTTAGACAGGTTTGGGTCATTATATTAACCTTATCTTTAAGTATTAACTCTTAGTTAATTAGTTTCACTTTTACAATGTCTCTTTTTATTTTTATATAATATGGTTCATAAACTTACTATATACATCCAGGAGACCCCCAAGTGATCCATTAATGATACACCTATCATTATATAAGTCTCTTGGCCGAACATTAGATTTTTAGGAATTTAATATCAATTAATAATATAATATTTGTTTTAAAAACTCTTTTATGTCAATTTTGACACTATTCAATAGTTGGTTTTTGTGAAACTCATAACAGAATGATTACTTCGAAAAAATATAACTAAATCATTCCTAAAATGTAATATTAACTTATAAAATTAGTTTAATTCATAAAAAGTCTCAAATTATATTTATTTGTGTATTTATAATATCAATTATTTTAATTTTTTACTAATATGGTAATTACTGCATCATCATTGTGTCATAAATAAATTATATTATTTAATGTCTAAAAATTATAAATAAAATATAATTATGTAGGAAATCTGTTTATCTTTCTAATGAATATTTATAGTCAAAAATCCAACATATATAACCCTATGTAAATATTGTTTTTCTAAAAGATATATGCTTGTGTCATTTTTGTATTCATTTTAACTTAATTAAAATAAAGACTCCCTATCACCTACAAGTGGCTCCATGGGGTCCCAAAATCGACCCAAAGATGACTATGATCGAACATGAATCAACCAATAAGGTTAGGACACGTTTTAGGGTAATTTATTATTATTGTAGTATTATTTTTTTAACCCTTATTTACCGAATTTACCCTTAACCATGGTAAATAAAATATTTACCGAAATAATTATTCAAAATGTCTAAAAATAAAAGTTACCTATTTACACAATTTGAACATCCTGATTCCAAATATGGAATCCATTTTTCCAAATTCAAAACACATAAGTGGCAGAAATTAATTTAAAATTAATTCTCGTTGTTAAAACAAAAAGCGTGTTTTTAAGAGATTATAACTATCAAAAGATTGACACTTGTTTATGTTCGGTTTAATTGTGAAATTATGTCCAATGACCAAAAATGTATTAAATCGTAAAAATATATTCTAAATATACTTTAAAACCACTCAAATTCATAATTTATCAATATAAATTATTTTGATTAAAAAAGTTGTTTTTAATTAAAATTTAGTAATTTTCACTATTCATCAAAATATTAAAGTTATCCGAAAAGTACCAAAATTTCACCTTAGGCTAAATTCGATATTACGAATCCAAAAATTAAGTCCATTTTGAAATATAAAATATATATATAATTTCAAAAAGTAGGTATTACTATTCATAATGGCTAGTTTGATTGGTTATGGTGTGTTAGAACTCGGTGTTGCATACAACACACGCTATCACATTATTCAAAGATAAGCGTACCGTAGAAGCTTGGGGTGTTACTGTAACACCCGAGATTTTTAAGAGTAATATTTTGTATTTATGTTATATATATATATCATCAAAGGAATATTTCACTACATACTATCTTGGCTTACTTTACACGCAATCACGACCTTCCTCGATAGCTTGCGTTGTACGCAATACCGAGTTTCACTAAACAACGATATGCTATTAAAATATTATTTAAAATAGCCGTTATGAATAGTAATAACCACTTTTTGAAATTTTATCTTTCAAAATGGACTTCATTTTTGGATTCGGAATACCGAAATTAGCCTAGGGTGAAATTTTGGTATTTTTCTGAAAACTTCCAATTTTTGATGAATAGTGAAACCACTAAGTGGTAGGTTAAAAACTGAATTTTGCATAAAACATAATTTTACCACTTCTGTGAATGGAATTTCGAAAATCCGACAGACACGGTTAATATCAGTAAGTAAAATGTGGTTCAATGAGATAAAAATAATTTTTTGGTGAATAGTAACTTTTTACTTTTTTTACCACGGTTAATACTAAATAGGGTAACTAAGGGTAAATATGATATTACTATTACCCTAACACATGTCCTAATTCTATTGGATAAGTTTAATTCGACCAAAAACAACCTTATGAATATAATATGACCATTTAGGTCCACTTGGATTAGATTATGACATTTAATATTATTTTATTTAATGAATAGTTAAAATAGTTAAAATCAAAGTTTAATAACTAAAACATTTTTAATATGGGTTTATACATAAGATAAATTCGACTATAAATATTCATTAGAAATATAAAAAGATTTCCTACATAATGATATTTTATTTATAATTTTTAGACTTTAAATAAATTAATTTATTTATGACACAACGATGATGCAGTAATTACCCTTTTATGGAAATGTTAACATAATTGATGTTATAAATGCTCAAATAAATGTAATTTGAGACTTTTTATGAATTCCACTAATTTTCTAGGTTACTATGATATATTAGTGTTGATTTAAGCAACTTGGTTCGAACATATAATTCTTTTATGACTTTCACAAAAATCATATATCAAATAGTGTCAAAATTGACAAAAAATAGTTTTTAAATCAAATATTATATTATTAATTGTCATTGTATTCTTAAAAATCTAAGGTTCGGCAAAATGACTTAGATAAGGATATATATATTAATAATAAACAACTTGGGGTTCGTTTGACATGTTATAGTAAGTGTATTAACCATATAGTGTAAGAAAACAAAAAGTCACGGTAAAAGTTAAATTATTTAACTTAGTGTTAAATCTAATTGATAAGGTTAAAATAATAACCTAAACTTGTCTAAATCCTATTGGTTGATAGGATTTCGACCCATAACCACTTTACCTTTGAAATAAGACCCTTTGGAACCATTGTAAACCGATGTTGACTTTAATATAAAATAATACTATGAGATATTCCTAAGGTGCCCCTCTCCTCCCTTATAAAAGGGCACCTCCTCCCCTTCCTCCTCACAACAATTTGAGCACTCAAGATCGGCCAAACCCTGCCCAAATCCCTTATCCACTTCCCTAGAATAATCATAGAGGTCCTGGTATTCTTCAAAGACCAATCTTAGTTCCCTAAGTGGAGGATTCAAAGAGGCGTTTAAAAGAAGAGGTAATATCCATTACCGATCTTTTCAATTTCTTTCTTCTTCAACTTCTTCTTCTTTAGTTGTTTCATGATAAAGTTATAACATCAGTATTACTTACATACTGATATGTTATTATAAATATGAAACAACCCTAATTCACCTTCTATCCATCCTACGTAAAAATGAAATCATCGCGCGTGCGTACGTACGGAATACCGTCTCCACGCCGTGGTGTAATCTATTTTCCACCATCACCTTACAAGGATGGTTATAATGGTGTAATAAGTTACTATATATAATTATTATGAAGTAATATTGATACTGAAATAGTATAAATACACTTAAATACAATTCCACGATCATGGGAACAATATCATCGCTCGTGCGTACGTACGGAATACCGTCTCCACGATGTGATGCGACTCGTTCTACATGATCATCATTACATAGTAATTATATAAATGAATTGAATGAATAAATATGATATATGTTACACTAATACCATTCTGGATATAAGGTATCTATAACCTTAAAAGAAGAATAAGAATTTATTCGGCAAAACACGCATAAGAACAAAAGGCAATAAAGACCCGAGTAACAAGTAACAATGAAATATTACTAATAAGAAGCTAAGAATATGACCATATATGATATCATATCAATATGTATGATTCTGTAATAAGTCAATAACATTATTTAAACCATTATACAGGAGCTTCGGACACGTACAAAGCAAATCAGACCTAAGGTAAGGGAAATATCACAATCTCAATTTTTATACGAGATTGTTTATACTTTGAAATTTACTGGGGTGTATTTTATCATCCACATCCATGTTTCCTAGATATGTAATATTATTTACATCCTCCTACAATTGTTTAAATACAATTTTACCCTTCGGTGAGTTTTTAGTAAAAGATATGAAAGGAATCTTTTATTGTTTTTCGTACGAGGTACTTTTTGACTTTTCCGACAAAAAGTATGAAGAATGTTTTTTTTAACTTATACGGCATGAATGGATTTATAAAACATTTTTTACAAGAATCTTCCTTTACAAGTTTTCAAGTTTTTTTTAATCAAATTCTTTTATTTTATAATTGTACGACATGTTAAGAAAGTAAAAGTGTTTTTGAAGTAGAAAGGATATTTTCCTCAAGAATGGAGTTCAAGACTTTTATCAAAATTATTTTCCATCTAAGACAATATAGGGTTCTGTTTCTATACCTATTATTACATGGATTTGATTATGTTGTGATGGAAATATTTTTATGAATTCCTTTATCTTATATGAATTGTTTTATGATGTCACGATGTCTAAGATTCCCATTTTTATTACATGGGTTATGTAATGATGTATGATTTATGATTTTGTGGCACGCATAAGAATGGTATCATTATGAGATGGGTGGGACCAATATCTCCCTCCAATGAATTGGGTAAAGATTTTATATCTCATGAGATAGACATGGCTGGAATGATAGGTTATACCAGTTCAGTGAAACAGGACTGAAATGAGGGTGACTCGGTTCAGAAAGGGACTTTGTCCACTAAGATAGTCTTGGAAATGAGTCTTGACTAACAAGAAATGATTCTCTATGATTATGTGTGTATGCCACAAAGTTTAATGTTTTAAGTTATGATTATTGTGATTACATTTCACTGCCATGATTTATCCCATGTTATGAAATTATGATCTCTTTTGCAGGTTAAGATTTCCCAAAGTTATGTGCTTGTGTATACAATGTGATTGATATTTCTTTTGTTTACCCTTACTGAGCATTTGAGCTCACCCTTTTGTATTTTTTCTTTCCCGAGGTCAGGAAGAAGGTTATTAAGTAGGATTTTCCAAAAAGGGACTCTAGATATGATGAAATAAATGGGAGGAAAAGTAGATGCTTTATGAACCAGTTGTTTATGTTTCCCAGTTTCTAAAGACACTATACCTATATGGTCATTTTGTGGTTTTGTCATATGTTGTAATAAGTGTGCTTCAATTTTGAAGTATTAACAATGTATGTAAAGTATGGGTCGTTATATTTGGTATCAGAGGAAAGGTATAGTCAACCTTTGGAAACTAGGATGTGAAAGCCTTAATAAGAACCATAAGGATAAGTCTAAGCATAGAACACAATCTTAGTATTTTAGAAATGGCCATGAATAACCTAGGATAAGACCTTAAGCGTGAAAATTTTATTCTTGAATTATGTGGTTTTCCTATTATAATTAGTGTTGCTCACACTATTCTTCTTGGTTTTAGTCAATGGCTGGAACCCGAAGGAACCATGTTAATGCGGAATGCGATGGGAAATGAAATGATTGTCCCCCTGAGCAACCAAACGATATGGGAGCTGGAATGAAAAATCTTGTAGCCATGCTCACACAACTTTCTCAAGCTATGAATCATTCAGGACTTCCAAACGAGCAAATGAAGGCGCAACATTCTGTTGAATCCTTCATGAGGCAGCGTCCACCTTCTTTCAGCGGGTCTACTAATCCATTAGTTGCTGAACAATGGATTAGTACTACTGAAAAGATATTTTCAGTTCTTCAATGTTCTGAACATGATAAATTCATCCTAGGAGTGTATCGTTTGGAAGGAGATGCTGATCAATGGTGGAATCTTATTAAGAATACGAGGCAAAGGGATGAAATTGAGTCCATGGAATGGGACGAGTTCAAGAACTTATTTATCAATAAGTACTTCCCTCGTATTCTCCGAACAAAGATGGAGAAAGAGTTTCTTGAACTGAAGCAAAGGGATGATGAATCTGTTGGTACCTATGAAGCAAATTTTACAAGACTTTCAAGGTACGCTTCTGGTATTATTATCCAACCTGAGAGTAAGATCGATCGATTCTTTAGTGGCTTAAAACCAAGTCTTCGAAGGGCGTTAGCCATAAGGGACTTCAATAGCTATGAGGAAATCGTTCTATGTGCTCTCAAAGTCTAGATGGAGATTGGAGTAACCCATCAGTCATATGGGTTTGATAAGAAGAGGAAAATGGAATTCAAAGGAAAATCTAAAGAGCACACTGAAAAAAAGATGAGCTTTCCCTTATGCTCAAAGTGTGGAAAGAAACATTGAGGGAGTTTTCTTAAAGGGACAAGTAAATGTTTCAAATGTGGAAAGGAAGGTCATCGGGCATTTGAACACCGCGATGATGGGAAGAAGATGTCTAATGATGCAAACAAAGGAAGGGATACACAGAATGAACCTACTACACTTCAATGTTTCAAGTGCAAGGAGATGGGGCATTATGCCAATCAATGCCCAAATCCAACGGTTGATGATGATGGTCGACGTCAACAAACTCTTAAGGCTAAAGACAAAGGAAAGTCACCTGAAATTTCTATCATCGATGTGGAGTACGATAACGAAGTGGTGAAAGGTACACTTACCATCCACTCTAAAGTAGAAAATGTTTTATTTGATTCTGGATCCACCCACTCTTTTATTTCTGAAGAATTTTCTACGGGTATCACCGTATTACCTCAACAATTAGATGTTGAGTTAGCTGTGACAACACCTAATGGCACATCAATCGCATCAAAAGTTTATAATTCTTCTCCGATCGAAGTCTATGGGAAAGTGCTTCCTGAAAATATGGTGATCCTTCCTTTAGTGGAATTCAATGTGATTCTTGGCATGGATTGGCTTTCTTTATACGGACCTCATATCAATTTCCAAAGAAGGGAAGTCACATTTCATATTCCAGATCAATCTATGATCGTCTATCAATGCAAGGATGAACATAACCTTCCAGTGGAAATTTCTTCCATTTTATGGGTATTGATTCCACTAAATGAAGGTTATTTATCTCAAATGGTTGGTGAGAAACTCACGATTAAGAATATGTCCATCGTACGGGAGTTTGATGATGTCTTTCCGGAGGAATTACCGGGTCTTCCACCAAATTGTGAAGTTGAGTTTTCAATAGAACTCGTACCGGGTGCTTTTCCTATTTCAAAGACACCTTATAGAATGGCCCCAATTGAGTTTCAGGAATTGAAGAAGCAACTCCAAGAGAATATTGATAAGGGATTCATACGCCATAGTGTGTCACCTTGGGGAGCACCTGTTCTATTTGTTAAGAAGAAAGATGGATCAATGAGACTCTGCATTGATTATCGAGAACTTAACAAGATCACTATCAAGAACAAATATCCTCTCCCACGCATTGATGACCTATTTTACCAACTACGCGGAGCTCAATACTTTTCCAAGATTGATCTTGATTCAGGGTATCATCAATTAAGGGTCAAAAGGGAGGATATACCAAAGACGGCTTTCCGTACAAGGTATGGACACTATGAATTTATAGTGATGCAATTTGGTCTTACTAATGCCCCTGCTATCTTCATGGATCTAATGAATAGAGTCTTTAGAGACTATCTTGATCAATTTGTGGTAGTCTTTATAGACGATATTCTTGTCTATTCAAATAGCAAGGAAGAGCATGAAGATCACTTGAGAATTATATTGAAGACCCTGAGAAAGGAGAAGCTTTATGCCAAATTTACCAAATTTGAATTTTGGCTTCAAAAAGTTGCACTTTTGGGTCACATAATCTCAAAAGAGGGGATATATGTGGATCCAGCAAAAATAGAGGTTATCGAAAGATGGTCGAGACCAACAACAGTAACTGAGATCCGAAGTATTCTTGGTTTGGCTGGATATTATCGACGTTTTGTAAACGATTTTTCATGATTATCTAACCCAATCAACAAGTTGACTCGGAAATGAGTTAAGTTTTTTTGGACAGAGGAATGTGAAGAGAATTTCAAGGAGTTGAAAAGAAGGTTATCCAGTGCACCTGTGCTCACACTACCTTGTAGTGGAGAAAGGTTTGTGATCTACAGTGATGCATCCAAGAAGGGATTGGGGTGTGTTCTTATGCAAAATGATATGGTAATAGCTTATGCCTCACGACAGTTGAAAATCCATGAGCAAAATTACCCAACACATGATTTGGAGTTAGCGTCGGTAATCATTGCATTAAAGATTTGGAGGCATTACCTTTATGGTGAAAGGTGTGATATTTATACTGATCATAAAAGTTTAAAGTATATTTTCACACAAAAGGAGCTGAATATGCGTCAAAGAAGATGGTTGGAGCTGATTAAAGATTATGACTGCTCAATCCATTACCACCCTGGGAAAGCAAACAAGGTGGCAGATGCATTAAGTCAACAAGACCATGCTAGTTTATCCATGATGAGGATCACAAAGGATCCAATATTTATGGATTTACAAAGGATGGATCTTGGAATTATAATGGAAGGGGAAAAATCTTATCTTTCTCAAATGAATGTTCAACCATCTATACATATGAAGATTAAAGAGGCACAAAAAGAAGATGTCGAGTTACAAAAGAAGGTGAGAAATGTTCCTGAATTCAACCTTGATTGTGATGGGATAATAAAGTTTAGGAATCGGGTTTGTGTTCCTCCCATCCCCAAATTAAAGAAGGAGCTGCTGGATGAGGCTCATAGTTCTTCATTCTCTATTCATCCTTGAAGCACGAAGATGTATAGGGACATGAAAGAGTACTTCTGGTGGGATGGCATGAAAAGAGATGTTGCTGAATATGTATCTCGATGCTTGGTTTGTCAACAAGTTAAAGCTGAGAGACAGAAGTCTAAGGGGATGTTACAACCATTACCCATACCCGAATGGAAATGGGAAAACATCACTATGGACTTTGTCACAGGACTTCCTAATACATCCAAAGGCAATAATGCTATCTGGGTCATAGTTGATCGTCTTAGAAAGTCTGCACACTTCATTGCTATTAGAGAGGATTTCTCTCTAGATCAGCTTGCTAGAATATATGTAAAGGAAGTGGTAATATTGCATGGAGTACCACTTTCTATTATATCTGATCGGGATCCGAGATTTACCTCGAAGTTCTGGCGAAGTCTTCAGCATACTCTGGATACAGAGTTGAGTTTCAGCACTGCTTATCATCCTCAGACAGACAGTCAGTCTGAGAGAACAATTCAAACCCTAGAAGATATGTTGAGAGCTTGCTCTATGGATTTCAAAGGTGGTTGGGATCAACACCTACCTTGGGTGGAATTTTCTTATAATAATAGCTTTCACTCTAGTATTCAGATGGCTCCTTATGAAGATCTCTATGGAAAGAAATGCAGGACTCCAACTTGCTGGGATGAAGTTGGGGAAAGAAAGATATTAAGACCTGATCTCGTTGATGAAATGGCAGAAAAGGTCAAATCTATTCAACAACACATAAGAGCAGCTCAGAGTCGACAGAAAAGTTATGCCGACAACCGAAGAAAAGACCTAGAGTTTGAAGTGGGTGATAAAGTGTTCTTACGAATATCTCCCTAGAAGAGGGTTATGAGATTTGGAAAGAAGGGGAAGTTGAGCCCTAGATATATCGGTCTTTTCGAAATACTGGATCGTGTTGGAATGGTAGCTTACCGATTGGCACTTCCACCGAATCTCTCTCAAGTTCACGATGTGTTCCATGTATCTCTCCTGAGAAAGTACATACCTGATCCTTCACATGTACTCAGCTCAGAAGTTGTACCGCTGGAGCAAGATCTTTCTTATAAAGAACAACTGATAGAGATTCTGGATTGTAGCGAAAAAGTCCTACGAAACAAGACCACTCGATTGGTGAAAGTTTTATGGAGGAACCACCAATTAGAAGAAGCTACATGGGAGCTTGAGGATATGATGAGGGAGAGGTACCCTCATCTGTTTGTTACAAAGTGACGAATTTCGAGGGCGAAATTCATTTTAAGGGGGGTAGAATGTAACACCCGAGATTTTTATGAGTAATATTTTGTTTTTATGTTATATATATATATCATCAAAGGAATCTTTCACTACACACTATCTTGGCTTACTTTACACGCAATCACGACCTTCCTCGATAGCTTGCGTTGTACGCAATACCGAGTTTCACTAAACGACGATATGCTATTAAAATATTATTTAAAATAGCCGTTATGAATAGTAATAACCACTTTTTGAAATTTTATCTTTCAAAATGGACTTCATTTTTGGATTCGGAATACCAAAATTAGCCAAGGGTGAAATTTTGGTATTTTTCTGAAAACATCCCATTTTTGATGAATAGTGAAACCACTAAGTGGTAGGTTAAAAACTGAATTTTGCATAAAACTTAATTTTACCGCTTCTGTGAATGGAATTTCGAAAATCCGACAGACATGGTTAATATCAGTAAGTAAAATTTGGTTCAATGAGATAAAAATAATTTTTTGGTGAATAATAACTTTTTACTTTTTTTACCACGGTTAATAGTAAATAGGGTAACTAAGGGTAAATATGATATTACTATTACCCTAACACATGTCCTAATTCTACTGGATAAGTGTAATTCGACCAAAAACAACCTTATGAATATAATATGACCATTTAGGTTCACTTGGATTAGATTATGACATTTAATATTATTTTATTTAATGAATAGTTAAAATAGTTAAAATCAATGTTTAATAACTAAAACATTTTTAATATGGGTTTATACATAAGATAAATTCGACTATAAATATTCATTAGAAAGATAAAACGATTTCCTACATAATTATATTTTATTTATAATTTTTATACTTTAAATAAATTAATTTATTTATGACACAACGATGATGCAGTAATTACCCTTTTAAGGAAATGTTAACATAATTGATGTTATAAATGCTCAAATAAATGTAATTTGAGACTTTTTATGAATTCCACTAATTTTCTAGGTTACTATGATATATTAGTGTTGATTTAATCAACTTGGTTCGAACATATAACTCTGTTATGACTTTCAAAAAAATCATATATCAAATAGTGTCAAAATTGACACAAAATAGTTTTTAAATAAAATATTATATTATTAATTGTTATTTTATTCCTAAAAATCTACGGTTCGGCCAAATGACTTAGATAAGGATATATATATTAATAATAAACAACTTGGGGATCTTTTGGCATGTTATAGTTAGTGTATTAACCATATAGTGTAAGAAAATAAAAAGTCACGGTAAAAGTTAAATTATTTAACTTAGAGTTAAATCTAATTGATAAGTTTAAAATAATAACCTAAACTTGTCTAAATCCTATTGGTTGATAGTATTTCGACCAATCCCCACTTTAACTTCGAAATAAGACCCTTTGGAACCATTATAAACCGATTTTGACTTTAATATAAAATAATATTTTGAGATATTCCTAAGGTGCCCCTCTCCTCCCTTATAAAAGGACACCTCCTCCCACTCCTCCTCACAACAATTTGAGAACTCAAGCTCGGCCAACCCCTGCAAAAATCCCTTCTCCACTTCCCTATAATAATCCTAGATGTCCTGGTCTTCTTCAAAGACCAATCTTAGTTCCATAAGTGGAGGATTCAAAGAGGCGTTTAAAAGAAGAGGTAATATCCATTACCGATCTTTTCAATTTCTTTCTTCTTCAACTTCTTCTTCTTTAGTTGTTTCATGATAAAGTAATAAAATCAGTATTAATTATATACTGATATGTTATTATAAATATGAAACAACCCTAATTCACATTCTATCCATCCTACGGAAAAATGAAATCACCGCACGTGCGTACGTACGGAATACCGTCTCCACGCCGTGGTGTAATCTATTTTCCACCATCACCTTACAAGGATGGGTATAATGGTGTAATAAGTAACTATATATAATTATTATTAAGTAATATTGATACTGAAATAGTATAAATACAGTTAAATACAATTCCACGATCATGGAAACAATATCATCGCTCGTGCGTACGTACGAAATACTGTCTCCACGATGTGATGCGACTCGTTCTACATGATCATCATTACATAGTAATTATATAAATGAATTGAATGAATAAATATGATATATGTTACACTAATACAATTCTGGATATAAGGTATCTATAACCTTAAAAGAAGAATAAGAATTTATTCGGCAAAACACGCATAAGAACAAAAGGCAATAAAGACCCGAGTAACAAGTAAAAATGAAATATTACTAATAAGAAGCTAAGAATATGACCATATATGATATCATATCAATATGTATGATTCTGTAATAAGTCAATAACATTATTTAAACCATTATACAGGAGCTTCGGACACATACCAAGCAAATCAGACCTAAGGTAAGGGAAATATCACAATCTCAATTTTTATCCGAGATTGTTTATAATTTGAAATTTACTGGGGTGTATTTTATCATCCACATCCATGTTTCCTAGATATGTAATATTATTTACATCCTCCTAAAATTTTTTAAATCCAATTTTACCCTTCGGTGAGTTTTTAGTAAAAGACATTAAAGGAATCTTTTATCGTTTTTCGTACGAGGTACTTTTTGACTTTTCCGACAAAAAGTACGAAGAATGTTTTTTTTAACTTATACGGCATGAATGGATTTTTAAAACATTATTTCCAAGAAGCTTACTTTACAAGTTTTCAAGTTTATTTTTATTCAAATTCTTTTAGTTTATAATTGTACGACATGTTAAGAAAGGAAAAGTGTTTTTGAAGTAGAAAGGATATTTTCCTCAAGAATGGAGTTCAAGAGTTTTATCAAAATTATTTTCTATCTAAGACAATATAGGGTTCTGTTTCTATCCCTATTATTACATGGATTTGATTATGTTGTGATGGAAATATTTTTATGAATTCCTTTATCTTATATAAATTGTTTTATGATGTCACGATGTTTAAGATTCCCATTTTTATTACATGGGTTATGTAATGATGTATGATTTATGATTTTGTGGCACGCATAAGAATGGTATCATTATGAGATGGGTGGGACATATATCTCCCTCCAATTCATTGGGTAAAGATTTTATATCTCATGAGATAGACATGGCTGGAACGGTAGGTTATACCGGTTCAGTGAAACAGGACTGAAACGAGGGTGACTCGGTTCAGAATGGGACTTTGTCCACTAAGATAGTCTTGGAAATGTGTCTTGACTAACAAGAAATGATTCTCTATGATTATGTGTGTATGCCACAATGTTTAATGTTTTAAGTTATGATTATTGTGATTACATTTCACTGCCATGATTTATCCCATGTTATGAAATTATGATCTCTTTTGCAGGTTAAGATTTCCAAAAGTTATGTTCTTGTGTATACGATGTGATTGATATTTCTTTTGTTTACCCTTACTGAGCATTTGAGCTCACCCTTTTGTATGTTTTCGTTCCCCAAGTCAGGAATAAGGTTATTAAGTAGGATTTTCCAAAAAGGGACTCTAGATATGATGAAATAAATGGGAGGCAAAGTAGATGCTTTATGAACCCGTTGTTTATGTTTCCCAGTTTCTAAAGACACTATACCTATACGGTCTTTTTGTGGTTTTGTCATATGTTGTAATAAGTGTGCTTCAATTTTGAAGTATTAACAATGTATGTAAAGTATGGTTCGTTATAGTTACATTCTCCCCTCCTTCAAATAATTTCGTCCCCGAAATTTCTAGAATACTTATCACATGAAAAGACTCGGGTGGTTCTTTATCATAAGTTCCTCGGGTTCCCACGTTGCCTCTTCCATCTTATGGTTTCTCCACAAAACTTTTACCAGACGCGTCATCCAGTTTCTCAGTACTTGTTCTCTCGTATCAAGAATCCTGACGGGCTCTTCACAATAAGACAGATTGGGTTCCAATTCTAATTCTTCATAGATGAGTACATGCGTTGGGTCAGACATGTATTTCCTCAACAGAGATACGTGGAACACATCATGAACTTTGGAGAGACTTGGCGGCATTTCCAATCGGTAAGCTACAGCCCCAATTCGTTCTAGAATTTCGAAAGGTCCGATGTACATGGGACTCAATTTACCTTTCTTACCAAAACATATGACTCTCTTCCATGGAGATACCTTCAGGAAAACATGATCACCGACTTGAAATTCCAAATCCTTCCTTCGATTATCAGCATAGCTCTTCTGCCTACTTTGAGCTGCTTTGATGTGATTTTGGATTACCTTCACCTTTTCCATCGTTTCCTCCACCAGTTCTGGGCCTACAAGTTTTCTTTCACCAACGTCTTCCCAACAGGTTGGTGTACGACATCTCTTTCCGTATAACGCTTCATATGGTGCCATCTGAATACTCGAATGGAATCTATTGTTATAGTAAAATTCTACCAGAGGTAAATATTGATCCCATATACCCTGAAAGTCAAGTGAGCAAGATCTCAACATGTCTTCTAAGGTTTGAATAGTCCATTCTGATTGTCCGTCTGTCTGAGGGTGGTAAGCAGTGCTCAAATGAAGTTTAGTATCCAGGGATTTCTGAAGACTTTTCCAAAATCTTGAAGTAAAACAGGGATCACGATCAGAAACAATAGATAGGGGTACTCCATGAAGTCTCACAACTTCATTAATATATAGTCTTGCTAGATGTTCCAGGGGTAGATCTTCTCTTATAGCAAGAAAATGTGCTGACTTGGTAAGACAATAAAAAATAACCCATATTGCATCATTCCTTCTAGGAGTCATTGGTAGTCCCATGATAAAGTCCATCGTAATATTGTCCCATTTCCACTCCGGTATGGGAAGAGGTTGCATGACTCCTCCGGGCTGTTGCCTTCCAGCTTTCACTTGTTGACAAACCATACATCTTGTCACAAAATCAGCAATCTCGCTTTTCATGTTGTCCCACCAAAAATGTTCCTTCAAATATATATAAATTTTGGTGCTCCCAGGATGTATAGAGAAATTGGAACTATGAGAATCATCCAGCAATTCCCTTTTTAGATCAGGTATATCGGGAACACAAAGTCTCTTCCCGAATTTCAAAATTCCATCTTCATACACAAAGTCTCTCAATCTCCCATCATTCACATCTTTAATATTCTTTTGAAATTCTTCATCATCGGTCTCAGAACTCTTAATAATTTCTAGTAAATATGGTTTGGAAACCATTTGAAAAAGAATTGATGTTTCGCCTTCCCTAGTTATTCCCATGTCCATCTTCACTAGATCCATGAAGATTGGATCCCTTTCAATTCTCATATTGTTCAAAACTCCATGGTCTTTTCTGCTCAAAGCATATGCCACCCTGTTTTCCTTCCTTGGGTGGTAGTGTATCGTGCAATCATAATCCTTGAGTAATTCAAGCCATCTCCTCTACCTCATGTTGAGTTCTTTTTGTGAGAAAATATACTTCAAACTCTTGTGATCTGTATAAATCTCACATTTTTCACCATAGAGGTAGTGCCTCCATATCTTCAAATAAAAGATCACAACTGCTAACTCGAGATCATGAGTAGGATAGTTTTGTTCATGAATTTTCAACTGTCGTGATGCATAGGCAATAACCCTATCACTCTGCATAAGGACACAACCAAGTCCTTTTTTCGATGCATCACTATAAATAACGAACCCATCATTCCCCGATGGTAGAGTCAATATAGGATCATTAACTAATCTTCTCTTCAGTTCTTAGAAACATTCTTCACACTCTTTTGTCCAAACAAATTTAACCCCTTTACGTGTGAGCTTCGTTAATGGGTTAGCCAATCGGGAAAAACTCTGGACGAATCGTCGATAATAACCTGCCAAACCAATAAAACTACGTACCTCAGTTATACTCGTAGGTGCTGGCCATTCTTCGATTGCCTTGGTCTTAGAAGGATCAACATAGATTCCATCTTTAGAGACAATATGTCCAAGAAAAGAAATCTCCTGAAGCCAGAATTAAAACTTGCTAAACTTCCCATATAATTCATGTCTTCTCAGAGTCTTCAGGATAATGCGCAAGTGATTTTCATGATCTTCGTAGCTTTTGGAGTATACCAAGATATCATCAATAAATACCACCACAAATTCATCGAGATACTCCTTGAAAACTCTATTCATCAGATCCATGAATACAGAGGGTGCATTAGTCAATCCAAAAGGCATTACAGTAAACTCGTAATGCCCGTACCTCGTTCGAAATGCTGTCTTCGAAATGTCTTCTTTCTTCACACACAACTGATGGTATCCAGATCGAAGGTCAATCTTTGAAAAGTATTGAGCTCCACGCAGTTGGTCAAATAAATCATCAATGTGTGGTAGGGGATACTTGTTCTTTATTGTTATAGCATTGATCTCCCTGTATTCGATACATAACCTCATAGATCCGTCTTTCTTTTTAACAAAAAGAACAGGGGCTCCCCATGGAGAAACACTAGGGCGAATAAATCCCTTATTACTTAATTCCTCTAGTTGTTTCTTTAGTTCGACTAATTCTACAGTGGCCATTCTATAAGGGGTCTTCGATATAGGCCTTGATCCAGGAATTAAGTCAATGGAAAACTCAACTTCTCGTTCTGGGGGATGTCCAGGTAAATCTTCCAGAAACACATCTACATATTCTTTCACAACAGGTACATCCTATATTTGAAAATTCCTTTCCTCACCCACAGTAATTTCATTCTCTTCCTCCCCAATAATTGAATCTATTTGAGCTACTGGGGGTGGATCTAAATAAGAATTAGGTGGTGATGATTCTGCTCTAAAGATAAGATGTTCCTTATCATCATCATCAAGAATCGTAACCTCTTTATTCTTACAATAAATCTTCGCATCATAGTCCGAAAGCCAGTCCATACCAAGGATTATATCAAACTCAATCATAGGTATGATGATGAGATCAACTGATAAAGAACATTTATGTGCTCTAATGGGGACTGATTCACAAAACTTTGTTGCAATGATACTTCCCTTAGGAGTTTTAACTGACAACTCCCTTGTTAAATCAAATTGGAAATATCTAATTTTCTTAGAAAACTGGGAAGATATGAAACACTGTGATGATCCAGAATCAAATAATGCATTTGATAAACTTGAGGAAACCATTAAATTAACTGCCACCACGTCTTTTAGAGATTCTACCTCAACAGTATTGATAGCATAAGCTTGGCCTTGATCCCTTTGCCTTTTCTGAGGTAAGTTCTCCTGACGCTTAGGACATTCATTTTCATAATGCCCCATCTCCCTGCAATTGTAGCACTGAACATTGGTAGCTTCTTTCTTCCCCTTGCAATCACGATCTTGGTGGCCTTTTTCACCACACTTGTAACAGACTCATGTTCCCTTCAAAAAAATACCGGGGTGTTTCTTACCACATTTACCACAGGATGGATATTCAAACTTTCCCTTCTTCCCCTTATTTCCATTCCCAGATTGATCAGAAGGTCTCTTCTTCTCTTGATTTTCTTTAAAGTCATAAGACTTAGAGAATTCCTTTTCGGTCTTGATAGCACATGAGACAATGTCTTCGTATGGCGAGAAGGATTGTGAGACTAATGCTCGACGGAGAAATGGTTTTAACCCATCAAAGAAACGATCAATCTTACTTCTTGGGTTACGTATATAATCTCTAGCATACCTTGCTAACCTTGTAAAGTTAGCCTCATACTTTGTGACATTCTCATCCTCCTTTTGTCTCAGACTCAGAAATTGCCTTTCCATATCTGCTCGATGGTCGCGAGGAAAGTATTTTTCTAAAAATAGATCTTTGAACTCCCTCCATTCCATATTTGATACTTCATCATCTTCCTTCATATTTTGAATCAATGACCACCATTGATCAACATCTCCAGTGAGTCGGTAAACTGCTATGATAACTTTTTCCCTTTCACTACTCCCCAAAGCCTGAAATATTTTCTCTAGGGAATTTATCCATTGCTCAGCTACTAAGGGATTTGTACTCCCATTGAACGTTGGTGGTTATTCCCTCATGAATCTATCTAACAATGATCCTCCATGCTGCGGATCATGGTGCTCCATATGTGTAAGGTTATTATTCATAACCTGAGTGAGTTGTCCCAGTATGGTGATTAGCTGATCGGCACCAGTTGCATCACCAGCTCCACTATAATTATCTTGATAAGGAGGGAAATCCCTACATGGAGTGCGTAAATTGATACGGCTTACATTTCTTCCACTAGGCGCCATTTCTAAACAATGGTAGAAACTAGATCAGTTTATGAATCAAAATACATAATCCCATACTTACAAAACACTTAACATAAATTGAACTATTTATGGATATAATCCATAATCATAAGAATGTTTTCTTTTAGGAAGTATATACTCATAAACCCTTCAAAATGATTTGTAAAGAAAATGAGAGTTATCCTAAGCATATCCCCTGGGAGTGTCGTAACCAAGGGTGCAGCAAGGCCCGTTATCGTGCACCAGTTCCCGTTCGAGTCTAGCTCAAAGCGGTGTTTTCGGGCTTTACCCCTAGGTACATCTGTGCCTGAGCCACCTCTACCTGCTCATATCCAGACAGGGATGTATTGCTTAGAAAACTCACAAAATCTCTACAATACCAAAATTCTAGGAAGTTCTTCTATACTAATTTTCAAAGTTCATCTTAGGTCTACATGCTCTAATCAGAGTTTATCTAAATCTAGATTCCAAGGATTGTACCAAACTTCCTCTGATACCAACTGTAACGCCCCGACCCTAGTTACCCAGAGTCGGTGAATTATTACATTACATTGGCATGATCACAAGAAAGATCAAATCTCGAAATACCGATTGGTTTAGTAGCTATGGAAACACTAGATATATTCACAAAGCTTTACATTACATCATAAAGTGAAAAAATACTACAACAACATAGTCTCCATATCCCACACTCATATCCCCACATACAATCCCTGCAGGTCATTCATAAATTACTTCTTCACATCCTGGAAAAAATAAAACATAGAAAAGGGGTGAGCTCAAATGCCCAGTAAGGATAACAATATAGCGGAAACTTTCATAAATAAGAATAAACATTTAAGACAATGTATAACTTAAAAATCCTTTTAAACTTGAACTTCAACATAGTATGGAAAAAATAAAATGAAATAATGCCATTTACTTATTCACATTGATATTCTACTAATCAAATAATCACATGCAATATCAATTACCACTTTCATAATGATGGAATGCATAATTCCAGACTATCATAACCACATAGCCAAGACCTCGTGCCAAGACTACAAATAATATTTTTCCAAGGCCTTGTGCCAAGACACTAGATTGTCTGATGAGACCTACCGATTTATCGAGGAGCTATAGCGGGCTCCACCCGTCACATATTATGTCCAATGCATTCCCATATGAAAAGGTTTAAACATAACATAAACATTCGTATTAAAACTAGCATATGAAATGTCAATACATTCACCATAAACTATGAATGGTATAAAAATAACACATCCATAGTCAAACATATCACAAAACCTTCAATACAATATAGAAGTTTTGTATCATAATAAATCAACTTCAAATAAGCATAAAATCCATCAAAGGATGTTGACATAAATGAAATCAAAACTCTTTTTAGAGAAATATCTCTTTCTATTTTGAAATCATTTAAGAGTCATATAAAATGAAACATTTTCTTTGAAAGTATTCTTATAATCTTGTAAGGGAAGCTTCAATGATTTTATAATGGCGAAAAATAACCGCACCCGCCGTATAAGTTAAAAAAACAGTCTTACCTTAATTCTGTCGAAAAGGTTAAAAAGCACCTTGTTTGAAAAACAACGGAAAGATTCTTTTATAAACCTCTTATAAAAATTCAAACAAGGGTATAAATTACTTTAACCTATATCATAGTAGATAGTAAAAAAATTTTGAAATACATTTTTAAGAAACATGGATGTGGATGATAAAGAAATCCCAGTAGATTCTTACGTATAAACAACCTCAGATAATGAAGAGATTGTGAAATAAACCCTTACCTTGTACTTTTACTTGGTTGGGGTAGGTTAAACTCCTGTATAATGGTGAAATAATTGTTATTAAATTATACAAGAATCATATATATCAATATTATATCATATATAATTTTTTAACATTGATTTGTTAATAATATCTTAGAATTATCATCGTTTCGGGTGTTAACTTACTCATTTTCTTTTATATGTTTTGTTACATAATCCGTGTTTTTTATGGATAGGTTGTATCTTATTCATATCTAGAATGATATCAAGTCCTTAAAAATCATTTTTAAATCATCAAATGATAATTATACTTGAATGGATACGATGGAGAATGAATCTCATCGCGTTCGTGGAGACGGTAGTCCGTACGTACGCACGAGCGAAAATATCATTCTTTTGATATTAAAATAATATATAAATGGATGTTATATCATATATAAAGAATCATTAACATGTTATATTTATGAGTTACACATAATTATTATACCCATCCAAATAATAATATATTGAATAACAATTACACCACGACGTGGAGACGGTAAGCCGTATGTACGCATGTATGGTGACATGTTATTCAAAGGGTGGATAGAATACTGAATATGGTTGTAACATATTTATAATAACATCACAGTATATATATGATACTAGAGTTATTATTTTAGAATGGTAATAACAAAGGAAGAAGAAGTGGAAGTAGAAAGGAACTTGGAAAAGGGTGGTGAAATCATTACCTCTTCTTCGGGTTCTTCCTTTTGATTTGATCAAAAGGGATCCTTAGGTTGGATTTCTGATCAAAATAAGTCATCTAGGTTGTAGTGAGGGAAGTTTGGAGAGTATTTGGGTAGAGTTTGGCCGAACCAAAAGTCTTTGAAGGTGTGAATAAATGAGAAGGAGGAGTGCCCTTTTATAAGAGGGGTGAGGGGCACCTTTGGAAAAGCTAGAGATATTAATATATAATAAATTCATATTCGATTTATAATGGCTCCAAAGTTGATTATTTAAATTTTAAGGTGTTTATGTGTCTAAAACAACTCAACCAATAGAATTTAGACAGGTTTGGGTCATTATATTAACCTTATCTTTAAGTATTAACTCTTAGTTAATTAGTTTCACTTTTACAATGTCTCTTTTATTTTTATATAATATGGTTAATAAACTTAATTTATACATCCAAGAGACCCCCAAGTGGTCCATTAATGATACACCTATCATGATATAAGTCTCTTGTCCGAACATTAGATTTTTTAGGAGTTTAATATCAATTAATAATATAATATTTGTTTTAAAAACTCTTTTATGTCAATTTTGACACTATTCAATAGTTGATTTTTGTGAAACTCATAACAGAATGATTACTTCGAACAAATTTAATTAAATAACTCCTAAAATTTCATATTAACTTATAAAATTAGTTTAATTCATAAAAAGTCTCAAATTATATTTATTTTTGTATTTATAATATCAATTATTTGAATTTTTCACTATTATGGTAATTATTGTATCATCATCGTGTCCTAAATAAATTAAATTATTTAATGTATAAAAATTGTAAATAAAATATCATTATGTATGAAATATGTTTATATTTCTAATGAATATTTATAGTCGAAAATCCAACATATATAACCCTATGTAAAAAGTGTATTGCTAAACGATATATGCTTGTGTCATTTTTGTATTCATTTTAACTTAATTAAAATAAAGTGTCCCTATCACCTACAAGTGGCTCCATGGGGTCCCAAAATCGACCCAAAGATGACTATGATCTAACATTTATCAACCAATAAGGTTAGGACATGTTTTAGGGTAATTTATTATTATTATAGTATTATTTTTTTAACCCTTATTTACCGGATTTACCCTTAACCATGGTAAACAAAATATTTACCGAAGTAATTATTCAAAATGTCTAAAAATAAAAGTTATCTATTTACAAAATTTGAACATCCTGATTCCAAATATGGAATCAATTTTTCCAAATTCAAAACACAGAAGTGGCAGAAATTAATTTAAAATTAATTCCCGTTGTTAAAACACAAAGCGTGTTTTTAAGAGATAATAACTATCAAAAGATTGACACTTGTTTATGTTCGGTTTAATTGTGAAATTTTGTCCAATGACCAACATTGTATTAAATGGTAAAAATATATTGTAAATATAATTTAAAACCACTCAAATTCATAATTTGTAAATATAAATTATTTCGATTAAAAAAGTTGTTTTTAATTAAAATATAGTAATTTTCACTATTCATCAAAATATTAAAGTTATCTGAAAAGTACCAAAATTTCACCGTGGGCTAAATTTGATATTCCGAATCTAAAAATGAAGTCCATTTTGAAATATAATATATATATATAATTTCAAAAAGTAAGTATTACTATTCATAACGCCTAGTTTGATTGGTTATGGTGTGTTAGAACTCGGTGTTGCGTACAACACACGCTATCACATTATTCAAAGAGAAGCGTACCGTAGAAGCTTGGGGCGTTACAATACGTGTGGGGGAGTTGAGGTTATTAATATTTTCATGACTTATTAAAAACTCTATTTACTAATTTTATATGAAATGTGCATAATTTATTTGAAATATTAATGTTTTAATACTAAGTATAATTTTTGAGCATTTTGAAAAGTAGTCCAATTGAGCCAGTTTACTATTTTATTTACAAATATCTACATAATAATCCAAATTAAGTGGTTATTGTTTTTTAGGATTCCCTATTCAATTTAACACATATAATTAGAAAGAATCATGGGCCAATTATGCCATTTGAAGTCCCATATAGACTACACAAGAAGGCCTACAGAATCTGTGATGAAACTGGACCAGCCATGAAGATTTAATATTTGGGCTCAATCAGGAAGTACAAATTTCTTTGTTCTACTACAATGTTTGGGGGACAATTTAAGAAGTATTGGATAAGTATTTCAAGGCCCAAATCAAAATATAATGGGCCCAAATAATTCATTTAAAATCATCCCACCATTCTAGATGGGAATTAAAATCAGTACAATATTCACAATATGTCTTCTAATCAAGTCATCAGATCAAGATGAGACTTTGCAGTATGAAAGAGGTGATATAGGAGGAATACTTTGTTGAATAAAGAATTCATATTTGAAGGTATATTTCTATTCTAAAATCCATTCACATTATGGCCATCGAAAAATCTTGGATAGAAATGGACAGTTTAACATTGTTTATTGAAACTGCCAAAACTTTGGATCCATAAGTCCAAATGCCTCCACATTTTTCTAGTCATCTGAAAAAATTATAATATACCACCTTTAAGAAGGAGATATCTCAAGATTAGGTTGTATGAATGTTCAAAGCTTCGACCCAATGGAGGGATATATTGTGAATTCAAACAGTCAACTTCCTTGGTCTATAAATACATCCACATCCTCTCCTTCAATGGAGTTGTAATTTCTGAAGATAGGAACATAAATTGGCACAAAAAAGCCTTTATAAAGTCTTGGGTGATACTTACATACTAAATTGTTCACTTGAGAGACCTTTCCTCTTATCTTTGTTTCCTTTTACTTTTGTGTTCTTCATTATTGTAATCTTGTAAGTCTTTTTTTGTAATTCTGTTTTAATAAAAGTTTATTCTTTCATATCTATTATTCTTATCCAAATTCTATAGTTTAATATTAATGTTCTTAAAATAGTTTAAATATAGTTGAATCCACTTCCCTTATGTTTCTTTCTCATTCAATCTAAAGTCAGTATTTAATTCTCTTCATCGTTTGTGTGTGTGTTCGATGCACCACTCTTTTCTTATCCCTTTATTTTTCTTATCTTCTTAATTTATCTTCAAAATAATATTAACCAGATTACTAATAATTTAAATGGATGAGTAAATCTACCATTGGGGTGAGTTATAATTTGATTATATTAAGTGATTGATAGGATTTTCTTGATGAGTATTCTTTGAGTTAATATTGTGTATGTTGAACTTTATATGTCAGGGATTAATGAAATGGTTTGTTTAATATATGGATTCCATGGATTATTGGAACCAAAAATACACTTCCATAAATAAGTAATGGTAATTATTATAACCCTAAGTTAAGTTACGGATTGGATTAAAGCTTTAACATTTGGGAATTCTGATCAAAATCATCTTGTGAAGTGATTATTAATTTAATGTAATATAAAGCGAAGCTCAAGGATATAATAATCTTAAATCCCCAATAACGAACTCAACCCAACATTTATAAATTTGTTAAATCAATATTAATCAATCAATCATTTCATAAGATATGCAAACAAACCCCCAATCAGAATACAATCAACTAAAAATAATCGACTATTAAAAAGTATCATCATCGAGGATTCGACTGGAGTGTTGTAATACACATTAGTAGTGAATCAGAACTTTGATCGGTCAATAGGCAAGAATCGGCTGCACGTTTCATTGACTACTATAATGGAATTTAGGAGTGTACTTCTTAGAGTTCCATTTCATGAGATTGGAAAGGTATTCCTCTAGGAAAATTATGGGGAGTATCCTAAGGGATCAAGTGGCATGAATGTGTGCTTCATGTGATTTCCCTATAAATAACATGAAGGATTTCTTATACCCCAGCTAGACCATGCAAAGTAGTTTCCACATGTCTATCGGGATACACAAAACCTAAATAATCTTATGCTTGAAAACTCTTGAGGCACATTCAATAAAGAAAAATAAACACTGAAAATGTTGCAAGGCTTCTACAAATAAGGACATGCTAATATTAATGTTCTTTTCATGACCCACCCATGTCATGTGAAATACCCAAGACATTTCAACTGGGTCTTTCAATGTCCTCTGGAAATTTTTTATAAGTCTTGTGATAGAATCCGGACATGTAATCTAGGTCTTGGAATGTTTTGTGGAAGTGTCAACCATGTCTTGAGAAACATCAAACCATATCGACCAGGTCATGCGACACCCCCCAAACATGTCATTCAAGTCATGTGGCACCCTCCGAATGAGTCATCCATGTCATTGGCCTACTGTAGTACATGCCAAATAGGTCGTGAAACATCCTTCAGACATGTTATCCAAATCATGAAATGTCATACAGACATGTCATCCAGATCAAACGATTTTTATAGGATGTATCAACCAACCCAGGTGATGTACTTGAGACATGTCATCCAGATCATGTGATGTCCTCTAGACATGTCACCCAGATCATGCAATGTCCTTATAAAATTTTCACCGAGTCATGTGACACCCTCTGAAAAATTTATACAGTTCATGAGACATCCTTCAGAAAAGTCCACTAGATTGTGATATTTTCTTTGGACATGTTTATTTTGAAATCAAGTCTTGTTAAAATATTATAATACACATCAGGTAGACACCCAAGATGTTTCATGCACACAATCTGGACATGTTAGAAAGACACCCCATATGTTTTAGGCATACAATCGGGACATGTTAGGTAGACACCCTAGATGTTTTAGGCGGACAATCGAGACATGTTAGGAGAACAACCAGGACATTTCATGCAGACAATCAGGATTGGTTAGGAAGATAGTTAAGACATGCCAAGTATATGATCAATACATGTTTAGATGAAATAATAGGACATGATAACCTTTTATAGTGTAAATACTTGGATATACCCCCAAATGAACTATTAACACTCTGATTCATTCCAAATAGGTCATTTAGGATGCCTTCTTAAGGATCGATCTCTAAGGGGAATCATCCTCGATTCAAGCCCCTCTATGTCTTCAAAATTCACGCCATGGGACCCAAACCATCCTATGGGTTCATCCCTCTTCCATTACCATTAGTGAGTTAATAATATTACTAACACCACTAGAAATCATATCTATACTAACACCCCTATACTAACGGTTTTTTAAGACCATTTCTATAAGGCCCCTATCCCAATAGTTCTTCAAAACCATTGTGATAGGCTAGGAAATATAAGGCCATCCTAATGGTTTTATAAAACCATTAGGATAGATCCAAAAAATTGGCCATATACCAATGGTTATTTGAAAACCACTGGGGTTGGGTAAGGATATCCCAATGGTTTTTAGATAACTGTTGGGATATACCATTTTTTACAACACCTATCCCAACTGTTTTGTAAAACTATTGGGATAGGGTAAGGATATCCCAACGGTTTTCCAAAACCATTGGGATTGACCATTTTGATAACACCTATCCCAATGGTTATAGAAAACTATTAGTATAGAGTAAAGAAATACCAAAAATTTTAAAAAATCATTGGGATATACCATTTTTACAGGGGTACATATCCCAACAATTTTGAGAACCTTTGAGATAGGTACACTAATTCTTTATGAATTCTTTTATTGAATATCATAAAATAAACAAGTATATAAATTACATATAAATATATATATTTATCCAAATATATTCATAAAGATAATTATATGATAATGGTAAGGTATTTGATATATAACATGCATCTCATGGGTTCAAACTTCTATTGTGAATTTTATTTTTGATTACCTATCCTAACAGTTTGAAAACACATTAGGATAGACCTATCCCAAAACATTTCCCCAAATTGTTGGCATAGATCTATCCCAATGCCAAATAAACCAACGTACCTTAAAACCATAAGTATAAGATATACCAATGGTTTGGGGACCTATACCAATAGTACCAAACTATAGGTATAAGCTATTTTTTCATTAGTGTTAACTATGATGACTTTGATTTCTTGTATAAATAGGATATGTAGGATGCCTTCCTATGGCCTGAGCTCCATATAAAACACCATATAAGGAATTCCCTTGTGTATAATACCCATATTAATATTCAATTATATATATGAATTTCTATCACTTGTTTCAAAAACAGAGAATGGATCACATTGGCTTAGGGATTTGAAATGATCGTATCATTCACATCGTGAATCTCCACTGACCTGGGAAAACTCAGTGTGTAAGCCCTAATTTGTGGAATGATATGGCTACGCCATTAATGGGGAATTCGCCTTCGGTTATGTCCCAAGGGCGTGAATAATCATTTATTACTCTAATTCATATCATAATTAGGATATGTTGGATGTATTCTTAAGTCTTGAGCTCAATACTCACTTCTTAAGTTCCCTCATATATATCCTTTCCACATGACGTTAAATTGCACGGCTAAAATAAAATATGTGGGTTTTAATTCCTGTTATAAACATGATATGTAGGAATACTCATAAAGGTTGAAGACCATCCTGAGAATATCAATCACCTTCTTGTATTATATTAAACTCTTGAGTGTCTGGTTATATGGCTTCAAAATATAATCAGCTACTCATTAATAAGTAGTAATGGGAAATTGATGAAGAACCTCAGATACAGATAGATGGTGTCATTAATAGACAACCCTTTACAAATAGAGGTATTCAACACTAGATCATTTTAAGGGTAACTTATCAATTATTTATATTAGGAATAGATTCTCAAACATAGCATAAATCTATAAGAGAGTTCTGGACTAGGCAACAATTCCCCCCAAAAGGGTGTGACAATCCTGACCTCTCATCCCCTCAACTAATTTGAGTTCTTAAGTTCCATTGGGTATGAAATTGTAACTTACCTCTTGAATTTCGAAATCAATTACATACTTTTTTATGGATGTGGGATTTGTTGGAAGTTTATAAGAAATGGACCTGGTGAATCGGGAGTCGGTGATTATGAAACCATCCTGGAACCCCCCCATAATAAACCATCAAATGAAAACAAAAAATTAAAGACATAATAGTTCTTTTTTGATCATTTTATTCCCACCAACAATCATTTCAGAATAGAAAAATATTTTAATTTGGTGGAAGAATAGAGAAAACAAATCTACAAGTTAATAATTTTACCTATTCATTGGAAAACCCCTTTATGTTTATCCTTAAAGAATTATTACAAGGGTTTCCTAATAAAAATAAATACTATATGCTTTGGTAAAGGAAATAAAAAAGATATTTTTTCATGAATTTTTTTAACCAAATGGATTTAGAAGTGTGAAGATGTGGGGATAGGGGGTGGCCTTTTATAAGTGGAGGAGGGGTAACTTTTGGTATTTTTGAAAATAAAGAAAATGATACCCATGTTTTTCTTATGACACAAGCACCAAAAATGAATAATTATCAAAAAATGAAATATTAAATGTCTAAATTTGGCCATAAAATTGTAATTATAGAATTTTTTATGTTATTTTAACTCTTATATTTTTAGATTAACCCCCCAGTAAACCTATTTTAACAAAAACTATAGTAATTATTTTTTAGTGTTTTCACTATTGATTATGGTAAAAAATTATGTTTAAATCGTTAGATAATATTATTTTTATGATTATAAATATGGAATAAATTTTTACAACTTTAATTCACATATTTGGAAAATTTTAATTTAAAATTAAACCTCGAGACGCAATGAAAAAGTATGGTTCCAAAGAGAGAATTTTCATAAATAGAAATAGTTTTAATATCAAAATTTATTATTAATTGATTCCAATGACCTAAATTATATTAATAAATATATAATTGAACTAATTTTTCTTTTATATCCATTTAAAAAAATTATAAATTATAAATTCATTAAATGAAAAGATATTTTTCAATAAAAACTAGTATTTTTCACTATTAATAGAAAAAATAATCTTTTCATAAATTTATAAAACATTAACCCAAAGATAATTTTTAAATGTAAATTTTTAAAATGTTTTTTATTTTTTAAAATAAATGTTCTAATCCTTTTAAAAATTAATTTTAAATTTTGTGTGAAAATTACAACTAGAATGCCTTTTAGAAAAATATAATTTTCAAAAAAACATTTCTTTTTCTTTCAAATGGTTATTATTTTATTTATAATCAATATAATAGAAATGAATTTATTTTATACATGTGTAAAACATATAATTTTAATAATTTATTTATTCATTTTCATACCCATCAATGTAATATCTAGGTTATAATGGTCATGTTTAAATAATAAAATTTTAAGAGAGTATCATGTTTCGTTTAAACCAGGTGTTGTTTGCATCCCAAGATATTGAAGATATTGAAATTATTTAAAAATAAATTTATAATAAATATTTGGGTGTTAAATTCTCTTATAATATTGGTGTTTTATGTCATATATGTTATTGAACATGATGTTCCTCTTTTAAAATCTCGATGTGTTACATTCAACTCCCCTTAAATAAATTTCACACTCAAAATTATATTTTATTCATCATAGATATAACAATTTTTCAAAACCCACATCATAAAAAGGGTAAATAAAACAATATCTATAAAATATATGAATTTAAGTATTAAATTTATAGATAATAACACGTAATTACGTTTTGAAGGAAGAATACATTAGTATAAATTTAAAATATTGACATGGATGGAAATAATAAATATATATGGGGGTGATAGAGATCATTGATAAAAAAAGAAAGTGAATGATCAATAGAAATATTATAATTAAAATTTCATAAATCTATGATGAAAATGAACCAAACATGATAAAATTTTATTTTCAAGATCATTTTATTAATGTTAAGGAATTCCTTTTCCATATAGACTAAGAAAATAAGGAAATATACTTACTTGATATCTTTTTTATAGGAACAATTTCATCCTTTGGTTGCGATTCGATCAATTACCACATAATTTATTACTCCAATAAATTTATATAAAAAATAATTTTATGCCTAAATCACTATTATTAATCCTTATTAGATCATAAAAATAATTATAAGACATTATTATTGTCTCTAGATATCGTGCAAGACCAAAAAGGCTAGCATGATTTATCCAACAATACATTAATTTTTGAAACCTAAAAAATAACCCCAAATTAAAAATTTATCCATTCCATAAATATTCAACCTTAATACTCAGCCAAAATTTTTCTATTTAAATTCAATGTCTAAAAGAAGAAGGAAGGTCACTAAATTTCAAAAATAAATTTAACATTAGTTTCCCCAAAAAAAAACATAATATGGATATTAATGTCAAATTAAAAATATGTGAATACTTTAATCACCAAAAAACCTTAATAAAAACATGAATTCATTATAATTCCGTAGATAAAACAACAGATTAATATATATATTCCATGAATATAATAATTTCGTAAACACTATAAATGAAAACATAAACCACTTTTTCAACTAATCAATAATCAATTCCAAGGTCATCAATACTATCTAATTTACTTCATCCATATCAATATTTATTTCAACTAACCACCATTATCTTAACATCAGGAAAACAATAGGGGTTATCCTCTCTCTGTCTTGTGTTTTCAAAAAGGTAAACATTCCATTGTATCATTTTTCTTGGTCATCGATACCTTTCAACATATTCTTTCCAATACATAATGAAAACTATTTTAGTAAAATAATTATATTTTTCCTAGTTCATATAACCAAAATACCATTAGTAAAAATGCTTCTAAAATATAATTATTTAATACAAATAAATAAGAAATATAATCATTCCACTTCATTGATAATCCATTAACTGTGATTTATCATCTTATTCCATAATACCTCCTTTATTTCTTATGTCATTTATATTTTCTTCATTATCAACAATTAAACCATTACTCATACAACATTTCTGATCCTCTTCTTTAGATTTCTCCCTAGGACATATATTTTCATAATTCCCCCACTTTTCACATTTAAAATATTCAATTATTGATGGTGAATTAGGGAAACCATTATTCTCATCCATTAGATTAACTAAACTTTTCATTTTTCCTTGGAAAGTACATACTCTATGCAATTTTCTCCGCAAATAAAATACATTTTCTTTAATTTGAGAGATTACCTTGAGTGCTCTTCCCATATTACGAAAATATATGAAACTACATTTTATTTCTTCCATGGTCTCCACAACCTGATCTCTCGGTGTACATTATCATTCACTTCTTTGGTGTGTCTGAAGGTTATCTAAGGTCCAAGTGGTTAATCATATATCATGGTAACTTGTTGGGAATAATTATAAATTCCTTTACTCCAATAACCATCCTATGCAGTGTCTCATTAGCACACCATCTATCACATACAATATTATCCCGATTCCATCTGGTTCCTACCATTTACTAAAACCAAAAACATTTTTTGAGAACAAAATAATTATAGTTGAATCCACATAATCAATAAAAATAATTTATAGGATTTTTAAATAAGGACACATTATTTTCAATTTGAGACACATTAGGTTTAACCTAGTTTATTCAGGGTTGTCATGTATTCAAATATTTCATGATGTTTCCTAAAGAAAATGTGAATTAACCAAGCATATCCCAAGGTAGTTTCAAACCAGGTGTGTAGTAAGGCCTGATTTCATGTACTTGGTAATGATAAAGTCAAGCCCAACAAACATTTTTAGGATTTATTACCCCTAGGTACATATGTGACATAACCATAGGAACTTGTAGTATCTAAACATGGATATATTACTAGGTAAACCCACATAATATATTCCTCACCAAAACATTAGTATGTTCTTATATACTTATCCTTAAATTCATTCATAGAGTTATTTTCTCTATTCAATTTCTTTTAAAATTTAGTTCCCACATTTTCTACTAAACTTCTTCAAATACCATCTATAAAGACACTTACATCAGTAGCCTAGTGTCGGTGGTTATATTATTACATTGGCACTAGATTTAAAGAATTTATTATCAAATTAACAAATAGTTTATTAGTTTTGGAAAACAAGATACATACTTGAATCTCAAATTAAAATTGAAAACATAAAATGAAACAAAAAATTTTCTATGAGAACACTATAATTCCAATTAGCTTATCCCTGTATTTCAATTATAATATACTTACCTGAATCCTAAGGAAAGGAAATAGAAGAAATGGGTGGGCTCTAATGCTCAGTAAGGGTATGAATACAACGTAACATATCATGAAGAAATTAGAAAAACCAATATGGATTGGTTAATAATCGAAACATATACCATTAACCAATTACTTGAGCATAATATGGTAGGAATAAATGATGATCAAATAATTCTATATAAATAATGACATAATCCTGAAACATAACCATGGACATTATAATTAATCTAATCATAAAATTTATTGTAAATTACTAATCTCACGATGGGGGAATTCATAATGTTGGAAATCATAACCATATCGTCAATTCCTCATCCCAATATGTCTTACATAAATGGGTATGGAATATCCACAAAACCAAGTATATTTTTTCTCATTAAGCTTACCAATGCATTGAGGGGATATAAAAGTTACTTTCCATCACTTACTAAGTCTAATTCATTCTTTAAATTAAATGGTTGAAAAATAATCAATATAAAAAATTTTATTAATAAACTAGCATGTGAAAATTTAATACTTTCTCCGATTGATAAACATACACATAAACAATGCAGATTAATATGCAGTATGATCTAAAGATAGTACACCCTCAGTCAAACTGATCATAATCAATCCAAGTAAATAATCATTATTGTATCATTATAAAATATTACTAGTGAATAATAATTAAAAAAAGGGTTATTTTCATTGGCAAATTGAGATAACAAAAAAAATCCTTTAAAATATTCTTGAAGAAAATATACATTTAACTTTGAAAATAAATTTAAAAAACTAAAAATTTCTAGAATATTAGGGAAACAATTATCTGAAAATAATCATGTAAATATTTAATGGAATCATTAAATAAATTATTTTTCTTAATGGTGAAAAAATATATACATGTTAAGTATGTTAAAATAAATACTCCTTTTCACATTTTCGGTAAAATGTCGAATGTACCTTGTACAGAAAAAGATAGGAAGACCCCTTTAAAAGTATTTTGTAAAAATAAAATCATGGATAAAAATTTCACTAATAAATTATTTGGATAATTTTAAAAACCTTTTTGAACCCAGTTTTATAAAACATGTAGATGTAAGAGAAAGATATTTTCCATCAAAGAGAGAAATGAAGTTGGTTTTTCTTAAAATCATTAGCTCAATCATTTTAAGTATCAAAGAGTGGAAAATGGTATTATTATATTCAAATTTAATTAATAACCAAAGGATAATAAAACTAATTAGTTTTTTAAGTGATATATCATAATTTTTTCTCATTAGTATTTCAATCATAAAAAATCATGAAATGATTAGATTCTAATATAAATCATTACCAATTTAATAATTTTCTGAATAATAAGACCCATAACATCAAATGAATCTTTAAATAACATTAATATAAAATAATTCGTGATATAATATATGAAAATTATTATTATATACACCATATAAAATAACTAAGTGGTGAATATTCCATATATATCAAGGAAGTCAAAGGGAGATAAGAAACCTTTAACTTGGATCCGATTTAATTTTTATGTTTATATACCTTCTATATAATAAGTATTTATTTATTATAAATATATTAGTGAAACATATTCATATATTTCATACCATATATTATTTACTTATATTCTTTTATGACCCATTTATTTATAATTCTTTGTTGAAATCAATGTTATAGGTGGTAATAGCTTTGTTTTTCATGTATGTTTTGATTTGGTATTTTCATTTATTTTTCTTTGATCATAGTTAAATCATCTATATAATTTAAAAAATTATATATATATAATAAATTATCATTATATGTGTATTTATTTTCCACCATAAATGTTAAATATAGAATATGTAGTACACCGTTCATGGAGATGGTAGGTCGTACGTACACATGAACTTTTTCCCATTTTCTAGATGGATGAAATGAAATAAAAATAAATATTAAAAAATATTTATGTAATAATTATTATATTACATATTTTATTTATATTAATTAACTTCAACCTTATTATATCAATATAAAAAATGAAAAAAAATCATATCCCTATTTGGAGGTTGTAGTCCACACTCGCGCATTAACGATATTATTATTTTTAAACAGAACAGAAAGTAAGAAGTTAGATGTGATATTATATTTATAGATTTTCTTTTATGTCATAAATTTTACATATACTCATTAAATTGAACCTTAATAACATCCATTTAATGTATAAGTGAAAAATGAATCGCATCAATTCATGAGGAAATAGTCCGCTGTGTACACGAGCGACATTGTCATAACCCCCCACGGAATGGGGCATAAGAAAGTATATGTGAAATAAAAATTATATAAGTATTTTAATTTCATAAATATTTTATAAAAATGAGAAATAAATCATTAAATTGATCCTTTAAAGGTGGTGATGGAAAATGAATTACAATGTTTTTAGACGCTTTAGTCTGCCGTACACATGATCAACAGTTTTGTTTTCCATTTAATGGAAGAATATATGGATATAGGTTAAAAAATTAACATAATGATATCTTTTTATAAAGTATATATTTTTTATTATATTACCATATTTTAAGAATATTTAAGGATGTGGAATAATAAATAAAATAAATATGCATATTAAGAATATTACCTTTCTTTATAGAACTCTATTAGGTTTATACCTAAAACTTTATTGGGAGGGTTTAATAAATAATAAGGACTATAAAATGTGGGAAATTAATTAAAGAATATATTTTTATTATTTTTGTCTAAAACAAATATATCTGGAAGTGTGAAGAGTGGAGTAGAGGGGGTGTCCTTTTATAAGTGGGGAAGAGGACGCACTTCGAATTTTTAAAAATAAAAAGCGATATTGATGTATTTATTTGGAAACAAACCACAAAAATGGATCATTATATAAACATGGAATATAAAAATCATATATATGTCCATATGATAACAATTAGGTAAGTTAATAGGTCATTTATACTCTTATCTTTTTTATTTTAACCCCTCGTAAACCCATTTTATCTATAACCGCAGTAATTAATTTTTTACTATTTTCACTATTCATTATACTAAAAAATTAAGTTGGAATTATTATATAACAATAATTATGAGAAATAAAATTATTTAATCCATTTTTTCAAATTCTATTTATAGAAGTGGAAATTTTTTATTTAAAATTAAACCTGTAGACATGATGAGAACATGGGTTTCCAAAAATATAATTTTCATAGGTGTGGAATGTTTTAATATAAATGTTCGACATAAAATTGATTAAAATAAACTAAATTATTAAAATAAATATATAATTGAACTAATTTATCTTTTAAAACATTTTAAAAAAAAATTAATTATTATAAGTTCTTTAAACGAAAATGAAGTTTTCAATCAAAACAAGTATTTTTACTATTCATCTAAAAATTAGTCTTTTTAGAAAATTATAAAAAAAATCACCCAAATATAATTTTGAAATTTATATTTCAAAAATAAATTTTATTTTTTCAAATAGGTTTTATAAAATTTATCCTAATTTATTTTAGTTAATTTTCCTAATGATTAACAAGAGCCCCTTTTAGAAAAATAATGTTTTTCAGAAAATATATCTTTTTCTTTCAGATGGTTCTTATTTCATTTCTAATCAAAATATAACTATTGAATTTATTTTATGAATATTTAAACCATATTTGTTTTATAATTTAGTTATTCTTATTCATACAAACAAAATTATTGGCTAGGTTATAATGGTCAAGTTTAAATAATAATATTTTAATAATGTATGGCATTTCGTTTAAACCCAATGTTTCATTTATCACAATCTATCAAATAGATTGACATTATTTAAAAATATATATATCATAATGTCTCGAGGTGTTGCATTATCTCATAATCTTAGAGTTGTGTGTCATATATAATATTGAACATGTTGTTCCTCTTTTAAAATCTCTTGGTGTTACACATTTAACAAGTAAAAATTTCATGGAACATAAATTAGAGGGTATAAATTTATTCAAAAAAAATTAAAAAATATATTGAGAGAGAATTGGGAGTGAATTTATTAATGATAAGGCCTGATAAAACAAAGGAGTACCCAAGTAACTCTTGTATGTTTATCTGAAGAATTGTGGAATTTAAACCCAATAAAGTGATTCATCCACTCCATAACAAAATATAGTTAGAGATACGAAAAAAAAAGTTTAGTTGAAATGGAATGAATAATTATTTCTAAATATAAAATTTTAAAAAAATAGAGAGAAGATATATGTATAAATATGAATTTTCAAACATATTTTTTACTTCAACGAAAATAAAAAATAATGCCCAATAAGACCAGGTATAAGAGAAAACATATATTGAAATACTGTATGGTTTTTGGGATCCTTTTTATACTAAAGATCAAAAATCCAAATTTAGGAAATTTTGATGAAAAATAATAAGAAGTAATTATTATGGGATATTAATCCAATGTAAAAAAGCTATATTTTTGGAATAAAAAACTACATAAGTTGGTTTATTCCATTTATTTTTAAGTCATTTAAAACTAGTCCACCATAAAAAAACATGATAAGTAATATGTTACAAAAGAAAAAATTATTTCTTCAAAAAAGATAATAATAAGGGTGAAGATAATGAGACTAATATTGTGCGGGTTGATTCAGATCAGTCTAGTGATGAGGTCAATAAGACTGAAATAAAATCACTAAAATTCTAAAATTTACAATTGAATCCAAAAATATCATCAGATATAAGAATATCAAGTTTATACCATTTGAAAATTGATATTTGAGAATCATACATCACTTATCTCATTGGTGGAACCATAATCCATTTCAGAGTTAGATGAAAATAAATAATTGTAAAATGAAATTAATGAAGAGTTATATCAAATTGAGAAAAATTATACATGGGATCTTATTCCTAAACTAGAAAAAAAAGATTATTATTGGAAAAAATGTTTGTTTTGAAATAATATCAATGAACATTGTGAAATTTTAATAAATAAATAATGATTTTTTTAAATGTTATTCAAAGACAAAAGGTGTTGAAATTGAAGAAATTTTTTCTCCTATTGTGAGATCTGGGACAATAATAATGATCTTGATTGATTTTTCTCATCAAAACTACAAATTATATCCAATGGATGTTAAGTATGCTTTCTTGAATGGTGAATCTAAATAATAAGTTTAAATTAAGAAACCTAGTAGGTTAATTCTTGATAATTATAGAACCATGGTAGAAAAAAATAAATAAATCATTGTATGGGGTGAAATAGGCCCTATGTTCTTGGTATTTAAAACATTATAGTTTTTTAAAGAAGATAAAATTTTGTAAAAGAAAATTTGATATAAACTTGTATGAGAAGGAGATGTGTATAGTTAACCTGATATTCATTGTTTATTTTGATGATATAATTTTTATAGGAGACATAGATAAATATTGAGAATATGTTTTTGAACATGTCAAAATACAATTTTAGATATCAATGCGTAGGGAGAGGAATTTATTTTCAAGTTTACTAGTTTAAAAGAAATAAATATACATATTCTTCTCAAAGAAAAGTATAACATTGAGTTATTATAAGTACTTTTCATGGATTATTAAATATATTTTTATACACGTATATTTTTTGGAATAAAAATGAGTATATATTAAGATAGAAAAAGATTAAAGTAGAAATATTTCATGAAATTCATTAGAAGCTTACTCTATCTTACAAATTAAAGAAAAGACTAGAATATGTTTTCACTTTGTGTGCAAGATATCGGAGTGATCTGAAGGAATCACACATGATGGAAGCAAATAAAATTATTAGGTATGTCATGTAAATGTTGAATTATATACATTTGTATAGAATAATTAATAAGTGAACCTTTCTTGGGATCACAGATGATGATTGGGATGGAGACTTTAATGATCAAAAAACATCATTGGGAGGAATTTTCTTTTAAAGAGAAAGTTGTGTGATCTGGTATAGAAATAAATATTCTTTTTACTTTGATTACAATGTAAGTAAAATATGTTTCCACCACCCAGACATATACACAAATGATGTGAATATAATTACAACTGAAATATTTATGGGTAAATGCTGAAAACCCATGGGAAATTATTTATGATAATCAAAGGGACATTCATCTTTATAAAAAACATGTGTATTATTCTAGATAAAATCACATTAATATAAAATATCATTCTTTTAATATATATATATTGGAGGACGAGTTATGCATTATTATATTTAAAAAATGGATGAAATTATTGATATTTTCATCAAAGTTATGCCCAGGGAAATACTTAAGGAATTGAGACTAAAACTACATGTTTAGTATCCTCCAATGATTTATAAAAGATTTTAAGGTTGAACCCTATTTCAACTGAGAGTTTTATAAATGATATTTTTCTCTAGAAATATTTTTTTTCATAATATAATATATAGTATTATACATATAAACAAGACAATAATAATTTATTTCATGAAGAAATACTGTTAAATTAATTAGGTATAAACCCAATTGAAATTCTAAAAGTTATAATTGGAAAAAAAATATAAATTGTAAAAGATAATATGGGAAAATATGGATCACCTCAATCCACTAGAATCACCACCCTCACTACCAACAGTATAGAAAAGAAATAGATTATTAGCAAACTGATCAACATTATATAAAATGGAAATATTGAACCTTGAGGAAACTTGAGATGAATAATAATGAAAGAGTTCATTGGTATGTATAAAAGGTAATGGGACCATTGTAATAGTAATATGACCATTGTAATAGTAACCTAACCGTTGGGAATTATAACCTGGCCGTTGGGAATAGTAACATGATCACTGTGAATAATAATATGACTGTTGGGATAATAGTTTCACCCCAAAAAAATGAATTGTGATATAAATAATATTTATCATGATTAACTCATGTAAATATAAATTTTATAATTCCATGAATATAAATATGATTATTTAAAAACTCAACGAAAATGTAAGGATATTTTTAATAAATTTTATTTTAAAGTATTTTGTAAAAATAATTATTTTTATATTAATTATTAAAATTAAATATTTTGGAAAAATATTTTGTTATAATTAATATAATTTTTAAAATCATCACATCAAAATTTTCTTAGGTATATATTTTTTTCAATTTCCCAAAATACTTCAATTTTTTGGTGAATAGTAACAATACAGTTTCTCACATAACCCGTGTATCTTAAATTATATGATTCCGGATGTAATCATGAAATAATACTTTCTAGAACTTTGGGTTATACCATGAAATATTTTATTTCATACATACATAATTAAAATATTTTAAACTTAATTTCCAAAGCCTAAAAATCAAAATTAATACATTAAAATGCAATTTTTCTCGTTTTTCCACCATTCATTTTGATTAAAATAATTAATTAGAATTATAAAGTGAACCAAAGTCCTAAAATCATGATACTTAATTAATATATGGTTTATAATGTCAAAAATCACTATTATGAGGTTTACCTAGGATATAATATTTTATTCTAAAAATACACCACTCCTAAAGTATAATTAACTCATCTCCCTTCCCCTTGGAAAAAAATCCTCTCACCCATTCTAAATCCCAAGATATAACCAAAAAATCTCTCTAAATCCCCTTATAATACTTAGGGTCATTCTAGATAAATAAAAATCCAATAACCAAGGGAGGTATAGTTTCGTATAAGAGAAGATACATTGAGGATACAGTAAGCCTATATTAACTCTTCCCTCTTTTCTTCTTCTCTTTCATCTTTTTCCCAATTCTTTTCAAAACCATATATTATAAAATTAATTATGAAGTAATTTAAAATAATATTAATGATGTTAACCTACTATAATTATCATATTTATGAAAAATATAAATTTCAAACTTTCTGTTCCTGCACTTTTGACGACGTCCTATTAAAAGTTAGTTAACCACCTACAGAGACATTGCCAAGATAATTCGTATAAATATATTCATGTATGGATGGTATTGATTAAATTTAATTTATAAATAAGTAATTACATTTATTATAAGCTTCCTGAGTTGGTAATTATTTTATATAAATGAATTTGAACAAAAATTAAGAAATGAAAGCAAAACGAGAAATTTTTAAGAAAAACACCATATAAAAATGCTTTAATTTCATCGAAGGAAATTAAGAAATTTAATAAAAGGATTATAATTTATAAACCGTTTCATAAATTAATATAATTAACTTCTGGATTAGTTTTTTAATAAATCTATTTTTATTATTTGGGAGGCATAAAACCAATGTAATAAAGCGTGAATTGATCAAGTTTTCATGTGCATAAAATTAGTTGTTGAGTTTTTACTATAATTTCTATATTATAGTATAAACCTTAGGTTATCTCTTGATAAATTCATATATAATTAGTTGTTAAATAAGTTTTTTATTATGAAAATAAAGTATTAATTTTATTTTAGAAAAATTGGGGTTATTTATTAAAGATAAAACATATAAATGAAAGTCATACAAGTTAAAATAAATTGAAATATTTGATTAAGTGTGATATACCTTGGGAATTATCATGATTATCGTCCTTCATTAATTAAAGAGAAACAATATGTATATTTTAATACAGAATCTGTAACATCTTGAACCATAATTTTACTCTGTTTATACTAGGATACCTCCAAGGGTTTAGTCAGAAACACAAAATGATTCACCGCTTACCAATGATGATTGGGTGATTTGGGTTTGACTTCATAAAAAAAACTCAACAATCCAACACATAACGAAATTGATACACTGACTAGGTTTGTATTTTATTTATTTTTGATACCATGAAATAAATTTACTTGGACTTCCTAGTGTTTATTAGATTTCAATTCACAAATATTTACCACAAAAACATCACAATTAAAAGAGGGAAAAAGAAATGGTGAATGGTGTGTGAAAAATCACATGAAAGGGTACCCCCTAACATGATCATATGAGTTTGAGGATCAAATAAAAGTATATAACTAATTCAAATAATAATATAGAATCAATAAAAACAACCACAAATATTGAATTAAAAAAATCAGAAATTTTAAATAAGAAGCTTGAGATTACATCACGTTCCTCCCCGGGAGATCAAAAATAGGTTAAAACTCCATAGAAATGGAGGAGGTAATATATGTTAAATTATAATTTCTTATACCCTTTAGAAAATTTAGGAATTATGAGATAACTACTTTGGGTATCCAAAATATATTATCCTTTCTTCCTAGTCGATCTCCCAAATGTGGTGCACAAGGTTCCTTTTTATAGCCCAAATGGGAGGTGTTTTTGGGCACATAGATATTGATATACCACATGGACAATGGTTTTGGGATTGTAAAATTACTTATCCAAACTTGTATAAATACCAATTTTTTTTTCAAATCTCATATATATCTTCAAGTAAATTTTGGTGTCTAGATAGTGTATAAAATGGGAGATATTTCCAATATACTGTACCAAACTTTTGACTTTGTGTAGATTCTTTTTCATCGACATATCAGTTCAGTTGGCCATCTTAATGGACAAATTGGTTGTGGGTTTATTAATAAGAGTTTTAGAACAATACATTTTGGACCAAAAAATATATAATCACAACTGGATTAAATTATTAGCTGATGTGTTTGGTTGTGTCCACTGGTATGCTTGGATTCCTATGTAGTTTGGCCCATTTTTCTTTAACTTCATCATGGTCTCTCCAAATCACCTCCACCTATAATTAAAACATAAAACAAGCAAAATTAACCATTTTATTAGTGATAAAAATTATATTATTGAGCTAAACATTAATTTTAATTTTTTATTATATTTTTCATTTTAATTATAAAAACAGTTTAATAAAGTGGTGTAAGGGTGAAATAAAATAGTGAATCATGGTGAGATCACACCCCCACACTTAAATATTTTCACTCATAGGAAAAGTTACATATCCTAATAAAGTCTCATTCTTAAATTTAATGTGATAAAATATCCAAAATTATTTCGAAATAAAATCCATCATGCCTTATTTATGAAATCATTTTTCCTATCATTTTTCTTCACTCACATTTAAATTTATTCAATTTAATTTTTTCACCCATGCAATATTTTACAACCTAAATCTCTTATAAATTTTACTTATGCACTCCATGAACATAAAAAAGAGTATTTATTCTCATTTGACAGAGTTCATGTGTTCTTACCATATTATTTACAAGATTCTATGTTCTCGACCAGTAGAAACTAGTGTGCTGCTCAAGAGGTCTTCAAGTAGGTTTCTCTGAGCTTCAAGGGTTAGTAGGATCTGATGTTTCAAAATATATGGTATAAGAAGAGTAAATAATATCTTAATTAAAAATCATGTAAAAATACATCAAGTGTTCACAATTAATTAACTCACTCAACCCCTCAGTGATTACATCATTTCAAACTCACTCTCCCCTTTTTTACCTTTTCTATGAGTCACAACCAAGTAGTGAATAATAATGAGTAAACATACTCTTTTCTCCATTTATTTATTTCTTATTTTTTTATGATTTTATATATATATAAAAAATATATTTTTTTATATAAAATTTTTTGGAGATAAATATGGAAACCTCTATAACATAATAATATAATATGGATTGTCCACCCACTACTGAAAACAAATATAGGAACCCTTTCAATCACCGTATTTTAATGAATATTTCCCTATAATTTCAATAGAAACACAATCTCCCTCACACATACTAAAAATAAAACAAAAATGTATATAAGATATGGGTAGGTAGGGATATATTGGCGTGTAATTTGGCTATCTAATAGACATATCATGGTCTATATGGCTTAAAAAGGGTTAAATTTCAAGGTATACAAAGTTATTTTCAATAAATGGTGGCCTCTATCATGAATATAGCACACTTGAATCTTATGGATTCAAGTATAATCAAAGTAAGTTCTAGTTTCTCTACATGACCAGAGACTCTCATGAAAATGATTAAAAGGAAGAATATGCAATAAAGGGATTAGAATATATCTCGAGTAAGGGATTATAATAGTGGTAAGTTCTAATGAGGAATGAGTTTAAAAAATTCACAAAACACATAAGAATGATTTGAAAATAAAAATTCTTGAAAAAATATTCCATGTCAACATTTGTTTGAAAAAAATTTCCCCAAAAATAATATATTTTTTCACACAATCGAATTAAGCATGAAAAAATATTTGGGATCTTATTTTTAAGAACAAAGAGTGGGAGAAAGTAAAAAATACTATATAGAAATAAAATAAGATAAGATATAAGAAAAAAATGAAAATCCTAATGAACAAAGAAATGTACCCCCCCCCACACACACACCTAGAGTGTGTAGTGTCCCCACTCTAATAAAAGAGAATGTTGGAAGGAAGGATAAAACATGGTGTATGTCACTACTATGTTTCTTCTTGAAGGTGGATTTAATCCACTGAATGGTTCAAAAAATCCTTATAATAGTGTTTAAGTCTTTCCCCATTAATGGAAATACTTAGGGCACTCTGATCATGAAAAAATTGTATAGTACCAAATGGGTAAACATTAGTAGCAGTTTAAGGACTGTGCCATCGAGTATGAAGCTTACCTGGGTAGAGCTTAAGACTATAATTTTACATGAGGAACTTTTATTAAAATGTAACTTTTATTGATGAATTATCTTATTATGGATAACATTTTTCTTGTCTTTATTGATTTGGGAGTTCTTGTATGCATCACACAAAATTTCTTCCAACTCCTATATCTGAAACTACCTATGCTCAATTTCATATTAGAGATTCATAATAAATTGTATTCATGGTGATTTAAACCCACCAAGTGGTGAAAATTCATTCCAAACACAACCTTATATGGTTACATTCCAGTTGAGGTTTTAAAAGATGCATGACACACCCAAAGGACATTATCCAAGCACAAAATCAAATATTTCCTATTGGGTTGTACCATTTTTTCCAAGATTTTATTAACCTTACAATTTGAGATTTAATCTTGTCAATTTGTTTGTGTGTGATATGAAGGTGAGAATTTATGAACAACCCCATACTTACAGAGCATTTTTTTCAAGTTTCAATTGAAAAAATGAGAACCCTAATCACTAATGATGAATCTTTACAAACTAACCCAACTGAAAATATGGGGCCTCAAAAAATCAAAAACCACCCAAGAGTCATCAGTATGGGTATAATTTTATGCTAACCATTTAGAGACATAGTCAACACCTAATAATATGTACACAAAGGAAAGTGAATTTTGAAAATTCTTCATGAATCAAATATTTTATAGAATAATATGGGTTGTTGGGGAATTTAATTCCACTTGGAGATATTCCCAGTGAATTAATATACTGTTAATGACTTACAAAACTAATGGGTATCCCTATAAAATGTTATCCAATGAAATAAAAATTCAAGGAACTTTCTAGTTTTATATTGATATCCAAAGTGTACCCCAAAATCCAAAGTTTAGAAAAAGATAAAAAACGAGGGGAACTCGTTGTCAAGGACACACCACTGAACAAATTTGTCACTAAAAAATCTCCACAAATATGCTTTATCCCAAATATACCATCTTGAATTATGGTTAAATCTCTAGGACTGTGAAGTGCTGAAATTAGGGGGACCTGATATGCTGCTTGAAAATTCACAATGTCTGCATACCAAGGAGTAAGTTACATAACATCACAAAGGTTCTCATGATGAAATAATTCTCCAATTGGAAGGGGTGAGTTAACATGATGGTACAATGGTGGGGAAGTCCTACTAATGTTGAATTCTACCACATTTTCACTCTTCTCCTATCTCGAATCTCAATGTCAATCTCCTGGAGCAGGAGCATCCACCGAATGTGGAGGGGCATAGCTCTAGGTTTCATCATGAGAAAACAAAGGGCATCATGATTAGAAAAAATAATAATTTTCACCCCAGAAGATATAAATGGAATTATTTCAAGGAAAACAATATAAAAGAGTTATTTTTTAAGTGGTTATGTATTTTACCTAGGCATGTTCAAGGGTAAGTGAGGCATATGAAATTAAATGAGGAGACCTCTTAACCCTTTTTGACAATACTTTTCCAACTGTAAAGTTAGAAGTGTCACACATAAGTTAGAAGAGAAGATCCCACCTTTGTGGTTGGATTATAGGAGGTGGTGTGAAACTCATTTTTAGTTAATTGAATAAATACTCATAATTTTTTTCAAACAAAGACTCTGAATATTTTTTGTAATAACTGGGAAAAGGTAAGTGTGATCTTACTGAATCCTTTAATTAATTGGTGGTAAAAACCACCATGAACCAAGAATGGTCACACCTCACGATCACATTTTGGATATGGAAGGGAGGAAATTAATTCAAATTTTTATTTATCCACTTGAACTAACTCATTTGAAATAACATTACCCAGAAATATCACTCATTAAACCCTGACATGGCATTTATCATTATTTAATAAAATATTTTATTTAATGCTACAGTAGAGGATATAACCAAGGTGTGACAAAATATTTCAAGGGAAGATCCTTAAATGATGAAATCATCCATAAACATTACCATATAATTCTAAATGTAATTATAAAAAATTATCGACATACATCACTTAAACATTCTAGAATCATTACAGAGAAGAAAATGCATCCTTCTATATGAAAATGTTCTTAATAGATAGAAAAATGTTTTCTTTTCTTTATCCATAGAGGATATATGAATTTTAAAATAACCTGAATAGCCATAAATGAAATAATAATGGGACTTACTAGCCAATATTTGTAACATTTGTTAAATGTAAGGTGGAGTAAAGATGTCTTTTTCTGTGGCTTGATTCTGTCGACAGTAGTCAATATAGACTCACCAACTATTTGGAATATGTGCTGGAAAAAATTCATTCAGTTAAATTGACACCACCTTTATTCTAGTGTATTTAGGCACAATTTTATCTAGGATAACCCATTTACTATCAGGTATAAGATAGATGATACCAAAAACAATTTAACTACCCAAACATTTTGAATAATAATTGTTTCTTGAAAATCTATTTTATATTATTTTGTACTGAACAAAACTACATCCCTTTATTAATGTCATGAGTATAATTGAAATGAGACCGTACGATTTCTACAATTATATGACCATTGGTCAATATGACTATTAAAAACTATACACATAATGTTAAGATTAGTGATTATAAATAAAAATGATAATGGTTACTATTTTAGAAAGAAGAATCAATGACCTCATCTAGTAGAATTTTGCAATACGAAGCCCATTTTTCGGAGCTTGGGAAGGAGGTGGCATCACTGGGATTTTCTCTTGACCAAGCCCAAGATGAACTTCAACACATTAAGCTTGAACTGAATCACTTACAGGAGAAGTTCAAGTGTATAAAAATCACCACTCAGGCAATGTTGTCTGATCCACCCCAAGATTCTATCACCATTTCATTCCATACTCTCATGTCATATGCGGGCGTTATTAGGGTTAATGTAATGTGGAATTAGTTACTTTATGTAATACCTTGGTATAAATATGTTTTTTATTTCATCATTCCTATTGTAAGAATAGGTTTTTCTAAAATATTATATGTTTAATTAAGACAAATTTGATAAATTTATTTTAGAAGTAAAAAATTATACTCTTCACAGGTTTATTACACATAGAGAATTATTATGATAAAATTAACATCATTTTGGAATTTCAAATGTCAATATTAACCTATGATAAAATTTTAGAAGTTTTATAAGAAGTTTCAATTTAATGAATAGTATTTTATGAATAGTGTTTTTGATGAATAGTAAAAAAACTATTTTATTATTAAAAAACATTTTCTGTGAAATGATTTTTGAAAATCAGACAGACATGGTTGTAATCAGTGGAAAAATGTTGTTCAATACGATCAAAATAATTTTTTTAGTGAAGAGTAATTTTACCCTCTGGAATATAAATTTTTCCTTTATGAATGGTAATTTTACCAATGGAATAGTAACAACACCTAAGGATGAATGAATATGATTTATTCATCTTATGTGGTAATGTGATATAATTATATAATATCATAAGTAAATAAATGATTTATAAATTATTAGTTAAGTATTAGTAATTTATTTATTTAATTTAATTTAAAATAAAATTAATTTTTATAAAATGGACTTTACTTTTGAATTCTTCAGATTGAAAAATGGTTAGGGTGAATTTTTCGGACTTTTTTGAAACAGATGAATTTTCAGGGAATAATAAAAATACAGTTTTGAGTTTTCGGTAAGCATAATGACATCATAAATATGTCATAATGATGTAATGAGTAATATAAGATTATGGTTGAGTCTTATGTATTAAAATATAATATGAGGTGTCCTAATTGGGAAACACAATGGGCAATCCCATGGTTTTTCAAATACCACTATTGTGGTGTCCTTTGAAATTAATAAAATATTCCCTCACTTTTTCTATAAATACCCACCAATTACTTCATTTCCTTTAATTAAAAAATAATTATCTATGATGTTCTGGTTGTATAACCTACCAAAGAGTCTTCCCAAGGTTCCCTCAACCCCCCATGGTCCCGATCATATTGTTTTAGAAGTTACTCTTCAAGGTAAGGGAATTCTCAAACATCTCTTTTCCTTTCATGTTCTCTTTTATGTGGTATGTCTTTCAAATTTCCATACCATGTTCTTATTTTTATTTTATTCTGTTCCTATACTGTATTATGAGTCTTTTCTGAATTGGTTAACCCTATTCTCTCTGTTTTTAATATTCTCAAAAACCATGTTGCATAGCTATTATGCTGTAGAATTTTCATCTCAAAATCTTGCTTTTTTTTCTCAAGAAATTATCTTATTTTTTTAAGGTGAATACCCAAACCTATTTCATTTATAGGGGTATTCATCAAGACAAAAAAATGATATTTTTTTCTTATAATAGACATAAATAAAACCTTCATTCCATTTCTGTGGGTTATAAATGACATAATGATATGGTTTTTAAGCACTATTTAAAACATCCTGATTTGTATATGAAACCCATTTATTTTATTCTATTTTGGGTTATTTATGAAATTTTTGATTACAATCTTTCTAGATCACATGAAAACAAAGACATATTATGTTCTCACCCTAATATCTCTCCAATTCATTATGTAAATACATAATCTCTAGATATGATAAGTTTTACAATATCTTGGTGAATAACCTTAGTAATTTTCTACTACACCTTGGGGATGGACCTTGGTGATATTATTATGAATGTATAAAACAAATGCTGGAGCCATATTTTCAATTTATCGTTCATGTTTATTTATAATGATATCATTATTTTTTCCAATCCTCATTTCTTTCATTATGTATTTCATCAAATTCTAATTAATATCACAAGTAAACAATTTCCCTTATTTACCCTTACAGGGCATTCTGTTCACCCTTTCCTTTGATGTATGTCTCCAGGTTCTGATATGTAGTAATTATACTTATGATGAACCTATTAAGAAACCTTACAATTGGATTAGAATACCACCTTATATTTTCATGTATTATGTACCTTATTTCAAAGATGCTAAACTTTAAAGATCCTATGTATGTAAATATATTGAAAAGTTATGTAATAAAAAGGTAGGATGTTATAAACAAGTAATTTAGTAACTTAAATTTAAACACTTAAAGGATAGTGGGATTCAACCAGAGTTGAGCCAGCCTTATGAGTTTAGCCTCATCATCTAAATTTAGATGGTTCATAAAAATAAATGGGATAATCATAGTAATATATTTCAATGTACATACAATCACTTTTTTACACACTCTTAAAAGGTCAAGTAGTTTGGGTACTTGCTATGGAGAGAGGTTATTTGAAATAATGTTAGGAAATTGGTCAATACCCTTAATATATGAATATTTTAAATTAGATGGAAGTGTTTTCATTTCCATCACTAGTGATTTTAGGATTTTGGAGGGAGATTTATAGGGGTGAGGTCCATGAAAATATCTATGTGTGCATGTTTATTCTATAATGAAAGATATTAAATGGAAATGAGTTTTGTAGAATCTTAAATGATCATGGTTACCTCAAAATGAACACACTATTCAATTAAGAACAAAATTTACACTTTTCTAAACCCACATGACACTAAAAACATGAATCTAAACTCAAATTATATAAGATTTATGAAGAAGAAAATGAATCAGAGTATGGTCCTAATAGGGAATCATGTGTGTGTGTGTGTGTATCATTAGGGAGAACATCCATCAAATAGATAGGAAGAGTGTAGTGATCTTCAATTAGGTGTTTCATGGAATCAAGGATATTAAAACATATCTTTTATCCACCTAACTCCATGGATATCATTCCATTGTGAACATTGATTGTAACGCCCCAACCCCAGAACCCTAGAGTCGGTGTATTATTACGTATCATTGGCATGCTCACAAAAGGTGAAATCTTGAAATACCGATCAGTTTAGTAGCCATGGAAGTACTAGATACATTCATAAGGTTTACATTACTTCATGAAATGAAAAAATACAACAAAATTGTTTCCATAGACAACACTGAGATCCCATAGACTATCTTTGAAGGTTAGTCATCATATACTTCTTCACATCCTAGGGAAAAATAAAACAAAGAAAGAGGTGAGCTCATATGAAAAGTAAGGATAAAAATATAGAGGAAGCTTTCATAAATAAACATAAACATTTAAGGCAATATATAAAACTAAAACAAAAGTCTTTTCAACATAAAAATAATCAAAATATAGATAATATAAACCAAACTAATGCCATTTACTTACTCAGATTGATATTCTACTAGTATAATAATCACATGCAATATCAATATCCACTTTTATAATGATAGAATGCATAATGCCAGAGATTAATAACTACATAGTCAAGGCCTTGTTCCAAGACTACAAATAAGATTTTTTCAAGGCCTTGTGCCAAGATACTAGTTTGTCTCATGAGACCTACCGATGCATCAAGGAGCTATAGCGGGCTCTACCCGTCACTTACTAAGTCTAATGCATTCCTCATATGAAAAGGTTCAATTATGACATAAACATTCGTATTAAAACTAGTATAAGAAATGTCAACACTTTATCCATAAACTGTGAATGGTATAAAAATAGCACATCCACAGTCAAAAATATAAAAAAACCTTCAATACAATATGGAAGTTTTGTATCATAATAAATCAACTACAAATAAGATTACAATCTATCAAAGGATGTTGACAGAGATGAAATCAAAACATTTTTTTGAGAAATATCTCTTTCGATTTTGAAATCATTTAAAAGTCATATAATTATAAATGAAAACATTTATATTTAAAACATTCTTATAATCTTTTAAGGGAAGCTTTGATGATGTTATAACAGCATAAAATAGTCACAACCGCCGTATATGTTAAAAAAATCATTCTTAACTTAAATTTGTCGAAAAGGTCAAAAAGTACATTGTTTTGAAAACGACGGAAAGATTTCCTTAAAAAAAGGTCAAATAAGGGTATAAATGACTTTACCCAATTTTCATGTAAATAGTAAAAATGTAACGCCCCAACCCCAGCTACCCAGAGTCAGTGCATTACTTTGTAACATTGGCATGATCACAAAAGATCAAGTCTCGAAAGACCGATTAGTTTAGTAGCCTTAGAAACACTAGATACATTCATAAATGTTACATTACAACATAAGGTGAAAAACTAAAATAACAAAGTCTTCATAGTCCACACTCATATCCTCTTCTGACAATCCCTGCAGGTTATTTCTAAAATACATCTTCACATCCTGGAAAATATTAAAACATTTAAAGGGGTGAGCTCAGATCCTCAGTAAGGATAACAATATAGCGGAAGATTTCATCAATAAACATAAACATTTAAGGCAAAGTCTAACTAAAACAAAAGCCTTTTAAACTTGAACTTCAACATAATATGGAAAAAGTAAAATGAGATAATTCCATTCACTTCTTCACATGGATATTCTACTGGTCGAATAATCACATGCAATATCAATAACCACTTTCATAATGATGGAATGCATAATGCCAGACTATCATAACCACGTAGCCAAGGCCTCGTGCCAAGACCACAAATAAGATTTTGTCAAGGCCTCGTGCCAAGACACTAGTTTGTCTCATTAGACCTACCGATGCATCGAGGAGCTATAGCGGGCTCCACCCGTCACTTATTAAGTCCAATGCATTCCTCATATGAATAGGTTTAAACATATCATAAACCATAACATAATCGTATCACATAAAACATGCATAAAGGAAACATAACATTTCCACATTTCAATCACAAGATATTAATACAACACACTGATATAATAAAAACGCTTTCAAAACCATTTTCAATACCAAAATGAAAGAAAGTTAAAACTTTTTATTTATTTTTCATTAAAAAAATGATGGCTTGTAGAGGAAGCTGAAACTCAAATAATGGTCACGGCGGCGAAGAAGTCATTGTCGCCGCATATGTATGGAAAGAAAAACATTCCCTTTTTGTCGTTTAGTAAAAAGCATCGTATAAAAAAGAGTCCTTTTGAATAAACGTAAAAGTCAAAGGGGTTTATACACCACATAAAAGAAAGTTATGTACAAAACCAAATATGCCTCAATGAAAGGAGATTGAGATGAAGTCCTTAAAAAGATCATTTTTAAAATAAAATAGATATATTATGTGTATTCACTATAGGTACACATAAATAATACAAAATAAGACATAATAATATCATGACATAATTTGAAAGTATGAGATTAACCCAAAGAATGGAAATTGGGTTAAGAAGTTCCCTTACCTTGTGTCCGCCTTGATTCGACCGTTATTTAACCTCCTGAATAATAAACTAGAGTTAATATCTACCATTTTCAACTTCATTATCATTTTTATATCACTTGTTACAATGTTATTAACATGATGTAATTTTTTAAGTTAATAACTGTCGTTTTGTCTATTTTTGGTACTTGAGTCAACAATAAAATTCTTATAATTACAAGTTGTTTATGTGGTAGAATATCCATTATCTCCAGAATTATATTCATGATTTAGATGTCATATATATCATATATATCCAGTATATACATTCATTCATAATATTACGTAACATTTAGAGGTAAGAAATGAAATTAACCATTCATGGAGACGGTAAGCCGTATGTACGCTTGAATGCTACTTTCATTTTTATTTCATATTTAATGGAATGAAATCATAATTATATAAAGGTATAATATATTTACAGTATAATATCATATATAATATCATTTACTCCATCCGTTATACATCCTACATATGGCATTAACGATTCACATCACTTTGAGGGGGCGGTAGTCCGCACTTTCTAAAATGAAATTATCGCATTTACCCAAAATGGAAATCATAAATTATGCCATAAATGAGAAATACAGAAGCATAAGGAAAACATAAACATATTATATATCATATATAAATATAGTGACATCTTAATGGCCACCTTTGAAGGTGTTTTATGAGTGTTGAACAATCATCGTTTCGTGAGGCAAAAATTCGCCATCAACAGAAACAGTATGTTCTTTAACCATTAGATGTAGGTGTGTGTAAGTGTAAACCAAATCCTTATCATAAAAAAATCCTAGTATATTTTAGATACTGTTTTTGTTACAAAATAAAGGAATAAAAAGAGTTTAAGGGGTTGGAGAAGCTAAATAAAACAAAACAACATTAGAGAAGACATTACCTAAAAATCGGGTAACTCTTTTTGATTTGAGGCAAAGGCTTCCTTGGGAAGAGTTCTGCCCAAAGTGAGGCTTCTAGGAGTAAGAGGGGGAAGTTGGGAGAGTATTTGGGTAGAGTTTTGCTGATCCCAATGGCTTGAAAGTGTGAATAAGGTGGGAGTGGTGGGGGCCTTTTATAAGTGGAGAGGAGGGGCACTCTTGGAAAGTAAAGAAAAGTCACTTTATTATAAAATTATTTTCGGATTTTAGAGGTCTCACACTTATATAATTCGAGGATAAGGTGATAAGGGTTCGAAATATACTCATACAATAAGTTTTGGACATTTTTAGGTCTTAGATATTACATTATCCTTCCATTTTATTTAAATTGTTAAATAATGAGGTCATCGCTGCATCATCATGATGTCACAAATAATTTAATTTATTTAATGTCTAAAAATTATAAAAAAAATACTATGATGTAGGAAATCTTTTTATCTTTCCAATGATAATTTATAGTCAAATATTTGACTTGTATAACCCCATGTAAATTTTTTTTTAGTAAACCATTTCATGTTTGTGTCATTTTTTACTTTAACATTAAATAAAAGGTATTTATGTCATTTTCCAACTAAAGTGGCTCCATGGGGTCCCCAAGTTGACCCATGGATTATCTTGGTCGGCCATGACACATCCAATGAGGTTAGGACATGTTTCAAGCTCATCTCATATTATTAAAACATTATTTTTACCTTAAACTATACTAATTGCCTCTAATCGCGATTAAGAACTTAAAAGTTACTATTCACCAAAAATTATTTTAATCTCATTGAACCAAATTTTACTTCTTAATGAAAACCATGTATGTCGGATTTTTGAAAATCAAATCACAGAAGTGGTAATATTTCATTTAAACGAAAAAATCAGTTATTTAACTACCACTTAGTGGTTTCACTATTCATCAAAAATTGATGTTTTTCAGAACAATGCCAAAATTTCACCCTAAGCTATAATTGATATTCCGAATTCAAAAATGATGTCTATTTTAAAAAATTCCAAACATATAAGTTGCATTAATTAATTTTATAATTAATTCCCGTTTTCACAACAAATAGCGTGTTTTTAAGAAACAATTTATATCAAAAGATTGACAATTGTTCATGCCCAATTTCAATGTTAAGTTAATTCTAATGACCACCATTGGATAAAATGGTAAAAATATATTGTAATTATACTCTAAAACCACTCAATATTATAATTTATCACTATAAATTATTTTGATTAAAAAATTTGTTTCTAAGTATTTTTCACTATTCATAAAAAAGGAAGTTCTCAGAAAAATACCAAAAATTCAACATAGGCTAATTTCGATATTCCGAATCCAAAAATGAAGTCCATTTTGAAATATAAAATTTCTACAATTTTAAAAAGTGGTTATTACTATTCATAACGGCTACTTTGATTAGTCGCGGTGTTTTAGAACTCGAAGTTGCGTACAATGCAAGCTATTGCATTATTGAATGAGAAGAGTATCGTGGAAGCTCGGGGTGTTACATTTTCCCCTCCTTTAATAAATTGCGTCCTCGCAATTTTAAATTTTTTGTTTGAAAATAAAAGGTTGAAAAGAGAAAATACCTTTGTGGAAAACCCACATCGGAAATAATATTAATAAAATTTAGCCTTAATAAGAGGGAAAGGGAAATGAAAAAGTCATCACCCAATTTTGATCTCGATTAAGAGAACATTTGTGGCAATTAGAGACATATAATTGGAGGAAAAACGTAAATATTCGTAGGGAGTGATTGAGGTCATCAATCACAATCAACTGTCAAATTGAGGGCCTCAAAGCCTTCAATCTATGCTGATTTAAAATATCATCAGTTCAACAAGACATAAGGTATTAGGATAACACATTTGTTTTGTTTTATCATCCCTTTACTAAAGTTTAAGAATTAATTTATTCATTGAATAAGAGATAGGTATATATATATTTGTGCTTGACAATTAGAGTTTCAACCTTCAACTCATCTTTCACTCAAAAAGATAATAGAACTAAAAAATATTATACTTATCCTAATTGTATAAGGTTCCAAATGTTAACACATTCCATTTAGATTAGTAAAATTATTTTGTAATAACCAGGGACTTCCTGTAGGCTAGTGGTAGGAAATAAAGGCCTGTCGCACTATGGTTGTGGTTTCGATTCCTGCAGCTTTTTCCGACGCGACGGGTTATGCCCCACCCTGCAGGTTGTCCTTTTCCTAAAACTATAGTATTATAATATTCCAAAAATAATCTTCATAATTTTTTTAACCTTAAACAATACTATCCAAAGATCAACTTAATCCACTCCATCCTTTATAGTTATCCAAAATAACTCGGTCCAGACTTTCTCTAAAAGGTCTCTTAATTCCAAAATCAGATTCCACAAACAAAGTAAAGTTTCTCTTATTGTGACATACTAAAAATATAATTACCTTTATCATATTAAAACCTTACTGAAATCAACAAGTACTGCAGTACAATCCTTATATATATATCACATTATTCTAATAACCAGAATATAATCCATGAGTCCAAAAGCATCAATACATTAATTATTCTACTTCAACTGTAGTAACAGCATAAGATTACCCTTGATCCCTTGGCCTTTTCTGAGGTAAGTTTCCCTAACGATTAGGACATTAATTTGCATAATGCCCCATTTCCCTACAATTGTAGCATTCAACATTGATAGCCTCTTTCCTTCCCTTGCAATCACGCGCCTGGTGACCTTTTTCCCCACATTTATAACAAACTCCCATTCCTTTTAGGGAAGTACCAAGGTGATTCTTCCCACAATTATCAAATAATGGAAAATCCTTCTTTCCCTTTTTCCATTTATCTGTCTCTTGTTCCACCGTTCTCTTCTTCTCTTGCTTTACTTTGTTGTCATAAGACTTAGAGAATTCCTTTTCTGTCTTGATAGAACACGAGACAATATCTTCGTATGATGAGAAGGTTTGTGAGACTAATGCTCAACAGAGAAATGGTTTTAACCCATAAAAGAAACAATCAATATTACTTCTTGGGTTACGTATATAATCTGCAGCATGCCTCGCTAACCTTGTAATGTTGGCCTCATACTTTGCGACATTCTCATCCTCCTTTTGTCTCAGACTCAAAAATTGTCTTTCCATATCTGCTCGATGGTCACGAGGATAGTATTTTTCTAGGAAAAGCTCTTTGAACTCCCTCCATTCCATATTCGATACATCATCATCTTCCTTTGTGTTTTGAATCAATGACCACCATTGATCGGCATCTCCATTGAGGCGGTAAACTGCCATGATAAGCTTCTCCCTTTCGCTACTCCTCAAGGCATGAAATATTTTCTCTAATGTGTTTATCCATTGCTCAGCTACTAATGGATTTGTACCCCCATTAAATGTTGGTGGTTGTTGCCTCATGAAGCAGTCTAACATTGATCCTCCACGTTGTGGATCAGGGTGATCCATACGAGTAAGGTTATTATTCATAACCTGAGTGAGTTGTCCCAGTATGGTAATAAGTTGATCAGCACTAGTTGTATCTCCAGATCCACAATAATTATCTTGATCATGAGGGAAATCTCTACACGGAGTGCGTGCATTGATACGGTTTCCATTCCTTCCACTAGGCACCATTTCTAAACAATGGCATAAACTATATTAGTTTATGAATCAAAATACATAATTCCATACTTGTAAGATACTTTACATAAATTGAACTATTTATGGATATAATCCATAAAAATTTTTTCTTTGAGGAAGTATATACTCATAACCCTTCATAGTGGTTTATAAAGAAAATGAGATTTATCCAAATCATATCCCCCGGGAGTGTCGTAACCAAGAGTGCAGCAAGGCCCGTTGTCGTGCACCAGTTCCCGTTCGAGTCTAGCTCAAAGTGGTGTTTTTGGGTTTTACCCCTAGGTACATCTATGCCAGAGCCGCCTCTCCCTGCTCGTATCCAGACATGGATGTATTGCTCGGAAAACTCACAAAATCACTACAATAACAAAATTCTAGGAAGTTCTTATATACTAATCCTCAAAGTCTATCTTTGGGCTATGTTCCCTAATCAGAGTTTATCTAAATCTAGTTTCCAAGGTTAGTACTAAACTGCCTCTGATACCAACTGTAACGCCCCAACCCAGCTACCAAGAGTCGGTGCATTACTTCGTAACATTGGCATGATAAAAAAAGATCAAGTCTCAAAAGGCCGATTAGTTTAGTAGCTTTGGAAACACTAGATACATTCATAAATGTTACATTGCCACATAAGGTGAAAAACTACAATAACAAAGTCTTCATAGTCCACACTCATATCCTCTTCTGACTATCCCTGCAGGTCATTTCTAAAATACTTCTTCACATCCTGGAAAATATTAAAACATTGAAAGGGGTGAGCTCAGATGCTCAGTAAGGATAACAATATAGCGGAAGTTTTCATCAATAAACATAAACATTTAAGTCAATGTCTATCTAAAACAAAAGCCTTTTAAACTTGAACTTCAACATAATATGGCAAAAGTAAAATGAGATAATTCCATTCACTTCTTCACATGGATATTCTACTGGTCGAATAATCACATGCAATATCAATAACCACTATCATAATGATGGAATGCATAATGCCATACTATCATAACCACGTAGCCAAGGCCTCGTGCCAAGACCACAAATAAGATTTTGTCAAGGCCTTGTGCCAAGACACTAGTTTGTCTCATGATACCTACCGATGCATCGAGGAGCTATAGCGGTCTCCACCCGTCACTTATTAAGTCGAATGAATTCCTCATATAAATAGGTTTAAACATATCATAAACCATAACATAATCGTATCACATAAAATATGCATAAAGGAAACATAACATTTCCACATTTCAATCACAAGATATCAATACAACACATTGATATAATAAAAACACTTTCAAAACCATTTTCAATACCAAAATGAAAGAAAGTTAAAACTTTGTATTTATTTTTCATTAAAAAAATGATGGCTTGTAGAGGAAGCCGAAACTCAAATAATGGTCATGGCGGCGGAGAAGTTGTTGTCGCCGCATATGTACGGAAATAAAAACATTCCCTTTTTTTCGTTTAGTAAAACGCTTCGTATAAAAAAGATTCCTTTTGAATAAACGTAAAAGTCAAAGGGGTTTATACACCGCATAAAAGAAAGTTATGTATAAAACCAAATATGCCTCAATGAAAGGAGATTGAGAAGAAGTCCTTAAAAATACCATTTTTAAAATAAAATAGATCTATTATGTGTATTCAATATAGGTACACATAAAGAATACAAAATAAGACATAATAATATCATGACATAATTTGAAAGTATGAGATTAACCCAAAGAATGGAAATTGGGTTAAGAAGTTCCCTTACCTTGTGTCCGACTTGATTCGACCGTTCTTTAACCTCTTGAATAATAAACTAGAGTTAATATCTACCATTTTCAATTTCATTATCCTTTTTATATCACTTATTACAATGTTATGAACATTATGTAATTTTTTACGTTAATAACGGTCGTTTTGTCGATTTTTGGTACTTGAGTCAACAATAAACTTCTTATAATTACAAGTTTTTTATGTGGTAGAATATCCATTACCTCCAGAATTATATTCATGATTTATATGTCATATATATCATATATATCCAGTATATACATTCATTCATAATATTACGTAACATGTAGAGGTAATAAATGAAATGCACCGTTCATGGAGTCGGTAAGCCGTACGTACGCATGAACGCTACTTTCATTTCTATTTTGTATTTAATGGAATGAAATCATAATTATATAAAGGTATAATATAGTTCTAGTATAATATCATATATAATATCATTTACTCCATCCTTTATACATCCCACATATGGCATTAACGATTCACATCACTTTGAGGGGGCGGTAGTCCGCACTTCCTAAAATGAAATTATCGCGTTTACCCATAATGGAAATCATAAAGTATGCCATAAAAGAGAAATACAGAAGCATAAGGAAAACAGAAACATATTATATATCATATATAAATATAGTGACATCTTAATGGCTACCTTTGAAGGTGTTTTATGAGTGTTGAACAATCATCGTTTCGTGAGGCAAAAATTCACCATCCAAAGAAATAGTAAGTTATTTAACCATTAGATGTAGGTGTGTGTAAGTGTAAACAAAATCCTTATCATACCAACATACTAGTATATTGTAGATAATGGTGTTGTTACAAAATAAATGAATAAAAAGAGTTTAAGGGGTTGGAGAAGCTAAATAAAACAAAACAACATTTGAGAAGACATTACCTAAAAATCGGGTAACTCTTTTTGATTTGAGCCAAAGGCTTCCTTGGGAAGATTTCTGCCCAAAGTGAGGCTTCTAGGAGTAATAGGGTGAAGTTGGGAGGGTATTTGGGCAGAGTTTGGCCGAGCCAAATGGCTTGAAAGTGTGAATAAGGTTGGAGTGGTGGGGGCCTTTTATAAGTGGAGAGGAGGGGCACTCTTGGAAAGTAAAGAAAAGTCACTTTATTATAAAATGATTTTCGGATTTTAGAGGTCCCACACTTATATAATTAGAGGATAAGGTGATAAGGGTTCTAAATCTACTCATCCAATAGGTTTTGGACATGTGTAGGTCTTAGATATTACATTATCTTTCCATTTTATTTAAATCGTTAAATAATGAGGTCATCGCTGCATCATCATGATGTCGTAAATAATTTAATTTATTTAATGTCTAAAAATTATAAAAAAAATACTATGATGTAGGAAATCTTTTTATCTTTCCAATTACTATTTATAGTCAAAAATATGACTTGTATAACCCCATGTAAAAATTGTTTTATTAAAACATTTCATGTTTGTGTCATTTTTTACTTTAACATTAAATAAAAGTTATTTATGTCATTTTCCAACTAAAGTGGCTCCATGGGGTCCCCAAGTTGACCCATGGATTGTCCTGGTCGGCCATGACACATCCAATGAGGTTAGGACATGTGTCAAGCTCATCTCATATTATTAAAACATTATTTTTACCTTAAACTACACTAATTGCCTCTAATCGCGATTAAGAACTTAAAGGTTACTATTCACCAAAAATTATTTTAATCTCATTGAACCACATTTTACTTCTTAATGAAAACCATGTATGTCGTATTTTTGAAAATCAAATCACAGAAGTGGTAATATTTCATTTAAACGAAAAAATCAGTTATTTAACTACCACTTAGTGGTTTCACTATTCATCAAAAATTGATGTTTTTCAGAACAATGCCAAAATTTCACCGTAAGCTATAATTGATATTCCGAATTCAAAAATGATGTCTATTTTACAAAATTCCAAACATATAAGTTTCATTAATTAATTTTATAATTAATTACCGTTGTCACAACAAATAACGTGTTTTTAAGAAACAATTTATATCAAAAGATTGACAATTGTTCATGCCCAATTTCAATGTTAAGTTAATTCTAATGACCACCATTGGATAAAATGGTAAAAATATATTCTAATTATACTCTAAAACCACTCAATATTATAATTTATCACTATAAATTATTTTGATTAAAAAAGTTGTTTTTAAGTATTTTTCACTATTCATGAAAAATGGAAGTTCTCAGAAAAATACCAAAAATTCAACATAGGCTAATTTCGATATTCCGAATCCAAAAATGAAGTCCATTTTGAAATATAAAATTTCTATAATTTTAAAAAGTGGTTATTACTATTCATAACGACTACTTTGATTAGTCGCGGTGTTTTAGAACTCGAAGTTGCGTACAATGCAAGCTATTCCATTATTGAATGAGAAGCGTATCGTGGAAGCTCGGGGTGTTACATTCTCCCCTCCTTCAATAAATTGCATCCTCGCAATTTGAAATTTTTTCTTTGAAAATAAAAGGTTGAAAAGAGAAAATACCTTTGTGGAAAACCCACATCGGAAATAAGATTAATAAAATTTAGCCTTAATAAGAGGGAAAGGGAAATGAAAAAGTCACCACCCAATTTTGATCTCGATTAGGAGAACATTGGTGGCAATTAGAGACATATAATTGGAGGAAAAACATAATTATTCGTAGGGAGTGATTGAGGTCATCAATCACAATCAACTGTCAAATTGAGGGCCTCAAAGCCTTCAATCTATGCTAATTTAAAATATCATCAGTTCAACAAGACATAAGGTATTAGGATAACACATTTTTTTGTTTTAATATCCCTTTACTAAAGTTTAAGAATTAAATTATTCATTGAATAAGAGATAGGTATATATATATTTATGCTTGACAATTAGAGTTTCAACCTTCAACTCATCTTTCACTCAAAAAGATAATAGAACTCAAAAATATTATACTTATCCTAATTTTATAAGGTTCCAAATGTTAACACATACCATTTAGATTATTAAAATTATTTTGTAATAACCAGGGACTTCCTGTAGGCTAGTGGTAGGAAATAAAGGCCTGTCGCACTATGGTTGTCGGTTCGATTCCTGCAGCTTTGTCCGACGCGACGGGTTATGACCCACCCTGCAGGTTGTCCTTTTCCTAAAACTATAGTATTATAATATTCCAAAAATAATCTTCATAAATTTTTTAACCTTAAACAATACTATCCAAAGATCAAATTAATCCACTCCAACCTTTATAGTTATCCAAAATACCTCTGTCCAGACTTTCTCTAAAAGGTCTCTTAATTCCAAAATCAGATTCCCCAAACAAAGTAAAGTTTCTCTTATTGTCACATACTAAAAATATAATTACCTTTATCATATTAAAACCTTACTGAAATCAACAAGTACTGCAGTACAATCCTTATATATATATCACATTATTCTAATAACCAGAATATAATCCATGAGTCCAAAAGCATCAATACATTAATTATTCCGCTTCAACTGTAGTAACAGCATAAGATTTCCCTTGATCCCTTGGCCTTTTCTGAGGTAAGTTTCCCTGACGCTTAGGATATTCATTTGCATAATGCCCCATTTCCCTACAATTGTAGAATTCAACATTGATAGCCTCTTTCTTTCCCTTGCAATCACGCGCCTGGTGACCTTTTTCCCCACATTTATAACAAACTCCCATTTCTTTTAGGCAAGTACCAGGGTGATTATTCCCACAATTATCACATAATGAAAAATCCTTCTTTCCCTTTTTCCATTTATCTGTCTCTTGTTCCACCGTTCTCTTCTTCTCTTTCTTTACTTTGTTGTCATAAGACTTAGAGAATTCCTTTTATGTCTTGATAGAACACGAGACAATATCTTCGTATGATGAGAAGGTTTGTGAGACTAATGCTCGACGAAGAAATGGTTTTAACCCATCAAAGAAACGATCAATCGTACATCTTGGGTTACGTATATAATCTGCAGCATGCCTCTCTAACCTTGTAAAGTTGGCCTCATACTTTGCGACATTCTCATCCTCCTTTTGTCTCAGATTCAAAAATTGTCTTTCCATATCTGCTCGATGGTCACGAGGATAGTATTTTTCTAGGAAAATCTCTTTGAACTACCTCCATTCCATATTCGATACGTTATCATCTTCCTTTGAGTTTTGAATCAATGACCACCATTGATCGGCATCTCCAGTGAGGCGGTAAACTGCCATGATAACCTTCTCCCTTTCGCTACTCCCCAAGGTGTGGAATATTTTCTCTAAGGTGTTTATCCATTGCTCAGCTACTAATGGATTTGTACCCCCATTAAATGTTGGTGGTTGTTGCCTCATGAAGCGGTCTAACACTGATCCTCCACGTTGTGGATCAGGGTGATCCATACGAGTAAGGTTATTATTCATAACCTGAGTGAGTTGTCCCAGTATGGTAATTAGTTGATCAGCACCAGTTGTATCTCCAGATCCACAATAATTTTCTTGAGCAGGAGGGAAATCCCTACACGGAGTGCGTGCATTGATACAATTTCCATTACTTCCACTAGGCGCCATTTCTAAACAATGGAATAAACTATATTAGTTTATGAATCAAAATACATAATTCCATACTTGTAAGATACTTAACATAAATTGAACTATTTATGGATATAATCCATAAAAATGTTTTCTTTGAGGAATTATATACTCATATCCCTTCATAGTGGTTTATAAAGAAAATGAGAATTATCCAAAGCATATCCCTCGGGAGTGTCGTAACCAAGAGTGCAGCAAGGCCCGTTGTCGTGCACCAGTTCCCGTTCGAGTCTAGCTCAAAGTGGTGTTTTCGGGTTTTACCCCTAGGTACATCTGTGCCAGAGCCGCCTCTACCTGCTCGTATCTAGACATGAATGTATTGCTCGGAAAACTCACAAAATATATACAATAACAAAATTCTAGGAAGTTCTTCTATACTAATCCTCAAAGTCTATCTTTGGGCTATGTGCTCTAATCAGAGTTTATCTAAATCTAGCTTCCAAGGTTAGTACTAAACTGCCTCTGATACCAACTGTAACGCCCCAACCCCAGCTACCCAGAGTCGGTGCATTACTTCGTAACATTGGCATGATCACAAAAGATCAAGTCTCGAAAGACTGATTAGTTTAGTAGCCTTGGAAACACTAGATACATTCATAAATGTTACATTACAACATAAGGTGAAAACTACAATAACAAAGTCTTCATAGTCCACACTCATATCCTCTTCTAACTATCCCTGCAGGTCATTCCTAAAATACTTCTTCACATCCTGGAAAATATTAAAACATTGAAAGGGGTGAGCTCAGATGCTCAGTAAGAATAACAATATAGCGGAAGCTTTCATCAATAAACATAAACATTTAAGGCAAAGTCTAACTAAAACAAAAGCCTTTTAAACTTGAACTTCAACATCATATGGCAAAGTAAAATGAGATAATTCCATTCACTTCTTCACATGGATATTCTACTGGTCGAATAATCACATGCAATATCAATAACCACTTTCATAATGATGAAATGCATAATGCCGGACTATCATAACCACGTAGCCAAGGCCTCGTGCCAAGACCACAAATAAGATTTTGTCAAGGCCTCGTGCCAAGATACTAGTTTGTCTCATGAGACCTACCGATGCATCGAGGAGCTATAGCGGGCTCCACCCATCACTTATTAAGTCCAATGCATTCCTCATATGAATATGTTTAAACATATCATAAACCATAACATAATTGTATCACATAAAACATGCATAAAGGAAACATAACATTTCCACATTTCAATTACAAGATATCAATACAACACATTGATATAATAAAAACGCTTTCAAAACCATTTTCAATACCAAAATGAAAGAAAGTTAGAACATTGTATTTATTTTTCATTAAAAAAAATGATGGCTTGTAGAGGAAGCCGAAACTCAAATAATGGTCACGGCGGCGGAGAAGTCGTTGTCGCCTCATATGTACGGAAAGAAAAACATTCCCTTTTTTCGTTTAGTAAAACGCTTCGTATAAAAAATATTCCTTTTGAATAAACGTAAAAGTCAAAGGGGTTTATACACCGCATAAAAGAAAGTTATGTATAAAACCAAATATGCCTCAATGAAAGGAAATTGAGACGAAGTCCTTAAAAAGATCATTTTTAAAATAAAATAGATCTATTATGTGTATTCACTATAGGTACACATAAAGAATACAAAATAAGACAGAATAATATCATGACATAATTTTAAAGTATGAGATTAACCCAAAGAATGGAAATTGGGTTAAGAAGTTCCCTTACCTTGTGTCCGACTTGATTCGACCATTCTTTAACCTCCTGAATAATAAACTAGAGTTAATATCTACCATTTTCAATTTCATTATCCTTTTTATATCACTTATTACAATTTTATGAACATTATGTAATTTTTTAAGTTAATAACGGTCGTTTTGTTGATTTTTGCTACTTGAGTCAACAATAAACTTCTTATAATTACAAGTTGTTTATGTGATAGAATGTCCATTATCTCCAGAATTATATTCATGATTTAGATGTCATATATATAATTTATATCCAATATATACATTTATTCATAATATTACGTAACATTTATAAGTAAGAAATGAAATGCACCGTTCATGGAGACGGTAGGCCGTACGTACGCATGAACACTACTTTCATTTCTATTTCATATTTAATGGAATTAAATCATAATTATATAAAGTTATAATATATTTCCATTATAATATCATATATAATATCATTTACTCCATCCTTTATACATCCCATATATGGCATTAACGATTCACATCACTTTGAGGGGGCGGTAGTCCGCACTTCCTAAAATGAAATTATCGCGTTTACCCATAATGGAAATCATAAAGTATGCCATAAATGAGAAATATAGAAGCATAAGGAAAACATAAACATATTATATATCATATATAAATATATTGACATCTTAATGGCCACCTTTGAAGGTGTTTTATGAGTGTTGAACAATCATCGTTTCGTGAGGCAAAAATTCGCCATCCACAGAAACAGTATGTTCTTTAACCATTAGATGTAGGTGTGTGTAAGTGTAAACCAAATATTTATCATAAAAACATACTAGTATATTTTAGATATTTGTGTTGTTACAAAATAAAGGAATAAAAAGAGTTTAAGGGGTTGGAGAAGCTAAATAAAACAAAACAACATTAGAGAAGACATTACCTAAAAATCGGGTAACTCTTTTTGATTTGAGCCAAAGGCTTCCTTGGGAAGAGTTCTGCCCAAAGTGAGGCTTCTAGGAGTAAGAGGGGAAAGTTTGGAGAGTATTTGGGCAGAGTTTGGCCGAGCCAAATGGCTTTAAAGTGTGAATAAGGTGGGAGTTGTGGGGGCCTTTTATAATTGGAGAGGAGGGGCACTCTTGAAAAGTAAAGAAAAGTCACTTTATTATAAAATGATTTTCAGATTTTAGAGGTCCCACACTTATATAATACGAGGATAAGGTGATAAGGGTTCGAAATCTACTCATCCAATAGGTTTTGGACATGTGTAGGTCTTAGATATTACATTATATTTCCATTTTATTTAAATCATTAAATAATGAGGTCATCGCTGCATCATCATGATGTCATAAATAATTTAATTTATTTAATGTATTAAAATTATAAAAAAATTCTATGATGTAGGAAATCGTTTTATATTTCCAATGACTATTTATAGTCAAAAATATGACTTGTATAACCCCATGTAAAAATTGTTTTAGTAAAACATTTCATGTTTGTGTCATTTTTTACTTTGACATTAAATAAAAGGTATTTATGTCATTTTCCAACTAAAGTGGCTCCATGGGGTCCCCAAGTTGACCCATGGATTTTCTTTGTCGGCCATGACACATCAAATGAGGTTAGGACTTGTGTTAAGCTCATCTCATATTATTAAAAAATTATTTTTACCTTAAAGTACACTAATTGCCTCTAATCGCGATTAAGAACTTAAAAGTTACTATTCACCACAAATTATTTTAATCTCATTGAACCACATTTTTAATTCTTAATGACAACCATGTATGTAATATTTTTGAAAATAAAATCACAGAAGTGGTAATATTTCATTTAAACGAAAAATCAGTTATTTAACTACCACTTAGTGGTTTCACTATTCATCAAAAATTGATGTTTTTCAGAACAATGCCAAAATTTCACCCTAAGCTATAATTGATATTCCGAATTAAAAAATGATGTCTATTTTAAAAAATTACAAACATATAAGTTTCATTAATTAATTTTATAATTAATTCCCGCTGTCACAACAAATAGCGTGTTTTTAAGAAACAATTTATATCAAAAGATTGACAATTGTTCATGCTCAATTTCAATGTTAAGTTAATTATAAGGACCACCATTGGATAAAATGGTAAAAATATATTATAATTATACTCTAAAACCACTCAATAGTATAATTTATCACTATAAATTATTTTTATTAAAAAAGTTGTTTTTAAGTATTTTTCACTATTCATAAAAAATGGAAGTTCTCAGAAAAATACCAAAAATTCAACATAGGCTAATTTCGATATTCCAAATCCAAAAATGAAGTCCATTTTGAAATATAAAATTTCTATAATTTTAAAAAGTGGTTATTACTATTCATAACGGCTACTTTGATTAGTCGCGCTGTTTTAGAACTCGAAGTTGCGTACAATGCAAGCTATTGCATTATTGAATGAGAAGCGTATCGTGGAAGCTCGGGGTGTTACAAAAAATGTTTTTAAATAAATTTTTATGAAACAAATATGTGGATGATAAAGAGGTTCCAGTAGATAATTACGTATAAACAACCTCAGATAATGAAGAGATTGTAGAATTAACCTTTACCTTGTACTTTTCCTTGGTCTAGGTTAGGTTAACCTCATGTATAATGGTGAAATAATTGTTATTAAATTATACAAGAATCATATACATTAATATGATATCATATATGATATTTTAACATTTCTTTGTTAATAATATCTTAATATTATCGTTGTTTCTTGTGTTAACGAGTTTATTTTATTTTATATTCTTTGTTATGTGAGTCATATTTGTTATGGATGGGATGTATCTTATTCATATACAGAATGATATTAAGTCTTTAAAAATTATTTTTAATCATCAAATGAAAATTAGTCTTCAATGGATACAATGGGGAATGAATCTCATTGTGTTCAAGGAGACGGTAATCCTTACGTACGCACGAGCGACAATTTCATTATTTTGATATTAAAATAATATATAATTGGATTTTATATCTTATATACCTAATCATTATAATTTTATATTGATTATTTACATCAATTACAAATCATTATTATACCCATCCAAATAATAATGTATTGGATAACAATTACACCATGACGTGGAGACGGTAAACCGTACGTACGCACGTATGGTGACATGTCATTCAAAGTATGGATAGAACAATGAATATTGTTGTACCATATTTATAATAACATAATGGTATATAGGAGATACTAGGTTTATTATTTTATAATGGAAACAACAAAGAAAGAGGAAGTGGAAGAAGAAAGGAACTTGAAAGAGGTGATTAAATATTTACCTCTTCTTTGGGTTCTTCCTTTTTATATGATCAAAAGAGATCATTAGGTTGGTTTTTTGACCAAATTAAGGCCTCTAGGTTTAAGGGAGGAAATTTTAGAGCGTAGTTGGGCAGGTTTTGGCCTAGAAAAATGGCTTTTAAGGTGTGAATTAGAGAGAAGGGGGAGTGCCCTTTTATAAGAGGGGTGAGGGGCACCTTAGGAAAAGCTAAAAATATTATTTTATAAAAAAAATAATTTTCTTTTTTTAATGACTGTAAAGTGGATTATTTATAGGATAATGTGGGTATGGGTCTAAAACCACTCAACCAATAGGTTTTAGACAAGTTTTGGTCTCTATATTAACCTTATCATTTAGATTTAACTCTTAGTCAAATAGTTTGACATTTACCATGTTTATTTTTATTTTTATATTATATGGTTAATAAACATACTATATACTTCCAAGAGAACCCCAAGTGGTTCATTAATTATACACCTATCATTATATAAGTCTTTTGTCCAAGCCTTAGATTTTTAAGAATAGAATATCTATTAATAATATAATATTTGTTTTAAAAACACTTTTATGTAAATTTTGACACTATTCTGTATTTTGTTTTTTCTAAATTTATAACAACATCATTACTTAGAAAAAAATTCATCTAACCAACCCTAATATGTTCTATTAATTTAGAAAAGTAGTGTAATTCATAAAAAGTCTCAAATTACATTTATTCGGATATTTATAATATCAAATATTTTAATATTTCTTTAATTAGGTAATTACTACATCATCATTGTGTCATAAATAAATTAAATTATTTTATGTCCAAAAAATATAAATCAAATACCATTATGTAGGAAATATTTTTAGATTACTAATTTATATTTATAGTCAAATTTATCTTCTGTGTAACCCTATATTAAAAATGTTTTAGTTATTAAACTTTGATTTTAACTCATTTAACTCTTCTTTGAATTAAATAATAATAAATTTCCTAATCTAATACAAGTGGACCAAATATGTTCATATTTTATTTCTAAGGTTGTTTTTGGTCAAATTATACTTATCCAATAGAATTAGGACATGTGTTAGGGTAATAATAATATCATTTTTACCCTTAATTACTCTATTTACTTTTAACCGTTGTAAATAAAAGTATAAAGTTATAACTCACCAAAAATTATTTTCATCTTATTGAAACACATTTTACCTACTGATATCAATCGTGTCTCTCAGATTTTTGAAATTCAACTCATAGAAGCGGTAAAATAATGTTTTATATAAATTTTCAAATACTCCTAAGAGGTGGGTAAAAGATGGTAAAATGTTCAATAAAATTTTTATATATCTAAAATTATTATAAACTGACTCCAATGAATTAAATTAAACTTATATTGGTATAATGTATCTATTTTGACCTAAAATTAATTTAAATTAAATAAATAATTGTTTAAATAAAAATTCTGTTTTAAAGTATAACTCGGTGTTTTTCACTATTCATCAAAAATTGAAAGTTTTCAAAAAAATAACAAAAATTCAACCTAAGCTAATTTTGATATTATGAATCTAAAAATAAAGTCCATTTTGAAAAATAAAATTTATAACATTTCAAAAAGTGGGTATTACTATTCATAACGGCTAGTTTGATTGGTTTTGGTGTGTTAGAACTCGAAGTTGCGTACAGCCCACACTATTGTATTATTCAAAGAGAAGCATACCATATAAGTTTGGGGTGTTACATTCTACCCTACTTAAAATAATTTTGTCCTCGAAATTTCTAGATTATTACTAAGTAAAAAGACTCGGGTGGTTCTTCATCATAAGTTCCTCGGGGTCCCACGTTTCTTCTTCCATGTTATGGTTTCTTCATAAAACTTTTACCAGACGAGTCATCCGGTTTCTCAACACTTGTTCTCTAGTATCAAGAACCTTGATAGGCTCTTCGCAATAAGTCAAATCGGGTTCCAGTTCTAATTCCTCATAGGTGAGTACATATGTTGGGTTATGCATGTATTTTCTCAACAATGATACGTGGAATACATTGTGAACTTTTGAGAGACTTGGTGGCATTACCAAACAGTAAGCTACAACCAAAATTTGTTCTAGAATTTCAAAAGGTCCTATGTACCTGGGACTTAATTTTCCCTTATTACTGAAACGTATAACACCATTCCATAGAGATACCTTCAAGAAAACATGATCTCATACCTACAATTCCAAATCCTTCCTTCGGTTATCATCCAAGATATTATGTCTACTTTGAGCTTCCTTGATGTGGTTTTGGATTACCTTCACCTTTTCCATCGTTCCCTTGATAAGTTCTAGGAATATGAGGTTTCTTTCACCAACATCATCCCAATAGGTTGGTGTGCGACATCTCTTTCTGTATAACGCTTCATATGGTGCAATCAGAATACTTGAATGGAAGCTATTTTTATAGGAAAATTATACCAGAGGTAAATATTGATCCCACATACCTTGAAAGTCAAGGGAACATGATCTAAACTTGTCTTGTAAGGTTTTAATAGTCCATTATGATTTTCCATCAGTTTGGGGGTGGTAGGTAGTGCTCAAACGAAGTTCAGTATCCAGGGCTTTCAGAAAACTTTTCCAAAATCTTGATGTAAAATGTGGATCAAGATCAGAAACAAATGATAGGGGTACTCCATGAAGTCTCAAAATTTCATTAATATATAGTCTTACTATACGTTCAAGTGGTAAATTTTCTCTTATAGCAAGAAAATGTGATGAATTGGTAAGACTACACTACTGGAAATGCCACTTTTACCAACACTTACATCCCAATGGTTTATGTAAACAATTGGGAATGGCTATGTATAACAACAGTTTATGTAAACCATTGGTATAGATGATTTTATATAATCCTTTACCAATGGTTTTTCAAAACTGTTGGTAAAGGCATTCCATATCACTTTTTTACCAACGGTTTAAGTAAATTGTTGGTAAAGACATACATTCCCACTGGTTTTTAAAAACCGTTAGGAAAAAATTACCCTAAATACAAATCGGGCATCCATTCCCCCTCTTCTCGATTGTAGTTCCGCTCAGCTGGATTGGTGCCCTAAATCCAATCTCCCTCCTGCCAAACTTATTCCACATATTGATCCATCTTCAATCAAGGAATTTTTTTATTCTACACATCAAATCTGTAAGTGATTCCTTGATTTTGTTGTTCTGTAATTATGTGTTTTTGTTTCCACTTTTTATTTGGTCAAAAGGGGATCTTTGTGGACATTAATCATAATTGTGGTTGTTCATTTAGGATGTAATATATTATGACTTCATTTTAATTGATATATCCAATATTATTAATGATTTATGTTCAATTTGATTATCTTTGAGATGTGATGTTGTTTTCACTTTTGATATGGGCGAAAGGGGATCTTTGTAGTCATTAATCATGGTTGTGGGTGGTCATTTAGGATGTAATATAGTATGACTTCATTTTAATTGATATATCCAATATTATTATTGATTTATGTTCAATTTTATTATATTTTACAAGTGATGTTGTTTTCACTTTTGATTTGGCCAAAAGGGGATCTTTGTGGTCATTAATCATGGTTGTGGGTGGTCATTTAGGATGTCATATAGTATGACTTCATTTTACTTGATTTATCCAATATTATTATTGATTTATTTTCAATTTGATTATCTTTGACAAGTGATGTTGTTTAATAAGTTGTTATTAATGGTTTTAAATATGACGATATGGTATAAGGGTTCACATGGTGTGTATAACGGTTGACATGGTGTCTATGATAATCTAGTGTCTTGGGAATATACATGGGAATGTACACAGAGTACATGACTTGGATATCCATGTAAATATACATGGCCTATCCCTTATGGTGAAAAGTATGTTTGGCCAAATGTGGTACTGAAAATGTTTCATTTTCACATGGATTTGTTTCATGGGTATTCCCACATGACGTGTTGGCCATACTATAGAGTGGGTAGTAATTAGACAATTTAACACACTTTCATCCCTGAAATTCAATACTAAATGGTTAAATGGAAGAACACATGTTCTAATGACATGCCTAACATGGTTTCTAACTCACCTCACCTAAAAATAAACTAGAACACTGATTAAATGGAAGAATTCATCCTAAACATACACTATAACATTGGTTTAATGGAATAAATCATCCTCGTTACTGAATTCCATATACATATGGGAAAAACCATCATTCACGAACATCACTGTAATGTATAGGCTTTTCACAAAACACATATCCCTTAAATGTCATGAAATTACAGTAGGAACTGATTTAAAGTTGTCATGTTTATAGGTGGAATCTTTGCAGCTTTGGATAATATATTCCCAGAACTATATAGTGGAACCCCATTCGGTGTTTTGAGGTCCATCAAGGACAACCCCCTACTTCTCGGACCCAAGACAACCCCCTCATTCCTGGACCCTAGACAGTCCCCCCCACCCTCCTCCCTAGACCCCAGACAGCCCCCACCCTCCTTCCTGGACCCTGGATAGCCCCCTCCTCCCTGGACCCTGGACAACCCCCACCAACCTTTCTGGACCCAGGATAGCCCCCCTCTTTCCTAGAACCTGGACAACCCCCACCCTCACCCCAGGACCCCGAACATCAGGGCCTCCTCATTCTTAGAACTACACCTACCATCTATTCCATAATTGACCCAATCATGGATAGGCATGGACTTGCTTTGCATATCTCTTGGTCTCAATCCCAAGTAATAATGTACTCCAAGTCATTAGGGGTGGTAAAATAAATCCACTTATTATAAAAATCAATGTGATATTTATAATTTGTAAACTGTCTCATACAAAAAAAACATTAACATTCTTAATATATTGGATCATGATAAACCATTAATGTATATAACATACAACCACTACAAGAAACATTGTTCATTTATAATAATGATCAATCCTTCTCTAAAGGATTGCATTAAGGCCCTAAAAATAGGGGTAAAATCTATCAGGAACCACAAAAAAGAAAAAATGAGATCAGAAATAAATGAATGTGAAGACTGAGTAGTACATTTGGGAACTAATAGCATTAATATAATCAAATCCATACCTATAACTATTGAAGGTCCCTCTCCAAAATCAATTGGGACACGATTCAATGAATACACCCTACTAACCTATGATCTATGGCCCCAAAACTAGGATCCATTAATCCATGGTTAAGGTGAAACGTGATGAGGCCATAACTACTTTTGATGTGATCCTCATCCTATTCCTCATCCTGATCTCCCTGAAGATGTTAAAGTATAAAAATCATGTACTCCCAACAATACCCATAAGGATTATGTATTCCTTTATCCACTTCCAATATCTTACTAGTAAATCTATGAATATAGGAATTATAAATTATGTATCTTATTTTCTTATATACACTGTATTTTGTTGTATTTATTAATATGATTCTCATATAGAGTAATGTGTCTGTTATGTTTTTATTTAAAGTAAAAAATTTTCATTTACATAAATATTTTTTTGATTGAACTTCAATACTATTGAATTTATTTGAAATGACTTATTGCAATTTTTTACAGAATGGATAGAAGTTGGATGTACAAAACTGGTCGAATTTCAACCGATTTTCCAAATAATTTGAACATCTTTGTAGATTTTGAATTTGAAAAGGTTTCAGATAGTGGTCGCATACACTGCCCATGTTCTAATTGTGTTAGAATACCTTGGTTGAGTCGTGAAGTAGTTAGCTATCATATAACCAAATATGGTTTCCAAAAAACTATTATGTGTGGTATCACAATGGATAAAAAATGGAATCTCAAAATGTTGATGATCCAAATGATAGGATTGAATTAGAGAGTTTTATATATGATTGGTTTCCATTTATTCAGCATCATGATAAGGAAAGGATGTCCATCCAACAATATTTCGATACAAGCACACATGATGCATCCAATGAAAATGATGATGTTGATAGGGTGAAAAAACTGAATGATGCTGCGATGAATCCAGTATATCGGCAATGTGGTAAAATGAAAAAGTTCAAATTTTTAATCCGATTGTCTCATGGAAAACTATGTATGGGATTTCAAATACTGCAACCGATTATATTATTACCTTCTTGAAGTAATTACTTCTAGATGATTCATATATTCACTCAAACCACTATATGGAATGGAATTTAGTTGATGAACTTGGATTCTCAAAAAAAGTCATGCTTGTCCGAATGATTGCAGCTTATTTTGGGAGGAAACTGCTGAAAGAATTGATTGTATGAAATGTGGAACCTTCTGATGGAAGCCAAAAGATGATGGAACACCATATCGTGTGCCAGAAAAATTAATGTGGCACTTTCCACTGATCCCCATATTACAGAACCTTTTCATGTCTGATGAAATATCAGTAAAAATGAGATGGCATGACACCAAGAGAAAAAATAATAATGAAGAGTTGGTTCACCCTGTATATTGATTTTCATAGCAGAGAATTGATGCTCGATATCCTGAATTTTCAGCCTACGTGCATAATATGAGACTGGTTATTTCATGTGACGGTTTTAATCCACTTAGGAATATGCTTACTTCGCATAGCACATGGCCAGTTTTCATACACATTTATAACCTTTCCCCATGGTTGTGTATGAAAAAGCCTTACACTTTCTTGAGTATACTGATATCTGGCACTTCTGATCCTAGAAATGATATAGATGTATACATGAAACCTTTAATAAAAGAGTTTAAACTACTTTAAGATGTGGGTGTGCCTGCATACAATGCATGTTCGAAAGACATATTTCAGATGTGTGTTGCGCTTATGTGGATGATCAATGATTTTCCAGCTTAAGCAATGATTTCTGGAAGGAGCACAAAAGGAAAATTTTCATGCCCTGTTTGTATGAAGAATACTCGATCGAGAAGACTGAAATATCATCTTAGTTTTAGTTTTATGGGACATTGATGATTCTTTCCAATGAACCATACATATAGAAACAATCGTTGAAGATTTGACATTACCATGAAGACTGACGATCCACCTTAGTGTATGTCTAGAACTGATGTGCTTAATGAATTGAAAGATTTTAGTTATTCATTTGGGAAGGGTGTATTGAAATCTAGAAAGAGGAAAATTGTTTCTAATGATACCCTTTACAATTAGAAGAAGAAGAGTATATTCTTTGAGTTGTCGTATTGGTCAACCAACTTGTTACGTCATTGCTTAGATGTAATGCACATTGAATATAATATCTGTGAAATGTTGCTTTCGATTCTTCTAAATGTCAAGGGGATGACAAAATATGATTTATGATCTCGGCCTGACTTGGTAGATTGGGGGATCAGACCAGAATTGCATCCTATCTGTATCAGTGAAAATAAATGGCATGTTCCATGTGATTCTTATGTGATGAAACCTGCTGAAAAATATCAATTTATGGAAGTTCTAGAGACTATTAAAGTTCCTGATGTTTATTCAAGAAATATATCAAAAAGGGTCAACAGGAAAGAGTTCAAGTTGAAATCTTTGAAGACTCTTGATTCTCAGGTCCTTTTTCATGAGTTGATTCCAATAGAAATCAATCATCTCTTGTCCAATAATGTAAGAGTCTCAGTTATTCGGTTGTACAATTTTTTTAGAGATATTTTTGCTAAGAATTTTTCCAAATCCTTCTTGCAAAAACTGTTGGCAAAGACACCATTAATTTTTTGTGAGGTAGAGAAAATATTTCCTCCGTCATTTTTTACATTCATGTTGCATCTAACTATCCATCTTCCGACCCAAATACTTTTTGGATGACCCGTTGCTTTCTGTTGGATGTATCCAACTGAAATAAACATGTTGACATTGAAATCATATGTTCAGAACAGGAATTATCCTAAAGGTTCTATTGTGAATGGTTACTTGGCTCAAGAATGTATGGATTTATGCTCAATGTATTTGTCTGATCTTACTATGAGAATAAACAGACCAATGAGAAATGAAGAAGAATAGTATGAGAAAATTGAACCCAGTTTTCTATCACTTCTTTAGACAGGAGAAATTCCAGGATCATATACATTGACGACATTAAACCTTAAAGTGCGAGAGATGGCACATCACACAGTGTTGTTCAATTGTGATTTGTTCGATGAGTATATCATGTAAGTAAATTGTACATATATCTCATATCTCATCTCTTGTAATTTTAAATATTTTTTAAGCAATTATTATTTTTATCTACAGGGAATATAAAGAATTGATATTTAGAAAGCATTGTTCTTTATATTTGATAAGGAAAGAGACTTTACATAGCAAAGGGTTTTCTGTTTGGATGAAATTGAAGGTAAAAATATTTCTGTAATAACTAAATAAAGATAATATTTAATTAATAATACTATTTGTTTATATTTCAGGTATTGATTTTTCCTGCAGACTCTATTTCTAAGGAAATAAGAGATTTGGATTTTGGTATTAATACCATTGTTCATGATTTTAAATCACTTGTGATCAATGGATACACATTTATTATCATTGAACGAGAAAGAAACACGAGAACATAGCATGTTGGTGTTATGATAACTACCACAATATACTGATATGCCAGTTCATCGGATAATAGAACTCGTTCTGAAAATGTAGCATACTATGGAGTCATGGAGAAAATAATAATTTTGGATTGTTACTCACATGGTCGAGTCACGATGATGAAATGTCAATGGTTTGATTCAATGATGAGGTAAGGAACCTTTATTGATGATTGTGTATTTCGAGTTATTAACAGGACTCGCACTCTTGCCACCGATGAACCATATGTATTGGCATCAATGGTGAAACACATTTTTATGTCAAAGAGCATCATCATTCTAAATTCGGTGTAATTATTGAAGTAAATCCCAAACATGTTTTTGATGAAGGTGATGATAAAGTTGACACTATCCCTACTGTAATTGGAAGAAATCCATTTATTACTTATGATGACTCCAATAGCTCAATTTTCAGAGTTAATGTGAACCCAAAGTTGTGGTGGGAAATATATAGAATCATACAGTCGTGTTCTCACCTACATGTTTCACCTACATGTTTCACCTCCATCATTTCAGAGTGTATATCCTAGTACTTACATTCAAACCACTATAAATATTCTGTTTCTTTATGTTTTTTTATCAGAATGGTTTTTCTATATTTTGTTTTTTGGGTTACACATTAGTTATATGTTTCTAATTACTTCCATATTTGTTTTCATTGAAGTAAATGACACCCATTGAAGAGAGACGACAGAAAAATATGACAGAAAATAATCATCGCATGACACAGATGGGAATTCCTCCACTCATCCCTTTTGTGAGTATTTTATTTCAAATATATATATTTAAATAACTTATAATATATTGTGTTTACTTTTGTGTTAAACTTTTTTTCAGGATCCACTCCCTAGATGAGAGATATCCAATGAGGATCTTGATATTACTCCCATTATTGAGGCTGGTGGTAGGAGGGGGGGGGGTGGTGTCAGAGTTAGATGATCATCTGGTGGTCCCGGTACTGAGGTCGGTTCTACAAGGGCTTGTGGTGCGAGAGTTAGACGATCCAATGGTCATACCTGATTAGACTATGCCCCTACCACAGACATATCTTCTACGCTTCATTTTGATCTTGGTGTGTCTTTAGGGACACACGAGATATTTAGGCCTTCGATGTTTACACTACCAGTTGGCCAGATGTATGTGCCATCATCTTTTTATTATGGTTCATTATCTCCGAGCTATTATAATCCACCTTATTCGACTCTTGCTCCAATATAGTATGTGGCCGAGGAGCATACACTAAGGGACACTCCACCTGTACAAGATATTCCTTCAGCTTCTGCACATTTAGTGACTCCCATTGATCTGACTACCACAGGTATATCTATATAACTCTAACAAATTTTTATACCAAAATTTATTTTTATTATAACTTGTACTGATATTGTTTTTCTTTAATAACAGATTAATCTACTGATAGGAGGTGGGGGTGGGGTCGTACTCACTTTCGTGTGGTATGGAACCGCCAGACACCATTGATGGTTGAATACAATGATGATGGACAAATGATTGATAAATCTGGGCAGGAATGTCAGAGTTTTTTGTCAACGCTAGCCAAATACTCCGACATCATTCCGGTCAACCCTCTCTCTTGGAGACATCTTCCACACGAAGTCAAGGATAATGCGTGGGCACAAATATGGGTAAAAAATCTATAGGATTTAATGTATTTTTTTTGTATTTATATGAATTAATCTATTGGGTTTCAGCTTCGTTTTAACTTCCCTGATAGAGAAGGTGCACGACCGGCACGTTTAAAGGAGCTAGGAGAGATTTGGAGAGATTATAAGCATGAGCTATATGTTGTCTGGTGTGATAGAGTGGGTATGGATTTGGAGACATTACCTATCATGAATGACTGCCTGATAGATCAATATCACCAAATTATTACCCATTGGGTGACTACCAAATTTAAGGTATTAATCCAATTTGAGGTATTTAAATGACAGTTTCATATTTTTCATTAATATTATCTTATTTATTATTAAACATTATTTAGTAATCTTCTAAAAAAAACATTGATTCAAAGTAATACCTCCAAAATTTGGGGCGCACAACTACGTCAGATCATGAAATGAAACTGGTACAATATAATTGTTTATAATTTTTCTTTAGGAGGTTCCCTTTTTATTGTTTACTAATTAAATTATGTGATCTATTGAATACAGAATATATGATTGTACTTTCAATTTATATTGTTCAATGTCATTATAGAAGCACACATTGAATATTGAAGTATGTATCCCTCGAGAAATATTGTTCTCCTCGAGTAGAAGGAAAAAAGATGGAACTACGGTTAATAAACCGACACGAGAAAATATTGTAAGTTTTAATTTGTTTATTTCAAAATTTATTATCTATTTTGAAATTTAATAATATATTAATATTTTTAACTGGATTTTTTAGAGGCCCTTGTTTCCCAGAATCCTGACAATTTAGGGCCACACGATCATTTATATCAGGTTTTGGGAGATGAGCACTCTTGTCAAGTACAATGCCAACCTGGTAAGAATATAGATCTAACGAGGTATTGGTCCACTCCAGGTATCCATTCTAGTACCACAGAGTTGGAAAAGGTCAAGGATCATGCAATACCGTCTGATAAAAGGGTCACAGAGTTGGAATAAAAGGTTCAAACAAGGGAGAAAGAATATATGAAAATGATCAAAGCATTATCTTTATCACTTCCACCAGAGGTCTGCGCATCTTGTCAGACATATATTTCGTCTATGGGTGCATTATCCAATGAACTAGGTGTAATTTCTAGTGGCGGTCGAGATTATGACGTTCTTGGTGATGACAAGGATGTTGAAGAGGATAAGGGAGAGAATGAGGATGAGGGCGAGGGAAAGGATGGGGCCGAGGGCGAGGATGGGGCTGAGGGTGAGGATGGGGCTGAGGGCGAGGATGAGGACGATGACGAGGATGACAATAAGAACAGAGATGGCGGTGAGGATGAGGCAGATGATGACAGTGGTGATGGTGATGTGATCAGGGGCAGATTGATCTATTACATTTTTGAATTTTGCATAACTCTTTATTTTTGAACCTGGTTTTTCACTGTGGTTTGAATATTTTTTACTTCAGTATAACTCTTTATTTTTGACCAAAAATGGAAGCCTATTAAATTTAATAATTCTTTAAATTGCATTTATATTCTTTCTTAATTCTGCTTAATTATATTGAATTTCATATCTTGAATAAGTTTTCTTTAATTTAATTGTTTCATTTGATAAATAAAGTCATGTTTTATAATAAAACCCCTCCAATGGAGGTGCGCTATCTGCGAAAAATCACAGTGATAGTTTAGGGTGTGATAATTTGACTCTCAATTATTAGTTTAAACTACCTTGTACCACTTTTAAAAACAACAAATATAAAATATATATCTTTATCATACCACAATTCCAAATCAAGATTCTATTTTTTATAAGATAAGATCAGTTTCTATAATGTGAAGGATAACTAAATAGGATTTATTTGGAATCCTGGCCAAAAGATACTGCCCAGCGGATGTTTCTGGGCTAGGCCAATATGCCATGGTCATGCTGCTGTCACGCCACGGTCAGGCCGTGGTCACGCCATGGTCATGCTGTGGGCATGCCGTGGTAATGCCGTGATTTGGCCCTGCTCTAAGATGACACCCCACGACGGTTTGCAGTCCTGTCAGAATTCGATGTATGATACCTAGATAGAGTTTTAGATACATTACCAACACTATTTCCTAGACCCCAGGAAACCCCCTCCTCCCTGGACCCTAGACATCCCCCTCGGACAGCCCCCCACCCGCCTCAATCCGAGGCACGGTGTGGCCGGTACGACTCAAACTGTCTTTTTTTTAACAGATACTATTTTAAGTAAAAAAAAATTGGCATACAGAAAACTGACCAAAAAACTTTAGATTGTGTTGATAATTTATCAAAACGATCCATGGGTCATTTTTTACGTGTACGAGTCAACCCCGCCTCAATCCAAGGCACGATGTTGCTTGCACCACTCAAAGTGTCTCACTTTTATTTGAAATGGACAACATTTTAAGTGAAAACAACAAATGGAATACAGAAAACTAACCAAACACATTTGGATTGTGTTGATACTTCAACAAAATGATCCATGAGTCATTTTTGACATGTACGAGTCAACCTTGCCTCAATCTGAGGCGCAGTGTGGCAGGCACCACTCTAAGTCTCTATTTTGTTTCAAAAGGTCATCATTTTAAGTTAATAGAACAGCTCGCATATGGAAAACCAACCAAAGTCATTTGAATTCTATTGTATCTTTAGGAAAACGATCCATGGGCCCTATGTGATGTGTACAAGTCAACCCCATCTCAATCCTAGGGCCGGTGTGGCCGACACCACTCAAACTATCTCACTTTTATTTGAAATGGAAAATATTTTAAGTGAAAACAACAACTGGAATAATTAAAACCTACCCAATGCATTATAATTATGTTGAAACTTTAGGAAAATGATCCATGGGTCATTTTTTACATGTATGAGTCAACCCCGCCTCAATCCGAGGCACGGTGTGGCCGACACCACTCAAAGTGTCTCACTTTTCTTTGAAATGGACAACATTTCAAGTGAAAACAACAACCATCATACGGAAAACCAACCAAATGCATATGGATTGTGTAGATACATTATGAAAATAATCTAATTATTATTCGTGAGGTGTATAAAAATATGACATGACATTCGGACGTGTGGTTTGTGTGGCACGATCGAATATGTGTTTTTAGGTGTTTGGCGTGCTTGAAAATCGTGCGTGGGGTGGTAAAAACTAGTTGAACGAACTCAGAATTCCATGAAATTGGATGAAAACAAATGGTGGGTGAACTGTGAAATGGTCATCCAGACGACATGTCAATCCGAGGTGTCGTGTGAACGTGGTGGCCAAAAACGCACTCCGCGTGTCGTAAATGGCCAAAACCTGCGTTTAGAAGTCAAATGCATACCGAACGACATCATAATGACTTGAAATCACACAAAACACCCTAATTTTTATTTTTTAGGTGTACGAGGAGAAGACATGTCATTCGGACGTGCGGTTTGCGTGGCACGACTAAATATGTGTTTTTAGGTGTTTGGCGCGCTTGAAAAGTGTGTGTGGGGTGGTCAAAACTGGCCGAACGACCTAGGAATGCCATAAAATCAAACGACAAGAAAGGGTGGGTGAATTGTGAAATGGTCGGCCAGACGAAAAGTCAATCAGAGGTGTCGTGTGACCGCTGTGGCCGAAAATGCAATCCACATGTCGTAAATGGCCAAAACATGCGTTTAACAGTCAAATGCATACTGAACGACATCAGAATGATTTGAAATCACAGAAAAACACCCTAATTATTATTATTAAGGTGTATGAAAAGGCGACATGTCATTCAGATGTGTGGTTTGCGTGCCATGTCTGAATATGTGTTTTTTAGGTGTTTGGCATGCCTGAAAAGCAAGAATGGGGTAGTCAAACCCGGTCGAATGACCTCAAAATGCCATGAAATCAGACAAAAACAAAGGGTGGGTGAATTGTGAAATGGTAGGCTAGACATCACGTCAATCAGAAATGTCGTGTGACCGCGGTGGCCAAAAACGCACTCTGCGTGTCGTAAATGGCCAAAACATGTGTTTTACGGTCAAATACATACCCAACGACATCAGAATGACTTTAAATCACATGAAAACACCCTAATTATTATTCATGAGGTGTACTAAAATACGACACATCATTCAGACGTACGGTTTGTACGACACAACTAAATATGTGTGTTTTAGGTGTTTGACGCACTTGAAAATCATTCGTGAGGTGACCAAAACCACTCGAACGACCTCATAATGCCATAAAATCAGACGAAAACAAAGGGTGGGTGAACTGTGAAATTTTCAGAAAGACGGCAAGTCAATCGGAGGTGTCGTGTGACCGCGGTGGCCGAAAACACACTCTGTGTGTCGTAAATGGCCAAAACATGCATTTAACGGTCAAATGCATAACGAACGGCATCAGAATGACTTGAAATAACACAAAAACACCCTAATTTTTATTCGTGAGGTTTACGAGGAGACGGAATGTCATTCGGATGCACGGTTTGTATGGCACGACTAAATATGTGTTTTTAGGTGTTTGGCGCGCTTGAATAGCGTGCGTGGGGTGGTCAAAACTGGTCGAACTACCTCAGAATGACATAAAATCGGATGAAAACAAAGGGTGGTTGAATTTTGAAATGTTAGAGCATAATGTAAATCAATCAGAGGTGTCGTGTGACCGCGGTGGCCGATAACACACTCTGCGTGTCGTAAATGACCAAAACATGTGTTTTACGGTCAAATACATACCAAACGATATCATAATGACTTCAAATCACATGAAAACACCCTAATTATTATTCATGAGGTGGAATAAAATAAGACACATCATTCAGATGCACGGTTTGCGTGGCATGGTAGAATGTGTGTTTTGTAGGTGTTTGCTGCGCTTGAAAAGCGTGTTTGGGGTGGTCAAAACCGGCCGAACGACCTCAGAATACCATGAAATCGGATGACAAAAAATATTGGGTTAATTGTGAAATGTTCAGCTAGAAAACATGTCAATTAGAGGTGTCGTGTGACCGCGGTGGCCAAAAACTCACTCTAGATAGCCCCCCCCGGACAGCCCCCCACACCCCTGCACCCCCCGAACAGCCCCCCCCCCACCCCAGACAACCCCCCCACCCAACGGATAGCCCCCCCGGCCCACCGGACAGTAGCCCACCCCACCCCAGATATCCCCCACCCCCCTGACTACCCCCAACCCCCCAGATAGCCCCCCTTACCCCGGACGACCCCCACCCCCTGGACAGCCCCCCAGACCCCCCCACTCACCCTAGACAGCCCCACCCCCCGGACGGCCCCCAACACCACCCAAACACCCCTAACAGCCCGAAATAGCCCCACACACCACCCAGACAGCCCCCACCCTGGACATCCCCCCCCACTCAATTATTTAGTTCTAATATGTAAGTCCTAATGTTATTCATCTATTATTTTTATTTTCTATTTTGATTTCGTCTGAACTAGATCTCTATCTCTTTATCTAGGCTGGGAACTCCTTCCTCTCTATAGATTCATCTAAAGTCAAACAATTTTTTAGTTCTACACTCCAAATCTATAAGTCTTAACATAGTTTTAATATTTTTCATTTATTAAGAATGAGTCTCGACATCCCGTCATGAACATGCACCAACACTCAAGTTCTAATTCTCAATCATGGGTCGTTCATTCAATATAATAACATACAACAAATAAATATCATCTAGTGATTTCATATGAAACATATGAACACTCAAGAATACCATATAAATTTTTTTTCGACAAGGCTACACATATATTCTTGAAAAATAAGTTTCGAAGTCTCGTACAAATACCCCAATGGCGAGGAATACTTATGGTGACACCATAGCCCCATGGATCGCCTCAATCCCATCCTCAAACAGTGGGTTCTAGGACCAAACCTAAGTCCCTTTGGGAACCCAATAAAAAATACTTAATTGAATATTCATACCCACTACCCAAGATGTGGATTCATCTCACATCACACCAATGAGAGAAAATTACAATTATCCACATACCCCCTATTCAAATTGAAAAGTCTATGAAAAACAAGTAGGCTATTCTGGTAACCCATATCATATGTTGAGATTTTCTAATGTTTCCCACTAACACATCAGGAACCATTTATACATGGATACATAATCATTAGAGGAATATAAACATCACATGTTCTTACTATAACTCATCCTTGGTCTAAGAACATGACCACTACCATTGTCTATCTTATGGGTATCATGATCCTTGCCACTCTACCCAAGTTTTTCTGTTGGTTTTAAGATACTCAACCCAAGACCATGACTAAAAATCTCATTTTCTTCCTATAACATGTAGGTTTTTTCTCTTGTGTGTTTTAGTGTTGTGGTTTGAGTGAGGAATGAATTCTAAATTTTGAATACTCTTATGTGTGTTGGTGTTTTGGTTTGAGTGAGGAATGAATTCTAAATTTGGATTACTCTTATGGGTGTTATTGCATTTACTATAACATGTAGGGAATTTCTCTTATGGGTGTTATTTGATTTGAATTTCTAAATTTCTAAATTTCTAAATTCTGGAATGAATTCTAAATTTTGAATACTTCAGAAGGGGATTTTGTATTGGTGTTGTTGCAGGTCTGGAGAGGGGTTCCTGTCTTGTTGCAGGTCCGGAGAGGGGAGAGGGGCCTACTACTGTGGAGATAAGCTTTTTTATGCCAATGGTTTCAAAACCATTGGTATAGATACTATAATATTACTATACCAACAGTTTCTTATAACCATTGGTATAGGTTTACACCAACGTGTATAACAAAACCGTTGGTATAGCCTTATGTCTTTCCATATTCCCTCTATACCAACAGTTTCTAACCATTGGTATAAGTGTAACAAACATATAACAACGGTTTATAAACTATTGGTATATGTTATACTTTAACACACATATACCAATGGTTTGTAGCAAACCGTTGGTATACCTTCTATTGTGACACCTATACCAACGGTTTTCACAGAACCGTTGGTATAGGCCTATTGTCATGCCTTACTTTCCTAAGGTTTATGGAACCATTGTATACTATATACCAATGGTTTCCAGGCCTTTACCAATGGTTTACAACCGTTGGTAAAGTGTAAAATTCTAGTAGTGTGATCAACAATGACCCATATTGCATCGTTCTTTCTTGGAGTATTTGGTATCCCCATGACAAAGTCCATCGTGATATCATCCCATTTCCACTCAGGTATGGGAAAAGGTTGCTTGAATCCTCCAGGATGTTTCCTTCCAGCTTTCATTTGTTGACAAACCATACAACTTGACAGAAAATCAGAAATCTCCCTATTCATGTTGTCCCACCAAAAATTTTCCTTCAAATCTCTATACATTTTGGTTCTCCTATGGTGTATAGATAAATTGGAGCTATAGGCATCAACCACCAATTCTCTTTTTAGATCATGTATATTGGGAACAAAAATTCTCTTTCCAAATTTCAAAATTCCATCTTCATATATGAAGTCACTCAGTCTCGCATCATTCACAGCTTTAATATTCTTTTGAAACTATTCATCACCAGTCTGAGAACTCTTTATCCTTTCTTGTAAATATGGTTTGGCAAAAATTTGAAAAAGTATTGATGTTTCACCTTCCATGGTGATTCCCATATTCTTCTTTACTAGTTCCATGAAAATAGGATCCCTTTCAACTCTCATCTTGTTCAAAACTCCATGATATTTTCTTCTCAAAGCATCTGCCACCTTATTTTCCTTCCTCAAGTGGTAGTGTATCGTGCAATCATAGTCCTTGAGAAGTTCAAGCTATCTCATATGCCTCATGTTGAGTTCTTTCTGTGAGAAAATATACTTTAAACACCTGTGATGAGTATAAATCTCACATTTCCACCAAAGATATAGTGTCTCCAAATCGTCAAAGAAAATATTACAGCTACTAACTCGAGATAATGAGTAGGATATTTTTGCTCATGAATTTTTAGTTGTCGTGATGTGTAGGAAATAACCCTATCATTCTACATAAGGACAAAACCAAGTGCTTTCTTTGATGCATCATTATAAATAATAAACCCGTCATTCTCTGATGGTAGAGTCAATATAGGAGCATTAGATAATATTCTCATTAGTTATTCAAAACATTCTTCACACTCTTTTTTCCAAAAAAAAATTAACCCCTTTTCGTGTGAGCTATGTTAATGGGTTAGCCAACCGGGCATAATTCTAGATGAAACGTCGATAATAACCGACTAAACCAATAAAACTGCATACCTCAGTTATACTTGTCAGTACTAGCCATTATTAAATTGCCTTGGTCTTAGAAGGATCAACAGAGATTCCATCCTTAGAGACAATATGGCCATAAAAAGAAATCTCCTAAAGCCAGAATTCACACATGCTAAACTTCCCATATAATTCATGTCTTATAAGAGTCTTCAGGATAATGCACAAGTGATTTTCATGATCTTCGTAGATTTTCGAGTATACCAAGATATCATCAATAAATACCAGTATGAATTCATCAATATATTCCTTGAAAACTCTATTCATTATATCCATGAAGGTAGAGGGTGCATTGGTCAATCCAAAAGGCATTACTATAAACTCGTAATGCCCGTACCTATTTCAAAATACTGTTTTTGGAATTGCTTTCCTCTTAACACACAACTGATGATATCTATATCGAAGTTCAATATTAAAAAAGTATTGATCTCCATGATGTTGGTCGAATAAATCATCAATGCGAGGTAGTGGTTACTTGTTCTTTATTGTTATAGCATTGATCTCCCTGTAGTCAATTCACAACCTCATAGATCCATCTTTCTTCATAACAAAAAGGAAAAGGGATCCCCAAGGAGAAAAACTAGGGTGATTAAATTCCTTTTTACTCAATTCCCCTAGTTGTTTCTTTAGTTCCACTAATCCCACAATGGTCATTCTATAAGGGGTCTTTGATCTGGGCCTTGATCCAGGAATTAAATCAATGGAAAACTCAATTTTTCTTTCTAGAGGATGTCTAGGTAAATCCTCTTGAAATACATCAACATACTCTTTCACAATAGGTACATCCTCTATCTAAACATTATTTTCCTCACCCATAGTTATTTCATTCTCCTTCTCCCAAATAATTGAATTTAGTTGATCTACTGGGGGTGGAACTAGATAAAAATTAGGTGGTGAAAATTCTTCTCTAAAGATAAGGTGTTCTTTATCATCGTCTTCAAAAATAGTAACCTCATTCTTCTTAAAATAATTTTTTCATCATGTTCCAAAATCCAATCCATACCGAGGATTATATCAAATTCAATAATGGGTATGACAATGAGATCAGTAGATAAATAAAATTTATATGCCATAATGGGGAATGATTCATAAAACTTTATTGCAATGATAATTCCCTTAGGAGTTTTGACAGACAACTCCCTTATTAAATCAAATTGGAAATATCTAATTTTCTTAGAAAACTGGGAAGATATGAAATAATGCGATGATCCAGAATCAAATAAATCATTTTCTAAACTTGAGGAAACCATCAAATTACCTGCCACTATGTCTTTCGGATCTTCAACCCCAACAGTAGTGATAACATAAGCTTTACCTTGATCCCTTGGCCTTTTTTGAGGTAAGTTCCCCTTAATCTTAGGTCATTCATTCGCATAAATCCCCCTTTCTCTAAAATTGTAGCATTCAATATCAACAACCTCTTTCTTCCCCTTGCAATCACGATCTTAGTGGCCTTTTTTACCACACTTGTTATAGAATCCCATTACCATCAAGAAAGTACCAGGGTGTTTCTTCCCACATTTACTGTAGGAAGGATATTCAAATTTTCCATTCTTCCCCTTATTTCCATTTCCAGAGTGTTCAGTAGATCTCTTCTTCGCTTGCATTGCTTTAAAGTAATAAGACGTAGAGAATTTTTTTTTCTGTCTTGATAGCACAAGAGACTATATCATCGTACGATGAGAAGGATTGTGAGACTAATTCTCAATGGAGAAATGGTTTTAACCCATCAAAGAAACGATCTATCTTACATCTTGGGTTACGTATATAATCTGCATCATGCCTCGCTAACCTTGTAAAGTTATCTTCATACTTTGCGACATTCTCATCCTCATTTTTCCTCATACTCAGAGATTATATTTCCATATCAACTCGATGGTCACGAGGAAAATATTTTTCTAAGAAAATTTCTTCAAACTCCCTCCATTATATATTTGATACTTCATCATCTTTCTTTTTTGTTTTGAATCAATGACCACCATTGATCAGCATCTCTATTGAGGTGGTAAACTACCATGACAACTTTTTCCTTTCATTATTCCCCAATGTGTGGAATATTTTCTCTATGGAATTTATCTATTGCTCAGCTACTAATGGATTTGTATCCCCATTGAATGTTGGTGTTTTTTTTCTCATGAAGATATATAACATTGATCCTCCACACTATGGATCAAGGTTCTCCATATGGGTAAAGTTATTATTCATAACCTGAGTGAGTTGTCCCAGTATGGTGATTAACTGATCAGCACCATTTGTATCACCAGCTCCACTATAATTATTTTGAGAAGGAGGTAAATCCCTATATAGAGTGTGTGAATTGATACAGTTTCCATTCATTCCACTAGGCGCCATTTCTAAACAATGGAATAAACTATATTAGTTTACATAATTCCAAACTTGTAAAACATTTAACATAAATTAAAGAATTTATGGATATAATCCATAATCATAAAAAAATGTTTCCTTGTAGGAATTATATACTCATAAACCCTTCATAAAGGATTATAATGAAAATGAGAATTATCCTAAGAATATTCCCCAGGAGTGTCGTAACCAAGAGTGTAGCAAGGCCCATTGTCGTGCACCAGTTCCCATTAGATTCTAGCTTAATGAAGTGTTTTTGAGTTTTACCCCTAGATACATATGTGACAGAGTTTCCTCTACCTGCTCGCATCCTGTCAGGGATGTATTTCTTAGAAAACTCACAAAATATCTAAAATACCAAAATTCTAGGAAGTTCTTCTATACAAATCCTCAAAGTATATCTTAGGGCTATGTGCTCTAATCAGAGTTTATCTAAATCTAGTTTCCATGGTTTGCACTAAACTTCCTCTAATACCAACTGTAACACCCTGACCCAAGAAGCCTAGAGTAGGTGCATAATTATGTATCATTGGCATGATCCCAAAAGATCAAGTCTTGAAAGATCGATTAGTTTAGTAGCCTTGGAAGTACTAGATACATTCATAAGGTTTACATTACATCATAAAATGGAAAACTACAATAACATAGTTCCCATAGACGACACTAAGATCCCATTCACTATCCCTGCAGGTTATAAATAATATAATTCTTCGTATCCTGGAGAAAATAAAACATATAAAGGGGTGAGCTCAGATGCTCAGTAAGGATAACAATATAGCAGAAGCTTTCATAAATAAGCATAAATATTTATGGCAATGTATAAAACTATAACAAAAGCCTTTTCAAAATAATCTTCATCATAATATAGAAAATATAAATAAAATTAATTCCATTTACTTACTCAAATAGATATTCTACTAGTCGAATAATCACATGCAATATCAATAACCACTTTCATAATGATGGAATGCATAATTCCATACTTTCATAACTACATAGTCAAGGCCTTGGGAAAAGAATACAAATAAGATTTTGTCAAGGCCTTGTGTTAAGACACTAGTTTATATCATGATACCTACTGATGCATGGAGGAGCTATAGCGGGCTCCACCCGCCACTTACTATGTCCAATTCATTCCTCATATGAAAAGGTTTGAACATGACATAAAAATTCATATTAAAAATAGCATACAAAATGTTAATAATTTATCCATAAACCGTGATTAGTATAAAAATATCACATCCAAGGTCAAACATATCACAAACCTTTCAATACAATAAGGATGTTTTTTATTATAATAAATAAACTTTAAATAAGATTACAATCCATCAAAGGATGTTGACATAGATGAAATCAAAACATTTTTTTAAGAAATATCTCTTTATATTTTGAAATCATTCAAAATACATATAATTATAAAAGAAAACATTTATTTTGAAAATATTCTTAAAATTTCGTAAGGTACGCTTCAACGATTTTATAATGACATAAAATAGCTGCACCCGCCGTATATGTTAAAAAACATTCTTACCTTAAATTTGTTGAAAAGGTCAAAAAGAACCTTGTTTGGAAAATTACGGAAAGATTCCTTTCAAAACGTATAAGGTCAAATAAGGCTATAAATGAATTTAAACCATTGTCTAGTAAATAGTAAATTTTTTTTGAAATACATTTTTAAGAAACAAGGATGTGGATGATAAAGAAGTCCCAGTAGATAATTATGTATAAATGACCTCAGATAATAAAGTGATTGTAGAATTAACCCTTACTTTGTAATTTTCCTTGGTCAAGGATAGTTTAACCTCCTGTAAAATAGTGAAATAATTTTTATTAAATTATACAAGAATCATATACATTAATATGATATCAAATATGATCTTTTAACATTTCTTTGTTAATAATATCTTTGTATTATCGTTGTTTTAGGTGTTAAAGGATTCGTTTTCCATTATATTAATTGTTATGTAGGTCATATTTATTATGGATGGGATGTATCTTATTTATATCCAAAATTATATTATGTCTTTAAAATTATTTTTAATAATCCAATGAAAATTAGCCTTGAATGGATACGATGGGGAATGAATATCATCGTGTTCGTGTAGACGGTAATCTGTATGTATGCACGAGCGACAATTTCATTCTTTTGATACTAAAATAATATATAATTGGATGGTATATAATATATACAGAATAATTATCATGTTATATTTATTATTTACCTCAATTACAAATCATTATTATACCCATCAAAATAATAATGTATTGAATAACAATTACACCACGACGTGGAGACGGTAAGCCGTACAAACGCACATATAGTGACATGTCATTTAAAGGATGGATAAAATAATGAAATGGTTGTGCCATATTTATAATAAAATCACCGTATATATAATATACTGGAGTTATTATTTTATAATGGAAACAAAAAATAAATAGGATGTGGAAGAATAAAGGAACTTGAAAGAGGTGATGAAATATTTACCTTTTCTTCGGGTTCTTCATTTTGATTTGATAAAAAGGGCTCCTTAGGTTGGATTTATGACTAAAGTAAGGCCTCTAGGATTAATGGAGGAAAGTTGAGAGGGAATTTTGGGAGGGTTTGACCGAGCCAAATGGCTTTTAAGATGTAAATTAGAGAGAAGGGGGAGTGCCCTTTTATAAGAGAGGTAAGGGGCACCTTAGGAAAAGCTAGATATATTGTTTTATAATAAAATAATTTTCGGTTTATAATAGCTTATAAGTGGATTATTTAAAGTCTAAGGTGGGTATTGGTCTAAAACCACTCAAAAATTAGGTTTTATATTGGTTTGGGTCTCTATATTAACCTTATTATTTAGATTTAACTCTTAGTTAAACAGTTTGACATTTACAATGTTTCTTTGTATTTTTATATTATATTGTTAATAAACATAATATATACTTCCAAGAGAACCCCAAGTGGTTAATGAATGATAAAACTACAATTATATAAGTATTTTTTCCGATACTTAGATTTTTAGGAATAGAATATCAATTAATAATATAATATTTGTTCTGAAAACTCTTTTAGGTAAATGTTGACACTATTTGGTATTTTGTTTTTCCTAAATTTATAACAGCATTATTACTTCGAAAACATTTTGTACAACCATCCCTAATATGTCATATTAATCTATAAAATTAGTTTAATTCATAAAAAGTTTCAAATTACATTTATTTGGATATTTATAATAACAATTATTTTAATATTTCATTAATTAGGTAATTACTGCATCATCATTGTGTCATAAATAAATTAAACTATTTAATGTCAAAAAAATATAAATAAAATATCATTATGCAGGAAATATTTTTATATTTCTAATGAATATTTATAGTAGAATTTATCTTATGTGTAACCATATATTAAAAATGTTTTAGTTATTAAACATTGATTTTAACTCTTAATTCTTCTTTGAATTAAATAATAATAAATGTCCTAATCTAATAAATATGGACCAAAGAGGTTTATATTTTATTAATAATGTTTTTTAGGTCTAATTATACTTATAAAGTAGAATTAGGACATGTTTTAGTGTAATAATAATATCATTTTTACCCTTAATTACCCTATTTACTTTTAACCGTGATAAATAAAAGTAGAAAGTTACTATTCTCCAAAGATTATTTTCATCTTATTGAACAAAAATTTAATTCCTAATATTAACCATGTCTCTTTTATTTTTTAAATTCAACTCACAGATGTTCTAAAATTAAGTTTTATGTAAATTTTCAAATACTCCTAGGAGGTGGGTAAAAGATGGTAAAAAGTTCAATAAAATTTTTATATATCTAAGATTATTATGAAATTACACCAATAAATTAAATTGAAATTACATAGGTATTATGTATCTATTTTGACCTAAAATAAAATAAAATAAAATAAATAATTATTTAAATAAAAACTCGGTTTTAAACTTTTACTCAGTGTTTTTCACTATTCATCAAAAATCGAAAGTTTTCAGAAAAATTCCAAAAATTCATCCTAAGCTATTTTAGATATTCGAAATCCAAAAATGAAGTCCGTTTTGAAAGATAAAATATATAAAATTTTAAAAAGTGGGTATTACTATTCATAACGGCTCGTTTGATTGGTTTTGGCGTGTTAGAACTCGAAGTTGAGTACAACACACACTATTGTATTATTCAAAGAGAATCATAATTTGGAAGCATGGGGTGTTACATTAAGGGTCATCTTTACTGTTTTCAGGAATGGACTCTCAGGTATGAGAGGAGAATTTTCTTGGGTTTTGGTATCTTCCATCCCAAGAATATAGAATCCTATAGGGAATATGAGATTATTCACTCTAATAAGGACATCCTCAATCACTCCTGATGGATGTGTTGTGCTCTGGTTGGAATTTTTTATGATGATTACCATTGGTTGATTCTCTCCAAAATGAAGATAAGTGTACATAGAGGAAGACATTATATTAATTAAAGTAACTAAATCTAGCATTGCATTAGAAAATGAGGTCTCCTGTATGGCATAATGTATCATGAAAGTTCATATATCCTTTCATTTGGTTGGTATATATTGTTTTATAAAATCCGATACATTCCTTTCAATGTTGACTCTAACATTCCCCTTCATTCTCCTTCTATGGGTTCAAAAATCTTTATGAAATTTGGAATAGTGATAGACTTGTTTAACTTTATCCAATAAAGGAATTAAACTTGTACCTTTTTTAAATGTATCTACAATTTATTTATCAATATTATGATAAAATTATTTATTAGTCTTAGAGAGTCTTAGGGGAAAAGTAATAAGAATAGATTTTTCATAGGAATCGTAAATAATAATATTTTTACCATTTTTTTCTACCTCAAAATCTTGTATGGGTAGAAAAATAGAGTTTTCCACTGTGGGGCATACCTTTGGTGTAGAATAATTGGAAGGAAAAACATATTTAACAATAAAAAGTTTTATTTAACATATATTACCTTTATAATTTGGATTAGAAATTGTCTAGAATGGCAGTAATCTAGAACCATGCATCATTATCTCACCGGTGGTGTTTTCCAATTGTACGACTTGATGTTGCAGGTCTTCAATCTATTGTGTGGTCTGTTGGAACAAGATGTTATGGGATTCCATTTTCTTCACCATGTCATCTAAGGTTGTTTTAGATTTGGTAGTATGGGGATTTTTTTAGGTGTTGAAGGATAATAAGGTTGCAAACCTTGTCCTTATTTATATCCATTATTTTTATGGTATCTCAAGTTTCCTCTTTGTGGGTAATGTGGTTGTTCATTTCGAACCAGGGTTTGGATTTGAACATAATGGTTGTTTCTTGAATGGTGGTTCTTGTTGGAATAGATTTTTAGGGAATAATTTTTCAAAATACTCATATGAATCCTAAAGTTGTGGTCACTTGTAAAAAAATGAGTGTTACTAGAACAAATACCACTATATAATGGAATGGGAGGCGAGTGTGATTTACCTTGTGCTTTAACTAATTGACTTAGCATTGTATTAATATCATCAAGTTTATTATCCTTTTTTGTTCTAGGTATTAATGAAATATACAACTATAAAATGAATCTACTTCTGCTAACCTATCACCACAGTTCTGTGGCCAATAGCCACAGTTTTAAAATCGTGGTGATAGGCCTGTTTTGGGTGGCCTATAGCCATGGTCTTGATGCCTATGGACATGGTTTTCCAAATCGTGGTGATATGCCAATTTTTTTTGGAATCCCTATAGCCAAAGTTCACTAAAATTGTGGCTATAGGGTTCCCACGCTTCTGTGGGAACCAAAATTACTTAAAAAAAATGACGAGAATACCTACCACCGAAATTTTGAGGCTATTACCATGGTTTTAATATATATATATATATATATATATTATTGGTAATTAGACTGGACCGTAAAGGGGTGGTGCAGGGATCAAAACTCCCCAGTGTCATTTTCTATTTAGGATATTTCCATGGTTTACTGAGGATATTTCCATGGTTTTAACTATGGAAGTAGCTACCTATAGCCACAGTTTAAACTGATGAAATAGGTAAACCACCATGGTGGCCAATTTACAGGCCTATTTCCATGGTTTTTAGAAACATGGTAATTTGAAGATATTTCCATGGCTATAACGGCCACGATAGGCCAGAACTGTGGTTGTAGCCTATGTCCATGGTTTTGGGGCCTATTCCTATGGTTTTGAACCATGTAAATAGGCATTTTTTCTAGTTGTGATACCTCATGAAATCCTGAAGTTGTTAAAATTACTCGTGTACAAAACGTTTTTGTGCATTTTGAGAAATGTTGGGTATTAAGTCCTGAGAAATGATAAAGTTTTATCATCTAGCGTACCACTAGCTGTAGCATCTATCATTCAATGATCCATAGGGATAAGTCACACATAAAAGTATGGAACTATAATTTTTTCACTTATTTAGTGATTGGAGAAACTTGAGAAAAGTCTTTTTAATCTCTCCCAGTATTCATGAAGGGTCTTTCCTTGTGATTACCAAATTCCAAATATTTTATTCTAATTAATGCAGTTCGGGAGGAATGAAAACCATCTCTAAAAAGAGTCATTTAAGGTCATTACAGCCCCCAATTTTGGTAGGTGGATATTATATCTATTATTCGGATACACCATTAGGGGAAAAGTAAAGGCCCTAAAGTTGATGAGATCATCAACCACATCTTTGGGATTTCATGGTAGAGCACACTATGTGAAACTACATGAGATTTTTCTGAGGATCCTCACTAGGTAGACCATGGGATTTATGAATAAGGATGATTAAGATTGATCTCATCTCAAATTTGTCTTCTTATGTAGGATATTGGATGTATACTTGTTGCTACTACACATCTGGCGTGGTCAGTTCTTTTAAGGGTTGTTTCTTTGAATCCATCTTTTCTGGGTTTTGATTTGGTTCACTTTTAGATTGTTTTCGGGATGCTTGAGTGTAGAGACCCGAAGCTTGATGTACATGGACATTACATTACTTTTTAGGAATCCTTAATACATATCAAAAAACAGACACACAAGGACCGTAATAATTTAGTGTCTTTGGAAACTTGAAACATAATCTTCTAATCTTGGTGAAAGATCCTCAACATCTCCCATAAAGATCTTCCCTTTTTTTTACCTAAAACCATTCCTTATATCCTGGGGAAAAGAAAACATAAAAAGGGTGAGATGAAATTCTCATTAAGGGAAAACATAGTGAACATAAAACAATTCATAAACATTTGAAAGCGAAAACTTGAACATGAAATTTAAACATCAAAATATTGAAAAAAGACATAAATCATGGAAGTATGTAAGGAATATATCATAATGGAACATCAATCATGATAAAATATAATGGGAATAAAACATGTAATTGTGGAAACCATTCATCACATGTCATGATTTCCATAGTAGCCAAGGCATTACTCCCAAGACCATCTTAGTGGACAAAGTCCCTTTCTGAATCGAGTTCACTCCTCGTTTCAGTCCTGTAACACTGAACCGGATTAACATACCGTTTCGGCCATGTCTATCTCATGAGATATAAATCTTTACCCAATTCATTGGAGGGAGATATAGGTCCCACCCATCTCAAAATTAAATCATTCTTACTTGTGCCACAAAATAAACTTGAAACATTCATCATAACCCAAATAATAAAATGGGCTTCATAAACATCATCCCATCATCTCATAATACATATAAAACAAATGGACATTTCATCATAAGAAAAGTGAACCCATGTAAATAATAGAGAAATTAAACATGAAACAAACACATATGAAATAATTTCATCTTAGATGGAAAATGGTTTTGGAAAAACACTTGAAATGAATTCTTGAGGAAAATATCCTTTCTTCTTCAAAAACATTTTCTTCTCACCAAATTCCATGCAATTTTAAAAGAATAGGATTTTGTTGAAAATATTCATAAAATCTTGTAGAGTGATCTTTATTAAGAAAAGGCATTATGAAAACGTAAAAATCTGTTCATTTCATATAAGTTAAAAAGAACATTCCCCTCGTACTTTTTTCGGAGAAGTCAAAAAGTACCTCGTATGGTAAACAAAAGAAAGATTCCTTCCAAACCTTGTGGTAAAAGTCATGAAAGGGTAAAAATGACTTTAAACATACATGGAAGAATACTTAAAATTTTATGAAAACATTTTTAGAAAACATGTACATGGATGATAAACATAACCCCAGTAAATACTTACGAATATACAATCTCAGATAAGAATGAGATTGGAACAATTATCCCCTACCTTAGGTCCGATATGATTTGTACGTATCTGAAACTCTTGTATAATGATTTAAATAATGTCATTGACTTATTAAAGAATCATATTCATTGTTATGATATCATATATGGTTCACTTATGACTTTATATTACCCGTTCTTTTGTAAATTCCAGGTTAAAGAGCGTTTTGGGTAAAATCGTTTCATTTGTCGTCCGTGTTTTGACTTGTAATTATTCATATGATTACTTAGATCATGATTAATTAATTCCAGAATATAAAACATGATTTATATATAATATATATTTAGAATATACATATATATAATAGATCAATAAATGGAAAGAAATACACCATTCATGGAGACGGTAGGCCGTACGTACGCATGAACATTGTTTTCGTTTCCTCATTGAATTGAATGGAATTAATTGGGTGAAATACATATATATATATATATACATAAATCCAGTATCATTATTATGTCATATATTTCATGATTACTTATTGTATATACTTTATAATCATTCATGAATGGTTAATCATTGAGAATAAATCTCATCGCGTCGTGGAGACAGTAGTCCGTATGTACACACGAGCGATGATATCGTTCCCATAATTATTGAATTGAATTGGAATGGATGATACAATATATCAGAATCATTATGATGTTATAATAACTATGTATAGTTATTATTTACACCATTATACCCATCCAAGTAAGTTGGTGTTGGAAAAACAGATTACACCACGGCGTGGAGACGGTATTCCGTACGTACGCATGCGCGGTGATTTCGTTTTCCGTAGGATGGATAGAAGGTGAAATGGGGTTGTTTCATATTTATAATAACATATCAGTATATTAGTGATACTGATGTTGTTACTTTATAATGAAACAACTAAATAAGAATAAGTTGAAGAAGAAATAAGCTTGAAATAATCGGTAGAAGAGATTACCTCTTCTTCGACGCACCTCCTTTAAACTTATTCTTAGGGAACTAGGATTGGTATTTTGAGAATAGAATTACCTCTATAAGGTTTCTAGGGATGTTGGGAAGTGAAATGGGTAGAGGTTTTCCGAGATTCAAGGCTCAAAATGGTATGAGGTTATCACTCTATGACCCTTTTCTCCACACAGATAAAATCTATTCCTCCATTTGAGGTATTCCTCAAGGTTCTTATTCCCTTATTTATAAATCTCAGTATTCCTTTCTTTATGCTCCTCAACATGCGAACATTTATAAAAGTCTATCTTACTCTTATTTGATGAATTATCCATACCACTAAATTTTACCTTGTGAATCATATATCGCGATGACTGATTCGGCATAATCACAATATCTTTCTCTCTTGTCATTACACAATTTTGTTGCTCATAGTCACTAAATTGTCCATTGGATTCAATGTTAACCGAATTCCTTCTGGTTCCCTCCATTGACTAATACACAAAAAGAATTCTGTGAGAGGAACAAATCATGCTAGGGAACACAACATAGTAAAGGGAGAGTACCCTCAATATCTAAAATCTTAGGTTAAATTATAAGATCGTTACCGTAGTTCTAGGACTATATCCTATACGTATACTTATCCTTAGGGACATCCCTAGACATACCTTAGAAATATCTCTAGGGATATCAATAACGTTTTCACATCCTAGTTTCCAAAGGTTGACTAAACCTTTCCTCTAATACCAACTGTAGAGACCTGAATCTTGATGTACATGGATATTACATTACTTTTGCGGAATACTTAATACATATCAAAAACAGACACACAAGGACCGTAATAGTTTAGTGTCTTTGGAAAATTGGAACATAATCTTCTAATCTTGGTGAAAGATCCTTAACATCTCCCATAAAGTTCTTCCCGTTTTTTCCCCTAAAACCTTTCCTTATATCCTGGGGAAATGAAAGCATAAAAAGGGTGAGCTCAAATTCTCAGTAAGGGAAAACATAGTGAACATAAAACAATCCATAAACATTTGAAAGCAAAAACTTGAACATGAAATTTAAACATCAAAATCTTGAGAAAAGACATAAATCGTGGAAGTACGTATGGAATCTATCATAATGGAACATAAATCATGATAAAATATAATGGGAATAAAACATGTAATTGTGGAAACCATTTTTCACATGTCATGATTTTCATAGTATCCATGGCATTGCTGCCAAGACCATCTTAGTGGGCAAAGTCCCTTTCTGAATCGAGTTCACTCCTTGTTTCAGTCCTGTAACATAGAACCAGATTAACATACCATTCCAGCCATGTCTATCTCAAGAGATATAAATCTTTACCCAATGCATTGGAGGAAGATATAGGTACCACCCATCTCATAATGAAATCATTCTTACTTGTGCCATTAAATAAACTTGAAACATTCATCATAACCCAAAGAATAAAATGGGTTTCATAAATACCGTCCCATCATCTCATAATCCATATAAAAAAATGGAAATTTCATCATAAGAAAAGTGAACCCATGTAAATCATAGAGAAATTAAACTTGAAACATACACATAGGAAATAATTTCATCTTAGATGGAAAATGGGTTTGAAAAAACACTTGAAATAAATTCTTGAGGAAAATATCCTTTCTTCTTCAAAATCATTTTCTTTTCAAAAAATTCCTTGAAATTTTAAAAGAATAGGATTTTGTTGAAAATATTCATGAAATCTTGTAGAGTAATCTTTATAAATAAAAGGAGTTATGAAACTTTAAAAATCCGTTCATTTCGTATAAGTTAAAAAAACATTCTCCTCAAACTTTTGTTGGAAAAGTCAAAACGTACCTCGTATGGTAAACAAAAGAAATATTACTTCCAAACCATGTGGTAAAAGTCATGAAAGGGTAAAAATGACTTTAAACCTACATGGAAGAATACTAAACATTTTATGAAAATATTTTTAGAAAACATGGGCATGGATAATAAACATAACCCCAATATATACTTACGAATAAACAATCTCAGATAAGAATGAGATTGGAATAATTATCCCTTACCTTAGGTCCGATATGCTTCGTACGTATCCGAACCTCCTGTATAATGATTTAAATAATGTCATTGACTTATTACAGAATCATATTCATTGTTATGATATCATATATGGTTCACTTATGACTTTATATTACCCGTTCTTTTTTAAATTCCATGTTAAAGAGCATTTTGGGTAAAATCGTTTCATTTGTCGTCCGTGTTTTGACTTGTAATTATTCATATTCTTACTTAGATCATGGTTAATTAATTCCATAATATAAAAAATTATTTATATATAATATATATTTAGAATATACATATATATAATAGATCGATAAATGGAAAGAAATACACCATTCATGGAGACGGTAGGCCGTACGTACGCATGAACGTTGTATTCCTTTCCTCATTGAATTGAATGGAATTAATTGGGTGACATACATATATATATATATACATAAATAAAGTATCATTATTATGTCATATATTTCATTATTACTTATTATATATACTTTATAATCATTCATGAATGGTTAATCATTGAGAATGAATCTCATCGCGTCGTGGAGAGGGTAATCCGTACATACGCACGAGCGATAATATCGTTCCCATAATTATTGATTTGAAATGGAGTGGATGATACAATATATAAGAATCAGTATGAGGTTATAATAACTATTTATAGTTATTCTTTACACCATTATACCAATCCAAGTAAGGTGGTGTTGGAAAAACAGATTACACCACGGCGTGGAGACGGTATTCCGTACGTACGCACGCACAATGATTTCATTTTCCGTAGGATGTATAGAAGGTGAAATGGGGTTGATTCATATTTATAATAACATATAAGTATATTAGTGATACTGATGTTATTACTTTATAATTAAACAACTAAAGAAGAATAAGTTGAAGAAGAAATAAGCTTGAAATAATCGGTAGAAGAGATTACCTCTTCTTCGACACACCTCCTTTAAACTTCTTCTTAGGGCACTAGGGTTGGTCTTTTGAGAGGACCAGTACCTATATAAGGTTTCTAGGGAAGTGGGGAAGTGAAATGGAAATAGTTTGGCCGAGATTCAAGGCTCAAAATGGTGTTAGGAAGAGAGGGAGGAGGTGCCCTTTTTTAAGGGAGGAGAGAGGCACCTTTGGAATAACCAAAAATATTATTTTATTATAAAGTCATATTCGGTTTTTAATAGCTCCAAATTGAGTTATTTATAATATAAGGTGGGGATGGGTCTAAATACTCTAATTCAATAGAATTTAGACAAGTTTAGGTTTCTATTTTAACCTTATCATTTATATTTAACATTAAGTTAAATAATTGTTCTTTTACTGTGTCTTCTTGTTTTCTTACACTATAAGGTTAATAAACTTACTATAACAAGCCAAAAGAACCCCAAGATGTTTATTATTAATATATATAACCTTATTTAAGTCCTTTTACCGAACCTTATGTTTTTTGGAATAAAATAACAATTAATAATATAATATTTGTTTTAAAAACTATTTTATGTCAATTTTGACACTATTTGGTAATTGATTTTTGTGAAAATCATAACAGAATTATTAGTTCAAAAAACATTAACTAAATCAATACTAACATGTCATATTAAGTTATAAAATTAATTTAATTCAAAAAAAGTTTCAAATTACATTTATTTGGGTATTTATAACATCAATTATGTCAATAATTCATTAATAAGATAATTACTGCATCATCATTGTGTCATAATTAAACTAAATTATTTAATATATAAAAATTATAAATAAAACACCATTATGTAGGAAATATTTTTATATTTCTAATGAATATTTATAGTCTAATTTATCTTATTTATAACCCTATATTAAAAATGATTTAGTTATTAAACTTTGATTTTAACTATTTTAACCCTTCTTTAAATAAATTAATAATAAATAGCCTAATCTAATCCAAGTGGGCCTAAATTGTCATATTTTATTCCTAAGGTTGTTTTTTGTCGAATTACACTTATCCAATAGAATTAGGACATGTGTTAGGGTAATAATAATATCATTTTTACCCTTAATTACCCTATTTACTTTTAACCGTGGTAAAAAAAAGTAAAAAGTTACTATTCACCAAAAATTATTTTCATCCCATTGAACCAAATTTTAGTACTTGATATTAACCGTGTCTCTCGGATTTTCAAAATTCCACTCACAGAAGCGGTAGAATTATGTTTCATGTAAATTTGCAAATTCTCCTAGGAGGTGGGTAAAAGACGGTGAAAAGTTCAATAAAAATTTTATATATCTAAAATTATTATAAAATGACTCCAATGAATTGCATTGAACTTATATAGGTATTATGTATCAATTTTTTCCTAAAATAAATTTAAATAAAATAAATAATTATTTAAATAAAAATTCGGTTTTTAAATAGTAACCCAATGTTTTCACTATTCATCAAAAATTGAATGTTTTCAGAAAAATACCAAAATTTCACCCGTGGATAATTTAGATATTCCAAATCCAAAAATGAAGTCCATTTTGAAAAATAAAATTTTCAAAATTTCAAAAAGTGGGTATTACTATTCGTAACGGATAGCTTTAATAATATTTTAATAGCATATCGTTGTTTAGTGAAACTCGATATTGCATACAACACAAGCTATCGAGTAAGGTCACGATTGCGTGTAATGCAATCCAAGAATAGTGTTGCGTATACTGCAAGATAATTCAGTGTTGTGTATAATACAAGCTAATCTTGGTGTATTGTATAATAGAAGATCAAAGAAATTAAAAATAATATATCTCATAAAATCTCGGGGTGTTACATTGAGGATCCACAACGAGATCATCTATGTTACCTGATTATCCTACTTTATATTACATAACTTTTGAGTGAAGCATCTTTTTGATTTAATGGTCTTTTTCAAACAGTTTTATTTTCATGATCAGTTCATGCAAATTGGTTGTGAAGTTTTTTTAATAGAGAATGAATAAAATAAAAACAATCAAAAAAAGAAGGGGGAGTATTTAAAATGGGTGATAAATAAAAATAAAATAAATAAATTAGAGAAAGAAAAAGTGATCTTGGATCCTTGGAAACAACGCCAAAATTTTATTGCGTTGTCGAGCATATCAAATTTGGTGTTTACTTTTTACTAGAATTTTTGGAGTATAACAGAAACCCTATGCCACCTTTCGATGGATAACTAGATTATTAAATTGAAAATAATGTTTTTATTATGAAAATGAAAGGAATATTATATTTTGGACAAATTTTGGTTTTTTATTTAAGATGAAACATATAAAATAATGTGATATAAGAAATAAGAAATTGACAGATTTGATTAAGTGTGATCAACCTAGGGAATTATCATGATACTCATCCTTCATTGATTCAATAGAAAGAGTATATATATTTTAATCCCTATTTTGTAACACATAGAACTAAAATTTTACTATGTTAATATTAGGATAACTCATGTGGTTCATTCAGAAAAACAAAATGATTCATCGGTTACCACTGATGATTTGTGATTTGTGTTCTACTTCATGACTAAAACTCACCAAGGAAACACATTAATAACTTGATGAAATATCCAATATTTTATGTTATTTGTTTTTTATACCATGAAATTAATTTAAATTTACGTGATAGTGTTTATGAGAGTTCAATTGACCAATATGGACCACACAAACATTGTAATTATACTGGGAAGAATAATTGGTGAATTATGTGTGAAAAATCACATGAAAGGGTACCCCAAAACATGATCATATGAGTTTGAGAATGATATACCAGTACATAACTCAATTAAATAAGAAGATAGAATGAATAAAAACAACATACAACAAGCAATTAAAAAAAACATTCAAATATTACAAACAATAAGCTCAATATTACATCGCGTTCCTCCGCAAGTGATCAAAAGGAGTTTTTAACTCCATGGAAAGGAAGGAGGACATAGATTATGAATTATCACTTCATATAGCCTTTGAAACTTTTAGGATTGAGGAGATAAATATTTTGGGTATCCAAAATTGCAGATATTTTCTTCATGGTTGAACTCCCAAATGAGGTGCCCAAGGTGCCTTTTTATATCCAAAATGGGAGGTGGTTTTTGGCACACAAATTTCAAGATACCACTTGGACCATGGTTTTGGGACATTAAAATGCCTTATTACGACTTGGAAAAAAGAAAAATATTTTTTATGACCTCCTACTTATCTCCATATCAAATTTTGTGGCCATATAGTGTATAAAAAGTTCATATTTCACAAATATAAAACCAAAATGTTAACTTTTGGAAGATTCCTTTTCCTGTACAGATCTATTTGTTTAGGCCTATTAATTGACGAATTTGGATTGGGTGTCTTCAGAAGACATACATACTAATAAATTTTGGATCATCCCAAAAAATTCTAGACCAATTGGATCTACCTATTAGTTAAAGTGTGTCATAGAGTCCACTGGAATGCTTAGATTCCTGCGCAATTTGGCCTATTTTTCTTCAACTTCATCTTGGGCCCTCCAAATCACCTCCACCTATATGTAAAGCCCAAAAAATGTTAAATTAACAATTTTAATATTGATAAAAATTATATTATTTAACTAAAAATGAAGTTCAATTTTATATTATTTGTAATTTTCAATACAAAACTTGTTCAATACAGTGGTGTAAAGGTGAAATAAAATAGTGAATCATGATGCGATCAAGAATTAAGGTAAGGGGATTTTTGAACAAAACTCCTTTTCTTTTGGTTATCCCTCTTTCAAAAAATATTTGGTATTAATAATCCTATAATGTTCCTTAATATCATTTAATTATTCTTCTCTTTTATCTTTGAGGATATACATGTTTCTAACATAATTTTATAAAAAATAAAAAGATTTTAGAAAAAACTCTTCTTTCAAAATTGTTTTTTTGAATCCTCTTGGGTTATATATTCTTCACTTGAGAATGATGATTATTATACCAAATATGTTTTCCCTTTTTAATTTTGGAACCCCAATTTTAATCATGAAATCATTATTGATGAAATCCTTATGAAACCATTTCATTTCCATGGGTAATTCATGACTATTATTGTTATACATTCTATATGGCATGAATGATTATGTAAATTTTTTGATATGACTTGTTGGAATTAAATTATATAGCCCCACAATGCATTGGGTAATGTGATATATGTAGGATCAAAAATGTAGTAAAGAGATCCTCAAATACAAGAGGGGGGGGGCATTGTATTCATTAAAAATTCCTTCCCAATGAAATTTTTCATAACAAAAATTCACACAACCTCTAAGCTCTAATAACTTGCTTGATTCTGGGAAAAATGATTCTGGAAATGAAACTTGATAAAATTTTACAACAAATAAGATTCTACATTAAATCTTATAGAATCTAACTAAACCAGAGTACAAATTCAAGGAATTATAAGAATGTTATACTTTCCTCAACAATACAAATACACAGGGGAAAACAAAACACTACAAGTAACAAGTAATAACTATTTTAACTCAAAGAGAAGGGTATCCAACAACCATGGATAGGAGGTCCCTTGATTTATACTTTCAAGAAAGTCTGTCTTACCCAAACCTAGGTAATCCCTCAATTTGAATATTGGTATCTATCTTGCTATCCCTGCAAGCCCTCGATTTGTAAGGAAATCGGCACCTCTGACTTTACAACCCGAAGTCTCTAATTTCAAGTAAATCGAACCTCTGCACTAAGAAAATATTCATGAAGCAAAGTTTAAACGAGAAGTTCAAAACTTTCTACATGAAGGCTGAGAGTTTATAAGAGCCTCTCTCTCTAGATATAACTTCAAAAGCATATAAGAACTGTTGAAAAAGTGTTTTCGAAGTTGTCGTTAGCTCTTTCAAATGAGCTCCTATTTCTAGGCATTGATCCAACGGTCATCTCCCTCCTCCAACGATCATAATTTTTCCTTGAATTTCAGAGGGACCTGTACACGTGTCACTCAAACAGCGATTAATTGATAACTGAAAGCATGACATCATTTTATAAAAAAATGAGTGTAAGTATAACTAAAAACTGATATTCGGAATTTAAGTGAATGAAAGTTTGGAGTCTAAAAAGACTGAATTCGGAGTCTAAAATACAAGGATATTCGGATTCTGTTTTCTAGGAATTCAGAACCTGAATTCTATCAGATTGCAGAGTCTGAATTTCAAGGAAATTCGGAGTCTTTATTCACTAGAATTCAGAACCTTAACATACAAAGTTCAGAGTCGGAGTTTATGAGAATTCAGAGTCAGAACTCATTAGGAGTTTAGAGTTTGTATTCAGAGAACTCAGAGTCAGAACTTGGATAAGTTTGTAACTATAATTCATAATCAGAATTCATAGTCAGAATTTGGAGTCGAACTTTTCATAAGTTCGTAATCAGAATTTGGAGTCGAACTTTTAATAAGTTTGTAATCAGAATTCAGAGTGGAACTTTTCATAAGTTCATAATCAGAATTTGGAGTCAAACTTTTCATAAGTTCGTATTTAGAATTCTGAGTCAAACTTCATGAATGTTTGTATCCAGAATTCAGAGTTGAACTTCATGATAGTTCGTATACAGAATTTGGAGTTGATCTTCATGAGAGTTCGTATCCAGAATTTAGAGTCTTAAAAATAATTCCACATATCTAAGTGTTATATGATTCTGAGGTTTTTAGTCTCAATCCTAATTTTACACTTAGAAAGAAAATGATATGAACAATGAAAACGAGGCAAGGGTAAATTTCCTTGGGGAAGGAATTTTTCCCTATATAAGTAAAACAAGGGTAAAATAAAATTTTCCTTAAGAAAAGGTGTTTGTGATTTTCAAAACAAGAGGAATGGTAAAGTCATAAGGAAAGACTTAATGACTTAACAATCTCCCCCTTGAATGAAGGAATGGAAAAGTCATAAGGAAAACCTTATTGACTCAACAATCTCCACCTTTTTGTAAAGAACAAACATCCTTACAAAAAAGAATATAAGGACTTAGAAAAATATTTTATAGACTTTGCAAATAAAACATATCTCCCTTTGTTCATGGACAGTGGTGAATACGACTAACTTCCTCCTTTGGATTTGGAACACTAAGGATCGTATTCTAGATTTACAGAATTGGGATTTTCATTTGAATGTGGAAATATTCATAATGAGAACCCCCCCTTAGATAAACTCCCCCTTACTTAGGGACAATACTTCTTTACTTAGAAATATTTTTCGTTCTCCCCTCTATAATTATTTCTCCTTATCCCCCTTTGTGATTTCCAAAAAGAGTATGAGGGAATGGAAAAACAATATAGTATATGAAATATTAGTGAATACATCCAAACAAAGACAAGAAACCACCATTTCATTATGATTGGGAGAATTAGTACAAGGAAAAGGAAATATATGAAAATATCAGATTTGGGTCTATTTTGTTTCTTTTTTCCATGGGCATGAGATTCTTTACAATTGTCTTCAACTTATTCATCTCTTTGTGATCATCCTTGGATTGCTTTTCTAAGGCTGTGATCCTATCCTCTTGAGCCTTCAGGGCCTCTGCCCGAGCCTTCAACAAGTCATCTTGCTTCACAGGCTTTTCTTCCATCTCAATCCGAAGATCCTTTTCAGTTTTCCAGATTTGGACAAAATAAATCAGCTTTCCATTCAGATCTTTCACCTCTTGAATCCGAGTATTTTGTTCAAGATTTAGATTTTACTGAAAGATTTATGAAATTTTTTTAATTTTGTTATCTTCGGTACCAAAGGATTTCTTGACATCTTCCTGAAACTGAACAATCTCTTCCAAATCTATAACTATTTTCTGAGACCATTTGGTCATATGCATGCAATATTTCTTATGGACTTCATATTTGATCAGAAAAATTTTGTGATCAGCCTCAATATTAACACATCTATCCATAACCATGGATACCGAGTTTGATATTTGATTCATACTTTGCTGAAGCATCTGACATATGGATTTAATTTCTAGAAAAAATCATACATTTTGGATTTCTAGGTAGATTATTCATACTGAGGAATATTCTTCTTGAAGAACTTTCAATTCAAAAAAACTTGAATACGAAAAAAGAAACTTCACTAAGAAAATTTTCAAATCCGAGAGTTTCTATTACGAAAATTTCAGGTCTGAAGATTTTCATTATAAAAATTTCAGGTCTGAAAATTTCCATTTTGAAAAACCACCCTTAAAATTTTCATTACTAAAAATTTGAAAAAGCAAATATGAAAAGTTTTATTATGAATTTTTTTGAAAAACCAACTATAAAAATTTTCATTACAAATGTTTTTGAAAAAGTGACACTAATAAATGTACTCCCTATATGGAAAAGATTTTATTACTGTAAGGAGATTGATTCAACATGAATTTAATCATGGAAGATTACCTTATGATTATCATTTCAAACTTCTATTTAATATATTTAAATCTATGAGAGGGTAAATATTTTGTGAAAATATCAGCAAGTTGATCTTGTGTTCGGATAAATTGAAGAATTCTATCTCCTTTTAGTGTTTTATCTCTAATAAATTGATGCCTAATATCTATGTGGTTTGTATGAGAGTGGTGTGTTGGGTTTTTACTAAGGGAAATTTCACTTATGTTATCACACAAAATTTGTGTTTTAGTAAAACTTAAGACATTGTCTGTGAGTGTGTGTTGCATCCACAACACTTGAGCACAACAACTTCCAGCTGCTACATATTCCGCTTCAGTAGTGGAAAGTGCTACTGAGTGTTTCTTTTTTCATGACCAAGAAACTAATGAATCTCCTAAGAAATGAAAATTTCCGGATGTACTTTTTCTATCCATTCTACATCCACCAAAGTCAGAATCAAAAAATTGTTTTAAGACAAAATCATTTCCAGAAGTATAAAGTATTCATAAATCCATGGTTTCCTTTAAGTAGTGAAAAATTATTTTCACTACTTTTAAATGAGATTCCTTAGGATTGGATTGATATCTTGCACATAAGCATACGAAAAACATTATGTCTGGACGACTAGCTGTCAAGTAAAGTAGAATTCCTATCATACCTCTAAAAGTTGTTTGATCTACTGGATTCCCAGCTTCATCAAGATCATGTGTGTTTGAGGTACCGATGGGAGTACTTATAATTTTAGTGTTCTCATATCCATAATTTTTAATAATATATTTAATATACTTATGTTGAGATATGTAAATTTCTTCTGGTTTTTGAGAAATTTAAAAACCAGGAAAAAATGTTAACTCACCCATCATACTCATTTCAAACTCAGATTTCATTAAATCCGCAAAGGAATCAGTTAAATATTTCTGAGTTGAACCAAATAAAATTTTATAAACATAAATTTGAACAATCAAATCAGTTTTCTTATCTTTCTTTATAAAAAGAGTTGGATCTGCATTTCCCTTAACATAGTTATTTTGACGAAGAAATCATGTAAGTCTATCATACCAGGCTCTAGGTGATTGTTTAAGGCCATATAAAGCTTTGGTAAGTCTAAAAACTTGATCAGGATGTTTTGTATCATCATATCCAGGAGGTTGTTCAAAAAAAAAACATCCTCTTGAACATAACCATTAAGGAAAGCACATTTCACATCCATTTGAAAAAGTTTTAAATTGAAGAATGCTGCAAAGGCAAGTAAAATACGAATAGATTCAAGTCTAACTACTGGAGCATAGGTTTCTTAATAGTCTGTCCCTTCTAGTTGATTATATCCTTTAGCAACTACTCTAGATTTATTTCTTACAATGATTCCATTTTTAGCACACTTATTTTTGAAGACCCATTTTACTCCAATAACAGAGGTTTCTTAGATCTTTCAACCAAGGTCTAGACTTTATTCTTTTCGAATTCATTTTGTTAATATTGCATGGATTTGATCCAATCATCATCACCTAAAGCTTCATCAGTGATTTTTTGTTATAATTTGGAAAGGAATCCTAGATGTTCTACTTCATTTCTTAAGGAAATTCTAGTCCTTACAGGTTGATTCACATCACCAATGATACCATCACTGGGATGATTCCTTAGAAATGACGGATTTGGGTTTTTTAAAACTTGTTGATCAACATAGGGCAGGAAATCCTTTGGGGTAAATGCTTCAGAATTATCTTCTTGAACATTTTCTTTATCAGAAAGATAATATCAAAGGTAGATAATCAGTTTTCGAATACACATCCGAGGATGTAGGTTGGGGTTGTTTAAAAATAAAAGGATCTGTTTCATCAAATTTAACATGAACTATATCTTCAACACTACAAGTGTTTTTGTTGAAAAATCTTTATTACTTAGAAGTTGTGGAGTCGCCTAAGAAAATTCCTTCAACGGATTTTGGTGAAAATTTATGGAGATTATATTTAGTATTCAGAATGAATACCTTGCAACCAAAAACCTTGAAGTAGGAAAGTATAGGTATTCTACCATTCCATAACTCATAAGGAGTTTTATTAAGAAAAGGTCTAATCAAAACTATATTTATAGTATAACAAGCAGTTCTTACATCTTCAGCCCAAAAATGTTTGGCAATTGAATACTTACTCAACATGGTTCTAGTTATCTCTTGAAGAATTATATTTCTTCTTTCAACAACACCATTTTGTTGAGGTGTTTTAGGTGCTGAGAGGTTGTGAGTAATACCTTTTTTACTAAAAAAATGTTTCAAAATCAGAATTTTGATATTCTCCACCATGATCACTATGAATAGATTTTAATGGAAGGTTTTTCTCATTTTTAACTTGGGCTCTAAAACTTTTGAAATAAGAAAAAGCTTCAGACTTATTTGCAAGAAAACATAGCCACATAAACCTAGTGTAATCATCATCCAAGAAAAATACATAATACTTGCCCCCAATGCTTCCAGTTTGTGTCGGACCAAAACTATCCATATGTACTAGCTGTAATGAATCAGTGGTTGAGACTTCACTGACTGATTTAAAGCTTGATTTATGTTTCTTTCCATATTGTCATGGGTCACAAAATTTTGAAGAATTCAATCTAAGCTCCGGTAGATCCTTAACTAGTCCTTTCTTATAAAGTTTTCATAATTTCCTAAGGTTACAGTGTCCTAGACTTCTTTTCCATATCCAAGAATGATCTTCCATTCCACTAAGGCAAGGTAAATCTTGGCTCCTAAGGTATTTTATGTTTAGTATGTAAACATTCTCTTGCCTATGGACAGAAAGAAAAAACTTTTCCATGGAATTATGTACCAAGCACTTGTCATTCCTAAAATTCAAAAGGTACCCTTCATCACATAACTGAATTATGCTAATGAGATTGTTCTTAAGACCCTTAAAAAATAAAACATTTGAAATCAATGTTTTTTCAAGAAGAATGATGATAATTATACCAATAATTTCTCTCTGAGCATTATCTCTGAAATTTACTTTGCTTACTTTCGTCTTGATAATCTTTTCGAAATAGATTTTGTTACCAGTCATATTCTGAGAACATCCACTATCCATGCACCACGTATTTCTGTTGGTACCTTATCTATTATCTTGAAAATGAGAGAGTTAGACATTCGAAATCCAAACTTTCTTGGATCCGGAATTGTTAGAAATTTTTTTTTGGGTATCCACATTTGTTTAGAAAAATAAGCTTTATGAACCCCAAGATATTTAACTTTATTTAAGGATCAATTTTTCTTCCAATTCCCAACACTTTGACATTTAGTGGAAAGAGGGTCTTTAGAAGGAAAAAAATAGTTATTTTTGAAAACAGGTTTTTGGTGAGTATAACCTACTACAGTAGTGTTTCCTTGAGGTTTAATTTTAGAGTAAATCTTGTCAAAAATTTTCTTCCTAGAGGTAATGTCTGCAAGAAGATTATTAAGAGAAAATACTTCGGATTTCAGTCTGATGACTAAATTCCTATCCACAGGAATCATTTTCTTAGATTTATAATTTCCTCAAAAACTTTTATCTTTAAAATAGCATTCTTAAGATCATTAGAATGTTCTTCCTTAACAGATTTTGATTTATCAAGGTCTCTATAAAGTTTTTCTAAAAGCTCATATTTATCTCCATGATCTCTAGAAAGATCCAAAATTTCTTTTGTAAGAATTTATTCCCTAGTATTTTCCTTTTCTATTTTTTTAGAAATTTTACAGTTTTTTGCTTCAAGTAACTTGGAAAATCTAGATACTTCTTCATATGAAGGTATTTATTCATTTTCTAAAGATGAAGTATCTTTATTAGAAGTACTATTTTTTGGAATAGTAATTTTTATCAAGAGATAAATTTGTTAAAGCCTCGGTAGAGCATACCCTGGCCATAAGACATGTATTAGGAATAGAAGTAGTAGTAATGAATCCCATATTCTTCTGTGCTGATGAATCATATTCAGAAGATTCACTTTCAAAAGAGTCTCCACAACTATAACTTGAAGTATCATTATCTTTAAGACTTTTATTGTTCTTTGATCGATAGAATTTATTCTTGTTTATTTATGAATTTCTTTCCTTCTTATACTTATTTTTCAACAAAGGACAATTAGTTCTGATGTGACCTTTTCTTCTACATTCATAACAAGTGACTTTTTTATCTTTCTTATCTCTGTAGTTTTCTTCTTGTACATATTCTAATGATTCTTCTGAGCTATAATCTTGTTCATTCTCTGAGAAAGATTAGCTAATTCATTCTCTGACTTTTCTGTATCACTAGATTTTGACTGAGTGATGAATTTCTTTGACTTTGATCTAGTTACCCTTTCTGGGGTCTTGGATTTCATATATTTAGAAGTGGTTGTAAAATAAATTCATCGATTCCCATTCTTTTTCTTAACATTTTCAGCATCTCTCATCATTATGGTTTTATGTTGAAGAAGAGTTCCAAAAAACTCATCTAAGGAAATCTGAGCGACTTTTCTGTTTTCATCAATAGCTGTCCTCTTGGACTCCCATTAATTTGGCATGATATCTATGATCTTATCAACAAGTGCCTCATCATCCAAATCTTTTTCTCCCATATATTGTAAACTTTTCATGATCGTCACAAACCTTTGATGTAATTTTCTTATAGGTTCTTTATAAGGAAAGTTAAAACTATGGTATTCAGCTCTCAACATAGCTCTTCTTGTCTCTATGACTTTAGATGTACCAAAATGTGTAACTTCAAGTTTCTTCTAGATAATGTTTGCAGATTCACAAGATGATATTTGACTATAGATGTTCCTAGTCATGGAACATAACAAAGTATTTTTAACTCCGAAGTTTGCTTGTTATTCTGATTTCTCCTGGTTCGTCAAATTTCTCAATTCCTTATCTAGAATCCTATAATCTCCAGTGAAAATTAGATATTTATCAACTCCAGTATTGATAATAAAAGTCTTCATCCAATCTCTCCAGTACTCATAATCATTTCCATCAAAAATAAGAGGTATGATAGGATTCATATTATCAATAGAACCAACATTTAAACCTACCATCCTTAAGAAAATATTTGACCCACATACTTGTTAGTAATAAGAGTTTGTAAACAAGAGAAAATATCCTAAGAAAGGAACTAGATATTTTATCTCTAAGTAAAACTGAATACGAACTATATGAGTCCGAAAAATATATTTCGGAAAAAAAATAGAATCCGGAAGTTCAATTCCGAGAATTCCCTTTGGAATTTAATCATGGGATTAATTCAGATAGTACCAAAGATCTGATACCAAATGTAGGATCGAAAATGTAGTAATGAGAAGCTCAAATACAAGAGGGGGGTGATTTTTATTCTTTAAAAATTCCTTCCGAAGGAAATTTTTCATAACCAAAATTCACACAACCTCTAAGCTCTAATAACTTGCTTGATTCTGGAAAAAATGATTTCAAAAATGAAACTTGATAAAAGTTTACAACAAATAAGATTCTACCTTAAAGAGTATAGAATCTAACTAAACCAGAGTAAAAATTCAAGGAAGTATAAGAAAGTTATAAATTCCTCAATAATACAAATACACAGCGGAAAAAATAGTACAAGTAACAAGTAGTAACTCTTTTAACCCAAAGAGGAGGGTATCCAACAACCCTGGATAAGAGGTCCCTTGATTTATACTTTCAATAAAGTCTGTCTTACCCAAAACTAGGTAAGACCTCAATCTGAAGATCGGTATCTGTATTTCTATCCCCACAAGCCCTCGATTTGTAAGGAAATCAGCACCTCTGACTTCACAATCCGAAGTCTTTGATTTCAAGGAAATCGAACATCAGCACGGAGCAAAGTTTGAACGAGCAGTTCAAAACATTTTTCATGAAGAATGAGATTTTATAAGGGCTTCTCTCTCTAGAAATCACTTCAACAGCATGTAAGAATTGTTTTCAAAGTGTTGTCGAAGTTGTTGTGAGCTCTTTCAAATGAGATCCTATTTATAGGCATGGCTCCAACGGTCAGTTCCCTCCTCCAACGGTCATATTTTTTCCTTAAATTTAAGAGGGACTTGTACACATGTCTCTAAAATAGAGGTTAGTTGATAAATTAAATCACAACATTGTTTTATAACAAAACCTGTGTAAGAATAACTAAAAACTGATATTCAGAATATAAGTGAATAAAAGTTTGGAGTCTAAGCAAGAATGAATTCAGATTCTAAAATACAAGGATATTCAGATTCTATTTTCTCGGAATTTTGAACCTGAATTCTGTAGAATTTCATAGTCTGAATTTCAAGGAAATTTGGAGTCTGGATTCAAAAGAATCTGGAACTTGAACTTACAAAGTTCGGAGTCAGAGTTCATGAGAATTCGGAGTCAGAACTAATTAAGAGTTCGAAGTCTGTATTCAGAGAACTCGGAGTCAGAACTTGGATAAGTTTGTAACCAGAATTCATAATCAGAATTCGGAGTCATAATATGGATTCGAACTTTTCATAAGTTTGTAATCAGAATTCGGAGTCAATCTTTTCATAAGTTCGTAATCAGAATTCGGAGTTGAACTTTTAATAAGTTCATATTCAGAATTCAGAGTCAAACATCATGAATGTTCATATCCAGAATTTGGAGTTGAACTTCATGAGAGTTTGTATCCAGAATTTGGAGTTGATCTTCATGAGAGTTCGTATCCAGAATTTGGAGTCATAAATAGAACACCTCATAACTAAGTATTATATGATTTTGAGGTTTTTAGTCTAAATCCGAATTTTACACTTAGAAAGAAAATGATATGAACAATGAAAACGACGTAAGGGTAAATTTCCTTGGGGAAGGAAATTTTCCTTATATAAGTAAAATAAGGGTAAAATGAAATTTGCCTTAAGAAAAAGTGTTTGTGATTTTCAAAACAAGAGGAGTGGTAAAGTCATAAAGAAATCCTTAATGACTCAACAATCTCCCCCTTTAATGAAGGAATGGAAAATTCATAAGGAAAACCTTATTGACTCAACAATATATCTCATGAGATTATGTGTATTGTGCATGAACATGATTCCATTTTTATTCTCAATGATGATGTTATTATTATGAACATATGTTTGGTGTGAACATGACGATAGATTTGTTCAAAACTATGTGCGGTATTTATCAAATAAGACATGATGTTTCATATTTATGAATTTCTACATTCCATTGCATCATCAAAATTTTAACTCAGGTTGTTTTTATGATGATCCTATGCTTATGATTTAATGATGATTATTATTCTAACCCATGAAAATATTTATTTAGGTACTTAATTAATCCTCTTACTGGAATTTTAGCTTACCCCTATCATTGATGTATATCCTTGGGAAATTAAATGTACTATGTAGAACATGAGGGACACTTAGAAGATAGATAAAAATGAATTAAATAATGTTTATTTTTTATTATGTACATGTTATGTATGATCCTAAATTTCCCAATACACTAATACTTTGGATCATGGATTTATAATTCTATTATGTTGTGTATCTTAAAATGAAGTTAGAGTTATGGAATAAAAAGTAGGGTCACCATAGTTTCTATTAGAGGCACAGTTAAGTTTATTTGGGAATTATGATTAGAAAACATTGTTGAAAGCCATAAATATTTTTCTATGAATTGGTAAAACATAATATAATAATATTTTTAGAAAATGATAAACATATGGATAAAAAAATATATTCCTTTAAAGTTAATTGTCAAAAATAATAAATTATTTATTCATGATTTGTTGAATTATGATTTTCTCAAAACTTTTCTATTTTAGAAAATGTTGGGAACCAGGAGAAACATGTACGAAAACCCGTGTGAGGGACAATTCAATGCTTTTTTGATTTACGTACCCAATTTTGTGGGATGTAGAGTTCAAAACTACATTGAATTTTTTACCCAGTTGTCATAGGATATGGATAATATCCTAATCCATGTGGAACATCTTCCTTCACCTAAGAAGGATCAACTATCCATTGATTCCTTTATGTGGCAATGATTGCAATTAACTTTTTGAACTAATGATCCACTTGTCACAGAATAGTGGGTTAACTCAATGAAGAAGATATTTTGTGTGATCCATTGTTCTGAGAAGGTTAATGTCACTATAGACCTTTATCATTTATATGGATAAGTCGATCAATGGTGGGAATTGATAAATAAGTTCAAGATGAAGGATGAAATGTAGGAGATAGAGTGGTAAGGATTGAACAAAATATTTATTATTAAGTATTCTCCTTGAACTCTTCAAATAAAGATAGAAAGATGAATCATAGAGATAAATAAAAAGGAAGGTGAATCTATCTTGGATTATGAGGAAATCTTAACAAGTCTTTCAATATACACATCGAGTTTTGTTATTAATAATGATAGAAAAATAGATAGATTCTTTAGTGGATTAAAACAACACCTTCAAAAGGCTTTAGTTGTCTAAGACTTTAGGATTTATGAAGATGTTATTCAATGTGATCTCAAAATAGAGATGGAGTTCAGATAATGGTCTCATTGTTATGTATATAAGAAGAAAATAAGGTATTTTCAAGATAGTGGGTTAAATGATAAAGGAGGAAAGAGGTTCCAACTACCTACATGTCAAAAATGTGGGAAGAAGCATCATGTGAATTGACTAAATGGGATAGAGAAATATTTAAAGTGCAGTATAGAAGGATACTAAGGTCATTAATGTCAAAGATACCTGAAGAAGCTGGACAACATGATGGAGGAAAGTAAGGAACCTCATTAATGAACAACCCATGCTTCAATGCTTCACCTGTAGGGAGTAAGGAAACTATGAAATCCAGTTCACTAAACCACAAGTCCTTGAGGGTAATCATCATTAGAAACCACAACATACAACATAGAAAGGGAAATGTTATGCCATCACCATTGATGAAATGGATCATGAAAATGAATTCATACAATGTACACTTTTTATTCACTCAAGAATGGTAAAAAGATTAATTTGATTCTGATTCTACGCATTCCTTTATATAATAAAAGATTGATAGAAATTTTTAATCAAAGTTTTGATACCATGAGGTAGATATATATATATATATATATAAACATAGTGGTATAATAATTTCAACCCACGTGTGGAATCTTCTCTTGTATTAATCTTGGAGAATATTCTTCCATTGAATCTCATAATACTTCCCTTGGTGGAATTTGAAGCTATAATAGGTATGAATTGTCTGTCATTATATAGATCACAAATCAGCTATCTATAAAAATAAATCTTCTTTCATATTTTGATCCATGCAATGATCCTATAAAAATTCAATAAATATCATGAATCTATTTTGTAAAATCCTTCAATGGTATGGGTTTTTGAAACCCTATAAAGAAGCATACCATTCCCAAATGTTTGAGTTAATGGAATGTATCATCATATAAGAAATTCCCATTTTTAGGGAATACATAAATGTATTTCCTAAAGAGTTACCGAGACTCAGCCAAGTCATGAGGTAGAGTTCTCAATATAGATCATACCCAAAGTTACTCCTATCTTATAATGCCCCTACAAGATGACCGCAATGAAATTGGAAGAGTTAAAGAATCAGCTGCAAGATAATTTTCACAAAGGGATAATAGGCCCTAGGGCATAACCTTAGTGTTCACCAGTGCTCTTTTTCAAGAAGAAGGATGGATCAATGCATCTATTTATTGATTATCAGGATCTTAATAGTTCACCATAAAGAAAAAGTATCATATTCCTTGTATTGATGACTTTCACGATCAACTAAAATATTATTTGTACTTTGGAAAGGTGGATATTTATTCTAAATATCATTAGCTGAAGGTGAAGAAGGAAGATATTTTGAAGACTACTTTCCATACAATGTATGGGAACTATGAGTTCATAGTGATGTCCTTTGAACATACTAATACCACTAAAATATTCATGAATTTGATGAATCTATTATATATAGACTACAAGGATTTTTTTGTAGTGTTTATCAATGATATTCTAATTTACTCCAAGTGAAAAGAGGAATATGAAGAGCATCTATGGATTTTTCTAGAGACATTGAAGATAAAATGTATTCCATGTTTGGAAAGTGTGACTTTAAAATTCATCAAGTCTCATTTTTGGGGCATGTAATCACAAGTGAAAAAATTTATGTGGTCCCTTCAAAGAAAAAGGAAAATGAGGAATATCCCAAACCCACTAGAGTCATAGAAATCCACATTTTCTTGGATTAGATGTATAATACCATTTTTGTGAGAAATTTCTCACGATTGTATAGACTTATAATTTTGTTAACATGGAAATGATTAATGTATGTATGGATGGAAGAATGTGAGAAAAGATTCAAGTAGCTCAAGAAGAGTCTAATCACTGCACCTACACTCACACTACCAATAAGTGGAAAAGCTATGGGATATACATTGATTCTTCAAAGAAAGTATTAGGTTTTGTACTCATGTAGAATGATAAATTTATAGACTAAACCTCATGATAGTTGAAGATAAATGATGAGAACTACCCAAAACATGATCAAGAGTTGTTAGTTGTGATCTTTGATCTAAATATTTAGAGGAACTATCTCTATGGTGATAATTGTGACACATATACAGATTATAAGAGTCTAAAGTATATATTCATACCAAAGGAGATCAAAATGAATAAAATAATATATTTAAAGATAACTAAAGACTCTGATTTATTTATTCACTACCATCTGAGAAAAAATAATAAGGTAGATACTTCTGTTAGAAAAAAGAACCTAATACTGTATCCATAACATGGATTGTGAATGACCATATCTTCTTTTATATTAAGTCGATGGATTTGTAAATCATAATTTTATGGAATACATCATACCTTTACCAAATTATTTCCAAACCATATATCCAATAGAATATCAAGGAGGCATAGAGGGATGATATATAGTTACAAAAGAATGTGAATGTCATAAAGGAATTGAAGTTACATTAGTTCCATATTGATGATGATAGTGTGATTTAGTTTGGAATGAGGATTTGTGTTCCTTAATCACCTAGGATAAAGAAGGATTTATTGGATAATGCACATAACTCACCTTTATGCATCTATCCTAGTAGTATCAAGATGTTCCATGATCTTTGAGAACACTTATGGTGGGAAAACATGAATATGGATATTGTAAAGTATATTTCACGGTGTTTGGTATGTCACCAAGTTAAAGTAGAGTAAAAAAATTCCAAAGGGATGATGAATCCATTTCTTATACCCACATAGATATGGGAGAATGTCATTATGGACATTGTGAGTTGTCTCTAGAAAAAATACAATAGAAATAATGCGATATGGTTTGTGGTGGATCAACTCAACATTATTGCCCACTTTATCTCTCTTCAAGAATATTTATTACTTAAAAAATTGAAAACAAATATGTGATGGATGTGGTGGGACTGCACGAGGTTCCACTTTCGATCATCTATTATCATGACCCAAGGTTCATCTCTAAATTTTGGATAAGTCTTAAACATTCATTGAGTACTGAATTGAATTTAAGCATGGCCTATCACCTCCAAACTTATGGCCAATCTTAAAATATGATTCAAATGCTCGAGGAAATTCTAAAATTCTACTCAATTGAATTTAATGTTTGATGGGATCAACATCCATCATTGTTTGAGTTATTATATAACTACATCTTTAAAAAAAGTATTCAAATAACACCATATGAAGATCTTTATGGGGATTGATGTAAAACTCCAACTAATTTGGATGATGTTGGTGAATGAAATCTACTTGGATATTATCTTGTTAAAGAGATGACCAAGAAGGTTCAATCCATCCAATAACATATAAAATCTACTTAGAGTTGGTAAATGTTCTATATTAATGAACATAAAAGGGGCTTGGAGTTTGATATTGAGGAGAAATTTTTCCTTCGAATATCACCATTGATGAGAGCCATGGGACTTGGAAAGAAAGTGAATCTTAGCCTGAGGTACATTGTCCTCTTTGAGATCCTTGATCTCGTAGGAGCAGTGACCTATTGGCTTGCACTTTCACCATGTCTGTCACGAGTTCATGATGTGTTCCACGTATCACTCCTGAGTAAGTACATACAAGATACCTCACATGTGCTAAATGTTGAGGTGGTACAACTAGAGAATGACTTCTCATAAGAAGAGTATCAGATGAAGATCTTGGACCATAGAGACAAATTTCTATGCAATAACAAAACTCACCTTTTCAAAGTGTTATATAGGAACGATAAGTATTAAGAGGCAACATGGGAACCAGAGGAAACAATGAAACCAAAGTACCCTCATCTATTCTCAACTGAGAATACGAGTTGAAATAACAATGATAAAATTTATAAATAAGGGAATAATGTAAAAACCTAGATGTTTATAAATAATATTTGTCTCTTGAAATGAATGTGTGTTTAATATATTATATAGTATTATAAATATGAAGAAAATGATAACAATTTATTTCATTAAGAAATACTACTACATTAATCAGAAATGAAACCAATTAGAATTCCAAATATTATAATTAGACAAAAAATATAAAATAGAAATGTTAAAATTGGAAAATACGGATCACCCCAATCCAATAGAAAAATTGCACCCACTACCAACACTATAGAAAAAAAATAAAATATTATAAAACTAATCAACATTATAGAAAATGAAAATATAGAACCTTAAGATAAATTGAGATTAATATTTAATGACATAGTGGAGTGGTATATACAGGAATTAATTTGACCTTTGGAATAGTAATATTAATGTTGTAATAGTAACACGACTATTAGGAATAGTAACCTGACCATTGGGAACAGTAACCTAAATGCTAGAATATTAATTTTACCCAAAAATAATAAATTGGTATATAACTAATGTTTATCATGATTAATTTATGTAAATATAAATTTTACAATGCTATGAAAATAAATACCATGAATAAAAAACCCAAAGAAGATATAAACACATTTTTAATAAACTGTATTTTAAATTATTTTGTAAAAAACATTACTATTATATTAAAAATAAAAATTACCTATTTTATAAATTTATTTTTATGAAATTAATATAATTTTTTAAATAATAACATCAAAATTGTTCTCGAGTAACTTTTTGGTAATCTTTTGAAGTACTTAATTTTTTTGGCAAATAGTAAAAATATAGTTTTTCACATAATGAGTGCATCTTAATTTACATATTTCCTGATGTAATAATTACATATTCATTTCCTGAACTTGAGGTTCATCCATGTTATATTTTATTTTATTAATGAGTCATTGAAATATTATAACTTAATTTCAAAACCTAAAAAGTATTTTCCAAAGACTAAAAATATAATGCATTACATTAAAAAAATTATTTTCTTATTTATTTATCTTTCCATTTGATTAAAGTAATGAATTATAATTATAATTTAAAACAAAGTCATAAAATCATGTTATTTAATTCAAATATCTTTTATAATGTCAAAAAAAAAACACTATTACAAGGTTTACCTTAGAAACATTATTTTATTCAATATTTTAGTTTAAAAATACCCCTCTCCTCATGTATAAATAACCCATATCCCTTACCTTGGAAATACAATACTCCCACCCATTCCAATGAAAAATATATTTAAAAATCATCCCTATTAATCCCCTTATAATACATAGGTACATTTTGGATCATTACAACTCTAATCACCAAGGGAGTTATAGTATTGTGCAGGAGAAGCTACACCGATGAGAGAGTGGGTATCTATTAACTCTTCCCACTTTTCTTATTCTCTTTCTTCGTTTTCCAAATTCTTTTCAAAAACATATTCTAAAAATTAATTATGAATTAACTTAACATTATATTAATTATTTTAACCTATATTAATTATAATATTTATTGATAATATTATTTCATACTTTACTTTCCTACTCTTTTGATGATGTCCTGTTAAAGGTCGGTTAACCACCTACATAGACATTGCCAAGAAAATTCCTATAACCACATTTCTGTATAGATATTATTAATTATAAATAATATATAAATAATTAATTACATGTATTATAATATTATGGAGTTAATCATACTTTTCTATAAATGACTTTGAACAAAAATAGAAAAATAAAAAAGAAATGGAAATTTTTTAAGAAAACAATCATAACAAAATGCTTCAATTTCCTCAAAAAAAATAAAAAAATATAATAACATTATTATCATTTATAAATAGACATAAAAATTATTATTATTCACCTCATGATCAATGTTTTAATAAATATAATATTATTATTCCTGAGGCATAAAATCAATGAAATAAAATTGGAATTAAGGTAAGGGGATTCTCTAACCCAACTCATTTTCTTTGCGTTATCCCACTTTCATAACATATTTGGTATGAATAATCATCTAATGTCCGTTAAATATCATTTCATTATCATATCCTTTTCTTTTTGGTCATATATATGTTCTCTACTTTATTTTATTACAAATAAAATATTTTTTAAAAGAGATCTTTATTCCAAAACACATTATGGAATCCTATTGAGATCTTTATTTATCACTAAATAATGATGGTTCTTATAAATCAATAGGTTTTTCCATTTCCCATTTTGTAACCCAAGTTTATTCCTGAAAACATGATTGATAATATCCTTAAGAATCCCATTCATTTCCATGGGTTAATTCATGTGTATGATTGTTATACGTTTTATGTGGCATGCATGATTATGTAAATGTCAGGATGTGAGGAGTGAGCCAGAAATTATATATCCCTCCAATGCATTGGGTAATATTATTTATATCATGAGATGATGTGTATTATTCTTGAACGTGATGATATCTTTGTTCATAATGATGATGTTATGATTATGCACATATGTTATGCGTGAACATGATGATATCTTTGTTCACAACTACATGTGGTATTAGGAGACCACGACATGATGTATAATTTGTATGAATTTCCACATTCCATACCTTTATCACATGATTCCCTCATGTTGTTTATGCTTATCCGATTGTTATGATTTAATAATGATGATTATGCTCACCCATGATTATATTTATTTATGTCTCTTATTCGTTCTCTTACTGGGATTTTAGCTCACCCCTTTAATTGATGTATTCCATTAGGAGATTACTTATGCTAATGAGAATAAGAGTTCCATTAAGAAAATGGAGAGGAAATAATTAAATAATGTTTATGTTGTATTATGTACATGTTATGTGTGATCCTAATTTTCTGAAATCATTAAACCTTTATATCCTAGATTTGTTATGTTATTTTTTTATCTAAAAATGATTTAATAGTTATAAAATAAAAATTAGGGTCGATATAGTTTCTATCATAGGAATGTTTTAGTTAAATTGGTAATATTGACTAGAAAAAAATATTGAATGCCCTAATTATAAGTCTATATATAGGTAAAAAATAATGTCAGAATATTTTTTGAAAAGGATAAACATAGGGATCCCAAAATATATTATTTTAAATTTAATTTCACAAAAGTATAAATTATTTATTCATGATTTTTTTGTCTTTATAAAATTTCAAACCTTTTATATTTCAAATAACGGTGGGAACTAGGAGAAGCTACTTTAATAACCAGTGTGAGGGGAAATGCAATGATTTTCCGAATGACATCCCTAATTACGTAGGAGTTGAAGTTCAAATATTCATGGAAATTCTTACCCTTTTGTCATGGGATATGAATAATAATGTGATCCATGGGAACATCCACCTTCAACCAACAAGTATCAACAAGAAGTTGAGTCCTTTATATTGAAACGACCACTAATGATTTGTGGAAATTCTGATCCACTTGTCCCGGAATAGTGGGTTAGCCCAATAGAGATGATATATTCTATCATCTTTTGTTATGTGATGAATAAGGTGACTCCAGTACCTTTTCATTTAGATGTAGAAGCTGATCAATGGGGGTAATTGGAAAAGAACACCAAGTCGAAGGATGAAATGGAGGTGATTGAGTGTAAAGACTTTATGAAAATATTTTTTACTAAGTATTTCCCTAAAACTCTTAGAACAATGATGGAAATAGAATTCAAAATAATTTCAAGATATGACTTGGGGTTTTTATCAACAATGATAGAAAAATAGATATCTTATTTAGTGTTTTAAAGACACACCATCATAAGGATCTAGATATTAGATATTTTTGGAGTTATGGAGAAGCGGTTTGATGTGCTATGAAAGTAGATATAGAGTTTAAAGAATAGTCTCATTCTTTTGAAGATAAGAAGAGATGAATAGATCTTCAAGCTAAATGGTCAAGTGCTAAAGGAGTAAAGAGGATAAAAATATACACATGTCAAAAATATAGGAAGAATCCTTAGGGGAATTACCTCAAAGGTAAAATGAAATGCTTCAAGTGTAAGATGGAAGGCCACTAAACTCATGAATGATGAAAACACCTAAAGAAATCGGCCAACATAATAGAGGAATGGAAGGCACATACTAATACACCACCCAATTCTCAATGCTTCAATTATATAGAGCAACGAAACTATACAAGACAGTGTAGTAAACCATGGGTCCTTGAGGGTAATCAATATCAGCAACCCCAAAATCCCAAGGGAAAAGGGAAAAATTATGCCTTCACTACTACTAAATAAGATCATGGAAATGAATTCATACAAGGTACACTTCCTAATCAATCAATAATGGTAAAAAATTATTTTATTATGGTTATATTCATTCTTTTATATATTGTAAGTTTTCTAGAATTATTGAATTGAATCCCCAATTAATTTAAGTATAGATATTTGTAATAAAATATAGTGGTGAAACCATTAAAAAACAATTATTGGAATCTTATCCTATAAGTATTTTTGAAAATATTCTTATAGTGAATCTAATAATACTTCCCTTGATGGAACTGGATTCAATACTAGTCATGGATTAGATCTCATTATATAGAGCACATATCCATTGTAGAAAAAAGGAAATATCCATTCATATTATGAAAAATCTTATAATACTTCAAAAAATCATAGAAGATCATGAATTACATTTTTAAAATCCCTCAATGGTATCGGTGTTGATACCCTATGAATAATCATACCTTTACCAAATAGTTGAGTCAATAAAATGTATCAACCAAGAAGAAATTACCATTATTAGAGAATATAGTTATATATTTTCCAAAGGGTTACCTAGAATCAACCCAGATCGTCATGTGGATTTGACAACATAGCTTATACCAAGAGCTACTCATATCTCAAAATTACCGTATAGAATGGCCCTAGTAAAACTAGAAGAGTTAAGTAAGCAGCTACAAGAGTATTTGAAAAAAAGGACTATACACCCTAGTGTGTCACCTTGTTGTGAAATAGTGTTCTTTTTCAAGAAGAGTTATGGATCAATGTGGGTGTGTATCAATTATTAGAATCTCAGCACATAAACCATAAAAAACAAGCTTCCTTTTCAAAGGATTGATGACTTTTTCGATCAACTATGACGATCTCCTTACTTATTAAATATGGATTTTTGTTTTCGATATCATCAACTGATGGAGAAGAAGGAAGATATTTATATTATTGATTTTTGTACAAACTATGGGAACTATGAGTTCATAGTTATGCCCTTAAGACTTACTACTTCCACTACAGCATTAATGGATTTTATGAATAGAATCTTTAGAGACTAAGTTGAAAATTTTGTGGTAGTTTTTATCAATGATATTCTCATTTAATCGAATAGGAATGAGGATCATGAAGAGAATATATGGATTGTTATAATGACATTAATGAAGGAAAAAATGTATGCTATGTTCGAAAAGTGTAAATTTTGGATGCATCAAGTAAAATTCTTAGAGAACATGATTACAAGTGAGGGAATTTTCGTAGACCCTTCAAAGACAAAGGAAATTGAGGAATGGAATAAACCCATTAGTGTTAAGGAAATCTATATCTTTATTGGATTATCTAGTTACCATCAATGTTTTGTGAGAAATTTATTATGATTATTTATCCCTATAAATAATTTAACATGGAATGTTGTAAAGTATTTATAAACAAAAGAATGTGGGTAAAGATTAAAGGATCTTAAGAAGAGGCCAATCACTACACTTGTACTCACACTACCACAAGTTGAGTAAAATGTTTCACATATAGTAATTAATATTATATAAATATTTAGGTTTTTTACTCATACATAATGAAATATTTATAGCCCACACAACAAAACAGTTCAACATCCATGATAAGAACTACCCAACAAATGATATGCAGTCAGGATCTATGATCTTTTCTCTAAAAATTTTGTAGAACTATCTCTATGGGTAGAATTGTGACATATATACCAATTATAACGGTCTAAAATAAATATTAATACAAAAGGATCTTATCATGCGTCAGGTAATATGGCTTGAGATAATCAAGGACGGTGACTTATCTTTTCACTATGATTTAGGAAAGATAAATAAGGTAGTTAATGTTCTTAGTATAAAAGAACCAACTACTATATATTTGATGTAGATTGAATACGACCATATATTTATGGATATGAAAAGGATGGATTTTGAAGTCATAATTAAAGGGAATAAATCCTACCTTGACTATATTATTTCCCAATAATATATTCAAGAAAAGATTATAGAGTCTCATAGGGATGATCTAGAGTTACAAAAGATGGTGAATGTGCTAAAGTAAGGGAAGCTACATGATTTCCATATGGATGATGACTGTGTGATTTGGTTTGTAATGAGGCTTTGGTTCCTTAATCACCAGGGATAAAGAAGTATCTATTGGATAATGCATATAACTAACCTTTCTCCATCCATCTTGGAAGTACCGAGATGTGACATGATCTTTGAGAACACTTCTGATGAAACAACATTAAGAAGGATATTTTTTAGTATATCTCATATGGTTTGGTATGTTATCAAGTTAAAATAGAGTGAAATAATTCCAAAGTGATGATGAAACCATTACCTATACCCATGTGGAAATGGTAGAATTTCACTATGGACTTTGTCACAGGTCTCCAGAAAACATCCAAATGAAACAATGCGATATGGTTTGTGGTCGATAAAATAAACAAGACATCTGCCTTTATCATTATTCAGGAAGATTTATTTCATGAAAATATTTCAAATATACATGTGAAGGAAGCGGTGAGAATACATGGGGTTATAAATTTTAATGTCTCTATTCGTTATCCAAGGTTCACCTCTAAATTCTTGAGAGTACTTCAACATATTTGAATATTGAATTGAAATTTATAATGTCTTATCCCCCCAAACTGATGGTCAATCTAAAGGGAATAATGAGATTATCAAGGAAATGCGACGACTTTGATCAATGGAATTAAATGGTTGATGCGGTCAACATATACCATTGGTTGAGTTCTTATATAATAATAGCTTCCACCCGAGCATTCAGATGGCTCCATATGAAGCTCTGTATGGGATGTGATGTAGAACTCCAACTTGTTGAGATAAAGTTAAGGAATGAAAGCTACTTAGACTAGATCTTATGTAAGAGATGATAGAGATGGGTAAAGCCATACAATAACATATAAAATCCTTTCAAATTCAAAAAAAGAGATATGATAAAAAGCATCGAAGGTATTTGGCATTCGATGTTGGGGAAAATTGTTTCCTTAAAATATAACCATTGAAGATATTAATGATTTTTGGAAAGAAGGGGAATCATAACCCAAATTAACATGGACCCTTTGAGATACTTGATTTCATAGGATCAATGTCATATCATCTTGAACTTAAACAAACTATGGATCAAGTTCACGACATTTTCCATTTTTCACCCCTAAGGAAGTACATACCTGATTTCTGACATGTACCAAATCCAGAGGTGGTACAATTGGAGAATGAAATATCATATGAGGAGCAGTCGGTGAAGATCATGGATTTAAGAGGAAAATATTCTATACAATAAGGCAAATCTCATTTTCATATTGTTGTAGAGGAACTATAAGTATTAATAGGAAACATTGGAACTAGAATAAACAATAAAATAGTGGTACTCTCATATATTATCAACTGAGGATATGAGTTGAAATTTATAGGAGAAATTTCTAAATGTGGAAATAATGTAACAACCCAAAGGTTTATAAATGAGATTTTTATCTTGAAATAATTGTGTGTTATAATATAATATATAGTATTATACATAAAAATAAGGCGAAAATAATTTATTTCATTAAGAAATATGGTTACATTAGTCAGCAATGAAACTAATTAATGTTACAAACACTAAAATTGAACAAAAATAAAAAAGAAAAAAGAAAAAATGGGAAGATATGGATCACACTAATCCACTAGAGACATATCCCCCACAACCAACATTATAGAAAAGAAAAAAAGTATTAGTAAATGAATCAATATTATCAAAAATGGAAATATAAAACCTTGAGATATGTTGTGTTTAATATTGAATGATAGAGTGGAGTGGTATATATAAAAGGTAATGTGGTCATTGGAATAGTAATCTGGCCATTAGAATACTAACATGGACATTGGGAATAGTAATATAATGAACCCGAATTTTTAAAGGATATTTGTTTCCTAAATATGTGTGATAAATTATATTATACACACAAAAAACCATATATATTTAATAATTAAGTGGTATTTATAGAGTATAAAGGGAAACGTGACCATCAGGATCGACCGTTATACACACATTGGTCAAATATGACTGTTATTCAATATGACCATTGGAAACTATAATTTTTGTAACATTTTTACCATTATAATTAAGTGCTTATAAGTAATAATGAAAAATGATAATTGGTAAAGAAAGAAGAATTTATGGTCTCATCTATTATATTTTTTCCATTTAAATCTCATCTATAGAAACTTGGGAGGGAGGTATAGTCACTAGGGTTCATCTTAGAACAATCTCTCTTCGAGCTTCAACAAGTGAAGCTTGAATGAAATTTCCTATGGAATAGGATCATTTAGTAGATATTACCACTCGGTCAATATTAGCAGAGGCACCCAATGAAACTTCCTCTATCACACAACATACTCTAAGGGAATACGTAGCTGTAATAATGGGTTTGGTTTCTAAGAAATAGTTACTTAAAGTAAAATTCCATTTTAAAATTAAAATTGTTATTCCATAAATTCTATTTTATGAATAGTTTTTGTTAAAAAACTATATCATGAATTTGGTAAAATTATTTTTGGAACAAAAAGTGTACTTCTTGAAGAATATATAATTTTTTTAATAAACTAAGGTCTTATGAATAATATTTAATTTAATTAAAAAGTATGATAAAAAATTATTATTTAAATATAAATGATAATATAATTTTATTATGTCCTTGAATTTTTTAAGTGTCATAAATTTGAGTATGCATTATCAACCCACTATTTTTTAATAAATAAGAAGTTTTATATTTAAAATTTAAAATTATCATAATTACAAAATTATTTTAATAAATTAAATATCAGTTTTGAAATCATCATATCAAAATTAGTTTAGGGTGAATTTATGAGAATTTTTTAATATACTTTATTTTCACATGAATAGTAAAAATACAGTTTGAGGTTGGAGGAATGTTTATTGACTTCATAATTATGGAATACTTATGTACTAATTAATTAATAAAAATACAAAATATTAAATACATTATTTTATTAATATAATGTATTTTAATATATTTTAATTAATTTATAAAACGATAATTTACTTTTAAAATTTTAAAATGGAAACATTGTCTTAAAAACATTATTTTGAGGAAAATTCACTTTTACTTTCCAAAAGAAATGATATATTATGATTCTTGGTTATTTTGGGTTAAAATAACATAAAATATGTCCCAAATTTCCAAAACCATTGGAAAACCCCATGGTAAATCCCATAGTTTTGAATTTTCCACCACCTAGATTTCCAAGACCTATATATGTAAATTATTAAACAAATCCTCCATTTTTTCTATAAATATGCACCCTTTTATCCATTTTATTTTACTAAAAATCAATACGATACAACTATAAAATATTTTTTGCTCCCATTACGTCCTATGATAGTGTTATCAATCCCCCATGGTCCCAATACTCAACTTTTAGGAGTTACTTTTCAAGCAAAGGGAATTATCCTTTCATTTCTATTCAATTCTAATACCATTTTTGGTATGTCTCTTATAATTTTTATTAATACAATCTTTTATTACCTTTTTTATCCTACCCTTGCAATTTATTTTTATCAATTTATTCCTCTTTCCCAACTCATTTTACCCTCTTCAAAAACCATGTTTTATACCCATTATACTGCTGAATTTACTTCATATAATTTTTGTCTCCTCCTTAAGAAAGTGTCTTTTATTTTCATTATGTGGATACCCAACCATTTTATTTTCCATGGTTAGTCAACAATATTTAATAAATATTTATTTTATTATATTATTTATACATAATAAACTCACATTTCTTTTCATGGGTTAAAAATGACATAATGATAATGTATTTAATCTCTTTTTATTCCACAATTTTGATAAGAAAATCATTATTTTTTATCCAAAGGTTATTAATAAATGAATTATTATGATCTAGCTGGATAAAATTAATTGATACATGTTAATTTCATTCCCTGATAGTTCTTTAATTAATTAGGAAAAGAATTTAATATCTATAAATGATGTGTTTTACGACACCTTGTTGAATGGCATTGGTAATTTTTATTTATGAAACCTTTGTGAGGAACCTTGGTGATATGATTATGAATATCTAAGTTAAATGGTGTATCCATATTTCTATATTATGATTCATATTATCTTTATTATGATATGTCTCATTTCATATTTCTCATTCCATAATGATTTTCCTCGTGTTCTTATTGATATTCATCCAGATAACTTGTATAATATTTAACTTGATTATTACCTTATTAGGCCTTAAAATCACCCTTTACTTTGATGTTTGTCCACAAGTTATGAGATGAACTAAATATACTCGGTATGAACCAATTAATAATCCTTTCAAGTGGATTATAATAATGTATTAGGTTTTCAGTTATTATGTACCTTATATCCAAGAAACTAAACTTTAAAAGATCATATGTTTGTACAATGTAATGAAAATTTAAATAATAAAAATGTGGTATTACATAGTTGGTACCAAATTATAGTTTATTTATTTTTGGGAATTAGTATTTGAAAACATCAGGAAAAAACTTATGGACAATTTCAAATATATAAAACCATCCTGGAATTTTAATGAAGTATTAAGTAAGTGGGTTCGGAGAAAATAAATCTTTTTCTGGATATGAACAAGTAGTTGTAGATTTGGAATATATGTATCTAGGGTTTACACCTAGAAACTCTACTTTGAGCTATACTCAAATGGGAACTGGTTCATAATAATGAGACTTGCTGCACTCCTAGATTGACACTCATGTGGGATATGTTTGGTTAACCACTTTCTTTTTATAAACCATTATTAAGGATATATAGAAAATGTAATTGTTGTTAAAGAATAAAATATTTAAGCAGGATGTTTTAAGACATATAAATTCATTTATAATTATAATATTACTAAAATTAAACACAATTTTCACTAAATTTTTCTTATTTTAGAAAATATCAGGAAATAGTAGGAACTGCATAAATGATGAGTGCAACAAACCATGCACATATGACCCTATGATAGAATTCATAATGGAAAACATCATGAGAATGAGAAATAAAATTACTCGAGTTATCAACAATAACCTGATTCAAACTGAGATAACAGATTCACCTCTAAGGGAACAACTAATTTTTATGTCTTTTATTCATAAAAAACAACCTTATTTTGGTGTATCAATCGAACCATTGATGGATTATCTCTATAGAAAAGATATTTTTTTTTACTTTTTTGTTCGAGAGAAGAGAAATCCACCCTGGTTGTGTTCCACTCAGAGGTAGAAGTTGATCAATGGTGGAAACTGATTAAAAACATGAACCCAATAATGGAAATTGATGCTATCGAGTGGAAATATTTCATGGGATCCCTTTTCAATAAATATTTCCCTCATTCAATGAAAATAAAAATAGGGAAGGAATTCCTAGAACTGAAATATAAAGAAAATGAATTTGTGGGAATCTATGAGATGAACTTTACAAATCATTCTCATTAAACCTATACTTTTGTTATTGATATTAATAGAAAGGTTGATAGATTATTTAGTGGAATAATACAACATATAAAAAATAATATAGCCAATAGAGAATATAAAAACAATGAGGATATAGTGCAGAGTGCTATGAAGTTTGAGTTGGATTTTAAAGAGATATAGTGGTTAAATAAATCGGATAAAAATAAGAGATATTTGGGGAAAACATGGGGAGGAACTTTGATCATAAAAGTGGAAAAAATTAAGTTCCACTTTCCATATGAAACAAACATGGGAATAAATATTTGGGGAACTGTTCGATCAGGAGTGGAAAATGATACTTGTATGGATGAGATGGCCATATAACTAAGATATTTTGTGGCTAGTTGAATCCTATACTTATCAACGCTAATGAAAAGTGGAAGATGGTACATGAACATCCTAATGTCCAATGCCTCTAGTTTAGTCAGCTTGGGCCCATTTCCTATTACTATCCAAATTAGAAGATAATAGAGGGGAATCACTATCATCCTTAGCATTAGACAATGGAGCAAGGTTGGAAATTTTCTATTAGTATGACTAAAGTAGAATCTCCAAATGATTTGTCAGTAGGTACACTTGTTGTTCTCTTTAATATTGAAAGTAATTTATTTGATTTTGGTTCCACACATTCCTTTATTTCATCCATTTTTCGAAAGAATATAGAGTCAATCCCTAAACTTCTTGAAGTAGATTTATCAGTCAAGTCTCTTAGATGTATAATCCACGAATCAATAGTGTATAGAAACCCCAGTACTAAATTTGGGTAGTAAAATCTCATTTCAAATCTAGTAGTCATTACCGTGGTGGAATTCTACACTATACTAGGGTTGGACTAGCTTACAAAGTAAAATGATATAATTAACTTATAATGTAATTAAATATCGGTAGTCTTGAATTGACAACCTACATTTATTTTCAAAGAATGTATACGCCAACCTGAGGTTTTTATAGAATCACCTCCTGTAGCCTTCTTTTTGAATATGATTAGTGAAGATGAAGAAGGAAATTAAAGTATAAGAATAGAAAATTTCCATAACATTTAGGAATACATTGAAATATTTCTTAATGATTTACTTAGACCTACCCTTAAAATAGTGGTAGATTTATCCATTGAAATCATACCTAGATATAACTCGATATCAAAGACCCCATATAGAATGGAAGATGTGGAGTTGAATTAATTAAATAAACAACTTCAAGGTATTTTAGAGAAGGTCTTTATCAGACATAGTGTGTCTCCTTGGGGAGAAAATGTTCTCTTTGTGAAATATAAATATGGATAAATGTGTATATGAATTGATTATATATAACTAAACAAGATCACAATGATGAATGAGTACCCTCTCCCAAGGATTGATGATTTATTTGACTATCATTATGGGGCTCAATTATTCTCCAAGATGGACCTTCGATCTGGTTACTATCAATTGAGGGTGAAAAAAGAATGTATTCTAAATTCTATCATTCAATCAAAATATAATCCCTATGAGTTTGTTGTTATGTCATTTGGATTTAATAATACTCCTATTTTATTTAAGTATTTTAAGAATAAAGTGTTTAAGGAATACCATGATAAAATTTGGGTAGTTTTTTTGATGATATAATGACATATTCCAAATGTTTTAAGGAGAATGATGATCATATAAGGGTTTTTTAAAACATTGGTGAATGAGTGGATATTTTAAAAATTCATAAAATGTGAATTTTTATTAAAAAAATCTTATTTCTTGGGGAACATTGTAACCAATGAAAGAATATCATTTGAACCTTCCACAAAAAAGGTATGGGAAGAGTGTTCTCATCCTACAAAATTAACTAAGATTCATAGTTCCCTTGGTTTAGCAAGATATTATAAGTTGTTCAAGAAAAATGTTTCTAAAATATCTAATCCACTAACCATGTTAAATAAAAAAGGGGAAAGTTTCATCTCTACAAAAGAGTGTGAAGAAAGTTTCTAAGAGACGAAGAAGAGATTAGTTACTGCACATATGTTATCTCTACCCACTATTATATAAGGATTCATTATTTTTAGAAATGAATAAATCAAAAGGATTTAGTGCATTCTCATGAAAAATGAAAAGGTGATTGCTTATGTATCTGAATAATTATAGCCTCATGAGCATAATTATCCTATGCACGAGTTGGAGCTAGATAAAATTATTTTTATTCTAAATACATGGAAGAACTATCTTTATGGGGGGCAATGTGATATATAAATAGACAACCAAATTTTAAAGTATATTTTTACACAAAAGGAATTGAACATGAGATATAGGATATGGTTGGAACTTATTAAATACTATGATTGTTTAATTAATTATTATACCATAAGAGTAAACAAACTCGTTAATGAATTAAGTAGGAAAGTCCCTTTTTTTCTAGAAACTATAAATAGGAAGATCCATTGATTAAGACCTAGTGAAGTTATACATTGGATTTATGTGTTAAGGGACATAATTAATCCTATACTAAATTATTTCTAAATCATCATTACTAGGGAATATTCAGAAAGATAAAATATAAGATCCTTTGTTATAAAAGAAGAAAGTGGATGTGAAGAATGGAATGTTTCCTGGGTTCAATATTGATCAAGAAGGTGTAATGAATTCTCGTACAAAGAAATGTCTATCATCTATTCTAAAAATAAAGAAGGTTATAATGGATGAATCTCATAATTACACATTCTCTATACATCCTAAAAGAACTAAAATTTATAGCTACTGTCGTGATCAATATTGGTGGGATAATATAAAAAATGGAGATTACCAACTACACTGCAAGTTGCGTGGTATGTAGCAGGTGAAGGCAGAGAAAAAACTTCTTTAAAGGGTATTGCAACCACTAGAGACACAAACATGGGAGTGGGATACTATCAATATGGTATTTTCCACTATTCTCTAAATAACATCAAAAGGAAACAATTTGATTTGAGTTATAGTGGACCGACTCACTAAGACTTCCCATTTCATCACTATCAGGGAAGATTTCAAGTTAGAAAAACTTTTCGACACATATATATATAAAGGAATTAGTGAGGATTTATGGGGATCAAAATTCTATCATATTTGATCTTGATCCATGGTTCACATATAAATTCTGGATAAGTCTTCATTATGATCTGAATAGTGAATTGAATTTCAGTACGGTCTATCACCCCCAAACTGATGTCCAGTCTGAAAGGATTATTCATACACTCGAGGAAATTCTGAGATAAATCTCAATATAATTTAATGGTGTATGGTATCAACACCTCACATTAGTTGAATTATCATAAAATAACAACTTCAACTCGAGTATTTAAATTGCATCCTATGAATCTATATATGGGATGTAATGTCTAACTCTTATATGTTGGGATGAAGTTGGTGAGAGAAAGTTTCTTGGGCCAGACCTAATAAAAGAGATGATTGAAAATATTCTTTCTATCTAACAACACATAAAGGATGATCAGAGTTGGAATAAGAGTTATGCTAACAACCATTAAAGGGAACATGAGTTTGATGTTGGGGACAACAACATTTCTTCACATATCACCATGGAAGAGTTTCATGCATTTTGGTAAGAAAGGGAATATTATCCCTACATACATTGGCCCTATGAAATCTGTGATCACAAAATAGAAGTTCCCTATAATCTTTCACTTCCACCAAGTATAGCTCATGTTCATTATCTATTCCACCTATCTCTTTTGAGTAAGTACATACTTGACCATTCACATATACTGAATATGGAGGTGGTATAACTTGAACATGACCTCTATTATGAAGGGAAGCCGGTGGAATTCTTGAACTATAGAGACAATTTTCTATGAAACAATAATACCCAAATCATCAAAGTGTTGTGTAGGAACCATAGACCTGAATATACAATGTGTGAACCAGAGGAGACAATGAGACAAAAGTACCCACACCTTTTCTCAACTAAGAGAACGATTTGAAATTTAAGGGATGAAATTTCTTAAGGGGAGAAGAATGTAATTACATATGATTTTTTAAATGATATTTAACTCTTAAATATGGATGTTAAGATATATTATACACAAAAAAACCATGTATCTTCAATAATTATGTGGTATTTATAGAGTATAATGGGAAATGTGACCATCAGGATTCGACCGTTATATGACCATTAGTAAAATATGACCATTGGTCAATATGACCATTGGAAACTATAATTTTGGTAATAATTTTACCATTATAAATAAGTGATTATAAGGAAGAATAACCTAGGATAACTAAAACAGAATAAATAATCGATAACCTCCACTAGTAGAGTTAGGTTATTTGAACCCCATATGTCCGAGCTTGGGAGGTAGGTATCATCATTGTGGTTCATCCTTGACCAAGCCCAATCCGAGCATTATCAACTAAGTTTTTAACGAAATATCCAAGAGGATAAGATCAAGTTAGTGTATATTATGACTCATCCAATGTTAGCTTAGTAAACCCCATGTCACTATCATCATCGCAGACCATACTATTTGGATGTATGTGGGTGTAATAAGGGGTCACATATAACTCCCTGACCCTAGAATACCAGAGTTCGTGTAGTAATTTATTATATTGGAATAGATAAAAGTGAGTCACATACCAAACTATTGAACATTTTAGTAGTTTTAGATGACCAAATTACATATGTTATACCCATATTACATTGTAAAAATAAAATAATGCCTAATGAAAATAAAATCTCAATATCATTGAAACTCATTCAAAGTATTCCGCATCATAAAATGGGGAAAAAGAAACAGAATATGGGTGAGATCAAATTATCATTAAGGGTAAGTTTCATGTAATGACTAATTTATTAGTGAGACTAAATAAACATGGAACAGAAAATAACTGAAAACACATGTCATTCAAATAACTGGATAAGGTATAATCAAAATGTAAAGTTAAATAACTAAAATACAAGAAACTTAATCAATTAATTAAGAATTAAATACATCTATATATTTTACTATATGAAAACCTCAGGGATAATAACATTTATAACTGAAATAACTATGAATGAAATGCTTAATTATTGGACGTCATGTCTAAGTCACATGAGAACCTATACTATCACGACCTTTCACAAGACAATTTAAAACCATAGGTAAAACCCCATTTCATTTGGTCAACATATTAGTCTTAGGATAACCTATTAATGCATCCATGGGAAATATAATGTCTGTGCCCCACTCATCACTACCATTCCAAATCATTACTCCTATAGAGTAATCAATTTAATTAATAATTAATATGCCTTATCAAATATCCATGTTGAATAAAAATTAATAATTTATCAATAATTCCCCAGTGGAGGATAAGTAACAATAATGGTTGTTGATGTTGATGAATATAATTACTTTTAAAATATCATTAAAACTTTTTTGAGTAAAATAATCATTAAATATTCAAAACTATTCCACACAATGTTTAAACATTTAAATCATAATGACCATGAAGGATTAACATTAAATAAATCTTATAATATCATGAGAATAAGGATATTCATGTTATAACATGTTAAAAGGTAGTATATACACCATAAAAAAAACTAGGTGCATATCATTATAATATCCCACAATGAAATTAGATTGAGATGAAATCCTTACGACTTTGAAATCATTTATTTAAAAGGAATCATATTTATAAAAGAAAACATTTTATTTGAAAATAACCTTATAAAATCATAAAGGAAGCTTCAAAAAATTAGGGTTTCATAAAGTTTGAGATTTTTTTAATGCCATATAAGTTAAAAAAAACTCCCTTTTACTTTTTTAATAAAAATCAAAAGGTACCTTATATTGGAAAATGACAGGAAGATTACTTATAAATAATGTTTTAGAATTTAAAAAAGGGTTAAAATTGAAATTAAAAAAATAATTGCAGAATATTAAAATAGTTTTTGAAAACATTTTTATAAAACACAAACATTGAATAGAAATATTACTTAGTGCAATCCTAAACAAAAACAATCCTGAATAACGATCTGATTGTGAAATAAACCATTAAAAATTATAATCAGTCAAATAGTATTACACATGAAAGAAAAAAATTATGGAGATTAAAATAACATAATATTTAGTATAAGACTCATAAAATAAATTCATTGTCAATATATACACCACATATAAGAAATAGGTGGTGAATATTTCTTGTATTTCATGGAAAATAAAATAGAGATGGAAATCCATTACATTGTGTTACCTTTTGGGTGAAAATCCTTTAACCTCATGTATAATAGTTTTTATAAGGTAAAACAAATTATAGAATAACCACAATATACTTATAATATCATATATAATCTTCTTATAATATCTTATTACCCATATGTTGATAATCTACTATTATTTTAACTATTTTGGGAGTCAATTGCATTGTTTTTTCGGTATGTTTTTACTTAAAAGTTGTTGTTCCTATCAATTAGATCATGATTTCATCATCTAAAGAATGTAAACCATTATATAAATATAATATATATTTAGTATATATGTATTTATGATAATCCATAAAATATGGAGATAGGAAATTAAATTCATCATTCATGGAGATGGTAGGTCATATGCACACATGAGCATTACTTCCATTTCTTTATCATTTTAATAGAATGAAATATAAATCATATATATAAATATTATAATTAAATTATAACTTTTATGTCATGTATGTCACATATTTTTATTAAAATTAACTTTAATACATTCTATGTATTGGGTGAACAAATCACTTTGCTTTTAAGAGGCGATAGTCCAGACGTCCACAAACGAAGTTATCGTATTCCCATAAATGGAGTGCATAATGATATCTATCATATAAAAATTACAGAATAATAAATACATTATAAATAATATATATATATATATCATATCTAATCTATAATTATATAATTATTACAACCTTTAAAGGTGGAAAATGGAAGAAAGAACATTGTTGGTTCATGAGGTTTTTGTTTGTGGTACACACAAACAATGATTGAGTATCCCATTTGATAGATGTGTGAAAAATATTAGGTATAACTAATAGTATAAAAACACTTAAGTATATTAAAGATAATTATGTTATTTTACAATAATTTTATAAGAATAATTTAATGTTTTTTATAAATAAATAAAATGAAAGTGGTCGTTGAAGAATGTTATCTCTTTTTTGGGTAACTTATTTTGGTTTATACCAAAAAACTTCCTTGGTTGGATTTATTCAAGAGGTTATGATTTTAGGATGGTGGGGGTATGTTTGGATATTATTTGGGTAGGTTTTGGTTGAGAGTGGTGTTAGGAAGTGAGGGAGTATGTTCCCTTTTATAAATGAGGTGAGGGGTACTTCTGGAAACACAGAAAATATTAAATTAATGAAAATTAATTTTCAATTTAAAATGGATCCAAAGTGATTTATTTATAATATAAGATTATTATGGATTTAAATCCACTAATTAAATAACTTTTATACAAGTTTAGGTCACATTCGTATCCTTATCATTTGCATTTAACCCTTTTTTAAACCCTTTAACTATTACCATGACTACTTGGGTTTTTACTCTTTAAGGGTTAATATAGTTACTATAAAATTTAAAATGAACCATAAATTAGTCATGGATTAAATTTTAAATTTTATATTAATAATTTGGATTAATTTTTTATTTTTTTGATTTTTATAGAATTTAATAAAATATTATTAATTTTAAAATATCATTAATATCAATTTTGACGCTATTAATTTCCTGGAATTTTAAAAAATATCAATAGACAAGATAAATTCAAACAAAAAACATTAATACATCTTTATTATTTCAAGGTAATATATAAAGAAAATTATGATATTAATTAAATGAAACTATATTTATTTTAATATTTTTAATAACATTTATTTGATATGTCCATTAATTGAACAATTACTACAACATCACTGTGATGGACTTTAATTTAATAATTTTTCCCTAAAAATAAAAAATAAATTATCATGATCAATATAAAATTGTAATATTTAAAATTATTATTTATAGTATAAAATATCCCTATTATAATCCAAAATTAAAAATATTCATCTTGTTAAAAAGAAATTATTATAAAATTGAATTTTCTTTGTATAAAATACTATAAATAGATTAAAGTCATCCATGTGGCTCTGAGAGCTCACAAAATAATCAAAATGATGAATTATATTTAAAATCACTCACCAGATTAAATTAATAAAAGTCCTAGGGTAATTTTATAATACATATAATATTATTTTTATCTTTAATTTTCTTATTTACCCTTAACCGTGGTAATTTGAAAAAATACTAATGTTACTATTCATATTGTACAAAAATAAAAGTGACCTCTTCACTAAATTTCTATATTATAATTCAAAATAAAAAAAAACCAATTTTAAAAGTCCAAAATACAAATTTGGCTAAAATTATTTTAAAAATAATCATTTTGAGAGAACAAGAGAGTTAGTTTTTAATGTGAAAACGTTCAAAAGATTGAAATGTTTTTATATAGAAATTCAATGTGAAATTGATTACAGTGAAATAATTAGATTAAAATATTAAAAAATGATCTAATTATACTTCAAAACCAATTAATAATAAAATTAAATACTATATATTATTTAAATGAAAAATTTATTTTCAATTAAAATGAAATAATTTTTTATTGTTCATGAAAACAAGAATACGATTAGAAAAATGCCAAATAATAAACTAATGTAAATTTTTATATTCCAAATTAAAATTAAAATTTTATTTTTTCAAATAAAATATAAAAATTATAAAAAATTGGATTTAAAATAGGTTTTTCATTAAAAGGCGGCGAAAATGGCTTTTTATAAAAATACTTTCTTATCCAGAAAATCGGATTTGTTCATATATTAAATCTATAATACTCATAAGATGAATTTTAAACATTATATTGAATATATAATTTGTATATTTAATTAATATATTCCAAAAAGTGTGATTTTTTATTTATTCGAATAAAACACACATGTGCACATTTAAATGGTTTTTCAGAAACATATTTATTTTTATTTTAAATAGATTTGTATATTAATTAATAATTAATTGATCAAGTAATTATATATAAATGTGTAAACTAAATTTTCATAATTTATATAAATCTATTCACTACTCCCAACTTAATATCTAGTGTAAAAATAATTATATTTAATAGTATATCATGATTTAGTTATGCTTCGTGTTATGTGCAATAAAATCTATCAAAGAGATTAAATTTAAAAAGATATATTCAATTAAATCTGGGGGTGTTAAACTCTATCATTATTCAATAAATTTCATCCTCACAATTTTAAATTGTTCTTAAAAAATCAAAGGTTTACACTTTAAAATTACTTTTGGGGAAACTCACATAAAAATAGGGTTAATAAATTTTCCTCTTAATAAGAGGGAAAGGGAAATGAGACGGTTTCCATAAAATTAGGAATTTTAATAAGAAATCAATATTGTTAAGTGAAAACTGGGACATGGAAGATAAATCTAACCATAAAGTTCTAATGGAGAGTGTTAGGGAACATCATCATCAGAAATTCTACCATAACAAAATTGTAAATTTTTTATGTGTGAAAGAGGCCATTAATTTATTAGTAAAAAAATTAAATGAATAATTTTTTCATTCAAAATTCATTTCCAATAGTTTATGTATTATTTTAATATCCATATAATCACTTGAGAAATTAATATTAATTGATTTAATTTCATGTTATAAGAATAAACTTATCCTTGGGTTGTGATTCGATCTATTTCCACTTCATCTCTTACACGAGAAAATGGATATTCCAGTTTAATTTTTCATACCTAAAGCACTTTAATGTATAATAACATTGATCAATCATTCCTTCAGCCATTAAATATTTTCTGAAACTGAAATTTTTAGCACAAATCATCCAATAAATCATAATTTAACATCAATCAATAATATCCAATGTTTAACTTAATCCATTACAACCTTAAGACTCATCCAAAATACTTCTTTCTAAATTCACAGTCCAAAAGGTCTCTAAATTTCCAAAATAAAGATTAAAATCAGATTCCCCAAGGAGAATAAACATTTATATGATGAAAAATAACATAAATCTACCAAATTAAAAATCACTACTCAATGTTCAACATTAATTATTTAGAAAATAATAACCCTTCTTAAAATTATTATAAACTAATATTGAGACCCAAAAATCAAAAGGATTTGATCATATAGTCTCCCAGATAACACCAACCACTCTTAATGCCTTATAACAAAATTTTAATTTCCTAAATCATATAATCTATAATATTAATCTACAAATAACATGAATTATCATAAGTCCACAATAGAATCATATTTTACTCCAAAATATTACACAAATTTTATTTTTAAAAATATATTTCTTACCTCAATCTTGTGGGATTTCCAAAATAGAGAATGTATTCCAAAATAACATTAATCACTTAATTAACAAATAATTTTCCAATACCAAATTTATCTATTTCATAAAAAATGTCCCTAAAATCATAATAACCTTTGTCCATTAGATATTTTGAATAAAAAAATTCACGTTAACTAATACTTCAAATAGGCTAGTGGTAGGAACTACACCCTTATCGCCCTTTATTTATGTGTTTAAACCCCACAACCCTACCAAAAAAGATGGGTTGTCACCCAACCTATGTGTTTTCCTTTTTTATGATACCGGATTAATATAAATTCAAAAATAAATATTATAGACATATTTGAAATAAGGTTTATCATTAAATAGACTTTTAACTGTAGTTTTAAAAAGAAACCCCAATAAATAAATATTTCATCCATTTATTTCGACATAGTTCCATCCATGTTCTATATATTATCACATAAAATATATAATTTACTCGGGTAATGCCTATGTTACCTACATTTAAGGCAATGAACTACATATGGATTCTTAGGACGAGTGTTATTTCCCTCCATTAGACTCTTTATTTTTTTTCAAATAAATTCAATAATTTATATCCTTATTTCCCACACATAAATCATTTCTATATTCTGTTGAGACACTTTTTTAGGGTTCTCCTTCCACATTTATTGCATGATGGAAATCAAGCCTTCTTTCCTCCATGGTCACCACCACAATAGCTCTTCGAAAACTTTGTCCTTCTCTTCTTTGGTGAGTTTGGGAGATGGTTAAGGTATATGTTGTTAATCATATTTTAGGGAAACTGATTAGGCATGAACATGATATCATTCAATCATATCAACATCCCATTTTGTTTATCATTGACACCACCTTGCCTATCATGTTCAATGTTTACAAGACTCCTTGAGGTTCCATCCATTGACTAAAAGCAAAAATCATTGTGTGAGTAAAAAAAGTCATAATGAGAAAACATAGAATCATTTTTATAATCTCATGACACCTTATTTTCAATATAAACACCACAGGTTTAATCTAGGTTATTTATTTTCATCATATATTAAAATACTTTATATTTATTTGTAAATAAAATTTGAATTTTCTTAAGCATATCCCCCAAGAGTGTCAAACCAAGTGTGCAGTAAGACCCATTTTTGTGAACCATGATATTCTCGAGTTAGACCCGATGCGCCTTTTTGAGGTTGTTACCCCTATGTACATATTTTCTACAACTAAATCCAATTTTATTATCCATGCAGGGATTTAGTTCCTAGAAAACTACATAATCTCTATCTAATTGTAACTTTAATATGTTCTTTTATACTCATCCTCAAATTCTATCTTGGGGATTTGGTCCCTATCTATGACTTCTAAATATAATTTCCATTGTTTATACTAAAATTTATCTAATACCAATTGTAACACCCTAACTGTAGAATCATAGAGACAGTGTAGTAGTTCATTACATTGGCATATATATAAGTAAAATGGGTCCCAAAAGACTGAACAATTTAATAGTTTGGGAAGACTAGATTACATATGTGATACCCATATTACATTTAGAAAATAAAATAAATCATAATGAAAATAAATTCTCCGAATCCTTGAAACTCATTAAAAGGGTTCCACTTTATAACTTAGATAAGGGAAGCATAGTAAAGGTGATATCAAATGCTAATTAATGGTAACTACCAAAGAAGAAAATTTGTATTAATGAAAATAAATCAACATAGAAAGTTAAATAACTAATAAAATATGAAATTAAAATAACTGGATAAGGCATAATCAATATGGTAAGGTCAATTACAAAAATATATTCTATTAAATAAATAAATTTATAATTAAATTAATCCATATAATTTATAATATGAAAATTTCATGGATAGTAATAACGATAACTGAAATATCTATAGAGTAAATGATTAATTATTTAATGTCATGTATGAGACACATGAAAAAATATAACATCAAGACCTTTCCCAAGAATAATTAAATCCACATGTGTAAATTCATTTAATTTGGCAAACTTATTTGTCTCATGAGAACCATTTGATGCATCTAGAGGATATATAAAGTCCGGGTCCCACCCATCACCACCAATCCAAATCATTCCTTATATCAAGTAATTTATTTAATTAATGATTAGTATAACTTGTAAAACATGTATATTTAATAAATAAAATGGTTTTATCAATAATTACCTAGTGAAGTACAAGTAACAAAAAAGTTTATTTTCATTGGTTAATGGAATTCTTGTAGAAAGATCATTAAAAATATTTTTGGGTAAAATAATCTTTAAACATTCAAAACTGTCCCATACGAATTTGAATCATTTGAATCATAATCAACATGAAGGAATAAAATTAAATATAATATAGAATATCATGATAATGAGGATATTAAATATATAACATGTCAAAGGGTAGTATACACACCATTTAAAATAAACTTGGTAGATAACATAATAATATACCACAAAGAAATGAAATTGAGATGAAATCCTTTACCACATTATAATCATTTATTTAAATGCTCGTTCATTTATAAAAGAAAATATTTTCATTGAAAATAAACTAGTAAATTATGCTTCAAAACAGTAGGGTTTCAGTATGGAGATAAATTCTGTTCATTTCATATAAGTTAAAAAGAATTTATTTTACTTTGGTAAGAAAGGTCATAATGTACCCTATTTTGGAAAATGACACGTTGATTACTTTTAAATAATTTAGTATAAATTAAAAAAGGGATAAAAATGAATTCAAAAATTTAATGGATAATAGTAAAATAATTTTTGAAAACATTATTATAAAACACTAACATGGAATAGAAATATTCCCCGATGGAGTCTTAAACAAATACAATTCGGTATAATGATTAGAATACGAAATAAACATTTACCACTTCACAACCAATTTAGTTTTTCCCCATGAAAGGAAAAAATATGGATATAAAAATTCCATAAGATTCAGGTTAATTATCATAAAATACATTCATTGGAAATATATATTCCACATATAATAAATAGGTGGTAAACATGGTTAGTATGTCACAGAAAATAAAAGTGTGATGGAAATCCCTTACATTGTGTTTCCATTTGGGTGAATGTTTTTTAAACTATTGTATAATTATTTAAATCAATAAAATAACTTATAAAAGAACCATAATTATAATTATATTATCATATATGATCCCATAATATCTTATTACCCATTTTTTAACAATATATTATTATTTTCACTATTTTGGGTGTTAATTGCCTAGTTTTTCAGGTATGTATTTAATCATTGCTGGTTCTTCCTATTAATTAGGTCTTGATTTCGTAATATCCTGAATTTAAAACAAGATTTAAATATAATATATATTCATTATATATGTATTTAAGATAATTCATAAAATTCAGTGAGATGAAATTAAAGGCATTGTTCCTGGAGATGGTAGACCATACGTACGCATGGAAACTACTTTTATTTAATTATCATATTAAAAGAATGAAAAGTGAATGATATATATGTATATTATAAATAAAATATCATTTTTATGTCATATATTTCACATATTTTTATTAAAATTATCCTTAATACATTCCATGTGTTTTGTGAACAAATCACATTGATTTTAAGAGGTTGTAGTCCACACGTCCACAAATGAATTTATCATATTCCCACAAATTGAGAACATATAGCTATGTGTTATATAAAAATACAAGAAGAATAATGAAATTATAAATAATATATATCATATATAAACTATAAATCCACCATTATTCCATCCTTTAATGGAGGTAAATGGAAGAATGAATGATATCAGTTCACGAGGTGGTAGTCCCCCATACACACAAACGATGATTGTGTATCCCATTTGATGGATGTGTATGCAAATGTAGGTCAAAATCTTCAAATAACAACATCTTATCATATTTAAGATACTAAGTTTATTATATAATCAAGGAATAGTAATAATTGAATGGTTTGAGAAAGAAATAAAATGAAAGTGATCGTAAAAGAATGTAACCTCGTTTTTATATACCTTATTTTGGATTATATCAAAAGACATCCTTAGTGTTAGGATGGGATAATAATAATATACACAAGTGGGGGTGAATTGTGTATTTTTAAAAAAATCGATAGGTTTTGTCTTTTAAATATAATTTTGATTAATGTAGATATGAAAAAATCTCTTTTGTAATAAATATGAAAAACAGATAAACAATAAAGATAAACAAACAATTTGTATAATGGTTCATGGAAAAAATACTCTAGTCCACCCACCAATTATCTCTCAATGATCTTGGTGATTTTCACTAGAAATTTCCACTTATCACAAGACCTTGAAAAGTACAACAGATTGAAGGAAGTTGACACCTTTACAATATAGCTAAACAGATCCTTCTAGTTCATTAACAGGGTACCAAATTCTCCAAAGATTAGTGCAATAAGCTGAGACTTCATCACGACTGAGTCTGAGTAGTCAAAACTCCACTAAATCAAAAGTGTTTTCCTTTTTAATAAATCAATTGATCTTCATAGTTGAATTATAAATAGATAAAGTTCATATCATCCTCCTCAAAGTTGAATATCTTCAGGTAATAATAGCTCTGAAGACATCCTAGTAGCAAATGAGATTCAATAAAAGTAGAAAAAAATAAACAATAGTAGTTACACTCGAATAAGAATTAAATGTATAACTTCAAAGAATAACCTCTCCAAAAGACCACAGATTTGATCATTCGTTATACTCATTCTTTATATAAAAAGATATTCAAAAAATATTTAGTTTTGTAATTATATATAGAAAATATATGCAGATAGAATATATAATGAAGACAACTTACTTCAGTTTTTATATCCATGGAGGTCACCTGAAAGATCACATATATTCAAAATATGAGTCATTCAACAGAGTTGTATATTCTCTTAGAAAAAGGAATGATTTATTCCATTTAATATAAGTCTTCAAATAAATTATGACGATCCTTTAAATTAGTCATAAAAAATATCTGAAATAATATTAATTCCCATCAAGACCATTTCAGTAATCACAAAAAAATATTGTGAATTAAAAAATCCACCATTGAATAGTAAAATGTAGGGTTCTTTCAAGTGACAAAAAAATGTATGGTTTATGGTGTAGGGGTGATCATAAAATTAGGTTTTATGTACTATAATTTTGTTTCCTCAAATGTAGGGTTCTTTACTTATGTAGGGTTTCTAAACCATACTTTCCCTTCTTTCAAACATAAGGTTCTTTCCAAACATAGTGTTGAAGAACCATGATTTCTTCCTACATAGGGATATGGTTCATACACACGATTCTGAATGATGGATTTCTTCCTTACACAACACTTACCAATGTAAGGTTTATGATCCATGCATTCTATTCTGAATATATGGTTCATTCCTTATGTTGTGCTTACCAATGTAGGGTATGAATCGTGTTTCTTGAATATGCTAAAAACGTTATGAATAATTTAGTAAATATTCTTCAAGGTTTAATAACTTGAATATAAATGTATAATAAATATTTCAAAGAATATTAATTTCTTGAAATTCAATTAATGTAATATCATCAGTATAACAAATAAGGGCATTTTTATCATTAAAATCATTTTTATTTATAGAGTATTGTTGAGAAAATACATAACCAACAATCTCCCTCTGTTTGATGATCACAAACCCCATAAAATTATTTACAGAAAATATAGGATTCTATAAACACTAATAAAATAAATTTTAGAACAATTGATGATTTTAAAATTTATTTTCCATAGTATTGGTTTAATTTCACAGTATTATTTCGATGAAATAAGAAATAGATGCTAAATCAATAATATTCTATTTACCCAATTTTATCCCCCCTTTTTTGATATAAAAATGATATTATATGAAAATGAATTATAACAAATTCAATTTTTCATATAATAATAAATTAATGTGATATTGTATTGAGAATAAAAATAATACATGGTTTCTGACAGTTGAGATAAACATACAATAAAATATATAAATGATACAAAAAATATAAAAAATCAGTTCAATTTTTATTATAAGGACTATAAAAATAAAAGAGTTGGTTTGTCTTGTGGAAAATGATTAAAAAATAGGGCTAGAATATTGTTAATGGTTTTGATGATGATAGGTTTCTAGTTCTGGAAAATCCTAAACGGCGTGAACAAATTTTTTCAACTATTCTATCTATCTTTGTAACTATTCTGAAATATTTTCATCCAGTTATCTTATTAAAATTATTGAATTGTGACTCACCTTGAAATTTTCAATCAAATTGATCTTTATAAAGTCTTCAACATTTCCCTCTATTTTAATAAACTAATAAAGATTTTCACTGAACTGATTAAGTAGCAATCAGATGCTAGGATCACATGTAGTGGGTTATTAAAAAATATTTTTTATTTTCAAACAATAATGAAAAAGAATCTCTATTACACTGAAGATATTGAAGTTTTTCATTCATATCATTCATTACTGATGTGATTTCTTGAAATATTCTTATCAGGTCTGGTAATCGTGGAGGTGTAGATATAGAAGATCTAGATTGATTGATACTCACCTTTATCAATTCAAACTATCTTCCCAAATAGAATTTCAAATCTATAAAATCTATTTCAGAAATAGAGTCTGATTTCAGTTTTCCAAACTGATCCAACATGTCTCTCTTGAATGCATCAAAATATTTTTTGACAAAATATTTTCTCTGAACTATTGAAGCTGATTCTGAACAGACCCTAACTATTGTGATGGAATGTATGAGTTTCTCAATTCCTCAAAATATCTTCTTGAAGATTATAGTTCTTATTGAGTAATATACTTTTCCTCCTATTCCTTATTGAATTTGAGAACTTGATCTTTTATATTATTTGGTAGAGAATAAGATATTCATCCATCATGATTCTTTGGTTGAGGAGCCTCTTCCAAAATAGTTATGGATTTAGCTGAAGTCTCATCACAATAAAAATAAATACCACCAAGAACATTTTTCTTTATCTAGACAAAGAATCTATTATTTCCATGGATTTTTCCATATAAGATACACCATGATGATAAAAAAATTAATTATTTTGAGTTACTAATTTATGAACATTCTCTCCTTATTGAGAAATTTTTCTTTGTGGATCTGATTGATGGGTAACTTGTTGTTCTTTAATTTTACTTTCATATTATTGTTCCTCAGCTTGATCTAGTTCTCCCAAAAGCACTAATAGAGTTCCAACTCTGGGTCTAGGTGTGTCTACCTCTAGATAATCATTGTGAGGTTCTTCTTTGATTCTTTTCCTCTCGAAAAGTTCCTCATAGGCATCCTCTTATGAATATTCCTCATCATGATCTGTAGTATCATAACAAAGATTCCTCTTTACAAGTTGAGTAACACATTCTATTTGGTATTCTCCAACTTATTATTTTCTTAAATTAATTGTTCCTACATAATTGATATTTATTTCCTCCCCTAAAGAAAAATCACCAAATTTTTGTTAGTCATGTGTAACAAATTGAATTAGTTTACCTTTAACTTTACTCCAAAAGAAACCTAATTTTCCTAGAGTATCAGTGTTCAAAACATTTTTATGGTTACATCTAGTACAACCATCCACTTGGAAAATATTATTTTTTCTATACAAAAGTAGAAAAATGACCTGACTAGAGGGATAAAAATACATTCTTACCTCTAAATGGTAGTAGTGATTTAGATTTCTTAGCATATGTCTTGGAAAAATTAACTTATTCTAACTAATAAAAAACATGGTATAAAGGTCCTAGGTACAAAATATTTTCTGACTTAGCAATCCTTCGAATTATGGATGTCTGAATAAACTTGACCAGAACCTTTTAGTCAGCCTTGAGATCCATTAAAAACATTTTCATTATATTATTTTAACAAAAAATAAATGACATTATATCTTCTAATTTATGGTATTTATTTCCAATTGAGCAAAGATCAAACTAGAATACTCCTTAATGAGGGAATTTCAAAATATGATTGATTTATACTAAGGATATCAAAAACTCCTTATCATCTATTCATGATGTTATTATATTATCTATTTCCCTAAAGATAAAATAAACATCCTTGTAAAATTTCATCAGTTATAACTAAAAAATAAATTATAAATTTTCATCATTAAATAGAAACTCCAAATATTGAAATGTAAGATCTTGATTGATCAGAAGATTTGCTTCATATAGGCATTCAAAATCAAGGACCCTTCCTAGAATAATATTCCGGAAGGGGAAACACTGATGCTTCAGATCTCTTGGTTCACCTTCATCTTTTATATTTTTCATTGAATATTATTAGAATGTAAATGAAGGAGGTTTATGAATTATAGGTCTTTGAAGAAAGAAAAGGGCACTGGTAGTCGAAAGGTTTGAAATCAAAAGGTAAGGAAATAGGAATATTTTTCTGATGGATTTTTGATGTGTTCTAGTTTCTCATACCAATTACGTAGGGTAATCATTAAATTTTAATTTTGAAGAGTTGAAGCTTTAAAAACTAAATTCAAAATAAATATTTTCTTTTTAAAAAATAAAAGAACAATTACTATATAAAAATAATTGATAGAGATATTTAAAAAAGTAAATTAAAGTAAACTAATACCCAATTATTTAAAATTAAATCGACTTAACTCCCCCTTAAAAAATCAAAACTTCTTGTGGGAAGCGGTTTAGTAAAAATACAAGCTAATTGATTTTTGATATTTACAAATTCTAAACATATATTATTTTTAAAGACACGATACCTTTGAAAATGATGTCATATATCAATATTCATAGTTCTTGAATGACTTATAGTATTTTCTGAAATGTTAACAAAAATAGAATTATTAAATAAAATAGGTATAATATTGAAATTTAGTCTAAAGTCCAATAGATTGTGTTTTATCCACAATACTTGTGCACATCAACATCCAGCAGATATATATTCTATCTCAGTTGTTGATAATAAAACTCATTATTTTTTTTAACTCGACCATTATACTAAATATTTCCCTAAAAAGTGACAGGTTCCTGAGTTTATTTTTCTATCTAATAAAAATCATACAAATTCACCATATAAATATTAAAATTAAATTAAAATTAGATGTTTTGGGAAAATTAGAGATTGAAATTACTTCCCTTTAAAAAAAAAATATTTTAATAGCACTAAGATGAGATGGTTTTGGATTTGACAAAAATATAGCACATAAACAGACAAAAAAATTATGTCTAGTCTACTAGTAGTAAGATAAAATATACTACCAATCATACCTCTATATAACTTATTCAAATCTAATTTTCCAGCTTCATCCAAATAAATTTTTATATTTATACACATGGTATTTGTTAGTCTTACTATTTTCTAGACCAAACATTTTTAATAATTCAATAATATATTTTCTTTGATTTAAAACATTTTCATAATATTTTGGATAGATTTTAAATCCTAGAAAGAAATTAAATTCTCCCATCATACTCATTTCAAATTATTTTTTCATAATATTTAAAAAATCATTAAAATGACTTTTATTTATTGAACCAAAATAAAATCATCAACTTAAATTTGTAATAATAAAATATTATTGGAAACATTTTTCTGAAAATGATTAGTATCTTCAAATCCTGTATATAATCTATTTTTTACAAAAAGGAGCTTAATATTTCATACTAAGCTCTATGTTCTTGTTTAAGACCATTAAAAGATATTATAAGTATAAAATAGAATTTTTCTTATGAGGTTCTTCAAAACCTAGTGGTTATTCAACATAAACTCCCTACATTAAATATTAATTTAAAATGGTATATTTAATATCCATTTTATATAATTTAAAATTTATATGATATGTATAAGCTAAAAAGATTCTAATGGATTTTAATCTAGCTATAGGTGCAAAGGACTCATCATAATCTATTTCTTCTTCCTAATTATATTCATTGGCTACTAATCTGGATTTGTTTCGGGTTATTATCCCTTGATTATCCTATTTATTTCTAAAAACCCATTTAGTTCCTATTAATGGATTATTTGATGGCCTTTCTAATAATTACCAAAAGTTATTTATATAGAATTGGTTTAGTTCTTCTGTTATGGAAACTAAAAAACTATCACCCTATAAATATTATTCAATAGACATAGGTTCTAAGTGAGATTAAAAGGTAAAGAATTAAACTAAGTTTTCTACATTTCTTCTAGTTCTAATTCCTATTTCTAGGTTTACTATAATGGTTTATAAAAGATAGTCCTTTAATATTTTAGGTCATCTAGGTAAGACACTTCCAGGTTCTTATGTTTTATGTTCTTCTAAACTAGTCTACATTTCATTAATTTATTATCCAAATTTTTTCTTAGGTGAATCAAGTCTCATGTTGTAAAAATAGTCAGTATTTTCATCTAGTTGATCTCTCTCTTTAATTAAAGGGTCAGTTTCATCAAACTTAACATGAAATAATTCTTCAAAAAACCATGAATATATATTAAACTCTCTATAGGATTTAAAATTTGTATAATATCCTAGAAATATTCCTTCATCAGTTTTTGGATCGAATTTACCAAGGTTATTCATAGTATTAATGATATATACCATACATACAAAGACTTTAAAGTAATTTACTTAATTTTATTTATTATTATAGATTTCATAGGGTATATTTTTTATAATTGGTATTATTAAAACTCTATTCATGATATAGAAATTTTTTCTTATAACTTCCTCCCATAAATAGGTAGGAATACTATTTTCATTTTGCATAGTCCTTGTCATTTCTTGAATTGTTCTGTTTATTATGCTAACAATTTAATTTTGTTGAGGTGTTCTTGGTGCAAGTATAGGTGTGTTTAATTCCTAAATTTGAGAAAAAGGATTAAAATTCTTTATTATAAAATTATTTACCATGATCACATCTTAATAACATTATTTTAAAATATTTATTATTTTGAACAATTCTGCAAAGACTGTCAAATGCAGTGGATAATTCACTTTTGAGTTTTAGAAAATAAACCCAAGTAAATATTGAAAAATTATTAATTAAAAGATAAAAATATAATTTACTATGAAATCTTTATACTCTTGATGGTCCAAAAAAATTTACATGGATAAGTTCTAATGGTTTAGATATAGCAATTTTTTTAGTTGATTTGAAAGATGATTTGCGTTGTTTGTCAATTTTCCATGCTTAACCGAATCTATCATTGTCAAATTTATGACTAGGAAAATTAAAAATAATTTTTTTATTTGATAATTTATATAAAGAATATGTATCATAACTTCCAAGTCTCCTATGTTAGATCCATGAATCTTTTTTTAGTAGATAAACCATTCACTTTCAATTTACACAAATAATTGAGATCCAAATTATAAAAAAATTAGGTTCTTGGTGCTATAAATTTAGGAAGTTTATCTTTAAAAACTAAGAAGGAGTTGTTGGAGAAATAAACCTAAAATCCATATTCAAAAATTTAAGAAATATTTATCAATTTTATCTTTATCCCTTATACATACAATACTTTTTTGATTGATATTGACTTTGGATCTCCAACAATTCCAACTCCAGCAATATTTACTTTTTCATTATCTCCAAATGTGACTAGACCTCCATCCATTTGAGTCAATTTATGTAAATTTGTGGAGTCTCCACACATATTTATTGAGTATCCACAGTCCATATACCATAATTTGTTTCTATTCCTATGAATTTCTTCCTCTTATTCTTTTTTATCCATAAATCACATGTTGGATTTCAAATTTTGAGTCTCTTTATTTGAATCGGATTTGGAGGTGCTGGAGGAGTCTTCAGACACACTCCAAGTAGCTTTCATATATCATTTTCCTTTTTCCAATAATCATCATTCTTCTGATATTTCTTTACTATGCTTCTTATTGTGTCTTCCAATTGGGGGAAATCATGTCTAATGTGACCCAAATTGTTTCATTCATAGCATCATACTTCTCTAGGTTCCTTCACATCCTTTTGAAGGATTTTTTAAAATCCCCTCTTATTATTGTTGAATTTAGTTAATTTTCTAGATATATAAGACAATTACATTTCAGAGGCTGATAAATCTGATGTTTTGTCATCTTTTTTTTATTTTATTTAAATATTCTGAGATGTCACCTTAGTGGTAGTATTTTCCATTTTTACAATCATGTGATCTTCAACTTCAACTTTAATTTCTTCTTTGTACATCATAAATGTTCTAATTAATTCCATCAAAGTTAAATTATTGATAGGTGATTACTTTTTAATAGATACAGATATGTCATTACATTTATTGGTAAGTACCCTAAGCACTTTCAACCTTGATCTAATTGAATGATGTGATCTACAAAAGCAGTAATATTGCTAACAATCTCTATTAACCACCCATTAATTTGCGTGATTATTTCACTGTTAAAAATTATAAATGTGTAAAACTTTTATTTTTTCAGTAGAACACATCATTTTTATAATTATTTGTTCCATTATATATGATAGTTATTGTATTCCATGTCTCAGAGGCAGTAGGGAATTGTAAAACTTGATTGAATTTATCAAGTTTGAGTCCACAGATAACAGAATTCTTTGCCTTTGATTTCATTCCACATTCATCTTCTGTCATAGAATCCCAATTCTATGGTTTCTCATGAATTAATTAAGGATTGATGGTCATTGATTATACTTTTAATCCCAGATTCTTCAGGTGGATAATATTCCATGATTTCCAACATCCCTAGTTGTTACCTTTATAATATGGAGCACAAATCCTAGACATACCTTTTTCAGATCATCCATTGAAATATATTTTTTACACCTTATTATTTTATGATTTCTATATATTTATCTAATTTATCAAAAATCACTCCTTTGGTGCCAATTGTTACGTCGTAATAATTCAAAGATACACAAGAGGGGGTGAATTGTATCTTTTCGATAAACTCAACTGATTTAGGAGTTTAAATATATTTTGGGATTATATAGATATGAAGTGTTATTATATTTAATAAATATGAGATGTGTATGAACATTAAATATGAACATAATAATTTTTATAGTGGTTGAAGGTACAAAGATCCCCTAGTCCATTCCACCAACGTTCTTTCTGCGAGCTTAGTGATTTTCACTAGGAATGTACTCTTATAACAATATATTAAAATGCACAATTGATTAAAGGAAGTTGTTACCTTTAAAATAAGTATAAAAAAAATTCTTTTGGATATTTAATAGGTAACCAAATTATTCATAGAATAGTGCAAGAATCTGACACTTCACCATGACTGAGTCTGATCCGTCAAAACTCCACTAAATCAAAAGAGTTTGTTTTTTTGATGAAAAAATTGATCTTTAAATTTTTATTAGCAGCTGAAAACATGTGGATAGTCTTCTTTAAATATTAATATCATCATGTAATAATAGATCTTCAGATATTATAGTTAAAAATGATCTTAAATGAAAGTTGCAATGAATAAACGGTAGCAGTTACAACATAATGAGGATGAAATGTAGAACATCAATGTGTAGCTTCTTCAGAAGACAACATAGTATATTTTTCGTTGAATATATTATGTATATAAAAATATATTCACAAATTATATATTTTTGTAACTGTATGTTTAATATTTATGTAGTTAGAATATATAGAGAGTATGGCTTACTTCAGTTTTTTAGATCCAATAAAGTCTCCTGGCATACTACAAATATTCAAATTTAAATCATTCAGGAGAGTCATAAATTTCTTTAGAAATAGAAATGATTTAATCCATTTAATAAATGTTTTAAAATTGAACATAACAATCCTGGAAATCTATTGTAAAACATTTTTTAAATAATATTTCATCCCATTGAGAGAATTTTAGTAATCATGAAAAATATCACAAATTAAAAATTACACGCTTTAATAGTCAAATGTAGGGTTCTTTCAAGTGATGAAAAAATAAAAAATGTATGGTTGACGATGTAGTGTTTATCATAAAATTATGTCTTAGGTACCATACATTTGTTTCCGCAAATATAGGTTTCCTTACTTACATTGGGTTGCTAAACCATATTTTCTCTTCTCTCAAACATAAGGTTCCTTCCAAACATAGGGTTGATGAACCATACATTCTATCAACGTAGGATATATGATTCAAACATGTTGTTATAAAAGTAGGATGTATTCCTTGTGTTACACTTACCCGAATAGGGTATATGATCCATACACATTGTTTTGAGTGTAGGGTTCATTCCTTACACTACACTTTCCAACGCAGGGGATGAAAAATGTTTCTAATAAACACAAAAAACATTCTAAACACTTTAATGAGTATTACTTTAGGATTAATAACATGAATATAAATCTATAATAAATATCATCAGTAAAACAAATAAGGTTATTTGTGATCATCAAAATCTATAAGATTTATAGAGTATTGTTGACATAATACATGCCCAATATTTGGTTGGATTTCATCCCAAATGTATGATTCTATGATGACGGGAGGTAATTTTAGAGCTTATTTTGGATTTTTTTTGTTGATATAGAAGGTTAAAAGTGGTGTGAGTAATTGAAGAAGGAGGTTCCCTTTTATAATTTAGGTGAGGGGCACTTTTGAAAACTCTCAAAATATTAAATTACTATAAATTAATTTTAAATTACCAATGGATCCAAAGTGAGTTATATCAAATATAATATGATTATGGGTCTAAATACTCACAAATAACAATTTTCAGACAAGTTTAGGTAACATTGCTACCCTTATATTTTGGCATTAACCCTTAGTTAAAACCTTTAGCTCTTACCGTGACAACATGGATTTTTATTCTTTAAGGGTTAATACAATTACTATAAAATTCCAAAATAACCATAATTGATTCGTGGATGACACTCAAAACCTAATATAAATAAATATTTCCAAAATTTATATTTTTATTATTTTTATTATTTTTATATCATTTAATAAAATATTAATTATTTTAAAATATCATTAATGTCAATTTTAACACTATTCAATTGTTGAATTTTTAAAAAATACCAATACACCAGATATCTTCACAGATTTTTTTAATATATCCCTAATATATATAGGTGACATTAAAAAAAATTGGAAGACATTCATTATATCAAATTTTATTTATTTAAAAAAAATTAATATCATTTATTTTATATGTTCACTAATTGAACAATTATGACAACAACATTGTGAAAGAAATTAATTTCATTATTTATTCCCTAAAAATTATAAATAAACTATCATGATGAAGATAAAAATGATAGATTTACAACTACTATTTATAGTCAAATAGATCCCCTATATAACTCTATATTAAAAATATTTCACTTGTTAAAAACAAAAGTATGGGAAAATTGACTTTTCTTTGAATGAAATACTATAAATAGATTAAAATCATCCTAGTGGCTCCAAGATCTAAAATATTCAGACCAATGATGATTTTGGTCAAATATAACTAAACTATGGAAATTAAGAACGGTGTTAGGATAATTTTGTAATACTTACAATATTATTTTTACCAATAATTATAAGATTTACCCTTAACCATGGTAATTAAACATAATAAATTTATTATTCATATTTTAATAAAATAGAAGGGACCTATTTGATAATTTTTTACCTTATGATTAAAAATATGGAACCCATATTTCAAATTTCAAAACATGGAATTGGATAAAATTAATTTAAAATTAATCCCATTGATGGAAGGAGAGAACATGTTTTTATAGTAAAAACATTCAAAAGATTGTAATGTTTTTGTATCCAAATTCAATGTGAAATTTATTACAATGACCTAAATTAGATTAAATTATAAATAAATATATCTGATTATACATTAAAACTAATTAAATATATAATTTAACACCATAAATTATTTATACGAATAATTTTTTTCAATTAATATGGAATATTTAATCATTATTTTTCAAAACATGAAACTTATAAGAAAAGAGAAAAAAATAAACCAAAGTAATTTTTTTATATTCTTATTTAAAAGAATAATATTATTTTTTCAAATAAAATATATTAAATTGTAAAATTTTGGATTTAAAATTGGTTCTCCATTAAAATTCCTCAAAACCACCTTTTTAAATAAAATAATTCTTTTATGCATAAAATTGGATTTATTCATAAATAATGTCTATAAAACACATAAGATGAATTTTAAAAATTATATTGAATATTATATATATATATCACTAATATATTCCAACATGAGTGATTTTTTTATCTATATGTATAAAACAAACTTGTGCAAATTTAAATAGTTTTTCTCAGAAAACATTTCCTATTAATTTAAAAAGGGTTTTACATTATTTTATAATTAATTTGTAAAATAATTATATATACATGTGTAAACTATATTCTTATAATTTATTTAATCTTATTTACAACCACCAACTTAACGTCTAGTGTTAAAATAATATTTTTTAATAGTATAATGCGGTTTGTTTAAGCATGATGTTGCATGAAATGTAAGATATCAATAAGAATAAATTTAATAATATATATACCATAAAATATTTGGGTCTTAAATAATGGTTCCAAGACATATATAAATAAAGTCTAATTCCATTGTATAAATGAACATTTTATTCCATAAAATCCATTTTAATAATGGTTTTTCTAAAAAAAAATATACAATGAATTTGATAAATTTAATTTTCAGACACAAATTTTATTTTTCAGAAAATATATAAATTTTTATAATAAACCAAGGAATTATAAATAATATTAGTTTTAATTAAATATTATGTTAAAAACACTCTTATTTTTATTTAAATGAAAAAATTAGTTTATTATGTCCTTGAAAATTTTTAAGTGTTAAAAATTTGACTAGTCATTTTCAACCTGATATTTTTTCCAATAAATATTGGTTTTTATATTTAAAAGTCAAAATTATCATACATATAAAATTATCATGATAAAATAAACATCATTTTTGAAATCATCATGTCTAAATTATGTTAGGGTGAATTTATGATAATTTTCCTAAATACATTATTTTTCTAGGAATAGTAAAAATACATTTTGAGGTTTTTAGTATGTTTAATGACTTCATAATTAGGTCATAATGATATAATAATTTTTTAATCAAAATCCAAGACTTATAATATTTTATTTAATTAATATCATGTATTTTAATTCATTTTATTCAATTTTTAAAACTATGATTCACTTTCCAAAGTCTAAAATTGAATCTTTGTCTTAAAAAACATTATTTTGTGGAAACGTTACTTTTAATTTCAAAAATAAGTAATAGAATATGATTCTCTATTATTGTGAGTTAAAAATAAAAATAAATATGACCCAAATATACCAAATCATCACAAAAACCATGGAAAATCCTCTGGTTTTTCATTTTTTACAACCTAAAATTCGGAGGCATGTATATGAAAATTATTAAAAAAATCCTCCACTTTTCCTATAAATACCAATCCATTTATCTATTTCCCATAACTCAAAATCCATCCTCAATGAAGTGATAGTTTTTTTACACCTAATTATTCCTTCCAAGGTTTCCATAAGACCCCAAGGTCCCAATCCTAATGTTTTAGTAGTTAATTTTCATGGTACGGGAATTCTTGTTCCTTTCCCCTCAATTTGAGAACTGTTTTTGTATGTGTCTTTTAATTATTATGAGTAATCTCTTTTATTAACTTTTTTATCATACCATTAATTCAAAATTTTATTTAATAAATGGTATACCCTTTACCTTGCTCATTTTAACCTTTTCTAAAAACATGTTTTATACCCGTTATGATGTAGAATTCCCTTCTCAAAATTTCTCTCTTCTCCTAAACAAATAATATTTTATTTTCATTATGTGGATAACCAACCAATTTTATTTTACATGTTTATTAACCTATATTTAATAATGATTTATTTAATTCTGGAATTTAAACATAAGAAATTCACATTTACTTTCATGTGTTAAATATGATGTAACAATCATGTCTTTTTGGTTTTTTGTGCCAAGATTTGGATAAGAAAATCATTATTTATTATTAATAGGTTATTAATAAAATGGTTTATTAGGATATATGTGGTTAATATTAATTAAAAAATATGAATTTTGATCCCTAATAGCAATTAAATGAATTGGGTAATTAATTTTATCTATAGAGATGAAAAGTTTTACGATACCTTGGTGAATAACCTCGGTAATTTTCATTTACGACACCTTGGTGACTAAACTTGGTGATATGCTTATGAATGTATTATTTAAATATTTTAGACACATTTACATGTTATGATTCATGTTATTTTTATTATGATATGCCTCATTTTATTTTTCTCATGCCATAATGATATTCCATATATTCTTATTGATATTCTTGAAGATCAAATGTAAATTGTTTACCTTAATTATTCACTTATTGGGCCTTATGACCACCCTTCCAATTGGTGTATGTCCCCATGTAATGAGATGTAGTAAATTTACATTGGATGAACCAATGAAGGATCCTTTAAAGTGTATTAGCATAATGTTTTATGTTTTCATGTATTATGTACCTTATTTCCAAGAAACTAAAAATTAATCGATCCTTTATTTTTACAATGCGATGAAAAGTTATGTAATAAAAATATGGGATGCCATAAGTAAATTGATTATTGGAAATAGTAACTTAACCAATGGTAAGATTAACCTGACCTTTGGAATAATTATTTTACCCAAAAATAATAAATTTTGATATAAATAATATTTATCTGGATTAATTTATGTAAATAAAAAAATTGATAATTCTATGAAAATAAATATCTTGATTAAAAAAATAAAAGAAAATATAAGCACATTTTAAATAAACAGTATTTTAAAGTATTTTTTAAAAATCATTATAATTATATTAAAAACTAAAAATACCTATTTGAGAAATATATTTTGATAAAATGAATATCATTTTTGAAATTATCATGTCAAAATTTTCCTATGGTGATATTTTGGTAATTTTTAGAAATACAGCAAATTCTGGGTGAATAGTAAAAATACAGTTGTTCACATAACCGGTATATCTTAAATTAAATTATTCATGATGTAATAATGAAATTATCTTTTATTGAACTTGAGGCTTGTCCATGATAAACAATTTTTCAAAAATGAGTCATTTAAATATGATAAACATAATTTCCAAACCTAAAAAGTTCTTTCCAGAGAATAAAAATCTAACGTATTACATTAAAAAACTATTTTTACATTTTTACACCATTCGTTTTGATAGAACTATTGAATTAAAATCATAAAGTGAATAAAATTCTCAAAATCATGTTATTTAATTCAAATATAGATTATAATTTCAAAAAATCACTATTACAAGGTTTACCATAGATATAATATTTTATTCAATGTTTTATGCTAAAAAAATCCTCTCCTCAAGAATAAATAACCACTCTCCCTTCACTTCTAAAACCACTCCTCTGACCTATTCTAAATACCACTCTCTGTCCAAATCCTCCCTCTCATGACCATTAAAATATTTAGGGACATTCTTGAGAAATCTCACTATAATCACCAAGGGAGTTATAATGTCATACAAGAAAAGATACACTGAGGAGAGAGTAATTATCTATTAAAATAAAACACCGTATTACATTTTTCAGGTACTCCTAGACTCTCCTTTTTTTATTATTTGGTTTTGATTTGTCTCGGGTTTTTTTGGATGAAATTTGAAAAATTTGGAAATTTTTGGGTTATGAACGGTTGGCGCACGGTTTCCCAAAATTTTGCTCCCATCCAAGTTAAACCGTGAAAACCCAATGAATGGGGGTTTTCATAGATGATTCATGGTTTAAAAAGCTATGTTACCACATAGTAAAAACCATTCACCCCATCAAAGTCGCACAGGGTTAGGTCGTACGGTTTTACCAACCGTGTGGGCCTACCCACCTAACTGTGCAAATTGTGTGTTTGAATTCCAAAAAATATTGGTAAAATTCTCAAACCACCCCCACATATTCTCAACCCCAACTCCTCATAACTCTTAATAAGAGGTATTTCATGCTCTAAATAACCCATAATGTCTTATCCAAACCTATTCTGTGGTGGATCATAGGAAGTCAAATGTTGTTTGATTCCTCTACGATAAGAGATCTTCTCTTGTTCTTTCTCTTTCGCTCTTTTTATCTCTCTTACTATGGATTTCTTAGATAATTTTTTTTATGGATCTAAACTCATTTTTTATCTTGAATCCATGTTAGATTCCTTTACCTCTGTTTTTGACATTCTTCATTGGAAAATCTCATTACGGGCATTGTGATACTTTCTCTTCATGTTAATGTTAGGTGGTTCCATTGATTTTATCATGTTATAAACCCTTGATTTTCTTGATTTAATTTAAATATTGTTTAATTGAATTTCTGAAAATCTGTTATTATGTGTTTGGGAATTTGAATTAACATGGTATGAATGTTATGGTAAAAAACCCAATTCCAATGGAATTGGAAATTGCGATGGGATTTGAATTTGGTGAAATTTGTGAGAATTGATTTGTAAATTGATTTTTAGAAAATTTTCTTAAATTGTTTGCATGAGAAACTATGATTTGTTTTATCTTTAAAAAGGTCAAGAGTTTATTAACAATTCATTTTTCTTAATGTGCAATAGGTATATTGAAAATAGAAATGGATAAATTTTATTTTAAACACTTTTAATATAATTAGTCCATTGTTGATTAATTTATTGATAACATGAATGCATGGGTAGTTAGTGGGTTATTTGGTTTAAGTATTCTAGGATGGTAATTCCCCTATAACATATTTATTCTTTACAACACTAATAATAACATAGTGCAACATATCTTATCCTTGGTGGGATGTTGATGTGTCCTCTTTGACTAGTTTCAGAGGGATGTGTGCACATATATTATTCTGATCACCTATATGAGTGTTCTAGGATCACGTAACTTGAAACAATCGTACCCCTTGGCAGATTACCATGTTACTTATGATTATTTATATATATATTTACCATTTCCTATAAATTTTTTTTATACATTCCATCGAATTTATATAAACTATTTTAAATGAATTTTTACTTGAGACATTGTTTGAAATGCTTTCATAGATTAAATTGAAAAGAATGTTAGGTTTTAAATTTTCAATTATACATGAATTCCTATTTTATTTAAAATTTAAGTGTTATTTGTTTTATTTATGTTAGTAACTTATTATAGAACACTAGATGAGACCATAATAGTATTTTAGCTCATTCCCCCAACTTTTCCTTCTTTATTGTGTATATTTTTACTACCAGGTTAGAGAAAGGGGAAAGAGACACATGGAGGTGGTGGTTATTGATATTTTGTTCTTTAAGAATTTTTCTATTGGGACCTAGGATGTTTATCTTGTAAATCTGGTAATTTTATGATTTACTATTTGGGCTTTTCTATAATTATTTGGATTCTAGTTCTATTCCCCATTTGGAGTTTTCTTTTGATCATATTGATATGTATATATTTTTTCACTATTTTTATGGAAAAACTGTTTCTGGTTTTATCTTTTATGATTAGAGGTGATAGTCTCCAACCCATTGGGATTGGGAATTCCCTTCTAGTTATGTCATCATTAGGTTAGGTATCTGAGTACCAAGGTATCTGGGATGGCTTAGAAAATAGTGGTATAATAGGAAGGTTAAACATCTTTCTTTGATTTTAGTATGCAATTGTAATCTTATTGGGAATTAAGAGGTAGTTACGAGCGAGTGCCTAGTCATCTATCATTATAATGATCCATATTTCATCACGGGTGGTTTGGGAAATATATCATGGGGATTTGTTCTAGTTTATTCTCTAATTTTGTTTTGGTTATTTGATATCCAAATCTTATTTTCTTATTCGATGGGTTTTATTTTCTCCGTTGATCTTATTTAAATGTTGATCTTTGTAATATTTTGATGTAATATTTTGATGTAATATTTTTTATTCATTGATGTTGTGTAGAATTATACCTCTAAGAATATGTGTGAATATGATCCAAGAAGAAGCTGCTGATGAACCACAGTGATAAAATCCTCCCATGTACCTGAATCCGGTTGAGGCTATTGTAAGTGTTTTCCAAGATCTTGGACAGGCATATACACCCATTTATAATCGGGTTCTAGTAGTGGAAACATACGGGGATGAGTCATAAAATCAGGATTAGAAGCTTCTTCACTAAAATCCACCAGTATTACAAGGATCAGATGATCCAAATGAGGAGGAAGATTGGATGAAGAGGATTGAGATTTTTTTTGAGTTATTGGAGACACCTAATTCAATCAAGGTGAAATGTTCCACCTTCAAAATGGAAGGACCTACTTGGAGATGGTGGGAAATGATTATAATGAGGAATAAGTATGAGATCTTAATTTATATGAGATTTAATGCTTTTTCACTAGCTAGTTCCATCCAGAGTCTTTGGTGCAACTAATGGGTACAAATTCCTTCAAACTTGAGCTGGCTAACAGAGCCATGAATGATTTTGAAAATCACTTTAATAATATTGTGATATTTTCACTTGATATTATATCAAATGAGAATATAATGAATTGATAGTTCTATATGGTACTTTGATCTGATATTTATTCTCATGTTTTCATATTGAATAACTCTTCATATATTGATGTGTTGGATAGAGCGTTGATGGTTGAGATAGATATGGCTGTTATGTCGAGGTTGATGGGAGTTATGTTTTCCCCCAGTGGTAATTCTATGAGTCCCTTTAAAGGAAAGATGAATTTTTACGACTCTGATGGTGGTTATCAATAGAAGGTTCTTCTAGACCTACTGTAGTGTCGGGCATATGCCCTTTTATTTTCATCCAGTATTGAAATCCTAGGCATTCTAAATGGGGTTTCACTAAGGCACGCAAGATATGTGGTTCCTATGGACACTCATGTCAATTTTATAACTTCATTTATACACATTCTACTCCATGTAGTGGAGAAGGATCATCAACACCAAAAATTATTATGGTAAAATCATATGCTTCATGAAAAAAGGGGTTCTGGCGAAAGGCATCAGAAAAGAATCTTCTTCATGAAGTGGAAGAGTCTCCTGAGGAAGTTGATATAGGTCCAATGACTATGAGAGGTATTATCACTATATATTCATCAGTAGTGAATACATAATTTGATACTGGTGTATTTAATTCAATCATTTAATCTGATATTTTAAGTATTCAAAATCTTATTATGGATCTTTAATCATATGTGATGGAAATTACTACACCCCTCATAACAAAAAGAGATAATGGTCTTTCTTATCTTACCCGTGACTTTTCATTATCATAGATTGATCTTACTTGGTATTTTTTGGATCTTAACATGAAACCTCTAGATGTAATATTCGGTATAGATTGGATCATTGCTAATAAACGAAAATTGACTATTATCTTTGATGGGTCTCATTTACTACACCTGATGGGGTATGCCACATATTTCAGGAAGAATGTGACTTGGGTAGACTAGATCTAGAACTTCAAATTTAGAGTTAGGTAACGTAATATTAGTGTTTTATTTTTATCCATAGTGAGAATCCTTTTGCAGTGATCTACCGCTAGTTTTAATTGAGTTTCCCAATGTTTTTCCTTATGAATTCCCCAGTTTTACACTAGTAAGGGAGTTGTATTTTTCTATTTATTTATTACTCGGTACTCAACTAGAATTTATTACCTCTCTCTGTATGGAATCATCTAAAATTAAATAGTTTAATACTTAATTGGTTGAACTTTTAGATAAATGATTTATACACATGAGTGTGTCACCTTGGGAGGTACCTTTCTATTCGATAATAAAGATGATGGGTCACCTTTCCTGTGTGTTGATTACCAAAAAATCAATCGATTGATGGTAAAGAAAAATTATCCATTACAATAGATTATTGATATTTTTTTATTAGATAAAAGGGGATAAGTAGATCTCAGATATTTAAATTTTATTTGGTTATCATCATTTGAGAATAAAATAATCTAAAATTTTGAAAAACATATTTCAAAGTAGGTCGACCATTATGAGTACCTTGACATCCCATTTAGTTTAAACAATTCTCTTAGGGTCTTTATGGACTTGATGAACATGATCTTTCATGAGAATCTTGATAATTTATTGGTGGTATTTATGGTTGAAATACTAGTTTAGTAAAAGTATAAGGAGGATCATGTGTGTTATCTAAAATTATTTCTGGAATTACTGAGAAAGCACGAAATTCATGCCAAGCTATCAAAATGTAATTTATAGGTTCAGGAAATGATTTTTTTGGGTCACGTGGTTTAAAAACATGGTATTTAGATTGATCCTGAGAGGGTGAAAGCTGTTATGAAATGGGAGAAAGCATAAAATGTTTTCGACGTTCAGATATTTTAGAGATTAGAGGGATATTGTCACCAATTTTTAATGTATTTGACAAACTTGACTTCTCTAATGTCCACTATAACTCGGTAGTGAGTAAAGATTGTTTGGGATGAGAAATGTTAGATTTATTTTTTTGAGATAAAACTTGTTCGGACTACTACACCGATGTTTAATCTTACAGTGGTCGGGCAAGGCTGTGGGTTCTTCTGTGAAACATTAGGTTTGATCATGGGTTATGTTATTATACAGTGTGATCAAATCATATCTTATGGATCTCATAAGCTTAGGACACATGATTAGAATTATCCAACCCATGACCTTGAACTTTTAGCTATGATGCACACACTTAAGAGTTTGAAACATTACCCTTTTAGAGATAGGTTTACCATGTATTCTTACCCCAAGATCTTGAATTATATCATATATCAATAAAGGATTTAAATATCTACCAAATTAAATAGATAGATTACCTTCAATCATTTGATTTTGACATCTCCTATTCCCCAGGGGAAAGGGAATTTAGTCACAGATGCTTTAAGAAGGATACTTCTAACCTATGTCCTGAAATAATCCCCAGAATAGTGAAAATTGATGTCCCACATTGCAAAGTTGCACATAGGATTTTAGAAGAAAGGGGAAAAGGTTTAGTTGCCTAGTGTGCAGTTGAACTCTGAATTTCTCATGATGATTCTTCAGGAAAAAAATCTTGATTATTTGTTTTATTACATTAGAGACTCTATTTATGGTGGAGAGACTATTGTTGAGTTTACATTATCCACATGGGGTATTCTATGTTTTCAGAATCATTTTTTTGTTCCATTAGTGGTAGGAAATGTTGTGATGAGGTGTTTCTATAATTACCAAAGGGATATTCACCTAGTAACCATGAAGATGTTCTATGATGTGTGATAATGATTATGGTGTATAGGTATGAGATGTGGCATTACTTATTTTTATCTCATTGTTATACATGCCATAAAGTCAAGATATACCACCAGAGGACTTAAGGTTTTCTTCAATCACTTCCATTGCATACATAGTTGTGGGATGAGATATCTATGATTTTTTGGGTTGGGTTTCCACATACCCAGAGAATGAAGAATTTGATATGGGTTCTGATTGATCGAATGACTACATAGGATCACTTCTTACACAATAATGGTACATACCAAGTTGAGGAGCTAGGAAATCTCTATGTAAGAGGTATTATTCCTTTTCATGGAGTTCCAACTACTATGGTCTTTTATAGGTATTTCCAATTTACATCTCACTTGTGTAGTGGTCTTTAGGAGGAACTAGGATCTATGGTTCATTTGAGTATAGCATATAATCCACAGAACGATGTCTAGATATAATGGTCTATACACATTATTGAGGATATGCTTCATGCATGTGTTCTTGAATTTGTTAGAGCATGCTATGACCATTTGGAACTGGTTGAGTTTTCTAATAATAATATAAACTATTCTAAAATCAAAATGGACCCTTTGGAGGCCTTGTATAGTCATCCTTGTAAATATCTATTATGTTGGTTAGATATCCGTGAAATTTCCTTAGTTGGACTGAGTATGGTTCAAGAGATGAAATAAATGATTCAGTTGACTTGTCAAAGGATGTTTATGGCATAGAGATGGTCTAAATCTTTTTTGAATCATCATCATAAACTGTTGAAATTTTAAGATTTTGATCAAGTGTTATTGAATGTTTCACCATGCTTGGGCCATCAAAATCTTGGGAGGAAAGGGAAGAATTCTCCACATATTGTGTGACCTTTTGTGGTTGTTAAGAAGGTGGTTAAAGTAACATAAAATTTGGAACTTTCTCTATAGTTTACATAGATACATAACATGTTCTATGTATCATATCTACTAAAGTATCATTCAGATCTATCCCATATTATGTGTGGGACTCATCTTGACATCAAGCTTAATTTAACCATGACTGATAATACATTCAGTATTATTGATTCTAAAACCAAGGTACTTCATGGGAGGATGTTTCATTTTTTTGAGTGCTAGGGAATAACGGTTTTATATGGTGGGGAGGTTGTAAAATACTATTATTGTTTTCAGGTATTTTTTGACCCTCTATTTTTTATGTTTTGGGTTATGTTTTTCTAAGGTTTTTTTTTCATAAGAAATTTGAAAATGTTATAAATTTTTGGATGGTGCATGGTTTGCACACGATTTTTCCAAAAACTTCACCCACCCATGGTAAACTATGAAAACCCATAAAGAATGGATTTTCATAGTTTGTGAATAGTTTTAAAAACCATGCACCAGCCTTTTAGAAACTATGCACTCCATCAGAGGGGTGCATGGTTTTAAAAATAATGTAATCCTTCCTAGACAACCGTGAAAATAGAATTTTTTTATTCTGAAAAATATTTTTAAAGAATCCAACCCCCCCCCCCCCTTTACATCCTCTCAACCCAACTCCTCATTAATCGAATTAATAGGTATTTGGAGATCCCATGAACCCATTTTAGATCCTTAAATCCAATTTCAATGTGGATCAAATCTTAGAGAACATTGTTCAGTTCCTATCCGATAAGTGATATTCTTCTATTAATTCTCTCTTGATCCCTATATCTCTCCTCATTATGTTTCTTTAGATCATATAATTTGTTATGGATCTAAAATCCTTTTTTGGATACCTAATCTATTTTTAATTCCTTTATCTCCATTTTTGACATTCTTTGTTGGAAAATACCATTGCAGGCATTGTGATATGTGATCACTATGTTAAAGTAGGATGGTTCCATTTTGATTTTCCATGTTATAAACCCTTGATTTTATTGATTTAAATTAAATTGATTTAAAATGAATTTATGAAAACCCCTTCTAATTTGTAATGTAACTTGAATGGACTTGGTATGGAATTTTTGGGGAAACCCCCAATTCCAATGGAATTGGAAATTGGGGTGTGATTTGAATTTGATGTAATTTGTGAAAATTGATTTCTCAATTAATTTTAATAAAAATGGATTAAACTATTTTGATAAGAACATATTATTGGTTTCATCTTGAAAAAATAATTAATTTATTAAAAACATCATGTTTTGTTTTTAAAGGGAAATTGGATTATTGAAAATCAATATGGGGAAATTGTATTCTAAACATTTTTAAAATTATTTCCCCATTATTTATTGATTTATTGAGAAAATAAAATCCTTGGTAGTTAGTCATTTATTTGGGACAAACACACTAGTATGGTAATTACCTAGAAATAGATTAAATCTTTATAACACTAACAAAAACACAGTGTAGCAGATATTTTCCTCAATTGGATGTTAATGAGTCCTCCTTAACTAGTGTTAAAGATAAATGTTTACACATATTGTTTTGATCACATATATTAGTGTGTGATGATATCATAACTTGGAACTGTCATACCCCTTTTAAGAATACCATGTCTCTTATTATGATTATTTATATATATATATCATTTTTAAAACTATTTTACACATGCCCACTAATTTATATAAACTATTTTATATAGAATTATTACTTAAGACATTATTTGAAATGTTTCCATCAATTGAAATGAAAAAAATAAGGTTTTATATATGAAATTTCACTACCATGACTATTTTATTTAAAATTTAAAGAATTATTTGTTTTATTTATATTATAATCTCATTATGGAACACTTGGAGAGAAACTACTTGTATTTTACCTCACACCCTACTTTTTCTTTCGAGCATTTGTAGATTTTCTTTTTCTAGTTTTGATCAAGGGGAATAAGTCGCTTAGAGGTGGTGGTTTTTGGTATATTATTCTTATAGTGTTGCGTACATTGAGAATTAGTCTTTTTATATTTTCTTTCCTATACATTTATGATATAATGTTTTTGTTTTTATATACCTATTTGACTTTTGGTATTATTCTCCCTTTGATGATTTCTTTTGAGCATATTGATATGTATCTGTTTCTTCAGCTGTTTTTGTGGAAAACTGTTCCCAGTTTTATCTTTTATGATGTAAGGTTATAGTCTCCAAACCATGGGGGTTTGGGACACCCTTTAAGATATGTTGGTACTAGATCAGGTATCATAGAACTAGGGTATCCGAAATGGTTCATGACATAACTCTTCCCTATTTTCTTCTTCTCTTTATTCCTTTTCACAATTCCTTTAAAAACTAAATACTATAAAATTAATTATGTTGTAATTTATCATTATATTAATGTTTCTATACAACTTTAATTATAATATTGATGAAAAATATAAATTACATACTTCTCTTTCCTTCTCTTTCGACAATGTCCCATTAAGTGTCAGTTAACCACATACAAATACATTGCCAAGAAAATTATTATAACCCCCTTAATGGATGGATAATATTAATTATATATAATATATAAGTAAGTAATTACATGTTTTATAGGCATCTAGAGTTAATAATTTTTTTATGCATATACATTTAATAATAATAGTGAAATCAAAGCGAAATGGTAAATTTTTCAGAAAAACATTATATCAAAATGCTTTAATTTCAAAAATAATATTTAAGAAATATAATGAAATTATTATAATTGATAAGTATTTTTATAAATGAATATAATTCAATTTTTTAATGATTTTTAAATAAATCTATGTTTATTATTTAGGAGACATAAAATCATTGGAATAAAGCAGGAATTAAGGTAAGGGAATTCACAAACCCAACTCTTTTTCCATATGTTATTCCAATTTCACAAAATATTTGGTATGAATACTCCTATAATGTTCCTTAGATGTAATTTAATTGTTATTATATTTTATTTTATAGGATATACATGTATCATACTATATTTAGTGTAAAATAAAAAGATTTCCCAAAATAAATCTCCCTTCCAAAACACATCTTTGACTCCTCTAAAGTTGTTTCTTCTTCACTCAAGAATGATGATTATTATGAATTTTTTTTCCCATTTTACATTTAGGAACACTATGTTTATTCATGGAATTATTATTGATTAAATTATTATAAAACACATTCTTTATAAGGGTTAATTCTTGACTATGATTATTATATGTTATATGTGGCATGCGTGATTATGTAAATGTTATGATGTGATGGGTAGGTCCAGAATTATATAACCCTCCAATGCATTGGGTAATGTGATGTATCTCAGGATATAGTTTTTATTATTTGTGAACATTATTCTATACTTTTTCAAAATGATTATTTTATGATTATTCACATATGTTATGCGTGGAAATGATGCTAGTTTTGTTCACAACTATGTGTGGTATTTTATCACAAAGACATTATGATTCATTTTTATAAATTGCCACATTCCATTTTTTTATCACATGTTTCCATCAAGTTTTTGATGATGATCATATGCTTATAATTTAATGATGATGATTACAAAAATGATTATATTGATGCATGTCACTTATTAATCCTCTTACCTGACTTTTAACTCACCCTTTCATTAATGTATATAATCTGGTGATTAGTTTTTCTAAGGATAACATGAGAGCCACTAAGAAGATAGATTAGAAGGATTTAAATAATTTTTATGTTTTTTATGTACATGTTATTTATGATACAAATTTTCTGAATATAGTAAACCATTTGATCATCTATTTTCAATACTATTATGTTCTTTATCTTAAAATGATTTAATAGTTATGTAAGATAAAGTAGGGTCGCTATAACCCCAATAATCCTTTGGAATCTATTGATAATGGTAGAGAATAAGTATAAATGTTTATTAATTGTTTTTGGAAATAAAATTTGGTCCTATCATAAAAAATAGGAGAAAAATATTGATGGTAAATTTATCAACATCACAGACACAAAATTTCTTGTCATTAAAGGATAATTCCATCAAAAAATTATTAAACTAGTAGTTTGGTATCAAGAAACTCTCTATGTAAAAGGTTGTGGTTTGATGAAAGTTTTAAAAATTCTAGTGATAATGTTTTTGAAATATATAAAGGGGGATATTTAAGATCCTATATATTGATTTTATAGCATTTATTTTATTTTATTTCAACATTATTTTTTTGAATGTTTTTTTGTTTCTTGAAAAAATGAGTCTATGAAGTAGTTTTAGAAACTTTAACTATCTAAATATGTTTAAAAACTTCTATATAAATAAATATTATTCTTTTTTGATACAAAATATTTCTAACAATATGATTAATAAAAGTTTTTCATTATTCTAGTTTAGTTTGTACAAAGGTTGAGATGTTGGTTATAGTTGTAAAAAGTTCAAGCCTCATTGTACTGAAGTTGTAGTTGACGATCAAAAATTCTTGCATGAAAGGCAATAGAACAAGTTTACTAAATATGGGTATATGAATTTTGTGAAAAAATATTTTTTTTATGAATTTAAAAACTATTACATTTTCAAATATATGAATTCATGAAGTTCCTACAGAATTATGGATAATATATGATGTTTTTATCAGATAAATGCTAATCAGAAAAAGAATTTGGAATTTTAGTATAATTTGAAATATTTATAGGTTAACATATGAACATGTATAAAATTAAATTGGATAAATATATATGAATTCCACTAAATTGAGTTAATATTTAAGGTGGGTTTTAGACTAATTCTAATAAATCAAGATGATCGAAGGTAGGGAATTAGACAAAGAAAGATGGGATTTTAAGATGGATATAGAGATCCATTTCTATCAGATGAAATCTGGTATAAATTTAACTAAAAACTTATTTTAGGGATAAATAGATAGATGATAATTAGATAGAAAAATATTATTTCATAATATGGATACTTAAATTATGTTTTACCCATCTATGTTTTGAGAACCAAAACCATTATGAAGATTAACTAGATTCATGATTGTTAGATAGATACATGCAAACTCATCATAAATATCATGTCTAAAAATATTATATAATGTCCATAAAACTAATATATAATTTTAATAACACTAAATGTATGTTTATTGAGTGTTCTGGAGTTATTCAATTTTACGATGAATATTTGACTAAGGAAATTCAAACAAAACAATACTACACAAAGGAGTTCTTGGGAAGGCATCAGACATACATTCCCCAAATAAAGCCTTGAGATAATTTAAATAAACTTTATAAAGGCCCTAACTATGATGATGTTGATTTATTAATTCAATTTTCATTAATATATCCAAGATATGGTGAATTGTGAATAAAATAGTTGATTTCATGTTTTTAGTAAACCTGAAGAATTCCTTAAAAGGTTTGAAGGTGATCAACGAAGATGAGTCAAGCCGGAAAATTTTAATTTTAGTTTTTGGGTGACCATGATTTATTATAGTTTACTAGAGTATGTCTTCATATATAAAGGTTTTTATGTTATATTAGGAGTTATTAATGAAATTTTATTATTAATTGGAATTACTAAAGAAAAGGTTCATGATAGAGATCATAAGTATTAATGTTCTTCAGTTCCCAACCAATAATTCTCCTAGTTGAAGAAGAGGTACCAAAAATTAGTGTTCCAAAAAGAAGTACTAAATTGAAGAATAATAAACATAGGTATACTAGAAAAAGGTGCATCAGATATAGTGTATAAAATTGAGATGCACTAATATTTGGAATCCCATAAAAAGGTATACATAAAAATGATTGAGGCGTATCAGATGAAGTCTTACTGGACATAGGGAAACCAGAAAGAGTATTTTCAGAAAATGTTTTATGAGGTATTTTTAAAACTCTCTTATCTTTTATTATCCCTAAACTATAATAAAACCTTGTAACTCATGGTATATAGTATATTTATTAATTGGGAGATTGAAGTAGCTAGATGTTAGTTGGATCATTTTTATTCACTTCATATCATAGTGAATTATCATGGACTAATGAGAGTCAACACAGCAAAGATGTAGTCACACACATTGGGGGTGAACATTCAAAATATTATGTGCCTTTATTTACATTAGTATATTTTTATATGAGTAAGGTTTTGATATAATGTTGATATGATCAAAATTATAACAAGTGTAAGGGTTTAATTTCAAGGTGAAACAAATTATAAAATATAAAATATAATTCAACCCCCACCAAAGTGGTCCTCCCATTACTAGGAAATTCATACCATATTCATGATAACCTATTATTATATTTATTATATTGTATTAATCTTGTTAGGATGAATACAACATATTTATAGGAAGTATAAGAATAAATAATATTTGAAAGATTCGGGTAAGATGATTACCTCTTCTTTGAGAGACCTCCTTTATCTTAAACCTTAAACATTCATAAGATAGAATAAGTGAAAGGAAAAGAGATAAAAAAGAAGGAAATGAAGCTAAGAAGGTTTTTTGGTAGGTTTTGTCATAGATATAGGTCCCAAATTATTTTAATAAGGGATGAGAATAGGTTCCCTTTTATAATTAAGAGGTAGGACATTGATGAAATTAAATTAAATATTTAAATAATATAAAGTAAATTTATTATGAAAGTGGAAAAAAATGTGAAATAACTAAAATATGAGATACTATGAGGTCAAAATATCTTTAACTAATAATATTTAGATAAGTTTAAGTTTCATTGATACCCTTATATCTTAGTTTATCCCCTAGTAACCATGTTTTAACCCTCAATATGGAAAAAATTATTGTTTTTACTTTTAATTTTTACCAAAAATTATGTTAAACCTATTAAATTATATTAATTATGACTAGTAAAAATATTTAAACTATTTTAAAAGGTAAAATTTCTATAAGTGACTTAAAATCAATTTAAATAAGTGCACAAAATGCAATAAAAACCTATTTTTAGACAAATGTGTTCTTAAGCATAAAACTAAATTTATTATTTTTCATTTCCTAATAAATAACATTTTATTAAAGAAAATATTTTTTTGAATATATTATATATATATTTAATTAAATTTATTCATCAATAGAGATTAATTTAATTTATTAAGATACAAAAAAATGTGTGCATAAAGTCATTTTTTTAGAAAAATATATCTTTTTACCGTCAAATAATTTTATTTTAATTAATAACCAATTGAAACCCAATGAATTAATTTTATTAATTTATAAAAAATGGGTTTCTATAATTCAGTTGGTCTTATTCATACCCTCTAATCTGATGGTTAGGTGATAACTACACATTAAATAATAATTTTTCAATAGTATATTGATGTTCATTTAAACTCAAGGTTGCATGTAAAGAAAAACCAAAAATGAATAAAAATATATATAAAGATAAAAATATCTTAAAATAGTGGGGGTTTAAACTAGTAATATCCTACAAAGGCTTATAGTATAAGTTGAATGAGGTCTCTCAATGAAGAGGCAATTGTCTCACTAGACTCTTTCAATGATTATTTATTTTTTTATTTCCTCTAAATATATTGTATCCATCATAACATAGTGAAGGAATTATCAAAAATATAATGATATTTTAATATGAGTATGGTGGTGCCTTTTTATGCCTCTTTTCCATGAAATTGGAAATGAAATTATCGCTCGTTCATACATGTAGACCACTGCTTCCACATAGAGATATGATTCATTATTCCATTACTATCTTTAATAGTTTATTATTATTATTAAGGAAATAGTGTTTATATATAATATTTATTAAATAATTATGAATCATTATCCATCCATTTCAAAATGATAATGTCACTCATTTGTTCCTGTGGACTACCACCTCCATGAAGCGATGTAATTTATTTTTAATTTCCACTTTACATTGCTGGTAATAAGGATATATTTAATTAATATATATGATATTTATGATATATATTATTTATGTATATTAAAATTCTTATTTATAATTATATAATTCCATCTATCAAAAAAGTGTATGCATCACTCATGTGTATGTATGGACTACCATCCCCATAAGGTGATATAATTCATTTTTTATCACCACTTTAAACGAATTATTATAAAAAATTACATAATAATTAAATATGATACTTAGTAAATGATTAATATTTTATATATAATGGAATCCTTATCCATGTATAAGGTCTATAAATTAAGATCCAAAATATTTACAAAAAATAAAACTGTTAACACTCAAAATGATGATGATAATGAAATGTTCTTAATGAATGAGTGATAAGATGTTATAAATAAACAATGTATGTTATTAAAATTATCAATATGGTTCTATTATATATGTATAATGAATTTAAATTTATTATAAAATATCTTAGAACACTTACCAAGCATGTTGGACTTTAGGTAAGGATTTATCGTCTCACATTTGTTTTTTGTGAGAGATATTCTATATTCACACTTGTTTCTTTCATGGGTTGTATATAATTTACATTTAATTTTTTATATCAAGAATATATTTATATTCATGTTATTTAGTGTTTTATATTTACTTATTTCTTTCATGGTGGTTATTATACAAAAGTTACCTAAGAATTAAAGGTTTTATATTACAAATGTTTATCGAGATTATTTATGATTAACTTTATGATAATGAAATTATATGATATATCAATAATAAATATCATTAATTTTATTGTCATTTTTTATTTCTATATATTATAAATTTTTATTTAATTTTCCACTCTCTTGGTACCCAAAAGTCCAAAATAATGTTTTTATGTAAAACTAACTTTATTTCTCTCTTTAATCTGGAATCTTTTCTCTTATATATTCATGTTCTCTGAACTGTTTTCAAGAATGATTTTACTATTATCACATGATTATTCAAATAAATTTTTAAATATATATTATTATTCACCAAGGTTTATTTGGAATATTATTTTATCTTTCCAAACATGGCAATTTCGAATTTTTATAGAAAATACGAAAGGAATATATACTTTAATATAAACTGCATGAACATATTTCCCCACCATTATGACTAATCTATGATTTGAAACCACATTTAATAGTTTATAGGGTTATTTTCGTGGAAAATGTTTTATCTAATATTATGGAATTTTTTTTATATTTTAAATGAATAATTTAAAAATAAAAAGGGTATTTTCCATAAGAAAGTTTCTAGTGATCTTTTAAAGGTATTATCATCCATGAAAAAATCCATTGATGTTACATATTCTTCATTGGGGATATGATCCAGTGATGCCATAATTATTATTTTTATGGATAGTTTCTGACTATGTTGATAAAATATTTATGAAACCAGTTTTATTTTCCATGAGTTAGGATAAAAAATAGTAATAAATGTTTTCAGGATCTTGTGGTATAAATGTGACTGGATTATGATAATGTGGTAGGTGGGTATGTTATATCCAACTAATAAACTGAGTAACATTTAAATTTTATGAGCTAAAAGGGTACAAATGAGGTTATCCCAAGCATAATGGGTATATGGTAGGTTATCATAAGTATGAAAGAGGGTACACTGGAGGTTATCCAATGCCCAAATATGGGTCACTGGTGGTTAGTTGTAACATGTTGAACTTATAAATTAAGAACATTGTATTTTATAGTGTGTATGACACAAAAATTCAAGCATTTATGAGAATATAATATATCAATAATTTCTTATATATTTAATATTTTAAATAAATTAAATATACAACTTGAAATGAACTCAAGGCAAATTTATCATCAATCACATGCAATAACAATTTTCTTTGATGACTTGTGTTACATGCAAGACAAATTTTTACCGAACAACAGTATATTAAAAAAATTATTATTTAATATAATAAGATATAACCTAGATGTTAAATTAGATATTATGAATATTATTAACTGAATAATGATAATATATGGTTTATTAAAAAATTAAATCAATTCCTAGGTTACAAATTAATTATAAATGAATATAAGAACCAAATTAATATAAAGGGAATGTTTTTATAGAAAACTATTTCTATGCCCACAAAGATATTTTACCCTAATAAATTAAATTAACTACAATTAGTGGGTGATATTAAATTAATATATAAATAAATATATATTATATTTTGTTAAATATTTTTTATATTTATCCAACATATTTTATAAGCATAAGATAATAACAGACCCAATATTACGCATAAAAACAAATATTTTTTAATGGAAATTTTATCACCTTTCAGTAGAGAACCTATTTTAAATAATTTTTTTCACAAATTTTATAATTTAATATGATAAAATAATGTTTTTTTATATAAAAACATCAAAATTAGGTTATGGTGAATTTTTGTTATTTTTCTGTGATGTTTCATTTTTTGACAAATAGTAAAAAATTGTGAATTTTAATTGAAAATTTATTTTTTTATAATTTATTTATAATGTTAAATTAATTTTTTTGCTGTTTTTAAAGATTAATTAGATAAATTTTATACCATTTAATCAAATACAGTTTATTTTAATCAATTTCACTATGAAATTTGATATAAAAACTGGGCAATCTTTCGAACATTTTACTTTCAAAACCCGCTTTATCGTCCAGTATTCAGGATTAAATTTAATTTAATTTCTAAAACATTCATAATAAGAATTTTAAAAAATGGATTCCATATTTTTAAGAAGAATAATTTTTAATGTTTCATAATATCAACATAATTTTTTTCCAAAAAAATAAGTGAAAGTAATTAAAGTTAATTACAATGATTAAGTGAAAAATTGTCTTAACAAGGGACTAAACCTTAAACTTAAGGTCGAAAATGACCTAAAAACTTTTCAAAAATCCATTTTATGGCCATATTTAGACCTATAATTCCATTTATATAATTTATTTATTATTATATCTACATTAATTGGGAACAATGTTGGTGGAATTCCTTTTCCAAAAATTTAGAAGAGTGTCACTCCCCTCCACTATAAAAGGGAATTCATCCCTCCCACTTCCAGACATCTGTCAAGACGGTTTGTATAAAATAGGATCTGAAAGAATATCTCATAATAATTCATTCCATAATCTTATAATCCTCAACATAGACATAAATAAAAACAAATAATCCCTTTAGTGCAAACTTAAAGGAGTTACCTGAATAAGAAGTAACATCCTTCCTCAAGCTCTATAGCTTTATTTATTTCTCCATAATTTCAATTATATTTATTACATAATTATATAAAAACACAAGTATCCTAAATATATTGTTAATTTTTTATGTTAAGTTTTCATCCTTAACATACACACACATCCATCTAATGGGTAATGAACTTACCATTTATGTGTATAGAGAACTACTTCCTCACGAAACGATGATTGTTCATTTTTCATTTCCCACCTATCATGTTTGGTCATTATGATGGAAATGAAATTTATATATGAAATTTATAATACTTATAATTTATTTATGCTTATTTATCTCTTTTATAACACATACCATTATTCTTTTCATTTTTTGTAAATACGATAATATCATTTGTGGAAGTGTGGACTACCACTGCCTCAAAGTGATGTCACTCATTCACACTATACATGAAATTTATAAAAGATGGTTTTAATAAACCTATGTAATATATATGAAATATATATCATACTAAAATTATAATATTAATATATATATCATTTAATTTTCATTCTTATAAATATGAAAATGAAATTAAAGTAGTGTTCATGCGTACGTACGACCTACCATCTCCAGGAACAGTGAATTTCATTTCTTAGCTCTAAGTATTATGGATTATTATAAATACATATATAATGAATATATATGATAATTAAGTAATTCTATGAATTTTTTATATGATGAAATCATGATCTATATAATAGGAACATTAATTGAGATGTCATACATTCTCAATGAACTAGGAAGTTAACATTTGAAATAGTGAAAATAATGAATGTTCTTTATGAAATGGATAATAAGATAATATAAAAAGTTAATATATAATATTATAAATATAATTATTTTTTTATAATATAGTGACATGTTTAAAACCATTATATAAGTTTTTAAAGTACATTCTTCCAAAAGGGAAATGCAAGGTAAGGGATTATTGCCTTTATTTTCTTTCTGTGAGGCATACGCCATGAGAACCACTTACTTATTTTGTGTTATATAAATAATTCCCATTTTGATACAATATATCATGAATTATTTTATAATAATGGTATTTAAATGTTTCATTTTATGATAATTACTATTGGGTCTTTTAATTTAAATGTTACAAAGTTATAAGGGAATTCGTCTCAATTTCCATTCTTTTGAGACATATTTTATTATTGTGAACCTAATTTATTATATATGGTATACGTAATAACAAATTTAAATATAATATCATGACTCATTCATTATTCATGATATTTATATTTTTAATTTTATATATTTATTCTAATGGAGTTTAAATTAAAAGTAACCAAGTGGAAAATAATTTCACAACCTAATTTATTTTCTTTGGGTTATATTCACTAGTGAAAAAACATGATTTATCATCTGTTTTTTTAATTTTGACATTGGTTTTAACCAAAATCTATAAAGGTGACATAAAATATAAGGTTTTCAGCATTTGTATTTTAAAAACTGACGTTGAAAATGAAAGTCTGTTTAGTTTTTGGAGTAGGTTAATAACATAAACCAACACTGAAAACCGATTTAATTTGAGTTTTCAACATAGGTTTCCATGAAAACTGATGCTAAAAAATGGATTCCTGTGTCGATTTTCATGGAAAACAACATCAAAAACCGTGCTATTTCTAAATTATTCAACGTTGTTTTATAAAAAAAACCAACACCAAAAGTTAATTTTTTTAGAAATATTTCAATATTACATCCCCATAATAATCAGAATCCCTGTAATAGAAAAAAATATATGCAGTAATCAATAAACTTGTATCATTTATTAAAAATATAAAAAACATACATACTTTTATCTAGTTAATTAAAAAACTATCTATATGTTTTTTTATTATAAATTATAATTAAAAAAATAACTTAAATTTACATCATGATCACTCTTGATTATTGTTGAAGCATTCGTTTGATATCATTACATTCAAACACCTATTACAATAAATGGATTAGTTTTTTTGTACATATTTTTTTAGGAATATGTAATAGTAATTTAAAACATAAGAATATACATACCTTAAATCCTAATCATACTAAAAAAGTAGTATGCAAACAAAGATCGAAGATGGTTAAGTTCTTCTTGCATATACGAATCGACATCATTGAATGCCTACAATGACGTTAAATGATATGAGACTAAAAAAATAGAATGCTATTAAAATATAAAATTATTAATATGACTAACCTCATCATAATCAGTCTTTACCCTAGTTTTTATTATCTCATAAATGAATCATATAATATAATAACTACATTTGACATATCCTTATTGATTATGAAACTAAAGTTAATAAAAAATTAAATTGATAATAAAAACCAATATATATATATATATATCCAAAATTTGAAATAATATCTAATATAAAAAATAATTACCTTTACATTCCCATAATAGATTGCATGTGTATTCTATATTGATAAGTGATCTTTGATAAATTTTTTCCCTGACCAGCATTTTCATATATTTTAACTAATAATTAATATATAAAAAATGAAAATTAAGAATAATAAGCATATAAAAAACAAAAAAAATGTATAATAAGGTGGAAAAGTTTCTACAAACACCACCTAATAAAGTGAAAAACCAATATAATGTGTTTTCACTTGGGGAGAATACACATAACATCCAATGCCCCTATAAAACAAAAAGCTCACATTTAATGAAATTGTCATGATCATTGGATCATAATTATGTTTTTTCTCTTACCCATCATAAAATGGAATAATCTAACACCCAATATCCTTCATGGACAACCTCTCACATATATATGCCACTCAATTATCAGTCGATGCATATTTCACATCTGTTGAAATAAATTATATATCTATAAAACCATAAATTCCTATGATGTCTTTTTGAACAAGTATCGTGTGTAGATACCTAATTAAAAAAGTAATATAGATATTCAATTTAAACCATATTTCATTTAAAATATAAAATATGAAAGGTAAATTTACTTACATGGAAAAGAACTATAACACATTCATGTTTAGATCTTTAAAATCAACTAGATCTATGATATCATTAAGGGATATTCTCAATGGATAGTCTCTTCCACATATATTAGGTTACATCCAAAATTCATAGATATTATCCAAGGAAAAAGAAACCTGAGATAATATTTCAATCTCATCAAAAATATTTGAAGTATCTACAATTTGTTCCTGAACCTTTGGTTTCCTTTGTTCCATTTATTAGGATTTTAGATAATGCTATATAAGTTAAATTCCATAAAACATTATAAGTAACATTCAATCAGATGTATTTATTATTTTAAAAAAACACATACCTAATATGAAATATGATGAAGAAGGCTAGAAGGATAAAGTAACAAATGACCCATACAATCCCCAACTCTGGTGATCTCCACAGTTGGGAATGGTAGTAGAGTAGTGGGATTAGTAATATCAGGTATTGATACTCTAACCTGATCCATCTGAATATTTTAATGATGTAAAAATCCCCCAAAAAAATTTATAACTCCAAACACTATAATATGTACATCAGGATATACTATATACAACTCACATTATATGGTTGGGTCTGATCAAGGAGGTGGTAGATCTGAGTAGGTAGGTTGGGAAGGTTGGGTGGGCTGAGAAGTCTAGGTGGGCTGCGAAGGCTGTGCAAACTGTGGTTGTCTTATCATTTTTTCTAACAGAGCTTGCTGCACAACTATTTTAATTTGATTTCCCATGGATTATTTTATATCCTTTATGTGGACATTTAAGTATTCTATTTATGGGTCTTTTTACTGTTTACTTTGATGATCAAAAACTTGTTGAATACTAACACGTGACTCATATCCCTTTATATTGCTAGAGTGTTCTAGTTTTCTGAATGTAGTGGATATGATCTCCATCCCACCCTTATGGATAAAAGTGATATGTGTAGATTTCTCTTGATGTTCATCCTGAAATGAAAAATAAAAATGGAATATTACTATTGTTAATTTTTAAATTTCAAAAATTCATTAAAATTATAATTATGTACATATAATTATTTCAACTACTTCCTTAGATTTCTATGTAATATAATTTTCATTTTCTCTTCTTCTCACTCTCTTCTTCTCAACTATAGTTGCATAAAATAAATATTATTCATTTAAAATAATTCATATCGGAAAAATGATATAAAATAAATCAAATAATATATTTTATCTTCATGGCCTCCCAAATCTAATCTATCACCATTTTTTCTATTTACTTCCAATAAGGATATAAAATTATAATCCTACAACAACTCTACATGCCGATATAGCTGATAAATTATGTTTCATTTGGGCTAGTTGCATTATTATTTTCCTCTAAAGGAATATGTAATCTATCCACTCCATAAGAAAATAACAGTTTTGGTAAATGTGTAATGCCATATTTACCAACTCGAGAATTCGATTTCGGACTACTAATAGTAGAAGACTCCCCTATTTAAGTCTCATCAATAGTCCTACAATTTTTGTTTAATTAAAATTTTTATTTTAGTAACTAAGTATATTTTTGGATATTTAATAATAGATAAAACGACAAATACCTCGATTGAAGTCCCTCTGCCTCTGTCTTTGTATGTGTCATTATAATTAAAAAAATGTGATCAAATTATTGTGTATCTAAATAACATAAGACAAGTCAGTAATAAGAAAACAACAAAGTAAAAATATATAAGTAAAACAATTGGCACATATGTGTAAGTTTAAAAAAATGATATTATGATCCTCAACCAAAAAACAAATTTTAAGCGAACAACTAAATATAAACATTACTTCTAAAAATATATCAATATTTAATAATTTAAATATCAATGTTTAAAAAGGTGTTCTCATATTCTTAAATTAAACCAAAATATAATTATGTACGTCTGGTATTTCAATGAAAAAATGTTTAACCATAACTGTAGAATATCAAAATTCATCATAAAAATAAAATAAATAATCAAAAATATATAATTGAATATCCAATATCTATTAAATAAAACGGTTTTTAAACTTGAAATTTTTTAAAATAAATATATATTGTAAATAATCACAAAATTAATTAGGAGAGTAATTTAGTGTTTTCCCATATCCCTTAACCATGATTATTATATATTTCATGCACGGTGTCAGTGTTATAGTCACTGTTATCTAGAAATTTTGTAATAGATGAAGAAGCCTCATATAAATTAATAACACCATCATCATACTTATAATACAAATGGTTTCTTTTACATTAAAAAATAATGGAACCGTGATCATTTTATGGATCGATAACATAAAATATTTTCTTTACATGTGTGGATATCATAAATGGTTCCTCATTAAAAATCAATTTATCAAATCAACCAATTTAAACCCATATTCATCATGCTTCACACCATTATTACTTTCTACAAAATTAGACATAAACACAATGACTCTAAATTTAATATAATAGATTTCACATATTTCTTCAGTAACTCCAAAATATGGCATTGATATAGAAATTGGGTTTTTATATTTTTCACTCGAAAAAGGTAGCGCTTAGGTGATGGCCATTACACCGCTATTTTTAATGGTACTTTTATCATCCAACTTCTTTGTGTAAAATGTGTACCCATTAATTTCAAAACCATACCATGTGATCACATTAAGAGATGTTCCCCCTACCAATAATTTTAATGTTTCTGATTTAGATATATCTATGATGACTTTCTCCTTAAACCTTGAAACATATGTATTTTCATGATCAATCATCAAGAACTTTTCATTTATTTTTAAATATTGTAACTTTAATTTTTCAATATGTGGTGATATATATGATTGAACCCCATTTCTATTGTCCAAAATGTATAAATGTTCTTACATCACTTCCTTGCATGGAATTATCTTTAACTTTAAGCCCTGAATCCCACTACCATCACTATCAATTCTCATATATCGAGATATACGGATACCAATATGCTCCAATTCATAGAAATAATTATTAAAAAACTCAATCACCTCTTTCGATACATATTTTTCAACAATAGAGGCCTCTAGTCAATAACGATTTTTAACATATCCCTTTCAAATTTTCTTATATCTTTCAAAAGGATACATCCATCATAAATAAATAGAACCGCATATTCTAATCTCACGCACCAAATGAATCACCACCTGAACCATTATATCAGAAAATGTAGGTGGGAAATACATTTCTTGTTGAAAAAGAATAATAGTTTCATCCTAATCCAACACATCTAACAAATTTGGATCAATGAATTTTCTACAAATGGATTTGAAAAAATTACATAATCATATGATAGTCTTTATGACAACTATCAGCAATATACCACACAGCACAACTGGTATATGTTGTTGCATCAATACATGAAAATCATGAGATTTAATACATATTAATTTACAATCCTTCAACGAAACAAAATTATTCACATTTTAATAATAACCACTTGGTACATTAATATCATGAAGACACTGAAAAAAATCATCTTCTCAATCCTTCTTAATGTGTGAAAATCTGGAGGTAAATATGTTCGGGTTTCTTTCATAGTTTAAGCTAACTCCAAATGTATTATCATTGATATCAAGTCCAATATAGAATGAAATTAAGTTTTTTTGATTCCTTCTATAGCTAAAAATGTTTCAATCTAACTGTCATATATGATTTTCCCAATATGCATAACATCGATTTTATGTTTTATCTCCAAAAATCTCTAATAAGGTAGTTCGAAATAGGAATATTTTTTCTTCGAGATATTTTTTGACGACCATGTCATATTTTATTTCCAAATTTGAAATAATTATTTTTCACCATTTATTAATACTCTTCATTTGAAAATGGTTGAGAGGGAAGGATATATTGTTGTAAACCAATAATTTTTTTTTCAATCTACGATAAGGATGATCAATTCGCAAAAATTATTAGTGTATCATGTACAATGCCTTTATTTCATTCCTCAATTGATAATATGAAGTCTCTTCTTCACTAATTGGACATGATTTATGTCCCTTAACACTGTATTTCGATATGTTTATATGTACGCGAAGGTTATCTATAGTGAACATTATCATAGCATGCAAAAGAAAATACTCTATCTTGTATGCATCAAAAAAGTAAACACATGTCTCCCATAGTAGTTTCAAATCATCAATCAATGGAAAAAGATACACATAAACATCATTCCCCATTTGTTTTGGTCATAAAATCATTGAGATCGTCATAAAATATTTTTTCATCATATGTAGATGTGGGGAAAAGTTGTAAACTACTAACAATAAAGGCTATGAACTATGTTGGATACTTAGGCTCCAATATGGATTCCTTCCTTCAGTACACCATCTCATTATGAGATTCCTAAATTCACTTCCAAAATCTAGAAATTTTTTATCAAATCTCTTCCATTATTGTGAATCAATAAGGTGAAATAAGTTACCATCCAAGATCATCTCATCTGAATGATATCTTAACCTTTTCGCATAAATTGAATTTGAAAATAGATGATTCAAATGAGGAATTATTTGAAGGAACCAAATTTATTTAGTAGTATATTCAATTCTTCTACCTAAGAATGAATCAAAGTTGAATTATTAGAATTGTATGAAAGAATTATTGGATGATATCATTAGAAAGTATAAAATTTATTATTAATGAGTTTAGATGTTAGTACCTGAGAATGAATATGATTTGACTTTTAATCCATCTTATAGTGTGATGTCCCACGTGTAGGAAAACATCATAAATATTCATATTCTTTCTTTTATAACTCACAATCATGGTGGAATGAATGTATCTTTTTATAGACCGATATCATTGTGCATATCATTGTCTATACCTCATAATTGGAATCTGGAATCTCATTGCCTTCTAGAAGTATCTCTTTTAAAAGCTCATTTTAGTTGGAGAAACTTTTATCACTCCACCAATTTATGTCTTTCAAGTTAACTAATCTCAAAACTACTGATGAAACAACATATTTACTACAACCTAGGAATAATGGATTTTGCATTATCTATATACAATTATTCAAGAATTGAAGTTTTTTCGATGGTTCCAACACCTAAATCATGAATTAATTCTTCAATATGATCCTCTTCCTCATCATGAATATTTTTATTAACATTGGATGTTGAATTTTTAATTATTTCACCATGCCAGATCCAAAGTATATAATTAAGGCTAAACCCATAGGAAACAAGGTTATCATTGATTTCTCTGGAGTTTAACTTTCTCATATTCAAAAAATTCACACATGGTCAAAAAATCAAATATATGTTTGGAGGCTTTAGTTTAGAAAATTCCAAGAATTCATCAACTCTTTTTTCCTATTCACTTGTGTTTCTTTATAAATTTATTCAATTACGATACATTCAATACCTGAGATAATAATATAATTAGTGAATATATTAAAACATATAAAAAATTAAATATATATATATATATATATATATATATAAATTTTAAACATAATAACATACAATAAAATTAATTTTTAGTACACTAGTTGAATTTTGGCTATTTTCGATGGGATCGGATTGCAAAAACTCTTTTGCAAAGGGGTCCCATTGCAAATAGCTTGTTATTGAAAATGGCGTCGCAACTAGTATTTTTTGCGACGATCCTGTCAAAAAAGATATTTGCGACGGGGCCGTCATACCATTGAAAATAGTTCTCGTTTATATATGTTATATACAACTAAACCTTTTTGCGATGGGCCCATGGAAAAAAAATATTTGTGATGGTAAAATTACCCGTCGCAAATAAGTTTTAAAATATATATATATAATATATTTGCGATGGGGTCCCACTGCAAAAGGACCTATCATAAATACTTAATAAAATAAAAAATATTTAATAAAATTATGATTAATGAAAAAATAATATTAATACTATTAAAATAATAAAAAAATAGAAAATATTAAAATTATCAATATTCGCAAAAACATAAAAAAATATAAAAAATTATTATTATTATTAGTAAAATAAACAAAAATTAAAAAATAATAATAATAATAATAAATAATAAAATAATAATAATAATAATAATAAAATTAAAATATATTTGCAACAATATAAAAGAACAAAACTATAAATCATTCATATTACAACAAATATTGAATTCAAATGTTTTCAACATAACAAAAAAATCACTAGGGGTAGTCTTCTGGAGGAGTTTGAGGAGCTGGAGGAGATGGTGGAGGAAACTTCATTCCTAAACTACAAGTCAGATGGCGCATGTACTCCATCTTCTCATGATGTTGCTGCTGCCATCGACGCATCTCCTCCTCGTGTTGTTGTTGCTGCTATTGCCATCGGTGCATATTCTCCTCGTACTACTGCTATTGCTGCTGATGACATATCTCCTCCTCCATCTTCTGCTGTTGTTGACACATCTCTTCATGTTGTTTCAGAAAACTCTCTATAAGCTCAGTCTGAGCTCGCAACTACTCCTGATACTATGATCCAAAAGATGATTCCTCTCCACAAGCTCCTCTCGAGCTGGATTATGACATCATAGCAGTACCATAATAACTCCCATGAGTCAAATTAGAGCTGATACCAACTACTCGGCCCTTCTTGAAGGCATACTGGGTCGCTTGCATCCATGCCGCCCCATCGAAATCATGGCCACTAGTCTGATTAGTTGTCTCGTCCGGACTCTCAGCCCGTGTTTGAGAGGTCGATTCCTCATATGACTACTTCAGTTCCAATTTGAAATTGAAATAGTGAAAATATTTTATGCAGTTGATTTTCAAACTGAAAAAGGAATAATACTGACCACAATCTAATGATGGTGATCACCTCTAATCTTTCTAGTGGCTGGATCACTGTACATCATCTGATAAACGTCAAAGTCCATAATATCAGGATGCTCGAATACCTATATGAATTTGAAATAAACTATTTAAATTTAATGTTATATAAAATATTTAGAAAAGAAACTTACCCGATACTCTCTATGCATAGTGAATGTACGACTACCAGCTCGATGTTTCACCTCCTGTCTCCCCTAGTTCTGTCGGCCTAATGAAGTTCTCATATGAATTACACCACTCAACCATTGTGAACATAATCCCTCCCAAAAATGAGAGAAATGTACTCTGGTTGGTGGGCTCTACACAACTCATCAAATATTGTCAATCCTACTTTATTAGTGGATGTCCTTCTCAAATTGTGCAAAAACTAATAGAAGCGCTCACGTATAGACACCTCACATGCCTCATGGATAACATCACACATGATAACATTGATGGGATACCATATACCCTACAAAGAATTTATAATATCATGTTATTAATGAAATAAATTTCAAAATAAATTTTATTTATTTACATATCATCCAATGATTGAAAATTCCAAGCTGCACATCAATGGGAATTTGTTCCCATATGATCCATGGATAAGAAAAATAATTGTGCAAGATAGCACTCCCCTGTCCAATAAATAGATGCACAAAATGGTGAAAAAAGAATAAATAATAAAACAATTAGTATATAAATAAATTAATGAAAGCTAACTAAAATATACAGGTTGTTATACCTGCGCATGCATGCATCTAGGTAAAGACATGTACATCGCTTGGGGATAGGGTCAGAAATCCGCAGTCGCACAAGACCGCACCCCCTCCATGTACCCCCTGAACTGCCAGTAGGCTGAGGGTCAGATGATCTCAAATACTCCTCATCCAAAGGTAGCTCACCCTCCTCCAACTCACAAAATAGATCAGGGTCCATCTGAAAGACAAAATGATTATTGTTAGCAGATAGTTGAAAATAACTATTACATATAGATATATATTAGTTATGATTATAACCAGCATTTAACTGTGTCAATATTCACCTTCATCATCATCTTCATATCTGACGATGTTAATGTCTTCGTATTCATCATCAGCATCATCAATATCCATATAAGTTTTAGGTTCATCATCTCTTTCCATTTCAAATTCATTTGTACCATCATTAACATCATCTTCGCCATCGGCCCTTAATTGTGGGGTGTAATCATCGATACTCATGTATCTTTGTGAAAAATATGGATTTTATGTAGTCTCTTAAAAAATATCAACTCCTTGTACTTCATCAAAAACCACATTCAGTTTGAGTAAATTGATTTTCCTGAAATTTCATTTTTATTATGCTCCACCAATCACTCTGGTCTCTTGAAGTAGCACAATACTTTGCGTAATATATTTGACATTCCTGTTGATCCAGTAAAAATCATTCATTTACTATTAGAAGACTTTTATATTTAATATTGATGATTCCATAAATCATATGAACATGCAAGCCTCTCTTAGTATCTGACCACTGACATTTAAACATTGTTATGTAATTTTTCCCTGGATAACACAGTTCAATAATTTCATCTAGCATGCCGTAAAAGTGAACTTTAGTTTCTCTATGATGAGATGATTTCAAGAAAACTCCACTATTCATTTTTTTGATTCTCTATATTCATGTGTATGAAATTGAAAACCATTCACCACATATATATTATAAGATTTAACCATTTTGTATAGTCGGTTACTCAATATACATAGTCCCTTATCAATTTCATCATCATGTTGAGATACCTGAAAATTTGTAAAACAATTATCAATATAATAAATAATAAACTTAATTGATATGTTAAACCATCAATAATTTATGTTACCAGTTTTTGAAACCAATGAGAAACTTTTTTTGTTGGTGTTCTTGAATAGCAGCTACTATAATTTGTGGAAGCTGTTTCATGGTATGATTATCATATAAAATACTAAAAAAATGATTAATTACTATAAAAAAATTATAGAATACGTTATAGAAGGACTCACAGTACAAATTATTTCATTTCTTCATAGTTGAGTAGAATATATGTATGATCTCTGTGATGTTCATCATCTGAAAGCCATCATTCAATAACTCCACCGAAGCCAAGCTCTGACTGAATACAAACAGATAATTGATTGTCCATTTCATCATCAAAATTACCCTCATTACATCCCATGTGGTTTTGTTTTAAGGGATATTCAGATTCAAAATAATGAGAGTAGAAAAAAGAAATTTCCTCTTTCCAATAAGTTTCATCAATTGATCCTTCAACGGATTCTTTGTTACATACATTTTTCTTCAATTTATTCATGCATCTCTTGAATGGGTGAATCCATCGAAACTATACAAGACCTCCACATTTATATTTATATGGAAAATGTAATATCATATGTTCCATTGAGTCAAATAAATCGAGCCGGGAGCTTTTTTCCAGTTTACATATAATTACAACAACATCTTCTTCCAGTTTTCATAGTGCATATTAGTATGTTTTCACAATAAAAATGTCTCGAAAAAAATATGATATGTCTGTTATCGAATCCCAAATCATAGAATTAAATAATTCTCATAATCCAATCATAAGAAATCATTCCATTATAACATGACTATCATGACTTTTTAATTGGGTAATATAACCATTCTTAACACATCTTCCCAAATTGGAAGAATAGCCATCTAAAAGTCTCAAATCTGAAATCCACTGACAAAATAAAAGCAAATCTCTTTGAACAGTGTATAAGATTATTTTGGCTTCATTATCCTCTATAATTTGAAATTTCGAAACAGTTCAATTTATGTTCCTCTATAAATTTGGGAAATATCTAATCGTGCATTTACATTATATTTGGACTTACCTGGTGTATCCAAACCTGTATGAATTTTTGTTTCAAAACAGTTCTTCTCAGTATGAATGACATCAAACATGTGGTGGACCAAAAATGAGACCAATGTTGAAGATCCCAAAAAATGCTCTGTTTTATCCAATTATGTTCTTTCCCAAAGACATGAATTTTCTATTAGTTTATTATTTGCCCGAATGTGATGGGAGGTAATGAAAATACAACTGATTTTAACTCTGTGCCTAAGATAATTTTTGGTGGTTCATCCCTTTCAGCTGTTCCTTTTCTGAAATGATATTAGTTCCTCAAAAAGGATGATCGGTTGGAAGAAATATACGATGACATTCAAAATAGAAAGGTTTTTTTCCATTGATGAGCATAGAGTATTTTTTTAATTTCATACAGTAAGGACATGATTTCAGACCTTGTGTACTCCAACCAAATAACATGCCATATGTCGGGAAGTCCCTAATTTTTCACATCAATGCATCTATTAATATGTATTTTTTTTACAGTAACATCATATGTAATAACACCATTACCCCACAATGAATTTTACTCATCAATCAATGGATTCAAATAAATATCAAAATTCTTTTTCAGATGTCCTGGGATTAATAAGGTCGAAAAATAGAGAGCTCCTTCATCAACATCCATGAAAGTAAATTGTACAGAGTTATAAATACATGCCAACATGAATACTGACTACCATACAAACCAAGTTGAAAGAAACTATCAGTAGAAATAACCAATCGCACGTTTCGGGCTTCTAAAGAAAAAGATGGGTGCAATCTGTCAAAATGATTCCTTCAATCACCATCAGATGGATGATTCAAGATTTTACCGGTTGAAATATTGGTTTTTTTCTATGACATAATTGACACTGTGTTCTGAGGCATAAATAAATGCTACAACCTTGGTGTAAGGAGTAAATATCTCAACTGTTTTACAACAATTGATCCACACTTCCCCAGTAGAGATTCTTTATACCTCGATTGTCCACATGTGTGGAAACTATCCAACAAATCATTTTCACCAGAATATAAAATGCAATCATCTTCACATGCATGAATCTTCCGATAACTATGGCCCAGATTACGAACCAGCCTCTTTCTCTCATTGTAATTGTAGGAAACACATTTTCTTCAGGTAATAGTGATTTAACCAAAGAAAATATTTGATCAAAATAGTTTTTTGACATTTCATTATCTGATTTAATAGCCATAAATTTTGCAACCACTTCTAATATTCTTATCTTGCAACCAGGATATAATGCATCTTCAAAAGACCTCAACAACTCATAAAATTTGGATTGTGCCAACTCAAGAGTTAAATCAATATCATCCTAAGTTTCAGTTTTTTGAACAGATAGACCAGAAACATCATGTACTAAATTTTGAAACTGTGATGGATCTAGAATCAAGTTATTAGTATCTTATCTGGAACTGTGTTCACTGTGTTGATACAAAAAAACATAATCTGGTTGAAAAACAAACCATAAGAGATGTCCCCCAACCTTGTCAAATGTGTCAAACGTTCTCAAAGAACATTTTTTACAATGAAACTTAATTGTTCCTTCTGAAACAAATTTTGGTTTTAATGATGAAAATGACAAGAACACTTCAACACCCTATATATATATATGATTTAAACTTTAACCGTTTGGATTTCGGCACTAATTTATCCAATCACGATCATCTAATAATGACTATTATCAACTTCCTTGTTATATATTTTTATACAAAATATAAAATCATTACAGCTTTTAAATAACTTGAAATTAGAAAAACACTATCCAAAAAAAGAAGATAAATAATTAGAACTAATTATTAATAATTACCATTAATTACAGGGGTCACAATTTCCAATGGATTGATGACTACTCTTTTGTTCAATAGATAATTTACATGCAACTTTCTCACACTGAAATCATAATGAAGAATCTACTCGGCGGTACACATATCCATTCTCAAGCATACGAGAATATATAAGCTTTGTAACACCCCGAAATTTTATGAGAAATATTATTTTTAATTTCATTAATGTCTTGTGTAGTATGCTACACCAAAAGAATCTTGCACAACACGCATCCTTGACTTTCCTTGCATTACACGCAATCACGACCTTCTTCGATAGCGTGAGTAGTACGCAATACCGAGTTTCACTAAACAACGATATGCTATTAAAATATTATTAAAACTATCCGTTATGAATAGTAATAACCACTTTTTGAAATTTTGTAAATTTTATTTTCAAAATGGACTTCATTTTTTTATTCGGAATATCGAAATTAGCTTAGGGTGAAATTTTGGTACTTTTCGGATAACTTTCATTTTCTGATGAATAGTGAAAATTACTAAATTTTAATTAAAAACACCCTTTTTAATCGAAATAATTAATATTGATAAATTATTAATTTGAGTGGTTTTAAAGTATATTTAGAATATATTTTTATAATTTAATACAATGTTGGTCATTGGATGTAATTTCACATTTAAACCAGACATAAACAAGTGTCAATCTTTTGATAGTTATTATCTCTTAAGAACACGCTATTTGTTTTGACGACGGGAATTAATTTTTAAATTAATTAATGCAACTAATATGTTTTTAATTTGGTAAAATAGACATCATTTTTGAGTTCATAATATCAAATATAGCTTAGGCCTAATTTTTGGTATTTTTCAGGAAACTTTCATTTTTTTGATGAATAGTGAAACCACTAAGTGGTAGTTAAAAAAAATGAATTTTTCATAAAACATAATTTTACCACTTCTGTGAGTGGAATTTCAAAAATCCGAGAGACACGGTTGATGTCAGTAAGTAAAATGTGGTTCAATGAGATGATAATAATTTTTGGTGAATAGTAACTTTTTACTTTTTTTTACCACGGTTAAAAGTAAATAGGTTAATTAAGGGTAAATATTATATTATTATTACCCTAACACATGTCCTAATTCTATTGGATAAGTGTAATTCGACCAAAAACAACCTTAGGAATAAAATAAGACCATTTAGGCCCACTTGGATTAGATTAGGACATTTATTATTAATTTATTTAAAGAGGGGTTAAAATAGTTAAAATCAAATTTTAAAAAGTATATCATTTTTAATAAAGGGTTATACATAAGATAAATTCGACTATAAATATTCATTGGAAAGATAAATAGATTTCCTACATAATTGTAGTTTATTTGTAATTTTTAGACATTAAATAATTTAATTTCTTTATGACACAAAGATGATGCAGTAATTATCTTATTAATGAAATATTGACATAATTGATGTTATAAATACCAAAATAAATGTAATTTGAGACTTTTTATGAATTAAATTTATTTTATATGTTAATATGACTTTTTATTATTGATTTAATTAACGTTTTTTGAACTAATAATTGTGTTATGATTTTCACAAAAATCAATTACTAAATAGTGTCAAAATTGACATAAAATAGTTTTTAAAACAAATATTATATTATTAAGTGTTATTTTATTCCTAAAAATATAAGGTCCGGCCAAATGACTTATATAAGGTTATATATTTTAATAATAAACAACTTGGGGTTCGTTTGGCTGCTTATAGTATGTTTATTAACCTTATAGTATAAGAACACAATAAGACACGGTAAAAGTAAAATTATTTAACTTAATGTTAAATCTAAATGATAAGGTTAAAATAGGAACCTAAACTTGTCTAAATTCTATTGGATGAGATGATTTATACCCATCCCCCCCTTAGCTTCTAAATATATCAATTGTGACCTATTAAAAACCGAATTTGACTTTATAATAAAATAATATTTTTAGTTATTCCAAAGGTGCCCCTCTCCTCCCTTATAAATAGGCACCTCCTCCCTCTGTTCCTCACACCACTTTGAGCCTTCAATCTCAGCCAAACCCTGCCAAATTCTCTTCTAAACTTCCCTAGAAACATCCTATAGTTTCTGGTTTTCTTCAATGACCAATTTTAGTACCCTAAAAGAAGATCTCAAAGAGGCGCTTCAAAGAAGAGGTAATGTCTGTTACCGATTCTTTCAACTTTATTTCTTCTTCCACTTCTTATTATTAGGTTGTTTCATTATGAAGTAATAACATCAGTATCAATCATATACTGATATGTTATTATAAGTATTAAACAACCCTATTTCACCATCTATCCATCCTACGGAAAACGTAATCACCGCGCGTGCGTACATACGGAATACCTTCTCCACGCTGTGGTGTAATCTATTTTCCACCACCACCTTACTTGGATGGGTATAATGGTGTACATAATAACTATATATGATTATTGTAAAGTGATATTGATTCTGAAATAGTATACATACAACTCACATACAATTCCACGATCATGAGAACGATGTCATCGCTCGTGCGTACGTACGGACTACCGTCTCCACGACGCGATGAGATTCATTCTCCACGTTAACCATTCATGAATGATTATAAAGTATATATAATAAGTAATCATGAAATATTTGACATAATAATGATACTGGATTTATGTGTATATATATTTATGTCATCTACTTAATTCCATTCAACTCAATAAGGAAACGAAAACAGCGTTCATGCGTACGTACGACCTACAGTCTCCATGAACGGTGTATTTCTTTCCATTTACTGATCTATTATATATCTGTATATTCTGAATATATATTATATTTAAATCATGTTTTATATTATGTAATTAATTAATCATGATTTATGTAATCATATGAATAATTACAAGTCATAACACGGACGACAAATGAAACGATTTTACCCAAAATGCTCTTTAACATGGAATTTACAAAAGAACGGGTAAAGTAAAGTCATAAGTGAACCATATATGATATCATAAAAAGAATAATGATTCTGGAATAAGTCAATAACATTATTTAAATCATTATACAGGAGGTTCGGACACTTACGAAGCAAATCGAACCTAAGGTAAGGGAAAATATCACAATCTCATTTTTATCCGAGATTGTTTATACTTTGATATTTACTGGGGTGTATTCTATCATCCACATCCATGTTTCCTCAATATGTAATATTTATATCCTTCTACAATAGTTTAAAGACAATTTTACCCTTCTATGAGTTTTTAGTAAAAGATATGAAAGGAATCTTTTTTCATTTTTCGTACGAGGTACTTTTTGACATTTCCGACAAAAGTACGAGAAGAATGTTTTTTTAACTTATACGGCATGAATGGATTTTTAAAAAATTATTTCCAAGAAGCTTCCTTTACTTGTTTTCAAGTTTAATTTTAATTAATTTCTTTTAGTTTAAAATTTTATGACATGTTAAGAAAGGAAAAATGTTTTTGAAGTAGAAAGGATATTTTCCTCAAGAATGGAGTTCAAGTGTTTTATCAAAATTATTTTCCATCTAAGATAATATAGGGTTCTGTTTCTATACCTATTTTTACATTGATTTGATTATGTTATGATGGAATTATTTTTATGATGGCCTTTTATTTTATATGGATTATGTTATGATGGCATGATGTTTAAGATTTCCATTTTTATTACATGAGTTATGAAATGATGTATGATTTTTGATTTTGTGGCACACATAAGAATGGTATTATTATGAGATGGGTGGGACCTATATCTCCCTCCAATGCATTGGGTAAAGATTTTATATCTCATGATATAGACATGGCTAGAACGACATGTTAAACTGGTTCAGTGAAACAGGACTGAAACAAGGAGTGAACTCGGTTCAGAAATGGACTTTGTCCACTAAGATAGTCTTGGCATTGAGTCTTGACTAATAAGAAATGATTCTCTATTATTATGTGTGTATGCCAAATATTTTCATGTTTTGTGTTATGATTATGGGGATTACATTTCAATACTATTATTTATCCCATGTTATGAACTTATGATTTCTTTTGCAGGTTAAGATTTCCAAAAGTTATGTTCTTATGTATATGATGTGATTGATATTTCTTTTTTTTACCCTTGGTGAGAATTTGAGCTCACCCTTTTATGTTTTCTTTTCCCTAGGATATAAAGAATGGTTTTAGGTAAAAAAAGGAAGTTTTTTATGGGAGATGTTGAAGATATTTCACCACGATCAGAAGATTATATTCCAAGTTTCAAAAGACACTAAACTATTACGGTCCTTTTGTGTGTGTTTTTGTTATGTACTAAGTATTCGGAAAAACTAATGTAATGTCCATGTACGTTAAGATTCGGGTCTCTACAGTTGGTATCAGAGGCAAAGGAGGTAGGAATGTATTCGATCCTTGGGAACTCTCACATGTGAGCGTTGGACGAAGCATGGCTCTCCGCCCAAGGGCTTCATGAGGAAATGACTGCCACTGGGGATGGTGGAGTGTCCCACCCAGGGGGTGTAGCCACCCATGGAGTGCCCTGATAGGTATCAATTATAGTCCATTGGAAGTAATTCCAGACCGTCATAGTTGGTATCAAAGGAAAGGATTAGTCAACCTTTGGAAACTAGGATGCGACAACGTTAGTGAGATCCCTAGAGATATGTCTATGGTATGTCTAGGGATGTCTCTAAGGTTAAGTATACGTATAGGTTATAGTACTAGAATTGCGCTAACGATATTAGAATTTAACCTAAGATGTTAGATATTGAGGGTACTCCCCCTTTACTATGTTGTTTTCTCTAGCATGATTTTTGCCTCTCACAATTTTTTTTTGTGTTTTAGTTAATGGAGGGAACGAGAAGGAATTCAGTTAACATTGAATCCAATGGACAAATTGGTGACTATGAGCAACAAAATTGTGTAATGCCTAGAGAGAAAGATATTGTGATTATGCCGAATCAGTCATTACGATATATGATTAACAAGGTGAAATTTAGTGGTGTGCCTAATTTATCAAAGAAGAGGAAGATAGACTATTATGCATGTTCGCATGTTGAGGAGCATAAAGAAAGGAAGGTTGAGATTTCCAAAGAAGGGAAGAAGAACCTTGGGGAATACCTCAAATGGAGGGACCGATGTTATCTGTGTGGAGAAAAGGGTCATAGAGTGACATACTGTTATGGAGTTCAATGTATTATTTGTGGAGAACATGGGAATTACCCAACTCAATGCCCTGACCTAAAAAGTTACTTCTAAATCAAGGAAGGACTTATTCTAGGACAATAATTGAAGAGGATGGATTGAAGTGTTTATGTATTGGTATTCAAGAATAATGTTGTTGAGGAACTTTTATTGTGTATTATAATATTTTTGTATTATTCTATTGTAGTTTTCAATAATTTTAAGGTACCAGTAACCATGAAAAGTGATTCAAATATTTTGGAAAGCAGATGATATGCACATAATGAAGGGATAAGGAGAAAATGAAATGTTTGACAGTATTCATGAGCTCATGATTGATATAAGGACTAAGTGATATCATCGTTTGAGTATATAGAATTTTTGGATTTTGGTATGTTGAAAGACTTAACTTTTGACAGCATTCATGTTTTCACTAAGGTTTAATGGGTATTCATTTTTCAAGAGAATACATGATTAAGGTATTCACATGATTGGAATGTGACCAACAAGATATATGGGGGATAAATGATGGTATTCACATGCTTGGTTGATGACATTTCAAGTAATCTTTTTCTTTATACTATGAGCTTGGACCGATGTATTTTAGATAAGCCTAAAGATTAGAATGGATTATGTTGGACATAAGTTAGTATTGTTTAAGAATAGAACTTTTTTTTGATATTATTTATGGGATTTTATAGTAATGTAGTTTCATAACAAGGACAACCTGCAGGACGGACGACGACCCATCGCATCCGACAAGGCTGTGGGAATCGAACCCACAACCGAAGTGCGACTGGTCTTTATCGCCTACCACTGGCCTACATGAAGTCCCTGTTTAGTAGAAACTAGTTTTATTATATTAAACAGTATGATATAATAAGTATAAGTCCATTTTAGGAACCATATATGATTAACCTCACTATAGATGGACTTATGTATTTTTTGATAAATTTTCTAACCTTTTGTTTGTGACAGATGGAATGACCCATCATTCTATCACATGATCTGCTAACACATCACGAATGAAAAATTTAACTTTATTTCATTAAGAGATGAAGTGGAAATTGTCCAAAGAACAACCAATTGTGAGACTATACCAAAATCATGAAAGTATTTCTTCTAATTCCAATTTCATCAACTTTAGGGAAATGATCTTGAAAACCAAAAAGGTTGTCATATTGCCCTTATATCTGCTGAATCAGATGGTACCTTAGATCATCACAAATTTATGGCTTTGTGATTGCTAGCTTTTCCATAGCCATGTTCTCTACCACTCTCCATCAGAACATGATGGTTAGATTTCTCTTCCATATCCATATTTTCACCTATGTGGAAACCCAGTGATTAGTTTATTTGGGTAACTGTTACGTTTCATACTTTTGATTTTAAAGATTGGGTTTGGTATTCCTTTTTACGATGTGGGTTTCTATTAAAGAAAATTTCGAGTATTAAACCATTTATAATCCCGACGAATTTCGAGGGTGAAATTGATTTTAAGCGGGGTAGAATGTAACACCCCAAGATTTTATGAAAAATATTATTTTTAATTTCATTAATGTCTTTTGTTGTACGCTACACCAAAAGAAGCTTGCACAACAGGCATCCTTTACTTTCCTTGCATTACACGCAATCGCGACCTTCCTCGATAGCGTGTGTAGTACGCAATACCGAGTTTCACTAAACCAACGATATGCTATTAAAATATTATTAAAACTAGCCGTTATGAATATTAATAACCACTTTTTGAAATTTTTTAAATTGTATTTTCAAAATGGACTTCATTTTTGGATTCGGAATATCGAAATTAGCTTAGGGTGAAATTTTGGTTCTTTTCGGATAACTTTCATTTTCTGATGAATAGTGAAAATTACTAAATTTTAATTAAAAACAACCTTTTTAATCGAAATAATTAACAGTGATAAATTATTAATTTGAGTGGTTTTAAAGTATATTTAGAATATATGTTTACAATTTAATAAAATGTTGGTCATTGGATGTAATTTCACATTTAAACCAGACATAAACAAGTGTCAATCTTTTGATAGTTATTATCTCTTAAGAACACGCTATATGTTTTGACGATGAGAATTGATTTTTAAATTAATTAATGCAACTGATATGTTTTGAATTTGGTAAAATAGACATCATTTCTGAGTTCATAATATCAAATATAGATTAGGCCTAATTTTTGGTATTTTTCTGGAAACTTTCATTTTTTTGATGAATAGTGAAAACACTAAGTGGTAGTTAAAAAAATGATTTTTTCATAAAACATAATTTTACAGCTTCTGTGAGTGGAATTTCAAAAATCCGAGAGACACGGTTGATGTCAGTAAGTAAAATGTGGTTCAATGAGATGAAAATAATTTTTGGTGAATAGTAACTTTTTACTTTTTTTTACCACGGTTAAAAGTAAATAGGGTAATTAAGGGTAAAAATGATATTATTATTATTACCCTAAAACATTTTCTAATTCTATTGGATAAGTGTAATTTGACCCAAAAAAATCTTTGGAATAAAATAAGACCATTTAGGCCCACTTGGATTAGATTAGGACATTTATTATTAATTTATTTAAAGAAGGGTTAAAATAGTTAAAATCAATATTTAATAAGTATATCATTTTTAATATAAGGTTATACATAAGATAAATTCTACTATAAATATTTATTAGAAAGATAAAAAGAGTTCCTACATAATGGTATTTTATTTTTAATTTTTAGACATTAAATAATTTACTTTATTTATGACACAAAGATGATGCAGTAATTATCTTATTAATGAAATATTGACATAATTGATGTTATAAATACCAAAATAAATGTAATTTGAGACTTTTGATAAATTACACTAATTTTCTAGGTTAATATGACATGTTAGTATTGATTTAATTAACGTTTTTAAAACTAATCATTCTGTTATTAGTTTCAAAAAATCAATTACTAAATAGTGTCAAAATTGACATAAAATAGTTTTTAAAATAATTATTATATTATTAATTCTTATTTTATTCCTAAAAATCTATGGTTCGGACAAATGACTTAGATAAGGTTATATATATTAATAATAAACAACTTGGGGTTCGTTTCGCTGTTTATAGTATGTTTATTAACCTTATAGTATAAGAACACAAGAAGACACGGTAAAAGTAAAATTATTTAACTTAATGTTAAATAAAAATGATAAGGTTAAAATAGGAACCTAAACTTGTCTAAATTCTATTGGATGAGAGGATTTCGACTCATCCCCACCTTAGCTTCAAAATATATCAATTTCTAACTATTAAAAACCGAATTTGACTTTATAATAAAATAATATTTTTAGTTATTCCAATGGTTCCCCTCTCCTCCCTTATAAAAGGGAACCTCCTCCCTCTCTTCCTCACACCACTTTGAGACTTCAAGCTCGGCTACCCCTGCCAAATTCTCTTCTACACTTCCCTAGAAACATCCTAGAGGTTCTTGTCTTCTTCAAAGACCAATTTTAGAGCCCTAAAAGGAGATCTCAAATAGGCACTTCAAAGAAGAGGTAATGTCCGTTACCAATTCGTTCAACTTTATTTCTTCTTCCAATTCTCCTTCTTAGGTTGATTCATTATGAAGTAATAACATATGTATCACTCATATACTGATATATTATTATAATTATGAAACAACCCTTTTTCCACATCTATTTATCCTACAGAAAATGAAATCACCGCGCGTGCGTACGTACGGAATACCGTCTCCACGCCGTGGTGTAATCTATTTTCCACCACCACCTTACTTGGATGGGTATAATGGTGTACATGATTACTATATATTATTATTGTAAAGTGATATTGATTCTGAAATAGTAAACATACAACTCAAATACAATTCCACGATCATGAGAATGATATCATCGCTCGTGCGTACGTACGGACTACCGTCTCCACGATGCGATGAGATTAATTCTCCAGGTCAACCACTCATGAATGATTATAAAGTATATATAATAAGTAATCATTAAATATATTACATAATAATGATACTGGATTTATGTGTATATATATGTATGTCATCTACTTAATTCCATTCAACTCAATATGGAAACGAAAACAGCGTTCATGCGTACGTACGGCCTACCGTCTCCATGAACGGTGTATATCTTTCCATTTACTGATCTATTATATATATGTATATTCTGAATATATAATATATATAAATCATGTTTTATATTCTGGAATTAAGTAATCATGATCTAAGTAATCGTATGAATAATTACAAGTCATAACACGGACGACAAATGAAACGATTTTACCCAAAACGCTCTTTAACATGGAATTTACAAAAGAACCGGTAAAGTAAAGTCATAAGTGAACCATATATGATCTCATAAAAATAATAATGATTCTGGAATAAGTCAATAACATTATTTAAATCATTATACAGGAGGTTCGGACACTTACGAAGCAAATCAGACCTAAGGTAAGGGAAAATATCACAATCTCATTTTTATCCGAGATTGTTTATACTTTGGTATTTACTGGGGTTTATTTTATTATCCACATCCATGTTTCCTCAATATGTAATATTTATATCCTTCTAAAATAGTTTAAATCCAATTTTACCTTTCTGTGAGTTTTTAGTAAAAGATATGAAAGGAATCTTTTGTCGTTTTTCGTACGAGGTACTTTTTGACTTTTCCGACAAAAGTACGAGAAAAATGTTTTTTTAACTTATACAAAATGAATGGATTTTTAAGACATTATTTCCAAGAAGCTTCCTTTACATGTTTTCAAGTTTATTTTTAATCAACTTCTTTTAGTTTAAAATTGTATGACATGTTAAGAAAGGAAAAATGTTTTTGAAGTAGAAAAGATATTTTCCTCAAGAATAGAGTTCAAGTGTTTTATCAAAATTATTTTCTATCTAAGATAATATAGGGTTCTGTTTCTATCCCTATTTTTACATTGATTTGATTATGATATGATGGAATTATTTTTATGATGTCCTTTTATCTTATATGGAATATGTTATGATGGCATGATGTTTAAGATTTCCATTTTTATTACATAGGTTATGAAATGATGTATGATTTTTGATTTTGTGGAACACATAAGAGTGGTATTATTATGAGATTGGTGGGACCTATATCTCCCTCCAATGCATTGGGTAAAGATTTTATATCTCATGAGATAGACATGGCTGGAACGGCAGGTTAAACCAGTTTAGTGAAACAGGACTGAAACGAGGAGTGAACTCGGTTCATAAATGGACTTTGTCCACTACGATAGTCTTGGCATTGAGTCTTGACTAACAAGAAATTATTCTCTATGATTATGTGTGTATGCCACAAATTTTCATGTTTTAAGTTATGATTATTGGGATTACATTTCACTACTACGATTTATCCCATGTTATGAAATTATGATTTCTTTTGCAGGTTAAGATTTCCAAAAGTTATGTTCTTATGTATATGATGTGATTGATATTTCTTTTGTTTACCCATTCTGAGCATCTGAGCTCACCCTTTTATATTTTCTTTTCCCCAGGATATAAAGAAAGGTTTTAGGTAAAAAAAGGAAGATATTTATGGGAGATGTTGAAGATCTTTCACCACGATTAGAAGATTATATTCTGACTTTCCAAAGACACTAAACTATTACGGTCCTTGTGTGTGTGTTTTTGTTATGTACTAAGTATTCCGCAAAATTAATGTAATGTCCATGTACATTAATCTTTGGGTCTCTACAAGCTTACCTCTAAGCAGATTTTTCATTGTGATTTTTATGTGATAAAGATGTAAGTAAATGAGTCATCATACAAAAGAGCCCCTTTTTCATCGATGAAACATCTTCTTACAGTTGTCACTGCATGAAATCATTTTAAAAAATGTGGTTCTATGAATGCATATTAAAACTCATGCATATGATATTGGATATGAATATGTAAAATCATACTTTTTATAATGTTTTGAGTTAGTGAGAGTTAAAAGGAGAAGCGTCATCGAGAAAAAAGAGTGTCGTCAATCCCTTGGAAATTGTGCCAAGTTATTACAAGTTATTACAATTTGTTTTATTCTTAATTATTCCTAATTATTTCAAATTATTCCTAATTATTCCTAATTATTCTTAATTATTCCTAATTATTCTTAATTAATCCTAATTATTCCTAATTATTCATAATTATTATTAATTATTTCTAATTATTACTAATAATGACTAATTATTACTAATTATTACTAATTATTACTATTTATTACTATTTATTACTAACTATTACTAATTATTACTAATTATTACTAATTATTACTAATTATTACTAATTATTATTAATTATTACTAATTATTATTAATTAATACTAATTATAACTAATTATTAGTAATTATTACTAATTATTACTTATTATTACTAATTATTAATAATTATTTATAATTATTAATAATTATTAATAATTACTACTATTTATTACTATTTATTACAATTTATTACTATTTATTACTATTTATGACAATATATTACTATTTATTACTATTTATTAATATTTATTACTAATTATTACTAATTATTACTAATTATTACTAATTATTACTAAATATTACTAATTATTACTAATTATTTCGAATTATTAGTAATTTTTTCTAATTATTACTAATCGTTACTAATTATAACTAATTATTACTAATTATTAACAATTATTAATAATTATTACTATTTATTACTATTTATTACAATTTATTACTATTTATTACTAGTTATTACTAATTATTACTAATTATTACTAACAAATACTAATTATTACTAATTATTACTAATTATTACTAATTTTTACTAATTTTTACTATTTATTTCTATTTATTACTATTTATTACTATTTAATACTATTTATTACTATTTATTACTATTTATTACTATTTATTACTATTTATTACTAATGATTACCATTTATTACTATTTATTAGTATTTATTATTATTTATTACGATTTATTTCCAATTATTACTATTTATTACTAATTATTACTTATTATTACTATTTATTAGTTATTATTATTATTTATTACTATTTATTATTATTTATTATTATTTATTACTATTTATCCTTATCTATTACTATTTATTAGTATTTATTACTATTTATTAGTATTTATTACTAATTATTACTATTTATTACTAATTATTACTAATTATTACTCATTATTACTAATTATTAGTATTTATTACTAATTATTAGTATTTAATGCTAATTATTTTCATTGATTACTAATTATTAGTATTTATTACTAATTATTAGTATTTATTACTAATTATTACTAATTATTAGTATTTATTAGTATTTATTACTAATTATTAGTATTTATTACTAATTATTATTACTTATTATTTATTATTATCATTTATTACTAATTATTAGTATTTATTACTAATTATTATTATTTATTACTAATTGTAAATATTTATTACTGTTTTTTCCTAATTATTACTAATTACCGTTAATTACTATTAATTACTACAAAATACTACTACAAATTACTAATTACCACTAATTAATTATATACATTACTAATTATCGTTAATAATTATTAATTATTAATAATTACTAAAAATTAGGACTATTAATTTCATTTTATTATTACAAATAAATACTGATGCAAAACAATTTAAATCTAACTTAAGTACAACTAATCCATAATAATTAAAACTGAAATAAAGAAATGAAACAAATACTAAATTAAGTAAAACATAAATACCTTTAAACTTGATCTCTTATAATTGTAGACGGCTCATGAATTCTTCGTAAAAAAACATACTCTGAAAAAATTTCACTATAAAATTAGAGCTTAGAGAAGCAGAGAATGTAAGAATTGAGGGGGAGGAAAAAAGCTGATGGGGGGTATATATAGGTTAAATTAGTTGAGACGTGACTATTTTCTATGTGAATTTCATCACAAATAATGTTTTTGCGACGGGAATAGTCGCAAATACCTTCGGTCACATTAATTACCGTCAGCGGTTAAGAGGCTATTTGCAAGGGGTCCCGTCACAAAAAGTAACTTGCCGACACACTATTTGCGCTGGGACAACATCCCGTCGCAAATAGCCTTTTACTGCCACCAGGTATTTGGGACGGGTCCCATCGTAAATACCCTTGGGCGGATAGACTAGTTGTGAGGGGGGATCCCCCATCGCAACTAGTGATTACAGCCTCCCGGTATTTGTGACGAGCGGTGCCTACCCATCCCAAATACCCTTTCTTGCGGTTTGGCCTGCAAACCTCGCCAAACCGCACGTAACATTTTGCGACGTGGCACCTAGTCCCGTCCCAAATAGTTAGTTATTTGTGATGGGAAAATAGACCCGTGGAAAATAACCCGTCGTAAAAATTAGTATTTCCCTTAGTGGAAATACATGAAATATTAACGATTAGTTGGAATAAAATAAAAACTAATCTACTCTAGGAATTTAATTTGCGTGATGTGTCATGTTGATCCAAAAGTAGATGATTTTTTTATAATAAAAAATTTTAAAATATCACAACTAATTTCAACTAATATATATAAACATATATAAAAACATATATATATATATATACACAAAGCATGTAAACATTTAAATATATATATATATAAACAGATAAATTTTAAACATAATAATTTTAAATAAAAAAACTATCTGATCTTGTGAGAGATATTAATGATTGTTTGTAATAAAATAAAAAATAAATTTCTCTAGGTATTTAATTTATTTAAATAAATAATTATAAACAATGCTTGATGTCCATAGTAAAGGAATAAAGATATTTCTATCATGTATAGATTGATTTTTTTAAACAACTTTAAACAACGCTTCTTCTATTCTACTTAGATTCATCAAGTATAAATCAATATTCCACTTATTTAAAACCATGAAAAAACCATTTGATAATACCATCAAATTAATAATTTATATAATTAAACAAACATTAATTAAAATTTATAATTCAATGTAAAATTCATACAAAAAAATGAAGAACTGAATCAAATTTATATCTAACAGATAATGAATTTATCTTATAAAATTATACAAACCACTTACAAAGTTCAGAGTTGTACACTTAAAACTAACAATTAAAACATTTGTAAAAAAACAAACATGAAAAGGTAACAACACAAAAACCTCTAATCGGAGTGCCGCTCAACCATAATAGGGTTACCTGAGACAAAATAGTTCGATAATAGCCCTTGAATTCATTGGGAACAAAAATAATAAAACAAACAATTGTAACATTTGCAAAATAATGAACAAGAAAGGCGAACAACAAAAAAAACGTATAATATGAGTGTGAATCGATCGTAAAATAGTTATGGAGATGAAATAAATACCAGGATTGTGAAAGGACAAATGATTTGATGGTTAAGAATCGTGAAAATATGATTCCAATTTAACAAACACTACTATAATACCCTACACAGGGGTTTTGGTCTTTATCAGAAGCATCGTAGGTCGAGAGGAAAATGAATATGTGATATATGGAATAAGGGTTCATGTTAGGGTTGTTTTTTAAAATAGTTTTGACATCTGTTTTTACTAAAACCAATTTTAGAAAAAAATTAAAAAAAATAAGCATTGGGTTTTTATAAAACTAACGCCAAAAATCCAAGAAGCGATGTTTTTTGTGTCACTTTTATAAAAATCCAATCTGAAAAAAAAGTATTTGGAATCTGTTTTCCTACAAACCAACACCAAATACCAATTTTTCTGTGTCAGTTATTATAATAACTAATGCTGAAATTCAAATTGTTCACTATTATAACATCGATTATATAGAACCCATGTTATAAAAAAGACATTAAAATTAATTTTACTTCTAGTGATTTCTTCCTTGTTGTCCTTAGTATTCTAAGATTATGCATGCAATCACTTTTGTACTATATATTGTTTTATTTCCACCTGTATTATGTGGATTTAAATTTGACACACATAATCGATACAGTGATTGATTCTCACAACAACTTTATGGTCTTTTCATGCTTTTTCTTTAAAATCTCATTTTGTTCAGAATTGTTTACTCTTGAATTTACACAAGAGAAAATAATTAGATAATTTTTCAATAAAACATTTAATTTTATTCCGCTCTGGTTATTCATGAACTCAATCAAGTAATAGTACCATCTTTCTACTCTTTGGTACATGAAATATTTTATAAAATATTTTTGAGTAATCCTTTCTTCATTTCTCTCTTTAGTCAGACAACCTATTTTCTTCTAAAACCCATATGTTCTAAAATGGTTTTTAAAAAATTACCATTTCAAAACTGATTTATTAAAAATATATTTAACCTATTTTTCCTTTTCCAATTCATTCAAAGGAATATTCTTGTATCTTTTTGAACAAATAAGATTTCTAACCTTTTTACCATGCAAAAGGAATGTTCTTTTTTACCTCATATGTACTGATTTACCCACCTTCATTTCATTGAAGCTTCCTTTTAATGTTTAATAGGTTACTTTCAAAATAAAATGATTTCAATAGTGAATTTTAAATAAAATTATTTTAAAAAATAAAACAAAATAATATTTTTCTTAAGAATGGGTTTTAAAGTTATTCATTTATTTCATCAATGACAATAACCCTTTATTTTACTTCACTTGGGATATTATTTATTTATAACATCTCTATTCTTTCTATGAATGGTTTATGATTGATTTTTCCAAGGATAAAATTGAAATTCACTTCCTTGATTCCTTTGTTAGTCCCCTTTGAAATATTCAATTTCCCATGATCATTTGACATTGAATTTCCCCTAATTATCCATATCAATTATCATAGATTTGTCTATTTCCTAAACTGTATATCATTTTTATATGTGGTGTTTACATTAACATGTTATTTCATGAATATCCTTATTCTCATGATATTATAAGTTTCATTTAATTCATTCTGAATTATGATTCAAATGTTTCAAAGTGCTATAGGACACCTTGGAATGTTTGATGATTATTTTCCTCAAAAACAATTTAATGGTCTTTCAATGGTATGTCCATTCATCAACATCAACGACCCTTGTCAGTTATCCTCCCCTAATGATTTATTGATAAATCTTTATTGTTATTTCAATACATATATTTGATTAGGAATATTGTCTATTAATGAAATCGAATACTAGATATGAGGAATGCTTTGGATAAGCAATTACGGGGGATCCCTATAATGACCTGAACTTTTATGAATAAATCAACATTTTTAAATTAATTAAATGTCTTATGGCTATATAAAACACATGAACCTATTTTTTATTATATCTAATTTGATTTAAATAAACATTAATTATATTTATCGTTGATTATATAGTCATTGAACAATGATCACACGACTAGTATAAATATAGGGTTTTAATAAATCCTTTTGGCATAGACAAAGGAAGTGATGACCTCAAATAAAATGATCATACCCTTTGAAGACCATATATCAAAGCATCAGAGGGAGAAACCATTTATGGGATTTTCCCTAGACCAATCCCAAGCCAAGATCCAACAACTTAAGCATGAGTGAATCTGTTAAAATCATAAGTTCAAGCTCACCGAGATCACGAACCAAACCATATTCCACAAAATACCCCATGAAATCCCCGCCATCACACACCTTACTCTTAAAGAATATTTCAGTTTAATAAAGGCATATGTATCAAGATCATATCATTAAAAATATGTACATTATTTTTTATAGAATATTGAATATATTTTATTTATATTATTATTACATTGTACATGATTTTTAAAGATCAAATAGTATTTTTGGTTAATATTAAAATTCAATTAATAAATATATTCTGATGAATTAATGGATTTTTGAAATAAAAAATATTTTAATAAAATATTATTATTAAAATTATTTTTTAAAATATAAATGATGATAAAAATTTTATGAAGTCAAATGTAATTTTTATTAGGGTTTGAAAACTTTTATTGATAAAAACCCATTATTTTCAATAAATGTTAGTTTCTATTTTTAAAAGTTAAAATTCACATATTTAAATAATTATTCAGATAAAATGAATAATATATTTGGAATCATTACATTGAAATTATCCAGTGGTGATTTTTTCGTAATTTTTTAAGAGTCAAAGTTTTGCGAAAGAATTAAATACCGTATGAATATATGGAGTGTTTTATGACATCATAATAGAAAAATAGTTATGTAATAAGTATTATAAATTTAATAAGGCAAATATATGTTTTCTCTTTAAAATTGCATGTTTATTAAGTTTATTTGATTTATTTTATAAAGCCTTAGTGAATCCTCCATGTCTAATAAAATATTTACAGATTTATTATCATTTCATTAAAGGTGTGAATCACCTCCACATAAAAAAGGGAAATATTTCACTATATTTACACATTGGCCTTATAAAATAATGTTTCTTAATCCCATTTTTTAGAAACCATGGGAACAAACCGTGGGATGGTTTGTGGGTTTGAATATTTTATTATGTAGTGTCCAAAACCAAAATAATAAATAAATCACCCTCCTTTCCTATATAAACCCACCAAATCACCCATTTCTCATCCCTAACTATCCTTGAAGATCATCCACACTCTTCAATCTTCTCTTTACATCCCTCCCAAAGCACCCCCAAGTTCCTAAGCAGCCTCTCCTAATCATTTGGAGTCACACATCCATGTAAGGGATTCTCTCTCCCCTTTTTTTATCAAGAACTTAATTTTTGATATGCCCTTTTGATTTCCATTTTCATAATTTGTGATAAATTATTAACTAATCCACTTATAATAGAATTTATTTTTAAATTATTGGATCCCTTTCACTCTCATTTATCCCTTTTAGGAACCCTTATATACACCCATTACTATGCTGAAATTTTGTACGGAATATTCTACCCTACACTTTTATCAAGAACTCCTTTTATATTCTGTCATCTAAATTCCTTTTTACTATTTTGGGATATGTTCTTAAATATCCCTCTTATGGTCTATTTAATTTCCAAATCATGAGATATAATTTTCCCTCTCATCAACCCATTTTATGAATTTCTATATGACATCATTATGTTTCCAAAATTTCACCATGCTTTTCCATGCCGAAATCATCATGTAGTGAATACCATAACCATTTATCTATCATGGGTATTCACCTTCATGAACATAGAATAAATTATTTCAGACATATATGTATGTATTCCACATTCTTAGATCATGGAATAAATTATGTTGTTGAATGAAACCATGTTATTTAATCTATGTGGAAAACATAAACATGATAATGAAATGATTATGAAGGTTGTGCACTGATAGAACTCTAATACATTGGGTAATGGTTAGTATCATGATACATCATTTTGGGATAGGGTATTTACCTAATTCCTTTTATGGGAAGTTTTATACCATGCTGTCTTTTTAGATTTAGCTTTGATCTATTTGTGATGTAGTGTTTTATGTTTTTTCCACATTTTCCATGTTATAATTATCTTACTATATCAGGCCATATTATTCATGTTCCTTTATGCCTTGTTAATATGCCTTTTCTAACATGAATTATTATCTGAATGTTATTCCATGTTTATTCAAATAATTGGATCTATAGCTCACACATTTCTTATTTATGTCCTAAAGTTATCACATAGTGTGTTAATTATGAAGGAATGCTTTGGTAATGTTAAAGAAGTATGCAATAAATCCATCACTTTTTATGTTTTAAGTTGTTATTTAATGCACCTAATTTCCTATATACACTATACCTCTTGATATTATGAGTTGTATTAAGTTCAATTTTGTGGAATAAAGTGTAGGGATGTTATAGTTGGTATCATTGGATATTTTTAGTAAAATTTTTGGGATTAGGATTAGAATACCCTAGTGAAAACCCTTAGGGATTAGAATATGTGTAAGAAAATATCCGCACATTTTTGTGAGTATAGATAAATTATTTTATCAATTAAATACATCCTTGTTTTGATACTACAAGCAGATTTAGTTCTAGAATAGTTGTACCTATGAGTAACAACTCCAACCAGGTGTTCTAATCATGACTTGGGGTAACCTAGTACATGAAAATGGGCCTTTCTGTGCACCTAGTTTGACACTCCCAGGGGATATTCATTGGTTAATTTATAATCTCATTGCAAACTATTATTAAGGGAACAAAAATTCCCATAAGAATATGTGTTAGGAATTATATCATGGATAACATAGAATAAATCCTATAAACTCATAAGTTAAGGGGATAAATGTAAGTCATCCATTTAATATCATTGGATTCCCCCTTTATGTGTTAAACAATTTAAGATAATCATTCCTAATTTTTAATTTATTCTAGATAATATCCAGAAATAGGAGGAATTTCTCTATTAACTAATGTGATGGGAGTTGGGAGGATTTCCCCAATGAGATACCCAACCCGATGGGAGGAGTGAAAACCCCCTCTAAGATAGAGGAACTCATAGTCGAGAACTTAATGTGACAAAGGCCTCTTATTTTCAATGGATCATTTGATCCCTTAATTGTAGATAAATAAATCAATTCCATTGAAAATATCTTCTCCATCCTACAATGTTCCTATCAAGAGATGGATACTCTGGTTATTTATTGTATGGAGGGTGAAGCTGATCAGTGGTGGAAATTAATCAAGAATATGAATCCTGAATAAGAGATCAAAGCAATGGAGTGGAAGGAATTTTGTAAAATGTTTATTGATAAATATTTTTCCTGCACCCTCCATCTTAATATGGGAAGATATTTCCTTACACTCAAGAAAAGGGATGAAGAATTTTTTGGGGTGTAAAAAGAAAATTTCACAAGACATGCATGATACACCTTCAGATTTTTGTTACCCCTGAATGCATGGTTGGTTGCTTCTTTGTTGGGCTAAAGCCTAGTCTACAAAGATCTCTAGAAATCTGTGACTTTTATAGCTATAAGAAAATGGTCCCATATTCTAGAGATTGTTGAATCTTAGGTATATCATGGGGATAAGAAATGGAAAGTGTATTTTAATTCTGACAATCTGATGGATTAATGCAATGGTGCTATGAAATTCCAACTCCCTACTTTTCAAATGTGTGAACAGAAACATCTCGTAAATAAATTAAGGGGAACAAGTAAATTCTGTAGTTTTAAAAGAGAAGGAAACATTTTTAATGGTTGGAGATAGGATAAACCCACCAATGTGATAGAGTAATGGAATTTTCTAATCAAGCCTCAATGCATTGTTCAATGCTTCAATTATAAGGAACATGAGAACTTTGTGAACCAGTGAACTAGTCAAAGGGTTTTCAGAGGAAACTAGAAACCTCCAAGGAAGCAAGGGTGATATTTTTTCTATCACCACCACTAATTTGGATCCCAACAATGAAGTGGTAATGGGTATGATAGTTATTCCTTCAATAATAGAGATCATAATTTTTTATTATGGTTCTATGTTTTCTTTTATATCATGAATGTTTAGTAGAACTATTCAAACACCACCACAAATCATTGAAGTAGAGATGACTGTGAGAGAGAAAATGGTTGAATTATTGCATGCCATGTATATAACACCTCCCTTATCACAATTTGTGGATTCAACTTCTTATTGAACCTTTTCATAATTCACTTGGTGGAATTTTATTCAATTCTAGGCATGGATTGGCTTTCCCTATAAAAATCCAACAAAAATTTCCATGAGAGGTAAATCACTCTCCAAATGGAGAATCAACCCCCAATTCAATAAAAGTGTAAGGTAGATGAGGAATATTATTTAGCACCATCATCTCAAGCATGGAAATTATTTCTCTATGAGAAAGAATGTCTATATCAAGTGATTAATTATAAGGAACTGACCATCCTCGAAGACATGCATGTTATGAGGAAATTCACTGATGTGTTTCCTGAGGAATTTTCTGGTCTTCCTCTAAGTAGGGAAGTTTAATTTTCTATCGAACTTATACCTAGGGAATTTCCAATACCCAAGACTTCATATAGAATAGTTTTTTTAAAACATGAGGTGATAAAAAACTATAGGGGAATCTAGATAAAGGGTTTATACGACCAAGTGCTTCACCATGGGGTAAACTAGTCCTCTTCATTAATAATTGGTATGGGTCAATGTGACTTTTCATTGATTATCATGAGCTCAGGAAGATCATGATAAGGAACAAGTATCTGTTTCCCTAAATTGGTGACTTTTTTGATCAACTACGTAGAGCACAATAATTCTCCAAAGTGAATTTGCAGCCGGGATATTACAAAGTAAGAGTTAAGAAGGAGGATATCCCCAAGACTTCTTTTTGTATAAGGTACATGCATTATGAGTTCATAGTGATTCCATTCGAACTCACTAATTCCCTAGAAATAGTCATGGACTTAATGAATAGTGTCTTTTGAGAATACCTAGACAAATTTGTGGTAGTCTTTATAGATGATATTATAATATACTCCAAAACCAAGGGGGTGCATTAGGAGCATTTGAGCACTTTGTTAACAACATTATGAACGAAGAATCTCTATGAAAAGTAAGGAAATTGTGAGTTCGGGTTGAAAGAAGTCTCATTATTGGGGAAAATCATCACACAAAATGGGATATCTATGGATATATTAAAGAAAAAATTAATTGAGGGATGGTTGAGGCCAAAAAATATGACAAATATTTGTAGTTTCCTTGGTTTATCTTGATATTTTCCATGACTTGTGAGAAATTTCTCCCAATTATAAAACCCTGTTATCAAGATAACATAGAAGGGAGTCAATTTTTTTGGAATAATGAATGTGAATAAATATGTATGGAGTTATAAAGGAGGTTTATCACAGCCCCTTTTCTCACACTATCCACAAGTGGGGAGCTTTTCATAAATTTCAGCAATGATTCAAAGAATAATTGGTATGTGTGTTGATGGAAAATGACAAATTCATTGTTTACACCTTAAGGTAGTTGAAAATTCATGAGAAAAACTATCCCACACATGATCTGGTGTTGGAAGTTGTGATCCTTGCATTGAAAATATTGCATCATTATCTATTTGGGGAGAAGTGTGAGATATATACGGATCACAAAAGTTTCAAATATATATTCTCACAGAATGAGATAAATATGTTCCAAAAAAGATGGTTAGATCTTCTCAATCCACTACTATCCTGGGAAAGATAATAAGGTGGCGGATGATCTATGTATAAAGGAACCAACAATTCTATCATTGATGAGAATTGATAATGATCTTATCTTCTTAGATTTGAAGATGATATACATGGGAGTCATAAAGAAAGGAAAATAATCAATCCTTTAAAAGATTATTTGTCAACTATCTCTTTTGGAAAGGTTAAAGGATTATAAAAAAAGATAATGTTTGAATTCATAAGAAAGTGGAGACTATCATTAAATGGAAATACTTAGAGTTAAATGTTAATGAAAAGGTAATTATGAGATTTGGGTCAATACTATGTGTTCCATCAAATCCTGAGTTAAAGAAATAGATTTTGGATGATCACAGAGTTTGAATTTATCCATTCACCCATGAACCAAAATGATGTATCAAGATCTTTGAAAGAACTACTGGTGGGATAACATGATGAATGAAATCATTGAATAGACATCAATGTGCCTAGTATGTCACCAATTGAAGTCTAAAATAAAAACATATAAGGTGATGATGTAACCATTACCTATAATAATAAATAAATGGGAAAAAATTCCATGGTGTTTTTCACAAGACATCCAAATAAATCCAAGGGAAACAATGCTATATGGGTTTTTGTGGATCATCTTACATAGAGTAAACACTTTATTACAATTTGATAGGATTTTTCACTGGATCAACTGGCAAGGATATACATCAGATAATTTTTAAGGATTCATGTAGTACCACTATCTATTAAGTCTAATAAAGATCGATGATTCACCTCAATGTTTTGTAAAATTATCTGGCATGCTCTAAAAAATGATTTGAACTTTAGTACAGCTTATCACCCTCAAACTGATGGACAATCTGAGTGGACTATGAAATCACTTGAGGACATGTTGATAGCTAGATCAATAGTCTTCAAAGGCATATGGGACTAACATCTTCCTTTGGTGGAGTTCACTTACAAAAAAAATTTCCAATCAAGCATCCAAATTGCCCCATATAAAGCCCTTTATGGTAAGAGGTTCCGAACACCATCATAATGGGATGAAGTTGGGAGAAAAAAATTCTAGGTCCTGAAACGGTCAAAGATATTTTGGATAATTTTAAGACCATCCAGTAGCACAACAAATATGATCAGAGTCGAAAAAAGATCTATGCTGAAAATAATTTATGATATATAGAGTTTGATGTTGAAGACATGTTATTTCATTACATATCTCTATGGAAGAGAGTGATGAGATTTGGGAAGAATGTAAAGAATAGTCCAAGATACATCGACCATTTTGAGATCCTTGATCGCATCTAATAAGTGGCATATCAAATAACACTCGCACAAAACCTATCTTAAGTACATGATGTATTTCATTTATCCCTCTTTATAATATACATACTATACCCATCACATTTACTCAATCCAAAGGTGGAACCATTGGATAATGACCTTTCCTATGAAGATAAATCGGTGAAGATATTAAATTGTAGAGAAAAAGTTCTACGAAATAAGACAATGCCCCTCATCAAAGTGTTGTGGAGAATCCACAAGTTTGAAGAATCAATGTGGGAACCAAAGGAGGTGATGAAGAAAAGTTACCATCATATGTTTTAGTATTGGAAAATCAAATTTTGAGGGTAAAATTTCTAAAGGGGAAATATTGTAATGTCCTGAAGATTTATGAATAAAAGTCACCTTTTTTATTTAATTAAATATCTTATGGATATAAAAAACACATGAAGTTATTTTATTTTATTACATCCAATTAGTTGTAAATGATCATTAATTACCTTTACCAATGATAATATAGCTATTAAACAGTGATCACATTACTAGTATAAATATAGGGTTTTAATAAATCCTTTTGGAATAAACAAAGGATGTGATAACCTCAACCAGTAGAATCATACCCTATAAATCCCACCTATCAAAGCTTACGAGAGAGATATAATTTCTAGGATTTTCCCTAGTACAATACCAATTTTAGATCCAACAACTTTGGTATGAGAGAAATAGTTTATGGGAGAATTTCAATCTCATCAAGATCACAAGCCAAACCAGGTTCACGGAATGACCACATGAAATCCCTACCATCACGCACCTTAATCATAGGGAATATGCTGGTGTAATGAAGGTATATGTATCAATACCCTACCATTACAAATATTTACATTATATTTTATAGAATATTTAATATATTTTCTTTATATTATTGTTACATTTAAATGATTTTTAAAGAACAAATAGTATTTTGGGTCAATATTGAACTTCTATTAAAAATATATTTTAATGAATTAATTGTTTTTTGAAATATATAATTTTTTAATAAAATATTAGTATTGAATAAATTTTTTAAAATAAAAAAATTGTAACATTTTTATGAAGTCAAATGTAATTTTTATTAGGGTTTGAAAATTGTTATTAACAAAAACCTATCATTTTCAATAATTGTCAGTTTTTATTTTTAAAAGAGAAAATTCAAATATTTAGAAAATTATTTCGAAAAATGAATATCATTTTTGGAATCAGGATTTTAAAATTATCCAACAGTGAATTTTTCATAATTTTCTAATAAAGTCAAATGTTTGTGAAAATATTAAATATTGTATAATTATACGGTGTGTTTTATGACATCATAAAAGCCTAATAGTGATTTAATAAATACTATATAATTTTTAGTCAAAAAAATATATTTTTTCCATTAAAATAAATTTATTTTAAGTTTATTTTATAAATCCTTAGTGAATCCTCTAAGACTTATAAAATATTTTTCGATTTTAAAATCATTTCAATGAAAGTGTGACTCGCCTCCATATAAACAAGGGAAATATTTTGTTATCTTCTAACATTGGCCTTATAAAATAATTTATTCCAATTCCATTTTTCATAAACCATGGAAAAAACCATGGGATAGTTTTTGGTTTTGAATATATTATTATTTAGATTCCCAAACCAAAATAATAATGAAATCCCCCTCCTTTCCTATATAAACCCACCCATGCTCTCATTTATCTTCACTAAAACACATTTAATCTCATACACACTCTATCCTATACTCCTTCAATTCCTCTTAAGGATCCTCCAAAACCCATGAAGACTCTCTTAAGCCTTTTGTGTCACACATCCAAGTAAGGGATTCTCTCTCTCCTCTTTTTATCAAGAACATCATTTATGATATGCCCTTTTGATTTCCATTTGTATAAGTTGAGATACATTATTACCTATCCCTATTAATTTCCATTTTCTTTTTAAATTATGGGACCCCTTTCACTCTAATTTATCCATTTTATAAACCCTTAAGTACACCTATTACTATGCCAAAATATCGTAAGGAATCTTTCACCCTACTCTTTTATCAAGCATTCCTCTTTTGTTATCTCTTATAGATTCATTTTTCTTATATTGGGATATGTTATTAAATATCCCTTTTAATTTATATTTAATTTATAAATTTTGATAGATCTCTTTCAATCTCATAAACCCATTTTATGAATTATATATGACGTTGTTATTCTACAAAAAATTACACCACGGGTTTTTATTCTGAAATCATCATGTAGTGAATACCATACCCATTTATCTATCAAGGGTATTCACCTTCATGCACATATACTTATTGATTGTATAATTTCATGTATGTATTCCACATACTTATATCATGTAATATATTATGATGTTGAATGAAACCATGTTATATGATCTATTTGGCACACTTAAACATGAGAATGAAATGATTATGAAGGGTGATTCCTGATAGTGCTACATGAGAATGAAATGATTATGAAGGGTGATTCCTGATAGTGCCCCAATGTATTGGGTAACAGTTAGTATCATGATATGTCATGTTTGGATAAGGGATTTACCTAATTACATTATGGGAATTTTTCCACCATGGGGTATTGAAATATTTAGCCATGATCTATTTATAATGTATTGTTTTAAGTTGTTGTCAGATTTTTTACATTATGATTATCATGCTATATCATGCCTTATAATTCCAGTTCCTTTATACCTCATTGATATGCCTTGTATGACATGTGTTATTATCCTCATGTTATTCCATTTTTATTCCCTTACTATGCTTTATAACTTACCCCATTTTTATGTATGTCTTTAGGTTATCCCATACAGTGTTAAGTATGAAGGAATACTTTGGTATTGTTAAAGATGTGTTAAATAAATATGATTCTTTTTATGTTAAAAGTCATTGTGTAATGTACATAATTTCAAAAATACACTAGAACTCTCAATCTTCTGAGTTGTATTAGGTGAAATTTTATGTAAAAAATATTGTTTAAAAATGAAATAAAGAGCAGGGTTGTTATAGTTGGAATTATAGGATAGGTTTAGTTATTTATTGGGATTAGGATTTGAAAACCACAACGAAAAACCTTAGTAATAAGACTATGTGTAAGAAAAAAATACCTAAATTTTGGTGAGTATAGAGAACATGGTTTATCAATAAAACACATCCATTTTTGGATACTACAATTGGGCTTGGTTATGGAAGAGTTGTACCTAGGTGTAACAAATCTGACAAGGTGATTCGGGCCAGGCTGGGGGTAACCTAGTACACGACAATGGGTCTTACTGGACACCTAGTTTGACACTCCTAGAATATTTACTTTGGTATATTCATAAGATCATTACAATATGTTATTAAGGAACAAAAATGCCCAAAATAATATGTTTTATGAATTATATCATGGATAACATAGACCAAATCCTATAAACTCATAATTTAAGAATATAAATGTAAGTTATCCCATTAATGTCATTGGATTTCCCTTATATGTGTTTAACTGTTTAAGATAATCATCCCTAATTTTCCTTTTATTCTAGAAAATGGATAGAAATAGGATGAATCATGCTAACAACCAATGAAAAGGTTTGTGTGAGGATTTACCCAATGAGATGCCCACCCTGATGGGAGAAAGAATCACAAACTTTTTCCGGATACTATTTCAGTTAAACCAAGTTCTGAATAGATTCCTGAAGAAAGAGAAGGGTACACCCCCCTCTCTAAGAGAGGGAAACCTACAGTCAAGATATTTATCTGACAAAGGCCTCCTACTTTAAATGGATCATTTAATACCTTAATCATGGAGCAATGGATCAATTACATTGAAAATATCATCTCCATACTATAATGTTTAGAACAAGATAAGGTTATTTAGGATGAATATCATATAGAGGGTGATACTGATCATGGGTGGACATTGATCAAGAATATGAAGCCCGGGGATGATGTTGAAGCAATAGAGTAGAATAAAGTCTAGAAAATGTTTTTTTGATAAATATTTTACCCTCACCCTACATCTTAATATGAATGGAGATTTACTTAAACTCAACTAAAAGGATGAGGAATCTTTTGTGGAGTATAAGGAAAAATTCACAATAATTTCATGACACACCTCTTTTTTTGTCGTTACCCCAAATGTGAGGTTGGCTGCTTCTTTTGTGGGTTAAAACCTAGTCTACAAAGATCCCTTGAAATCTGCGACTTTAATATCTATGTGGAAATTGTCTTATGTTCCCTCAAGGTTGAGATGGAGGTTGGTGAATCCCAGTGGTATCATAGGGATAAGAAACATAAATTGGATTTTAATTATGGGGGTCCTATGGATAAATTCAATGGTTCTACAAAATTACATCACCCCACTTATCAAAGGTGCAGAAAGAAGCACCTAGGAAATTTCCTAAGGGGAACAAATAAATTCTTTAGGTGTGGAAGAGAAGGAAACCTAGCCAATGATTTCCAGTAGTAGAAATCCACCAATGTTAAAGAGTAAAGTAATGTTCTGTTTAACGCTCAACATGTTGTTTAGTGCTTCAATTGTAATTAACTGGTGCACGTTGTGAACCATTGCACTCTTCCAAGGGTTTTTTTGAGGCAACAAATAGCCTCCAAGGAAGCAAGGGTGAGATTTTTCTATCTCCACCACCGAGGTGGATCCTGAAAACGAAGTGGTGATAGGTACACTTGGTATTCATTCTATAATAGTGAACATAAATTTTGATCCTAGTTCTATACATTCATTTATATCATGAAAGTTTAGTAGAATAATTCAAATACCACAAAAAATCATGGAAGTAGAGATGTCGGTGAAAATGGATAATGGGGAAATTATTTCATCCCATGAATTAACTCCCCTCCTATCACAATTTTTGGATTAAATTTCCTAAAGAACCTTTTCATACATTCCTTAGTGGAATTTCATCAAATTATAGGAATGCATATGATTTCCCTATATAGATCCAATATAAATTTTTACGAGGGGAAAATCACTCTCCAAATGGAGAATCAAACCCCGATTATAAACAAGTGCAAAGAAGATGAGGAATATTTTTTTGCACCATCATATCCCGAATGGATATTATTTCCCTATGAGAAAGCATATCTTGCTCAAATGATTGAGTCTAAGAATTGAACTATCCTCAAAGACATTCTTCTTGTGAAAAAAATCCACTAATGCATTTCCTGGGGAGTTTCATGGTCTTCCTCCAAGAAGGGAGGTTCAATTTTTAATCGATCTTATACCTAGGTCATTGCCAATATAAAAGACTACATATAGATCAATTTTTATGGAACTTTAGGAGATAACTAAACAAAAAAAGTAGAATCTGAATAAAGGTTTTATACTCTCAAGTGTTTCACCATGGGGTGCACAAGTCCTATTCATCAAGAAGAAGGATGGTACAATGCGCCTTTGCGTTGATTATCATGAGAACATCAAGATCAAGATAAGGAACAAGTATCCATTACCAAAGATTTATGTATAGTTCAATCAACTACCTGAAGCACAATACTTCTCCAAGGTGGATCTGTGGTTGGGATATTACCAAAAAAGGGTTAATAAGGATGATATCCCCAAGACTACTTTTCATATAGGGTACATGCATTATGATTTCATAGTGATTTCATTCGTACTTAATAATTATTCATAAATAATCATGAACATGATGAATATAGTCTTTATAGAATACCTCAACATATTTTTGGTAGACTTTATTGAGTATATTCTAATATACTCTAAAACCAAGAAGAAGAGTGAGAAGAATTTGAGCACTGTTCTAAAGAGCTTCCGAAAGGAGAAGCTCTATGAGAATTATAGAAAGTGTGAGTTTTGGATGAAATAAGTATCATTATTGTGTAAAATCATCACAAGAATTTGGATATCTATGTATCCTTCAAAGAAAAAAACAAATTTGGGATAGTCACGGACAACATATGTGACAAATATTTGTAGTTTCCTTAGGTTAGCTATATATTATCGCCTATTTGTGAGAAATTTTCCATGATGTTCAAAACCTCTTAGAAAGATAACTCGTAATGGAGTCAAATTTCCTTAGAATTATGAATGTAAATAAAGATTCATGGAGTTTAAGAGGAGGCTTATCAGTGCCCATATAAACACATTACCAACAAGTTGGGAGCTTTTTGTAATTTTCAGTGATGCATCAAAGAATGGATTGGGATGTGTGTTGATGAAAAATGAAAATGTCATTTCCTATATCTCATGGTAGTTGAAAATTCATGAGAAACAATATCCCACGCATGATCTAGAGTTCAAAACCATGATACATACATTGAAAACAGGGAATCATTATCTATTTGGGGATAAATTTTAAACATATACAGATCACCAAAGTCTCAAATATATATTCACACATAAAGGGATAAATATGCACTAACGAAGATTTTTAAATCTTATTATGGATTATTACTACTCAATCCACTACAATCCTGGGAAAATGGAATAAGGTATTGGATGATCTAAGTAGAAAGGAACCATCAATTCAACCATTGATGAGAATCGAGAAGGATATGATCATCTTATATTTGAAGAAGATTGACAAGGAAATCATAAAGAAAGAATCCTCATCAATCCTTTCACAAATGATTTCTCAACCATCTCTTTTGGAATGTTTAATGGATGTTCAAAAAGATGATGTGGGAATTCCAAAGAAAGAATGGACTATTAGAAATGATAAATCCTTGGAGTCCAATGTTAATGATAAAGTAATGGTGAGATCTGGGTCAAGACTATGCGTTCTAACAAATCCTGAGTTAAAAAAAAATATTTTGGATGATACACACAGTTCAGCTTTCTCCATTCAACTAGGATACGAAAAGATGTATTAAGATATATAAAATTATTATTGGTGGGAAAACATGAAGAAGAAAATCACAGATTATACATCAAAGTGCTGGGTATGTCAGCAAGTGATGTTTTAAAGGAAGAGGTATAAGTGAATGATAAAACAATTACCCATACCAATATATAAATGGGAAAACATCACCCTAAAATTTGTCACCAAAATTCTAAATATATAGAATGGAAAAAATGATATCTGGATTGTTTTCGATCATCATAAAAAGACTGCACACATCACCATGATTTGAGATGATTTATCACTATATCAATTGAAACAAATATACATCATAGAAGTGGTAAGGTTGCATGGAGTACCACTATCGATTGTTTCCTATTAAGATCAAGATTCACCTCTATTTTTTGGAAATGTCTCCAACATGCTCTAAAAACTGATCTAAAATTCATTATATCTTATTACCCATAAACCTATTTCCAATCTGAGTAGACTATCCAAACACTTGATTATATGTTGAGAGCTTGCTCAATAGTCTTCAAAGGCATATGGGACCAACATCTTACTTTAGTGGAGTTATCTTACAACAACTGTTTCAACTTGAGAATCCAAATGGACCCATTTTAATCTCTTTATGTTAATACATGTAGAACACTGATATGTTGGAATGAAGTTAGAGATTGATAAAATCAGGGTCTTGAAATGGTCGAAAAAATAGTGGAGAAGTTTCAGACCATCCAGCAGCATATCAAAGATGCTCAGAGTTGACAAAAGTGCTATACTGAAAATCATCGATGAGACATAGAATTTGATGTTGAATGTATGTTGTTCCTTTGAATATATCTATAGAAGAGAGTTATGAGATTTGGGAAGAAGTTAAAGATTAGTCCAAGGTACATCAAACCTTTTTAGATCCTTGATCGTATCAGAATAATGGAATATTAATTATCACTCCCACCGAACCTATATCAAGTACATGATGTATTCCATGTATCCCTATGAAGAAAGTACATATCAGACCCATCACATGTACTCAAGCCATAGGTGGTACCATTGGATAATGAATTTTCCTATGTATATTAGATGGTGAAGATCGTAGATCATTGAGAAAAAGTTCTACGAAATAAAGAAATTCCCCTCGCCAAAGTGTTGTGGAAGAACAAAATGTTTAAAAAAGCAACATGGGAACCAGAGAAGGTGGTGAAGCAGAGTTACCCTAATCTGTTTTAGGGTGGGAGAAAATTTCAAAGGTGAAATTTCTAAAGGGGGGAAGATTGTAACGACCAAAACATTTATAAATAAAATTTCCCTTTTTATTTAATTAAATTTCTTATGGATATAGAAAACACATGCACTTATTTTGTTTTATTATATCTAATTGTATTTAAGTGACCGTTATGTATCTTTACCATTGATAATATAGTCACTCAATAGTGATTATATTACCATAATAAATATAGGTTTTTAATAAATTATTTTGGCACAGACAAAGGAATTGATGGCCTCAACTAGTAGGATTGTACCCTATGAAGATCGTCTATTAGAGATTTTGAGGGAGATATCATTTATGGGATTTTACCTAAACTAAACCCAAGATTATATCCAATAACTTATGCTTGAGAAAAACCATTTATGAGATAATTTCTTGCTAATAGAGATCACAACCCAAATGATGTTCGCCAAAAGGCCCCATTAAAGCCCCACCATCACACACCTTACTCTTAGTGTGTATGCTGGTGTAGTAAAGAGATATGTATCCAGACCCGCACATTAAGAATATGTACATTATTTTTTATAGAATATTGAATATATTTTTTATTGTCACATTTTAAATGATATTTTAAAGCACAAATAGTATTTTTGGTTAATATTGATATTCAATTAAGAAATATATTTTTATGAATTAAATTATTTCTAAAATAAATAATATTTTAATAAAATATTATTATTAACTGAATTTTTTAAATATAAATTATCATAAATTTCATATGAATTCAAGTGTAATTTTTATAAGGGTTTGAAAACTGTTATTGAAAAACCCCTGTCATATATAATAAATGTATGTTTTTTTAAAAGTGAACATTCACAAATTTATAAAATTATTCATATAAAATGAATATCATTTTTTGAATCAATTTGTAAAAATTATCCAATGGTGAATTTTTCATAATTTTCTGAGATAGTAAATTTTTGCGTAAAAATTAAATCTGGTATAAATATACGTTGTGTTTTATGACATCATAATAGCCTAATAGTGATGTATAAAATAATATAAAAGGTATAATAGACCAATTATATTTTTCCCTTTAAAATAATGTGACTCTATGTTTATTTTATTTATTTTATAAATCCTCAGTGAATCCTCCAGGACTTATAAAATATTTTAATTTCTTAAAATCATTTCTTTGAAAGTGTGACTCACCTCCACATAAGAAAGGGAAATATTATTTTAAATGAATACCTTGGACAAAAAAATATTTTATTCAACTATCATTTGGAAGAAACTATGGGGAAACCCCCATTATAGTTTGTGGTATTGAATATTATATTATGTAGTTTCCAAAACCAAATTAATAAAGAAACCCCCCTCTGTACCTATATAAACCAACCCAATATCCTATTTATCTTCATTGAAACTCCCTAAATATCATCCACACTATTTCTTATACTAGCTAGAGTCCTCCAAAAGTTCCTCCAAGCTCTCGAGAAGCCTCTCCTAAGATTTTCGAGTCACACACCCAAGTAAGGGATTCTCTCTCTCCACATTTTATCAAGCACTTCATTTATGATATTCCCTATTGATTTCCATTTTTTTAAGTTATGGTAAATTATTACCTCTACCCATTAATTTCCATTTGATTTTTAAATGATATGATCCCTTCCAATCTCATTTATCCCACTTATGATCCCTTATGTACACTCGTTAATATGTTGAAATTTTGTAAGGAATCTTCCACCCTCTTATTTTATCAAGCATTCCTTTTATGTTATGTCTTTTAAATTATTTTTTATTATATTTTAATATGTTCTTAAATATCCCTAATACTATACATTTAATGTATAAATTATGAGACATCATTTTCCCTCTCATCATCCAGTTTTAAGAATTTCTATATGATGTCGTTATACTACCAGAATTGCACCATGATTTTCCATTCCGAAATCATTATGTGGTTATACCATACCCTTTTCTCTTTCCAGGGTATTCACATTTATGAACATATACTTATTGATAGGGTACATACATGTATTTATTCTACATTCATATATCGTGGAAGAAATTATGATGTTGAATGAAACCATGTTATATGATTTATGTGTCACACTTGAGAATGAAATTATTATGAAGGGTGAACCCTGATAGTGCTCTAATGCATTGGGTAATGGTTAGTATCATGATAAATCATGTTGGCATAGGTAATTTACCTAATTACTTTATGGTAAATTTTCTACCATGGGGTCTTTGAGGATTTATACTTGATCTATTTATGATATAGTGTTTTAAGTTGTTGCCACATTTTCCATGTTATGATTATCATGTTGTATCATGCCTTATTATTCTTGTTCATTTATGCCTTTTTGATATGCCTTGTTTAACATGTATTATTGTCCTCATGTATTGAAATGATTATTACCTTACTAGTATTTATAGATCAACCCTTTCTTATGTATTTCCTTATATTATCTCATGTAGTGTTAAGTACGAAGAAACATTTTTGTCATGTTAAATAAGGTTTCAACAAAGATGTTGCATTTCATGTTTTAAGTTATTATTAATACATCTAATTTCCCAAAGTTAGTAGACCTATAAATATTATGTGTTATATTATGTGAAATTTTATGTAATAAATCATGTTTAAAAATGAAATAAATATCATGTTTTCTATTGTACCAGGCATTATATAGCCCATCGATGTATCGATAGGTTCTCACGAGACAAATTAGTATTGAAATTTAAACAGGTTTCTACCTGTAGTTTTAAATTGATTTATGAAATGTGTTGATGGTATAGGTTTTCATGTGCCTCAAACATGAAGTAAAATAGTTAATAATTTCACTCATTTAGATTTATTTATTATTTATCCATGACATTTTGATTCGACATATCTATGGATGCATTTAATTATCAGTTTATTGATTAAATGACATGTTTTTTAGTTTTTTAACTTTCCATATTGTTTTTTCATTATCCAATTATTCAAATGGAACATGTTTTCAGTTATTTACCATTTCATATTGTTTATTAACATCCTTTTCATTTTATTGATTACATGTAATATGTCTTCAATTATTAACTTTCCATATTTACTATTCTCATTGATTTATTATTGCCTCCACTATACTTAAACCTTACTGAGCATTTGAGCTCAACCGTATTTTGTGTTCCTTCCCCAAGAATCCCTGAAGTATACTATGAATTATATGCAAGGATACTCTAGATGAAAAAAATGTTATTATTATCCTTAAATAATAATAAAAAGTTGTATTTAGTTTATTAATTTGTAATACAAGACTTCTGTATGCATCTGGTTTACCAAGACAACAAGACTATTCAGTCTTTTGGAATTTTATTCCTTGTAATCATGCCATTGTAATGAAAACAGACACCAGATTCGGTCTTTTGGGGTAAGATCACTATAATTTGTATCATAGAAATTTTAGTAGAAACCTTTGAAACTGGATTCAAGAAAATATAGGCTAGATATAATAGACGTGAGATAGAATTTGATGATAAGTATAGAAGATCATCCTAGAATTTTGATAAGTTATAAATTATTTGGGTATTCCTTAAATTAAATTGATATATGGATACTAAAAGTGAACTGGGTTCATGCATAGATATACATAGGGGTAACAACTCCGACAAGGTTCATCGGGCCTAACATCAGTCTAACGTAGTACACAACAACGAGCATTACTTCACACCTAGTTTGACAGTATCATGAGATATTCTTAAGATAATTCTCTTTTTATTTACAAACCATTATGAAGGATTTGAATATATAATGAAAATAAATAACCTAGGTAAAACCTATGGTGTTTTAGATTGAAGATAAGGTGTCATTATTTAGAAATACTAGAAATAATATTATGGATACACCTTTGACTAATGATGGACCTATGTTTAAATAAAACAGATGATTTTTTTTTGGAGGTTGTATTCAAAACCATTTTAAAAATTATATTTAGTAATTAACCTTATTTTAATTTTTTCCTTTATATTAATTCTTTAATTTATATTAATATGGGTTTAGAAAATAATAACATGTATGTCGGGTGAGAACCCATTATATCTGTCAAGCCCATTGGGCTTGAACCCATGACCAAATGATGATAAGGGTTTAACACCAACCACAAAACAATGCAGTGTCCTTGTACATATGTCATTGTTTCTAGTTGAACAATTTAATGAATTAATATTAATGACTAATTAGTAGTGTCAATTTTTAGGTTTATAGATAAATGTATTAACCATTTTGTCTTTATAGAATAGTTATATAAAAATATTGATACTTTTCACTCTTTTATGGGCCTTACAATCCGTTTTAAGTGTATTTTAGTGCTTTAGGAATAAAATTTAATTTTTATATATCCATTTCATCATGCAATGAATGAATTGGAAATTGATAAAATAACACAAAAAAAGAAAAAAAATTGTGTTTATGGAAATATTGTATATAAGTATATTTACTTATGTTCATAAGTAGTAAAATAATTACTCAACATTTGTAAAATGATTTTAAAACAAAAATGTTTTCCTAATACCTTAATTTTTGTTGAATCTATGGTCTTTTGAATCATCACTGATTTATGGATTGAGGCCCTCAACATTCCATTGATCATTCACTTTTTTTTATTAATCACCTCATCCACTCCCTATAAATATTTATACTTTTATTGCGTGTATGTATCTCTACTTTCCACTAGTGTTGTCCTACTTAGAGACATATTTATTTATTAGCCCATGTGACCTTTGTGCTTCTCATTCTCTCTTTTCTAGAGGATGTTTTACAAACACTTCTATTGATGTGAGATTTCATCATTGGAAATATGAAAAACAATTACTACCAAGAACATGATTAAATTATGAGGATGTAATTTAATTAATATGGGTAGAACGTAATGCCTCAAAATTCTAAATAAAGAACATTGTATTCGATATCATGTATGACCCGCAACATCAAGCACATAGAAGAATATAATATCTAAAGGCATTAATATATATTTACTATTTTAAATAAATTTAATCTATAGATTTAAATTTATGAATTTTTGAGTTACCGTACATCGCACGCAACAAAGAGTTTCTTCAATAACTTACATTACACGCAAGATTGTGTTTTATAGAATAATAATATATTAATAACAAATTATTATTAAAAATAATAATATATAACCTAGACATTAAATTAGAGGATTAGAATATTACTAACTAAATTATGAAAATATATGGTTTATAAAAATATAAAATTAATTCATACATTACAAATTAGTTATAAATGAATATAATAACCAATTAAATAGAAAGGGAATGTTTTTTATAGAAAACTATTTTTATGCCCACAAATCTATTTTACCCTAATAAATAAAATTAATTACAATTATTGAGTTAAATTAATGAAATATATATATTATAAAATCAATAAAATATTTTTTATATTCATATAATATATTTGATATGCATAAGATAAGAACAATCACAATATTACACATAAAAACAAATATTTCTATAAAAGTAATTTTATCGCCTTTTAGGGAGAACCTATTTTAAATACAATTTTTGAGACATAAATTAATTAAATATGTAAAAACAAACTTCATTTTAGAAATAAAAATATAAAAATTAGTTTAGGGTTAATTGTTTGTATTTTTCTATGAAGTTTAATTTTTTGATGAATAGTGAAAAATACAAAATTTTATTTCAGAAATGATTTTTTGTATAAATTATTTATAATGTTAAATTAAAATTTTTATTCGGTTTAAAAGTTTAATTAGATAAAATTTATATAATTTAACCCAATTTATTTCATTATAATAAATTTCAAATTTCAAATTGACATAAAAACATAGCAATCTTTCAAACATTTGACTTTAAAACTCTGTTTTGTCATCCAGTCTTTGGGATTATATTGAAATTAATTTTTTCCACTTATGTTATAGGAATTTGCAAAAAAGGATTTCATATTTTGAATCATTATAATTTGTAATTTATGATAATTTCAATTTATTTTTGGAATAAAAATAATAGTGAATGTAATTAAAATCAATTACAAACATTAATCGAACATTTGATTAATAAGGGACAAAACCTTAAACTTAAGGGTCAAAATGACCAAGAAACTTTTACAAAATCAATTTTATGGCCATATTTCTACCTATAAAATATTTTATTTAACTTTTTTCATTATTGGATCTACTTGGAATGGAAAAAACAAGGTTGTAATTCCATTTCCATGAATTTACAGGTGTGCTACTCCTCTCTACTATAAAAAGGAACTCACACCTCCCACTTCCCCACACCTCTCAAGCCACATTGGCTTGAAAAAGGTCTAATAAAATATATCATCAAAATCCCTTAAATCATATTATAATCCTAAACTTGTTAATAAATCAATACAAGGAATCCATTTGTAGAAAACCAAAATAAGTAATCCAAATAAGAGGTAACATCATTCCTCAGGCTCTTTAGTTTTATTTCATTCTCCGCTCTTTCAGTTATCATTATTCCATTATTATATAACAAAAATAGTATCATAAATATACTTATATTTTTTTATGTTAATTTTTTTTACCTATAATTACAGACACATCCATCTAATGGGTAACTAACTTACCGTTTATGTGTACGATGAACTATCGCCTCATGAAACGATGATTGTTCATTTTTCCTGTAACACCACCGATGGTTGGGAATTATGAATGAAACACTATTTATATATGATATATATAACAAATATAATTTATTTGTTATTATGTGAGTATTTTATAACACATAACATTATTTTTTCTATTTTCCTAAAATATGATAACATCGTTTATGGAAGTGTAGACTAGTGCCCCCTCAAAGAGATGTGGCTCATTCACACTATACATGGAACATGTAAATGACGGTTTTAAAAAAACTATGTACTATATATGATATAAATATTATACATTAAATATAATATTCATATATATCATTTACCTTTAATTCTTTTAAATATGGATAAAATGAATGTAGTGTTCATGCATACGTACGACCTACTGTCTCAATGAACAATGAATTTCATTTATTATCTAAAAATATTATGGATTATTATAAATAAACATATAATTAATGTATATTCTAATTCAATAATGTTATAAATTCTTTATATGATGAAATAATGATATAATTATTAGTAGAAACAAGTAATAAGTCAAAACATACTTGAAGAACTAGGAAATTAACACACGAAATAGTGAAAATAATCATTGTTTATTGAAAAACTGAGAATAAGATATTATAGTAATTTAATATATTATATAATAAATATAATTATGGTTCTCTAATAAGTTATTTTCCAGTTTAAAACCCCTATATATTATTTTAAAGGATATTCACCCAAAAAGGAAATGGAAGGTAAGGGAATCTTGTCTCACTTTTCTTTCTGTGAGGCATACATGATTAACCCCACTTACTTATTCTATGTGGTGTACCTACTTAAAATGTTTATATAATATATCATGAATTATTTTATATTAATGGTATTTAATTGTTTCATTTTAGGATTATTACTTTTCATTATTGTAATTTATAAGTTACCAAGTAATAAGGGACTTTGTCTCAATTTACATTCTTTGATAAATATGTTATTATTGTACAACCAATTTCATATATATGGTTTACATACTAAAAATTTGAAATATAATATAATTTATAATTAATTATACATTATATTTTAATTTTTCATTATAATTATTGACTTTAAGGGGATTTTAATAAAATGTTTCCAAGTGGAAATGAATTTCATAACCCAATTTCTTTTCTTTGGGATGTATTACTTTCTCATTGTAATTAATATTATTCTATTATGTGTTTAATCACTTTTTTAATATATATTGTTGTATTTACATTTTTTATGTGTATTTACATTTTAAACACAAAATATATTCATTTATTGAGTCTTACATCAAAGTTATGTTCTTTTTAAGGGTTTGCTTAACAATCTCATTTTGATTGGAATTGTTTACACTTGAATTTATATTAGAGGAAATTATTGCCTAATTGTTCAATAAACCATTTAATTTTCTTCTCCTATAGTTATTAATGACCTTTAGGAAGTAATATTACCATTTTTTTAACTCTTCAGTAATGAAATTTTTTTATAAAATATTTTTGAGAAAACATGACTTCATTTCTCCCTTTAGTCGGAAAACCTATTTTCTTTAAAAAACCGTAATTTTTAAAAAGGTTTTCAATATTTTTTTAAGATTTAAAAAATGGTATATTAAATAATTTTTTACCCTTTTAAAATTTTCCATTTTTTTCAAAGCAATATTCTTCTTTGTTTTTGAAAAAATAATTTTTATAACCTTCCACTGTAAAAAGGGAATGTTCTTTTTACCTAGTACGAAATGTATCGATATACCTAATTTTATTTCATTGAATATTAGTGTCCGTGTTTAAAAGATTACATTTTATATAAAATGTTTTCAAAATTTATTTCCAAATAAAAGGATTTTGAAATGTGTTTTCAAAATAAATGATATTTTTCTTCAAGAACATTTTTAATGTTATTATTTTATTTCATCAACGACAACTACCCATTATTTTAATCCACTTGGGATATTTTGTATTGATACCATACTTATTATTCTTTTGGATGGTTTATGATTTATTTGGCCAAGGATCATTTTGAAACACACTTCCTTGATTCCTTTGTTAGTCGCCTTTGAAATATTTATTTTCCTATAATCATTTAACATTGAATTTACCCTAATTATCAATATCTTTTATCATAGATATTCTTATTACATAAACTATATATATAGTTTTTACATATGATGTTTACTTTAACATGATATATCTTGAATATCCTTAATCTCATGATATTATAAGTTACATTTAACTTATGGGGAATTATGATTCAAATTTTTTAAAGTGGCATGGGATACTTTGGAAGGATTAAAGATTATTTTCCCCAAGAATGTCTTAATGATATTTCAACGGTATATCTATTTATCAACGTCAACAATCCTTACTGTTATTTATCATCAACTAATGATTTATTGATAAATATATATTATTATTTCAAAATGGTTATCTTATTAGGAATATTTTCTATTAATTAAATTGATTAATCGATATGAGGCATGCTTTAGATATGAAATAACAGGTGGGGATCATACATTAAATAGACCATCGATGCATCAACTGGTTCTCAAGATAAAAATTAGTTGTAAAAATTAAATAGGTTTCTACCTTTGGTTTTGAATATTTCTTGTGAAATTTCTTGATGATATATGTTTTCATGTTCCTTATACATGATAACAAATAGTTACTCATTTCCCTCATTTTGATTCATTTATTATTTATCCATGTGATTTCACATCGACATATCTATGGATGAATTTCATTCTAAGTTTATTGATTAAATGGAATGTGTTTTCATTTCCTTATCATTACATATTAATTTTTATTTATCTAATTATTTAAATGGCATGTGTTTTCAGTTATTTACCTTTATATGTTGTTTATGAACTTCTTTCTTAGTTTATTGATTAAATGTAATGTATATTTAGTTATTATATTTCCATATAAACTATTCTCATTGATTCATTATTGATTTTGCAATACATAACACTTTCTGAGCATTTGAGTTCACAATTATTTTGTTTCCCTTCCCTAGAAATCCATGAAGTGTACTAATAAAGACATGTAAGGATAAATTAGATAAAATAAAGTTATTATTATCCTCAAATAAGAAATAAAATGTCGTAATTAGATTACTCATTTTCAATACAAGACCCATATATGTATCTAGTTTAACAAGACTTCTAAACTCTTCGGTCCATTGGGATTTGGTTCTTTGAAATCATTATAATGTGATGCTAGAAGACACCGACTCTAGGATTTTTAGGGTTAGGTCGCTACATTTTTTCAATCCCAACATGTGGTGAATGTATTGGTAGATAGATTTTACAAATTATTTCTATGATAATGATTATGTCACAATTTATTCCACTCTCTTAGGATATGTTATTATTCCAAAGTTATATTATCCTGGATCATAATCATTAACTCTCTTATTATTCATGTCATATGAACTGCCAAAACATTATTCCCTAATTCTTGTTTATGATATATTAATCATTGCATATTATTTTCTAATGTTAAGATCAAATTCTGATACCCTTATGATTATCTCATGCTAACTTATGATCAATGGCTAATATCACCCATGTTTACCCTTATTGTTCTTCTAACCTCACTTTTTCTTATGTTTGATTTCCTTAAGCTATGAATAGAGGGTTTAAGTATGGTATGACTAGTAAGTGTACTATGTGAGAATACTTTGGGGAAGATGTTGATGGTCTTTCAAGAAAAAATATTATTATGTATCTAGACTCCAAAGACACCAAAGATTTATGGTACCCAAACATGTATTATTGTGTAATATATTGAATATTATTCTAAAGTGATGTAATATTTATATATGTAATTTTTGGATTTCCTCACATAACTTGTAAGGTTTTTTGTCACTATTCGAAGTAGTTCCCCAAGAATTGAAGGAATTTTAACCAGAAGGGGCTAAGGGATTATGTTCAGGACTTTCTAGTGACATAGAATGTTGAATATCTAAATTATACCATCATAAGTGTTATGACTGTTCATTAAAAATAATAAATCCCATTATTTTCATATGGTTCTACTCATTCTTTCATTTCGAGAAATTTTTTCCAGAATTTTGAAACATCTCTTAATAAACTAAGAAAGGCGTTATTAGTTAGAACACTAATCAAGACATTAATTTCAATGAGAAAATATTAATTTATAAAAAATAAAATGTGTGGGTGGTATCTAGTTATATATATAGTAGTATTACAAATGAATAACATTGATGTAATATTGGGGATTCATTGTCTCTTTGTTAATGATTAAAAAATACATTATAGATTAAAAAAGGTTAAAACTTTTGAGGGAGATATAAAAATATATATTTTTGGAGAAATTTATTCACAATAATCATTTCAAAAACCACTAATTTTTATAATCAGAGTGAAGTAATTTCTATGGAAGTATATGCTTCTCAAGTTGTAAAGAAGGATCAAGATATAAGTGTAAAATATATACCCATTGTACACAATTACATTGATGTATATCCTAATAAATTGATTATATTTCTTCAATATAGATAAAAATAATTCTCCATAAAACTCAATACTCATGAAAAAAATATATCCAATCCACCATAATTCATATATCTAGTGGAATAGAAGGAATTGTGGAAAGAGTTTCTTGATACGGTATTTATCTATTTGAGTTTGTCACCTTAGAAGGTACCTATTTATTTGTGGAGAAGAAAATGGGTCAATGAGGCTTCACATTGACTATATAGAGATAAAAAATTTCACCATAAATAATAAATACCCTTTACCTAAAATAAATGATATATTTGATTGAATTTTATGGGGTAAATATTTTACAAATATTTTTCTTCGATCGCGGTACCATCAACTAAATATGAAGACATGTGATATACCCAATATGAAATTCTATACATGTTATGGTCACTATGAATACATATTTATACAAATTGGGTTTCCAAATCTCCCTATATATTTTTGGATATAATTAATAGATTTTCAAAAGAATATCAAGATAAATTTATTGTGATATTAATCAATGATATCAAAATATATTTTAATTAATATGTGAAGCTTGATACTCATTTTGGAAAATTATTAAAACATTGAGAAAAAGGAGATAAATATGGAATTCAATATGTGTAAATTTTGAATTCAACATATTTCTTTATTTTCATATATTTACATTACGGATGGTATTTTTGTTGAGCATTCAAAGACCAAGGTGGTCAAACAACGGAAAAATCCTATGAATATAACCATGATATATACTTTCATTTTCATATAAATTTTCTATCATTCATTTTTTAAAAGTTCACATAAATTGATAATATGTTGACAAATATAATATGTAAAGGGGTAAAATTGTGTGCTTAAAAAATTCAAATATTTCTTTAAAGGGATGAATAAGATATTATTCAATGTATTGGTATCTAATTTATCCTTGTGGAAAATGATTTTTTATCTACAATGATGTACCAAGGAAAGGAATAGGATGTGTCATTATATATAATGAAACGATTGTGGCCTATGAACCCTGATAACCAAATCCTCATTATTAAAATTATATGAAAAATGATTTGGAGTCTATAATTGTAATATTTTTATTAAAGATATGAATACATTATCTCTACGAAGAGAGATGAGACATATATACATATCATAATAATTTAAAGTAAACATTCACACAAAACGATTTAAGCATAGGTAATATAAGATAGTTATAACTACTCAAGAGCTATGATTTTCCTATACACTGTTATCCTAGAAAAGAAATCATTTTTCTAATTCAATCAATAGAAGGATCATCAAGACTTATCAATGATTAGAATAGAAAATGATCTAAGACTCAAATATCTCATAGGGATAATGTTCATAATTTTGCAAGAAGAGAAAAAATCAATCCAACCCAAAGTAATTTCCCAAGGTATTTTTTTATAGATGATAAAAAAATAACTTCTAGAAAAGTTAACATTAGCAACATGTTATTTTCAAAAGAGTAACCTTTGTCCCAAATAACCAAATATATTTACGTCATTGTGATGGATGGTTTAATTGGTCACAAAAAATATTTTTTATATAGGTAAGAGAGATGGAAACCACAAATATTTCTATTTTCCCGGGTGATAACTTTATTAGCAACGGATAATAGAGTTCTTCACGAAAAGGTTACAATAAATTTTTTTAGCTATGGATAGTCTGTCCCTATTACCCCATCACAAAAAAAATAAAAAATTATCCAAACCCTTTCTCACCCCTTTTTTACCCTTTCCCCAATCATGTTGCCCCACCCCTCCCCATCGTGAAACCACTCCTTCACATTCTCCTTCATCATCTTCCTCCACTACGCACCGAGTTTGTTTTGGAAATTGATGTTTGAATCCCCTATGCACAAAATCCTCTTCTCTCCTCCTTTCTTCTTTTTGTGATTCTTCATTCACTCTCTCTACAATTGATTCAGTCGAACCTTAGGTCAAAATATTTACACATTTTTATGGTTCATTAAGTATTTTGGGTTCCTTTAGGTTTATTATTTCTTATTTGGTTCTTTTCCCTAAAAAATGATACATTATGGCTCCCCATGGGTTAATTCTGCTTGATTTGAAGTGGTTTTTCTTAATGTTTAATCTTTGAATATAAGATATTTTCCATATTTGGTTTTTTTCCTTTGTTTCTTTAGAGTTTAATTGTGATTTCCAATAAAAATGTGGTTTTAATGTTATTTTGAACGGTAGTTTTCATTTTTTTTCAAGGTTACATTAAAATTATACACCTATATATAATTTTTTAATGATTTATTAGCATAAAAAACACATTTTGTTTGAGCATCATATTATTATTGCATATTTGATTTTAGGTATGTTTTGAGTTATGAATGTTTCTTGATTTATGATTACATAATCTGAAAGTAGTTACTAAGAAAAATGTAATAATAATTATAAAAATGGTTTTAATTATTAATTTTTTTAATAATTAATAAATAATTAGTAACATTTAGAAAATATTTTTAAAATATGTTAATTTGTAAAAAATATTAAAAAAATATATATAATACTAATAACTTCTAAAAATAATTAATATTTATTAAAAACTTAATTTTAATTAATAAATAAATAGTATGACTTAATTACTAAAAATTAATAAATAGTATTAATAGTTGGTAAAATTTTTAAATTACTTGGAAAAAATATAAAAAATAGTAAAAATTATTAAAAATTAAATTTATTTTAAAAATATATATTAAAAATTAAAAAATTGTGTTATTTATTAAATTATACTTAATACTTAATAAATAATTGGTCAATATTAGTATTAAATATTAGTAAATTATGATAATTTTTAATAAATTCTAAAAAAATTTATAAAATGCTAATGACTATTAAAAATAAGAAATATTTATTAGAAACATAGTTTTAATTAATAAATAATAACAATTAATTAATTAGTAATAATTAAAAGATATTATTAATAATTAGTAAAATTTTTGCAATAACTTGAAAAAATATAAAAAATACTAACATTTATTATAAATTATTAATAATTAATAAAATTGAACTAGTAATTATAAAATAGTAATAATCATGAAAAAATTATTAAATAATAAATAATTAGAAAATTTTAGTAATAATTTGTAAATATTAGTATTAATTGGAAAATATTAGTAATAGTTTTCTAATATTTGTAAATTGCATTAATTTGTAATAAATTTTAAAAGTATATATATAAATATATATAATACTAATAATTTTTGAAAATTAGTAATATTTTTTAAAAACTCTGATATAAATAATAAATAATTATTATTATTTAATAAATAAATGTAATGAATATTAAAAAAATTAAAAATTAAAATAATATTGGTATTAACTTGTATAAATTTTGTAATAACTTGAAAATAAAAATAAAAAATACTTATAATTATTTTAAATTCTCAATAATTAGTAAAAAGGTAGTAATAATAAAAATAATTAGTAACAAACATTAGATAATTTTTAAAAACTAATAAATAATTATTCAATATATGTAATAATTATAAAATATTAGTATCAATTAGTAAATATTATTAATAACTTTTAAATATTAATATATTATAATAAATTCTAGTAAAATTGTAAAAACTATAAGAAATTATTATTATTAAAAATCTTTTATATTTATTAAAAATGTATTTTTAATTAAAAATAATTAGTATTACATAATAATATATTGTAATAATTAGTAAAAAGTAATAACTATTTGTAATAACTTGTAAAAAATTGTAATAACTTGTAAAAAGTATAAAAAATCTATAAATTATTAATAAAATCAATTAAAAGTAACAAATTATTAATATTTAAAAATATTGCTATTAATTATTAAAAAAACTATAATAAGAAATAAGTGTGTACTAAATACTTGTAATACTTAGTAAATATTAATAATAAATTAAAAAAATTAGTAAATTATGATAATTTTTAATAATCTATAAAATAATATGTAAAAAATAACTATAATTATTAGAAATTAGTGATAATTGTTAAAATATAGTAATAATTTGAATAAATTTTTGTAAATATTAAATAATTAGTAATAATTATGAAATAATTAGTCAATTTTATTAGTAATTGGAAAATTTTAGTAATAATTAGTCAATATTACAACTAATTTTTAACTATCAGTTAAAATTATAATAATTTGTTATATCTTGTAAAAATATATTAGAAAATTAATAAAAATCATTGGGAAAAATCCATCAAGGTAATATTGAACCATTTTTAGATTGATTTTGTTTGTTGACAAAGAAGTTCTACATGGTATGTTGTGGGGTCTAGAGAGATTGTTGACACTGTATGTTGAAAAAGAACCGAGAAGAATGAATGGATCCCAAAAAGAGGTACAAAACATTGGGTACACAATGTGACACTGTTTCACAGTGTTTTACAAATTTTTTAGGATCAAAATTCGTAGGATAGAGAGCACTGTAAAAATTGGATTTTCTTGAAGGCCCTATGAAAATAGGCAAAAGGCATGAGTTTTCTGAATACTGAGCTTCGCGAAGAAGCAAATATTTTGGCAGTATGCTCTGTGGGTACGATAAGCATTGCGAATGGAAAATTTTCCTAGATCATCACGAGAATGGGAACTCTGCGATGGAAATTAAAGAGCTCCATGAAATGTGGATGGAGTGGGTGGAATCTTAAAGAATTGGAAGAAATGCCTATAAATAGGGCCTTACCACCTTCAGTAAAGTAGTGAGTCTTTATAAAGATCATAAGGCTCGAGATTCATGAAGGTGGTTTGAAAATGCGTTCCTTGAGAAAATTTTCACAAACGAATGTGGTTCAAGAAGGCTATAAATGCCAACTAAATAGTGTGAGAAACATGAAAGTAAGGGAGTTCACAATTTCTATAAAAATCCAACTGAAATTTGTGAGATTCAAAAAGTCTAGTTGATCTTAGAGAGAAAAATGATCTTCATGAAAGGTGGTTTCTTTGTGAAGTCTATTAGATCTTCAAAAAATTGAGAGCTTTGCAAAAGTGGGATCTTTGTGAAGGTAGTGATCAATGTGAAAGTGTTGCCAAAGTGATTTCCCAGTGGAATTTTGGTTAAGTGGTATTCATCAATTAGATGAAAGTTGAAATTCAACATAGTATCTATCTATAAATGAGGAATTATTCATTATTAATAATGAAGGGACATACAAGTCTATAAATTGTGGGTGAATCCAATCCAATATCAGTGAGTAAAGGAAGAGGAATAAGGTGATCATTTCCACCAATAGTGATCTCGAGAAGGAGTCTTTGGGATTGACCCATGAGAATGAAGTGAGATAACTCTAAACATTGTAAAGTCAGTGATCCTAGGCATAGAAGCGATCTAGCCTGAACACTGTATTTTGGAAGTGAGACTTAGTGGATTTGGTACATTGGAACATCCCAACAGTATGATCCTTGGATGTAGTCTAGTGATAGTGAATAAAGTAAAATCACGGTGTCCCATGCATGATTTCATTCATGTTTATACATTGTTACAAATGAAGAAGAAAAGAGTGTTTTGTTTAATAATGAAACAATATCCATAAGGGGAAGTAGTTTTAATCATCCATAGCATGATTCACCCCTTCTTAGGGTATTTGACCTAGTGGTACTAAAAAATAAAACATAGTTATTAAAAATTCAGTAATAATTAATAAAATATTAATATTATTTAATACATAATTGTAATAATTAGTAATAATTAATTAAAATTAATAATAATCATTTAAAATTAGTTATAATTCATGATAATTTATTATAATTATCCATAATAATAATTTAATACTAATTTTTAATTATTAGTCACAATGAGTAATAATTATTATTATTCATATTGTTTTTAGATAACTATAGACTCGGTAATTAAACAAAAGTTTCTATTATGTGGTCATGATTGGAAAAAATCATCACAAAAATCCTAACAGATCTAGTATAAGTCATGTGTATATTGAGGATGTTGAAACATTTATATCATTTGAATCATCAAATTAAGAATTTCGTTGAAGTAAAAAATTAAACCTCCAAGTAATTAATGTGGTCTTGGTAGATTCAAAACCGTTTATAATGTTAGACTTTAACTACTATGTTTTTATTTTTGTAAATATTAAATTTTTTGGTATCAAACAGGGTGAACATAATTCATTAGAAATTAAAAAATATATGGTTCCAGATCCATCATTTCATAATTTAGTACATTTTATTATGGACCTATCTATTCTAGAAAAAACAACTCAAAATTATATTCTAAATCATGAATCAGAAGCATCCAAATTTTAAAATTTGTTAAAATATACTCGAGAGGCATTATATATAGGATAAAAGATATGAAAACTTTAATATGATACAAAATTTATGGCTATTTCATCAAATTTTGGAATATAAAAAGGTTGTCAAAAAATATTTTCTTTTGTAATATCGTTGTTTCTTAATGGAAATAAATTATATTTGAGTTTCTATGAAAGGTATAAGTTGGTCCATAATTTTAGTTTTAGTTATTAGAATATCTATTCATGTTTACAAGATTTATTCTTATATTATATTATTATGAACCATTAGTTAATATTCCAACATGTGTAAAATCATGGTATAAAGAGGAACAATGAGGAAATTCCAAATTTTCTGTGAAATAATTAAGGTATTTTCCAATTACACCTCATTTACAGTGTATTTATTTCTCAAAACACATATCCATTGATGATACGACATAAATCAAATACCTCTATTAGTAAAAGAATAAAGCATCAATGTGATTGAGATTCATAGAAACAAATTGATCAAGTGTATGTGTCTTTTTCTTTAGAACCTCATAAGAAATGGCTGAATCTTGTTACTGATGGTTTTTGTAACACCCCATGCTTCCACAATATGTTTCCTTTTGAAAAATTATATAGCTTGCATTGTACGCAACTTTGAGATTCTAACACACCACGATAAATAAAACTAGCCTTTATGAATAGTAATACCAAATTTTAAAAATTTTAATTTTAATTTTCAAAATGGAATTCATTTTTGAATTCGGAATATCGAAATTAGCTTAGGGTGGATTTTTGGTATTTTTTTAAAAACATTCATTTTTTATGAATAGTGAAAAACGCTACATTATTGGTTAAAAACGAATTTTTTATTTAAATAATTTTTTATTTTATTTAAATTTATTTTTTTTCAAAATAGATACATAATACCTATATAAGTTAAATTTAATTCATTGGAGTCATTTATTATAATAAGTTTAGATACATAAAAATTTTATTGAACTTTTTACAGTCTTCTACCCACCTCCTAGGAGAATTTTCAAATTTTCATAAAATATAATTTTACTACTTCTGTGAGTTGAATTTCAAAAATCTCAGAGACACAATTGATACGAGTAAGTAAAATGTGGTTCAATAGGATAAAAATAATTTATGGTGAATAGTAATTTTTGACTTTTATTTACCACAGTTAAAAGTAAATATGGCAATTAAGGGTACAAATGATATCATAATTACCCTAACGCATATCCTAATTTTATTGGATAAGTGTAATTCGACCAAAAAAACCTTAGGAATAAAGTATTATCCCCTTTGGTCCACTTGGATTTGATTAGAACATTTATTATTATTTTATTTAAAGAAGAGTTAAAAGAGTTAGATTCAATGTTTAATAACTAAACCATTTTTAATATAAGGTTATATATAAGATAAATTCTACTATAAATCATCATTTTAAAAATAAATAGATTTCCTATATAATGGTTTTTAATTTATAATTTTTAGAACTTAAATAACTTAATTTATTTATGACACAATGATGATGCAGTAATTACCTTATTAATGAATGAATAAAATAATTGATATTATAAATATCCTAATAAATGTAATTTGTGACTTTTTATGAAATCCACTAATTTTATAGGTTAATATGACATGTTAGGGTTTATAAAATAACTTTTTTCGAAGTAATCATGCTGTTATCATTTTGACGGAAACCAAATACTAAATAGTGTCAAAATTGACATAATTGAGTTTTTAAAACAAATAATATATTATTTATTGATATAATTTTACTAAAACGTAAAAGTTCTGAAAAAGGACTTAGATAAGTTTATATATATTAATAAGTAACCACATGGGGTTCTCTTATCTTGTTATAGTGTGTTTATTAGCCATATAATATAAAAATAGAAAGAGACATGGTAAATGTCAAACTACTTAACTAAGAGTTAAATATAAAATACAAGGTTAATATGATGGCCTAAACCTATATTAAACCTATTGGTTGATCATTTTTCGACCCATCACCACCTTAGACTCTAAATAAATTTATTTAGCCATTAGAAACAGAAAATGATTTTATTATAAAATAATATTTCAAGTTTGTCCTAAAATGACCCTCACCTCTCTTATAAAAGGGCACTTCCCCTTCTATTAATTTGACACCTCAAAGCCATTTGGCTCGGCCAAAACCAGCCCAAATTTCTTCCAAAATTTACTCCCTTCATCATAGAGGCCTTCCTTTTGTCATAAATCCAACATAAAGAGCCATTTTGATAAAATAAAAAGAAAGAACCAGAAGAATAGGTAAATATTTTATCACCTGTTTCAAGTTCTTTTCTTATTCCACTTTCTTTTTCTTTGTTGTTACCGTTATAAAATAATAAAACCAGCATATTATATATACTGTGATGTTATTTTAAAAATGGTACAATCATATTCATTATTATATCCATCACATGTATGAAAAAGTCACCATACGTGTGTATGTACGGCTTACCATCTCCTCGTCATGGTGTATTTTGTTATTCAAACATTCTATTTTTTGGCTGGGTGTAATAATGAGTAGAACTGATGTAAATAATAAATATAACATGTTAATTATTCTGTATATATGATATACCATCCAATTACAAACTATTTCACCATCAATATAATGATATTGTCGATCGTACAAACGTATGGATTACAGTCTCCACGAACGCGATAGGATTCATTCTCCATCATAATCATTCCAGAAAAATTTCCATTTTAACATTAAAAATAATGTATATAAACATAATATCATTCTGTATATAAATCAAATACATTCTATTCATTACGAACATGGTTTACATAACCAAGCATATAAAGGAAAACAGATCAGTTAACACCTGAAATGATGATACTACTAAAATATTATTAACAAATAAATATTATAAGATCATATATGATATCATATTTAAATATTTGGTTCTTGTATAATTTAATAACAATGATTTAACTATTATAATGGACGTTAACGTACCCTCGACAAAGTAAAAGTACAAGGTCAGGGTTAATTTCACAATCTATTTATTATTCTAGGATGTTATTACGTAAGTATCTACTGGGACCTATTTATCATCCACATCCGTATTTTAATAAAAATTTATTTCAAAATATTTTTACTATTTACTAGAAAATGGGTTAAAGTTATTTATACCATTATTTTACCTTATATGTTTTGAAAGGAATCTTTCTATTATTTTCCAAACTAGGTAATTTATGACCTTTTCGAAAAAATTAAGGTAATAATGTTTTATTAACTTATTCGGTGGGTGCAGCTACATTCCACCGTTATAACATTGTAAAATGTTCCCTTTCAATCTAATAAGAATATTTTAAAAATTAATGTTTTATTGTATAATTATATGACATTTAAATGATTTCAAAATATAAATTGATATATCTCTAAAAATGTTTTGATTTCATCTATGTCAACATATTTTTGATGGAATTTATGCTTGTTTGATGTTGATTTATTGTGACACAAATCATCCATATTGTGTTGAAGGTTTTATAATATGTTTGACTGTGGATGTGTTATTTTTACACCATTCATGGTTTATGGATAAAGTATTTACATTTTGTATTCTAGTTTTAATATGAATGTTTATGTTATGTTTAAACCTTTTCATATGAGAAATGCATTGGACTTCGTAAGTGATGGGTGGAGCCCGCTATAGCTCCTCGATGCATCGGTATGTCTCATGAGATAAACTACAGTATTATAATAAGTCCTTGACAAAATCCTATTTGTAGCCTTGGCACAAGGCCTTGATTATGTGGGTATGAAGTATGGAATTATGCATTCTATCATTATGAAAGGGGATATTGATATTGCATTAGATTATTTGACTAGTAGAATATCCATGTGAATAAGTAAATGGGATTATTTGATTTTATATTTTGTATATTATGCTGAAGTTTATGTTTAAATGTCTTTTTTTAGTCTTTTACATTGCCTTAAATGTTTATGCTTATTTATGAATGTTTCCTCTATATTGGTATCCTTAATGAGAATCTAAGATCACCCCATTATATGTTTCATTTTCCCCAGGATGTGAAGATGTATTTTTTGGTTGACCTGTATGGATAGGCTAAGGATATAAGTTTGTCCCAAAGGGGACAAAATGTGGTTGATGTTTTTATTTCATGATGTAATGTAAAACTTATGAATGTATCGAGTACTTCCAAGGCTACGAAACTGATCATGTTTTCATGACATGATTCCTTGTATCATGTCAATGTTATGTAAAAATGCACTGACTCTAGGTAACTAGGGATGGAGCATTAATGTTTTTATCAGAGGAAGTTTCGTACAATCCTTGGAAACTAGATTTAGAAAAACTCCGATTAGAGAAATCTACACTATGATAGAGTTTGAGGCTTAGTATAGAAGAACTTCTTAGAATTTTGGTACTTTATAGATTTTGTGAGTTTTACAAGAAATACATCCCTGTCTAGATACGAGCAGGTAGAGGTGGATATAGCATAGATGTACCTTGGGGTAAACCATGAAAAAACCGCTTTGAGCTAGACTCGAATGGTAATTGGTGCACGACAATGAGCCTTGTTGCACTCTTGGTTACGACACTCCTAGGGGATATGATTAGGATAATTTTTCTTTTATTTAAAAACCATTCTGAAGGGTTTATAAGTATATAAATCATCAAATATTGTTTTTTATAATTATGGATTATGTCTATAAACTGTTCAATTTATGTTAACTGTTTTACACGTTTGGAATTATGTATTGTGATTTGTAGGCTAATGTAGTGTATTCCATTTTTTACAAATGGCACATAGTTGAAGGAATGGAAACTGTATCAATGCACGCAATCCATGTAGGTATTTCCCTCCTAATCAAGATAATTATAGTGGATTTGGTGATGCAACTGGTGCTGATCATCTTATCACCATACTGGTACAACTCACTCATTTTATGAATGATAACTTTACCCGTATAGAGCACCCTAATCCACAACGTGGAAGATCAATTCCAGAACAATTCACGAGGCAACAACCACCAACATTCAATGGGTGTAAAAATCCATTAGTATCTGAGTAATGGATAAATTTCTTAGAGAAAATATTTCATGCTTTGGGGAGTAGCGAAACCGAAAAAGTTGTCATGGTAGTTTATCACCACAGAGGATATGCAGATCAATGGTGGTCATTAATCCAAAACACAAATGAAGATGAAGAAGTATCAAACATGTAATGGAGGGAGTTTAAAGGGATTTTCTTAGAAAAATAATTTCCTCATGACCATCGAGCAGATATGGAAAGACAATTTCTGAATCTGAGGCAAAAGGAGGATGAGAATGTCACAAAGCATGAGGCTAACTTTACATGGTTATCAAGTCATGCAGAAAATTATATACGTGACCCAAGGAGTATGATTGATTGATTCTTTTATGTGTTAAAACAATTTCTCTATTGAGAATTAGTCTCAAAATCCTTCTCATCATACAAAGATATTGTCTAATGCGCTATCAAGACAGAAGAGGAATTCTCTAAGTCATACGACTTTTAAGCAATGCAAGAGAAAAAGATATCTGATGAAAACTCTGGAAATGGAAATATGGGATAGAAGGTAAAAGTTGAATATCCATCCTGTAGAAATGTTGGAAGAAACACCCTGATACTTGCCTAAATGGAATGAGAGTCCGTTACAAGTGTGGCGAAAATGCCACCAAGCTAGTGATTTCAAGAGGAATAAAGGGGATCTCAATATTGAATGCTACAATTGTAGAGAAAAGGGGAATTATGAAAACGAATGTCCTAAGAACCAAGGGAACTTACCTCAGAAAAGGCGAAGGGATAAAGGCCAAGCTTATGAGATCACTACTGCTAAGTTTGAAGCTCCGAAAGATGTGGTGGTAGGTAATTTAATGGTTTCCTAAAGTTTAGCCAATCCTATATTTGATTTTAGATCATCACATTGTTTCATATCTTCCCAGTTTGTTAAGAGAATTAAATATTTTCAATTTGACCTAACAAGGGAGTGGTCAGTCAAAACACCAAAGGGAAGTATCATTGCAGGAAATTTTTGTGAATCAGTTCCCATTAGGGAATATAAATATTATTTATCGGCTGATCTAATCATCATACCCATGATTGAATTTGATATAATCCTCAAAATGGATTGGATTTAGGACCAAAATGCAAAAATTTATTTTAAGAAGAAGGAGGTTACAATTTTTGATGATGATAAGGAGTACATTATATTTAGAGCAGAAATGTCACCACCTGATTCTTTTCGAGATCCACACCCAGTAGCTCTATTAAATTTAATTATTGGAGAAGAAGAAAATGAAATAACTATTGGTGAGGAAAAGAATGTTCGAATAGAGTACGTACCAATTTTACAAGAATATGATGACATGTTCCTAGAGGATTTACCAGGACATCCTCAAAAATGAGAAATTGAGTTTTTCATTGATTTAATTCTTGGTTGAAGGCCCATATTAAAGACCCCATATATAATGGCCACTGTCGAATTAGTGGAAGTAGAGAAACAACTATAGGAATTATATAACAATGGATTTATTAACCCTAGTGTGTCTCCATGGGGAGTCCCGATCCTATTTGTTAAAAAGAATGACGGATCTATGAGGTTATTCATTGACTACAGGAAGATCAATTCCATAACAATAAATCACATGTATCCCCTAACTCTGATTGATTATTTATTCGACCAACTTCACGGAGCTCAATATTTTTCAATGATTGACCTTCGATATGGATATCATCAGTTGTGTGTGAAGAAGGAAGACATTCCAAAAATAGCATTTCGAACCAGGTACGGGAATTAAGAGTTTATAGTAATGCCTTTTGGATTGACTAATGAACCCTCTATCTTCATGGATCTAATGAATAGTATTTTCAAGGAATATCTTGATGACTTTGTAGTGGTATTCATTGATGATATCTTGATATACTCCAAAAGTTACGAAGATCCTTAAAATCACTTGAGCATTATTCTAAAGAACCATAGAAGAAATGAATTATATGGGAAGTTTAGAAAGTGTGAATTATGGATTAAGGATATTTCTTTTCTTGGCCATATTGTCTATAAGTATGGAATCTATGTTGATCCTTCAATGGCCAAGGCAATACAAGAATGTAAAACACTGACGATTATAACTGAGGTAAGTGGTTTTATTGGTTTAGCAGGTTATTATCGACGTTTCATCCATAATTTTTCTCGGTTGGCCAACCCAATAACCCAGATCACTTTTAAAGGGGTTAAATTTGCTTGGACAAAAGAATGTGAAGAATTTTTTGAATAACTAAAGATAAGACTAGTCAATGTTTCTATCTTGAATCTACCATCATGGAACAATGAGTTTGTTATTTATAGTGATGCTTCAAAGAAAGGACTTGGTTGTGTCCTTATGCAAAATGATAGAGTTATTGCCTATGTATCACGACAACTAAAAATTAATGATAAAAACTATCATACTCATGATCTGGAGTTAGAAGCTGTAATATTATCCCTTCAAATATGGAGACACAATATCTATGGTGAAAAATGTGAGATTTATACTGATCACAAGAGTTTGAAGTTTATTTTCTCCCAAAACAAACTCAACATGAGTCAAAGTCGGTGCCTTGAACTACTCAATTATTATGATTTCACTATACACTACCACCTGGGGAAGGTAAATAATGTGGAAGTTGCTTTGAGGAGAAAGGATCATGGAGTTTTGAACAAGGTGAGAGTTGAAAAGGATATTATTTTCAAGGATCTAGTAAATATGGATATAGGAATAACCATGGAAGGTGAAACATCAATACTTTTTCAAATGGTTTCCAAACCATCTTTACTAGAAAGGATAAAGAGTTCTCAGACTAATGAGGAGGAGTTTCAAAAGAAGATTAAAGCTATGAATGATGGGAGATTGAGTGACTTCATATATGAAGAAAGAATTTTTAAATTTGGGATGAGTATTTGTGTTCCTGATATACCAGACATAAAAAGGGAATTGTTGGATAATGATCAAAGCTCCAATTTCTCTATATACCCTGGGATCACCATGATGTATAGAGATTTGAAGGAAAATTTTTGGAGGGAAAAAATGAAGAGGGAGATTACTAATTTTGTGTCAAGATGTATGGTTTGTCAACAGGTGAAATCTAGAAGGCAACAGCCTAGAGAAGTCATGAAACCTTTTCCCATACCTAAGTGGAAATGAGATAATATTACGATGAAATTTTTCATGGGGCTACCAAAGACTCCTAGAAGGAATGTTTCAATATGGGTCATTGTTGATCATCTTACCAAGTCGGCACATTTTTATCCTATAAGAGAAGATTTACCACTTGAAAGATTCACAAGACTATATATTAATGAAGTTGTAAGAGTTCATGGAATACCCATCTCGATTTTTTCTGATCGTGATCCCCGTTTTACATCAAGATTCTGGAAATGTCTTCAAAAGGCCCTGGATACTGAACTTCGTCTGAGCACTGCCTACCACCCTCAAACTGATTGATAGTCAGATTGGACTATTCAAACCTTATAAGACATGTTGATATCTTGCTCACTTGATTTTCAAGGTATGTGGGATAAATATTTTCTTCTGGTTGAATTTTCCTATAATAATAGCTTCCATTCAAGTATTCAGATGACACCATATGAAGCGTTATATAGAAAGAGATGTCGCACACCAATTTTTTGGGATGTTCTTGGGGAAAGAAAACTCATAGGCCCAAAACTTTTTGAGGAAACAATGAAAAAGGTGAAGGTTATCCAAACCCCCATGAAATCATCACAAAGTAGGCAAAAGAGCTATGATGATAACCGAAGGAAGGATTTGAAATTTCAAGTAGGAGACCATATTTTCTTAAAGGTATCACAATAGAAGGGTGTTATACATTACAGTAATAAAGGTAAATTTAGTCCAAGGTACATTGGACCTTTTGAAATTTTATAACGAATTGGGTCTCTATATTACCGTTTGTCAATGCCACCAAGTATCTCCAAAGTTCACATTGTGTTCCAGGAATCAATGGTGAGAAAATACATGACTGGCTCAATGCATGTACTCACCTATGAAGAATTTTAAGTGGAACCTGATCTGTCTTATTGTGAAGATCCTGTCAAAATTCTTGATACCAGAGAACAAGGGCTGAGAAACCAGACGACTCGTCTGGTAAAAGTTTTATGGAGAAATCATAAGATGGAAGTAGTAACTTGGGAACCCAAGGAACATTTGATGAGGAACCACCCAAATATTTTAATGCAATAATATTCTAGAAATTTTAAAGATTAAATTATTTTAAGGATGGGAGAGTATAACACCCCTAGCTTCCATGGTACTTTTCCCTTTGAATAATGCAATAGCTTGGATTGTACACATCTTTGAGATTCTAACACATAATGACCAATCAAACTAGCTATTATGAATAGTAATACTCACTTTTTGAAATTATATAAATATTATTTTTAAAAATGGACTTCATTTTTGAATTTGAGTATCAAAATTAGCTTAGGGGGGATTTTTGGTATTTTTCTGAAAACATTCAATTTTGATGAATAGTGAAAACACTATGTTATTGGTTAAAACAAAATCTGTTATTTAAATAATTATTTATTTTATTTAAATATATTTTTGGTCAAAATAGATACATAATACGTATATATGTTCAATGTTATTCGTTGGAGTCATTTTATAATAAGTTTAGATACATAAAAAAATTATTGATCTTTTTACCGTCTTTTACCCACCTCCTAGGAGCATTTGAAAATTTGCATAAAACATAATTTTACCACTTATGTGAGTTGAATTTCAAAAATCCGAGATACATGGATGATATTAGTAAGTAAAATGTTGTTCAATAAGATGAAAATAATTTTTGGAGAAGAATAATTTTTGACTTGTATTTACCACGGTTAAAAGTAAATAGGGTAATTAAGGGTAAAAATGATTTCATAATAACCTCAACACATATCCTAATTCTATTGGATAAGTGTAATTAGACCAAAAATAACCATAAAAATAAAATATTATCCCTTTTGGTCTACTTAGATTATATTAGGACATTTATTATTATTTTATTTAATAAAGAGTTAAAAGAGTTAAATTCAATGTTTAATAACTAAACCATTTTTAATATAGGGTTGTACATAAGATAATTTCGACTATAAATATTCATTATAAAGATAAATTTATTTCATACATAATCATATTTTATTTATAATTTTTATACATTAAATAACTTATTTTATTTATGATAGAATAATGATGCAGTAATTACCATATTAATGAAATATTAAAATAATTGATATTATAAATTTCCAAATAAATGTAATTTGAGACTTTTGATAAAATACAATAATATTCTTGGTTAATATAAAATTTTAGGTTTTATAAAATATTTTTTTTCGAAGTAATCATGCTGTTATGACTTTCACAAAAACCAAATACTAAATAGTGTCGAAATTGACATAATGGATTTTTAAAAACAAATAATATATTATTAATTGATATCATATTCCTAAAAATCTAAGGATCAGAAAAAGTACATATATATTGTTATATATATTAATAATGAACCACATGTGGTTCTCTTGGATTGTTATAGTATGTTTATAAACCATATAATATAAAAATACAAAGAGACGTGGTAATGTCAAACTATTTAACTAAGAGTTAAATATAGAAGATAATGTTAATATTGTGATCTAAACCTTTCTAAAACCTTTTGGTTGAGAAGTTTTCTACCCATACCCACCTTATCCCTTGATTAATTCAGTTTTGAGCCATTATAAACCTAAAATGAATTTATTATACAATAATATTTCAAGCTTTTTGTAAAGTGACCCTCACCTCTCTTATAAAAGGTCACTTTTCCTTCTCTTAATTTCACACCTCAAAAAAAAATTGGTTCGGCCAACCCCTCCCCAAATATCCTCCCAACTATCCTCTCTTTATTCTATAGGCCTTACTTTGGTCATAAATCCAACTTATGGAGCCATTTTGATAAAATCCAAAGGAAAAATCCGAAGAAGAGGTAAATATTTCATCACCTCTTCCAAGTTCTTTTCTTTTTCCACTTCCTCTTTCTTTGTCGTTTCCGTTATTAAATTATAATTCCAGTATATTCTTTATACTGTGATGTTTTTATAAAAATCGTACAACCATATTCATTATTATATCCATCATATGAATGAAAAATTCACTATATGGGCGTACGAATGGCTTACCATCTCCACATCATTGTAAAGTTTGTTATTCAAACACTTCGTTATTTGATGTAAAACTTATAAATTTATCTAGTACTTCCAAGGATACTAAACTAATCGGTCTTTCAGGAAATGATTCCTTGTATTATGCCAATGTTGTGTAATATTGCACTGACTCTGGGTAACTGAGGTCTGGGCGTTGCAGTTTTTTTCTATCTTGTTATTTCAATCATAAATATTATTATTGGCCAATTTTCATAACTTTGAACAACTTACCTCCTTGGATGCCAATGGAGAAACCAAATATATATTTGGAAATGTTAATTATAATACATCCAAAGAATAATATTGATGTTTATTTGAAGCCACTAATTGATGAGTTAATATCATTATATAAAAATGATGTAACTACATAAGATATAGTTTCATCTAATAATTGTAAACTAAAATTTTCATAAATATGGACGATCAATGAATTTTTGAGGTGTGATATGTTATCTAAAAGGAGTATACATGGTCTAAAATCATGTTTGTACTGCTTGGATGAAAATAATGAATCTATGCTTGTTAATCGAATAAATAATTGTTTTTTTGACTATCATCAAATATTTCTTCCCATGGAACACACATTCCAAAAGAATAGTAATATTTTTACAAAAGGTAGAATTCAAAGAGATGAGCTTCTAGCAGTTGTATCAGGTATTCAGGTAAAATATATCATCAATTCATTATTGTAAGATCTCACCTTTACTATTAGGTTTACATACTTTTAATTTCATTTTAATCCTATGATTTTATCAATATGAAGTTTATTAATAGGTTAAGGGATGTCTTTGGAGCATCAAGAGATTTTTCAAATCCTTGATCTCTATTTTTTGGAAAGGAAGATGGAGTCGTAGGGTTAGCACATGGTTAGTGTTAACCATGTGAACCAACATTGTGTGGTGCAGTAGTAATCTGTATATGGGTTAATAGTTTTTTTTAAAATATTCCCCTTCGACCACATGACCATAAAGGGTGCTATAATGAACTGATGGGGTTCATATTCTTTTCCAAAACTATATGGACAAACAGTGTGCCCTCTTTAAATTTTTGAGAAGTCAATTTTCCCTTTATTTCTTTTTTGATGACCTCTTTTATTTCTTCTCCCATTTCACATGAAACACTTCTCTAGCAACTTGGATATCTCTCTATTTCTCTAAGGTAGGATTTGAGCTACCTTCTTAATCTGGTGTCTAAATCACTTGACGTTGGTCTCATAGGAAGCTTACCGGTAAGAGATTCAATAATCCTCATATATTGCTTCATTTATCTCACCCACATAATTTTTTTTAGGAGATCTAAAATTCCATTTATTTTAGGGTAATTTTATATTTTTTCAATTTCTTCCATTCTAGATCAAATATAAATCCAATAAAGAATAAAGACTCATCTACCATAAAAATTTAGGTGGTCTAGTATTTAACCCTAAAGTATAGTCACTTTATATCATTTATAATGGTTTCACAACACCACACCTTTTGTCTATTTCCCTAAAAACATGAATTGACTGTAGTTATATTTTTTACATGGTATAAATTATCCATTATAACCATATTTATTATTGTAGGTTTCCCACATTGACAATTTTCCACCCATTAGGGGTGATTAATTAATTTCCTTGACCTTATAAATTCTAAAGAAACCAACCCACCTTCTACGTGGGGTTACCATGAAAATTAAATCAAGATTCTTTTAATAAATTAAATGAAAGTGAATGGTACGACCATGTCGCGAGCCTTCATATAAACTATATATTATTCCCTTGGATAATTAAATGTTAGATGGGTGGAAAACACCCCTTGGATTATGATAAATCACTATATTCATGACAGACTATTATTATTATTAATCATCATGTATAATGGATGTTGAGAAATGGTTGAGGCTAGTGTTGGATAGGATGCTTTACTTTCCCTTGAATTTTCATGTTGAGAATGATGTCTCATATCATTTACTGAATGGTGTACATGATGTTCCATGATCTTCGGGAGGATGTTGGACCTGACATTTCACTTTTCTCATTAGGTTGATAGACAAGATGACATATATATCCCTGGTCGAATGATTGGGATTGTACCCTACTTACAACATGATACTCTTATAACTATGCATGGATGTTTGAGTAATGACGTGGGTCCAAGATAGTATTAGTATCTATATATATGGCTATATATTTCAATACATATATAGTTTATATATATATACATACATATCTATATACATATATATATATACTTATTCTTTTATATATGTATATATATTGTGGCACCTATTTAGAGATATTTTAGCTTAAGCTGAAGTAGGAAGGGTCAACCCGGTGACCTTTTAGAACCATAGTTGACCCATCATAGTTACATGTCTTTTATCCTTTATTTTATCATCACAATCCCATTATATATGAATTGGATGAATATTTCTAGATACTATTGGTTACAAATTACTAAGTATATCTCACACCCTGTTTAAGCCACCTATTGGTACCCGTATTTACATCTTTCTTGTAGGTAGGGAAAAAGTCAAGGGTTTGACTATGGATGCTTGATTATCAACCTAGGATGGAGTAAGAGAGAAGATGACCAATCTTATGTTTGTGATTCTATTGGAGTTATATTGGTCCTTCTGTTATCTTTTTGTATAGAATTTTTTATATGCATGTGCTTTGTATCTCATGAATTTCCTTTTTTATAGTATCATAGAATGGTCCTCATATGTTATATGACATTGGTGATATTTATCTAGATGGTTTATTTCTTCTTCTGCTGATATATATATTTATTACATTAAGTCTTTTGGTTTATCTACTATTCTATGTTATGATATACTCCAACCAGATTGAATTGTCTCCCCACTGACACACCATAGGCCCTCACTGCTATTCAGTAGCTTTTGGCATATGTAAAGGCGTGTTTGAGGCCATATGGACAACCATCTTGGGCACCAATTTAGTGTATTTTGGATCATGATTCTATATTGTGGTATTAGAAGAGTTTCGTTTCCTTTTTTCTTACTTCTTTAGAAAAGATATAGAAGAGACTAGGAATGTTGGAATTTGGTAATGAACCTGTTTCTAAAATTAGTTAACCCATGTACAAAGAAAAACCAAATTTCTTGGGATGGGATGTTGATGTTCTATATTAAACTCTTTACAGTTATACTGATTTTTTTTTGTAAAATTTGGTTCCCTAGACCAAAATTTATTAGTAAATTTTTATTTCCAAACCATGTGTGTAATGAGTTATGTATGAGGTATAATTACAATTATGGTGTGTATATTTCTACATCCACTATTTAAATGATAATTTCTATATATTATTTTTTATATCAAAAGGTTATATTAGATCCCATGATATAATGTGAAACATGAGATACTTTTCCATTAATCTTAAATATATGTCTTATGGTCTAGATACATCATACTGACTTGACACAATTGATTTCTAACTATCAGGTGTTGGGGGATCATATGTAGTTAGACTTCTTCTCATGAATTTAACACTTTGTTATCTATAGTAGGTGATATTATGAGGAGAAAACTTCCCATAGGAACACCACATGTTTCAGGTGTCATTGATCATTCCTATCAATGGAATTGTTTATTTTAGTCATAAATTGTTATCATTATCAATGTGTACCATTTTATCTTTTACTTTGATGCAAGGAAAAAATAATTACATTGAACTCGTGGCGAGTTATATTGTGTTTGGTTTATTATTGGTGGTATGACATTAGCTGAGGGTTCAGGAAAGAATTTTTTACAAATGATATTAGGAAGTGATATCTCATGCCATGTTGATTAGGATGATAGTACCATCATAAACCCTTAGACAAGGTAGTCGAAGGTATGTTTTCTTAGTTAGATCAACAAATAATAAATCAAGGAATGATGATGATCCAAGGGTGCATCAAGATTCTTGAGATATCATGAGACAAATAGATTACATTACACACAGTGTGTTCGTAGTAAGGTTTTCATTGTTACAACTATTTTTTATCTCATTAGGGGCCTTGAGGGGTTTCAAGAATGTAATCTTGTTATGTGAATAGTAAAAAATCCTATTGAGATATGGTTATAGAGGGTCACACACAATAATATATTCCAGATTATTCCCTATTCTAGTGAATAGGTAAATAAAACACAGTGGGCCAAAAAACAGGGTCTGAGAGTTTTCCAAGAATTAATGATCATTAATTAATAAATAAATTCATTATTATTCATGTATAAAATAATTGGGATGAATTTATTTTCTAAAATTATTAACAAGGTATCTAGTGAATATATGGATAAATGTTATATGAAAAAAAAATATTTTAATATTCATGGTTTGTTTAATATTGTGGGGATTTTGATTTGAGTTAAATGACTTGATTTTTGTCATGTAATATATTTATTACATATTACAAGTTTGGGATAAAATATAAATGACATTATGGTGCAATTATCTTTTCATAACATGTCATTTACTAATTAATTAGTTGGATTTTTATTTTTGGGGTCCAGGGAACCCTTAATGAGTATTTAAGCCTCCCACTATATAATCAAGAGGATAAGGTCATTCTAATTATTATTCATGAAAACAAAATTATAGATTCTCCCTCATCATACATCCTAGAGAGATATTGTATCTCTCTAAGAAAATGATCCAAGAATGACTTTGATGGATCGAAGGTATGAGATTTAATTGATTATTATGATGTTGAATTAGTCATCAAAATTCTTCACTAGCACCTAGAATATGGTTATGAACATCCATGTGGATTCTTAGAGTTTGTGTGGATGATTTATCTTGGTTCAAATTCAGGTCCTTTGAGTAATGATTGTAAAATCCTGACCCATAACCCACTAAGTAGTGGTATGTTTTAGTCACATGGCCTCAATCATGCCTCCCCATATGCCAGAGGCTGCTGACTAGTAGCAAGGGGTCATGGTAGTACAATTGGGACACTATAACCTCATAATCATAGTAGCATATTAGTGAATCAAATGAATAAATAGTAGGATCATATTATTAGCTAACAACAGAAGGTAAATAATCTTGATAAAATAAAAAACTATTGGTATCAATATCTATTACCATTTATAGAATGAAGTAATTCCATGTTTTTGAAAAAATGAATAGATAAACATGGTATCATACACACATACGTAAAAGTATATAAAAAGACGAAAAATATACTGAATGTCTATCTCTAAATATCATCACAATCCATAGGTCAATCCTTTTCTCCCCTTTCTCATAACATAAATCAATCAATAATCAATAATTGGTCACTTTCCCTTGACCCTATATACATCCAAGAAGTATGTCCTAGTACTAAATGGTGGCCTGTATAGGGTGTGAGGTAAAACTTTTAGGCCACCACCAATGGTGTCTAGAAGTATCCATCTAGTGTAAATAATATTAGCACTGTGAAAATATAATAATGGTAAATCAGTGAATAAAATGTAAAGGTTCTCTTCTAGTTCCTGAAGGATACCAGGCTTACACTACCTGTTTTGGCCCATGTCAGGATAACGTCTGAACAAATATCACCTTGAACATATATTTATGAATTTATATGATTGTATGTATATATATTCACTGTATATTTAGTAACATTGATAGTAATATGCATATATATGTAGTGCTAAATAGAACCTGAGGTGTGACTCAAGCATCCATGTCTAGTCACTAGAGTATCAAAAGGTTGTAAGGTATTTCACTCCCTAGTATCCTAAGTCATAAGGGTTTCCATACTCATTTATCAAAACTATAAGGGACACTATGCTCAAGTATCAAAATTATATAGGATTCCATTTCCATATCTAATTAGTATAAGGGAATTCAAGACCATGTATCACAATTACAAGAGACATAAATCACATGTATCACAAGTATAATAGATTTAGTGCTTGACTATATTTAGTATAAGGGATGTAATTACCATGTATCATAAGTATAAGGGACCAAAAAAGGATTTATAAACTATTATCATTTCACTTTGACAATTTTGTAACCATTGTATCCATTTAAAAATGTGACATTCCCATACAACTCTCTTTCCATTTAATTCCTTATGTTCATTACACTTAGAAGTCATGCCAAGAACATATACCATATGGTTTGGTGACATAAGAATATGTAATACCAAGGTAAATTTTATAGGCACACTTTGAGGGGTAGAAATAGTCAAGAGCGACCTATCCCAATATAAAAAAGGGATACATCATCTTTCCAATCAAGGATAAAAAATTAAACAAGGGTTGTGTTTATTTTTAAGGAAAATCATGGAGAATCCATAATGTAGTATCACGATTCATAAAAAAAGTAAAAAAAGATAAGGGATAATTATTAGACCACGTACCTTATGACTGTGAAGGAACACACATCAAATATTAGCCTTTGGTTTGGTCCAAATAGAATGAGAAAAACAAAACAAACAAAAACCCTAAAAATAGGGAAAATGAGATTGCACCAAAATAATTACGTCAAAAAGAAAAGAAAAATGAGATAAAAGAATAAATATCTTACCAATGGTGATCCAACATGAAAAATGGATCTCAAGTTAGAGTCTGGAAAAAATAGTGGAACTAAAGACTAGATTTTGAATTAATGGATCTCAAATAAGAGGGCCCCTTCTCTATAAGAAAAAATTGAATATTTTTAAAATAATAAGAGGACCTTATTCGATTTAAGAAAAATAGATCTAGAGAATTTACATGGTGTGTAAAATTTACACTCCATTTAATCCTTATGGTTTTCCCTCCCAGGAAAAACCATTACACGTTGTGAAAGGGTTTGTATAGAAAAATTCAAACTAATTATTTCATACATGGTATGAATCAATTTCACATTGCATATTTATTACACATCATGAATTTCATCTACAGCCAAGCTCTATCTACCCTACCACTTTCTTACCCTAAAGAAAAAATCGACCAAAGGACATGGTTTTTGTGTCTAATCCAAAATTTAACCCCAAAAAGGGTTAAAAAAAATTAAAGGATCCATACATATTATGAAAAACAAGGATCTTACAGTATTCCCCCTTTAAAATAACTCATCCCTAGGTTTCCCTTCTATGGGTGGTAAAATATCATCTGAGCATAAATCCGAACACTATGCACATATGTTAGCCTATTGCTCCCAGGTCTTGTCATGTATGTGGTCGTGCTTCCATAGCACCCATACCAGAGGAACTGATCTTACATAGAGATCCTTCATGATTCGATACACAATATGGATATGATTCTAATAAAAGGAAGTATGTAAATCCAACTCAACTTCATTGGGATGAAATATATGAGATGGATCTTGATAGTTTCAATAAATCCATTAAATATAAAATATATAGTGCATAGCCCAATACCTATGAGGTAACAATAAATGATAGCCTACTAGTTCGACTCTACGCACAACATAAAAATTTCCAACAAACTGATGTGAACGATTCCCCTACTTTCTATTACCACTGATTCCCTAGTCTAGTTGAAATGTGTAAGAATAACTGATCCCCTACATCAAACTCTAGTGGTTGATGATGATGATCGGTGTATAAATTCTTCTTAGACTGATCTTTAGTCATTCAATTCCTAATCTTCAGTGGTTGAGTGGAATGGCCCACCATATAATGACTTATAGGGAACTATATGTATCATATACTAAAATTTATTATTGTAAATTATCTATAAAGGTGGTAAATTTTTCTCCCAATATCCTCAAAAATAATGGAAACATTTTTTGGAGCATGTCCTCTATTACATGTATTGTCCATTCTAACTGACCATCAATCTTAGGGTGAAAGGTTGTGCTCAAAAGTACCAGCATACCCAAAGATTTAAATAACCCCTACTAGATCCTTGATATGAAAATAGAATCCCTATCTGAAATGAAACTCCAAGGTGCCTCATGTAGGTGTATAATAACATCGACATCCATTCTATCATGATCGTTCACTAAAAAGGTATATCTGATAGGTAATAAATGAGGTACCTTCATAAGACTATCTATGATCACCCATACTACATCACTACCTCTAGGGGATCTCAGAAATCCAGTCACAAAAACTATAGTGAAATTATCCCATCTCTAATTAAGAATGCTTAATAACTATAAAATACTTATTGTCCACTAGTTTTCTTTCTTTACATACAGATAGGTGGAAAACCAAGTAACAAAACCATCTAACTCTCTTCTCATGCTAGGCCACCAATATTGGCGATGTAGATCATAATTCATATTTGTATGCCTAGGGAATAACGCCCATGTAAAAGCATGATACTCTCACAACTCCTCTTGGATTTCAATGTTAACCTAGAAATATATATGGATCCATAAGATCGCATCCCCATAAATGACCCTACCGGGAGGTGGTTCATCACGTAAATACTATCCCTTTGAACAAATCACTTAGGATCCAACAAATTCTTCATCTTAAGTCTATCTATAAGTGATGAGATCACTGATAATGATGCAAGTATAGACTATCCATAATGTTCCTAAACCTCCAAGTGCATCTCAAAAAAATGTTCCATAAGATTCAACACATCCATGGCCTCTCGATCTATATATGTCTGAGTCCTCCTGCTCAAATCACCCACTACAACATTACCTTTCCTAGGAATATATGAAATATCAAAATCAAAGGATTGTATGTAACACCCCGAGATTTTATGAAAAATATTCTTTTTAATTTTATTGATGTCTTGTGTTTTACGCTACACCAAAAGGAGCTTGCACTATAGGCATCCTTGACTTGAATTTCATTACACGCAATCGCGACCTTCCTCGATAGCTTGCGTCGTACGCAATATCGAGTTTCACTAAACAACGATATGCTATTAAAATATTAATAAAACTAGTCGTTATGAATAGTAATACCCACTTTTTGAAATTTTGTAAATTTTAACTTTCAAAATGGACTTCATTTTTGGATTCAGAATATCGAAATTAGCCTAGGGTGAATTTTTGGTATTTTTCTGAAAACTTTCAATTTTTGATGAATAGTGAAAACACTGGGTTACTATTTAAAAACCGACTTTTTATTTAAATAATTATTTATTTTATTTAAATTTATTTATGTCAAAATTGATACATAATACCTATATAAGTTCAATGAAATTCATTGGAGGCATTTTATAATAATTTTAGATATATAAATTTTATTGAACTTTTCACCGTCTTTTACCTACCTCCTAGGAGAATTTGGAAATTCATATAAAACTTAATTTTACTACTTTTGTGAGTGGAATTTAAAAAATCCTAGAGACACGATTAATATCAGGGACTAAAATGTGGTTCAATGAGATGAAATTAATTTTTGGTGAATAGTAACGTTTTACTTTTTTTACCACGGTTAAAAGTAAATAGGGTATTTAAGGGTAAAAATGATATAATTATTACCCTAACACATGTCCTAATTCTATGGGATAAGTTTAATTAGACCAAAAACAAACTTAGAAATAATATATAACCATTTAGGTCCACTTGTATTAGATTAGGACATTTATTATTAATTTATTTAAAGAAGGGTTAAAATAGTTAAAATCAATGTTTAATAACTAAAATTTTTTTAATATAGGTTTATACATAAGATAAATTCGACTATAAATATTGATTAGAAATTTAAAAATATTTCCTACATAATGGTATTTTATTTATGATTTTTAGACATTAAATAATTTAATTTATTTATGACACAATGATGATGCAGTAATTATCTTATTAATGAAATATTGACACAATTAATGTTATAAATACCCAAATAAATGTAATTTGAGAAAATTTATGAATTACACTAATTTTATAGGTTAATATGACATGTTATTATTGATTTAAGTAAATTTTTTCTAACTAATCATGCTGTTATAAGTTTCACAAAAATCAAATACCAAATAGTGTCAAAATTGACATAAAATTGTTTTTAAAACAAATATCATATTATTAATTATTATTTAATTCCCAAAAATCTAAGGATCTTCCAAATGACTTAGATACGGTTATATATATTAATAATAAACAACTTGGGGTTCGTTTTTCTTGTTATAGTAAGTTTATTAACCTTATAGTGTAAGAAAACAAGAAGACACGGTTGAAGTTAAATTATCTAACTTAAAGTTGAATCAAAATGATACGGTTAAAATAAAAACCCAAACTTGTCTAAATTCTATTTTATGAGATGATTTCGACCCATAACCACCTTATATTCGAAATAAATCAATTTGGAGCTATTAAAAACCGAACACGACTTTATAATAAAAAAATATTTTTAGTTTTTCCTAAGGTGCCCCTATCCTCCATTATAAAAGGGAACCTCCTCCCTCTCTTCCTCACACCATTTTGAGCCCTGAAGCTCGGCCAAACCCTTCCAAATTATCTTCTCCACTTCCCTGGAAACATCCTAGAGGTACTGGTCTTCTTCAAAGACCAATTTTAGTGCCCTAAGAGGAGGTCTCAAAGAGGCACTTCAAAGAAGAGGTAATGTCCGTTACCGATTCTTTCAACTTTATTTCTTCTTCCACTTCTTCTTCTTTAGTTGTTTCATTATGAAGTAATAACATCAGTATCACTCATATACTAATATGTTATTATAAGTTTCAAACAACCCTATTTCACCATCTATCCATCCTACGAAAAACAAAATCACTGCGCGTGCGTACGTACGGAATACCGTCTCCACGCCGTGGTGTATTCTGTTTTTCCATAAACACCTTACATGGATGGGTATAATGGTGTAAAGAATAACTATATATGGTTATTATAACATCATACTGATTATGATATATTATACCATTCACTCCAATTCTATTCAATAATTATTGGAACGATATCATCGCTTGTGCGTACGTACGGACTACCGTCTCCACGACGTGATGAGATTCACTCTCCATTTAACCATTCAAGAATGATTATAAAGTATATATAATAAGTAATCAAGAAATATATGACATAATAATTCTACTTGATTTATGTATATATATATTTATGTCATCTGCTTAATTCCATTCAATTCAATAAGGAAACGAAAAAAGCGTTCATGCGTACGTACGACCTACCGTCTCCATGAACGGTGTATTTCATTCCATTTATCAATCTATTATATATATTTATATTCTGAATATAAATTATATATAAATCATATTTTACATTATGGATGTAAGTAATCATTATCTAAGTAATCATATGAATAATTATAAGTTAAAACACAAATGACAAATGAAATGATATTACCCAAAACGCTAGTTTAACATGATTTTACAAAAGAACGGGTAATATAAAGTCATAAGTTAACCATATATGATATAATAACAATGAATATGATTCTATAATAAGTCAATGACATTATTTAAATCATTATACAGGGGTTTTGGATACGTACGAAGCATATCGGACCTAAGGTAAGGGATAACTATTCCAATCTCGTTCTTATCCGAGATTGTTTATTCGTATATATTTACTAGGGTTATTGTTATCATCCAATTCAATGTTTTCTAAAAGTGTTTTTATGTATGTTTAATTTCCTTTTTACCCATTTAGTCTTTTACTACATGGTATGTAAGGAATATTTCTTTTTTTACGTTACGAGGTACTTTTTGACTTTTCCGACAAAAGTATGAGGAGAATGTTTTTTTAACTTATACGGCATAAAAGGATTTTTACGGTTTTATAAAGAATGATTTTCATGAAGCTTCCTCAAAAATATTTCATGACTATTTTCAAGAAAATCCTTTTCTTTTAAAAATTTAAGACATTTTGTGGAAATAAAATGATTTTAAAGAAGAAAGGATATTTTCCTCAAGAATTCATTTCAAGTGTTTTATCGAAACCATTTTCCATCTAAAAGGAAATTATTTCATATGTGTATGTTTTAAGTATAATGTCTCTATGATTTACATGGTTTCACTTTTCTTATTATGAAATGATATCAATTTCATTTATATGGATTATGTTATGATGGGATGATGTTTAGGAAACTCATTTTATTCGTTGGGTTATTATGAATGATGTATGTTTATTTTGTGGAACAAGTAAGAATGATTTAATTATGAGATGGGTGGGACCTATATCTCCTTCCAATGCATTGGGTAAAGATTTATATCTCATGAGATAGACATGGCTGAAATGTTATGTTAATCCGGTTCAGTGTTACAGGACTGGAACGAGGAGTGAACTCGATTCAGAAAGGGACTTTGTCCACTAAGATGGTCTTGGCAGTAATACATTGGCTACTATGGAAATCATGACATGTGATGAATGGTTTCCACAATTAAATGATTTATTCCCATGCTATTTTAGCATGATTGATGTTCCTTTATGATATACGCCTTACGTACTTCCAAGATTTATGTCCTTGCTCAAGATTTTGATGTTTAGATTTTATGTTCAAGATTTTGCTTTCAAATGTTTATGGATTGTTTTATGTTCTCTATGATTACCCTTACTAAGCATTGAGCTCACCATTTTTATGTTTTTCTTTTCCCCCTGATATAAAGAAAGGTTTTAGGTACAAAAAAAAGGGGAAGTTCTTTATGGGAGATGTTGAAGGTTTTTCACCACGATTATAAGATTACGTTCCATGTTTCCAAAGACACTAAACTATTTCGGTCCTTATGCGTCTGTTTTTGTTATGTACTAAGTATTATGAAAAAGTAATGTAATGTCCATGTACATCAAGCTTCGGGTCTCTACAGTTGGTATTAGAGGAAAGGTTTAGTCAACCTTTGGAAACTAGGATGCGAAAACGTTAGTGAGATCCCTAGAGATATTTCTAAGGTATGTCTAGGGATGTCCCTAAGGATAAGTATATGAATAGGATATAGTCCTAGAACTATGGTAATGATCTTAGAATTTAACCTAAGATGTTAGATATTGAGGGTACTCCCCCTTTACTATGTTCTTTTCCCAAGCATGATTTCTTCCTCTCACACTATTCTTTTTGGGTTTTAGAAATGGCTAAAAACAGGAAGATTCACGATAATGGAGGATATGACGGACAATTGAATGATATTCTTCATGAGAAACCAAATGAAACGGGATTTGGATGTCTAAAAATCGTTGTTATGCCTAATCAGAAATCTCATAATATGATCAATAATATCAACTTCGGTAAGTTTCCCAAATTAGAAAATAAGATAAAGATGGAGTTTCATGATGATCATAGAGGAAATAACGTTCAATATCCCTCATGTAAATCATGTGGGAAGAGACATCAGGGAGATTGTTTCAAAGGAACTAGAAGATACTTTGGGTGTGGAAAAGAAGGACACAAAGCCAGTAAGTGCAAAAGAAAAGGTTAAGTCAACACCATGGACAAGGATAATGCTATTGTTATGACATCAACAATGATTAGATGTTTTAAATGTGGAATGTATGGGCATTATGAAAACCAATGCCCTAAGGGAAAATATCATGAAGAGAATCGGCATGGTCATATGAGTAGTATTTATGTGGATGATGATGAAGAGACTACAAATGAAATATGAGATGAAAAAAGTGATGAACCTCAGTCAGTGGTTTAAGAAGTTAGTGGAATGATTTTATGTTTATAAAGAATAATGTATGGTACTATGGAATAAAGAATCATCTAAGGATTGTTGCACTATTGTTTTTCCCAAAGTATTTGGAAGTATATGTTGAATGGTACCGGTAACCATGGAAGGTTATTCAGATATTTTTTGAAAGTAGATGATATGCACATAATGAAGGGATAAGAAGATAATGAGATGTTTGATTGTATTCATGATCTCATGACTGATATAAGGACTAAGTGATATTATGGTTTGATTATATATATTTTTGGGATTTTTGTATGAGGAAAGAGTTACCTTTTGACAGTATTCATGTCTTCACTAAGGTTGTATGGTAATTTATGTTTCAAGAGAATATATGACTAAGATATTCATGTTTTTGGAATGCAACCAACAAGATATATCTTATGATATATGTGAGATAAATGCTTGTATTCACATTCTTGGTAGATAACCTTTCTAGAAATTGTTTTCTTTTATACTATGAGCTTGGACCGAAGTATTTTAGATAATCCTAAAGATTTAAATGGATTATGTTGGAAATAAGTTAGTATTGTTTAAGGATAAGACTTTTTTTCGATATTATTGATGGGATGTTATAGTAATATAGTTTTAGAAAAAGGACAACCTGCAAGACGGGCGACAACCCATCACATCGGACAAGGCTGTGGGAATCGAACCCACAACCGAAGTGTGACTGGCCTTTATCACTTAATATTGGCCTACAGGAATTCCCTGGTTAGTAGAAACTAGTTTTATTTTATTAAGAGGTATGATATATGAAGTATAAGTTCATTTTTGGAACCGTATACAATTAATCTAACCATAAGATAGACTTATAACTTTTTCTAACCTTTTGTTTGAAACAGATGGAATGACCCATCATTCTATCACATGATCTGCTAACACATCACGAATAACAAATTCAACTTCATTTATTTTAGGGATGAAGTGGAGATTGTTCAATTCAAGAACAACAGTGAGATTGTACCAAAATCATGTAAGTATTTCTTTTAATTCATCAACTTTATGGAAATGATCATGAAAAACAAAAATGTTTTCCAAGTGCCCTTATATCCGATGAATCAGATGGTACCATAGATCATCACAAATCTATGGATTTGTGATTAATTTCTTTTTCATAGCCATGTTCTCTACCTCTCTTCATCAGAACATGACAGTTACATTTCTCTTCCGTATCCATATTTTCACCTATGTTCTCCTATGTGGAAACCTAGTGATTAGTTATATTGGACAACCGTTACGTTTCATACTTTTGTTTTTAAAGCCAAGTTTTTTTATTCCTTTTTACGATGTGAGTTTCTATTAAAGAAACTATCGAGTAGTAAACCATTTAAAACCCCGACGAATTTCGATGGCGAAATTCATTTTAAGGGGGGTAGAATGTAACACCCTGAGATTTTATGAAAAATATTCTTTTTAATTTTATTGATGTCTTTTTTTGTATGATACACTAAAAGGATCTTTCACTATAGTAATCCTTGACATGGATTTCATTACATGCAACCACGACCTTCCTCGATATCTTGCGTCGTACGCAATATCGAGTTTCACTAAACAACGATATGCTATTAAAATATTATTAAAACTAGCCGTCATGAATAGTAATAACCACTTTTTGAAATTTTTTAAATTTTATCTTTGAAAATGGACTTAATTTTTGGACTCTTAATATCAAAATTAGCCTAGGGTGAATTTTTGGTATTTTTCTGAAAACTTTCAATTTTTGATGAATAGTGAAAACACTGGGTTACTATTTAAAAACCGACTTTTTATTTAAATAATTATTTATTTTATTTAAATTTATTTTATGTCAAAATTGATACATAATACCTATATAAGTTCAATGAAATTCATTGGAGGCATTTTATAATAATTTTAGATATATAAATTTTATTAAAATTTTCACCGTCTTTTACCTACCTCCTAGGAGAATTTGGAAATTCACATAAAACATAATTTTACCTCTTAAGTGAGTGGAATTTCGAAAATCCGAGAGACACAATTAATATCAAGGACTAAAATGTGGTTCAATGAGATGAAAATTATTTTTGGCGAATAGTAACTTTTTACTTTTTTTTACCACGGTTAAAAGTAAATAGGGTAATTAAGGGTAAAAAGGATATAATTATTACCCTAACACATGTCCTAATTCTATTGGATAAGTGTAATTCGACCAAAAACAACCTTATGAATACAATATGACCATTTAGGTCCACTTGGATTAGATTAGGATATTTATTATTAATTTATTTAAAGAAGGGTTAAAATAGTGAAAATCAATGTTTAATAACTAAATATTTTTTAATATAGGTTTATACATACGATAAATTAAACTATAAATATTGATTAGAAAGATAAATATATTTCCTACATAATGGTATTTAATTTATGATTTTTATACATTAAATAATTTAATTTATTTATGACACAATGATGATGCAGTAATTATCCTATTAATGAAATATTGACATAATTAATGTTAGAAATTCCAAAATAAATGTAATTTGAGACTTTTTATGAATTAAACTAATTTTCTAGGTTAATATGAAATGTTATTATTGATTTAAGTAACTTCTTTCTAACTAATCATGCTGTTATGATTTTCACAAAAATCAAATACCAAATAGTGTCAAAATTGACATAAAATAGTTTTTAAAACAAATATTATATTATTAATTTTTATTTAATTCCTACAAATATAAGGTTCGTCTAAATGACTTATATAAGGTTATATATATTAATAATAAACAAATTTGGGTTTCTTTGGGCTTGTTATAGTAAGTTTATTAACCTTATAGTGTAAGAAAACAAGAAGACACGGTAAAAGTTAAATTATCTAACTTAAAGTTAAATATAAATGATAAGGTTAAAATAGAAAAATAAACTTGTCTAAATTATATTTGATGAGAGGATTTCTACCCATACCCACCTTATCTTATAAATAAATCAATTTGGAGCTATAAAAAACCGAATATGACTTTATAATAAAATAATATTTTTAGTTTTTCCTATGGTGCCCCTCTCCTCCCTTATAAAAGGGCACCTCCTCCCTCTCTTCCTCACACCATTTTGAGCCTTGAATCTCAGACAGACCCAGACAAATTCTCTTCTTTACTTCCCTAGAAACATCCTAGAGGTCCTGGTCTTCTTCAAAGACCAATTTTAGTGCCCTAAGAGGAGGTCTCAAAGAGGTGCTTCAAAGAAGAGGTAATGTCTGTTACCGATTCTTTCAACTTTATTTCTTCTTCCACTTCTTCTTCTTTAGTTGTTTCATTATGAAGTAATAACATCAGTATCACTAATATAAGGATATTTTATTATAAGTATGAAACAACCCTATTTCACCATCTATCCATCCTACGAAAAACAAAATCACCGCACGTGCGTATGTACGGAATACCGTCTCCACGCCATGGTGTAATCTGTTTTTCCATCAACACCATACATGGATGGGTATAATGGTGTAAAGAATAACTATATATGGTTTTTATAACATCATAACGAGGCTGATATATTATACCATTCACTCCAATTCTATTCAATAATTATTGGAACGATATCATCTCTTGTGTGTACGTACGGACTACCGTCTCCACGACTCGATGAGATTCACTCTCCATGTTAACCATTCAATAATGATTATAAAGTATATATAATAAGTAATAATAAAATATATGAAATAATAATGCTAATGGATTTATGTATATATATATGTATGTCATCTACTTCATTCCATTCAATTCAATAGGGAAACGAAAACAGCGTTCATACATACGTACGACCAACTATCTCCATGAACAGTGTATTTCTTTCCATTTCTTGATCTATTATATATATGTATATTATGAATATATATTAAATATAAATCATGTTTTACATTCTGGATGTATTTAATCAGGATCAAAGAAATCATATGAATAATTACAATTTAAAACACGAACGACAAATGAAACGATATTACCCAAAACGCTACTTTAACATGAATTTACAAAAGAACGGGTAATATAAAGTCATAAGTGAACCGTATATTATATAATAACAATGAATATGATTCTATAATAAGTCAATGACATTACTTAAATCATTATACAATGGTTTTGGATACGTATGAAGCATATAAAACCTAAGGTAAGGGTTAACTATTCCAATCTCGTTCTTATCCGAGATTGTTTATTCATAAGTATTTACTGGGGTTATTGTTATCATCCAATTCCATGTTTTATAAATATGTTTTTTATTTTTGTTTAATTTCCTTTTTACCCATTTTGTCTTTTACTACATGGTATGTAAGGAATATTTCTTTTTTTTACGTTACGAGGTACTTTTTGACTTTTCCGACAAAAGTATGAGGAGAATGTTTTTTAACTTATACGGAATGAAAGGATTTTTAAGGTTTTATAAAGATTGATTTTCATGAAGCTTACTCAAAAATATTTCATGACTATTTTCAAGAAAATATTTTTCTTTTAATAATGCATGACATTTTTTGAAATGAAAATCACTTTATAGAAGAAAGGATATTTTCCTCAAGAATTCATTTCAAGTGTTTTATCAAAACCATTTTCCATCTAAAATGAAATTATTTCATATGTTTATGTTTTAAGTATAATGTCTCTATGATTTAAATGGTTTCACTTTTCTTATTATGAAATGATATCCATTTCTTTTATATGGATTATGTTATGATGGTATGATGTTTATGAAACCCATTTTATTCGTTGGGTTATTATGAATGATGTATGTTTATTTTGTGGCACAAGTAAAAATGATTTCATTATGAGATGGGTGGGACTTATATCTCCCTCAAATGCATTGGGTAAAGATTTAAATATCATGAGATAGACATGTCTAGAATGGTATGTTAATCCGATTTAGTGTTACAGGACTATAACGAGGAGTGAACTCGATTCAGAAAGGGACTTTGTCCACTAAGATGGTATTGGCAGCAATGCCTTGGCTACTATGGAAATCATGACATGTTCTGAATGGTTTCCACAATTACATGATTTATTTCCATTCTATTTTGTCAATATTGATGTTCCTTTATGATATATGTCTTACGTACTTCCAAGATTTATGTCCATGCTCAAGATTTTGATGTTTAGATTTTATGTTCAAGATTTTGCATTCAAATGTTTATTGATTTTTTTATGTTCTCTATGCTTACCCTTATGAGCATTTGAGCTCACCCTTTTTATGTTTTCTTTTCCCCAAGATATAAAGAAAGGTTTTAGGTAGGAAGAAAAAGGGGAATATATTTATGGGAGATGTTGAAGATCTTTCATCACGATTAGAAGATTACATTCAATGTTTCCAAAGACGCTAAACTATTATGGTCCTTGTGCATCTGTTTTTGTTATGTACTATGTATTCCGCAAAAGTAATGTAATGTCCATTTTCGTCAAGCTTCGGGTCTCTACATTGTAGGTATTCAACACACCTTATCATCTTCCGGTTCATGTCACTCTACCTGAAAATATACTTGATACTTTTATGGTCCATAAACACCAAAAAATACTATCCTAGTGGGAAATCCCTCCAAAAATGAAAGGTGGGAACCAATTCCTCCAACTCAAGATTGTGTGTTGGGTAACTCCTCTCACTTGGTATCAACTAACATGGACCATACACTATGACTCAAGCTTCCTGCATAAAAAATACTCCTATCCTGATACCTGATTTATCATAATAGATTTATATATTATTATAAAATTTACAGAATCAGGATCAACACTGGTGTAAAACTCCCTTTCATCTCATGAAAGGATGTGTCATAGGATACTCACCATAAATACTTCACACCCTTTTAAGTCAAAACAATAAGAGGTGATCCAATGTGTGATAAGTCCTAATTAAAGCTTCTATAATGGAAATATATCCCTAAGAAACTCTATATATCAAAGGTGTTTTTTGGTTTCTCCCAAGTAACACCAACACTCACCTTATTTGTGTAAAAAAACCCCTTTCCATTGAAATAATATGACCTAAGAAGTATAATTTACCAATATAAATGTGAAATTTATTGATATTATCATACAACTAGATCTCCCTTAGTGTATTCAAAGGAATCTTAAGATGTTTATCATGGTTTTTTCGAGTACGAGAATACACTAAGATGTCATCTATAAAGACTACAACAAATCAATCCAAGAACAGGTAGAAAACCCAATTAATCAAATCCCTGAAAATTATAATTTGTATGTGATCCTAAGTGGAATAAAAAGACACTCATAAAGATCATACCTTCTATGTAATATTTTATGAGGTATGTCTGAAGGTCTAACACACACCTGCGGATAACTTGACCTCTTATCAATCCTAGATAAAACCCTTGATCCTCAGAGATGGTCAATGATGTCATCGATATGAGGCAAGGGATATCTGTTCTTTAGAGTAAGCTTATTCAAATTACAGTAATCCTCATAAAGCCTAAGGGATTCTTCTGCCATATTGGAAAAAAGGACCAGTGAACCTTGTGGAGAAGTATTGGGTCATATAAAATCCTTAGCCTCCATACTCTCTAGCTATTTCTTGATCTCTTGTAACATAGTAGTAGTCATCCTATATGGGGGAATGGATACTTATGTATATTCTGAAGCTATATTGATAGATAACTTTACCTCTCAGTTAGGGGGGTAAACAAAAATTTTTTTATTTAATAAATCCATAACACAATCTACTAATGGAGGAAATTTAGTTTGACACATTCCCTAATCATCCATAGATATGATATAAATCTAGTTTGACACTCCACTCAACCCAAGATGCATTGGTCTAGCTCTACCATCCTAGAAATTTTATTCACCCTTGTGAAGGTAACTAAATACCTCTGGTGATGTAAACGGTACCCTATAGTGATAATAGTTCAATAGGCATTATAGGTGACCAAACAGTCCATCTCGATGATGAAATCATAGACCATCATCTCGAGGATGAAGAGGTCATATAAAAAATTATAGCTTCCTAACTCAAGGAAGGATTCCATTCCTAGGAATACACTCTCTGATCAAATCCCCAAAAAAGAATCAAGTGCCATCACACCTTCATAATACTCAATATAAAACCCAATTAATTTCACAATATCCACATATATAAAGTAATGAGAATCATGTGTATCAAATAATGCAAAAATGATAGTAGAGGCTACTAGAATAGTACCTCAAAAAATAGACGATCCATCACCTAGCTTTGCGTGTGTAGGATGCACCACATAAATTTGGGCTAATCACCCTTTAATGAAACCTAACTACATTGAGTGGGTATTCTCTTCTAGTGTTGTGTATTTCGACCTGTCTACCTCAGCGATGACCTCGTCCTCTATCATAATGAATGATAGTACTCCGGGTACCTACATATAAAGGTGTTATATATCTTGATCCCATAGGCGAAGCTGATATAGATTGTCTCCCACTAATAGTAGATGGCAAGGTCATGAAAAAATGTTGAAGATTACTAAACATGTCATATCCTCAACACTCAATGGGATCTCTAAGATATCGGGGCCTCTTATGCCCTTGCTTTCCACACTGTCTGCTTCACTCTTGTTCCACTTGGTGATGATGGTCTAGTTTACTATTTCCAGAAATTATGGTCAACCGAAATATATTTACCATAGATTAGATGGAGTATACAATACCATACTCAAAGTTCCTCATTGTCACCAATGTGTCACCATCATTTATTGATGAAAATAATTGGATCACCATAAAACGAGAAAAATAGTCTATCACTAACTTAGAACCCATCTATAGATGCATAAACTCTCTAGTTGGGTCTTCTCCATACGTTTGTGGAAAGAAATATTCATATAATACTATTAGAAAAATAGCCTAGTCCATCCCCTGATGATGACTATCATGAGTGATAATATCTGACCATCTCTTGGTAGAATCTCTACGAATATACATAGCGAGCTTTACTCCCCACTCAAGAGGTGTTTCTAGCTTCTTGAAGATAGTTGGAATGATCTCAAACCATAACTGTGCAACCTGAGGGACACCATCCAATACAAACATTGGATGGTGTTACTTCTAAAACCCTAATGTATGCTCTTCCAAATAAGGTTCAAGTAGTAAAGTTCCCTAAATAGTCTGAATAAGTTTAATAAAACCCTCACAAAAATGGGCATCTGCACCCATGTCAGGTATAACATTAGGTTTCATAGGAGCTACTATTAGAGGAAATACTGGTGGACTAGGGCCCACCACCTCTAGAGAATAGTCATCACCACCCTCTTGTCACATGACTTGATGAATTCATCTTGGAATATCTTTAAAAAGGGAAAACTCATGACTCATATAGGATTTGATATCGACAGAAGACACTAGTATATGAATAAAATATGTACAAAGTCATTTTTTATAAATGTCACACCCCTCCTCTAAATCATAAAGCTACATTTAGAAAACATATAGGTCATAATAATGAATGACAAATTGACTATTTCCTACTACTGAGGTTGGATCAGGGTCGAGTTATCTATTATATGTCTAGAGACCCATTATACAGAGTAGTGGAAACACCCATTTAGTTTCAATTGGAATCCCAACTTAATGGTGACCATTTCATTTTTGAATTTAAATCTATTTCAATTTGTATTGATTTATATATAAATTTATTAATGGATAATTATATAAGACACCATTTTTAATTTATAAAGAACCATATAATTTATAAATTGAAATATGGGATCCATTTAATCGCAACAATAAACACGTTCCAACCCAAGCGACCAATGGCCCATGACTCAATGTGCTACATAAGGTTTCAAAATTAATCTATTCCAGAAAGCACTATTAGTTTAATAAAGGAACTTTAAGTAACCAATTATGTTTCTCATTCCCCTATAATAAAATTAGAACAATTCTATTTATACCAGTAAAGGGACTCATAGTAATCTCAATAAATATAAGCAATGAGATGAACCTGTATGTCATAGAATAATTCATGAAATGTGAATATCTATTTTCCTACAATGATTTATGAGTGAAAACATAATTATCATTCTTATTCAAAGGTAAATTGGAATACTCAATTAGATTAATAAACATCACACGTCATTTTCATCACACAATGGTGGAATAAAATAAACTATAATTACTGGAATCCAAAAGAGCAATTCCCATCCCTAAAAATTTAGCTTTTCTCTATAAATGGGTTATATAATCCTAATTATAGTATCATTAACAAATTTTTTACTTTTCCTACTTTCCATTCAACCATACTTTAAATATTATGGAAACAAATAATCCTTTAATACCAATTTTTAACATTCCAACCAAGAATCCACTGAGTAGTGCCTTGTTCTGGTTGGTCAGATGGCCTCAAGCATGACTTCCCATATGTTAGAGGATACTGACTAGTAGTGATGGTACATGGTGGTATAATGGAGAGATTATATCCTCATAATTAGTGTAACTAAATGTTTAATTAAATGAATAAATAGAATAAGTGTAATATTAACTAACAATGGAAGGTAAACCATCCAGATAAAATAAACAGTCATCAGTAGCAATATCTCGTACAATATACATAATGATGTAATGCCATGTATCTAATAAAAAGGAATATATAAACATGGTATAAGGAAAACATACATATAGTTATATCAAATAACCACCATAACTCGGTCGCATACTCCCTGATTCCATGTTATAAACCAATCAAGCATCGATAACTATGTGCTTTCCCCTGCCCCTATCTACATCATTGATGTCTTTTTGGGTACCAAACGGTGTCTTGAATAGGGTTTGAGATATAATTAATAGGACACCACCAATGGTTTCTTGAATTATACATCCAATTCATATAATATGATTAGTGTGTATATATAGTAATGATAAAGTATTAATTGGTCTATTAAGGCTTGGGTCTGGTTCCCGAAGGACACCAGACTGACAATATCTTCCTTGGGTCATGTTAGGATAACCTATGAATATATATCACCATGAACATATATGTATAAGTGTATATGATTGTATGTAAATATATTCTCTATATAAGTAGTAAAATTAATATCCATATGTATACATATGTAGTGCTAGACAGGACCTGAAGCGTAACTCAATCGTTCATGTCTAGTCACTAGATTTTCAAAAAGTAGAAAGGGATGTCATTCATGAGTATCATAAGTCATAAGGGTCTCCATGCCCATGTATCACAAGGATAAGGGATTTCATTCCTGAGTATCACAAGAATAAAGGATTCCATCACTACTACAAATATGGATTTTATCAGCGCTAGAAAAGTGCATTAGCAGCACTAAAAAAAGCGCTGTTAATCGAGGTGAAGATAAAGGGGGGGGGGGGGGGTCCCTTTTATCAGTGCTCAAAAAAGCACTGATAAAGACCCTTTTTATCAGTTCTTTTTAAAATCACTGATAAAAGTAAAAAAAATAAAAAAAAATAAAGAAAATATAATTCATATTTGGGGGGGGGAGCTTTTAATAGTACTTGACCCACCCCCCTCACAGTGCTAGGAGACCACTCCCACTCCCACACGCTGCCCTTGCCCGCGCGTCCCACACATGCGCACGCACTTCCTTGCTTCCACCCAAACTCGATCCCGCAACCTCCCCCTTGTGCGGCCGCACCTTTAACACTAATCCATTTCATTTTTTATCTATTTAATGATACATCTATTTATATATATATATATATATATTTATTTGTATATTAATATAGATTCATATTAATATAAATATATTTAGTTATATTAATACATATGTTTATTCATATATTAGTATATATATATTCATTAGTATATTAATATATATTTATATCTATTTATATATATATCTGTAGTTACAATTTTTTATCTGTATATTTATTTGTATATTAATATATATTTATAAGATTAGTTTTAAATACATTTATAAAATATGTTTTTTATGTGTGTTTATAAATAAATAAATATATACATATATACAAATATAAAACACACACAGACACATTTTTATGAATAAATACATATATATATATATATTTGAAAATCCATATAATGTTAAAAAAACCATATCTTCTAATATAAAAGCTCGTTTCAACTCCACAACCAGTCAAATAGATGAAAATGAAACAATATTTGATATCATATATGGTAAAGGCTTAAAGGAAATCCAGATTAGAAGTTATACATGTTTTAATATAAACAAATCGGGGTATCCCGACTAAAAACCCAATTTTGTAGGCCTTTTTTGGCCTTGAAAAATGTGAAAAAAGCATTGCTTCAGTCACAAGCGCGTAGAGCTCGTCGCAGGCTTCGATTTGATATGCATTAGACCTCAAACGGACACCCAGATCAAAAGTTATGGATGTTTGAAGTTTGAGTTACATTTTAAACTTATTTTAGATTTTTTATTAATTTTCATGATTTTTTGTGTCCCCAAATTTTTATTAAATTATTTTTAATCGATAATAATTATCAAATTATTAATTAATTATATTTTTTAAAATATTTTAAATCCATTTTCACTAAAATTTATTATATATTAAATGTAATAGTCTATTTATACATATATTTAAAAAATATATACTATATTTATATCAATATAAATAAACTTATATAACAATATATTATTTTTCATGAAAAAATATTCTTTTTTGAAACATAATATTTATCAGTGTTAGGAAAAAGCGCTGATAAATCCCCCTTTATCAGCGCTACTAAAAAAAGCGTCGATAAAGGGGTCCCCTTTAACAACACTAAAAAGAATTGCTGATAAAGTGGGGGCATTTATCAGTGCTAAAAAAAGCGCTGATAAAGGGTCACTTTTAACATTTCTTTTTTGTAGCACTGATAAAGGCCCCCTTTATCAGCATTTTTTTAGTGCTGAAAAAAGGGTAGCGCTTCCGTTTCCCATTTTTGTAGTAGTGCATTCCCATGTATCACAAGTATAAGGGACATCTTTCCCATGTATCCCAAGTATAAGTCACACCATGACCACATATCACAAGTATAATGGACTTACTGCTCAATTAACAAAAGTATAATAGACGCCATTTCTCTGTATCATAGGTTTAAATGACATCATTCCTGAGTATCAAAAGTATAAGGGACGTCAAGCCAATGTATCAAAGGTATAGGGGACCCCATTCCCATATATCGTAATTACAAGGGACAAAAAAAGCTTTATAAACTACTATCATTTCTCTTTGATAAGGGCGTAACCATTGTCTCCATTTAAACATGTGACGTGATCATAACGCTTACTTCCCATTAAATTCCTTAAGGTCATTACACTTATTAGTCATGCCATAACCATATAAAGGATGGTTTGGTCATTTAAGAATTTATAATACCAAGTAAAATTCCATATTCACACCTAAAGGGGTGGAAATAGCCGGTAGGGACTTATTCCAACATGAAGAAGTGGATACTAGGTATTTCTTATTAAGGATAACAAATATAAAAAGGATTCTGTGTATTTTTTAGGTAATGAAAAAAGAATCTGTCATGTGGAATTACAACCTATAATATAAAGCAACAACACTTGAGGGATATTTACTAGACCGCCTACCATATTCATGTAGATCAACACTCATCCAGTATTGGCCTTTGGTTTGGTTCAAATCATGAGAAAATAGAAAAATAAGAAAGCACTATTAAAATATACCATATGAGCTTGCACGAAAATAAAACTATCAACAGGAAAAAGGAATGATAAATGAGCAAAATGAATGAATATCTTAACAGTGATGATCCAACATAACAAATGGATCTCGAATCAGAATGTCAATAGATGAGTGGTATCAAATCCTAGCATTGGGATTAATGGAGCTCGAAGGGTGGGATTCTACTTTTTGAAAGAAAAGATAAGCTTCTGTAAAAAATAATATGCCCTACCTCCCTTTTAAAAAAGGTCGATGGAATTTACATGATGTGTAAACTTTACATGCCATGTAATGATCAGGTTTTACCGCAATAATGGTTAACCAAAATTTAAAGGAACCATACCTAATATGAAAAACAAGGTTCTTACAATGTTTACTAGGGACTAACTGCAGTTGAATGTGGTACCAAATCGAATGAGTTACTCATTTAATTATTTTTGTGCTTATTAAATTCACGTGATATCCTCAGATGTATATCAGGGCTCAAATCATTGGAGACGATGAGGTTTCATTACTCCGAAAATGAAAATTGTAGATCTTCACCCCCAACAACTTATGTTGCGTTCCTCGATACAATCAATTGGTATCACATGGATGAAGTGGATTTTATAAACTAATAAAAAATTGATTTTCATTAAATTATGTATTGGAAATTAATCTGGACCGAATTGTTTAGACTATGCAATGATCTGATTTCGGATGACCATGTTAAAACCATCCAATTTTTTTGATATAGATTGAATGTAGTTTGATGGGTATAAATATTTAAGAACATATTTTTATATGTTAACTTTACTGAAAGTCAGACGAATTGTGGTGTTTTAATGTAAGCCATAAAATTCCGACTATATGTCCGGTGAGTCCCGACACTACTTGATATGAGAAGTTTCATTGTCTTGGCCTTCCCACCCATAGTGATGCCCCTGCCTGACCCCAATTTTCTTACCCAACTACCACATTTACCACCTAGACGGACCACCAGTCGATGATGCCTTCTCCTCTAATCACGACTGTTGTCTACCCCATCCAATATTTCTCACATCTAATGCTCTTTTGCGTGCAAATAATGCTAGTGTGGGTTCCTCCTGTTCAACTAGAGACAGACACTGCAATGTTGGTCTCCTCCACTTGTCATAACATGTTCTCCCCATCGGTTTGACTAGAGACAGATACCTCTAAGAGTTTTAAGGAATTTGAAAGTGAAGTATGGTATATGCATGTTAAGAATATATGAGTTGTTTCCACCTAGAGGTATGATGAATAACTTGACCAAGAATTCATCAATCAATATTATATAACATAGAAAAATTCCTAAATGAACACTACTATATCCACATGAATTCTTTGATACTAATGAGGGGGTTCAATTATTATCATTACATGTTTACACTGATCAACAAAATTTAGCATGGAGTAATTCCAAAATTCACATTCCTTATACACATTAGAGTCATGATGTAAATAAAAGGAGTATCAGTGTTTCATGTTATGTAAATTATAGATACTTCCCTTATTTTTCAATACATGCATAAAAAATAATGGCTTTTTCCCTAAAAAATATTCCAACTATCATGAAAAATGAAAAACAAATGAGTTATAGTATTATGGAAACCCATTATGTCATTACAACATGTGTTTTGATGTGAAGTGTTTGTTAAGGATATAAATAAACTTACATAAAAAAAAATACAATTTTCATCTAAAGTAGTTGTCCTAAAAGTTTATTAGGATATTATAAAAATCCCTATGATAAAAAATCTTCAATCAATTGATAGACTAAATTTCTATAAAAGGGTGAAAATCTCTACTTAATATAGTGGGAGGAAGATTGACTTGGATTTATTCAATGCCAAATATACAGAAATTGTTGTCCTAGGAATGAGTTCCAAAATAGGTGTGGAATAGGAATTTTCTAGAGACACATACTATGTTATGATGATAAAACCATAGTGATGGTTTTATATTCACCATAGGTAGAGATACATTATTCATCAAGAATAATAATTCCTACAAGTAAGCATTATATGAAAATTAAAATTAATTAAAATTCAAAAATGGATTCCTTATATCAAAGAAAAAGGGGTCATTATTTTGAATATTATAGTGGTTATTCAAGAGATAGTATACAAGGATGGTACATGATTTATTCTAATAAGGATTTATTGGTTATACCAAGTCCTTATTCTTACTTCTATTTGAACATTACTTATCATATCATCTTTTTATGATCATTATATTGGGCATCAGATGTCAACACCACCAATTTTGGAAGGTGTCTATAGGCCACAACCAAAGAGGGATAGTGCCATTATAAAAATAGAATAAGGAATGAAAGTTATAGAAATATATTGTTGGATTAAATTAAGTGACAAGATCATAAATTTTTCATTCGGAATGAATTTCTAAGAAGATTATACACTACGTTAGTTGGAGCACCATGGTTTTGCATGTAAATAATGTTTGAAAAATAAAATATTGGTCTTGCAGTTCTTTAAGGCAAGAATAAAATAACTCTTGGAGATTGACTTAAAGTATAAACCTATGTTCTAGGGAATGATATTTGCCGAGTTAGATCTAAAAGTTCCATAGACAAACTCAATAGAACATATACGGGCATAGTATTGAAAAATAAAATTTGGAACAATTCAAGAGTGAATTGTTACCAGTGTCACATGGTATATATCTCTCCAATAATACATTCATAGGTATATGAGTAAATTAATGTTTTGAGTCAAATATTATACACTTTCGCGATGGATCAATCACATATGCCATGGTATGTAATAATGTGATATTACCAACATATGATTTATAGTAAGAAAATATTAGTTATATCAAGGATAACTACATGAGAAGCTGTTAAAACTATCCAATTATACTTGAGATCAAGTATAGAGATTATATAAGTGGTATTTGGAGAGGAAGGGATTCTAGTTTTTAGGGGACACAAAATAGCATTCCTTGGATAAATGTAATCATATATCATTGTTAGGATAAAATAATGAGAGAGAAAAGCACATACAAGCAAGTGGTATCCATTCCTATAAATACCAAGTGTGTTGAACCTTCATATGAAACTAAAGAAGAATTGTATAAAATGAAATTATTTGTTCCATATCTTGGAATTTCAACTAGTAAGTACATTTTTATCATGATGATAATTTTACTACTCTTACTAGAAAATATGTCAAGTTATGATAGTGTATAAAAAGGAATAAACTCAGGTATATCTTATCTTGAGAATTATGACTCAAGGAGGTAAATTCACATATAATAGAATTTCCATGTATTGGAAATATGGTATCCCGATTACCAAATATATAACTTAATAGAAACATGATCTTATCATGTGATAGCTAACAATTTTTATTTGCAAGATAACACTAGTGCGAGTGGTTGTGAAACACCCTGAGTTTTCTATGGAAATTTTTTTCTTTCGAATGAATTAACTTTCATTTATATTTTTAGAATAACTAATTCAAACATTAATTTCACAAGAAACATTGACTAGGGGTATGTTATCTGCAACATTGATGTTTCTACGAGACATCATTGTAATGTTATAATTGTTTAAATGGGATAATTATAACCTAGTTGTTAAATTTTTTAATATAATAGTAACAAATAATTATAAAATATTGTTTATAGTGGTTTTATTTAATTAAAACATATTTATATTGAAATATATAATTTTTGGTAAAGTCCTTTTATTTTTAAAAATAATGTCTTCTCAAATAAATTCCTTTTAATGTCCTTCTGTGAAAAATAATTAAATTAATTTTAGAATCATTTAGAAATTTAATTTGATGAAATAAATTTTATTTCTGAATTTATAATGTCAAAATTAGAATAGGGAATTTATTTATTTTTCTGAGAAACATCATTTTTGGGTGAATAGTGAAAATACCAGATTTTAATTCAAAACCATTTTTTCATCTAATTTATTTATAAGTTTAATCATATTTTTAATTGGTTTAAAATTTTATCTAGATAATATTTTTATCAATCAATCCAATGAAGTTAATTGGAATAAATTTAAAATTGAAATTATATATAAAGATATTTCCAACATTGGTACATTTCACTTGAAAAACCCACTTTTTTGTTTTGTCTGTGGAATTACTTTTAAATATAATTTTTCAAATTATGTGAATTGAATTAGGTAAAATAGATTCCATATTTGGAATCATAAGTTCGAAATTATGTTGTAATTTTAATTTCATTTTTTTTGGGAAAAAAGTTACCATGGTAAAATTATTTACCGGGGTGTAGGTAAAAAATGAAACATGCTAAAGTTAAAAGGGTAAAGGTTTAAAATACCTAAAAACTACAAACTTTAAAGTTTAGTTGAGGTTTTTGTCGACCCTAAAAATCCTAAAACACATTAATTTAAAATTTAATTCATTTAAATTAAATCCACTTTAATGTGATTAGCTTTAAATATAAAATAATCAATAATTTAATCACTTGCACCCACCTCTCCTCAAGTATAAATATCACCCATAACCTCCCACATTTGACCCAAAAATACTTTTATCTACTCATATATCTTCCCAAACCTCTCATACTTACTATCCACGCATCCATGTTCTTTTTCTCTCAATAAAATACCAAATCTATGGTCCATAATAGTCATTCAAGGAGGGGATATTTGATAGGTAATTTTCTCAAAGTACATCTCTTAATTTATTTTTTTTCATTCTATTCAACTCCTTCATCCATCAATGCATGATAACTCCAAAATCATGTATATACTCTATTGTTATATTTCTAATAGAATATCTCATATCCATTTCATTTATCACCTCCTCTAATTAAAAGAAACAAAACTATTGTCCAAGTTATGCTAGTTAATCACCTTAGTGAATAATGTTTTTGTTCTTTTCCCATTAATGCCTTTATGGATGGTCTTAAAACAATTTTTTCTGGTAAAATAATATTTTAATATTTCTATTATAACCTATTTAATATTCTGTAAATGATGATATAAATATAAGGACCAATGATATAACAAATTAAGACACATGCAATGAACAAAACAGATATTACCTGAAGTGAAACCTTATCTTAAAATTGTCAGTGATAGTGTAATATAAAGTCATAATCAAACCATATATGGCCTTATATATAATAATAAATATCTTTGATATATGTATAATAAATTTATATTTATTACACATGAGGTTTTTATGAGTTAGAGGAGAGTCAATACATAAGGTAAGAGAATTTCATCTCACTCGTTATTTCTGTGAGATACATGTCTTAATCACTGCTCACTTATTTTTTTGGGTGTATATACTACCCATTAATGTATTTTATTCTTATATCTATGGGTATTTTCATACCAACTATAAAATCATTCATTTAATAAAATTTATGTTCAAAAAGGGTTTTTAAGAGTATTTTATAATATTTCAAGGAAAAAAGTTTTGAAATTGTTTACAAAAATATTTATATGTTCAAAAACAAGTTTTCAAAATGATTTAAGGATTTATTTATAAGTTTTAAAGTCAATTTATAAATAAAATATTTTTAAAAATGTTTTATGTTTTAAAAAAATTAAATATAAAGGATATTTTCTTCACTAAGTGTTTTAAAAAAGCATTGAAAATTATTACCCATTGAAGATAAAATATGCTAATTTTACTCATGATTTTATTGGCAATGATTAATGGCCTACAGGGAGTCCATAATTTCTATAGGTACATGAAACAATAAAATTTATAAAACCCAAACTATTATACTAGATTAATTGAAATGTAGTGTTAGGAAGGTTCAAGTGTTGAACCCACAGAGATAGAGCGTATGTTCTAAATTAATTAGTAGATTGAAGTTGTAGTTTTTATTTTGATTTGAGAAAAGAGGAATAAAAACAGATATTGGGATGTGAATTCAAGAAGGAGTCATTCCATGTTTAGTGATTTTCAGGTTTGTGTGCTAGGGATTTACATGAAAGTGTTATTATTCAGTATTTGTGTCAGAATTACGCTAGTAGAGACCCTTGGTCATGGTATCCATCCCTACGTATATGATTGGACCATTGGAATGGTCATCTTCTAGATTCAATCACAGGGATAGGTGGCCCAAAACCATGTTTAAACCTAACCTACCTATTTTTCATAATGTTCATACACAAAAATGATCGATTAATTGATGCAATTAAATAATACTCTTTAGATTATAAGTAATGGTCATTCATTTTAAAAAATAAGGAGATGTAGAATTGAAAGAATGATTTACAGTAATCCAAAACATGAATAAGATAAAATAAAACAATCCCTATACACACATACTCCTATATATCACATCACCCAGCACTAAAAGGACTACTCGCTCATGATGAGAGTGAGCATCATCGGTACCTGAAGAAGAAATGTGGCGTCGCAGAACCCCAAATCATCACTCATTCATCGGAAGGCCTTCCATGGGTGCCGATTGACTTCATATGCCATTGAGTGACCTAGAATGGTGGCTAGAGGCCTCCTGTTATAGGAAAACTCATCAAAAACTTGTGGACCATGTCTCATATAATTTCTCTGTGTGTCGATACCTACACGACATGTACTTGGGGTACATGATGTGTACTTCAGAGCATATTTTTCCTCCACCTCATTGAATATGTGGAAATTATTTACGCTATTTTGACTACCGTCACATCATGTACTTGTGCTACATGACATGTACTTGTAGCTTAAAACATGTATGCATGTCATAACATGTCCATCATAGTTCTGGTTCACTTGAAATAGTCATGGTGTGGACTTGTGGTATAAGAAGAGTAGTTAATTTTTTTTTGCAGTTTTCCATCTCCTCTTTTCTCTCAAAGATCTGGCGTTTGTTCAGATGATATTTCCTCCCCTTTTAATTTCATTTTCAAAAATATGTTATTTACTGCCATAAAACCTAAAACATGTAAATTAATTCCATAATTGTTAAGATTTTTCATTGAAATACACAAATCATCACATTAAAATATCATAATATATATATATATGAAATAGACATATCAAATCCCCAAAAACTTGAATTCAACCTTTTCCTCAAGGAAGTAATATCAACATACTACATAGGATTTTCACCTTAACATGTTTCATATTCAATTTCAATAAACATAAGTGATCAAATAGAAACTTTAATTGTCAAGAATCATATAAGAGAATTTATCAATGCCTCATTTTTTAAAGAAACAAGCTACGAACATATTTTAAAATTCCCCTTTTGAAATAGCCATATTTCATCATTCATCCATCTTAAATTATCAATTAATTTTTAATATTAATAACACATTCAATCTACATTCCATGAATTTTTACACTCATTATCAGGGTACAAATGTAATTATAATTTATCACATACCTAAAAAACAAGTAACTTACCTTATTATCGCAAGGCATTTAACATCTCCACTGCGTAAAGACAGATATCACAATTAATCATGAGGGATTCACCGTTATGGTTTAGATGACTCTGAGGCTTCAGGGTAGGTAGGTAAATGATATAAAAATTAAGGCAAAAAAAATAATGTTTGACAATAATGTACTTTGAATGATATTAAAAAATAACTCAATGAATATCTCCTTCACAGTTGTCATCTCTCTCTTTCCATAAAAAATCATAATGCGGGCTCAGGATACTTGTAAGTGAAATGAATAAACTATCCTCTCTTGTTTTTTTAAATTTTTTCTTTTTTGAATGTTATGGTAAGGAAAAATCTCACATCCATTACCTACCCACATACAATAAAAACATTTCGGTCTAGAAAATGGTGATTTTTTTATCCTTCCAAAACACAAACCATTATTTTCATTTTATTATTTCATTATTATTTTGTGTATATATATATATATTAACAACATAGGTGAATGGTAAAATACAATGAAAGATACACTGCCTCTCTCATATCATAATCAAGAACCCCCCTGCAAAATATCACAATAATGTATATCCTGATACACCCAAAAAATTTCATACCACATACTTATTCATTTAAATATCATGATAAATATTTATAGGAAGGTTGGAATGGATAAAATAGTCTTGTAATGTGGCTCATTTTTTAAGAAGTCAATTCATGGATTGAATGGGATTAAAAGAAATTAAAGTATTGTGGGTCTTAGGATAAGGGCTAACAAAAAAAATGCATCAATCATATTACAAGTGATTATGTACAGTCATAGCTTCGATAAGATGCAAATAATGTTCTAGAAGAAATCATTCTCAAGATTCTCAATAAATATACTATTGAAAGAATGTAAAAATATTAGGTTTAGTGGATGTCTCAAGAATGAGACAAAGGGTTGGGTCAATTACTCATGTAAATGAATAAGAATAATTAAATCAATTAATACAAACATCTGAAAATAAAAAAATGGAAAAATCTTAGAAAAATTTCACTTACAATGAATAACATATTCCTCTAAATCATGATTTGTAAAATCCTAATCCACATGATAATATATACTAATTATTTTCTCAATTTATATCATTCAAATTTATAGGAAAATAAATCTAAATACATGGAATGATAATTATCCTGGGTAGTTTATGTCTCATTGTTCATTTTATTAAAGAAAGAATCTATTTTGGGGCAGGAAATTTCTAATTAAAGTGCCAAACACTTGAAATGTGGGGAATATAATATCAAATTACTGAATTAAACTCTTTCTCCCCTTGAAATTTGATGCTTCAAACATGGGATGTACAAGTTCTTCATAAACCCTTTCATGATATGTATATGCCCTTCATGACTTGTAATTCATCTACAACTCTTTCTTCTGCTTCTTTCATCTTCCTACCATGACGTTCCAATAAAACTAAAAATATAAAAGTGAAATCACATGCCATAGAAGTTAAATTAAAAAATTATTAGGGATGAATTATTTTCCTAAAAACAAAAATAAATAAATATAAATTCTTAAAAATCTGGTTTCCTATCAAAAGATCTGTTTTTACCATCATTGGCTCAACCTTACCTCTTTAACTCAGGTGGGATAAAATATAAAAGAGGTTACCAGATTAGGAACTACAACATGTTGAATCATTGATTCCTATATGTAGATTAGTCCTCTTTCTTTATCTAAAACTAAATTCACTCGTCCATTGTTGAACACATTACTTATATCCAAAGTCTCAATCCAGTGGTTCTTGGCCCTTCCTGCATAGACAAATGGCACTTTACTAATTCCCCAAACATTCTCTCTTTCTCTGAATTCCTTTTAAATGAATATTCCTCCTCAATATTCAGCTTCTTCCAACAATTTCCTTTCTTTATTTATCTTTTTCTTACTTCATTTTTCAATCTCTACAATAGTAACATCATATCTCCATCCATGGACAATATCATCCTCTTCTTTCATTGATTTATCTCTTAAAAATCATCAATTAGTTCATCTAGATTCTGCATCGCCTAGTGAAAATAGAATTTTACCTCTGAATCTCCTACTCTCAAACTTATCTCTCTCTTGTGAACATCAATCAATTCCCTTCCTGTAGTTAGGAATGGTCTTCCAAAATTATTGGCACTTTCTCTTTATCAATGTATATCACCAGAAAATCTATCAAAAAATAGAAGTCATCTACTTTGACGATGAAATCATCATGTATTTATTATGGGCATCTCACAATTGTATTATCTAGTTGAATCATAGCTCGAGTTGGTTGCATCTCCTTCAATCCCATGTTCTGGAATGTTTTATAAGACATGATGTTCACACTGTCACCTAAATCACATAAATCACTACCAAACTCATTAGTGCCAATGGTAATTGTAATGGAAAAACTACCTTGATAACATTGCTTTTTTGGTTGAATTCTTCAGAAAACTGCTTAACTTTATCCTTATAGTTTAATGGTAGATAAATCTTCAAGAATCTTCTTATTCTTCACTAACTCCTTCATGAACATTTAAAAAAAATGAACTTTTGCAATTGCCAACACGAATGGGATGTTGATGTGTATCTTCTTGAAAATAACTAAAAACACCTTCTTTTTCTCTTCGATCTTCACCTACTTTTCACCATATGGATATGGTAGTGGATTTTGGTATAGTGGTGGTTCTTCATCATCATCACATTCCTCATATTCTCTATTCTTTTCTCAACTTACTTCACCTGGTGGTGGTTATTTTTGTCCTCCAAATTCAACTCCACTCCCTCATGTCATCTTTCCACTTATAAGTAGTATGGATTTCACATCTACATGAGGATGATGCTCTGGGAATCCTGGAATTTCTTCTATTTTTATTTCTCTAAGTGTTTTGGTGATCTAACTAACTTGTACTTCCATATTCTTTAATGATGATTGTTGGTTTGGTGAGTCATTTCTCTATTCTCCAATTGCAGTACCATGATCTCTTGAGTTTTTCATCAGATCTTTAAGTGCAGCTCCTAAAGTAGTCATAAATGATGAAAGGGTCTCCTCTAGAGAATGGACTTGATTGGTCAGTGTTGGCCTTTGTTTTTGAGGTTGATAACCTTGTTGTCTTGGCAGAAATATGTGACCTTTATTTTGATTATGTTGAGGAGTTTGTTGTGGCCTACATCCCTGTGCATAATTTTTTTGATTATATTCCAAATAGTTTCAGTATTCACAATACATACCTTGGGGATTTTGTTAGTCCATCATTACATCCATTTTCCTTGTGATCAACTCCATTTGAGCAGCCATCCAATTATTGTCCACCATGTACACCCCTTGTACTCCCCCTTATTTAGGATGCCATTGGAAACTATTACTTTAAATATCATCCTGTAGCTCAAATCTTTCCTTTGGAGACTTTCTCATCAGTGAACCTCCGATAGTAGCGTCTACTATAAACATATTCCCATGTGATAATCCTTTATAAAAAGTTTGAATTAGAAGCCACATATCGATTCCATGATGAGGACATCATCTTATCATGCCTCTAAATATCTCTCATGAACTATATAAATACTCTTCATTTATTTTCTCAAAATTTCAAATAACTACCTTTAAATACATTTAATTATAGGGTAGGAAAAACCTTTTTAAAAAATTCTTACCAAATCATCCCATGTGGTGATTGAACGCAATGGTAGACTTCGGATCCACTCTCATGCTTTTTATTTCACTGATAATCTGAATAGGATCATCCTTACGACATTATTTGTGATGTTTTAGAATTGGAATGTGTCACATATCTCAAGTAATATACCTATGTGTGTGTAGGGGTCTTCATGTGGTGGTCTGAAAAATTGCAGTGAATGTATGGTCATCTAAATGACTACCATCTTGATTTCAAAGTGATGGGTAGTGACTGGTGGTATCAAAATTCTTGGTTTGACTCCCATGGTTGAGGGTATCCTATAATTTATTAGTGCTTCTGACCCTTAATTTCATCATTTAATTTGTGGTTCAACTATGGAACCCAGCTCATGCCCAGTTCCTTCAAATTGATTCCGTCTAGCCATGATGAATTGTTCTTACTGGTTCCCTTCCATCTCATTCTCCTTTCTCTATTTGCACAAATTCTTCTCCAGATCGAGGTCGAATGCAAAATCTTCAATATTTTCCTTGCCTCGAGTGGAGTGGTCATGGAAATAATTATTTCCTGAAACTATAGTATGATATGACCAAGTGTAAAAAATGAATTAAAATAAAAGACATTATCTAAATTCCTAAGTAAATTTAACATAGCGGTAGCTGTCCCCGACAACAAATCTAATTTTATAGACCGTAGGGAGTCTTAAATTCTTACAGGGCTATGAAAAAAAAAATTTATAAAACCCAAACTATTCTACTTGACTAATTAAAATGTAGTATTAGGAATGTTTGGGTGTCAAACCTACATAAACAGAGCATATTTTCTAATGTAATTAGGAGATTGAAATTGTAGTTGTATAATTTGATTTGAGAAAAGTGGAATTACAACAGGTATTGGGTTGTGAAATCAAGAGAGAGGCATTCCAGGTTCAGTAATTTTCATGTTTGTGAGCTAGAGATTTACATGAGAGTGTGGTTATTCAGTATTTGTGTCTGAATTGGGATAATAGAGATCCTTGGTCTTGGTATCCCACCCTACTCCTATGATTAGACCATTGTAATGGTCATGTACTAGATTCAATGACAAGGATAGGTTCCCCAAAACCATGTTTAAACATAATCGGCCTATGTTGCATAATTTTCATACAAAAAACTGATCAATTAGTTGATAAAATTAAATAATACTCTTAAAATTAAAATAAATGGTCATGAATTTTCAAAAATAAGGAGATTTGGAATTTAAAAAACATGTTGTAGCTATCCAAAACAAGAATAATATAAAATAAAATAATCAATAAGCACACATCCACCTACAGATCACATCAAATAGAACTAGAAGGACTACTCGATAATGTTGAGAGTGAGCGTCATGGGTACCGAAAGAAGAAATTCAGTTCCACGAGTCCTCATATCGTCACTCCTTTGTATGGAGGCCTTCCATCGGTGCTGCTTGGGTTCCTCTACCTTTGATTGGACTAGAATGGTGGATGGAGGCCTCCTTTTATTGGAAAACTCATCCAAAAATCACAGCCTGTGTTTCCTATTTTTCCTTTCACATTGACGCCTAAATGACATGTACTTTGGGTACATGGCGTGTACTTCAAATCCTATTTTTCCTCCTCCTCATTGAATCTGCAAAAACTTTTTACGCTAGTTTGACTACTGCCACGTCATGTACTTGTGGTACACAATGCGTACATGTGGTACAAAATGCGTACTTGAAGTTCATATCATGTATGCATGTTTTGAATTTTCTAGTATAGATCTTCTTCACTTGAGATGCTCACGATGTGTACTTGTGGTACACGGCTTGTAGTAAATTTTTCTTCAGTTTTCTAGCTCCTCTTCTCTCTCAAAAATCCAGTGTTCATTTGGATCATATTTCCTCCCCTTTTTGTTCCTTTCTCATAAATATATTATTTCCTTACAAAAAATATATAACAAGAAAATACACTCCCAAATTGTAACAATTTTTTATTATAATACAAAAATCATCACATTAAAATACCTTAAAAAATATGCGAAATAAACATATCAATGATCTTACAGCCACATTCATATTCCTACTATGAATGGTTTATTATTGATGTTATGATCATTATGAAACCCATTTCTCTTTCATGGGTCATATATTTATGGAATCTATTTTTATTTCACGGGGTATATTTCGGATGAAATGGTTACGAGCTTTTATCTTTTTCCACAGGTTATGATATTATTACATCTTTAGGATACCCATTTTATTTCATGGGTTTTTATATGATTGTTTATGATTTTTTTGGCACATTTATGTATGATTTCATGATGATATGGTTAACACCTATTTATCCCTCTAATACATTGGTTAAAGATTTATATCTCACAAGATAGACTAATATGGTCTTCCGAGTGAACCTTTACTACTAAGATAGATATGGGAGTGAACCATTACTATCACGATTGTATGAGAATTGAACTCATGTTACTAAGATGACCATGGGAATGAACCATTACTACCAAGATGGTATGGGGCATGAATTCATACTACTAATATGGTCTTGGGAGTGGTCCATTGGCTACTATGGAAATCATATTATATGCTTACATGTCTACAACAATTCCATGATTTATTCCTAGGTTACAATTTCATGAATTATGATATTTATTTCCTTATAATTAATGTGTAATGAACTATTAAACTATATGACATGATTTATTTTTATGATCTATGATATTATGGTTATGATCTTCTAATTTTATGATCACGTTCTCAAACCCCTATGCTCATGTTTATGGTTACATGTTTCTATTTTTTACCCTTCCTGAGCATATGAGTCAACCCCTTTTTATGTTTCCTTTCCCCCAGGTTATGAAGATACTTATTATCTTTTTTGTGCCTATGAAGGTTCCTATTCATGAAGAACCTACTGGGAGATAATGTAACTCATTTATGCATTAGTTTTTACGTTTCCATGTTTCCAAAGGCACTATACAAGTACAGTCTTAGGGAGTTTGTTTGTATAATGTTTTAATTACTCCAAAAAAATTGAAGTAATGATAATGAATTTCAAGACTGGGTTTTCATAGTTGGTATCAGAGTGAAGGTTTTTTAAACATTATAAAATAGGATGATAAAACAATAGTGAGAACTCTAAGGACATGCATATGGAAAAGACTAAGGAGAAGGAAATGTTTAGTGGAATATCCCAGACTTTTGGTAGAGGATAGAGTGAGTGGTTTTCCAAAAATAAATCCATATATAGATACTAAAAGTTGATGTGGCACTATAACACATGTACCCTGGAATAGAAACATCGATTAGAAGTATTGGGCCTGACTCAGGATAATCTGGTACACAACAACAGGCCTTACTGCACACCTGGTTTGACACTCCTGGGGGATATACTTTGGAAATTAAAAAACTATTCATGAAAGATTTTGAAGGATTCAAATATAAGTTCACTATGAATTAATTAGGATAAACCTAATGTGTCATAGATTATGGAAGGTGTCATAATTTATACATCCTATAAGTGAATTTTCATGATTATGTGGTTACTCATTATGATAATTGTTTCTTACTCTATAATTTTGGTTTTAGTCAATGGATGGAACTAAAAAGAAAAAAATTAATAGTGATTGAATTTTCCAATGAAAATAATTTACCCTTGAGAAATATAATTCTATGGGATCTGTATTTGAAAATCTCATTGCTATGCTCACACAACTTTTTCAAGCTATGAATCACAGTGGAATTCTAAATGAGAAAATAATGGAACACAATTATATTGAATTTTTCATGAGGCAACATCCACATTCATTCAAAGGTTCTTCTGATCCACTTGTTGCTAAACAATGGATCAATACTACTAAAAATATATTTTCCATTCTCCAGTGTTCAGAGGGTGAGAAAATTATTCTGGAAATCTATTGTTTAAAAGAAGAAGCAGACCAGTGGTGGACTCTAATCAAGAATATAGGGAAGTAAGATAATATTCAATCCATGGAACGGGATGAGTTCAAGAACTAATTTTTCAATAATTAATTTCCTTAAATTATTCATACCAATATGAAGAAATGGTTCCTTGAGTTGAATAAAAGATATATGAATTGGTCGGTACCTATGAGGCTAATTTCACTAGGCTTACAAGGTACACATCAGGAATTATCATCCAACTAGAAAGTAAAGTTGATAGGTTCTTCATTGGATTCTATCCAAATATTATAAGGGTGTTGGACATAATAGACTTTATAATCTATGACAATATTTTTCATTATGAAATCATGGTTGAAATGGTGGTTATATTCACATATAAATCCAATGGTTTTGATAAGAAAAGAATGATGGAGTTTAAAGAAAAATCTAAAAACAATGAAGAGAAGAAGAAGATTTTTCCATTTTACTCCATGTGTTGGATGATGCATAGAGGAAATCGACATTAGGGTTTCAATAAATTTTTTATGTGTGTAATAGAAGGACATCATGTGTTTTATTTCTAAATTAATGGGAAGAAGTTAGCTAATAATGTGAATAGATAAAATGCGTAATAGAATGCACCTCCCATGAAATAATGATATAAGTGTAAGGAGAGTGGGAATAATGCTAAAAAGTTCCCAAATCCAAGGGTTAGTGATGGCGATCGATGTCAAAAACCTCTTAAGCTAAGGTACAATGGAAAATCTCATGAAATCTCTATTTCTGAAGAGGTGTGTGATAATGATAGGGTAAAAGGTAAATTTACTATCCACTACAGAACTGATAATGTATTATTTGATTCTAGATATACCCATTCATTCATATCTAAAGAATTTTCTAAGGGTGTTAAGATTCCACCAAAATTATTAGACATTGAATTAGCAGCGCAAACCCCTAATGGTACGACGATTGAAATCCAAGTCTATGATTCCTATCAAGTTGATGTTTCAGTGAATATACTCCCTGAAAGTCTTTTCATTCTTCCATTGGTTTAATTTATTGTCTTCTTAGGCATGGATTGGATTTTTTTCAAAAAATCACATCAATTAACAAAAAAGTGATGTTATTTTTGATATTTCTGACCCTCATATGATCATCCATGAATGTGACGACAAGAATGAACTTCCTATGGTGATTACATCCAGAATATGGGTCTTAATTCCCATTAAAATGGTTGTTTATCTCAAATGGTTGGGGAGAAAATTTGCATTGATGATATTCTTGTTGTTCGGGATTTTGTGGATGAATTTCTAGAAGAGTTGTATAGACTTCCACCAAAACGTGAAGTTGAGTTCTCAATAGAACTCATACTTGGTTCCACATAAATTTCAAAGTTTCCTTATATAATGACATGATTGAGTTGTGGGAATTTAAGAATCAACCCCAAGAAAACCTTGATAAGGGATTCATTAGGCCATGTGTGTCACCTTGGGGTGCACTGGTTCTATTTTGTGAAAAATAAATATGGATTAATGTATCTCCTCATTGATTATTGGGAGTTGAACAAGGTCGCAATCAAGAATAAGTATCCTCTTCCCCGTATTGATGACTTGTTTGATCATCTGTTTGGAACTGAATACTTTTCCTAGAATAACCGTAGTTCTGAATATCATTATTTTAGGTTTAAGAGGTAAGATATACCTCAGAAAGAATTACATACAAGTTATGGACACTTTGAATATATAGTAATGTATTTTGGAATTACTAATTCTCTCTCTATATTCATGGATTTAAGGAATAATGTTTGAAGAGATCACCTTGGTCAGTTTATAATAGTCTTTATAGATGATATTCTCGACTATTGAAAGAGAAAGGAAGAGAAAAAAGGCCACTTGAGAATTATACTTAATACCCTAAGGAAAAATTTAATATATGAAAAAATTACAAAGTATGAATTTTGGTTGTAAAAGTTTTTTGTATTTTGGGTCACATAATATCAATAGATGGTATATCAGTATATCCATCAAATAAATAGGCTATTGAATGTTTTCCTAGACTAACCAAGGTTACTGAGATCCATAGTTTTCTTGGTCTATCTGGATATTATTGATGGTTTGTGGATAATATCTCAAGACTATTTAATACTCTAACCAAGTTAACATAGAAATATTCAAATTCCTCTAGACATATTAAGGTGAGGAAATTTTCAAGGAACTGAAAAGAAGGCTGGTCATTGAACCATTGATTTCATTAACCTATAGTGGATAAGGGGTTGTAATATATAGTGATGCAACAAATAAGGGATTAGTATTTTTTCTTATGTAGAATAACATGGTTATAGCTTATGCCTCACAAAAGTTTATGATTCATGAGAAGAATTACACAAATCACGATTTCAAGTTAGCAATGGTAATTTTTGCATTAAAGATATAGAGGAATTATATTTATGGAGAAAAGTGTGATATATATACTGATCATAAATTCTGAAATATATATTCACACAGATGGAGTTTAACATGCACCAAAGAAGATGGTTAGAACTGATAATGGATTATGACTGCTCAATAAATTACCACCCAAAGAAAACAAACTAGGTGTTCAATGCTTTAAGTTTAAAGGATTATTCTAGCTTACTCATGATAAGGATCAGAAAGGATATAATACATATTTATTTTTAAAGGCTGGATCTATAAATCCTAAACGAAGGAGAAAATATTGTCTTTATAGAATAAATGTTCAACCCTCTATCCAAGTGAAGATTAAGGAGGCATAGAAGGAATATGTAAAGCTTCAAAAAAGATAGAAATGTTCCCATGTTTAACCTTTATCATGATTGAATAATAAGGTTCATGAACCATGTATGTGTGCCTTCCAAGAAAAATTTGAAGAAGGATCTATTAGAGGAATATCATAGTTTTCCATTATCTATTCATCCTAGAAGTATGAGGTTTTATAAATATTTGAAAAAATAATTCTTATGGTATTGAATGAAGAGAGTTATCACCGAAATTTCATCTCAGTGATTGGTATGCTAGCAAGTTAAGGCTGAAAGAGAAAATTCTAAAGGGTTGTTTCATACAATATCCATACCAGAATGGAAATGGGAGAACATCACTATAGATTTTTTTCATTAGACTACCCAAAACCTCTAAAGGGTTGAATGTTATATGGGTGGTAATCAACCACCTTAATAAGTCAGAACACTTCATTGAAATCAGAGAAGACTTATCTTTGCATAATCTTTCTAGGATATAAAGTAAAAATTTGGTAAGGTTTCATGTCTTACCATGTTCCATTGTATCAGATCAGGGTATGAGGTTTACCGCAAATTTCGGGTGAATTATCCAGAATGCACTTGATACATAACTAAGTTTTCATACTGCTTATCATCCTTAGATAAGTGGTGGTTCTGAAAGAAAAATTCAAACCCTAAATGATATGTTGAGATTTTATTCATTAGTTTTAAAAGGTTGTTGGGATCAAAACCTTCACCTAGTAGAGTTTTCTTAAAAAAATAGCTTTCACTCAAGCATTTAGATGACACCTTATAAAGCCTTCTATGGGAAGAAATGTTGAGAACCAACATGTTGAGATGAAGTTGGAGAAATAAAGCTATTGGGACTTGAGATTTTTGAAGAAATGGAAGAGAAATTTACATCCATTCAACAACATTCCTAGGTAGCTCAAAGTCGGTAGAAAATCTATGATAATAACCATCAGCGTGATCTATAATTTGAATTCTATTAAATGGTGCTTCTATGTATCTCTCCCGAGAAGACGGTTATGAGGTTTGTAAAGAATGGGAAACTACACCCTAGGTATATCCGTCCCTTTGAGATTCTTGAACGTATCTGGATGTTAGCATTTCTATTGGCACTTCCTCCAATTATATCTCAAGTATATAATGTGTTCCATGTATCTCTCCTAATGAAGTGCATACCTGACCCATCACATGTACTGAAATCAGAGGTCGTACCACTGAAAAATGATCCTTCTTATGAGGAGAAACCTATTGAAATTATGGATCGTATGGAGAAATTTCTATGAAACAAGATCACTCACTTGATCAATGTTTTTTTGAGAAATCACCAATTATAGGAATCTACATGGGAACTTAAGGATATAATAAATCATAAGTATCCTTATTTTTTTCATCATAATGATTAATTTATAGGGTGAAATTCATTTTAAGGGGGGTTTAATGTAACTCCCTGAGTTTTTATAGACCTTTTCACCCTAGAATGGATTAATTTTCATTTATGTTTTTCAATGAACTAATTCATGCATTCATTTAACATTGAACGTTTACATGTTGTATGTTACATGAAACACCGATGGTTCTACGGAACATCATTTTAATGTTATAATTATTTGAATGAGATAACTATAAACTAATTTTTAAAATTAGTTATATAATAATAATAACTAATTTTGAAATATTTTTCACAGTGTTTTTATGTAAATAAAACATATTTTTAATGAAATATATAATTGTTGGTAAAGTCATTTTTTGTTTAAAAATGCAATTTTCTCGAATAAACATCCTTTAATGCCCTTTTGTGAAAAAAAAATTAAATTAAATTTAGAAAAATTTAGAAATTTTATTTGATTAAATACATTTAATTTTTTAACATAGAATTTTTAAATTGTATTAGGGAAAATTTTGGGGATATTTCTGACAAACTTATTTTTGGGTGAATAGTGAAAAATACCAGATTTTAATTCAAAACTGCTTTTTCATCTAATTTATATATAATGTTAAATTATTTTTTTAATTGGTTTAAAATTATAATTATATAATATTTTTATAAATAAATCCAAATAAATTTATTGGAATCAATTACAAATTGAAATTATATATAAAATCATTTCAAACTTTTGAACATTTCACTTTAAAATCCTGCTTTTTTGGTTTGTCGGCAGAATTAATTTCAATCAACAATTTGAAATTATGTGAATTAAATTATATAAAATAGATTCTATATTTGTAATAAAAATTCCCAAATTATGTTTTAAGGTAATTTTTTGGGTATAAAGAAGTTACCATGGTAAAATTATTTTCCGCGATGTAGGTAAAAATGAAACAAGTTAATGTTAAAAGGGTAAAGGCTTAAAATATCTAAAAACTACAAAATTAAAAGGTTTTTTGGGGTGTGGATAGACCCAAAAATTATTAAATAACATTAAATTAAATTATAATTCTTTGAAATTAACTCCACCTCAATGTGGGTGGCTTTAAATATAAAATAATCAATAATGTAATCACATGAACCCACATGTCCTCGAGTATAAATACTACCCATCACCTTCTTATTTTGACCCATAAAGATATTTATCTCCAGAATTATCAACCCATTCCTCTCCTACTAACTTTCTTCGTGTTGAAGTGATTTTGGTCCCATCAAAATACTAAATCCATGGTCCTGAAGGGTCTTTCATGGAGGGATATTTGGGAGGTAATTTTCTCAAAGTACCACTGTTAATTTATTTTCTTTTCTCTACTTTTCCTCACCTCATTCATCCATAAATTCATGATAACTAGAAATTCATGCATATAATTTAGTGTTATGTTTCTAATGAAATATATCAAATCCATTCATTTTTTCATATCCTATTATTTAAAGAAACGAAATTATTGTCCAAGTTATGCCAATTAATCACCTCGGAGAATAATGTTTTTATTATTTTTTCATTACCACTTTCTTGGAAGGTCTTAAAAATATTTTTATTATAAAATAATATTTTAAAATGTATATTATAACATACTTAATATTCTATAAATCATGATATAAATATAAGGACCAATGATATAACAAATTAAGACACATGTGACGAATTAAGAAAATATTACCCAAAGTAAAGCCTTAACATAAAATTGTTAATGTGTGGGTAATATAAAGTCATAATAAAACCATTTATGGTATTATATATAATAATATTTCTCTTTGATATATGTATAATAAATTTATATTTATTATATATGAGGCCGTTATATGTATGAATAGAGTTAAGACATGAGGTAAGGGAATTTCATCTCACTCTTTATTTCTGTGAGATACAAGCCTTATTCACTGATCACTTAATTTTTAAGGGATATATACTTATCTTGAATGTATTTTATTCTCATACCTATGTGTATTTAAAAAACCATTCTAAAATCTTTTCTTAATAGAATTTATGTTCAAAAAGGATTTCTAAGATACTTTTATAAGATTTCAAGGAAAGCAGTTTTGAAATTGTTTACAAACTTCTTTGTATCTTACAAGGAAAAATGTTTTCAAAATGTTATAAATATTAATTTATATGTTTGAAAGTATATTTAAAAATTAAATTTGTCTAAAAATGTTTTAGTTTTTAAAAATAATTTTCCAAAGAGGAAGGATAATTTCCTCAAGAAGAGTTTTTGAAAGATCATTCAAAATTATTTCTCATCTAAGATAGCATCCACTGATGCTACTCATGCCTTTATTGTTAATGATATTATTTTTATATTCATATTCTTTCTATTAATGGTTTATGATTTATTTAATGGTCTTTACGAAACCCATTTCTTATTCATGGGTTATATGTTAATGAAATCTGTTTTTCTTTCACGGGTTATATTTTTGATGAAATTATTATGAGCTTGTATATTTTTCCACAAGTTATGATATGATTAAATGTTAATGATACCCATTTAATTTCATGGGTTATGATATTATTGTTTATTATTTTTGTGGAACATGTATTTATGATTTCGTGATGATATGGGTGGGACCTATATTTCCCTCCAATGCATTTCGTAAAGATTTATATCTCATGAGATAGACTAAGATGGTCTTGGGAGTGAACCTTGACTACTAACATGGCCATGGGAGTGAACCATGACACCCAAGATGGTATGATAATTTCACTCATGCTACTAAGATTTCCATTAGAGTGAATCATAACTACCAATATGGTATGGGAGTGAACCCATACTACTAATATGTTATTAGAAGTGATGCCTTGGATACTATGGAAATCATATTATGTGCTTATATGTCTTCCATAATTCCATGATTTATTCCAATGTTATAATTTCAAGGATTATGTTCTTTATTTCGTTAGGATTCATGTCTAATTAACTGTTATTAATTATTCCATGAATTATTTTTATGATCTTTGATATGCAAGTTATGATCTTTTAATGTTATGATTATGCTCTCATACCCCTATGATCATGATTATGTTTACATTTTTCCATTATTTACCCTTACTGAGAATCTAATATCACCCATTTTTATGTTTCATTTTCCATAGGTTATGAAGATACTTATTATGTTTCATGTGACTAAAAAGGGTCCTAGTCACGAAGAACCTTGTGGGAGCTAATATAGCTCACATATGTGTCAGTGTTTATGTTTCCATGTTTCAAAAGTCACTAGACTAGTATGTTATTTTGGTGTTTGTTTTAATAATGTTTTAAGTATTCCATAAAATTGATTTAATGTTAATGCATGTCATGACTAGGTTGTTATAGGGAGTGTTGTAAAAGTGGGTGCCCAAGACCCAACTTTATCAGTACTTTATTATTATTATGCCATGTGTACAGTGAGTTATTCATGATTTATGATTACCATTATAGTGTTGATATTTATTCATCCACTATTTAAATGTAAATTTCCTTATATTATTTGTCTTATCAAATTTTTATAATAGTTACCATGCTATAATGATAATATCAAAATATTGTGACATTAATATTAAAAATAAGTACTACAATCTAGACACATTATACTGACTAGACATAGTTGATGTTTGGCTATTAGCTGTTGGGGATCATAGTAATTGATAATTTTTCTCATAAAGTTCAATCTTTGTAGTATTGAGTAGGTGATATTTTTATTAAATACTCATCAATAGGAATACCACATGTTTCAAGTGTCATTTGTTTTTCCAATCTATGGACATGTGTATCAGTATCCTGGATTGAGATCGTTATCAATGTTTACCATTTGATCACGTACTTTGATAAGAGGAAAAAACCATGACATTGAATTCATGGCGAGGTATCTTTTGTTGGGTGCAGTATTGGTGGGGTGACATTGGTTGAATGGTCAAGATAGAATTTGTCACTTATGAGTTGAGGAAGTGATATCATGAGCCTAGTTTACCAGGATGGTTGTACCTTCATAAATCTTGGTCCAAGGTATTCGAAGGTAAGTATTTATAGTTAGGTTAACATGTAATAAAACAAGAAAGGATGATGACACAAGTCTGAATCCTACCCTATAAGATATCACAATACACAATGATTATAATACACATTGCATGTTCTTGGGATTGTTGTCGTTGCTCTGAATATTATTTATCTCTTTAGGGGATTTGATGGGTTTCTAGACACCACACTTGGTTTGTGAATACTATTCAATATTATTGGGATAAGGTCCTAGAGGGTTACACACAATAACATATTAAATATTCTTTACAATTCTGGTAAATAAGTATATAGGACATGGCGGGAACCACCATGGGATCTGAGAGTTGTCCATTATTAATGATCACCGATTAATAAATAAATTCATATTTATTCATGTATAGAATAATTGAGTTTAATTTATTTCTAAAAAATATTCACAATGTATCAAGTGGATACATGGAAAAATATTATATGAATGAATATCATTTTAATATTAAAGGTTCATTTAATATTGTAAGAGTTTTGAGTCAAGTTAAATGACTAATATTTTATCACGTAATATAATTAATATATATTAAAAGTATCTTATAAAATATAAATGATATTATGATGTAGTTAGTTATTCATAGCATTTCATTTAATGCATATTTAGTGGACATTTTATATTTGGGGGCCGAGGAAACCTTTCCAGGTATTTGATCCTCCCACTATATAAGTAGGATGAAGATCATTTCAATTATTCCTCATGCTAATAGAATGAATTATTCTCTATCCTCAGACATCCTTGACTAATAAATTATCTATTCGAACAACCGATCTAAGAATAAATTCGATGGATTGAAGGGACAATATCAAGGTAATTTTTGTGACGTCGATGGAATCATCAGAACTATTCAATAGCACTAATAATAGCATAATTGGAATCTATGTAGATTATTAGAGTGTTTTTGGATGATCTTGAGGGGTTTGACTTCAGATCCATCAAGAAATGATCATCGATGACTAGCTACAGTTGAACATGCCACCGAATTGAACGAGGTACTCAATTATATATTTTTAAACTTATTAAATTCTCTCAAGATCTTCAGACCTCTTATAGGGCTAGAATCATTGGAGATGAAGTTATTTTGTCACTTTGGTGATAAAAATTGTAAATCCCTAGTCCAAAATCTTCCACTACATACCCTAATACAATAAATTATTATCAAATGGAGGAAATGAATTTTATGAGACAAGAAAAAATTAATTTTCTTTAAATTATGCAGAGGGAATTAATCTGGTCCCAACGGTTTTTACCATATAATGATCTGATTTTTCATGGCCAAATTAAGACTATCCAAAACAATTTATGAAGATAAAACAACGTTTTATGGGTATAAATTTTTAAGAACAAATTTTTATATGTTAATTATACCCAAAGGCGGATGGATGGTGTCGTTTTAATGTAAATATAAGAATTTTGTTGGTAGAATGGTGGAAAAAATAGTGTTTTACATCCAACCTATAATTATACTCATATTTTGAAGTAAAATTATATAATATTAAATTCTTTATTAAGACTATTATATAGGCTTTAAAATAATTGAGACAAAACAATTTTTGGGTGGCGGATTGACCTGATGAAGTAGAAAAAATAATAATTTTTTTAAAAAAATTATGGCGGGACATTATTATCAGCTCAAACACGAAAAAAGTAATTTATCCACCTCTACTCATAGAAGACCCTATCACCACTTGATCATGTATTTATTCTCATCCCCACCATCCCACCCATAATGACACAACTGGATGAAAACATCTCACTTTCCAAGTCGTTGGGTTTCCCAAATGTCCAAAGCACCAGCCAGTGACACCCCATTCCATCCAATCCCCCAAACACCATCTTCCATGTTGTGCACCACCAGACTTCAAAGTCTCATCCTCCACCATTGCATACGGTCTCCTCCGATGAAGCTGGAATGTGTCTGATGCACCACCCCAATCAGACCCCAACAAGGTTCTACCCACCTGAAAAGGTCTTGGGTGGGTCTTCCCAACCAAGAATGGGTTTTATGGCCCAAAAAACACCTGTAAAAGGGTTGTCTGACCCAAAAGGACTTGTACAAGTTCAGCTCAACTGACAATGGGTTTGGCCAGGGGTTTCAGCCCCTAGATAATTATTTAAAAAATAAAAAATAAAATATTAATTTTGGATTATAAAAACCATAATTTTAATATTCTTATAAATTAATTTAATTTTGTGTCTAAAACTAAATTATTTGATAAATTTAACTTTTTTAATTAAAAAATGAATTAATAATTGAACAAAATTAACTTAAATTTATGAATTTAAATAGATTGTTTATTTTAATTAAATCCCCTTATACATAAATTTATTTAATTTTAAATTTTTATCATGCTTTCAGTTTACCCCTAGACTGGTCATGAGTAGTCACCAACCTTGCATGTATAGTTTATTTTATTTAAATATTTATTACCTTTGTTTGATATCTGTAATAAGTGGTTATTTGTATTGATAGTCTATGAATCATCATTTTTTATTCAATATGTATAAGGTATTTTTCATGTATCCATGTTTCTATATGTATTTTTTACATATTAAGATCCCATTTCCTACGTGTGAATTCATTTTTATTTTGTTAATGACAAAGAAAGACGTAGAACATTCCAGGACGAGGAGAAAACACATGCATGATATGGATACACTGAACTAGGGGTGAGCTGCATCATGAGTCACGACCCAACCTAGGTATGATTCCCCTAGGTCATTGTTGATCCCTTATATTTGAACGGATCAACATATATTAGATGCTCAAGACTGGTTGAGTAATTTTATTTCCTTTATGAATTGTTCATTATTTTATGTATGTGCATGTTTAATGTGAAAAAACCACATAAAATAAAAAAATTATAAATAAGTGATTAATGTTTTTATATTAATGTTAAATTGTGATCATGAGAACATAGTATGAACAATATGAAGAAAACACTTCATTACTGTTTGGGTATGGTTATCCAAGAAAAAAGAACATTAAAAAAATTGTATTCCTTAGTTCTTATGGAAAACAAGTTAAAAGTTTAGGAAAAAAATCTAATGGAAGGTGTAATGTTAGAGTAACCTTTACAACATCCTTTAAAGAAAATAAGTATTAAAAAATAGGTTATTTTCTTTGCATGTCATGAAATAAAATATATAGAATATTAAATTATATATAATGAATTAAAGAAGAAAGTAATCATTTCTTCTTCATGTATATTGATCAATTTTAAGTAATGTTTAAGTCATAATTATTGGGTATTAAATATAATATGTTTATCACATATGTGTTTTTAAATATAGTAAACATGTTAGTATAGAAACATTACAATAAGTAAGGTGTGTTCTCTAAGTGGCTGAGAAAGGGTGGTTCATATGTCAGTGGTGAGAAGTACATAACTTCTAATTTCCAAGTTTAATGATTTTAACAATTATTGGCTATAACCAAAATATATAACTCATATTTCCATTGTACACAAGGATAAATTATTCCAGTTTAAGAATGATTTTTTTTGTGTTTAATACTATACTAATATTTTATTAATATTTTATTAATATTTTAATCATTATAAATACAATATGAACATAACATGAAATACTTGTTTACCTAGTTGTGGAAAGATAATACTTTGTCAAGAGAAACTAAGCATTCTTTAAGGATATACCCAATATGGTTTAAGAATATTTGGATTAAAATACCTTATAAATTATTAACACACTTATGTACTTAGTTTTGGAAAAGAAACATTTATAAATAAAGGTAAGCCACAATGCTTTAGAAATTAGTTCAAAAAGATAGCATGAACTATTACAAGGTGAAGCTAGAGGTATATTCCCAAACTTTATAATATTACTTTAAGAGAATTATGGAATGTGAAACTAAAGTTTGGTATATTCATGGTCAGAATATATGAGTTTCTTTAAGCTGGTGTGGTGAAGAATATCTTGAAAAATAATTCATCGATCAATATAATGTAGAGTGGATTAATTCCTAAATGCACATTAACTTATCCTCATCAAATCAATGATGCTAGTAAAGAGGATCAATGATGAGTCTTGCACGCTGACATTAATAAAAAATTGTATCATGGAGTAATTCCTAAAGGCATATTTATTTATACACATCGAAGTCATGATGCAAGTAAAAGGTGTATCAATTTTGAAACTTATATTCATTGCAAATACTTCTATTATTTTTCAAGACATGCATCTGAAATAAAGGTGTTATCAGACAAAAATAAGCCATCTATAAGGACAAATGGATAACATATGAGTTATATTATGATGGAAATCTATTATTTCATAATAATATTTGTTTTTATGTAATGTTTTTTGAGGATATAAATATACTTTCATTAAGAAAAGACACAATGAGTATCTAATATATTAATCCTAAAATATTCTTAGGATATGAAAAAAATACCTATGATAGAAAAGATTTAGTAAATTGAGAGACTAAATTCTTATAAAACGGTGAACATCTCTTGTAGAGATAGTGGGAGAAAGACTGACTCTAATTTAGTCAATGTTAAAGATGCACAAATATTTGGCATATGAATGAGTTCCACAAGAGGTGTTGAAGATGAATTTTTAGAGGCACATACTTTGTATGAAGGATAAAATTATAGTGATGGTTTTATATTCACCATAGCTGGTGATACATTATTCAATGAGAATAATAATTCCAACAATTACGCATCATATGGTAATTAACTAATATTGAAAAGATCAACTAAAATTCAACAATGGATCCCCTATATCAAAGTATAGGGGGATTATTATTTTTAATATCATAGTGGTTATTCAAGAGAGACTATACATAGATAGTAAAATAATGCTACCAATAAGGATTGATTGGTTATACCAAGTAATCATGCCTAATTATAGTATAATTTTACATTCCATATCCACTTTCTATGATCATTAAATTAGGAATTGGATGTCAAGACCAGCAAAGGGGTGGTGAAGTCATTAAATGGAAATTAGTGTTGAAAGATATTGAAATATAGTTTCTGATTAATGTAAGAAATAAAATCATATAATATTAATTTGGAATGAATTTTTTCCATGTGTCTACAATATGCTAGTGGAAGACCCATGGATTTCCATGTAATATATGTTAGGAAAACAATAATTGGTTTTATAGTTATTTAAGACCATAATAAAATTAACTCTCTAAAGACTGACTTAAAGTATCCAACTATGTTCTAGGGGAGGAGATCTATCGAGGTAGATCTAACATCTGCTTAGACCAAATCAATAGAACATATATTAACAAAGTATTGAAAAGTATTATTTTGAATAATTTGAGAGAGAATTATTACAAGTTTCACATGGCATATATCTCTCCAAGAATACATTCATAAGAATATGGGGAGATTAATGTGGTGAGAGGAATCCTTTATGTTTCTATGATGGATCAATCACATATGACATGGTATGTATAATATTATATATTAACAACATATATTATATAGTAGGAAAATATATGTCATATCTAGGAGAGATGTAAGGAAAGGATTCAGAAATATCCAATTATACTTGAGAGTAAGTACATATGATACATGCCTAGTATGTGGGAAGTAAGGGACACTAGTTTTAAGGGGACAAAAACTAGTTTTAAAATAATTTATATTTTTAATAAAACATCCAAGGATGATTCCAAAATGAATTCCATAACCAAAACAAGAACCACATGATTTATTTAGTCTCTCAAAGTTATTCATACAAACAATCATATACGAGTGATGACTAATTTTCCATTATTCATCTTGTATCTAATTAATTTTAAACCTAAATTTAATCATTTTATGATTCTCATAAGCATTTATATTCCCTTATTAAATAAATTCATAGAAAGGTATTAAAATAATAATTAGTATTTTATTCTTGCTGGATAACAATTCTTAGGTTTTTGAATAATTCTAAGAGGATTATTTTATTAATATTTTCCCAGTGGGGCATGTGTTGTGACTCCCCAAGCATGTCTCTAATAATTCTAGGGCTAGTGACTAGCACTGTGTAGGCATATAACTAACATGGGAGTCATTTCCTATGTACCATTACACATGAACACATCTCCAAGACCACAAAATGTTGAAATGAAAAACCCACTAAGAAACGCATGCATGTATACATTTGTATACCAAAACCAGAGTATGATAGGAAGTAATATAAATTAAAATAGGGAACAATACAAGACCTCCACAAAGAGTATGTAACCACAAGTCCAACCTATTAGTAATGATATTCGGACTACTATATGAAATTATTAGGAAAACACCTCAGTTTGTATAGTCTCACAAATCACCATCTGGTCCTAGTCCACCTAGGACTCCATCAAAAGGTCGATCTTATAAAGATGACACAACACGTGTTATCAAAGCCTGTGCATTGGTGAGAATAACAATACTAAGTAGGAAACCTCGAAACCAATAAGAAATATAAAAAGGGAAAGTACAATTATCTCTACATAATTATATTGCTACACAACATATAATAAGAATATCTAGATATACTCAATCCAATACACACAATCTAGAGGTAATCCACAACCATAGTATACCGGCCTTATGATTCCACCTCGAATATTCCAAAAATAATTCATCTAAGAGAACACACTCCTGAGTCAGATAGCACTGATTAAATCCATCCGAGAGGTACTTCTTATCGTGTACTATCATGAGAGATATATGATAATAGATATGAGGAGAATAAAGTACACAAATGAGGATCACAACCATATCCATCATGGATACCAAAAACTCAATCTGGATTAACCTTCCACGTAGAGGATCTACTCCCACATAGTGTTGCTCATGTTGATACCAAGAAATCCACATAGGGAATGAAACTGAATAGAGGATCCCACTCCAAACCTATCGCGGGAATTCAAACAACTCTATCCTATAATTTCTACTAAAGGGATCATTGTCCTAGGAGTAGGAAATGATTCATGCCAAAATTTAGGGAAATGATAAAGGGAAAAACTCTAACAAAACTTGTCCTACATATAGAGGACAAAGGATATAAGCCTTGTAGAAATGGGTACACAACATGTTGTCAAGGTACACAGTGTGCCCCATGACCCCAGTTAATGTTCTTGTAAACAACCCATGTCACTCAACCCATGTCAGGTATAAGAGTACACGACATGTGAATCAGTTACACACCATGTCCCTGCATCTAGGGTCCTCTAGTGTACTCTGACAATGTTCCAGTACAAAACGTCATCCCGTGTATTTGTGCTTGCGTTCCAGTGTATAGGGTAGCCTATGCACCTCATTTAGGACATGTTGTGTGGGTGAGTACATGTTTTTTAGGAAACCTGTGTACTCCAACCTGTGTCTGTGTACTCCTACAGGTACACGATGAGTCATTAAAGGGGGTACATGATGTGTAGTCAAGGACTACATGCCACATGTATCGGGTTTTCCTAAATCCCATCTTCTTTCTCTTACCAGCACCAATCAATCATCTGGCTTCTATTCCGGTGGTCGGTTTTCCATGAAACTCTATATCTGAGGTCATTTGGTCACTCTATCACCAAATCAGTAAGATTAAGGTCTTTAAATAGCTAGGAAAATGAGATCTTCTTGGTTCTTCGTTACCACTGAAGAATAAAAAATTGGAATCTACCATCATTCGATCTGCTGCCAAAGCCAAGGCCAATCCTCCATCGAGTCGTACCGATATCAGATCTATAATTTCAGATCTTTTCACCAAGAACCGGATGTTCAATGATCAATTGTTCAAGAAAATTCAAACTGTGGGGAAGAATGGTAAATACCATGAAGAATGATGAATAATAAGAGAAAAGTACAAACCAAAACATGTGGGAATAATCTCGACCAATGTTCATGTTGATCTTGGTTTTTCACCATTAGAATGATAAAAAATCCGATAAATCTCAAGATCACACCCATGATAAATCTTGAAAAATAACCAATCCCACATAATGATCAATCCTCTCATCAATTTATTCATTGATTGGTCCACTTTCATTGTATAAATAAATAAAGAAGAAAATATAATCAAAATAACATTTCCTATGTTGATTCAAATCGATCACTGATAAAGAACGATCATTGCATCTTCGTCACTGGTAAGATCCCTCAAAATTGGTGTGCATCAATCGTTGATCTGTGATTTCATCATCGTTCATCAGGAAGGTTTCTCCATATCTATCTATCTCAAATGACTCTCTAGAGGATTCCCAGGTTATTCTAAAAACCCTATAATTCTTATATAATAGTATGTTTAAATAATTAATAGCTGTTGTGTCAATAAATGGAATAAAATAATTTTATTCAAATAATTTTATTCATTTATATGATTGGAAAGAAGTTTCCACAAACATCCCATGTCAGCCAATGTTAGTTCATGCTTAAGGTAGATCTTCCATTCTAAACTCATAGGTGCCTCATATTTTTGATATGGGAACCATTTTAAATGTTATTCCACTTATTCAGAAAAACCATGTGCGTGTTCTATTTAATATATTAATATTTTTCAAAAATTTATTCTAGGAACACTGTGACTCGTAATCATACATAGGCTTAGAACCTGGTATCAAAATTAATCCATTTAATTTTTAAAAATTAAAACAAAGAAAATCAGGGACATTAAATTCTCCCCACCTTGGGGTTTACATCCCCAAAAATCCAAAACAAAGGCTACTAAAAACGATTTGGGTCCTGAGAACAAATATGAACCTCCCTATCCTATGTTCTCTCCTATTAATTCTTGTGTTTCCACTAGACACACACCAAAGGGATTGATAAACCATGTAGGGTCTTATCCCGCTGATCCTCGATATCAATTGGGTACTCAATAAAAAGTCACTACATCCTTGTTGTCTAGCTCTCCCCCAGTTGATAACGTGTGATGGGTTTTGCACATTCCTACTCATTTATGACATGTGGAAGACATCATGCACTTGGTCTAACTATGAAGGTAGAGACAAGCAGTATGCACCCTCTTCAACACAATATTGTATCTAGAAAGAGCCATTGAGCCTCAGAGATAACTTTTTTCCCTAGAAAATTCTCCATAATCCATGTCAAGGTGAAACCCATAGGTACACATGGTACCCCTCTTCAAACTCTAAAGGCCTCTATCACCTATCAAAATAACACTTCTGATAGTTCTGTGAAGTATTCATCTACTCCTAGATGATATTCACCTTCATTATAGTACCTCACACCAACTCTAGACCCATGAGTGCTCACTCTCCTTAGTTAGTCCATCAAAATGGAGATCTACAGGGTCATCCATAAAAATCTTCAAATGGTGCCATACTGATGCTAGAATTGTATTTGTGGCTATATGAAAACTCCACTAGTGGTAGGTGATCCTCCCAACTATAACCAAAGTATAACATGAAAGATCGTAGCATTTCATCCCAAACCTGAATAGTTTACTTTTTTGGCCATTCGTTTATGGGTGAAACATTGTGCTCAAGTGTAATTGCGTCCTAAATGGATCCTATAATCCTTTACACAACCACGATGTAATGTGATAATCATGATTAGAAACAATCATTGATGGAACTCCAAAGGGTCAAACTATATCACAAACGTAGAGGAATCACAATATCTCTACTGAACTCTACTATCACATAACTAGGAAGTTGGATAACTTGGTGAGTCAGTCAACGATCAGCCAGATGACATCATGTCCCATGGATATAAGTGGTGATCCTATCATGATGTATATAGATAGCCCATCCTACTTCCATTTTGTAACCATAAGGGGTTGATATAAACCCGATGGAACCTAGTGCTCAGCCTTCACTTAATGATAAGTAAGGTATCGTGAGACAAATTCCACAACACATTTCTTTAACTTTGGTCACCAAAACTGATGTCAGAGGTCTGGATACATATTTTCCACACCAGGATGTACCACCAACAGATTCATATGAAACTATCTTAGAACCTCATCTTAAAATGTAATTGGTACCATCATGCATCCTCTGAACAAAGGATGTTCTCTCCACCTTTAGAAAATCCATAAAGAGCATTCCTCATGGATATCTAGGCATATAAGGTCTCATAGTCGGTATACCAAATCTATGTATCCCAAACTTGTTGTAGGAGTGGTGGTGTGAAAACCATTGAATAGAGGTAAGTTGCTCCATCATCATCCACAAAGGATAACTACAATGAGTCCAACTACTCAGAGACATTATTCAGCAACCACAAACTAGATCTCTTTCTAAGAGAATCCTCCACCATGTTCCCCTTCCTAAGTGTATAGAAAATTTCAATGTCATTTTCCTAGAGGAAATCTAGCCGTCACCTCTGCCTCAAGTTGAGATAATTTTAATATATACTTGAGACTCTTGTGATTAAAGTATATGATAAACCACTCATCCATTAGGTATTATCGAAAAATCCTCAATTTGAAGACAACCACTACTAACTCAAGATCATGGGTTGTGTAGTTTTTCTAATGGTATCAACAAGAATGAACCATAAGCAATCACCAATTGAATAAACATCAGAAAAAACCAAACATGGTTCTTGATGCATTGCAAAATACTACATAATCAATATCCTCCTCTGGAAATCTCAAGATGGGAGTTCTCAACAAACTCTGCCTCGTCTATTGAAAATACTATTGTCCTATTTTTGTTCATATGATAGGATTCCCCTTTCAAGTTAAAGCTTTCATGTGTGCTTATATCTTGGAGAAATTAGGTTTGAATATCCTACAATAGCCTGAAACCCAAGGAAGCTCTGCACCTCCATCATGCTCTTAATTAGGTGGCTCCCATACTAACACCGCCTTGACCGTGGATGGGTCCATTTCCACTATATATGATTAGATAAAGTGTCCCTGAAATTGGACTGTCTAAATCTAGAAATGGAACTTCAAGAGCTTTCTATAAAGCTAGTACTCTCCGAGTAAATCCAAAACCATCCTTAAGTGTCTTGCGTGCTCCTACTCAGATGCTGAGTACACAAGGATATCATCAATGAAGACCAATAAGAACCAGTCTATGTAAGGATAATTAATCTAGTTCACAAGTCCCATGAACACTTCTATGGTTTTTTTCATGCCAAAGGGAATTACCATGTACTCATAGTGACTGTGGAGACATTAGAACACTATATTTAGTATATATCTATCTTGTACTCGTAGTTTCAGATATCATGGTATGAGTTTAGACTTTTAGAACTATTTTTAACCCTCTCAATTGATAAAATAGTTCATCCATACTCGGTAGTGCATACATGTTCTTCATGGTCACATGATTAATGAATAGATAGTCTACACAAAAGCATGAACTCGCATCTGCCTTCTTGGAAAACAAACTGGGGCTGCCCAAGAAAAATAACTAGGTCTCAAAAATCCATTCCTCTGCATGTCCTCCAACTGCAACCATAACTCACGAAGATCTGTGGGAGCCATCCAGTATGCTGACACAAATATCAGTGTTGTCCTAGGGTGTAGATCAATGCATAATTCTATCTATCAGTGGGGAGGTAAACAAAGAACATCATCAGTAAATATGTTGTTATACTCTTGCACAATTGTATGAAACTAGAAAATCATAACATCTACTACACCAAGGGTCATGATATCCCACTAATGAGTAATTGGATACAACATCCTATGCATGAGTCCATCCTGCACTGCCTAGGATTCCTTTCCCCCAACAATGGAAAACAGGGTTCTGTCACTCTGGACACACCGTACCATTCTCCCAAAATAGTCAATATAGACAGGAAATATAGATAACCTATCCATGACAACAATGACATCGTAAGTACTTAACACTGCTACTAAGATATTACAATAGAAACTATCACCTCTAAGAGGTAGGTGATACTGTCATCATAAGTTTGTGATCTCTGAGTATTCTATTGTTTGAGTCTCAAAGAATAAGGATCTAGTAAATTGTTCAATTAAAATATCTATATCCTGTAAAAGGTATGTGGAAAGAAATTAATGTATAACAAATGTGTCTATAAGTACTACAAATAAAGTATAAAAGACACATATTATACCTAAAATCATTCCTAGATCCCCTAGGTCATAATCCTTGACCACCTACAGTTGTCCCCTCCCTTATCCTCCATCTCTCTAAGCCTGGCGTGGACCACCTGGAGGTGGTTGTGGTAATAATTCAAAACATTGACCACCTCCTATTGCTCTCCTAGCTCCATTTACATATATTTTTCCTTATGAATATGCCTTATCCTATATTTTCATCTTCTTCAGTGGTCCATCCACAGTCTACCTATTAATAGTACAATGGGTTGGACATTATCTAGTGAGATGTCCTCTGCCATCACATGAATAACATCATCTCTCTCTAGTTTGACCGGAACTACCCTATGAAACCCTGAATTGTAGATCCTCTTTCCCAGGACCTCATATAGAAACTTCTCCCACATCTAGGTCCTTGAGACCGACATTAGATCCCTAATGCTGAGGTCATTTCTCATGTTGGCCCACTACTGAGAGTCATCGATTGTATCTGCTTAGCCAAGAAACGTTCAACCACCAAATATCACTCAAGAACCCCAACATAAGTAGGAATGCACAAAGGGATAATGTTGGATCATATTTATCTATGTATACCTCACTCAAATGTTTTATCCCTAAATAAATGATCTCAAACTATATCCATCGAGTACCTTGAGAGGTTGGTAAACCTAAATGAATACTCAACTACTAACATACTACCCCGCTAGAGCTGAAGAAGCTCCTAGATATGGAAAACACTCAGCATAGCTGGTGAGAAATCCTATATTAAGAGGCATTCAAACTCTTTATATAAAAGATGTTTCGTCAACTTAAGTTTGGGTAACAAAACTCCACCATTATCTTGTTGATCCATCAAGAAGGCTCGCCGCTAAGACCACCATCTGATCTGATGGTGTCCTGACTAGACAGAAAACATAGGTCACCACCTCAAGCCAGTTCTTAGCCACTTATGGGTCAGTCTCACCTTAGAAACTTAAGAGTCTCTGCCACTAAAATTTATGAATCACGCTCATCCTACGCATCTCATCCACTTGTACTTAGGGTACCACGTGTTTATCTACAGGTGGTGGTATGGATGGTGAACCACCTAAAGGTAACATATTGGGAACTGGTCCCTATATCGAAGCCACATCACTGAAGTGGTAATCTTTATTATCAAGACACTCAATCCCAGCTTGTATGCATTATAGAGGCATCCTGAAAATAAATAAGATATACCACATTCAATGAGTATATCTGGAGATCTTACTCAGGAAGGAAATGGAAACCAGAACACATTTCTATATGACGCATGTACCATTGGTTTCTCTACAACCAATGTTCTCAAATATTGAGATGAAAATCAGGTTATCAGAGTCCTGGTGTATAGATATGTTGGCCACTGCACCAACACTAGTGTCCGTGGTCTAAAATCAAAAGTCAAAACACTTAGCACTATTTCCCCAAACCAATAACACATACTCTTAGTCCAAAATTAGAACCAACACCCTATGATACCACTATATCAAGACCCATCCCAGTGGGCCCCATGCTGTAACTCCCCAATTACACCTTCAATTGGTGGGGGGGATGGTGACTAGTACTGAGTAGGAATATCACTAACATGGGAATATCTTCTTATGTACATGTGCACACACAGACACACACATCTCCAAGACCACAAAATGTTCAAATGAAAAACCACTCAGAAACCCATGCATGCATACATATATATCCAACAACTAGATTATGATAGGAAGTAAATTAATGTAAAACAAGGCCAAATACAAGTCCAACCTATAAGTAAAGGTATTGGGAGTATTATCTGAAAGCTACAGGAACACACCTCGGTATGTTCAGACTCACAATGAACTATCTAGTCCTGGTCCAATTAAGAGTCCACCAAAAGGTCGATCATCTGTATAAGACACAACATGTATGGGAAAATCCCATGTAAGGGTGAGTATAACAATACTCAGTAATTCACCCTGAAACCACAAAGCAATATAACAATGGAAAGTATAGTAAGATCTATAGATGTATATGTCTACACCACATATAACACTGATATCCTGATTTACCCAATCCAAGAAACACATTCTAGAGGTAATCCAAAACTATAGTATACTAACCTTATTATTATAGCTCAAAGAGACCACAAAGAACTCATCTGTGAGAACGCACTCTTGAGTCTGATATCAAAAATGACATCCGTCTGAGAGGTACTTCTCATCGGGTAATGTCATAAGAGAGATGATCTTATATATCTAAAGAGATAATGATAAATATATGAGGATAAAATATAGGTCCATGGGTGATACCAACAACTAAATCTAGATTAACCCTCTAAGTAGAGGATTGATGCCTACATAGTGTTGGTCACGTCGACAGTAAGAATTCCACCTAGGGAACAAAGATGATTATAGGATCCCACTCTAGGCCTCTAAATGGAGTTCCAACAACTCTATTTAGGATGTTTTGTAGGAAGGATAATAGTCCTAGGAGTAGGAAAAAAATTCACCAACCGTCAGGGAAACAATAAAGGGAATGGACCCTAACAAAACATTTCGAAGATACAAAGGACAAAGGATCTAAGCTATATAGAAATGGGTAAATGAAGTGTATTCAAGGTACATGAGAATTACCTTGACCCTAGGTACTACCCATGTAAAATTTCCCATGTCATTAAACCCACGTCATATAGAGAAGTACACAACATGTGAATGGTTTACACACCATGTCCCTACATCCAGGGTACACCAATATATCTGTGCCCATGTAACAATGAATGGGGGTAGCCAATGTACATGGTCTAGACCATGCAATGTGGTGGAGTACATGCTGTGTAGAAAACCCGTATACTTCACCCTGTGTCCGTGTATTCCTTTTGGAACATGCCAAGTCGTTCAAGGGGGTTGCACGCAGTGTAGTCAAGGACTACATTCCATGTGTATCGGGTTTTCAAATAACCCATCTTCTTCCTCCTACTTGAGATGTTCAATCTTTTTGATTTCATTACGGTGGTTATTTTTCCATCAAAGTCCAGATCCAAGGTCATTTATTCACACCATAATTGAATTAGTAATATTCAAACCTTCAATAGGCTCGGGAAATGAGATCGTCACTATTCTTTGGTATCACCAAAGAAAAAGAAATCAGCACCCACTATCTTTCGATCCGTTGCCACAATCATCGTTACACCTCTATCGATTTGTACCGACATCATATCTACGATTTTAGATCATTTTTCCAAGAAACAGATGCACAATGATCGATCATTCAAGAAAAGAATAACCACAAGGAAGAAAAATATATACCATGAAGAATGGTGAATCAGTGGAGAAAAACACAAACCAAATAGAGAGGGATGATACTTGATTGATGTTTATGTCAATAAAGGTTCGTCACCATTAGAATGATAAATGAATCCAATAAATCTCAAGATCAAACTCCCAATAAATCCCACAAAATAACCCATACCACATAACAATTGATCCATTGGTCAATTTGTTCATTGATTGTTCTGCATTCATTATAGAAATCAAGAATGAGGAAAATATAATAAAAATAATGCAACCTGCCTCTATTTAGATCAATAATTGATGAAGAAAAATTTCTACATCATCATTATTGGAAAGATCCCTCAAAATAGATGTGTGTCTATCGTCGATCTGTGATTTCATCATTGTTTGTTTGGAAGGATTCTCTAGATATCCATCTCTCCAATGACTCTCTATAGGATTCCAGGGTTATGAAGATAAACCTAGAATTATGACATAATAATAAATTTAAATACTAAACAACCCTTACATAATTAATCAAAATAAAACAATTTTAATTCAATTATTTTATTCATTTCTACACTCATTAAGACTTTTCCACTAATGGCCCATGCCAACCAATGTTTGGTCATTCCTAGGGTAAAGCCACGATTCTAAACTCAATGGTTCCCTAAGATTTATGATTGGAGTACCCATTTAAAAGTTATTGCATTTTTTTAGAAAAGGCATGCAAGAACGCTATTTAATATTTTAATATTTTTCAAGAATTTATTCCATGCACATCAGGCCTTCGAATCGCATGTCGTATCTGTGCCTGATCTCAAAATTTATCCATATAATTTTTAAAAATAATAAATAGAAAACCAAGGACATTATATGAGATCCCACTAAAATGATGATCACTTTTTAAATTAACCATGGCCATTTGTGGGTCGTGATCCATATTTAATCATGACATAAAATCATTAAGAATGTAAATAATTAATTACCATATTTAGTAGAAAATCATTTAAATCATATTATATATGAATCCTAGATAGTTGAGTAGATAACTCATTACCATAATCCATAGTATGGATTCACTCAACTCTATCCCTTTGGTCCTAATGAAAATGAAAAAAAATGAATCACTTAATGATCAAGGTCACCTTATTACTTGCTTTACTTATAATATATAATCTAGGGTCACCCAACTTTGGAATAGAATAGATAGTTGGATGATTTAGGATTTGATAAGTGTTTCATAACAATGAATATAACACATAGTGTTTTCAAGGGTACTTAATCTCACCATGATATATTGTATATTCCATTTACATATATTAATGTTTTTAATGATTTATTTTGGATTCATATTACCTCCACAAAATTAATATCTACAAATCATATTGATATGTATCTATTTTTAAAACACACAACTTATATTAGTATCCCAGATTAAAAGATTAATATATTCATACATATACAAATGAATCATATTCATAAGGTACATGAAAATTTTTAATATAAAATATTAGAATCATATGAAATCAACAATCCACATAAATATAATATTGAAGCAGCAGATAGTTAGCCCTCAATTTTCCTGATAAGGAATAAGCATCTGAGAAAATAAGAATTATGAACCAAAGGGTAAATACACTAAACCTATTATCTTTCAGTAATTTTTTCATTTATTACATCATTACTATATACAAATTTTCTTACCCTAAATTACCAAATAGTTTATTAGTCATGAAAAACTAGATATATACTTGAATTTCAGAGTAAATTTGAAAACATTAAATATAACATAGTATTTTTTTAGATCACCATTATTAACTTTATAATATCCCTGAATATCAATAATAATACGCTTTTGGGAATTTTGGAGAAAGGAAACATAAGATAGGGGTGTCCTCAGATGCGTGGCAAGGGTATGCATATAATGGAAGCTAATAAATAATAAATAATATAGAAAGAATAAATGGTTATCAAATAATTCCATATCAATAATCATATGAGATATAACTGTATCCATGTTTATCAAAACTATATAAATAATCACATGGATATTAATAACAATTTTCATAATGATAGAATACATAATTCTATACATTTGAAACTTACTGTCAAGGCCTTGTGTGAAGACATATTTCATAAATGGGTAAGGCCTTATACAAATACCCAATATAGTTTTTATTAGGAGGCCTATAGATGAATCTAGGGATTATTTAATTTTTGGACCCACCCATCACTTAATATTTACAAGGCCTTAATCATATGAATAAACAACACAACTTAATCATCATTTCTCAAAATTAAATAGCTGTTTATATTAGAAGAACTAGTATACGGAATATCAATACATTTTCCAGTCACGATGATCATAAAATAATAAAAAATATTTTTTATGGTATTATAGTATTATAACATTATTAAATAATAATATTCAACAAAGTATGTTAACATAGATGAAAATTATTTCAATGGAACATTGGAAAATTTCTCGAGAAAATAACCTTTTCACTTTGAAACAACTTATTTAAAATATAAAAATATACCAAATAATAAAGATAAAATGTTCTTTGAATATAACCTATTTTTTTTTAAATTAAGATCAAAATAAGGGAATGATAATAACATCAGGAAATTATGTTCATACTTTATAAGGTCAAAAAAATTCCTTTCATACTTTTGTAAAAAGGTTAAAAGCACCTTATTCAGAAAACAAAAAGAAGATTCCATTAAAATAGTTTATTAAAATGTAAAAAATGGTAAATAATTTCTTTAATAAATTATTATATAATATTAAAAGCATCATTTTAGACATTTTAATGAAAATATAGATATGGAAGATAAATATTACAAACTGAGTAGAAAAATATGGTCAATTTTCTGTAAAAATTGACTTTAGTATCTTGAGTATGTAAAGAGAGTGTCAAGAACCAACCCAGGTTGACCTTGAACTGGTCACCCGAGCCGGTCCACGACATGGCCTGAGAAGCATTCCCGATCCTCTCAGGCTGGCGACAAGCACCAGGGCATCAACAGAGGACAAGTTGGAACGACTTCACCCAATAAAAATAAATAGAGCAGTAGAAAGAAGTAAAACACAAAGTAAATAAATGACACCAAAAAGAAAGAGCGGCCAACAAAACACACTGACCTAGTCTCGACCAAAAACTCCTCGTGACTCCGAGATTCACTCACCAGACCACAACCAACTCTCTCCCATGGTGAGAAATTAACCTACAACAAAACTAAAAACCAGAAAACACTATAGGCGTGAGTATTAAAACTCATTAGGCATGCCCATCATATTATTCCCAATGAACTACCTTTAAATAAATAAATTTAATAATTCCAGGTTTGAACTAAATTATATAAAATATTGGTTTTCACACAGACACACTTTCATTTCTAAAACAAGTATCAGACCATTTCCCACTATAATTTAAAAACAATTTTTAATTTTTGAAAGGAACAGGTGTATTTAATTTTAAAACATTTTTTAGAACAATTAGAAAACCAAACTTTAGTTATTATCCAAAAAGGAAAACTACACATAACACACAACACACACCAAGGGAAATGGAAAAAGTGGCACACGTGGGCCAGCAACCGAACTAGACCACTCAACCATCCACCACATACAAATAAACACTAATAGAAACATGGGTCTAACCTATGAGATCGTGAACAATATAGAACGTGCTATACATGTTACTCATCCTAAAAGCATGCTCTAACTCGATGGCATCATAATGCCTTAACGCTCGGCATAGCCCTGCATGGCCTAACCGAGGGGCCCAATCCCCATAGCAGCAATAACTCAGTATTAGCTTACTATGGGGCCAATAGCCATTGCGTAATCTAAACTAGTGCAGTAATCGTTCTCAGAAGATTCACTCATTATGTCAGGTTCCCATGTCAACACATACAATAAAAAGGGGTGCATTCACAATGTAAATCAATCAGTCACGATGCACAAATATCACACACAACTCACACAATAAATGCACACCAAAGATCACCCCATACTAACCGCAAAGTGAGTTTTCCCAAAATAATTTATTTTATTAAAGTGCCAAAAGGGCCTTCACAAACTTTAAAGAAAATCAACATCTCCCAAGAAAACTAAAAACACTTGTTCAGAAGAAATCATTTGCCTTTTAAACCAAAAAAAAGTTTTAAATTCCATGTATTATGTTTAAAAGACAAAAGATAATTCTTTCACTACTGGGAGTTCGTTCGTCAAGAAAATATTCCAGGCATCGTGTATAAAATAAACGGCTCTTTTTACACCAAATAATCATTTAAAATTTAATTATCTTATATTATTTATTATTTATTAAAATTAATAAAATATAAAGTAATCAATAAATTCTAAATTTAAAGGTGAGTTCAGCGGGGGACCTACCTCGAGACAAAGGTGCGACGACGGTGCAAGCTCAGAAACTAGGCGCGGTGATGAAACTCACTCAGAAACACCCCACGCGGGTCCTAAAAAGTCAAAACAACCCAGATAATATTTAATTATTAAAAATTATAATCAAACCAAGGTATATATATATATATATCAAACGAAGCATAAAATAAAAGGGTATACCCATCGTGGGGGGGGGGTGTGACAAGAAATGGACCGCCAGAGTGCTGGTTGGGGAAATGACGACAGTGTAAAGTGGCCGGGGGCAGGCTGGAGAAGCTACAACCACAGAAGAGCGTCACACCGCACCAACAGAGGCGGTCTGTGCGACTAGATACGGTCTGACTGGGGCTGCGTGCTAAGCAGGGGAAGGGATTGTCGGGGTGTCGCTCCGCTGGTGAGCAGGAGGGTCACGACTAGAGGCAAGGTCGTCAAAATAGTGTGCGCTGAACCGTTGTGCTAGGAGAAGAAGGTGGAAGGAGGGTCCGCCGGGAAAGAGGCGCACACTAGGGGGAAACCGACCGGGATAAGGGGAGGTTGTGGTGGAAAGTGGGCCAAATGGGGGTTGCAGGCTGTAGGAGGGTAGGTTGGAGGCGTGACGGCAGGTTGCGGTGACATAAGGTGGATGGAAGGCCGGTAGCGTCTGGCTGGTCGGAGGCCTGGCGGAGGCAGGATATGGGAGGGGTCGTCGCCACAGATCAGACAGGGAGGAGAACGTCGCTGTAGCAGGCAGGCGCAACAGAACTGCCTTGGGTGTGCAGCGGTATTCATCAGGGGAAGGGGATCCGCGTGAGAGAGTGGAGAAGGAGGCATGGGGTGGCTGTGTGTGAGGAAACCAACAGGGGGAGTAGGAGGGTGAGCCGGACAATGAGGAAGATCCTGGCATAGGGAGGGGTGCCAGTCGCTGGGCTGTTGTGCGGGAACTGGGGAAGGGAGTGCTGGGAGAGGTGGAGAACTGGTAGGTGGAGACGCTACTGCAGGAGGAGCCAGACAGAAGGGTAGCATGGCTGGTAGGCGAGTGGGGCAACAAGGATAGCGGAGGAGGGTGCAGGCACTTTTGGCCGTGGCGGAAGCCTGGCGGGGGGCTGGTGTGATCGCACAGAGGTGGAAGGGAGGGCGGTGTGGAGGAGAGTGCTACTGCATGAGGGGTGCGACATAGCTGAGGTCGAGGAGGGAGTCGGGCTGAGGCGCCATCAGGTAGCAGAAGTTGAGGCGGGCTGCTATCAGGGTGCAGCAGCGTGCAAAAGAAAGAAAATAAAGATAAGGGAGGTTGGGGAGTGGGTCACGCACAGGTCAGGGTTGGCAAGGGAGCACCACATGGAGAATGAAAAAAAGGAAGAAGGAAGGATAAGTAAAGATAAAAACAAATAAAGTAACTAAATAATAATATATAAAGAAAAATAATAATAATAATAACAACAACAACAATAATAATAATAACAAAAACAATATTATACATTATTGTTATTATTATTGTTATTATTATTAAAAATTTTATAAAATTCATTTTAATTTAATTTATTCTTTTAATTTTATTATTTATCTAGACAGTTCAGCATCCGCGCACTCACCAGGTCCGAATGCACGATCAAACCGAATGTGCGGTGACCACGCACCCACCCGGACCGAATGTGCAGAGACCGCTAGCAGTGAGGTGACTACGCACTAGCCCAAGACCCACCGAAAAACATCAAAGCTTCAAAAATTCATACTTGGACCCAAAACCGACTCAACCCAGAGTCGTGGGACCGAGAAAAGAATAAAAACATAGGATTCCATGGTCAGGGTGTGACAATTCTCCCCACCACAGACACTTTCTTCCCCCAGAAAGTCACCAAGCCGACATTTGACACAACTTGAGTTCATTACCAGTCAAAATAATAGAGAACTGAGAGCTTCAGGGTGACCATTCCCAACAAACATCACACCTGACCAATTCAAGGAAAACCACTGCTCGAGATTAAGGGGAGAAAATGAGAGGGCTCTCCCCACCACAAGAATTTACTAATACAAAATCCTTGAAACCTGAACAAACCACCCCGGGGGGGGGGACCACAGGAACACCCAAACCAAACTCATTCATTTTTCCCACATGTACCAAACAAAACACTTGAGACTTAACGAAAAGCTTGCTACGGAACAATCCAGAAACTTAAGGATGATAAATTAACTCAAATTCTCCCATCAACTCTACGAAACAAACATTCCCCTATCGAACACAGATAATACTAACTCAAAATCAGAACAGGTCTGTTAATTCATGGGACCACACCTTTCAGAGAGACCAAACAACTTAAGAACCACAATGAGAGAAGATAAGACCGCTTGGATTGTGGGGGAATGAGCTCATCACGCCACCACAACAAGGATGAGCTTACGATAGTGATGAGAATAGAACAAGGAAAATTTTGGATATTTCCATTCCAAATCCAAAGACATTATCTAGACTGAGGTTCCACACACCCTCGGTAACTCCTGACTGTGCATGAGCTTCACCCCGAGACCTGTGGTTGGGGCCCTGATAGCTAAAGCATCTCCTGCCTCACAGTTAAGAATTTTCATCTTCTAGTCTCTAACTCCTTCTGTTCGATGATTCAAACAACCACGATGGTCGTAAATTTTCAAAGGGATGCAACATGATGGCTTAGAATGTCAGGACTGGCCATACTGGTGGTGCACAAGAGAGCAGTCCAACGAACTAAGAGTCGGTACTGATGATGATGATTTCTTGGAGACAGGTTACACCATCCCACACTCCTTTCCATGTGGGGAACCTTCGCGGAATTTGACTACCATTAATCACAACCAAAAATCCAACGATGATGAGAAATCTCATCTTGACTAGTCCAAAAATGAACCCTCAAATAACTCTAGGGTGGTACGAACTTTAATTATCTTGGGAGTTCCCAACAACCCAAAAAAAACTATCTAGCAGAACAATACAAATTCCTATAACTAAATTCGTTTGTCTCGAAAAGAAAGCAACAAACAAAAGGAATTCAGAACTGAGAATAACTCATTGGAAACTTTGGGATGCTTTTTGGGCGGCATACTCATAATAACACAAAAAACACCATCGAAACCAGCATAAAGCCAAAACACAATCAAGGAAACAACACAAGCCAGGGGAAATATGCCCATATTCCAAACATATAAAACATACGGATAAATCACTTCTAGAAAACTGTTATTTCTTTAAAATTTTCAAAACTCACCTATGGCACTTTGTGAACCGTCACACGTGCGTTCATTAAATCCCGCTCACATAATCTGTGAACAAGTGACCCCATGAACTTTCCATACATACCCATACACGTGTGACCCTCTATAAAGAGTGCCAAGGTTCAAACACTTCTTTTCCTTACCAAATCCAATCACATACCAAGTTTTTTCAAACCGATACACCTCCTATTTAAAACACACTTTAGTAATTTCAAAAATAATTTGAAAGAAACACTTTTCCATTTAAAAACCAATTTCACTTTTAACGCACACTCAAATAAAATGAGACTAAAACAAAACACAAGAAGTTATAACCCACTGGAATGAGAAATTAGTGCATATGTCTGACCCAGCGACATGGTGGTGAGCCATTCCCCAAGTAAGAGATAACACTAAGAGGGCCTTAAACCAGGCACTTGGACTCCACATGGGTCACCACCCCATGTGAGGCTATAAAGTGAACTGATTCTCCCCCATTGTCATTACTCAATCCAAAACAACCTAAGAAAAATGATTCAAATCCCGGACTAACCCTGGTAACTCAGGTCTCGTCCCGAGCGGTGGTGATCAGGCACCGACCCGTAACCTACCTCATGAGCCCTGACAGTCCTAATCACCATCTATGGGATATCCCAAATAACAAAGGGTGCTCTGAAAAGCGAGGGACACTAAGGGACGACCTGCTCTGATACCATTTTTCCATGAACCAACCTAGGTTGACCCTGAACCGGTCACCCGAGATGGTCTGCGACATGGCCCGAGAGGCATTCCCGATCCTCCCAGGCTGGCGACAAGCACCATGGCATCAATAAAGGACAAGTGGGAACGATTTTTCCCAATGAAAATAAATAGAGCAGCAGAAAGAAGTAAAACACAAAGTAAATAAATGACACTGAAAAGAAAGAGCGGCCAACGAAACACACTAACATGGTCTCGTCCAAAAACTCCTCACGACTCCAAGAGTTGCTCACCATACCACAACCAACTCTTGCCCACGATGAGAAAGCTCGAGCCAAACCTGCAATAGAAACTAAAAATAGGAAAACACTATAGGTGTGAGTATTAAAACTAACAAGGCGTGCCTAAAAAACTATTCCCAATGTACTACCTTTAAATAACGAAATTTACTAATTCCATGTTTGAACTAAATTATATTAAATATTGGTTTTCACACACATACACTTTCATTTCTAAAACAAGTATCAGTTCATTTCCCTTTATAATTTAAAAACAATTTTTAATGTTTGAATGGAACAGGAGCATTGAATTTTAATAATTTTTTGCAAACAATTAGAAAACCAAACTTTAGTTATAATCAAAAAAGGAAAACTACACATAACACACAACACACACCATAGGCAATGGAAAAAGTGGCACACAGGGGCCAGCAACCGAACTAGACCTCTCAACCGTCCACCACATAAAATTAAACACTAATAGAAACATGGGTCAAACCTAGGAGATCGTGAACAATATAGAACGTACTATACATGTGACTCATCCTAAAAGCATGCTCTAACTCGATGACGTCATAACGCCCTAACGCTCAGCATAGTCCTGAATGGCCTAACTGAGGGGCCCAATCCCCATAGCAGCAATAACTCAGTATTCCCCTGCTATGGGGCCACTAGCCACTACATAATCTTAACTAGTGTAGTAATCATTCTCAGAAGATTCACTCACTATGACAGGTTCCCATGTCAACACATACAATAAAAGGGGGTGCATACACAATATAAATCAATCAGTCATGATGCACAAATATCACACACAATTCACACAATCAATGCACACTAAATATCACCCCTTACTAACCCCAAAGTGAGTTTTTCCAAAATAATTTATTTTATTAATGTGCCAAATGGTCCTTCACCAACTTTAAAGAAAATCCTCATTTCTCAAGAAAACCCAAAACACTTGTCTAGAAGAAATAATTTGTCTTTTAAACCAAAACTACATTTTAAATCCCTTGAATTATGTCTAAAATCCAAATGGGCATTCTTTCACTACTGGGTGTCCGTCCTTCAAGAAAGTATTCCAGGCATCGTGTATAAAATAAAGTGCAATTTTTACACCAAATACTCATTTAAAATTTAATTATCTTATATTATTTCCTATTTATTAAAATTAATAAAATATCAAGAAATTAAAAAATTCTAAATTTAAAGGTTAGTTCAGTGGGGGTCTACCTCGAGACCAAGGCATGACGACAGCGCAAGCTCGGAAACTAGACATGGCGATGGCGCTCACTCAGAAACACCCTGCGCGGGTCCTAAAAAGTCAAACCAACCCAAATAATATTTAATTATTAAAAATTATAATCAAACCAAGGTAAATAATATATATATATATATATATATCAAATGGATCATAAAATAAAAGGGTATACCCATCGGGGGGGATGCGACAAGAAAGGGACCACCGGAGGGCTGCTCGGGGCAACGCCGACAGCGTAAATTGGCCACAGGAAGGCCAGAGAGGCGGTATACACTGAAGGGCATCACACCGGACCAGCGGAGGGGGTCCACGTGACTGGATACGGTCTGACCGGGGTTGTGTGTTAAATAGGGGAAGGGATTGTCGGGGTGCCATTCCGTTGGTGAGCAAGAGGGCCGCAACCGGAGGCGAGGTCGTCGAAATAGTGTGCACCGGATCGTTGTGCAGGGTGAAGCAAGAGGAAGGGGGTCTGTCGGGAAAGAAGCGCACATTAGGGGGGAAACATCCGGGAAAGGGGGAGGTTGCGGCTGAAAGTGGGCCAACTGGGGGTTGTGGGCTGTAGTAGGGTAGGCTGGAGGCGCGACATCGTGTTGTTGTGACGTGAGGTGGCTGGAAGGCCGGCATCGGCTACCTGGCCAGAGGCCTGGAAGAGGTAGGATATGGGAGGGGTCGTCGCCACAGATCAGACAGGGAGAAGAACGTCGCTGCAATAGGCAGGCGCAGCGGAGCCGCCTTGGGTGTGCAGTAAGATTTAGCAGGGAATGGGGAGCCGCGTGAGAGAGGGGAGAAGGAGCCACGTGGTGGCTGTGTGTTAGGAAACCAACAGGGGGGAGCATGAGGGAAAGCGGGACAGGGAGGCAGCTGCTCGCGCAGAGAGGGGTGTCGGTCACTGGGCTATTGGGTGGGAAGTGGAGAAGGGAGCGCTGGGAGAGGTAGAGAACTGGCAGGTGGAGACGCTGCTGCAGGAGGCGTCGGACAGAAGGGCAGCACGACTGGCGGGCGAGTGGGGCAGTGAGGCTGGCGAAGGAGGGCACATGCACTGTTGGCCGAGGCGGAATCCTGGTGGAGGGCTGGTGTGATCACACAGAGGTGGATGGCAGGGCAGTGCTGAGGAGAGTGATACAGCATGAGGGGCCTGCCGGAGCTGGGGTTGAGGAGGGAGCCTGGATGAGGCGCCGTCAGGTAACAGAAGCTGAGGCGGGCTGCTAGCTGGGTGCAGCGACGTACAAAAGAGATAAAAAGAGAAGGGAGGTAGGGGAGTGGGTCACACGCAGGACATGGGGCAAGGAAGCACCGCGTGGAGAAAGAAAAAAAGGAAGAAGAAAGGAGAAGGAAAAACAAAAAAAATAAAAAAAAATTAAAGTAACTAAATAATAATTTATAAAGAAAAAACAACAACAACAACAACAACAACAATAATAATAATAACAATAAAAATATTATAAATTATAGTTAAACATTTTATAAAATTCATTTTAATATAATTTATTCTTTTAATTTTATTATTTATCTAAACATTTCGGCACCCGCGCACTCACCAGGTCCGAACACACAATCGAACCGAATGCGCCGTGACCGCTAGCAGTGCGGTGACTGTGCACTGGCCCGAGACCCACCGAAAAACATCATAGCATAAAAAATTCAAATTCGGACCCAAACCTGACTCTACCCAGAGTCGTAGGACTAAGAAAAGTATAAAAACATAAGCCTCCATGGTCAGGGTGTGACAGAGAATAAATTGAAAGAAAATATTTGTAATTTATATAAATAAATATACAATCAGAAAATAATGTTTTTTAATATATAACGATCTAATATTTTCATTAGTGGGGACTTAAACTTAAATAATCCTGAATAATGACGAGATTGTGAAATAAACCCTTTCCTTAGGTTCGACTTCCTTCATATTTGACTGAACCTACTATATAATAAATTTAGATTTATTAGATATAAATTATATAAGCATAATAATATATATCATTACATATATTGTTTACTTCTAATATTTTATCACTCATTTGTTAACAATTATTTGACAAAGTCATTATTTTGGGTAATAACTGCTTCATTTTTCATGTATGTTTTTGTTCGATAGTTTCATTCCTTGTACTTTGATCATCGTTAGATCATAAATATAATATTTATTATTATATAAAAATAATATATATTTATAATTTATTTGTTTGTTTTAATCCATTAAATTTTGATATATAAAAATTAATTACATCATTCATGGAGACGGTAGGTTGTACGTACACATAAACAATGATTTCACTTTAGAATATATGTAATGAAAGAAATTTAAATAATAATTCACCTTTAATAATTATTATTATATCATGTATATCATATATAGTTATTAAATATACATTTATTACCTTCCATTTAAAGCATAAATAAAAATAATAATCACATAGCTTCATGGAGGTGATAGTCCACATGTATGCATGAACAGTGTTATCATTTTTCTTTTAATGGAAAAGAGGATGGATAATGGTTGTTTCATAATCATAATAACATTTAATTTTATTTAAGACACTTAATTTATTATTCTATGATAAATACCATATATTTATATGACGTAAAATAATAACTAAAAAAACAATGTGATCGGTTAAGGCAGTTACCTCTTCTTTGAAAAAACTCCTATATATATCCTCTTAAGAATCCTAGGGGTCATCATCAGGGAAGAAAAACGCATCTAAAACATGAATAATGATGTATATAATAGAAAAGTATAGTGATTGGTTAGTCTAGGTTTCTCAAAGTGTTTTAAATAATATAGCTAAGGGGTGACCTTTTATAAGGGAGGACAATGACACACTTGAAATTACAAAAAATATTTAAATATAACTAACTCATTTGAAAGAAAAATTCCACCAAAAGGATAGATATTAGAATATAAGGTTCAATATGGTTTAAATTTTATCATCCAATAAAATTTGGATTGGTTTAAATGGTACTTTAAACCATATCATTTGGTTTAATGCCTTAGTTAACCTATTTTAACCTAAACTGCGAAAACAACATTTTCAAAAATAAAGGGTTATAATTATAATTATAAGGTTAAAATTGGATCATAAATAGAAATCGTATGAAAATTTATCTAGATATTATCCACCATATATTCTTCTATTTTTTATGTTTTTATATTAATTTAATAAAATATTGCCTTCATAAAATATCATTATTTTTATTTTTGACACTATTCATTTAATTTGTATTTAAAGACATCAATATAAAGATGAACTTTGAATATAATCCATTAAAACATTAATAATATATTATATTCATCTTTAAAATTAGAGAAAAACTAAAAATTACTCAAATTAAATTACTATTATTAATTTTCATATAATTTTTTTATTTTTCTATTAATTGAATAAATATTGAGTAGGTGTTGTGTAAGCATTTAAGTTAATTAAATAATCACTACAAAATATAAAAAAATTAATATCATTAAAATAATTTAATTATGATCCAAATAATCATTAATATTTTTTCAAAACATTATTTTATCTCTATATGAACAGAAAAGAGATATTCAAAAGTAAGAGAGTGACATTTTGTATTTTTCATTACATTAAATATTATATAAGTCATTTTCATATAAAAGTGTGTGTGAAATAACTAATTTTTAATCAAAATGTTCTAATTTGATAGTTAAATTCGTAAAATAATAATTAAAATGAAAAATTGTGACCTTAACACTTAGTTTTAACCTTGGTTAACATGATTAGTCATTTATTAAGGTGCTAAATTTTACCATGGTTACTATTGATAATGACCAAAAGGGGGTATATTTTAAAAATTTGAACCTGATAATTAAAAATACATAATCAAATTTAGAATATTAAATTTCTTTATGTGGATGAAATTATTTTTAAAATACATATGTAAAATGCGATAAAAACCACTCTTTAGAATAATGTAGTTGTTAATCGTAAAAGTGGATTTATTCTTATCCTATGCCTAGAAAACAAATTAGACGACGAATAAAAAAATATGATCGAATATAATATATATATCATTAAAATCATTCATAAATTGTGATTAATTTAATTTATTAAGATAAAAACATATTACACACATAAAACAATTATTTAAAATAAACATCACATTTATCTTCAAATGATTTAATTCAAATTACAAATAAATTGATAACTAATTAATTGTTTTTATACGTTAGAAAACCATAAAATTTTCATAAATTATTTATTCTTATTTATACCCACAAATTTTATTTTCTTGGTTATAACGTCCCAATTTAAATAATAATTTAGTAGTAGATCATGGTTCATTTAAACTTGGTGTTGTGTGCAATGTATGATATTGAAGAAATTGATTTTTTTAAATATATATATCACAAAATATTAGGTTGTTAAATTATACCCCCTTATATAAATTTAACCCTTGAAATTTTATCACATTTATACAAACAACTAATAATACTTATGCCTTGTCAATTCCTTCGGTTCCCATGTAACTACCTCAAATTTATGGTTTTTCCAAAAAAAATTGACCTGGTGAGTGGTATTGTTTCATAGAACATTATCTATATGATAAAAAAAATTCACTAGTTTTACTTAATTATATATATCTTTCTCTAGTGGTATTACTTCTCAGTTCAGTATATATGAAGGATCAGTTATGTACTTCCTCTGGAGAGATACTTAAAACTAATTGTGAACTTGAGAGATATTTGGCGGAAGCACCAAGTGATATGCTACCCTCCAAATAAGAAAATGATTTTTGAATGGAAAAATATACCTAGGTGTAATATTTCCCTTATTTATAAATTTCATTACCTTGTTATAGGGATATATTCATTGAAATACCGTGTCACAAACGTCAAACTCTAGATATCAACATTAACTGTTAGCATAATTTTTTTTCGACTTTGAGATACCTTGATATGCTATTGAATGGATCTAAATTTCTCCAAAATTTCCTCAGATATCTCAAGTATCAATATATTTACTTCTCAATCCTCATCCCAATACATTGCAATTATACACTTCCTATTATATAGGTCATCATAGGGATCCATCTAAATGCTTTATTTAATGCTACTCTTATTAGAAAATTCAACCAATGAAAGGTTTTGATACAAAAAAAACATTTATAATAAATATATCATGTTATTAACATATATTTTAAGGTTTAAATAGTACTATTATACTGAATATCTATATGAGGATGATAATTAGTGCTAAAATGGAACTATATATCCAGATATCACTGATGACTTTTCCAAAACTTCGAGGTAAACATTGGATCTCCACCGGATATAATAAAATTTGGTACACCGTGAAACATTACCTCTTCCATAACATATATTATATCAAGATAATAAAGATAGAAATATTTTATAATAGTGAAGAATTTTTCTTACTTCATAATGAAATCAAATATAACCCAAATAGTGTAACGGATTTTTGGTGTTTTCGGGAGTCCGGTGACAAAATTCATGGCGATTTTTTAAAATTTCCATTTTTTGTATGCGTAATGGTTTTATCATCCCCTTATAATTTATCCTCTCCAACTTATCTTTATAACATTCTATGAACCAAGATATATACTTTTCAATGTCTCTCATCATACTATCCCATAAGAAATATTATTCCATATCCCTATACATGTTTGTAGTTCTGTGATGAATAGTGAATGAGGAACTATGATCTTAGACCAATAGCTCATTTTTAAATTATGTTATATATGGGACATATACTCAATTAAAAATCCTATTATTCTAATATGATCATAGATGAACTTAGAAACATTCATCACCTTCTTCTATAATTCCACATCTTAATTTTGTGCCTTCATAATTCTTTCGTGGATGGATGGTTGAACCCTCGTCTAAGAAAGATATGACCAGTACCATTTCCTCATGATATCAAGATACATATTTTTCAAATACATAAATATTATATATCTTTCAATCCTCATCATGGATAAACTAGCATGGTCTTTTTGACATAGAGCATCAACAAACATGTTTGGATTCCTTGGGTGATAATATATTGATAAATCATAATCTTTAATCAGCTCCAACCATCTTCTTTATCACACATTATTCTTATTATATGTAATTATATACATTAATATTTAGTGATTAGTATATATATCACACCATTCACCATATATATAATTTCTCCACCTCTTTAACAGAAAAGATATTGCTTCCAACTATAAATCATGTGTCTGGTAATTTTGTTCATTAATTTTTAATGGGCTAGAGTCATATGATATCATCATGTCATTTTTCATGAGGAAACATCCAAAACCTTTATTTTATGCATCAATGAATATAAAAAACCCTTATCTAATACAGGGTAGTGTTAGAACAGGTTAATTTAATGATATTATCTTTGGTTCATTGAGACTCTCTTCACATTCATCTATCCATAAGAAATTAACCCCCTTCTGAGTCAACATGGTGAGTGGATTATATAGTCATGAGAAATTTCTCACAAAATTTTAGTATTATCCATACAACCTATAAAAACTATTAACTTTGGAAATTTTGGTTGTTCTAGGACTTTTCTCAAAAACGTTTCTCTTTTAAGGATCCATAAATATACCCTCACATGAAACAATATGACCTAAAAATGAAAATTCTTTAAGCCAATGTTCTGACTTGGTAAATTTTGCATACAAATTATCCTTCCTCAAGGTATTTATAATAATTTTGAAATGTTCTTAATAATCATACTTTCTATTTTAATATATAATAATATTTTATATAATGAATACTAAAAGTTTATCTAGGTAATCTCTAATGAATCTATTAATTAAATCTATAATGAAAACATCAACATTGGTAAGCCTAAATGGAATCACTATAAATTCATAATGACTATAACTTGTATGGAAGGTCTTCTTGGGTATATCCTCCTTCTTTATCCTTAGCTAATGATATCCAAATCAATGATCAATATTTGAAAAATATATAAATCTCAATAATTGATCAAATAGATCATTGATATGGTGTAAAAGATACTTATTCTTAATAGTGATCTTGTTAAGTTTCTGATAATCAATGAAAATGCACCTTGGCCCATGTTTATTCTTAATACAAATAATTGGTGAACCCCATGGAGAAGCAATAACATGAATGAATCCCTTATCCAGAATCTCCTAGAGTTGGTTTCTTAATACTTGTAACCCAACCGAGGACATTTTATATGGAGTCTTTGAATTTGTCATAGAACCATATATGATATATATTGAAAACTCAACTTCATGAATAAAGGGAAGACTAAGAAATTATTCCAGAAATACTTCAGCATATTCCCAAAAAATAGGCACATTTTCAATATTGAGTTTCTCACTAACCATTTGAGATAAATATACCTCACAAATAGGCCAGAAAACTCATATGACTAAATTAATTTCCATTTCTTGTTAAGGTTCATCCTTGTATTGAAAGAAAATTGAATCTTTATTCAAAATATAAAAATTAACTTACCTTCCATGAAAATTGATCATCACTCTATAATGAGAGATCCAATCCATACCCAAAATTATGACAAATTTTTCTAGAAGAAGAATAATACGATTCATAGAAAGTACATTCCCACAAACATATATATGAGAGGAGTTATAAACATTATATGTGGTCATCATACCATTAAGAGTTTTTACCCACAACATAATATCTAATCATTATGGTGGTCATGTGATAGCCTTAGAATAAAATTTAGATATAATAGAGTGGGTAGAATCAGAATCAAATAAAAAAAGTTTAATGTTGTAGTTTATGATAAGTGAATCCTTCACTATGTCGCTAGGAACATTCATATGGACATTATAAATTATATAATCTTGGCCTTATACCCTGGGATTCTAATATAGTAATTTTCCTTAACATTTGGGAAATTGGTTAGAAAAATTCCCCATCTACTTATAGTTAGATTATTTTAATTTGATAGATTCTCCCTTAACCTTGCATTCATGAGTATTGTTTCTTTTTTTCTCCACTCTTCAAAAAAAATCAATTTATTTTTAAGCATGTACGAAAGTGTTTCTTTACAAAAGTATCAAATGTTGGAAAATTCCCCTTTCTTGTATTCCCCTTATCCATCTTATTCACTATTGTCATCTTATTATCTTTATTTCCTTAAAAAAATTGGAAAATTATTTATCTATCTTGATACCACATTATATCATACCATCATAGATTGAGAATGTTTTGGGTATTAGTTCCCTTTTAAGTATTGGATTAATACCATCAAAGAAATAGTCAATCATAGTCATTAGATTATGTGCATAGTCCACAACATTCCTTGATAACCATGTATTTTTATCTTCATAGAGAGATTCATTTTCCTCTCCCTTTGTATTAGAAAAAATAATTGTCTCTTTATATCCACTCATTATTCACGAGGAAAATATTTTCCTAAGAAAAGTTCCTTAAAATCATTCTATTCCATGCTCATTATTTATTACTCATGCCTAGCGTTTTAAATCAATGACAGCCATTGATCCACATTCCCTAAGAGATGATAAAATCCCACAAAACCTTCCCCCTTTAATTACTTCCCAAAGTGATAAATACATTCTCTAAAGTACATATCCATTTTTTAAATACAAATGGATTTTTATTACCATTGAATGATGGACTTTACTAATGCATGAGGTGGTCTAACATTGTTACACTGCATTTCTGATAAGAAAAATTCTCTATATAAAAACTTTTATTAGTCATAACATGATTCATCTACCCAATTTAGTTATAATTTGTTCATCTCAAACTCTATCTCCAGATCTAGATTCATTATATTTCCTACAATGAAAATACCTACATGGATTACATGAATTGATATCATTTACATTCCTTCTTCTAGGAACCATTTCTAAACAATGGAATGCACTATATTAGATCATTAAATTATGATTCATAAAGCATAATTTCAAAATTAGGGAAAAACTTTAAATAAATTAAAAAATTTAAGCATGGATAATTATAGAATCATAAGCATGTTTTATTTGGGAATATTATCAAATTAAAAAAAATTCAAATATATCATAATGGTTTATAAAGAATATGTGAATTAACCTAAGAAAATTCCTTATGAATGTCAAATCAGGTTCCCGGTAAGGGATCAATCATCATGCACCAGAATGCTGGTTGAGATATACTCGGCCAACTATTTTTGAGGTTATTACCAATTGAGGGACATTATCCTAAACTAAATCCACTTTTAGTAACTATATATGGATGTATTTATAAGAAAAACACATAATCTTCACCATAAAAATACATTAGGATGTTATCTTATACTTAGACTAATCCCCAAAGTCAGTCATGGGGTAATGTTCTCTAAATTGTGTTTTCATAAATCATGTTGCCAATGTTACTACTAAATATCCTATATACCCTCTGTAAAGAGATAAACTCTAGTAAAAGAAATCCATTAGTTACTTTATTACATTGGTACTAGAGATAAGAGATCACATCCTAAAGGACCTAATAGTTTAGTGGTCTACAAAAAGTAATTATATAGTTTAATTTCACCTTACATTTGATAACAGAAAAATAAAATATAGTGTTTTCTATGATAACACCAGTATTCCCTTTAATATATCCACACATATAAATCATAATACTCTACCTATAATCCTAGGATAAGGCAAACATAATAACTTGGTGATATAAGTCTCTAATTAAGGGTATGTAGATAACAGAATATAAAAATCCATGAATGATACGGATAGAAGAAATGATGATCAACTAATTCCATATAAATAGTCACATGATATATAAACTTGTCCATGGATATTATAACATTTTAAATAATCACATGTACATCAATAATTTAACTCATAATGATGGAATTCATAATACTAGACATCTAAAACTAATCTTTGAGGATTCATGCCAATAAATCTTAAAAAAATAGGTAATTTCTCAGCCAAATATCCCATATAGTTTTTTCCATGAGACATACCAATGAATCAAGGGGATGTATAATTTCAGGCCCCATATATCACCTAATAATTCCATTATTTTCATCATATGAATAGAGAACGTAAGTTTATCAACATGTATTAAAAATCAATAACTATCCACATTGAAAGAACAAGCACATGAAATATCAAAAATTTCATCATTAAAACTGGTCATAGACAATACAGATGAATATGGGAAATGGTATCATAAGTGTATAATCTTAGTAAATCATAATATTCAATGAAGGATTTTTATATAGATGAAAAGTCCTTCAAATTCTCACTGGAAAATTTCATAATGGAAATACGATTTACACTTAGAAATAAATTTTTTAAAATCTAGAAATTTACCAACTATTAAGGAAGAAAATTTCTTTGTAAATCAAATTTTGAAATTTTAAATGAGTATCCAATGTAATTAATGGTCATGATAGTGGAATTTTTTTCCATGTTGCATAATTTAAAAAACATTCCTTTCATACTTTTATACGATTTTTAAAAAGTACCTTATTCAGAAAATGATAAGATGATTACATTTAAATCATTTTTAAAAATAAAATCATGGAAAAATATAAATAATAAATTTTTATATAATTTTAAAATGTCATTTTAGATTTTTCTTGAAAATATGGTCATGTAAGAGAAAGATTTCCCATCGAGTTGAAAAATAAGGCCAATTTTCTATAAACAAAGTATTTTTATATCTTGAGTAATTATAAAGAGAAAAAATAAATTAAAACTTGTAATTTATATAAATTAACATATGATGATAAAATATATTGTTTTTAAGATATAAATATCAAATATTTCACCCAATAGGGACTTAAACATGAAGAATCCGGAATATTGATGAGATTGTGAAATAAACATTTAACTCAGGTTCGACTTCCTTCATATATGCACAAACCTCTTGTATAATAAATATATATTTATTATAAATCTATTAAAGAAAAATAATAATATGTACCAATCCATATATTATTTAATTATAGTCTTTTATCACTCTTTTATCAACAATTCTTTATTAAAATCTTTGTTCTGTGTAATAAATGTTTCATTTTTCATTTATGTTTTGGTTCGATAGCTTCAATACTTAACATTTATCATGGTTTTATCATTTATATAATATTAATTTTTACATAAATATCATATATATTCATTATATATATTCATTTATAGTAATATTTAAAATTAGATATAGAAAAATGAAATAAATCATTCATAGAGATGGTAAGTCGTACGTATGCGTGAAAGTTGTTTTCATTTTTCAAAGGATTGAATAAAAAAAGGAAATTCAGAATTAAAATCTCAATAATAATTATTATATCATATATATCATATATAGTTATTAAATATACCATTATTACCATTCATATAAAGTATAAATGGAAAAATAATCACATCGAATCATAGGGGTGGTAGTCCACACATACTCACGGGCGACGTTGTCATTTCCCAATTGATGAAAAAGATGGCAGATAATGGAAGTTTCATAATCATAATGAAACTTAATTATTTTAAGTATACCTGTTTTATTATTTTATGATATATTCTATATATTTATATAAAGTAAAATAATAACTTAAAAAAGTGATTGGTTAATGCGATTACCTCTTCTTTGAAAGAACCCCTTTAGATCTCCTCTTAAGGACCCTAGGGTGAGTATTATTTGAATACCAAAGCCTATAGAGCATGTATAATATAGTAATATTTACCAAATTTAAACCTATTGTTTCTAAATTTTGAATTTATTTTTCAATATTAAATTTATTTACCTTCCAAAAATTAATTTTAAAATATGTGGGAAAAATGAGATGAAAACTGCTTTTTGGAAAAAAAAAATAAAGTTTTGATGAATAAAAATGAATTTATTATTATTTCCTGGATAGAAAAATATTAAATGAAATATAATTTTTATATTAAACATAATATATTTATATATATAATTAAAATTATTCCCTAATAGTGATCAATATAATTTATTAAGATAAAAACCCATTTCACGCATATAATTGTTTTTCCAAAAAACATCAATTTTATCTTTAAATGAATTAATTTTCATTTATGATAAATTGGTAAGTAATGAATTAATTTAATAAACACATAAAACATACATTTTTTTAATTTAGTTAGTATTATTTATACCCACCAAATTTAATGTTTAGGTTATAAAATTAACATTTAAATAATTTTTTTGTAGTAGATCATGGTTCGTTAAAACTCTATGTTGTGTGAAAAACAAGCTTCTAAAACATTATTTATAAAGAAATAAATATTACCTAAAATTTTATATTGTTACCAAACATTCCTCTATCTAAGGATACTTCACTCAAGAGCGATCAGGATACCATTATTTTAACACCCCAGGTAAATAAAAGAATATGACATTTTTATATTTATCCCTTTTTGAGAATAAAATGTTAATATTAATTTAAAGGGAATGCTATGCTTGATGGCTTAACCAATTCGCAACAACGAGTTCCTTTGAAATCTTACATTGCACTCTAATAATAAAATAATTTTATTTTAAATGGTAGTTAATACCTGGCTGTTGTAATGACGGGAATGAACAAAACTAACATCAAAATGATTATATATGTTTTTCAAATATTTTTACTTTTTACAATAAATGTTAGAGGATTAAAAATGTGAATGCATCCAATTTTAAGCGTAAACACTCTAATATTCTCTAAAAGGTCGATTAACCACCTTTTGATGAAGAAACTCTTTTAAATACGCTTTTTGACAATTTTATGTGTTATATTTGACAAAATAAAATTCTTCTTTAGAATCAGGACACCAAAATTTACTTTGTGTAAATTTTTTGTATTTTTCCGATAAAGTTCATTTTTTAATGAATATTGAAAGATGGTGTATTTTAATTCAAAACCACTTTTTAACCTAATTAATTTATATGATTATATTGTCTTTTGAATTGGTTTTAAGGTGAAATTAGAATATATTATTACCATTTAATCCATTGGTGGTCATTGGAATTAATATCACTTTGAGATTGGACATAAACGAGTGTCAATCTTTTGATAGATATTGTTTCTTAAAAACATGCTATTTGATTTGACAGCGGGATTTAATTATAAAATTAATTGATGAAACTTCTATGTTAGTAATTTGGTAAAATAGACATCATTTTTGAATTCATAATATCAAACATAGCTTAGGGTGAATTTTTGGTATTTTTCTGAAAAACCTAAATTTTTGATTAACAGTGAAACCACAAAGTGGCAGTTACAAAAACTGATTTTTTGGTTTAAACGGAACTTTACCACTTATGTGATTTGAATTTCAAAAATTCGATATAAATGATTTTCATTTTTAAGTAAAATTTGTTTCAATGGGATGAAAATAATTTTTGATGAAAAGTAACTTTTATGTTTTATTAATCGCGATTAAAGGTAATTAGTATGATTTAAGGTAAAAATGATATTATAATAAAATGAAAATATCTTTAAACTTATAGTAACCCTATTGGATGAGTCATGTCCTACCAAGAAAACCAATGGGTCGATTTTTGGGACCCCATTGAGCCACTTGTGTAAGATAATGACATTAATTCCTTTTATTTAAAGTAAAAGTAAAAATGACACAAACATGTATTGTTTTACTAAAACAATTTTTACATGGGGTTATACAAGTCATATTTTTTACTATAAATATTCATTTGAAATCTAATAATATTTCGTACATCATAGTATTTTTTTTATAATTTTTAATCATTAAATAAATTAAATTATTTATGACATCATGATGATGCAGCGATTACCTCATTATTTAACGATTTAAATCAAATGAAAAGATAATGTAAAATCTAAGACCTACACATGTCAGAAACCTATTTGATGGGTGTATTTCTAACCCTTATCACCTTATCCTTGAAAGATATCAATGTGGGACCTTTAAAAGCCGAAACCTAATTGAAACTAATGTAACCTTTCTTGACTTTCCAAGAGTGACCCTCCTCTCCTCTTATAAAAGGCCCCCACCTCTACCACTTTACCCACACCTCTCAAGCCTTTGGCTCGGCCAATATCGGATCATTTTGTCTCTCCACATTCCTCTCCTCATCCTAGAAGCCTTACCTTATGCAGTAAGCTCTTCAATAAACCCTTTTGGTTCAAACCAAAGGGAGTTACCCGATTTTAAGGTAACGTCTTCACTTGTGCTCTTCTGTTTTATTTTGCTTCTCCAACCCACTAAAATCTTTTTATTAATTTATTTTGTAACAAAAACAGTATATTACATACACTAGGATGTTTTTATAAGATTTATTCAAGCTACACTTACACACACCTATATATAATGGTTAAGGAACATACTGTTTCTGTGGATGGTGAATTTCTGCCTCACCAAACGATGATTGTTCAATATTATTTTAACACCTTAAAAGGTTGCCATTAATATGTCACTATATTTATATATGATATATAATATGTTTATGTTTTCCTTAAGCTTCTGTATTTTTCATTTTTGGCATACCTTTAGGGTTTCCACTTATGGGTAAACACGATATCTTCTTTTTAGGAAGTGCAGACTACCGCCCCCTCAAAGTGATTTGATTCATTAATACCATATATGGTACATATAAAGGAAATATTTAATTATATTATATATTATAACATACTAGAATTATAATACTATTATTTATCATTATGTTTTAATTTCATTAAATATGAAATAGAAATGGAAGTAGCGTTCATGCGTACGTATGGCTTACCGTCTCCATGAACGGTGCATTTCATTTCTTACCTCTAAATGTTATATAATATTATAAATGAATATATATAATGGATATATATTATATATATTATATCTAAATAATTAATATAATTCTGGATATAATGGATATTTTACCCCATGAGCAAACTTGTAATTATAAAGAGTTTATTTTTGAATCAAGTAGCAATGATCGTTAAAACGACCGTTATTAACTTAAATAATTATATAGTGTTCTTGACATGGTAATAAGTGATATAAAATTAATAATGAAATTGAAAAAGGTTCTTAATAAAGTATAAATTAACTCATGTTTATTATTCAGGAGATCAAAGAACGATCGAGTCTAGTCGGATACGAGGTAAGGGATCCAACCTCTCTCTTTCTTTTTAAATACTCTCTTTTATGTAATTTCTTTTAAGCTCATATTTCTTATGTTTGGGGATGTTATTTTATGTTCCTCATACTGTAATTTCTCTGTTAATATTATGAGATACCCTATTTGATCTCATAAATACATTTTTGGAAGTTTTAAGTGGTTTCGTTAGGCTGCCAAGTTTTCGTAAGGGATTTTTCATCTCACTTTTATTTCCGGGAGATTTATTCTACATTTGCCACAATTTCCATTGAGTGGTGTATATACAGCCCATTATTATACTCCTTGTGTAATATAATTTCATTTATGGGTATTTACATATTCATTGTATGACCCTTCTTCAATGGGGTGTATGTTTCGAAAGTTACCCAAATCAGTAAAGGGATCTTTCACCCTCCTCTTCTTTAAAAAGACTTCTTTTGTTATGCCTTTTAAATTCCATATTATTATGTTGGTATATGTTATTATATATCCTTATTGATGTAAATTTAATGTAAAAGTTATGAGATACCCTTTTTATCTCTCATCAACTAATTTTCTGAATTTTGAAGTGACGCCGTTAGGCTGTCGAATTTTGGCAAGGGAACTTCTTAACCCAATTTTGATTCTTTTGGACTAAATTATACTCCTTGAATATGTCGTTCTAGAATATGTGTGAATAACATATTATTGTTTTTACAATTAATATTCACTTATATTTGGTGTATTTATATTTTTCACACATAATCATGTAATTGATTTATCCTTAATCTAGGGATACCGACATTGTAAGGGACTTCGTCTCAATCTCCTTTCATTGAGGAATATTTTGTTTTATACACAACTTTATTTTAAACGGTGAATAAACCCCTTTGACTTCTACTTTTATTCAAAAGGAATATTTTCTATATGAAGCGTTTTAGTAAACAACAAAAAGTATATTTCTTTTTAACGTACGCGGTGACAACGACCTTTTCCACCGCCACGAGTATTATTTGGTCTTTTTCTTCCTCAAAAAGCCGTAAAGTTTTTAAAATGAAATAAATACCATATAATCTTTTATGTATTTTGGTATTTAAAATGGTTGTTTATAATGGATTTGTTATGTCAATATATTTAAGTGATATATTGTGATCAAAGTGTGGAAATGATTTCTTTCCATTATATTTGTTTTATGTCTTATGATTTTATAATGATACTTGGACATTTAACGGGTGGTTACGTGATAAACCATATCATGGGTGGTGCCGTGAATACCAGGATGGGTGGTTACATTATAACCTCCAATGCATTGGGTATGGAAGTTGGCCGTATGTCTATTCCATTAAGTATGTGGGGAATTCAACCGTATGGTTATTCAATTTAAGTATGTTTATGTCCCAAGTTACCTTTATATGTTATGTGTTCTTTATATGGGTTTTATGGTAATATTTTTGTTACAAAAGGGTAAGTAATGGTCTTTTATTCAGTGAAGAGTTTTTACTACTTCATAAAGGTGAAAAGTATTACTTTGGTAAAGTACTCATGGTTTACTTTTTGTTTTGAAAAACTAACATTTTTCCTTCTTTGTGTATCCTTTACTGGATATTTTATGCTCATACCATGTTTTTTAAATGTTTTCCACCGGACTTAAAGATGAATAGGATCAAGGATGGGATCAAGGAAAGACATTCTATCTAAAACATGGAACTAGACATGTTTCTTTTTAAGTGTTTTTTATTTTATGGAAACTTTGTAGAAGTGTCTACTATGTAATCTTTTGAGATGTAATAGTTATGACCTAATTCTCTAAAACTCTAGACCTGAAAAGATCCTCTATATTAATTATTCGTTTAATTCATGATTAATTAATGTTTAAGGCCGGGGCCTTATAATTATAATTCTAACACCAAATTTGTATGAACTATAACAACTTCTAAATTCAAGCTCATAAGCTAGTACATGACAAATTTAGTGTAGGAGAAAGCTAAATAAATTATCATACCTAGCATGTGACCCATTATTTGAATGTATGATAATTTATATAATTAGTTTAATACTTTAAACTAAATTACACACGAATTAATAGTATAATAATTATATCTATGAATAAAGTTGTGAATTAAAATAAATAAATGACTAATTCATATATATATAAATGAGATAAAAATTTTGTGGAAAATTAATACATAAAGTTATTATAAACTCATAATAATTTAGGCATGAATTTAAAGAATTCTATCATTAAGTGAATATAAACACTATATTTATTTCATATATGAACACTTCATATTATTCATAATATGGGATTTTACTAAAATATATGATATCTAAAATATTATCATTATGTATCTAACCTATTCATATATTAGATAAATATTCAAAATATCAAAAATTTTATATTATTTAAACCCTCATTATATCAATTTTCAATACTCATTTTGACATTAATTTAATAATTACTTGAATAAGGATTTTTAATTTGAATAATTTTAATTAATATTAAGAAACACTCACAATTCATTATAAAATCATTAATATTTTTTTCTTATTTATTCTAATCATAAGAACCTTATAAATTACGCTTGTAATTTCTATATAAAAATTTTATTTCTAAATTTTAATTTATGCTATATAATTTCATAAGGTATTTAATATTAATATTTAATAGTATGGATATGTATTTAATAAATTTTTTATAAACATTTAACTAACTAAAAATAATTTTTTTTTAATTAATTAATTTATAAATTTTTTATAAATTTAATAATTATACAAAAATACCATTTTCCATAATTTATAGACATTTTAAAATTTAGAAAAAAAATAAATTCGTAATTGAAAATAAGAAAAAATATTTTTTTCTTCAATATAATATTTAATGATATTTTATATATGGTAAGGTTCATAATAATGTTTTTAATTATAATCTATCATAATTTATGATAGATAACAAGTGATACAGGATAGGAAACAATTCTTGTATAATTTAAAACAAGAGATGCATAACAATCATTACTTATAATATACTGCTTTTGTAAGAGTAAAATATTTGGTACATGGTGTTGAAATAAGGGGTTCCCTAGATCTAACATGAAAAATACTCTTTGATTATCATATCATATATATTAGTGATTTGTTCACGATGTAAACTTACCATAATCTTGTTGATATTTCCACGTCTGCTATTTTAATCGGAATGTCCATAAATTATTTTTTATATCAAAATTTTATAAGATTTCTCAATTTATAATGAAAACCTTGAGATGTTGTTGACACCAACCAAATGAGTATTGACAAATTTAAAAAAGAATAAATACCTGAATTTGGGTAATATTTTTCCTGCAAAAGAAAAAGAAGAAGAAGGTGGTCATGACCAATGGATCGCGTGATACTTCAAATGACTCATGATCGTGTGACCATTATAAGGTCTCATGAATACTCCACACACATCACATATCCTATAGATGATCTCATAGAGCCCAATTCAAAAATCCCTCATGCTCTTTTGATGGAGGTCCAAACAACTAGTGGTCATACTAAGGTAGCCAAATAAGATCCCCTAAGACACATGGTTTGTTAGCCGCAAACACCTGAAAAAATAACCTAAAAATATTTTGAAAATAAGAAGTGAAAGACCAAATGGTGGAGGATTCGTATAGATGAAAAGATAATTCAATATATCACCGATGAGAAGGGTAATAATACTTCAAAACATCTAAACAAACTCAAAAAACCCCTGAACCTATGTGAAATAAGAATAAGGGAAATAAAGGGGAGGAGGTGAAATCCTGTTTTGGTCGCTAAACTTCGAACACCATTCACCTAGTAATTTGTAAGACACTGTAAGACACCTCCAGTATGTCATCACTGTCATGCAAAAGGCCTCGGGTATGTCTTGGAAACCTTGAACCCCCAATTTCTCCCTAATGAGAAATAGATGGGTTTTTCCATGAAATGCTCATACACCCCCATAGGAACTTTTATTGGTCACATGAAGCATCACCAAAAAATCGGGAAAATATCATCCAAGAAACTTATGCAACTTCATATAATCCCTGACCTTTGTCAAATAAAAAAAGGGAATAAAAAGGGAGGAGGAAGGATCTCTCAAGGGCTTAAAATGTCGGCAACACACTAGGATGTTTGCATCACTAACCCACAAGACTCCTGGATGAGCTACCTTGATCTCACAGAGACCCCTAGACAATCCACCCTCACTACAGGAAATGTCCCTTGAAAGGCATCAAGCATCTTGCGAAGTCCTTTCAACATGAACTTTGATATTGTGGGGTCCCTTATACATGTAAATATGAAAATATAGAATTCTTTTGATATATCTACACGAAAAAACAAGTCCCCATTAATTGGTAATAATCTTATAATGGAGGCATTGACGAGAGGGAATCACAGTCGCTAAAAATAGGCAACCCCCTCAGAGAGATCCACAGAAAAGGCTCTTGAAGTCATGTGACACCATACCCCTTTGCTAGCTCCATCCTAGATCCATGAAAAATATGTTATGAAAGCCAGATAACAATCAGGTTGGTGATACCTATAAACCCCACAACACAGCCTCAGAGAAAAGGGTAGGCTTTTTTCCATCTAAACACATCAGCACACCCAAGAATCATTCAAGATTTCTTAGGGAATCTAATCTCATGACCAAAAAAGTATTCCAGCAAGTAATAGATTGGCGAACTCCTAGAATGATCATGCAGCGTCACAATAATAATTTCATATAATTTCAACTGTGTATTTAATAAGGATTTTTATTAAAAATGACTTTTTTCTATGGTTTTTGGTCACAAATATCCCATTGTAGAAGAAGGCGTTGCAAATATAATTATTTGTAATGATCCATCACAGAAAATATTTTTTGCGATGAATATACATTCTATCACAAAAAAACCCAAAATATTATTTATGAACCTTTTGTGATGGTCCTTCGCAAATAAACTTTTTTTTAAAATTAAATATTTAAATAATTTATAAAAATTAAAATTACATATATTTAAAAAATATTATAAAAGATGTAAAAATATTAAAAATCACATAAAAGTAATACATTATTTTAAATATAATAGGTCTATTATACCAAATTACAAAATATTCAGAAAAATCTTTAAAAATATTATTATGGAATGAGGTGGAGAAAGAAAACTTGATGGACCATGGGGAGAAAACTCCATACCAATGCCACATTCAAGTCTCTGTATATACTCCATCAACTCCTAATTTTTTAGACGCTGCTGATCAAGCTCCTACTGCCTCTGCTTCTACATCTCTTGTATCTTCTCATCCTGATCTCTCAACGTCTCCTCATAATGTGGAGATGGAATCAATTATTACTCTCCACAAGCTCCCTTCACGCTCATTGATTCCATCATAGATGTACCATAATAACTCATAGTTGTTATTTGAGAACCAATACCAATCACTCGACCTTTCTCAACACCCTATGAAGTCTAATGTATCTAGCCCCCTCATCGAAACTCGAATAAGCAGGGACATCTTGTTAGAAATAACCTCGAATCACTCATGAATGAAAAGTCATAGCCTCATATTTTTCCTTTAAATATAATGACAAATAAGAATAAAAATAAAAAAAATATTGATGAAATTGTTCAAAAAATCACTAACCACAATACAGTTTTGTTGTTTTCCTAGAAATTCTCATATACAGGAATCAGAATACATCTTCTTACAAACTTCTAATTCCGTAATAGATGGGTTATTAGCAGACTCTATAATATAAAAACATGTTATAGTTAATATAAATATACATTAATAAATAATATCACTAACCATATGTCGTTGATGTATGCCAAATGTATGACTTTCGGCCTTGTGGGTGACCTATTTCCTCCCCTGAATCTAATGTCCAACTTCTAATCTCCTCTTAAAAGTCTCTCATATAAAGAATGAGAACAACCAATCCCATACCTGAGCTGATATATATTCCGAACGATGGGAGATGCAAGACTTGTCCAAGACGGAAACAAAATATTTATTCATAGCTCACTTTATGATATTTTGTAGAAACTGACAGAAGTGATCTCGTATACAAGTATCCCATGCCTTTAAGATAAAACCTCTCTGACTACCAGAAATCTATGAAATCAAATTCTGCAAGGCAATTAAAAAAATATGTTAGTAATTAAATAAATTTTTAAAAAGTATATATTATTTAATAATTCACAATCCAGAGGTCAAAAATCTAGTCGTGCTCAGTTATGGGTACATGGTCCCATTACATCCATGGCTTGGAAAAATAATTTATCAGAATCACACCATCCTGGCCAATGGCTAAATGTGAAAAACTATGAAAATTGAAAAAAATATATAATCATAAAATTATTATCAAAATTAATACACTTAGTTAATATAGAATAAATTTTGTATTAAATAATTAAACATACCTTTTTAAATGTGCATAAAAATCAATAGAAGGCCATCTATTTGGAATATGATCAGGAATCAATAATCGAGAAAGTTTGTGCCTCGTCCAAGTAGGTGTGCCAACTTAAGGAGGAGCACCTAAATTAGGCTAATCATCAGGATGTCCAACATCAAGGAGAGAACGTAATAAATTTCCATGAGGATCATCTCCATCAATCTGAAAAATTTTTTATCACCACTAAGATATTGTTAAAAAATATATGAAATATAAAAAACTAATTCATGTTATAATATGATAATGTTACCTATAATAGATTGTTAATACAAATATGAAATTTAAAAAACAAATAATATCAAAATATGATATTTACCTGGAACTAATGTTAAAAAAATATTTTATATAAATAACTAATGAATGTTAGAATAAAATAATGTTACCTATAATATATTTTTAATACAAATATGAAATTTAAAAAATTAATAAATATAAGAATATGATAATGTAATGGCCCGGACCTCTCCGGCCCATTCCTTTGTCAAAAAGAAGGTCAAGAAGTGTTCTGGAGGGTAAAATGGACTTTTTCCACACTTTCTAGAGTTTTGAAACTACACGCCGTGTAGTTTGAGTACACGATGTGTACCCCCTTCCTGGGTATACCCCGTGTTGCAGACCGTGTCCTTGCTGTGTGGAATAATGGGTGCACGTCGTGTGTCCAGTTCTACACATTGTGTGGTCCTTCCCCGCGTACGTGTTACTAGTCAAAGGTCTTGTACCATGTTAGAGTCGTGTCCTTTCTGTGTGCAATAAATGAGTACACGTCGTGTGTCTAAAATACACATCGTGTAGTCCTTCCCCGCGTATGCATTACCCTCAAACCGTGTGTTGACCAGTCAACAGCCGCAGAGAAATGTTGGAAGCCGCATGGAGACCGTGTGAAAGAACCGAGTACACACCGTGTACCATACAGTATATGCCGTGTACTTTTTCTTTTCACACCTATAAAAGGAGGGATCCCCTCCCCCTTTCAACACAAACCACTCCTCCCCTCTCCTTTGAGCAGAGCTCTCTCAAGAGACTCGAAAGCTCTTCATACCATAACATCTTCGTCCGAGCTCCGATTTACGATCCTTTAGAGGCCATGGGATCATAGCGACGAGGCGAAACTTCCAAGCCTAGGTCCGTTGTCTTTCCTTCGGCCTTTCCTTTCCGACTTACACCAGAGGAGGTTTTGCCGTGACTCGACAGAACTGACGGACGCCAACAGACGTCTTCTAAGGTTGATCCGAGGGAGCATTGCGACCAGGAACCTGTTGAAGGAGGGATCTTACCTCCGTCTCTCTAATTTGTTCATCATGCAGGGTGGGTGTTCTATTGTCCATGTGAAACACTTTTGAACCGGTTTAATAAAGATAATAACTGGCTTATATAACGGGGATGGGGAGTTGTGATTTTTGTTACTTTATATCCTGTGATATTATGTTGTGATTTGAATGAGATTCTACCTACTGAAAATCACAGTCGTTGGGGGCCTTTGATTATGCAATTAAATGTTTCCCTCTCCTTCTGGATTTTCTTATGGGTGGAAACCTTGTGGAATGTGGAAATTGGATAATCACGTAAAGTTGGCTGATTAAATGAAAATATGGAACCCTTGTGTGATCACCCCGGTTAAACAAAATGGAATAATGAACATGTGGGTGTTGTCTTGGTTACATGGCATGTGTTGGGGGTGTTTTTGTGGGTTTTTGTGGATCGAGTGACCAGTGGGGCTGCGTTTGACTTGGTTGTGGGTTGGTGTGAATGTTGTATTGGTAACGGACAGTGGGGCTGCAATAAATGGTGTTAAAGGGATATTGATGTACGGGTTTCGGTTTGGTTGTGGTTATGGAGGTTGGAAGCGGGGCTGCAGGGTTGGGTTTTAATGGGAACAGGTTATGGGTTGTGATTAGTAAATAAAATTGGAAGAGTTAATGAATGGTGGGGTGTGGTAATGAAACGGAAATAATAATCAATGGGGTTGGTTGGTTGATAAGAGGGATATTGTTATGCTGCTTATGTTTTTCCTAACTTTTTTTGGGGATGGCAGGGATATGTTTTACGAACGATTGGTGTGGTTAGTTGTGGATAGTTTCCCAGTAGTTAAGGAACTAATAAAATAATTTCTGCTAAAACGTGAAAACCTAAAGGGGGTTGGGATTGTTTGTTGTATGTATGCTTCATGGTAGCAGAGCCAAGGCACATGCTCAGTTTTCTATTTAGAAGCCATAGGTTGGGCTGTGTGTTTAGTGTATATATATATATATATATATATATATATATATATATATATATATCTGTATCTTTTGTGTTTTATCGCACCCCACCCATGCTGAGTACTTAGTGCCGAACACTCCCATTTTATGGGAGAGGGTGTTTTTTCCTTAGTTACTAGCTCCTTCCTACTCCTTCTCCCCTTGGATGTGATGGCTTGAGGTGAACTTACACCTAAGACTCTTCGGGTAGGTTTCAATTGGGGTGTTTTTAGCCCAAGACTCTTCGGGCAGGTTCTACTATTTCCCAAGAATCTTCAGGATGAGGCCCAGGTGTGTGCGGGTGGGATACGTGGTTGTGAGGCCCAGGTGTGTGTGGGCGGGATACGTGGTTGTGAGGCCCAAGTGTGTGTGGGCGGGATACCTGGTTGTGAGGCCCAGGTGTGTGCGGGCGGGATAACTGGTTGTGAGGCCCAGGTGTGTGCGGGCGGGATACGTGGTTGTGAGGCCCAGGTGTGTGTGGGTGGGATACGTGGTTGTGAGGACCAGGTGTGTGTGGGCGGGGAGAGTGTGGCAGCTTCAGGATGTTCGTTGTTAGGAAGAGCATCTATCTAAAGGGAAATGGTGTGGGGTACCCAATACTCTTGTTCTTATATACTACTACTACCTATAGTGATTGTTTTTTTGGTGAGTGTGGCTGGTGATGTTGTGTGGATAGAATTCCTTGTTGGGTTTCTTCGGTTGTTCTCACGGGAAATTAGGATGTCTCCCCACTTATGAACGAGAGCTTTAGGTTTCCCTACTGAGTATACTTGTATGCTCACCCTACGTTTAATTTCAAATTTCCAGGAGGACTACCAGGGCCGTGCGGGACCCTACTAGTTGGACAGTTGGAGTTGTTGCTGTTTCTGTACCTTTGTTTTCTTTTGGTATTGTACTTTGAGCTTTCTCGTACTTGTACCTTGTTATGAACTGTTTGAACATGCATGTGGGCTTGGTTTGGTTTTATTTATATACACATGTTTCTTTTCCTTTTGGGTGGTTGACTTGTCCTATTTCACGAGCCTAAATAATAAAAAAAGGGTAATGCCTCCCATATTTGTGAGAACTCATACCCTTGGTTCTAGTCGTCGCCCCGGGGCCTACTGGAGGCGGGACTCGGGGGTCATTATCTCCCTTTCACCATTTCCAGCTCAGGAGGGGCATCTTTGGTGGGAGGGGGTTGTGACAGAATGGTATCAGAGGTGATGGTTGAGAGATAGGATGGAGTCCGAAGTTAGGCACAGTGAGGATTGCATGGGATGGTAGGGAAACCATGTTAGTCAATCTTGGTGCGTGACATAGGCCAGGGAAGACTGTCTGGGACATGAGATTTTAGGGCCCCACGTGATCCGATGCAAGGAATCTGAGCCTACCGAACGACCAAGTGAGACTACATTGATTGTAGGATAGAGACCCTATGGAAGGTACATGCCTCATCATGATTGTGTTTTACTTGATTTGGGTGTTCTGGGAATGAAATTGAAAAAAAAATGATGAAATAAAACCTTGAGTTTTTTCTTACTACTTGGGATTAGGCGATCCTTGTATACCGTACAGCTATGGCACCTGGACGTCGTCCACGGGTGGCTCAGACGGCCGAGGCCCAGCAGATCCAGGCGGTCGATCAGTTGAGGATTGACTGAGAGGAGGAAGATAGCCAGTGGCAGAAGACTCTCCATTCTTTCCAGCGGCAGACCCTCAAGAAGTATGAGGGTAGTACTTCGGATACGGAGACAGAGGGGTGGCTTGAGGAGATAGGGATCATGTTTACCTTGATCCGTGCTCCGAGGGAGTACTGGGTTCCCCTAGTTGTCATTCAGCTAAGAGGTGCGGCGCGACAGTGGTGGACGCTCTACCTCAGAGAGAGGGTAGAGGCAGAGGTTCCATGGGCTGACTTTGAGAAGGAATTCCGAGAGGAATTCCTTTATTCGATGATCAAAGCAGAGAAGCGGCAGGAGTTACTCTCCCTTCAGTAGGGGATTATGTCTGTACGAGAGCTGGGGATCAAGTTCAAGGATCTCCTACGATTTGCTCCGGATCTCTTTCCGGATGAGGAGTCTTGGGCGAGACGTTTGGAGGAGGCGCTTCGTCCTTCGCTTCAGTATGTTGGCACCCCCTTCACCCTTCCGACGTACTTGGCAGTACAGAAGAAGGCACAGGTTGTAGAAAGGACGCACTCGCAGGGAGGTGCACCACATGAGGGGATCCGGCCAAGTTCATCGAAGGGGAAGGCAGTCAGTAGCAGGTCTCCTGCGACAAGACCTTCCAGTTTCAGGCCAGTAGGGAGCAGGCCCTAGCAGTTCCAGTTCAGATCTTTGGGTCCTCGTCCGTTTTTCACGATCCCAGGACCAAAGTCTTTTTCTTGTGGAGGTTTCAGGCACGTTCAGAGTCGGTGCCTGACCCAAGCTCAGTACGGTAGAGATGGATAGGTTCAGCGCCCCCCTCAGCAGCACCAGTCACTGGAAAGACCCTTCCAGCAGCAACAGGCTCCCGTCCCTCTGAGGGGAGATGGAGCAGGTGGTGTCCATCCACAAGGAGTTTCTCAAGGATCCCAATCGGGACGTGGTCGAGGAGGCGGACGTCAACAGGGAAGCAGAGTAGCTGGGCGTGGATAGTTGCATGCATTAGAGGCAACATCTCTAGAAGGACCAGGGATCAATAGAGATGTGTTTGGGTTTTTCTTGAATGATCTCCTTTATGTTTTGTTGGGAGCATTACACTCCATTGTTGGAACTCTTTTGCTCATTCTTTGGGCATGGACCTTGTTATTGTGAGTTTTTAATTATATGTTGTTTCCCTCTTTTCTTTAAATGTACGTAAATAGCCCTATCATGTGGGGAGGGGAAGACCTAATCCCTAATCGAGACGCATTAATGTGGATGTGATTAAACCTGTGCAGGCGAGTCAGTGCCGCCTAAAGTGGAAAATATCTCGACATGGGAGAAGTAATTCTCCAAACCATGTGTCTGGGCAGTGTGTGGGTTGTACGGTTTTGGGGGCAGTGTAAGTTGGAAAATCCTAATATATGGAAGTGGGAAGGCCCAGTACTTAATTGAGATGCATTAATGCAGATGCGATTAAACTCGTACAGGTGAGTCAGTTCCGCCTAAAGCGGATAATATCTCGACATAGGAGAGGGAATTCCTAACTCATATAATTAGGGTTTTCGGTTGTTTCTTGTTATAAAGAGAACCCTAAGAGGTATCTTGTTGGGTTCCTCTGGGTTGGTTTTTTAATTCTCGGGGACGAGAATGTTTTAAGAGGTATCTGATGTAATGGCCCGGACCTCTCCGGCCCATTACTTTGTCAAAAAGAAGGTCAAGAAGTGTTCTGGAGGGTAAAATGGACTTTTTCCACACTTTACAGAGTTTTGAAGCTAAATTTCGTGTAGTTTGAGTACACACCGTGTACCCCCTTCCCGGGTATACCCCGTGTTGAAGACCATGTCCTTGCTGTGTGGAATAATGGGTGCACGCCGTGTGTCCACTTCTACACGTTGTGTGGTCCTTCCCCACGTACGCGTTACCAGTCAACGACAGTGTACCGTCTTGGAGCCGTGTCCTTGCCATGTGCAATAAATGAGTACACATAGTGTGTCTAAACTACATGCCGTGTAGTCCTTCCCCGTGTATGTGTTACCCTCAAACCATGTGTTGACCAGTCAATGGTCACAGAGCCGTGTTGGAAGCCGCGTGGAGACCGTGTGAAAGAATCGAGTACACGCCATGTACCATAAAGTACACGCTGTGTACTTTTTCTTTTCATGCCTATAAAAGGAGGGGTCCCCTCCTCCATTCAACACACACCTCTCCTCCCCTATCCTCTAAGCAGAGCTCTCTCAAGAGACTCGAAGGCTCTTCCTACCATAACTTTTCGCCCAAGCTCCGATTTACGATCCGTCAGTGGACAAGGGATCATAACGACGAGGCAGAACTTCCGATCCTAGGTCCTTTGTCTTTCCATCGGTCTTTCCTTTCCGACTTCCACCCGAGGAGGTTTTTCCGGGACCTGACAGAAGTGACGGACGCCAACAGACATCTTCTAAGGTTGATCCGGGGGAGCATTGCGATCAGGAACCTGTTGAAGTAGGGATCTTACCTTTGTCTCTCTAATTTGTGCATCATGCGGGGTGGGTGTTCTATTGTTTATGTGAAACACTTTTGAACCGGTTTAATAAAGATAATAACTAGCTTATATAACGGGGATGGGGAGTTGTGATTTCTATTACTTTATATCCTTTGATATTATGTGGTGATTTGAATAAGCTTCTACCTACTAAAAATCACGGTCGTTGGGGGCCTTTGCTTATGCAATTAAATGTTGCCCGCTCCTTCTGGATTTTCTTATGGGTGGAAACCTTATGGAATGTGGAAATTGGATAATCACGTAAAGTTGGATGATTAAATGAAAATCTTGAACCCTTGTGTGATCACCCCGGTTAAACAAAATGGAATAATGAACATGTGGGTGTTGGATTGGTTGCGTGGCATGTGTTTGGGGTGTTTGTGTGGGTTGTTGTGGATCGGGTGAGCAGTGGGGATGCGGTTAACTTGGTTGTGGGTTGGTGTGAATGTTGAGTTGGTAACGGATAGTGGGGCTGCAATAAATGGTATTAAAGGGATATTGATGTACGGGTTTCGGTGTGGTTGTGGTTATGGCGGTTGGCAGCGGGGCTGCAGGGTTGGGTTTTAATGTGAACGGGTTATGGGTTGTGATTAGTAAATAAAAGTGGAAGAGTTAATGAATGGTGGGGAGTGGTAATGAAACAGAAATAATAATCAATGGGGTTGGTTGGTTGATAAGAGGGACTTTTTTGTGCTGCTTATCTTTTTCCTAACTTGTTTTTTGGATGGAAGGGATATGTTTTATGAACGATTGGTGTGGTTAGTCATGGATAGTTGTACAGTAGTTAAGGAACTAATAAACTAATTTCTGCTGAAACGTGAAAATCTAAAGGGGTTGGGATTGTTTGTTGTATGCATGCTTCGTGGTAGCAGTGCCGAGGCACGTGCTCAATTTTCTGTTTAGAAGCCATAGGTTGTGCTGTGTGTTTGGTATCTATATATATATATATATCTATATCTTTTGTGTTTTATCGCACCCCACCCATGTTGAGAACTTAGTGTCGAACACTCCCATTTTATGGGAGAGGGTGTTTTTCCCTTAGTTACTAGCTCCTTCCTCCTCCTTCTCCCCCAGGATGTGATGGCTTGAGGCGACCTTACACCTAAGACTCTTCGGGTAGGTTTCGATTGGGATGGTTTTAGCCCAAGACTCTTCGATCAGGTTCTAATATTTCCCAAGAATCTTCAGGATGAGGCCCAGGTGTGTGCTGGCGGGATACGTTGTTGTGAGCCCCAGGTGTGTGCGGGCGGGATACGTGGTTGTGAGGCCCAGGTGTGTGCGGGCGGGATACGTTGTTGTGAGGCCCAGGTGTGTGCAGGCGGGATACGTGGTTGTGAGGCCCAGGTGTGTGCGGTCAGGATACGTGGTTGTGAGGCCTAGGTGTGTGCGGGCGGGGAGAGTGTGGCAGCGTTAGGACGTTCGTCATTAGGAAGAGCAGCTAACTAAAGGGAAATAGTGCAGGGTACCCAATACTCTTGTTCTTATATACTACTACTACCTGTAGTGATTTTTTTGGTGAGTGTGGCTGGTGAGGTTGGGTGGATATAATTCCATGCTAGGTTTCTTCAATTGTTCTCACGGGACATTAGGATGTCTCCCCACTTGTGCACAAGAGCTTTAGGTTTCCCTACTGAGTATACTTGTATGCTCACCCTACGTTTACTTTTAGGTTTCCAGGAGGACTACCAGGGCCATGTGGGACCCTACTATTCAGACAGTTGGAGTTGTTTATGTTGTTGTACCTTTGTTTTCTTTTGGTATTGAACTTTGAGCTTTCTTGTACTTGTACCTTGTTATAAACTGTTTAAACATGCATGTGGGCTTGGTTTGGGTTTATTTATATACACTTGGTTCTTTTCCATTTGGGTGGTTAACTTGTCCTATTTCCCAATCCTAAATAATAATAAAAAGGGTAATGCCTCCCATATTTGTGAAAACTCATACCCTTGGTGCTAGTCTCCACCCTGGGGCGTACTGGAGGCGGGACTCGGGGGTCATTATCTCCCTTTCACCATTGCCAGCTCAGGAGGGGCATCTTTGGTGGGAGGGGGTCGTGACAGATAATTACCTGTAATTTTTTTTAAAATAAATATGAAATATAAATAATTAATGAATGTCTGAATAAAATAATGTTACCTATAACAAATTGTTAATACAAATATGAAATTTAAAAAAATAATAAATATCAGAATATTATAATTACCTGTAAATAAAGACTTGAATGCAATATATCAATCATCATCTTCATCACTATTTTCATCAATATCAATGTCTTCAAACTCATCTTCATCATTTTCAACTTCTATATGAATATAAATTTCATTATCCCTTATTACATAATCAACATTATCAATATCATCAGCCCTAAACTGAGTGGTTTCTTCATCGATATTTATATCTCATCGAGTTAGAGATGTATTTTGGGATGTTTCTCGAAAAATTTCATTGCGTTTCACTTCCATAGAACCATTTTTATTTTCAATAAACTGATTGTCACATGAATATATTTTTATCACACTCCACGATTCCTTAAAGTATCTTGAGACATCATCATAATTTGCATACTAAACTTGTTGTGCTTGATATTCCAACATAAATGCTTCATTTGATTAAAGAAGACTGTTATATTTAATGTCGACGACTCAAGGTCATAGATGAACTCATAACCCCTAATCAATATCAAACCAATGAAATTTACACATTGTAACATAATTGGGTCCCAAATAACCCAACTCAATTATTTCATCTAGCATACCATAAAATTCAGCTTCACTTTCCTTATGATGGTATCCTTTCAAATGAACACCATTATTCATTTATTTCTTTGAGTCACCATATATGTGTGTATGGAATCAAAATCCATTAACAACATATCCATTATAAAATTTTACCAATTTCGATGGAGGGTTTTTGAAAACACATAATCTACTATCAATTTCATTTAAATGTTGTGTTACCTGTAAACAATAAAAATTATTAATAATAGATATCATTGAAAAAAATGAATTATTATTCCTTCGGAAAAAAATTATTTTCCAGTCTTTGAAACCAATATTAAATATTTTTTTGTTGATGTTCATGAAGTGCAGTAAATGTAATTTGCAGATATTTATTTTTGATAACGTCATCATATAGTCTACAAAAAAGATAATATAAATAAAGAGATATTTTATAAATATTTAATAAAATAATAAAAAAAATTACATTCTGTAAAAATCATGTAATTTCTTCACAATCTAGTATAACATTAGTATAATATATTTTCAGTTCTTCATATATAATCCATCACTCACAATAACAACCTAAACCAAGATCAGACTGATTAAAAACTGAAAACTGATGTTATGTGACATCATCAATGATTGTATCATTGTGACCCATCCAATTATGTTTTAAAGGATATTATGACTGAAAATAATCATAGCATAAATTTGAAATTTTTTCCTTGCAAGTATGCTTCTAAAATTGACCCTTCAAGTGATGATTTGTTATATAATTAATTCTTTAAGTTTTTCATACATCTCTTAAATGGATACATACATAGGAATTGAACCGATCCTCCACATTTAGCTTTCTATTTCAATTGCAATATTAAATGCTCCATGGAATCAAATTAGCTCAGTGGGAATATTTTTCCAATTTACATAAAATTAAAACAACATCTTTTTCTAGGGAATTCAATGTTTTTAAGTCCAATGTTTCCACATAAATATGTCGTGAGAAATTGATATTTCATTCAACACATCCCAGATTGAAGAATCCAAGAGCCATCTAAGACCAACAGGTAGAAACATTTTAATTATGACATGACAATCATGACTTTTTAACCCGGTAATATACCCATTTCTGATGCAATGAGACAAATTAGAAGCATAAAAATCTGGTAACCTCAAATATGTAATTCATTAACAAAAAAATAAACAGTTTTCTTTACTAAGTAACTATGATTATTTTGCTTTCATTAATTGTTGTGATCTTTTATCTTCAAATAATTAAATTTCATGACCTCTACAAATCTTCACAAGATCTAACCAGCACTTTGCATTATCTTTGGTCTTATCTGGTGTGTCTAATATGGTATAAAACATGTTATTAATTTTTTTTCTCAATATGAAATACATCAAACATGTGAATAACCAACTAATTAGACCAATATGGAAGGTCCCAAAAAATATTTCTCTTTATCCAATTATGATCTCTCCCAAAAACCATTTATATTTTTCTCATTTATGGTTGGTCCAAAAGTAACATGATGTAAAGAAAAGACAATAGATCATGCATTATTAACTAAGAGAACTCCTGAAAGTGCATCTTTTTCAATTAGACCTTTTGTAAAATTAATTTTGTTTCTTTGAAAAGGGTGATCCGCAGGAAGAAATCTCTAATGACAATCAAAATAACTAACCATTCTCCCATAACAAAGCATAAACTCTTAGTTCTCATCCATGTAATACGAACATGATTTTAGACCATGTGGGATCCATCCATATAACATACCATATGCCGGAAAGTCACTAATTTTCCTTATTAATGAAACCTTCATTAAAAAATTCCGATCTTCAGTTATATAAAACATAGTCACACTATTGTTCCATAATGAAATTAACTCATCAATTAGAGGTTTCAAATAAACACAAATATTCTTCTTTGGTTTTCCTAGAATTGACAGCGTCAAATTTATATATGGTTCCTCCATCAGTATCCAAGGAGGAAAGTTATAAGAAGTAATGAAAACAGTCCAGCAAGAATATTGATTGGCATAAGTACCAAATGGACAAAAACCAGTAGTAGAAAGGCCTAGTCTTATGTTACGAGGATATGCAGTAAAAGAAGGATCTGTCTGATAAAAATGTTTCCATGAGTCACCATCACATAGATGATTTAAGATTTTTTTGATAAAAATATTTTATTTATGCCATGTCATTAATCCAACTATGCTGCGAGACAAAAATAAATGTTTTAAACAAGCTGTAATTGGAAAATATCTCAGCAGTTTCATTGGAACTCCATACTTTCCTTGTTGTGCCTCTTTATACCTTGATTCTCCACATGTTGGAAAATTAAAAAATGATTAATATTCACCATAATATGAGATGCAACCATTTGAACATGCATGGATATTTTGATAACATAGACCCAAATTATGAACCAACATTTTTCTTTCATAGAAACGTGAATGTAATGTATTTCTGTTAGGAAACAACGACTTAAACAAATATAAAATCCGACTGAAACAACTATTAGACATTCCAAAATATAATTTAATAGCCATAAATTTGGTAATAGCTTAATTGTTTCTCATCTTTCTTCCTGGATATAAGTCATCAACAGCAGATTGCAACAAATTGTAAAAATTAATGTTCAAATTCAGGATTTAGAAGCTCATTCTGAGTTGTGGTTTCAGGAATAGATGGACCAGTTGCCTCATGTATTAAATTTCCAAATGAAGCATCTGTAATTAAAAAATTGTATTATTTATTGAACTCTTTTCACTATGTTGATACAAAAAATACAATATTTTCAAAAACCATAATGCAATAGATAAAGTTCAACATTTTCAAATGTTTCGAATGTCCTAAGACCACATTTCTGACACAGACATTTAATTGTTCCTTCAGAAACAAAATCTAAATTTGATGATGCAGATGATATAAAGGTTTAAAGACCTACAATGTAGACAAGATTTAAACCAAATCGGTTTAGATTTTTGGAATAATTTATCCAATCATGATCACGTAATAGATACTGCTGTTTATTTCCTATGTCCATAGTTATCTTAAAAACAACAAGAATAAGAATAATTATTGATGATCGTTTTGACTATTTGAAAATTATTATCATATTTAACCATCATGAAATATTATACGAAATATGAGTCGAGTGAGACACTAGGTTAGCCCTAGATTATGAGGTGAAAGAGTATTGTTGTGGGTTCCCTCAAATGATTAGTGTGATTTTGGGGTACTTAGGTGCATCAGAGTGGCTGACCAAGGTCGTTTCTCAAAGGAGGAAGTAAATTAAAACTACTTCTTAAAGGTATTTTAAAAATAAAATAGAATATAATTAAAACACTACATGAAAGTATGGGGGTTTTTGATTGTTTATAAATATAGAAGAAGTTTTCTAGAAGAAGTTTGCAGTTTTTTTTGTTTTTAATTTTGAAATGAAGTTTGATTAAGAAGACACAATAAGAAGATGTTTTTTTAGAAAATATTTTAAAAGGAGTAATCGATCTAACTCTACCTATTCAATCTATTATTAATCATTATAATTTAAATTAACATTCAATTAATTATTATCCCTTAATTTGATAAATCATGAACCCTACAAGAACTAACTTTACCACGAAGATGAAGTAAATTTTACCCGAGGCTAACTTTGGAACATGCAATCGCAACACCCTGCTTTGATTGATGTTCAAAAGTTAGTTTATTTTCAGTGGTAAATTAAGGCACATTTCCCCTCTGAAAATTAGAATTAATTGAGTTTATGGATTAAATTTGAACACTAAAAATTGATCTCGTATGGTTTTGTATAACCTATTAAGTTCGCACTCTCACAATTTACACAAAATCTCGTCCTCACATGTTTTTGTGTTAATTGTTCAATTTCTTGAATAGTTTCAATTAAATTAAAAACTCAATTTATTGATAATATTATAATAATTACAGTATATCATTGATTCAAAATAAATTTATGTATAAGGTAAGAGATAGATCGATTACTAAAAGAGTACTCTTCCATGTGTGGCGTAATCATCGTAGAAGAGAATTGCATTTGCAATAGTTTATTATGGGTATATCACAATAACGCTTCAACTCAATAATTACAGCCCAAAAAGTAATATTAAGAGAAGAATAAATTTAATCAAAACATAATAAAATATAAGAAATAAAAGAATAAAAAAAATAGTTTATTATGAAAACACAAACATTACAACATGAGGATGAAGAATAGGGTTTTGACAAAGGGATCCTTGCTTCAAGAGGTACCCTTATTTAATTTCCTGGAGAATTGGATTGGAACCTCTTCTCCTATTTCCTAAACTTCCCAATACACGTCCCAACCCTTAAAAATTATAAATACTCTAATTTATATAGGGGGAGGGGAGGTTATGTTACAAGTGGTTTCAAGTGTGAATATGGAAATTCGGCCAAATATTTTAATCCAACTTGCACAGCCCATTTTACCACATAAAAGCACGAATCATCTCCTTTTCAGGAAGGATAATATGTGTGAATTTGGGTCCTCCATCTCCTCTCAAATTTTGGGATCAATCCAAGCCCAGATTAAAGAGTTATGGCTTAAATACATAAGCTTTTCCTTTTTGGTGTGTGCAGCCCACCTTTGACTTTATGGCCCCATTACTCCATCCAAATGAATTATTTTAAACTAGTGTCCTGAATAAAAGTTACATCCCATGAAGTCCGAAACATAGTTACAAAATATTAAGTTCAAATAATTCAGATAAAAATATTTATGATTGAAATACTACAGTGATTTTGAAAGGGTAAAACTGGAATTTCCATTAAATATTCAAATCAATGATATAATCACAAATACTTTCTCATTGTATATATTTAACACAATGTGAGGAAATTATATCATTTATTATCAATAAATTATTCAATAAAATAGTGTTTTGTCAACTCCCCCATACTTACCCTTTTACACTCCTGGGCAAAATCTCATATCAAGTAAACATCAATATCAAATCAAAACAAATTTTAAAACACATATCATTGAGATCCATCAATTACACACCAAGAATAAAAAGATATCACGCCTCATAAAAAACTTATTTCAAGTTCTCCATTTATATCATTCAATATATTTCCACTTCATTTATCCTCCCATGCACAAAACACTTACCTCGCTTGAATTTTCTCTTATCACATAAATGTCAATTTTTTTTGCAATGTCTTTTTCATACAAACTCATACAAGGGTCACCATAGGCTTTATAAATTCCTAAATCTCCACCTGATGTGATTCAAGGACTTAATTTTATCATGATGACTTTCTAGGGTAGTTCTATGGCTTTCGGTTGGTAGGATTTAGATGTGAAAAAATTTGAGGCCGAATGAGGAGGGCTTGACTCTTTTTGAAGCAAAATTGCATTAATCCAATTTTCACTTAAATATGGTCTCCTCCTAGATCTACATAACATCAATTCATGTTCTTCATCATTAAAAATAAATCAATGTGCACACTATTCAACATTTCACCAGTAAAAATGTCAATCTTCTCAAACCTGATTTTCTTAAAAGCTCCAGATAGGCACAACTTTACCCCTCTATTAGAAGCTCCAAAAAGGAACAACTTCTTTTATCATGAAAGCTATAGAAGGAACAATATTCAATATAATGTTTTTCTTATTTATCAAACACATCTCTTCATAATTCAATTTTCACCCGAATTATCACAAAATGTGGTAGCACATCACAATACAACTTCCCCCACACTTAATCTCAACTAGATTATGCAATTTCACTTCAAGAGTTGGTTGGATAGGGAAAATTGGCTTGTAATGTGGCTAACCTAACAGGATGTTCGTGTATTCTAAGGTCTAAAAGGATTAAATGTTCAAGGTAGGCCATTATAAAAAAATATTCTTTGAAATAGGGTCTTTAATATCGTACGAATTTCTCAATCATTTAATCCTAAGTACCTCAAACCCTCATGTTTTGACAGGAATAAATCAAATTTTTGGTTAAATCAAGCGTGTTTTGGTTCTCTCAATAAGTGAGGTGAATGAAAAGAATATGAAAATAATGGTTTATAATACTCACAAGAAAGTGGTTTCAAATATAAAGACAGTGATATGTGGCATGAGATTCTAATTTCAGTGTACTTTTCATTAAATTACTAAATATATGAACTTGAAACAAAGTCATTTCAACATTCATTTAAGCATATTTTCAAGGGATAAATTGTTTAACTTATTTATATGGATTTAAAAATGGTGATGCGAATCATTTCAGCTCAAAAGTTTCAAAAACACATAGAAAATTGAAAAACAAACACACAAAATTTGAAAATCACAAATTTTTTTTTGTTTTTGTTTATTTAAACTGGAAAAAAGTTGAAATTACTAAACTAAAAAATTCCCTCCCTGATACTTAAAATATTGTATTTTCCTCAATGTGAACCCATGATATTATATGTGCACATGAAATTCATAATTTTAGTTTGGACAAGTAATATAAAAGTGAAACGGTTAGGAACAACCTAATATTCTCAAGTGATGATGGGGTCATGCAGATTGATTAAATCAACTAAATTGGTAGGAAGTCCCCTGATGTATTTCTTCAAACATTGCCCATTGAATGTAAAGCTCCTTCCAGTGTCCTTTTGTTTGATCTCCACTGCACCATAAGGAAAAAAATTAGACACAACATAAGGACCTAACCATTTGGAATGAAACTTACCAAACATCAACTTCAGTCGTGAACTGTAGAGTAGGACTTTCTCTCTAACAAGAAACTCCCTTTTCTGGATCATTTTATCATGAACTAATTTTGATATTTCCTTGTAGAGCCTTTAGTTCTCATATGATGATAGTCGAATCTCCTCAAGCTCTTGAATTTTCAACTTTCATTGAATTCCAGCTTGGGCCAAATCCATGTTGCATTTCTTTATAGCCCAATATGCCCGATGATCGACTTCCACTAGGAGATGACATGATTTCCCAAAAACAATCCAAAATGGGGACATACAAATGGGGGTCTATTATTCTGTCCTATAAGCCCACAATGCATCATCCAAGCACTTTCTCCAATCCTTCCTATTTGGCTGCACGGTTTTCTCCAAGATTTGTTTCAACTCATGATTTGAAACCTTAACCTGGACATTTATTTGGGGTGGTATGGTGTTGATGTTTTGTTTGTCACCCCATACTTTATAAGGAGGGAAGAAAAATTCCTATTGCAAAAGTGTGTCCCTTGGCCACTGATGATGGCCTTGGTACTCCCAACCTGCAGAAAATTTGAGCCTTGACAAAATCCACTACAACATGAGAATCGTCAGTCCTATTGGCCTTGGACTCTACCCATTTACTCACATAATCGACAACAACAAGGTTATACAAGAAACCAAATGAAAAAGGAAAATTTCCCATAAAATCAATTACCCAAACATCAAAAATCTCAAAGAATAAAATGGGTTGTTGAGGAATCTCGTGTCTCATTGAAATGTTTTCAGTGTGTCGGAAACGAGAGCATGAGTTACAAAATACATGGGAATCATGGAATAAGCTAGGCCAATATAATCCAGAGTCTAATACTTTTCTAGCAGTACGTTGGGGTCCGAAGTGTCCACCACAAGCAAGTGTATGACAGAAATGAAAAACAGACTCAAACTCCTGATCAGGAACACACCTCCTAATGACTTGGTCACTACACATGCGCTAGAGGTAAAGATCATCCCACACATAAAACCTAGACTCACTTTTTAATTTTTGGACTTCACACTTCTTCAAGCTTACTAGTATTTAAGAGGAAACAATGTAATTAACTAAATCAGCATACCAAGGATGTGTACCTGAGATGGTATAGAGATTCTCATCAGGGAAAGTGTCCCGAAGTGGTACCTGGTCCAAGGTGTCACCCTCTGGTTTGTGAGTAAGCCTACTCATGTGGTCTGCCACCAAATTATCTTACCCCTTCTTGCACTTTATCTATATGTCAAACTCTTGAATAAGGAGCATCCAATAGTTAAGTCGTGGCTTTGCATATGGCTTCTTTAGGAGGTACCTCAAAGCTGCATGGTCAGAAAAAACAACTACTTTAGATACCAATAAATATGAAATAAATTTATCTAAAAAAAATATAACAGCAAGAAACTCCTTTTCTGTTTTGGTTTAGTTTGATTGGGTAGAATCCAACGTCCTCTATGCATATAAAATCACATGTGAACGTCCCTCAACCCTCTGATATAAGACAGATCCAACCACGAAGTTGGATGCATCACACATAAGCTCAAATGGAAGGTCCCACCGCCGGGGCTATATGATCAGTGGAGTGGTTAGACACTTCTTTAGCTCATAAAATGATACCCTGCATGAATCATCAAAATTTAAGTCAATATCTTTTTGAAGCAATCGAGATAAGGGTAGAGCGATCTTACTAAAATATCTGATGAAGCGTCGATAAAATCCAGCAAGTCCAAGGAATGATCGAACACCACACACACATATAGGATATGGAAGGGTTGAAATAATGTCTACCTTATATTTATCAGCATAAATTCCATGTTATGAGACTATATGACCTAAGAAAATTCCCTTTTTGACCATGAAATGACATTTTTCAAAATTCAAAACCATATTTTTTTCAATAAAATGATGCAACACATCACCCAAACTAGAGAGAAATTCATCAAATGTGGATCCATAAACTGGAAAATAATCCATAAATACCTCAATGAAGGTCTCAATGAAATCTGGCAAAATACTCACCATGCATATCTGGAAGGTACCTGGGGCATTGCAAAGTACAAATGGCATCCTTCGGTAAGCAAAGGTACAGAATGGGAAGGTGAATGTCATCTTCTTCTAGTCCTCTACTGCAATGGGAACCTAAAAATAGCCAGAGAAGCCATCCAAAAAGAAATAATGTATCTTACCTGCAAGTCTCTCAATCATCTGGTCAATGAATGGAAGTGGGAAATGGTCTTTACGAGTGGATTGATTTAGTTTCCTATAATCAATAGACACTTGCCAACTGTTTTGTACTCTCACAGGAACTAACCCATCATTTTCATTTTTTATAACAGTGAAAGAAGTTTTCTTTGGTACAAACTAGATAGGGATAACCCATTGTGATTCAGAAATAGGGTAAATGATACCCGCCTCAAGTAATGTTTCAACTTCCTTCTTAACAACTTCCAAAAGTGTTGGATTAAGTATCCTTTGTGGCTGCCTAATCGGTTTAGCCCCATCCTCCAAGAGAATCCTATGCATGAAAATTGAGGGGCTAATACTAATGTCCAACCAATTTCCCTAATGTTATCTCTCAAAAGATTCAAAAGTTTTTCTTCATGTTCAAAAGTGAGATTTTTAGCAATGATAATAGGTAATCTATCACCACTCAGCAAGTATGCATATTTATGATTTGAGGGAAATGGCTTGAGTTCCAATGTAGAGGGGTGAAGTATGGATAGAGAAATTTATTCAACAGACATATCTGAAAAATGAACATCAGTATCAGAATAAAAATCATCAAAATTAGAAAATAATGCATCAAATCCATCATCATACTCAACATCCATGTCATAATCAGAGTTTATATGATCAGAATTTGAATCCACATCAATATCAAATACAAGAGAGGTTTTTCCATCAAAAACAGGCGTGGAAGTACTCTTAGACATAAAACTAGAACCAATAATCATAATCTCTCTAAGAATAGGACTATCAAAATCCATGGAGTTTTTACTTGGTGGTTCAAAATGGGAGATAACAAAAGAAGAATGGTCCTCAGAGGGGTACTTCATGGAATCCATAATATTAAATATCACAACTTCATCCCCAAATTCCATGGAAGGTGTACCCTCATTGGCATTTATGATAGTTTTTATAGTTTTGAGGAAGTGTCTACCTAAGATAATGGGGCCATGATAACTTACCTGATCATCCTCCATGTTAAGAACGTAGAAATCTGCTGGAAAGATCATGTCTCTTTCCCGGACAAGTACATCCTCAAGGACTCCCGCTGGATATGTCGTAGCTCTATTCACCAACTACACCACTACTCTTGTCGGTTTTATCTCACCAACCCGCAAAGAAGAGATTACAGAGTGAGGCATCACATTTAGGGAGGCTCCCAAATCACAAAGTGCATCAGAAAAGTGAAACTCCCCTATGGTGCATGGGATGGTGAATGTCCCTAGATCCTTGCACTTTGTTGGCATTTCTAGAGTTGGTGTAATGAGTGCTGACACGTTCCTTCCAAGATTTATCCTTTCATTTCTCTTGATCCCTCTTCGATTGGTACAAAGTTCTTTTAAGAATTTATAATACCTTGGAATTTTCTTAATGCCTTCAAGTAGAGGAATGTTGATCTCTACATGCTTGTTTGTGTCCAAAACCTCCTTTTGCATTGCTTTTTCAGCCATATTCTTGGGTTGAACAACCCTTTTGGAAAAGGAAGAGGTTTATGAGGAATATCATTAATCTTTTTCATACCTTTATCTTTCTCTTTGGGTTTCTCATTAGTTGATGTGGAATTTGGATTCTCCAGATTTGAGTTGAATCCAGGTGGAACAATAGTTGTAGATGTATCATTTGTTTTCTTCCCACTTCTCAATGTGATGGCACTGACATTACCCTTGGTATTTGGAGTAGGTTGGTAAGGTAGAATTCTGGAATTCTTACTTACAAGTTCATGGAGGGCGGTGAAAATTTGGCTCATTTGAGTCTTCAACTCCCTCACCTCCAATCCTTGACTCTTCAGCTCATTTTGTTGATTAAGAACAATTTTCTTCAAAAGATCATCAGTGTTAGAATCTACCTTTGGTTGAGAATTCCCTTTTTGTTGACTTTTTGATGCTTGGGCTTCAAATCTTCTTTGGGGTTGTTGGAATCCCTGTTGGTAATGTGGAGGCTGCTGGATGTTTTGTTGAAAGGGTGACCTTTGTTCTTGTCCAGATCCATACCTCATATCTGATTGATCCTTCTACACTTGGTTATATGTTGGATCAATAATTCTTTTGGGGATATGTTTGTTGTTGTTTCTGCTGATATGGTCTCCCAGGGAACACTACTGCACAATCATCTATTTCTTAGACTTGTGGATAACATTCAGTTGGGTGGCTTGTCTCAGTGAAAATACCACAAGGCCTTGAAAGAGGGGGTTGGGATGTCTTTTGTGCCAATGCAATCTGCCTCACCATAGTTGTGAATTCCTCTAACATGGTATCAATTAAATGACTCTCAATAGAAGAAGGAATTACCTGATGTACTCCCATGACCTGTGTTGTACCTCTATCACTAAATTTTTGGGAGTTTTGGGCCATATTGTCGATCAATGCACGTGCGGCTACTGGTGTCTTGTCCACCACTGCCCCTCCTACAGCAGAATCCACCATGCTCCTCTCCATAGGTGTGAGTCCTTCATAGAAGTACAGAATGAGTAATTTCTCACTGATTTGGTGATGTGGGAAGCTTGCACACAACTTCTTGAATCACTCCCAATACCCATACATTGACTCCACTTGTGCTTTCTTGATCCTCGAGATCTTCTTATGAATGGAAGTGGTCCTCGATGCTGGAAAAAATCTCTACAAGAAAAGACATTTCAAATCATTCCAACAAGTTACATCTTAGGGTTGTAAATAATACATCCAGTCTTTCACAACTCCATCAAGTGAGAATGGGAATGATTTTAGATTGATTTGATCTTCAGATACATTTCTTGGTTTTAGGGATGATAAAACCACATTAAATTCCTTCAAATTTTTATTGGGATCCTCACCAGAGAGGCCATGAAACTTTGGAAGTAAGTGAATTAACCCATATTTTAGTTCAATGTCCGATTTGAGATTTGGATATGCAATGCAATTTGGTTGAAAGATAATATCAAGTGCATCCAATTCTAGAATGGTTTTATTAAGTTAATTTCAATTATTGTTATCCATTGGTTCTTGTTTTATGGTTTAATTTGAATTTCTTCCAATTTCAATGTTTTTATATCGGATTAATTCTACAACTTGTTGAATATTGAAACTTCCCATAGACTGAGAATGTCTGATTCATGCCCTAAGGCTACGTTCTATATCAGGGTCGAGATCTAAGAGTTCTTTGGGATTAGTTTGTGTCATAAATCAAATAAAAATTAAAAGAATGAAATTGGACCATAGTAAAATAAAAATAATAAGTTTGAGTTGATGGTCCAAAAATATATAGAAGAAAAAAAAGAAGAAGAAAAAAAAAACAGATTGGGTAAAGAAGGAGGAAAGAAGCGAGGAAGAGAATAAAATGTAAAATAAAATAAATACTTCTAAGTGGTTGAAATAATTACATTCCTCCCCGGAAATAGTGTAAATTTTAAAGAGCGCTGCCATGGGCGACCTCAAATGATTAGTGTGATTTTGGGGTACTCAGGTGCAGCAGAGTGGTTGACCAAGGTCTTTTCTCAAAGGAGGATGTAAATTAAAACAAAATTTTAAAGGTATTATAAAAATAAAATAGAATAGAATTAAAACACTACATGAAAGGATGGGGTTGTTTATAGTTTATAAATCGAGAAGAAGTTTGCTGGAAGAAGATTTCATTTTTTGTTTTTAATTTTGAAATGAAGTTTGATTAAAAAGATACAACAAGAAGATGTTTTTTTATGAAAATATTTTAAAAGGCGTAACCGATCTAACTCTACCTATTAACTCTATTATTAATCATTATCATTTAAATTATCATTCAATTAATTATGATCCCTTAATCTGTTAAATCTCGAACCCTATGAAAATTAACTTTACCACGAAGATGAAGTGAATTTAACCTGAGGCTAACTTCAGAACATGCAATCGCAACACCCGGCTTTGATTGATGTTCTAGTATTAGCTTATGGTCAGTGGTAAATTAAGGAACATTTCCCCTCTTAAAATTAGAATTAATTGAATTTAGGGATTATATTTGAACACTACAAATTGATCTTGTATGGTTTTTTATAACCGATTAAGTTCTCACTCTCACAATTTATAAAAAATCTCATTCTCACGTGTTTTTGTGTTAATTGTTCAATTGCTTTCTTAGTTTAAATTAAATTAAAAACACAATTAATTGATCATATTATTTGAATTATAGTATATAATTGATTAAAAATAAATTAATGTAGAAGGAAAGAGATAGGTCGATCACTAAAATACTACTCTTTTATGGGTGGCGTAATCATCGTAGAAGCGAATTGCATTTGCAACGGTTTATAATGGGTATAACCCAATAATGCTTCTACTAAATAATTCATTCACAAAGAGGAATATTTAGAGAAGAATAAATTTAAACAAGACAGAAGAAAAATGATGAAATAAAAGAAGAAAAAAGTAGTTTATTATGAAAACACGAACATTTCAACATGAGGATGAAGAATAGGATTTCGACGAAGGGATCCTTGCTTCAAGAGCTACCCTTAAATAATTGCTTGGAGAATTGGAGTGGAACCTCTTCTCCTCTGCCCTAAGCTTCCCAATGAACGTCCCAACCCTTAAAAATGATAAAAACTCTAATTTATATAGGTGAGGGGAGGAGAGGTTACAAGTGGTTTCAAGTGTGAATGTGGAAATTAGGCCAAATATTTTAATCCAACTGGTACCGCCAATGTGACAACTGAAACACATTAATCATCTATTTTTTCACAAGGATCATATGTGTGGATATGGGTCCTATATCTCCTCTCAAAATTTGGGCTCTATAAAAGCCCAACTGAAAGAGTTATGGCCGAAATACAGAAGCTTCTCCATTCTGGCGTGTTCTGCCCATTTTTGATTTTATGGCCCAATTACTCCATCCAAATGAATTATTTTGATCTAGTGTCCTGAATAAAAGTTGTATCCCATGAATTAAAGAACACATTTACAAAATATTAAGTTCAAATAATTTAAATAAAAATATTTATGATTGAAATACTACAGTGAGTTTGAAAGGGTAAAACTGGAATTTTCATCAAATATTCAAATGAATGATATAATCCCAAATACATTCAAATTGTACATATTTAACACAATGTGAGGAAATTATATCATTTATTATCAATAAAGTATTCAATAAAATATTGTTTTATCACGGGGCCCATAGAGGCTCGGTGTAGATAAAAATAAATATATGAAATATATTATATAAAACAATATTGTTTTTGAAAATAATATAATATTTCTTAAATTTTATCAGATATGATAAATTGGGGATCATTGTTGGGTATAGAATTTGGGGTTTATCCTAAACATGAAATTCAATTTGGGAGCGTCAATTAGTTACATTGTAGGCAATGGTAACTTATTTAATATTTTTATTATAAATTATTATAAAAATTCAATATATCTTTCAAACTATGTATTGTATGATAAATAGAATATCATTGTTGGGCCTGAGATGTGGGGGTTACCCTAGGCATGATGTAACAATTGTTAGCATCGACTATTTCATTACATCACACATAGGGTATCATTTTTAATCTTTTATTAATATTATTTATATAATTATTTATATTTATATATAAATATATATTACTTTGTTAATACAAATTATTAATATGGATTATTTTAATTAATTAAAAATTTATATGAAATGATTATTAATTAATTAATAATTACTATATATATCACAATTAATTATAAATTATGTAATTAATGTAATTAATTATGTAATTATTAGTATTATAAATTATGTAATGATTATTATTAATTATTATTAATTCTTAAAAATTTATGTAATTTTTATTATGTAATGATAATAACTCATTACATAAATTATTATAAATTATTTAATGATTATATAAATATATATATATATATATCATAATTTCTTAAATTATTATTGGAATTTTATTATTACAATTTTACTATGTAATGATTATTAGTATTACAATTTGATAAATTATATAAATTATTATGACTTATGTAATAATAATTATTAATTTATTTAAATTATTAATAAAATTTAAATAATTACTATTTATATATATCATAATTTCTTAATTAATATAGATACAAAAAATATATTTGAACTCATTTTTAAACAAATATAGAAATAAAAAATCTATAAACACACACACACACACACACACATATATATATATAATTTGATTACCTTGAATTTTTAATTTATATAAATAATTTATAAATAAAATTGAGTTCTTAACTTTGAATTAATAATTAATTTGAATTCATAATTATTTAGAATTAATAATTTTTTAATTAATAATTTTTACCCTATATGTATTATAATAGTTGGGTGAGTCGGGTGTTTTTACAACATTTATACAAAATTTTAATATTAATTTTTTTAATTAATATGACATTTCATAATAATTATTATGGATTTTTAAACATTTTTATATTTTGTTATAAATTTTTATAAAATTATTATAATTTTATAATTATCCCCAATATTTACAATTTATTAATAATAAAGACTCACTAATTATTACATATTATAAAATATTTATTGATTTCTACTAATTATTTAAATTAACACTACATTTTTAATAATTAATATTTTTTAAGAATTTATAATAAATCTTTATATTTGTTATATTTTTTTAAAACTATTACAAGAAATTATCCTAATTATTATTAAATAAGATTTTACTAAATATTACATATTTTAAATTGTCATTGTTTGTCAATTATACAACTTTTTTGCTTTTTTTATTAAAAAAATCTGATAAATAGCATTTTATTAAATATATTTCTCTAAATTAATTTTATCATCGTTATTAAAAATCAATCAATTATATTTAGACATACAAATATTTAGACATATATAATTGCACGTGCGCCAACAAAAATTGTTATAAAGAATTATTATTATAAACAAATATAATTTTAAACAAATATTCTGTGTGTGTAAAGATCAAATAAATATTATGCATGTATTCAAAATACACAAATTTGTGCACGCAATTATATATGCGCACACATAATATTATGCACGCACAATTATATTTACGCACGTAGTTATATTTGCACGTGCAAAGATCAAACAAATATTTTGCATACACAATTATAATGGGTAGTTGGACGTTTTTACAATATTTATATGAAATATTAAAACAAATTATTTTAATTAATACAACATTTTATATGAATTATTATGATTTTTTAAACTTTTATCTATTTTATTATAATTTTTTTACCAATTTCTATAATTTTATAAGTATCCCTAGTATTTATAATTTATTAATAATAAAAACTCCTTAATTATCACATATTGTAAATTATTTATTTATTTTTACTTATTATTTAAATTAATACAACATTTTTAATAATTAATATTTTTTACGCTTTTATAATAATTCTTTATATTTTTTATATTTTTTAAAAACTATTACAAAAAATTATCCTAATTATCATTAAATTAGTTTATACTAAATATTACATATTTTAAATTGTTATTGTTTTTCAATTATACAATTTTTTAACGTTTTTTATAAAACAGAATTCTTATAAATAACGTTTCATTAAAATATTTTCTTTAAATTAATTTTATCATCACTATTAAAAATCAAGCAATTATATATAGACATTCAAATATTTAGACATAGATACATGCATGTGCGCCAAAACAATTTTATTATAAAAAATATTATTATAAACAAATATTATTGTAAACAAATATTATGCACACATAAATATAATTATAAACAAATATTATGTGCGTGTAAAGAATCAAACAAATATTATGCACATAAACAAAATACTCAAATATGTGTGCCCAATTATATTTTTGCGCACATATATAATTAATTTCTAGCAACCCTAAAACATGAAGAAATTTAAAATAAATCTAATTGTTGAAAAACCCAGTATAGTTGCAAACAAATACAAACTTCCAACATATTTTAATAATAATGAAATTTTAGATAATATAAAATGGTAATGTTTCAATGACCCTAAACATAAAATAAAATCTATACAATTTAAAGATCAAACAATGTGAAAAATAAGGTAAATAAAATTAAAATAATTTGTATGTAATCAAAACAATCCAAAATACAATAATAAAATTAGACTAACCCTACATGTTAAATAAATCATCAAATGGGTAAAAATTTAAACCTAGGTTTTGTCAATTTATCAATATAATTAAAATACGCAAAAAATGACCAAAGGCAGAAGCATAGTCTATACCTTGAAGATTTGATGTGAAATCACACAAAAATCAAAAAAAAAATGAAGGTTTCTCAGGCTGCACATAGTGGGCCGGCTGTAGGATTCCACGGAAGAGGGAAGAAGGAAAAAAGGGGAAGAATAAAGAAACAGCACAACCTGCTAAATCCCGATACTTTTTGTGATGGTATTGTGATAGAATTAATTCAATATAATATAATGTTTATATTGAAAAATATTTGCGAAGAAATTCAATTCCCAACACAAATACATTCAAATCAAAGGGAATTTGCGACAGATTGAATAATCCATCACAAATGCCCTTCATGAATGATTTTTGCGTTAGGTAGTGGAAAATCTAGGAAAAAGTTTTGCTGATATAATTACACCTTGGTCAAAAATAGGTTTTGTCCATAGACGATTTTCATTGATAAATTTTTCAGTCACAAATGTCCCATTGTAAATACTTGAAATTCTAGTAGTGAATGCATAAATCACTTTGTATGATCATTTATAGATAACATGAAGGAATTCTAAAAATATGTGAAGAAAACATTACACACATCTTCTGGATCATACAAGACTCAAAAAAATGGTACTGAATAAACTGTGGAATTTGATATACAAGCGTGAGGACAAAGACTAAAGGTCGAAGAATTGAGTGAAAAAATGTCCACTGAGCCTCATTCACTTTATGCAAACCATCTAAGACACGTGAATTCACCAGGGCATGTCGTCTAGATATTGTGATTCTCCTTCAACATGTTTTTTGGGTTATGTAAAATCCTTCAATTAATGTCAAAGAAAGTCACATGGTTCCCCAAGGGCATGAAACTTTAGGCCCATGATACCCCCTGATCATTTCACCCAATCCTTGTGACTTCCTTCAAATACATCTCCTAACTCATATAATAACAATATATCATGGATGCTATGTCTCTCAGATAGATATGCACATGTCAACTAAGCTCTCATGATACCCTCTGGGAACGTTAGTAAAGACTCACAACGCCCTCTAAACATGTTGGCCAGGTCTCTCAAAGCTCTCAAGGGATGTTAGCTAAGAAATGAGACACCCTCCAAGTCATGTCATACTGACTCTCACAGCACCCTCCATATGTGTCAATACAACACCTATGAATAACAACCGGTAAATCATGCTGAATCATGTGACACCCTCTAGACAAGGTAGTCAGGTCAGGTGATGACTTCTAGGACAGACTGCCAAGATCTTGTGATGTACTCTGTAAAAGCCAGATTTGATCATGAAAAAACCTTCAAATATGCCACACAGGTTATTTGAAGTCCATTAAAAACCCAATCGGATCATCTAGTTATATTTAGGTATGATAGAAAGATACTCTCATTTATATTAGGGCAAGAATACTATCAACGCATGTCAGGTAGGAAAACAGGGCATAAGGGAAACCTCAGAATGTAACCCCTGACCAATAAACTCTGAAAACTCGGATTCCCACCATAACCGATATACATAGGATTCCTTCATAAGGCCTGATCTCCAATGGAAATCAACTTTGGTTTAAATTAGTTACTATCCTAAGTATTCCTAACTTATAAGACTAAATTCTTCTATAGATCTTCCATTCTTCATAATCTATTGGTGGATGATGATAGGACTCATACACGAGCATCATTTTAAGTATAATCCCATACCAGAAGAAGTATGAATAATATGATTCCTAATATGTTAAGGATATGTAGGACACCTTTTTAAGGTTGGTTCTCCACATGGACATCCCAATACATAATTCCCTCACTCTTCACGCAATGATATTGATCGTTTTCTATATGTTGTTTCTCACACTGGGCAAAGCTCATGTTAGTTTAGAGAGTTGAAATAACCACATCATTAACATCAAGAGTCTCCACCAAAAAGGGAATCATATATATCTAAATACCCAACAAGTGACATGAAACATTATCCTCAACATAAGGGAATAGACCTTAGGTACAATACCAATGGTGTGATTAAACTACAAGAACTATGATTCCCATAATAATCAGGATACGTAGGATGCCTTCCTAAGGCATGATTTAAAATAAACATCTATTTTGATGTAATCCTTATGAAAATTCAATTTTCAACCATCGGGACCCAATATTTCTCATGGGTTGACTACTCAACCTCATCCATCAAAGGATAGGAAAATAAATAGAACTATGGTGAATCTTATTCCTACCATAACCATGATACATAAGATGTCTCCTTAAAGGAAATGTTTCATAATAAATCATCTTAAAGAAGACCCAATTATATGTCCCATATCATGAGCTGTAGAAATGATTATTTTACATCCCTCATTTCTCACACATATCATTTCTCACACGAGTTTAGTTAATTGAAATAAAAATTTCATCTGCACCACGAGTCTCTATAATGACTGGGGTAACCTCAGTATATAATCCCCAAACAAATGAACTATTGAAACTCTAATTCTATCTATACATGGGATATGTAGGACATCCCTTCGGGACCCGAGTTTGAATAATTGGTGTCTTAGAGCACCCATATAAGTATTTATTACATGAATTTTAACTACATGGGTCCAACAAACTACATGGGATTTGATTCTTACAATAACCAAGGTACATAGGATGCATCATAATGTCTCAATCCCTTCCTTGGAATATTAATCGCATCCTTGCAAGGAAAAACATTATGAAGCACTTGGTTGTATATATTCATCACATACGAAACTTCAAATTAGAATAGAATGATGGAGAAACTTATATTTGTATATATATGGACACACTGAAGAGATCCTAGTATTTTTCATATTGTAGATAATTACCCCATGATCATTTTTAGGGTAAGTGGTCCCATATCGGGATTAGGAAGATATTTGTGAATATAAATTAAATCTATAATATATTAATGTATTAGGAAATAATTCCATATAAAAGGGTGTGATGAGTCTGAACTTCCTTCCTATTAACCAATGTGAGTCCCCAAGAGTCATTAGGCCAAAAAATCCAGGTGACCACCTACCATTGGAATGTAGATATGTTCGCAGTTATATGTGAGGGAACCATTGGGAGTTTCTGGTATGAGCGGTAATGGTAATATGTTTTTCATGGTTGTGTACAAAACAATCCACCACAACCAAACCATTAGATGGATCCCATCTACACCTAGAAATCTCAGATGAAACAAAAATGGAAAACCAAACATGAATCTATGTAATAACAAAACCACCAGTTATAATATTTCAAGAAATTTTGTTTACACAGCATATGAAAAAAATTAACATGCCTAATGTGAATCTCTAAAATGATAGAATATTCATGTGTCAGGATACTTTGTTTTGTAAACCCCATAAAAACAAAGCAGTAAGACTAGAATGATCTTACATATAATCCTCTATAATTGGGGTAACCATAATTCCATCCTCACGTTAACATGTCCACACGAGTGGAATGAACGAATCAGAAATATCAGGACTAATGGGTTAACCATACATATATGATTGAGCATATTATGCCTATGATATTTCACTAATCGGTAACCTTGTTCCTTGTTGTCAGCATGACTGCATATATTGAAAACATCCCAATTCAAGAAAATGTCTTCATTATCCAGTTTTTCTCATTTAAATAATCTATTGTTGCAACCCCCTCAGTTTTCAATGTAATCTCATATACTCGATAGCTCTAATGACAGGCAGAAAACATGATGGCCCGGTAAAACCACCAATTTGAAGCAATCCAAACCATGGAAGCTTCCCACAAAGTTCTCTAATCATGAAAACTGGTGATTCTGCATCACACAAGAAATGTTGCTACTAAGCCAGTAACCCTTGTCTCTACAACCAAACGCTTTAGGAGCTTATCCCTAGCGTGTGACAACTTCCACCTTTAGTCTCTAGAGAAGGTGGATCATGAATCAAAAATACAACTCTCATCTTTTTCAGGTGACACACATAAGAGAATATTCCTACCTATGTCACCATCATCATCCCACTAGTACCCACCAGTCACCTGCTAAGGGTACCACCCGACATGATGCTACCTCTAACACCCATGCATGGGCAGTAAGGAAGGATCATTGGGGGAGGAATACATTAGATATACAAGAGAGGGATCATATCCCCACTACTACTGATGATTCTTACTGACATATCCCAACAAGAACTATAAAGAAATATCATGTTCCTATTAAATCATAACAAGTCTATGGGCATATTTCCACCACAGGAATGGGGGAGGAACAAATACCTACCATGTCCATCAATCCCACTAGCATATTTCAATAGAAGAAGGGGTAAAATATTGGGTGCATATCCCCTCTTAAATCGAATACATCTTCCAGTGTATATTGCAGAAAAAAATGTGTAGGCTTATATTCCTTCACACACTTGGCTAAAATGACAATATATTTTAGAAACATCTTATCAGCTATATTGGAATATTTTGATACTATTTTAGGTGAAGGTATAGACGCATAATTCTATCCCAACAAATTGGGAAACTAAACTCTCTGATTATCACCAACAAGTAGTTTTACTAGTGTAAGCACAAAAACTTTCTCTCATATAGGAGGATTATCAGCATATTTTGATAAAGGATGCAGCATTTGTTCCAAAAGTGGCTCACCAGGTGAGAGAGGTATATTTTTCGGGATAAGGGAACAAACCTAGAAAAAAAGTCTGGTGATATATTCCAAAGGCCTAGTATCTGGCTTATATCCCCTTTCTCACCAGGGCTCACCACGTGAGCGGGGAACAAGCCCCAAGACATGATTTTATTCATATTGAAGAAGTATAGAGATAAAGTCCATAGGCTTAGGATCATGATTATATCATCATTATGGCCAGGTATCACCATGTGAGAGGGGAACAAGCCTTAGGATAGGCTCGTATTCCTATCAAAGAATTCCAAAGGCATACTCCAAAGGCCCAGGATTAGGAATATATCACTATTCTGGCTAGTGATGACCATGTGAGAATAGAACAAGCCATGAGATAGTCTTATATTCTTGTCAATGAATCTATCTGACATATTTCAGAAAATCATAAATGCAAGACATGTATTCCTACTTCCGTTGACAAAAGACTGTGGCAACATCATTCTCTGGAAATATTGGAGGGTACTCATATTCCTTCTCCCATTTTGAGGTTATGGAAACATATTCTGATAGGGAATGAATATTCATACCATTCTTATATTCATGTTCCAGCTGGATCTCACCAGGTGGGAGCATCACACTCCTCGGGGCTGGCTCATACTCCTACCAAAAAGACCAGTGACATATCCCAAAGGCTCAAGATCAGTCTCATTCTTCTGGCTTGACTGAGGCTCACCAACTAAGAAAGGAGAATGTATTAGGATAGGCCCATATTACTATAAATAATGATATATATTAGTAGAATATTTCAGCAGATTCTCAATAGTGGGTGCATATTTAAATCACACCAGATGGTTGTATAAAACTTTAAAAAGCCATCATACATTCGGTTAATATCATTACACAATCCCAAAAGTCATGTACAAATATTCTAACCATGATGAAATACAAGAACCTTATTCCGAATTTTCTCAATTACAATTTCCTTAGGGTTGTTTAAGACACATTATAAGCACCACGAGTGTCTGTCAACTCTTTTATTGAAGTAGAAGCTGAAGACGTTCATTACCATGATATTCCTCCTTATGGTATTATGGATATGAATCATTGGGACTTTACTCTTTGAAAACCAACGTGGCCAACATCCCCGTAGTGATATCTCCCACAAACTAGGAAATCCTTTCCTTGCCGAAACACCTTCGTATAAGGAAGTGTTCAAAACTCTCACACCATAATATAGGGAGGTGCACAAAACATAGGGGTCAGCTGTATATAGTTCCCCCATCAACATTTAGTAACACTCCATTCCCGTCATCAGGAAACCATCAAAGCCATATTCTATGGTCTGACAGGATATAGGCATGTAAGTCTGATGAGGAGGAGGTAGACATTGAAAAATGGAGAGATTTATCTAGAAACAACCTCCCCATCATGTTTTGGCCCCTTTCTACTTCTAGTTATGATATCCTAGATGATCTAGAAAAGGAGTGCATTATTTATATATTAACAAATGTGTGGGATACTCATTAGACACTGAATTCATGTTATCTCCCTTATCCAAGATATGAGTGTCACCTAAATACAATCAAGATACTATGTTGTTATTTAGACTTGGCCGTTATCTCTATGTCCCACAATCCAAAACTAAAAAACATAGGGAAAATATGAAACACTCTTTCCACCATTGCATCATGAAACTTCGGCAGCTAATCTACAAGTCCACATCATGCATCTATATTTTAGGATTGGGAAAGTATGGAGAGTTACACTTTTCCGCAACCTTGTAACAATAGAGCCCCTTAGATTCAGCATCATGTAATATTATTGCCCCTGGAATAATCAGGGTATGGGGTAACACTCAGGTTTATTGGTCACTACAACTGAATTCCCCTAATTCAATGATTCCCAAACATCTTGGAAGGAGTGTTAGGATTTCCAAAAATACATAAGTATGGTCCCCTCTAAGAAATGAGAACACATTTTTAACATGGATAATGATGTTTCAATTGGTTGGAAAACTTCTTGTGAAGAATAATTATCATTATGGGATACCATTTCCCTCATATCCCATGTGATCACAACTATGTAACATCAAAGAAGTTTCAATAGAAGTTTTCATAGAAACCGTCTAGGAGTTGAACCAAACCCTTGGGCCACGAGAACATCTACGACCTCCTCCACACCTCAGATCATCAATTCCCAAGAGTATTTAGGATATATCCTTGGTATCTAAAAGTAAATCATAGCCTTCTGGGCTAGGGGAATTTATATCTCAATCATTGTCTCTAGGTTCATCATCCTGAGAGGGTCCATGAATAATTAGTGGTGATTCTAGATCACCCCCATTCCATTGGTATAGGGGAATTTATATCTTCATGCCCATCCCAATAATCATCAGGTCCCCAACTAGAATTATTGAATCATCAACAATAGGATTAATCAGTGCCAACTACGGCCCCAAATGACCCCCACCACATAGGACTAGGGGAATTTTCATCATCAACATAGAGGGAATCAATCTTCTCAAGGTTGGGTTGGGAACGATCAGTTTCCCACCTATCCCTCCCACCATAGAAAAACCCACTGCTGGTTAGGGCCCATTCGACAATCATGAATAGAAACTCCCTCAAGGTCATTACTCATAGGCAAAGATAGAAGGTATGTACGATAAAGGTGATCAGACCTCACTAGGGTCCCCATCCAAAATGGACCAAAATAGAAAAGGGTTCAAATAATGACCTCAATGAAGGTAGTGTAGATTCATCAGGTTGTGTTGAAGAAATGGCACAACCACCATTTCTAGATATGCATCTATGAATTTCATCACTATCATCATAGAAGAAATTGATCAATACAAAAATAAATAAGGCCACAACATGAAGAATACACCATGAGAGGAGGGTGATTTGGATGAATTGACTGTGGTTTCACACACTCTGAACCAGAGAAGGATCCAAAATATAGAATCACTAAATAATAGACTAAAACCTCTCTAACGAAACCTTTCCATAGAAATAGGGAAAGGTGAAGCTAAATCATAACCACCAACCAGAAGAGTTGAGATTTCTTCCATAGGGAACAAATGGTGCAATATGAGAGAGAAATTCAAACTCTCCAGAAAATCCATGCGGAGCTACTCAGGTTCTATATTCCCACTGGGTATTGTATTCAAGAAGAGACAAATATTCTTCCTCTCATAGTTGATCCCCCAGAAAGGGTGGCATATGAGAATCATGTTCTCTCTCAATCTAGACAGCCACATAAATGAGGAATTCCAAAATGATTGTGACTTCCCTCTATTGTGTCTATAACCTATACCTAATGAGAACTTTCATTTTGTCATAAGACGAATCAAGAATCAGTAGGAGATGAATGTGGGAACACCTTTTCAGCCCCCACCCACTCCCTATGGATGGTAAATAGCTCTGATAATAGTTCCCACAAATTTACATAACTTCATAGAGTACTTAGCTACTCAAATGGAAGTCGTGAAAGGGAGACACACACTTATACAGCCTAGGAGGAAGTCATATCCTAAATGGGTGGATGATACTCCACCTTCACCCTACTTCAGAAATCCTACCTTCTCTACCTTTGATGGTGTAGGAAACCCTGAAAAACTTCTCACACACTTATTATCCCTATTTGGGTCAATGATGGGGCCTCAAGGTCAACAGGAAGAAACAAAGGTAAGGTTTGTGTACAAACTCTGATAGGGAAGGCCTTTATTTGCCTCGCAGAAGAATCCATTACAGGATGGGAATACCTTCATCGTTAGTTCCTTTATTAGTTCAGATCTATGTTATGGAAGGAAATAATTTTTGACCTAACAAACTATAAGAAATGAGTGAATGAGAGGGTGTATGATTTAATAGTAAGGTTTACTGGTTTAACGTATTCTCTTATCATAGCTATCTCACAAGAGAAACTACTATAACTCTATGTTGAAAATATCAGGGATTATTTGAAGACACCTCTGATCCCCATGAAACATCTATTTGGGTTTTGAGAGTTCATTAAAATAGAACAAAATCTTGAAGAATACATTAAGTGGATCTAATAAAAGTCTTAAATAATTCACACAACATAATAGAAAAGGATAGGCGAAGCACAAGTTTCATTTTTAACCCTCAAGCAAGTAGCGGTGCCCATCATGAAACCTAGGTAGGCTCCAAACTTCCCAATGCCTCCTATCGAGTGACAAAAACCATAAAACCACCCTCATCCAGAAGCACAAAGAAATAAGGGTCTCCTGTGATTTGAGGAACTGATGAAAAATAAATACTTATTTTTAAATGAACATGTCCCCAAAAATTTCTTGGTCTCCATAGACAATTTCATACTCAAGCTTCCACATCTTAGAATGCCTAATGATGTCAACCTCACCGACCATCCCGACTACTTCCCTTTCCATAAGAGGTTGTGTCATAACATCCAAGACTGTTTCTTCATCAAAGACATCCATCAAGGAATAGTCAATTATGGACAAGTGACAATAGAAAAGTCTCTATACGAGTTGGTGTGCATAATACTATTCCAGTCAGAATAAGAGGATGGTTGGATGAATGTTTTGGCCAGGTGTGCGTAAAAATTCAACAACTGGATGAATAAAAAATAGTTGACTGAGCTCACGCCGCCATGAAAGAACAATTTCACTGACCCATAATAGCTCTACCACCTATAAAGGAAAAAAATCAGAAGTACCTATCAAATGTGGGAGTCACAATAAGAAACAGGAAGAAATAGATGATGAGGAGTCACATTCTGATCCATCTGAAGACCTAAATCTTGTGTATTTCTTCCCGACAACATCCAAAACATGGGAATTTCCCTAACATAGAGAATATTTATCATCATAAGAGATCATATTTGGTTATATCGATGTGATACAATTGGAATAACCCTTCTATGATGATGATTATGCTCTCAAATATGAATTTGCCATACAAAACCGGGGAACAAATGGTCGAATGCACAGAAACTGAGGATACGTGGGACAATGTGGATATGGTCAGGTGGAATATTCTAATCATATCCCCATAGAGGAAATATATGAAGCCGATACCCATGGTCAAATTCTCTAGCAGGCTCAAAAGACACATAGAGGTTCCCCAAAACTCTATAGCGGTCATTCACACCCAATTGTCTTTCATGATATCTTAGAGGGGGTTAAATCATCCAATCAACCCTAACATAGGGGAAGGGTAGAAATTTCCACACCACCAGTACCAGATGTTCCCATAACCACTAGTCATGCATCGAGACCATCCACCCCAGATGTATCAGCTCTGGAACCTCATACCTAGGAGTAGCCCCATATTGGGATATGACGACCTTTGGCACAAAAGTAAGACATTATGAAATAGATGGTTGTTGTCCTAGACAAGTTCTCAATCCTCAATGATCTATTTATTTCCAAATAACTTAGGGAGGCACATTTTAAAGCCCTCTAGAGCCCATAAGAGTTCTAAAAAGAAGTTTTTATAATGAAGGTCTATCAAGTGGAGATTATTTACTCAAAATGTCATGTCGCAATCTCATTCAATGATCAAGATCACGAAGATGCCATCCAAGGGAACACTAGGATTCTATATGTTTTGGGTAGACTCAATAATGTCAATGTCCAAAGGGTTCATATTTAAAGTGGATCTAGGATCAATATCATCCTAGTTAGAACCCTCTAATATTTGGGATATGGAGAAGGGGACTTATCTCCAACAATGAGGAACATTCAATGGTATGATAAGAATTATAGAAGGCCACTTGAGAAGATCGATCTTGAATCCTAGTTTGGGGAAGCCACGTATGAATCTGAGTTCATGGTTATATATTAAGACACTTCATATAATGTTCTGCTCTAGAGGACCCAACACCATAACCACTTGGAGATACCATCAATATTCCATAAGTGTCTAATGTAACCCATCGATGGAAAAGTCATCATACTATATGGTGACAACACCCCCTATGAGACTTTTAATGCCACATATTCTGAATCATATTTCTATAATAAGGGAGGAATGAAACAAATAGAGGATGATGATATACAGGTTCAATATATTAATGACTTGGGGACTACCCTTACAAACTCATAGAGTATTATTGACCACAACTATGTGCTCCCTATAAATATGGTCAAGGTAGAAGATATAACCCCCAAGGTCCAATACCCTCATATCCTTAGGGAACGTTTAAAATGAAATTAGATATGGAATCGCTTTATGATGACTCATATATAAAGTGATGATAATATCTCTTCAAATTGCATCCCTCGCCCGGAGAGTGATAGAGAATCCCCCATATTTCCAGCTTCATCTAAAAATTCCTCTACAAAATCAGAATTAGAGGAGCATGAGGATGACCTCAGAAAGGCACCTCCTGAATTTGAGGAAGGCGTATCTACTACCATACATGAGCTCAAAAAATAAATAAATATAGGAACATAAGAAGACCCATGGACTACTCTAATTAGTTCCTCCATGCACCTTGAAGAGCAATAGATGTAAATTTCATTTCTAAATAAGAACTGACATGTGTTCACCAATAATTATACAAAAATTCATAGAGTGAATCCAGATGTGTCTATAAACCATCTTGTTCTTCTTGATGAGCATCAAGGCTTCAAATAGGTAGCAAGTAGGATGCACCCCTTTCATGCCACTAATATAGAGGTTGATGTTGACAAGTTTTTTTAATCCAAATTTTTCTGAGAAGTGAAATAACCAATATGGATTTACAAAATCATTCCCATCAAGAAAATTAATGGGTATATTAGGCTCTTTATTGATTTCAGAGACCTTAATCGACCTTTCTTGAAGGAATATTTCCAATTTTTGATCACAAAACTCTAGATCGATGGAACTGTTGGCTTCCAAGACATTTCCTTCATGGAATGATACATAGGGTACAATGAGATAAAAATGGCCCTCGAATATAAAGAGTACAATGCCTTCATAGTTCTCAAAGGGATCTTCTAATATCATGTTATTCCCTTTGTATTAAAGAATTCTGGTGCTACATACCATCACACCATTTATTATATCTTTAATCCATTCTTAGGAAGGATTATCGAGTGTTATGTCGTTGAAATGGTTGTTAAATCCAAACAACAATGTGATCACTTAATGAATCTCTAGAAAATCTTTGAAATGCAGTGAAAAAATAGTATAAAGATGAATCTACTAAAATATTATTTCATTGTATCATTAAAAATGCTCATTGGCTTTGTGGTATGCCGCCACAACATTGATGTTGATCTAAAGAAGACCAATGATATTTTAGAAATTTCACCCCCATAAATATCAAATTACTGAGGGGACTCAAACGGAACCTTACCTACATTTAGAAATTCAAAGACAATGTGGATAGAAAATATCTCCCATTCACTAGGATAATAAAAAAGTGAATCTCCTATCAATGGGATGATTACATTCAAAAATCCTTTGAGATTCGTAAATAGTTTTTTCACCCACCAATTTTGTATGTCCCTGGTGGAAGGGAGGATACTCGTCTTATATGTGGATTCCATGGAGAGATCACTGTGTGCCCTATGAATTCATAAAAATGATGTGGGGAGTGAGAATAGTATTTACTACCTTAGTTGGATAATTCTAGGTACTGAGACTATACATTATAAAAGTGAAAAGAACATTCATTCACTCATCTTTGCAGTGAAAAATATGAGGCCTTACTTGAAGCACCACAGAATACACCAGGTCTCTCGTATTGATGAACTAAAGTAAATCATTGGTCTTCTTATGTTGATTGGGTTCTTGGCACAATGGGAAGTCATTTTTCAGCAATATGAAATTCAGTTCATATCACATAATTTGGTGAAAGGGAAAAACATGACTAATTTTCTCACAGAACATCCTTCTCCAAAAAATACACCAAAAGACACTGAGCACCTAGATAAAGAGGTATTCTATTCTCATGAAACTCTCCAAACATGGGAGATTTACTTTGATGGTTCCTCTTGGAGACCTATCGATATGAGGATGGAAAACCTGAAGCTCAATAATATTGGTCTAGGTATTGTATTTGTCTCTCCATACATAGCAGTTTTCCTTACTCTTTCTCACCATCAAAAGGATGCACAAATAATGTGGTAGAATACAAATCCCTCATCACTAGATTGTAACTATCTATACAACTGCACATAGCCAACCTGAATATAAAAGGGGACTTAGAATTGGTGATAAAGTATATCAATGTTGAATATGAAATTAAAAATGAATAACTAGAACCTCTCATGGGCTATTATAGGGTATTGATAGAAGTATTATATTTTGAGACCACATTGAATAATTTTCCCCAATTACAAAATGACCTCAACGATGCATTGGATAATACAGCCACCATCCTAGATGACCCTGATCAAAAGGAAGAAATATTATAAATCCCAGATCAAAGAATGATCTCATCAATCATCATATAGGATATAGAAGAAATCAATAAGGTCATCACCACCCCAAATCATGATGATCCAACAACCACCCTTGGATGGATGGATCCCATAATTATCTATATCCAAAATGGGATTCTTCTAATAGATTATTCCCCAATGGAAGGGATTTGTCATCGGGATGAAAATTTCACTCGGTAGGATGGTCCAAATGAGAAGAAATCCATCAAAAATTGAGGATTTGATGGAATCCAAACTGGGTGAATAGAGGAAGGGGATATTATCGCTGTCATGGAGGAAGTACATATAGGCTCCTACGGTGCACATCAATTCGGAACCAGTCTCTCCCACCAAATAATGATGATGTGACATTACTTGAAAACCATGATACAACAATACGCGGACTTTACCAATAAATTTCATGCATGCCAGATCCATGAAAACTTCATCCATCATTCCTCAAAATTTCTACATACAGCTAAATATTATTGGTATTTTTTTTGTTTGGGGAATGGATGTTGTTGGCCATATCCCCCAGCCAAACCAAAGCAGTTCATGTACATCCTTACTAATACCGACTTATTTTCCAAATGGGTTAAGAAAATACCCCTCATTGAATTTGGGATGAAGAATATCATCAACTTAGTAAATTCCGATATCATCACCAGGTTCGGGGTACCTCACATAATATTGATGGAAAATGACACTAACTTCTATTCTATAGAATTGAAGAGACTGTACCAATATTATAATATCAAGTCCATTCACTCATCTTGCTATCATGTTGTTGAAAATGGACAGATAGAGGACTCCAATAAGACTTTATCGAATATACTCTAGAATATGGTGAAAAGGGATAAAAATGACTCACTTGACAAGCTTCTCCATGCTTTATGGGCCTACCCTACCACCATGCATACTACCACACATGCAATGCTATACACATTGTGGTGCTAGACTGGGGCAGTGTTACCAATAGAGGTCAAGATACCTTTACTCTAAATATACATTTCTTGATAGCTATCATATGATGAATAATCACAAAAGTGTCTGGATGAATTAGAATGACCATACGTGAATAGATTATGAACACTTTAAAACCTATAGGTCAATTATAATCGGATGGCACGAGCATTTAATAAAATGGTTCTCCTTCCTTCATTCATCTAAGGAGAACTAGTGTTGTCTCTCAGAACCTCAATGACACTGAGAAATAATCCCCCAAAACCGGAACCCATGTGGGAATTGTAACACCATAAACATCCAAAATATGATTCTCTTTGAAGAATACTATAGCATATGTTGTACACAACTTCGAATTCTAGCACACCACGACCAATCAAACTAGCTGTTTAAAAAGAATTTATGATTAGTAATAACCAATTTTTGAAATTTTATTAATTTTATTTTTCAAAATTGACTTCATTTTTGGGTTCTGAATGTCAAAATTATCTTAGGGTGAACTTTTGGTATTTTTTAGAAAACATTCAACTTTTGATGAATAGTAAAAAAACACTACATTATTGTTTTAAACCGAATTTTTATTTTAATAAATATTTTTAAATTTAAATTTATTTTATTGTAAAAATAGATACATAATACCCATATTAATCCAATTTAATTCATTGAAGTCATTTTATAATAAGATTAGATATATAAAATTTTATTGAACATTTTAACGTCTTTTACCATCTCTCTAGACACATTTGCAAATCTACATAAAATCTAATTTTACCACTTCTGTGAATTTAATTTCAAGATTCTTAGAGAAAATGGTGACATCAGTAAGTAAAATTTGGTTCAATAGGATGAAAATATATTTTTGTGAATAGTGAATATTTAATTTTATTTACCATTGTTAAAAGTAAACAGGGTAATTAATGGTAAACATGATATTATAATTACCCCACAACATGTCCTAATTCTATTGGATAAATTTATTTCTACCAGAATAGTCCTTAGGAATGTAATATGATCCTTTTGATCCACTTGGATTAGATTAGGACTTTTATTATATTTTTTTAATGAAGAGTTAAAGGTGTTAAATTCTATGTTTAATAACTAAATAATTTTTAATACACTGTTACACATAAGATAAATTAGACTATAAATATTCATTAGAAAGATAAAAATATTTCCTACATCATGGTATTTTATTTATAAATTTTAGACATAAAATAATTAAATTTATTTATGACACATCGATGATACAATAATTACCTTATTAATGAAATATTTATATAATTGATTTCATAAATATTAAAATAAATTTAATTAGAAACTTTTGATGCCATAAACGAAATTTTTAGTTGAATATGATGTATTAGGGTTGATTGAATGTATTTTTTTCATAAGTAAATTAGTTTTTATGACTTAAAATAACAAATAATAAATAGTTTCAAAATTGACATAAATGAGTTTTTAAAACAAATACTATTTTATTAAATGATATAATACTCATAAAAGTATAATATTCAGTCAATGGATTTATAAAAGGTAATATATTTTATTAATGAACTAGTTGAGGTTCTCATAAAATTTTATTTTATGTTTATTAACCATGTAATATAAATATACAAGGAGACATGGTAAATGTTAAACTATTTAACCAAGAGTTAAATCTAAATGATAAGGTTAGTATGGTGACATAAACTTGTCTAAAACCTATTGTATGAGATTATTTATACCAATACCCACCATATACTCTAAACAGATCCATTTTGAGCTATAATAATACTAAAATTATTTTATAATAATTTTAAATTTCAATCTTTTTCTAAAGTTCTCCTCACCTCTCTTAAAAAATGGTAATTCCCCTTCTCTCAAATTCACACCTACAAATCCATTTGGGTCGACCAAACTCTAATAAAATATCATACCAACCTCCCTAAATTAATCCTAGAGGACTTACATATATCCGAAATCTAACCTAAGGAGCCCTTTTGTTCAAATTAAAAGGAATCACCGGAATAAGAGGTAATTACTTCATCGCCTCTTTCAAAGTTCTTTTGTTCTTTCACTTCATCTTTATTTGTTTTTTCCATACCAAAATAATAACTATAGTACCTTCAACATATTTTGATGTTATTATAAATATGGTAAAACTATATTCATTATTCTATCCATCCTATGAATGACAGAGTCACCATATGTGAAAATGTACGGCTTACCGTCTCCATGTCATGGTGTAGTTCGTTAATCAACACTTCATTATTTCGATCGGTATAATAATGAGTATAATCGATGTAAATAATAAATATAATATTTTAATGATTCTGTAAATATAATATACCATATATCTACATATTATTTCACCATCAATATAATTATATTGTTGTTCATGCGTATGTATGGCTTACCATCTCCACGACGCGATAAGATTTCATTCCCCATCGTAACCATTCATGAAAAAATTTCATCTGATGATTAAAAATTATGTTTAAGAACTTAAAATAATTATAGATATGAATAGAATACATCCTATACATAATAAACATGGCTTACGTAACAAAACATATAAAGGAAAACAAATTAGGTAACACCCGAAACAATAATACTACTAAAATATTATTAACAAAGAAATATTAGAGGATCATATATGATATCATATTTATATATGTGGTTATTTTATAATTTAATAACAGTTATTTAACCATTATACTGGGGGTTGATGTACCCTTTACCAAGGAAAATTATAAGGTAAGGGTTAATTTTACAATCTTTTTATTATTCGAGGTTGTTTATACGTAAGTATCTAGTGGGACCTCTTTATCATACACATATTTTTTTCTTAAAAATGTATTTCAAAACATTTTTTTACTATTTACTAGACTATGGGATAAATTTACTTATGCCCATGTTTGAATTTTTATAAAATTCTTGGAAAGAAATCTTTCTGTCATCTTCAAAACAAGGTACTTTGTGACCTTTTTGAAAAATTAAGGAAAGAATGTTTTTTAACATATATGATGGGTGAAACTATTTTCTTCTATTATAAACATTAAAATATTCCCTTTCAATATTATAATAATATTTTAATAATAAAAAATTTCTTTACATTTAAATTATTTCAATGTAGAAAGATATATTTCACTCAAATATTTTTTTGTATTAATTTCATCTTTGTCAACATCCTTTGTTGGATTTGACGCTTGTTTGAATTTGATTTATTAGGATACAATATTATGTATTGTATTGAAGGTTTTGTGATATGTTTAATTGTGTATGTGCTATTTTTATATCATTCATGGTTTATGGTTAAAGTGTTAACATTTTTTATTCTAGTGTTAATACAAATTTTTATGTTATGTTTCAACCTTTTCATATGAGGAATACATTGGACATAGTAATTGATGGGTGGGGAATGCTATAGCCACTCGATGCATCGATAGGTCTCATGAGACAAACTAGTGTCTTGAAACAAGGCCTTGACAACATTTTTATTTGTAGTCTTGGAATGAGGCCTTGACTATGTGGTTATGATGTTAAACATTATGCATTCCATCATTATGAAATTAGCTATTGATATTACATGTGATTATTCTACTAGTATAATATCCTTGTGAATAAGTAAATGTCATTATTTGATTTATCTTTTCCATATTATGATGAAGTTTATGTTTAGAAGGCTTGTGTTTTAGTCTTATACATCACCTTAAAATTTTATGCGTATTTATGATAGTTTCCACTTTGTTTTTATCCTTACCGAGCATCTGAGCTCACCCCTTAAATATGGTTTATTTTCCCCAGGATGTGAAGAAGTATATTATTATTGACCTAAAGGGATAGGATAAGGGATATGAGTGTGTCCAAAGGATACATAATTTTGTTTTTTTCATTTCATAATGTAGTGTAAAACTTATATATGTATCTAGTACTTCCAAGGCTACTAATTGGATTGGTCTTTTAGGACTTGATCTCTTGTAATCATGCCAATGTTATGTAATAATGAACTAACATTGGGTAACTAGGGTTGGGATGTTATAGGAAGGGTCTTATGTCATAAATATGTTTTATCATAATAGAGCCTACTCATTTTCCACCATGGATGGGGAGTGTTTTACACTACCCACCAGTGAGATATTTCTCAAGAAATACTTGTAAAAACTATCGTCATATGGAATCCACATTTGATTAATCCCCTTCATTCAACACAAGTACATGACATTAAACTATAAAAATTCATCATGACCACATGATGATAAAATGTATGAAGACCGTCCTAGCTGCATGAGGTGAAACAACACAATTCCTTAAGAATTACATATAGATTGATCCATACTATTATAGGACGCATAGTGACACCCCTTACATTATTCTTGGGCCTATCCATATGGTTACTTTCCTTTCACATTGGCTGATCCAATGTCCTTACATCATGACATTAAAGTGCAAGGAAAATTTCCTTACTACATGATGTAAAACTACATGGATCCAAAACCTCCCTTTTTCTTCACATTGGGTGATCTACGTCCTTAATGAATGATGAAAAACTAGATGGATCCATAATATCCATCTTCATTCACATCAAGTTAGCCATGTCCTTACAACATTACATTAAACTAAATGAGTTTCCTAGAAATATGTATGTTTTTACTATCATCTCTAATGAGATACATAGGGATGCCTCAATATTATATCATAGTCATCCACCACCTGATACAAAATTCATGCATCATGTTCCTAAATTCCACTGTATGGTGAGAGGAATACTTGTTGTTCCTTATTTCTCACAATGATCATAGTTTACATGGGCTTAGGAGTCTCAGTAATGGATTCCAAATAAAAACAAGGAATAATATATTTCAACATTCCCATCTCAGTCATGAATTCAAGACCGTAAATGGCAGACCATGAGTCCTCCCTGCATGATGTTAAACTGCACAGTTAACATATTCTACTCAACATGAAATTACATACTCCTATGAACCTCACCTGAGAAGACCAATAGAGTTGGTGTTGGTCTTCAACCGCACCACTATCCACTATATACTACTTTATTTCACGTATCCCACATCTTTTCTACGTGTAGCTAAATTGAACAATTCTTTAAGGACTACATATTTCTTGATTCACATTTTTATGAGATACGTAGCGATGCCTAGACATTAATACTCAGACCCAACTGCAACATGACCACTTTTCTATGTTGTTATATATTCATCCTTTTTGCATGATGTTAAACTAAAAGGTTCCTTAATAACTATGTGTTTCTTGATTCTTATCATTATTGGATATGTAGTGACACCTGGGTCTTCAATACTGGGCCCAACTACAATAATTAACAGAAATAATGCCCATATCTACATATGGGTCAGACCTACGTATAATATTTCCCACTCACGAACTATGTGTGGGTTGATTCCTATCACAATAGGATATGTAGTGATGCCTGGGTCTTCAATATTGGGCCTAACTACAACAATTAATGGAAATAATTCCCACCTCTACATATGGGCTAGACTTGTGTAGAGAATTTCCCACTCAAGAACTACATGTGACTACATTATTTTCCTCACAGGATATGTGGAAACATCTAAATTTCCAACATCGGGCCCAATCACATCAAATAAATATAAATATTCCCCTGTTCATGTATAGGTTAGACCTATGCATATGAATTCATTAAGAAATATGTGTGCCTTGATTCCCATCGCCATGAAATACGTAGTGACCCCCATAATTCCATCCATCAGATCAGATGAAATGCCATCATTTCACGTCAGGGGATACACATCCTCACTGCATGGAATTAAACTTCATGAAACTTAAAAACTATGTGTGGTTTGATTCTCATTTTCATGAGATATGTAGTGATGCCCCGACTTTCACCCTTTGGCCTAGTCACAACATTTCCATTTGTTAACATAAGTTCCTACATCCTTGCTACATGAAGATAAACTACCTGATTGTAAGTCCTTATTTCATGATGTTAAACTGAAAGGAAAATATATTGGTCGCATTACATTAAAACTTCATGAAAAATACATCATTACTACATGATGATAAAATTAATGATAAATATCCTTACTGTATGACATTAAATTGCGCAAAAAACACCCCCATAATATGATGATAAACTATAAAAACGATCACCTATATTTTGTTCCTTATCAAAGGCCCCAAGATACTTACCTCAGTCAACCAGAGTATGGGGTTCTTCCTCCATATTTCAAAATCACCTCAATCCATATACCTAATTTTAGTTCTTGAGCACCTTAGGTCACTAGAAACCTTTCACGGTCCTTGGAAAAGAAAAGATATCTCTCAGTTCTTCCATTCTATTGAGGTATACGGGATTGAGACTCCCCAACAAAAAATATCTAGGTCAAATATAAAGGGGTATTTTAATTCTTGTGAGCCCTAGAGACATTGAGGTGGAACCAAACATCTCAAATTGTTACGAAACGTACCCAAAATGTCTGTCATATATCATTACTCATGACCTGGGAACCTTAAGCCGTGATTTAAAATATTTTCATCTCACACATAGAAGGATGTTGGAATGATCTTAACCCTTGGTATCCTGATTATGCTCTTGTATAAAGTCTCCCAAATTAAGTCCATGTGGGTCATGACCTTAAACTGCCTACAATTTTTTTCAATGTTGTATGACCTTAAAATACATCCTATAATGGTACAAATCATAAGACCTTAAACTTCCAGTGAAAGAGACACCAAACTTGTCAAGTTGAAAACCCACAAAGGGAGAATTGATAAAAGGTCATTCCTTTTCTCTCTAAACTCTTCACCACCATAATTTAAGAAAAAATTAGGGTGAAAAAATATAAGGCATAATGATCATAGGGTCCGTCTGCTTCCCTAATAAAAGAAAATATATGCATGTCATGACCCCTAGTCTTGGAAAAGTTTGAGAAATGATTTTTCACATTTCATCTCCATGAGAATATATTTTATAGGCAGTAGAGAATCATTTATGGTGTTCAAACCCTTCCGGGATCTTACATTTTCCATAAATCACACTTCATGATTTAAATCATCTTGGGTCATCATAAACCATTCATAACCCCTGAAAAAGAAAAGATATCTCTCTGATTGACCACGCTATCGATAAAGAAGGGATTATACCCACCAACTGAAGACATCATGGTCTGATATAAATAGATTTTCGACTCTAGTGAGCTTGAAATCATCACAATGTAATATAGGACCTGATAGTGTTTTATGATATACTCAATGTGACTGCACCATACCATTTTCATGGCCTGAGCACTTTTAACCATGATTTACAATCTCTATACCAAACTATCAGAATGGATTCAAAATTATCGATGTTACATCACCATGTTTTTTACACTTTATCAAGGCTAGAATATGACACTCCATTATTGATCATTTGATGGCCCATGCCTCCTGATTTGAAACTATATGGAATAGGGATCGATCTTTATAATAAAGAGATAAACTTCCCTAGGGTTCTAGAACCCTTCATGGATAGCTTTCCTCTCATACCCAACCTCATCATCTAGATGTTTAAGTCCTCTTTAATATTTCATGGCCCTTAGAAAGAAGTGGGATCATTTTTTACTTGGACAAACTACTTAATCATAAGGGTATTGACCCAACAACTAAAGTAATATCTACCTTGTAAAAGAGGGTATTTGATCATTATGGGCCCTATAAAAACAATGATAGAACTCGACACTCCATAGTGTTACTGTTCATCCCCATTATGTCTACCCCATCTCATATTCAAGACTCAAACTTTAGGGTTACGACTTACATTAACCATATTCCAACTATCTAGATGGACCTAGATACCCTAGTATTTCTCTCTCAACCATGTTACCTCCATGAATCTTCTATATCCCTTGGAAAGGAAAATAGATCTCTCTGTTCGACCATGATAAAAACTCAAAAGGGCTCAGACACACCAACCATAGATATCTTGGATCCATATGTAAGGATATACTATCATCAGAAGCCCTAGAAACACCACAGAGTAACTTAGAGACCAATAGTGATTTGATTAATCCCTGATCTTCCAGACCCATATTCCATAATTTCCTGGCAGTAAGACTTTAAACAATATAGCATCTCAAAGGTCTAAGCTAGAAGACCCCTAACTATAGTACAAAAAATGTATAACCTAGAATACCCTAAACTATAGTACAATAAATTTCTGAGGTAAAATACTATAAAATACAGCACATCATGGTTCGAGCTAAAGGACCCTAAACTAAAGTGACAAAAGGTCCAAGCTAAAAGACCATAAACTAATGAAACATAAGGTCTGAGATAGAAGACCATAAACTAAAGAAACATAAGGTCTAAGCTAAAAAACCCAAAACTAAAGTGATATAACCTCTAAGATAAAAGTACCTAAAATAAAGTGATATCAGGTCTGAGATAATAGAACCTACACTAAAGCGATATCAAGGTTCCACCTGAAGACCCTAACCTAAAGCAATATCAAGGTCTGAGCTAAAATACTCTAAACTAAAGTTATATTCGGTCTGAGCTTAAAAACATTAAACTAAAGAGATATCATGAAAAACATAAAAGACCCTAAAATATTGCAATATTTGGTTCGATCTAAAAGAACCTAATCTATATCAATGTTAGGTCTTAGCTAAAATACCCTAAAATACTAGACAATAGAGATTCATCTTTCAAAACCTTGTAAAGACTACCATATGGTCTTATTAGAAATCAAGATGCTCTAACCAACACTATAAAATTTGTATAAGGATAGAGAACTCTCCCTACAAGACATATATCCTACTCGGAAGATCCTTCTGCAAATTGAGTTATTTCAAGATAGCTAGAACAAATTATCAATAAAGGATATCATGTTGGTGGGAATTCATGAGAATGTCTCAAAGGGAATATTTTATAATTTCATCATTAAATTCCATGAATTTGTGTTCATTCAATATAAATGAAAAGAATGGGAAGTTTTAGTGATTATCACAATATCATAGCAATGAGATATCATGTACATTGTGAAGGAAAGAAAACTGAATAGTAGTATATAAGCTTTAGAAAATTCATTAATTCACAGTGTGAAAAAGAGGGAGGAATCTATACATTTTGGATTCTCTAGGAAGTCTCATAAAAAATTTAATGTATTAAAAATGTTAAACTATGATAATAGTCGATTAGATATGATGGAATGATTGATAAGAGTCTGGCAGGAAGCGTCAATGGAATGTTAGAGTGCCTCTTTCACCGCCTCCTCTGCTTCAACCCCATGATGGAGTGTCTCGACAAAATTAGTCAAATCTTCAACCCTCTTCTGATAAGTAGAAAATGAGGATGATGATGTTGAAATACCAGACCTCAGACGAGTAATAATATCCTCACATATCTATATTTATGCAATCCAGGCATCTATGTGAGATTTCAATTTAGATATCAATTGATGACCCCACTCCAATGCCTCTTACATCTCCCTCATCTATCTAACAAGTGGATCTTCATCAACAAATATCATGAAAATATATTTCATAGGTGGAAAAGCATCTTTGATTACAGAGGATTTTTATCATGATAACATACAATTGTTATCGATCAAACCCACCTGCCCCAAGTCATAAAATAACTGATAGAGGCAGTCCTATTGGTCATGAAATGTTTTCAAGGGAGTATCATTAATTAAACCCTAGATGTGTTTCCAAATCATCAAACATTATGTACGATCATCCATGAATGGTGAGAAATGAATGGTAGGGGGAGGAATAACTAGTTGACTCGGTAGGGAAGAAGGAGAAGAAACCTTGTGTGCTCTTCTATCAACATGAATATAATAAATAGCCTATGATGTTGGACTAACTCCAGCAATATATTCTATTTCTCCATCAAAATAATCATTTATAGAAGGAGGTAACTTTTTTGACATTTGTCCCAGGGTTTCAATCAACTCCACTATTTCTATAGATAGAGGGTTTGGTGAAGCAAAAATGCATGTCCCCATGACGGACTAGCTGGCCTAACACACCACCTGGGTAAGTTGTTACCCAAGACTAGGAATAATCTTTGTTAAGGAAGGTATAAGAATAAATAGGAAAAGGTATGATCTCAGCCATAGTGTCTTTACATGATAACATCTTCCAAAATTGGTTGATGACTCCAGGATGTCTATCCCATCGAATATTGACCAAAGGAAGAGGGGAGATCCTTTGAATATAGATAAACTGAAGAGAAAAGTGATAAGGTAAATCATGTTTATATATCACTAGATCGTCCACTCTGGTTGTGAGAACTTCATCCCAAATAGAGATTATATACGACCTTTCATCAAGGGAACTACCACTATTATCAATAATCAGTCCAGCCAGTGTGTGAAAGGGAGTAAAATAAAAGCTACTAGATTGGTTTAGTGTGTCTTTAAACTTAGTAGGGATTAGATACATGGACCCACTCCTAATATATTCACCTATATGGGGTGGGATGAAGAATTAGGGATCCAACTGACATTCTAAAATTCATAAGAATGAAAGTGATCCCCTATATAGACAAACAGATACTAGAGAGGACTTTTGATCATACAAGGGGTGCTACCTTGTTGGATATGGCCCATGAATTGGTAAAGGTATGAAAATACTGGTACTAATTAATTGATACATTTTCTATATGTAAGTCACAACTCCATCACCAATGTGCTAACTCAGATCCCGGATCATGCATCCCCAACCGAGACAATCCACCCATTCAAAAACATATCTATAATTCCTTATAATCTTAGGGTTGGAGAGACCTCTGAGTTCAAATGATATCCCCGTGAGGTATAATCTCCATCCTCTAAAATGGACAAATATGATCCATCACTATCACGAACTTGCTAATAAGGGAACTAAAGAGGATGTATGATATCTAGCCTGACTATGCTACTACAAAGGAAAATATCGATACAGTCCTTGAAAGAGATAAGAAAGCACATTTTCATCTCCTTTTGTTTCTTCTCCTTAACAATAATAAGAATGTCTCTCACCAATACTGGAGTCTGTGAGGGATGATCCTAGACATCTTTATTTGGGAAGAAATCATCATACATTTCTCCAAGGTGATTAATTCCACCCAGTTTATAGTTGTCCCATTGGATGGTTCCCACTTAACCATAGGAAAAATAAAATGTATTGGTTCCAGGGCACCAATGCCTGACCATCTACAGAAGGAGGTTGTGCTGGTGATATACGATGAGCGGGGAGATCCACATGTCTTCATAAAGATGCACCATATATAAATCATCTGAAAACTCCATGTAGCTTTGCCTAACCTAGAAGGGTAATTCCCACTCTTTAGATAAATTATCTTCAGGATAGAGATCCCATTTTTAGTACTAGCCACTGCCCATATTGTTTAGTGATGTAGAAAGTATACTTGAATAACTCTGAGTAATAGGTTTTTGAGAAAATTCATGGACATACAGGCCCAGAAGAGGTTTTTCTAATAGATAATATGAACCTTGGGTTAGGGCCAGAACCATTCCTACATCCTCATCAATTTTTTTCTAAATTTTGTTGGAATAATCTAACACCTAGAGAGATAGAATATTGAAATCTAAAGGATTAATGATGGCATCATCTGACAAACTAATTCTTTATAGAGGTAGACAGTGAAATAGGGGTTAATCCTAGAGCTCAGATGAAATGAAATTTTTCAAAACTTCATTATCTAAATCCACATGATATTGAGGATCAAAATTGTGATTCCTATGTATCATGACCCTTTGGTTGGCCATATATGGGGAAGATCAATGAGAATCAGAAGCCATATAAAAATAAGTAAGTGTAATATGTCATAAAAAGAGAATATGAAATCTTGTTAAGAATAATTACATAAATTCTTGGCATCGTTATGTACATCACATTATTTAGCAAGGGATTAGTAAATTGCAATGAAGGGTTAGTAAATCGCCTGACTTCCAAAGGGCATGTGAGTCACATAACCCCCATAGGGAATCCTGTAATCACATGCCTCCTTTAGATACTCACGATCACGTGGCCTGGTTATGGTCATGCAAATATCATGATGACCAATCAATCATATGGTCGAACCATCAGATCCTGCGAACACCCTTAAGAAAATCGAAATACATCATGGTCGTTGTTCAAAAGAATTAGGAAAGTATGGTTTGTATTTGGACTAGAAAACAATTGAGGAAAAGTGATATTGTCAGATAGATTTCACGACTAAGCTTCAAGATGAGGTCTTGTGATTAGGAGTCATGAAACCTTCTTTCCATAAGAGTATATGATGAAGGAAAGGGGAAAGAGCTCTAGAGAAGTGGTAGTTGGTGGATAAATTCACCCACCATCCCTCTATATATAGAGAAATTTTTCAAAATTCTCAATTTTTTCTGATAGACCAAACATCACCCAAGACACTGATTTTGCAACACCACCAAAGAATATAGTAGGTATTTAATTTCCCCAGAACTGAGCCCTTGTCCCTATAGACATCTCTATTGAGGGTGGGGTGTGAATTTGTTGATTCCTTCCAAATGAGCACCGAAAAATTCATAAAGGATTAAATACCTAAATATGGACATTATTTTCCCCAAAAATGTAAAATAAGAAGAAGGTAGATGAGACCTATAGATCACGTTAGAATTCAAGGGACTCATTGTCAAATGACCATTATAAGTTTATGTGAAGACTCCAAATATGACACATAAACTATTGTGGATATTGTGGAACTCCTGTCTACAATACCTCCAACTCTTGCGAAGGTTCTTCAAACAACCAGTGGCTGGGCGGAAGCTACTGGATAAGCTCTCCTAGACCATGTGGTTTTTCGGCAATAATCACCTCACAACCCCACCTGAAAATTCATTGAAAATAAGGAGGAAAAAAAGTAAAAATGGTAGATTCTTCTTTAAAATGAAAGGATCATGTGATGAATCACCGATGGGAAGGGTAATAATCCTTGACAACATCTGAAAAAAAAATCAAGTCCCTTGAGTCATTGTGGAATAAAAATAAGGAAAATAAAGGGGAGGAGGAGGAAGTATCTAATGGTCATTGAACGTCATGTGATACGCCCCTAAAGATTCAAAAGATGCCTCAAGACACCTCTAGCATGTCATCCTCATTGAACGAAAGGCCTCAGGTATGTCCACGCCACCTTGTCCTACCCCTTTGGCTCCCCAAAGTCAAAAAAATGGGATTTTCCAGGAAATGTTCACACACCCTCATATAACCATTTATTTGTCATGTGAATCATCAAAAAATTAATTGAAAATGTACTCAGTGACACTTATGAAACTTTATATAATCCCTTACCATTTTTAAATAAAAAAGGGAATGAAATGGAGGAGGTGGGAGCTCTCATGGTCATAAAACGTTTGCAACATGCTAAGAAATCCTGCAACATGGACCTGTAAGACTCCTAGACAAGCCACCCTGATCTCACAGGGACACCAGGACAAGACACCCTTTCCTAAAAAAATGTCCGAGGAAAGGCATCGAGCATCTCACAAAGACCTTTCAACAAGCACATTGATCTCATGAAGGCCCTTGGAAGTGTTAATATGACAATATAGAATTCCATCGACATATCGGCATGAGTTATAAAGTAACCATTATTTTCCAATAATCCAATAATGGAAGAATTTATGAGAGGGTATTATATTCACTGAGAAATAAGAGATTCTCTCATATTGATCCACAAAAAAAGACCATGAAGACGTTTAATGTCAAACCCCTTCACCAAATCCATCCTTGATCTACACCAGATATGCTGCGTAAACCGGTGCATAATCAGGGTGGGGATACCTATAAATCCCCTACCCAAGTCTCAAAGAAAAGAGTTTTGTTTTTCTTATACAATTTCATCATCACACCCAAGAATTAAAGAATATTTCTTAGAGCATCTGATCTCACAACCAAAAAGTATTCCATTAGGTAACATACTAGTGAACTACCCGGGTGATATGCCACACATCTTCTGAATCATGTGAGACTGAAAATAAGCTAGAACTGAATAAATATAAGTCAATAACGATAAAAGGAATTGAACAATGACTAAAGGTGTAATACTTAAGTGTAAAACATGTTCGTTGACCCTCATGTGCTTCACGTGAACCATCCAAGATGTGTGACTGAACCAGGACATGTTGTCCAGATCTTGACAAGCCCCTTCATCATGATATTGGGGTCATAAAAAATATTCCCAAAAATGTTAGAGGAAGTCAAGCAGTCCCCCCTTGGGTACACCACAGTAGTCTCACGAGTCCCCCCCTGGGCTCATCACCCATTCCTTGTGACATCCTTCAGATATATCACCTGACTCATATAATGACACCAACTCATGTTAGCTAAGTCTCTCAGATGAATATAAAAATATAAACTAAGATCTTGCAATACCCTCATGTAATGTCATCTGAGACTCTCGAATCCCTCCATACATGTCGTCCAGGAATCAGGATTCCCTCCGGGTATGTTAGCCATTATATATGGCACCATTAGAGACATGTCATACAGACTCATGCAACACCATCCATATGTATCAAGCCAACTATTGAAAATGACACCAAGGAAAGTCATACGGATCATGAAACACCCTCTATACAGGATATCTTGGTCATGCAATTGATTCCACGACAGACCACCTTTATCTTACGATGTCATCTGGACAATTCAGTTTTTATCATGAAACAACCTTTAGATTTTCCACCAGGGTTATGCGAAGTCATTTAGAAAGACTAGATGGATCATTTTGTTATATTAAGATATACAAGGTAGATACACTTCTACATATCATGATAAGAGGATAGTCAATGCATTTCTGACAGGCAAGCAGGTTACAAGGGAAACCTCCGAGTGTAAGCCCTGACCAGCGACATAACATGATATGTCCCAATAGAGTAGGGAAACCTCAAAGTGTAATACTAGACCAAGTGAACTATGAGAACTTTTATTCCCTCCATAACAGGATATGTAGGATGTCCAACTAAGGCCCGAGCTCCAATGAACATCCGCATTGTTGTAATTCTCTTCTCGAGCCAAGTATTCTTGACTTAGAGGATTAAATTCTTCCAAAGGTCTTCCATTATTCCTCATCCATCAGAAAATAAGAATATGACCCATACACCGACACCCTATTAAGTATTATCCATGATTAAATGAACTATGATGACTCTTTTTCCTTCCTTATATAGGATATATATGCCACCGTGTTAGGGTTCGATCTCCACAGGGGTTTCCCAATATGTAAGTTCCTTACTCTCCATGTAATGGTATTGATCATTTTCCATCCATTTTTTCTCACATCGAGCATACCTCACATGATCTTAAGGAGCTTTAAAAATCATAACATTCACATCAAAAGTATCCACCTACTAGGGAAACATATGTATGTAAATATCTAACAAGTGGCATGCCACATTAGCCTCAACACAAGGGAAACTACCTTGGGTAAAATCTTATGGGTGTGATTGAAGTAATAGAAATGTTCATCATAAAACAACCAAGATACATAGGATACCTTCCTAAGACCTGAGCACAAATAAACATCCATTTCAATGTAAGACTTATGAAAATTCAATTTTCAACCATCAGGACCCAATCATTCCCATGGGATGATTTCTATACCTCATCCATAAGTGGATAGAAAAATAAAATAAAATACAATGACTCTAATTACTACCAGAACAAAGATATATAAGACATCTCCTTGAACCATGAGTTCTATAATAAATCTTCTCAGGTGAGTCCAAACATATAAGTCCAATATCATGAGAAATAAAAATGATCATTTCCCATCCCTTGTTTTTCACACTGATCATAGCTCACATGAGCATTGGGAATTGAAATAAGCATGTAATATACCATATGAGTCCCTAAAATGATAGGGGTAAACTCAGTATATAAGCCCCAAAAACATTAAATACAAAAGCTATGATTCTCTCTATACTCAGGATACATAGGATGTCCCTCCAAGACCCAATATTGAATACTTGGTGTCCCAGAGCACCCATATAGGTCCCTTCCTCATGACATTAAATTGCATGGGTCCAGAGAAATATGTGAGATTCGATTCGTGTAATAACCAGAATATATCAAATGCCTTGTAATGTCTCAATCCCCTCCTCAGAATATTAATTGATCCTTTCATGGAAGCACATTCCGAAGCACTTGGATAGACGACTTTAGCATATAAGAAACTTTTCATTATAGGATAATGATTGAGAAAATAAGAATCATATAGATGGATTATATAAAGTGACCCCCAGTATTTTTAATATGAAATAGAATTAACCCATGATCATTTTGTTAGGGTAACCAGTCTCGTATCAGGATTAAGAATATATTAGAGAACATATCTTAAATCTATAATAGAGTCCTAGATTATGCAATAATTCAATCCAAAAAAGTGTAATGTGCCCGACCTCCTATCCTATTAACCAATGAGAGTCACCAAGATTCACTAGGACTGAAAATACGGGTGGCCACCTACCTTTTAAAAGAAATTATGTACCTAGTTATAGAAGAGGGAACTGTTGGGAGTTCATGGTAAGAGCCAAAATAGTAATCTAAGGTTTATGATTGTGTACAACACAAATCCCCCATAATCAAACCATTGGATGGATCCCATATATGGCTTGAAACCCCAAATGAAATAGATACTATGACATTAATATTAAACATATGTCATGGGGAATAGATACATCATACTAACTACACACAGTTGATGTTATATTATCAGGTTTTTATGGATCATAAGCATTGAGACTTCTTCATAGGAAGTTCGTACTTGGTTTTCTCAGGTAGGTGATATCATGAGGATAGAACTGGTAATTAAAACGCCACATGTTTTAGGTGAAATTGTTTGTTACTACCTATGAACATGTGTATTGGTATCTTGACATGATATCATTATCAATGTGTCATATTTGATCACATACTCTGATTCAAGGATAAATCCATGACATTGAAGTTGCGGTGAGGTATCTTGTGTTGGGAACTTCATTTGAGGTATGCCATTGGTTGAATGGTCATGATATAATTTGTCACTTCTGAGTTGAGGAAGTGATATCTTGGGCCAATTTGATCAGGATGGTAGTACCTTCATGAAATCCACAACCATGGTAGTTGAAGTTACGTCTGTCAAGTTAAATCAACAAATAATAAATCATGGAAATGACAATGACATAAGTATTTGTACCGCTTTATGAGATATTGAATGATGAAAAGATTATATTACACAGTGAATGTTTGTTGGTGAGTATTCATTGGTATAAATATTACTTATCTCTTTAGGCACATTGATGGGTTGATAGAATCATCTACTTGTATGTGAATGGCATTCACTTCTATCGAGATAAGGGACTACAGAGTCATACAAAATAGTGTATTCAAGAGTCTTCACTATTTTGGCGAATATGTGTATTGGACATGGTGGGCCCCACCAAAGGGTCTGAGTGTTATCCAAGTATAAAATATCACTGAAGAATAAATTAATTCCTCAATATTTGAGTATATAATAATTAGGTTGAATTTATTTATTAATATTATTTCAGTAAATATATGGAAAAATATTATACGAACGAATATTATTTTAATATTAGTATTATTTTTATATTGAGGGATTAAGATTCAAGTTAATGGCTCATTTTCATAGAATAATATATTTAATATATAGAAAAATTATGTGAAAAAAATACAAATGACATTATGTCATAGTTAGTTCATCATAATGTGTCGTTTATTGGTTATTTAGTGGACGTTATTTATACGGGGGTAAGGGAACCCTTTCTGGATAATTAACATTCACTATAAAAGTATGGGAGGACTATTTTCATGGTAAATATTCATACCCATGAATTATATATATCCTCTCTCTTATTTCCCACATCTAAGAGAAATAAATCTCCCATCCAACTTTTGATCTTCGATCTTCTTCACAAATTGACGGGATGACAACGTGGTGATCGGCGTGACTTCGAATGACTCATCAGGGCTCCACGCTAGAACCTAAAATTCAATGACTGATATCCATTAAGATTCTTGAATCCTATGTGTAAAATCTAGAGGGGTTCGAGCATAAATCCTCTTTGTATATATTTATATATGTATGTGTATATTATTAATAATTTATTTATGTAATTAATAATATAATATTTATTATTGATATTAATTTCCATGAATATTATTTATAAATATTTGTTAAATATTTATTGATATAAAATATTACAATTTTTTTATAAATAATATATTTATTAATAATCAATTCTATTATTTATTGTGAATTAATATTATATTATTATGTTATTAATTAAATAATTGTATAAAAACATATATTTATAAGATTTTAATTATAAATATTGGTTAAATTTTTTTTGATATAATTATTAGTAATATACTAATATGTAAAATATTTATTTATTATCAATTATATTATATATTATTAATTAATAATATATTATAATGTAATTAATATAATTAATGGAATTATAACTAATTTTTATTGTATAACTGTGTAAATAATATAATATTTATTTAGAAAAATATTTACTAGTTAAAAATAATATTATTCTTATAATATTTTAATTATAAATCCTTGTTAAATTTCTTCCAGATATAATTACTAGTAATTTTTTAATACCAAAAAAGTTTATTAATTATCAACTGTATTATTTATTATTTATTTATAATATATTAATATGATATTAATATAATTAATAGCCTTATAGATAATATTTATTATATAATAATGCAAATAAAATAATTTTTATTTTAAATAATATTTACTAGTTAATAATTATATTATTCTTAATATATTAGTTTGTATTATTAATTAGTTACTTTTATAAGAAATATGATAATATTTATTATTAATCTTATTAATATTTATATAATTTAAAATAATAATATTATCAAGATTTAATAATTAATTTAGGATGATTATTTATTATTTATAATATGAATAATAATACTAAGTATTAGCCAAAAGGTTCTAGAGGCAGGCAAACCTACTTCTAAGTAATGTTATGAAAAAGTCAAGTACCAAAGACATTACAATGAAATGTTAAAAAGGAAAGAATGTAAAACACCATGACAATCATACTTAACCAGACTAGAGTAGTAATCTAGTAAAACAAAGGACCAGCTAGAGTTGACCACCAAAATTTCCCTCTTGGAGAGAGCATGAGCAACCTCGTATGCCTATTTGTAAATGTGGGTGACCCGAAGACAAATAGACTCAGCAAAAAAAATATAAGATATAAAATATGTAACCATGATCTATAGAACATTCCTGGACCGACCTTTGAGAATTTTCACACAATAGAAGAATCATCTTCCATCCATAAAGCACGCCATCTATAATGTACAACATACTTGGTCACCTTTTTCATATCCCATAATTTAGCTTAAATTGCGTAATTATTCCCAGTGAAATGAAAAAATAATTCCTTAATGAGATCTCGATGAGTGAGAAAGATATAATGACAACAAAAGGGACCTAGTTCACCTAAAGACATGTCATCAACATTATCTTTCAACCAACCTAGGTTAGCGGTATCCATCTGATGTACTTGAGAATTCGTGGCTTCCTCACCCTTCCCATGACCCCAAGTGTCCTCAAACTAACAAGATCAGAAATATCATTATGCATTGAACCAGATTTTATTTCGGATGCAAGTAATATCCCATGATGAATATCAAAAACACCAGAATGAAAAGAGGGTCCACAGTTATTAAAAACCAACTCATTATGATCTCTCCATATAAGTGACAGTAAACTAACAAAAACATCCAGTATAAGGGAATGAAAAAGTTCACTAAATTGAAATCATAAAAAGGAGATAAGCAATCCCTCGATTCCCTAATGGTCTAAAAAAAGGTATAAAATAGCCTATACATACTCCCATAGCCTGATCGTAAAAGAGAACTGCATGAATAAATGAGATCGAGATTCATTAGCATGAAGGAAGAAGAATAAAACTATCACAATCTGGATTCATGTAGGTTGTATATGACACTTGATGGGAAAAAATACTTCCAAATTTTCCAGATTAGAATCATGTTAGTAGGGTAAATGAAAGGAATCTGGAAAGCTGATACCCAAGCTGGAAGAGTAGTTGATACACTACAATGATCTATATAGCAGCCCGTGGTGCTGAATCGACTATCCAAATTAGGCATCCAAATAAAAGTATCATAGTCAGAATACTCATACCTAGAAACCTCCATAACAATATGATTGGGAAACATATTTGACATGTCTATATTACTATGTAACTCATAAATTGTAGTACTCTACATCAAAGAAGGAATATTGATATCATTGATGATAGGCCTCAAAATCCATTGAGTGCTCCTTCAATTCAACTATGAGGGTCTACAAACCACCCATTTCTAGCAGGCCATAATTTCATAGTATCCCTTCTTACTATCTAGCCAAATAGATGTGGGAACATACATGGCATATTCATTAAGTAATTTTTTTGAAAAAGTGAGTGGAAATAAATTCCAATGAAGAATCATAAGTGGATAGGATCCTCCAATTGGAATTTTTGACCAAAGTATCATTGAAAATACATATATCTTTAATTCCTAGACCCCTCATATTCACAAGTTTGTCACACTGTGACCAATTTTTTTCATGAATTGATCCAATCAAGATAAAATTATGAATCATTCTTTGTAACTCCTTGATTATGATTCTGGGCCATTTTTTACAAGGAAAATGAGTACACAAACACTAAGGTAATGACAGATTTGGCCAATCAAATCCTACCTTCCTAAGATACCATCTTTCCCTTCTTGGATTCCAATTGATTAAAAATTTTCATGGTGATCTTTTCCATATATCATTTTTTACCCTACCTCAAAGTGGTAACCTCCAAGATAAATAAAGGGTAAGGATCCTCTATTCACACTAAAACATCAGGCAACCCAATTCTTCTTAGAAATAATCACTCATTCTCCAAATATAACTGAGGAGTTGTTCCAACTAATGACCTGAACTGCAACCTCTTCATAATGCAAGAAAATGGCCTTGATATGGTAAATTGTGACTTTATCCCCCCTTCCAAAAATTAAAATGTCATCATCATACAAAAAATATGAGGGTGCAAAGAAATCCCTCCCAAATTCCATTTATTGATAAATATCTATATTGACAAGATGAATAAGGAACTGAATCAAATGGTCATTAGCTATAGAAAATAATGGCCTAGATAAAGGATCTACCTGCGTGAACCATATTAAAACCTAAAAGAAACCTCTCAAGGACCCATTAATAAGAATGGAGAGCCTAAAACTTTTCAAAAGAGAGATAATCAAACCTATAAATATTTGTGATAAACCATGCCTCCTCAGAATAGAAAAAATGAAACTCTATTTATTATATAAAAATATTTCGAAATATAAATCTTCAAATCCATGTTACCATCCTTTACCTTTATCTTCATAATATTCACACATTTAGATTCCATGTAGAGACAATTCTGAGTATTCCTCCTAGGAACAAACCCAAACAAATTGGGAGAAACAAACCCCTTATCAATCTCACCAAGCCTATGATTCATAATCTTTCTAATGACCATTGGTATGGAATTACCAATAGAAACATGAAAAAAGACCTTTATATCAATAGAATTATTATTCTTTGGTATTATTGAAATAAATTTCGAGTTCACACCATAAAGAATCAAATAATGTATAAATAATTCCCTCACAACATGAATTTTCTCCAGATGAATATTGTCCCAGTAAAACATAATGAAGTTTTTGGTGAATCCATCAAGTCCATCAACACTGTCCATATTTAATGATAAGAGGGAATCTTAGACCTCCTTGACACATTGAGTCTCAAAAGGTATTTTATTTTGAGTGTCATAAATTATAGGTTCAATGAAATTATGAATTTTACCAATTTTATCATTACAATTTTCAAACTAAAGACCCTAAAAATAACATGTCATAGCATTCAAAATTACATTCTTATAACTAAATATCTTCCCATAAATTGTAAGGGCAATAAGACTTCTTATTTCCTTTTTCTCCATATACATGCAATGAAACAATAAGAATTTTTATCCCCTTGTTTTAACCATATAATGTTGAATTTATTCCGGGAAAGATTCTACTTTAGTGTTAAGAGACTATCATGTTTGTAAAAATATTGTAACTCTTCTTGAAAAGGCACATCATGTGACATATTATTATGATAACAACGGATCAGGTGATATTTAGCCTATGTAATATCACCTTCAAGATTATAAAAGGATCCTTTTCTCTATTTTTTATGTTTGGATTTAACATTGTTCAATTTACTTGCTAGGATTTGTAAGGGGCTACCCAAAAATACAGCCTTACAAGCATCCATATCAATTTCTCTATAGCCTAACAAAACAATCCAAGCATTGTTAAATTTGAAAGGTAAGGGTGATGACCATGATTTTATAACAGAAATATCAATTAACAGAGGATTATGATCAGAATGTAATTTTGGAAGAGTGAGGCTAGATAAGTACACTACATCATTCCTCTCATCAACTTTCACAAAGCACCTATCCATTTTTCTTGCATGCTTCCCATTTAGAGTATACCGACTCCAAGTATAATCATATCTAGAAATTAGAACCTCAACTTAACCACATATATCAATACAAGAGAATAACTCATTCGATGAAGCTCTAAATAATTTTCTTCCAGTTTTTTCATCCGACCTTAGAATAATATTAAAATCACGAAGCGAAATCCAACTGTTGCACATGCTATTTAAAATGGATACAAGATTTCTAAAGAGGTCCATTCTTCCTGTATAAAGTCTAAAAGCATACACAAATGTCACATAAATAGTTTTATTGTTGATATAATAGGAAACTATCATAGACTGGTAGTCATTAATGGAGGAGTTAATGAAATCACTATCATGCTTTTTAACCCATAACGATTTTGTAGCACCATCAAGTTGATTACTAGAAACAAATCAATAACCTAAAAACCTTATTTGAATGCCAACTAGTTGTCAAACTCTATTCTTGGCTCCACAAGACCAATCAGTAATTTTTTTTTGGTTTTGATAAAGTTCCTAAGGGCCATGATCGTGTGTTAATTTCCCATCCCTTGGTAGTTCCCTAAGATCATATTCATTTATTTGAGGACCCAAGTCTATTACAAGGCCCATCATAATGTTGTTTTCTTTCCTTCCCAAGAATAACTGAATCATATTTATCTTCTTTTACATGGTTATAGGAGTGATCACATATGATTTGTTCTACTAATGATAGATCCTTATTAGTTTCTGAGGTCGATTCAAGTCCCAAAGAGTTAAACCTATTGGCAGATTCCACTGGAATGTGAAATCTCACAGGTAATTTGATCCTTGTAGATTTTGATGATGGTACCTATGAATAATGTTCAGTGTGATGAACTGTTGAAGATATATTCACATCACTATCTCTTGAAAATTATATGGAATTGATGGGATTGGGGGTCAGATCCTCCTGCAACATGGTATCAGAATACTGATCAGGTGCCAGATCAGAGGTAGGGTTATCATCCTTCTCTGATGCTGAAATAGTGGCCTGCTCAGAATGAAGAGAAAGGACAAGGATATAAATATGCTCTGATGAAGAAATAATGATCTAGTTTTTGGAAGATAGGCTAGGAGGAATATCTTTCACTTGATCAAGGGAAGGGATGGTAATGTGCTCTGATGTAGAAGAAGTGATCCGGTCTATAGAGGTCAGGCCATGAGCAACAGCTTGCGCATGAGTAGACTCCTCGGTAGAATGAGAAACAACATGTCCTAAATCCATGACCAATGAAATTATAAGAACGTGATCAAGTTCCAGGAAAAGATTGATATATTCAAGTGATGTGGTCATGAGATGATTAATAGAGACCATATTGTGTTCATCATCCTATATATTCCATGAATTTATAGGCTCATAAAAAAGATGAGCAAAAACAAGATCAGTATCTTGAGTTGTATCATTATCATTTGAATTCCCCACATCAATCACCTTATAAACAATCAAATTAAAGACATTATCATTATCCTTTATATCAGCCTTGACACCGTCATGATAGGTATCATTATTATTTTTGGGTGGACCAGATTTAATTAACTTAGCGGTAGAGGATAAGGCCAATAATATCTTCTTATTTCTCTTATAAGTGGAGTCATAATGTCCCCTAATCGTGAATTATTTGTAAAAATTATTTCTGTTAAATTCAGAGATTATGTACCTAATGAAATGGCCGTTCGGACAGAATTTCAGCTTCCTATCATAAAAAATTTCATGATGGATACAATAATCTCTGGTGATAAAAAAAACTTCATCAACAAGAGTTGTATACATATCGACCTCAAAAATAATCCTTGCCTAATGACCAATACTTGGATTTCCCGTCTACCTATCCAATCTAATTTGGTTACCAAGAGATGACAAAACGTACCAAATAATTTGAGGGATCTAATATAGTTAATTCAGTTTTCATACTCTGATCCAAACCTGAGTATGCATATTCTTCACAATGCTGGGATCAAAATTATGGTCCCATTTAAGAATCTAAATAAATCGAAGTTTCAAAGAGACTGATCTTAAACTACATGCATTCCTTTTACATTCATCCAAGGGGAAGATAATTTGGTAAAAATCATATCCCCTTGTCTTCATCTTCTAATAATCAAACCCCCATATCTTAATGATCTTACCGATGAGCTCATGAGACCTCCATTATTTTTATGCTTTAGGAATCACCACATGTGCAAGGATAAAAATATTTCATAGGTTTACAGTTTCCTCTACTGCAATATTATTTTATGATACATGAGAAATCCTACCCTTATTGATGATTCTTCCTAGGGGAGGCACAATACAATACAAGAAGACGATATTACCTACAGATTTGACGATGTCTGTAATGTTCTTCTTGGATCCAGAACCTTCACCATCGCCAAGGTCTGTTCAAGTCACTTTCTTTTTTTAACGAAATGAATAAATAGATATTTTTGACTAATACCGTTGTGGTTATAATCAGCTAAATCATCCTCAATTTTCTTCCCATGATCATAAATTTTTTAACCAGTAGCCTGATCACGCAATTTAGGGTTATCACATACCTCTCCACCTTCTTCTTCTATTTTTCATTACTATTTTTTAATATAAATAAAAAATATTAATTATTATTATTACCAATGTAGTTATTAATTTTAATTTTTTTAGTCATACTTTTTTTATGAATTTCTAATTATATCATTTTATTAATTTATGTCGAAAAATATAATATATTAGTATGTTTTTAAATAACATATAAGTAATTATTTAAAAAAACATATAAAATGTATCAATCTAATCTACATTAGGGTCATGGATACTCCTCCATGTCCTAGAAAAGTGTATATATAATGTTTCCATGTTGTTTCTATCAATTTCTATGCCTTTTCATACACAAATCTTATGTATCATACCTGGAACCTACATCCACATCATCCTGTGTGATAGGCGGTGGATATACAGTCTCGTCGCTTGTACCTTGTACTACCTCCAAGGATAGTTCCTACCTTCTAGAAATCTCCAAAAGATACGAAGATGATGGATGATGTGTAGTATATATCTTTGAATCATATGATAAAAAACAATGCAACACGGAACGATCAATGTCTATCTCTGTAACAAAATATGACATGTAAATAGACCTTGTTTGTGTATTTTCCTCTTACTGTTGTTATGAGTCATATGCAATATAAAATAAAGGATCCTCTTTCTTATCTTTATGAACACCCTCATCCTATGCCACATCTACATACATAATAGGTTCATCACCCCTGGAACATCAAATAAGTTCCCATGATAAATCTCATCCATAGGAGGAAGTAACTCTATCAAACATCTATGTAAATAAGTCTAGTCAATGGAGACTCACTCTACGGGATTAGATATATGAAATATATGTGTGATATGAGCATCCTCTGAAAAAATAAATTATGCATTTAACTAATTTCAATAAAAACTACTCAGTGGTTGAAGGAAGAATTAGTACAAAGTCATGATATCCCCATCCATTTCGTGTAAGAAATTTCACTAGAGACATGTTCTACCAAGATGCATAATCTAACTGATCTAATAAATTCATATGTGTTTTTTCAGCCCATAATAATTGGTACTCATATTTTCTATCCCACATATCAAAATATCCTACATGATATATCCTCCGGTCGAAGTCTCACTTCCCTAACATCTTTAGGGAATGATGTGAAGGTAACCGACTAGGAAGTGTCGGAATGGGATGATAGAATATGAATTGCCACAAAATTATATCAGTATGATTCCACTCAAAAATATGAAAATGAATCATTGGAAAAATTCATGAGATGACAATAAGCATTGTAGTACAATATGGGTGGATACACTGAAAGATATCCAGAGTATATGGAATCCATGAAATTTGAAAAATAAAAAAATAAATGATAAATTAATTAATGAAGACATATAATATACACAATAATAATTTAACAATATAATTAAAAACTATGTACATCATTTGGTTGATGAACTTCAAACCTATGTATGTAAGTGTGGACATCATGTCTAGAAGTATCTGAATATTGATGTTCATAACACCACCTGTAGATAACATTTTTATTATTATATTTCATAATATAAAGTTATACATTTTATTTTTACATTAGGAGAAATAACATAACACTGTCCATGTAGAGACTCTGCTAAAATATAGTAGGTAATAGCACACATGCATGTGGTGCTAAGTGAGGGATGTTCTCCCATATCCACATTTGTATCAAAATAACTCATCTCATGACCAACATCTTATCGCTGCGACATGAACTGCATAACACCCTTGAGGAATATGCAATAAAATCATACCTCCATATATTCTTCCATGTTTGTTCTGTGTTATAAAATACTGGTAAATACATAATTTTGATAAATATTGTCAAATGATCAACACGTATCATGTCACCGATTATCCTTAAAATGAATGCACGTGAAAATAACAGCACTATGATCTCATCATCATCAAAAACTAAATGAGTGAAGTTATCATGTCATGAACCACACAAATAGGGCCCAAGATGTGACTCCCCAAGCACACCAACAATAGGATAAGGTATAGATACCAGCGCCACTTAGTCATATCACACATATGGGAGGCATTGGCCAATGATACCTATACACACGCACCCACAACCATCACCAAGAAATATTTCATAGATAAAAGTAATAATATAATAAATTTGCATGCATTCATCTATATCACACAATAGAGTATAATGGTACTGTAAAGGAAAAAATGGAAAAATACAATCCTAGTAAATGATAATTAAAGAATATCCCAACCTACCCAGAAGAAGGGGCTGCTTCCAAAAACTTGACTGGAATACTCCTCAGTCTGTCTGGCCCAGATCTATGCACCACCAGCTCCCCATCCCCCATGGAAAGTGCTAGAATACCCATGGTCTGCACAAGAAATAAAATGTGCAATAATATTCCATATAGGGGTGAGTATAAAAATAAAAAATAGGAACCCAAAATACCTGAAATAAAAGGGATAAACTAAAAGAGAACCGTCCACTCAACCCAACCTGGGGGAACCCAGATGAGGGACAAAATCATTCTCAAGCATCCTAGGATATACATGACTAGTCATATCATCACCCATGGTACTTCAAACAAGATGAAACATATCACAAGGTCACCTAGAATAATACTAGATACACTCGAAATATACTATATGTCTAATGGTCTATAACCATAAACCATCCACAACTACTTACTCAAGGATCCAACAAAATGATCCTCTAAGAGTACTCACTCACTGATCCCATATATTCCCAATGTCACATAACCAAGAGATGTCACACAATGGGAATATTGAAACCAATGACACATCTTCACCATCCTGTATTGAACTTACCTAGGAGATATCAATCCATTTAGGGTCACTAAAATTATGTAGAAACCCTTCCATATCTAGTAGTACATATATGAGAGGGTACACTCATCAGAAATTTCCATAGGGAAAGTCACCTAGTGACCCAAAGTATCTCCCAAAACTCTGGTAGGAGGTCCCTCCTTGGATCTGATTTGGAATAGTATGAACCATATTTGGAACATTGAACACAAAAGGGGTATCATGCAAAAACCCTAATATGGAACAAAACACTACGTAGAGGATCAATTCCCATGCAGTTTTGGTCATTTTGATTCCAAAAACTCAGCCTACAACAACATCACCATAAGACTATGAAGGAAACTTATGGGATACATATGATATGTACACTCCATCCGACTACAACCCCATTACAAATATTTTATCCCAATATAAAGATAGAGGGTTTTCACTCAGGGACCACTGGGGGCTCTATCCCCTACTAGAAAAATCCTCATGGGTAGACGATCAATGCCTGTGTAAATATTGGTCATGCTGATTCCAAAAACACTACCAATGGACAAAAAAAGGATCGGAGGATCACTCTAGGACTCACAAAGGGATACATGATCCATGTTTTTGATTTTTTAGTCAATGCGGACTGAGACAACTCACTCCAAAATATGGGAACACACCCACACAACATATGCTTGGGGTAGCTAAAGAGGGGTTAACATCTTATGATGAGGACGTGATGCTGAAAAACCATATGGGAAAAACCAAGGGAACACACCCAACCATTTATTATATATACATAGGTAATTTGAGAGACCACAAAATCACCTCATGTCACATCTCAAAGGCCCAAACTATGGTCACTATCACATTCTATGAAAAACAATACTTAGGATATGATATTCTTGGGCTTCTTTCTGTGTCGATAAGAAGGATATGCATAATGGGGAAAAGAATACAATGGGAAAACATGGAATATACACTCATTACATGAAATTTCTCTCCACATATTATCCTAACTATGTCCCTTGATGGTCCTCGATGTGCATAAAAGGACATACAAGACATTTACACTATGATACATGGAGTGTGACCTCACTTGAAACCCATGGGTGTGTCCTTTCACATATATGGATGGATAGCCATGTACCCACACATGGAAATTACCCTCAGTAAATGGAGTGTGGCTCTATACCAAGCCTCAACCCTTTTCCTCTATCCATTCCAGTGTAACTCAACTTGTGTCTGTGTGTCTAACTGTGTACTTCCACACAACCAAGTCCATTGACACAGTGAGATTGACCATGTCCCTCAACCACAAGACCGAGCTAACTAAATGGTGTATATCCCCTATACAAGGCATGTAGTTCCAAAATGATCACATTCCCCAAACAGGAATAACACATAGTGCGTGAAACTATACAACATATTGTGTTATCAGAAATTCAAAATGGGAATTTTCTTTTGAGCCACCCGGAACCCCTGAGTTCTCACCCAAAACCATAGACCGACCACCACAAGGTCCCTAGTAGTTATATAAGGTCTCTAAAACATTAAAACAACACATCAAATGGGCTTTGGGATGTAAAGAGCACAAAAATTCTTACTTTTTGGTAAAACAAAGAATCTTTGGGTCCAAAAGAATACCCAGAACGTACTGATGCATGATCTGGTGATGATCGGTATCAAGAAAGGGATCTTGTGGCACCTCATATCCTTGGTTCACACAAGGGTAGTTTGTCATCATAGGAGGAAAAGCTACTCTTCCTTGGGATGAACATGAAACCTAACTTGGAAGGGTGTTAGTCATTCAATTTTATTAAATTAATAATCCTCCACTCAATGTTCTACCGACGCTCACCTTTGACCGGGCACCCGATGTTGAAAAACATTACATCACACGTTGGTTAAAACCAATATTATAAACACAACTATGGTATCATATTTTTTATCCTATAATATTCTTGGGAGTTATTAAACATTTTCCATTGAACAATGCATGTGGGTTAAACTATATTCAATATTTTTCACATTCCTGCACTGAGGATCTCTAGTCTCTTGAATCCTGCACATACTATGTGCCTGACTTCATTAATATTTCTATAAATATTAAAAAGCATTATGTGGAAGACATCAAGTCACTCAATACTCCCCACCTTAGGTATTTGCATTCCTAAAAATCAAAATACTTGGTAGAAGGATAAAAACTAATCTCTCTACTGTGACTCCCTCATCGGTGATCTCACAAAGGGTTCTTATGCTACTTGTAAGAACACACTCAAAGAAAAAACAAAGACCAAACCACACCCAATTTCTAACTCAAAACAATTCAAAAATGTGATACAAAGCAAGTACATGTCATCATAGATGTGACAAGTGGAAAACACAAAGCACCCATCAAATGGTCTCCAAAGGGTCTAGAAGAACTGCACCCTAATAACCCATCAAGTAAAAAAAGTAAGGGTTTACAAACCTTGAAGATAGAATGTAGCCCCAACCAGCTCTCTAAACCCTAGAAGATGTGAGATCCAACTGAACAGAAGACCCCATCATCGACCACCAAGGGCCACCATCGTCAGTCTACAAATACCCCGAACGAGCCCTAATAGACATCATTCACCTATGAATAGTCTACACATTTCATAAACAACACCAACACCACACCAACATGAAAAGACTAAATCATGTTTTCCCAAACATGAATAGTTCACTTGTCTAGAGAAATTACACCTCTATTGGGTGTACCACTGAGGGAAAGAGACATCCTCAACACTTTTACTCGCCTTGTGGTTGGTTTAATCATCAATCCATGAGAGGGTGATGTAATCCCCACCTCTGTAAAATCCATCGAGATCATGTCCTGTGGATATCCATTCACACGGGACATAGAAAAAAACTCCAAGTTGTGCCTCCCCAACATGCTGCAATGGCAAATGGGAAAATATATAGATTGTAAAAAGGCCACACCAACCTCAACCACAATGGTCAACTATAATAATCGACCATCATGTCATATTTCTTACATACAATGGAAAAATAACTCCCTTAAATTATCAAATACAACCCTTCCCAAGGACCACCAAGAACCAATCCAAAAGTAGTAGGGATCCTGTCCAAAATTCTCAAAAACTATGAAACTATAATAACCACCATATAGAATATAGTAAATGAATATGTTGATTGATAGGTGTGTTCACTCCTCCCTAATACTCACCAGAACCAGGAAACAACATCCACACCCATCCACAAGAAACACCTTCACTGCTTGGTGAACAAAACATGCCTTCCCCCATGAACACAATGGGTTTTACAAACCCTCTCAACACATCCGACTGAAACAAAACCCCCAAAACTCTACATAAACCATCTGATTAAAAGGTCAATCAAAAATGGTTTCTATGGTATCACCAAGACTAAGACAGGGGTTACTTATAAGAAAAAGTGACTCATGATTTTGATAATGTTCCAACTGAGGCAAAATAGTCACACATCATACCTATCACCACACTTGATCCATTGAGCTAGAAGGATATTTTCTCTGATGATTGTCCTTTCCTGGGCCACCTATCCTCTCCAATGAGGGCCTACCTGACACCTCAACACACTAACCCATCCCAACCACACAAGTCAAAGGAACTAATCAACCAAACCTCAAAAGTATCTACATTGGGAATTACTAACACTCTGGCATGGTGTTTTATCTTTTCATAAGGATGTGTCTTAGTGGGGTAAGGGTCCCACCTTCCTATAAATTCAGTGTTATGTAACCCAACATCACACTAAGTCTACCTCAGCCACATGACCTAGCTAACTACATAGCGTGTAAACCCTATATGTGGAGTGTAGTACCAAAAAGATCATCTTCCCTGAATGATAAGACCCATGGAATGTGACCCTGAACTACACACTGTGTGATTAGAAATTCCACATGGTAATTTCCTCTATGCCACCCAAAACCCCTAATTTCTAACCTGAAACCATAGATCAACCCCCACAGGGTCCCTAATAGTTGTCTAAGGGCTCTAAAACCTTAAAAACTGCATCAAAAGGGGCTGAGATATAAATATCATTAAACCTTCTACCTCATGGTGAAACTCTATAGATTCGAGTCCAATAGAAGGCCTAGAATGCACTGATCCCCAATCTAGTGATGATCGGTGTTAAAAATGGGAACCTACAAAACCTCTTCTCCTGGGTTCATTTGTGGTCATCTATCACCATGTGAGGAAACCATCCTCTCCCATTTCTGTTCATTAAACAAAAAGGGGGAAGAGGTTATTCATTTAATTTTATTAAATGAATAAACCTCCACTCAACGGCTCGCCGACAGTAATCTCAGACCGGGGACCCAATGCTGAAATACATTATGGCACACCAAAAGTAAAACCCATGTTTTGAACTCATCCACGCTCTCATATTTTTTATATAAGACTCTATTCAGGTGTTATTCCAAATTTTATATAGAACTATGCACCTTGGTTAAAATATACTTAATATTTTTTACAATATCACATTGAGGATCTTCGGGTCCCAGAATCCCACACCAACTCAACGCCTAGCTTCAAAAATATTCATATAAATATTCCAAAGTATTACACCAAAAAAACCAATTCTTTAATGATTTTATATCCATCGCATGTATAGTATACTTAAAATAAAGGACCTTCCATCCTCATGGACCTCAATGCCCAGTAATATGAGAACTAGCTCAAACCAATTTTCACCCACTCGGCCAGTCACAATCACACGTTCGATAGGCAGGCCTGATATAATGGACACATCCTCAAGTCTAATTTTCATCTCTCCTATATAAAATGGAATGTATGTGTCTCTATCATATATCTATCTATGATCATTGAAATGGGCTAATGATCAAAAAATGTGAGGTATCACATCACTATGTCATATAACCCAACATAAATAAGATGATGGATAATGGTGGGTGGTGGTGCAGCTTGATTTGAATTATGAGATTTTCGTACAGTCAAAGAAGGCACTGGACATCCTTATAAAACCTTGTGTGAAACATTCTAATCTTGGGATGTGAGAAATAGAGGTCTCTCCACCTCTATAATTTATATCATTTTTACTTTCATGTAGTTAATTAAATAATATGTGTAAACTATTTTTTAAAAAACTATAAGAAAAAAATTTGGTAAGAAATTAACATTCATAATTAAGTATTATGATGAAAAAATGTTGTAAAAAAGATATTTCATTGAAATTGTTGACTTAATATATCAATTACATATTTTAATCATTTCCAATCATGTTTTATTTTTTTAAAATTATTTCTATGTATATCGTTTGTGATGAAAATCCTACATAGAACATGCGGTTGGCTGATATATTCAATCAACCATGTGAAAGAAAAATTTGAATATAATTAATTTAGAGTTTCAACATATTTTAATTTATTTCCATTGTTTTTTTTAATTGTATAAGTATCAAAAAAATTATTTTTGATTGAATCCAGAAATGAAACAAACCATAGCTGAAATAGGATATGAATGAAGCAATTTAGAAATAAAAGGATCCATTAATAAAAATTATGCATAAAAAATAATGTACACATCGGTGATAAAATACAATGACCCGATCATGAATGATGGGATGGTGACCTCTGTCTACCCACATAGGGACTTGTCTTATGATTATTCTCTTTTACATGAAAAATGTTGAATCATAGTCCCCCTCCCAATTTTCAAGGTTAGTATATCTCATTTCTAATACCAGTGGACATTGTTCATCCCTAAGGTTGAAGCCTTGAAATTTTAGGCAGAAATGTAACAATCCATTAATAGAAAAAATCAAAAAATGAAAAAATTAGTAAATGAAAAATCCATAATACAAAACCTTGAAATATTAGGGAGGATATTCGGTTGATAAATTGGTAAGGTAATAGAATTAGAGTCACCAAAAGGCATACAAGGTTAATTATAATAGGTAGCTAGAGTGATCATGTGATATACAAGTCAACATAGGGCTACCATGATATGTTAACTAATGCATAAGATATAACAAAATAGGAATAGGGATATCTCAATGCATGTCAGTTATCATCAATTTTCCAATATAACCACCAGAACTCAACCATTATTTCCTATGCGTGGGTCATGAAACTATCTTACCTGAAATAGTTTTTTTACCTGGTCAATGGTGAGAACATGCAATGATGATGTGTCATACAGTATCATATCAGTGGAACTATAAAAATTCTGACCAAAATGCATTCTATTTTTAATCCTTGGATGGGCTTATTTGGACTGTTCAACAAAGTACTTAAAACATCTATAAAATGTATCTTGTAATAACCTAGTGATTGGATTTTTATCACACCCTTTAACACACCATTTATGCACTACCCTATATTATGGGTTATATGGACATATCTTATTCCACCATCATATGTAAATAACTATTTATCCTTTGAAATATACATCATATAATCACACACATCTTGATTATCCCATAAAATTCCTTCAATTCATAGATCTAACCTTTCATGTTGGGGATCATATGCTGAAACCATTAGATAATAATGTATTTAAAAGGATATTAAATTTTTTTCCAAAAAAATAAGTTAAAAAAACATACCAATCGTGATGATCTCTTTCTTCATTTCCACATCTCTAAAATTATTATGAATATTATTGGAAATATGTCTCATGAAATAACGATGATAATCATTCAGTTCTCTCCCTAAAACCCCATCGCTATTAACAACATCTATAATCACTCAATGGTGATCAGATATCATAGAAATTATCTATTTTTGTGTTTAATGAATGCATATACATTCCAAAAACCATGTCTAGGATTCAAAATTCTTCTTTTCAATAATGGGAAATTCCTATGATAGAGAAGAAGGATTAATATCTTGTGTGGAAGAAATAAGTAGAACACCTATATACCTTCCATAAACAAAATTACATTGAATTTAATGATTTTTTTACAATACAGTAAAGCAGCAATACGTGTCCTGAATGCCCACAATAAACTATAGAACTTCACCTTTGATTAACCAACTCAATGATCTAGGGATGCATACTCAACAACTTCCAAATGGTAAATGATATTATTATTGAGAGACAAAAATTACATAATCTATGACAACATTGAATTTGATTCATCCTAATCACCATAAAATTTCATAATTGCATTTTGTTTTTCATTTCATGATTTTCTATAGGATATATTTAATTTAAACAATTTTTGTCTTCATTCCTATACAAGGGACACAAGAATGTCTTGGAACATTCATTTAATCTCTATAATAATAGTTGATATAAACATTTCATTAAGAGAATAGTGATCCTACAACAATATTTTAAGTACACAAGTGTGTGGGCCTCTTAATTTGATTATATTTATACATGAAAAATATTTATCATATATTTCCATAATTTATAATTTATATTCTTTCCTATGTTATTCACATCAAATGAGATATTTCTCTTTCTTCAACTCATCAACCAAAAATGAGAAACTTTACTCCATGTGGTATTGTTTTATAACATTTTAAAGGTAGTTTACTTAAAAAATCCTACCCTACATAGATGGTGTTATCATTAAATGAAAATCTATTCCCTATAATTCTATGTAATTTAGTAGTCAGTGTAATGACTTCCCAATCAAAAATTTTTACATGTAACATTCCTTAGGCTAAGTAAGTCAACAGTTTCATATGATTAACACTAACTAGTGACTGCCTATCTATCAAATGAACCTCATAAGGATCATTCCCCACATCAACCTCACCCAAATCATCTCCCAATGTCGTAGTATATATTTCCTCATTAGATAAACTGTCATTCAATAAATCAGGAGTACACATAGGGATTTCCCCTTCATTTCCTTCAAAATTATGATTATATTACTTATATTCTATTTATATTATAAGAGTCATATGAGAAGGAAATGAATGAGAGTTTTGTGAGATACCGCCTTCTACAGGGCTCACACAACATGGTTTTTTATGAGTAGGTTTCACCACACCAATATCATATATCACCACATATAATTCATTAGACCATTACTACACTCTTTATTGAACAAAAATGATGCACCCATCGAATCCTCATCATTGACTAGAGGATACTTAGTGTTCCATAGATGTTCAATATATTGAATATGTCAATATGTAATTGATGTAATTGATTTATCAATTATATATTTTAGTCAACTATGAATCTTATTGATAACATAATACAATGTCTCACAATCATGATGATTCTCCACAACTACATGTGAATATAGCTAAAACCCTACTCAGTATAAATTACCTAAAAATTGCAATATATTTGTGCCAATATGATTACCTAGAATAAATAAGTATTAAAATGTTATACACTAAATAAAAAAATGTTTAAAATTTTAAAATTGGTTATGATTCAATAATTGACTTGATCTTGAGTCTTTATATGGATTGGTTTATCATTATTTTATAAACCAACCAAAAAATAATGGGAGAACCTATCACATATATTATCTTAGATTTCAACAACCATTTGTGTCCTCTCGTCGATGGTGTAAAAATCCAGATTCAAATAGTAACACATTTTATCAAATTCCATTTTATCACAATGTTACTCACATGAAAGTGAGGGGGTTTAGGGGTTTGAGATTGATAAAAGTTTTTATGAAGAGATGTAGGACCTTATATTCATAGAGAGGGAGATGACACACATTTCCTCAATTTAGAAAAGAAATTTCAATTATTACAAATTATAAAAATGAAAAAAAACATGACATGAAATTTCAATCATACATTAGTTGATCATCTCAATATCATTAAATTATTACAAATTAAATAATCTGATACTAAAAAATTCAACATGCAATTTCAATCATACATTAGACAGTCATCTCAGGATTAGTCATCATACTTGATTGATAACATGTTTATTTGAGATATTTATTATGTTATACATCTTTTAAATTTACTTATAACTATTTTTAATATATATATATATTTGTTTAGAATTTCACAAATATTTTTCACTCTTATAGGTGAAAAACTATAAATAAAACCTTCATAAATATAAATAACCTCACTTTTGAAGTATTTTAACGATGATATGATTACGAAAGAAAATTTAATAAAACATTATATATATATATATATCATTATATCACATCATCAAATGTTTACCATGTTTTAATTAGCTACGAATAAATAACTATGACATGATATTAAAAAATATTCTATTGATTAGATTAAAATTATTTTTAAACACAACCACAACCGTGGGGTGAACTCTTAGAGTCTCTATTATCAAATATTTTAGAAACCATCAGTATCCTTTTAAATAGAAATGCCTCTTGTCAAATTCCTCTTTCTGAATTACTTTTTATTAAAAAGTTACTCATGTGCATGTAAGGAGTTCTAGGGGTTTGAAATACATAAAATGTTTTAGGTGGACACATAGATCCTTAGATACTTAGAGAGTGGGATGAATCATAGGTCATCAGTGAGTAAAATAAATTTCAATTATTATAAATTATATAACAGTATACACAAAAAAATGAAATTTCAATTATGCATTGTTTGCTCATCTCAAAATCATTCCTCACACAATAATATTAGGATGTTTATTGGGATACTTATTATATTCTATGTATTATATAACTTTATGTATAACTATATCTAATATATAATAAATATCTACAACTGATTTCCAAAATTTATACTTTTCAATTTGTGTACGTATATATATATTTAAATAGATTCACTTTATTTACCTACGTGTATCAAATATTATTGTTCAAATTTATTTTACTTTAGAGATAATATACAATAATATATACATATAAATATATTTAAATAATATAAAATAAATATATACAAATTTAACTATATTCAACTTCATTTACTAATATTTTAAAACTAAATTACATATACTTTTATAATAAATTATAGTTTTCTAAATATAAGTAATATTAATTTATACATATATACTAACAATTTTATTAATAATAAATTTTATTAAATTAATTTAATTTCACACTTACATAAAAACCATTCAAATACTGTCAACTTATGTTGTTTTTAATTTTAAAAAATTACTTATAAATATATAATTTTGTTTTTCATATTTCCACTTTATGAAATTTAAGTAATTATATTTTATGCATTAATACATGGAATAATAATTATTTATACATAATATAACTTAAAATTACTATATAAAATTATTATCTATAGTTAATTTTTATACCATTAACAAAACTAATAATATATGTATATATAGATAAATTTAAATATGATACTTAATATACCTAGTATTTTTTTAATAATATATTTTTTATAAAATATTTATATAATTACCTATGTGAATAGAGAATTATAATTTAAATTTATGTAACTTTAAATAAAATATATATTATATACATATAAATCTATTCGAATCTAGTTAATCACCTTTTAAATTAAAAATATATACTTTTTTGAACAATATTATTTCTCAAAATATAAATTATATTTTTTCATAAAATCTAAATTATATAAAAAAAATATTTAAAGGTCCAAAATCATTCAATTTAAATTATATGTAAAATTTTATTTTTATTATAGCCTAAAATATAGAGCAATAAATTCATTTCATTGAAAATAAAGAAAAGAGACATGATCATGGGGGCCTATAGTTGTGTGAGCCTAGAGAATTTCCCCTAACCATATCCAAAAATCCAAGAGGGGTGATTCGAAGCTGTAAAAAATACCAGTACAATTAGTTTTGACCCATGAATCCAAGTAGTCTTCCGCTTGATTTCCTTCTCTCCAGGTGTGATGTTGGGTAGTTTGGTTTTTGATAAGGGCTTTACACCTATAGATATGATAGATAATAGGCATGGGATAATGAGCTGATCTTGAAGTTAGTGGAGGATGACCATAAAGTCAGTCTTAATGGAGGCTGAACTAATATTATTTTCACAGCATAGTTCCAGATAGTTGAATATTGAACTAGCCTTTACTATAATAGAATCACCCTTCCCATAACTTTCACGAAAGATGAAGATCAAAAAACTAGAGGAGTTATTAAAAATACCACCACCCTGCATACTAAAAAATCTATATGACCCATAAAAAATAATATTTAAACCATATTAGGTGGGGGTCTATTGAATACAGTGCCCCTGTAGAGTCTCATGTTGTCTTGGTGGATATGGCATGTGAGGATTCAAGATATTCTGTATGGATGGGGCCATCTCCTAGACTTTAAGGTGTGGGGGCCACTCCCAATATGGAGTGGAATCAGTGGGAGGAGTTTTCTTTCAGAAGTAACATATTATCCATTATCAACAAAAAATACAACATATTTGGTGGGAAATCAAGGTTGATGTGCAACAACCATCATAGATAGTAGCCAGTGGTGGATGGTTTTTGCATGTGTAGATGACATACTCAAACAATTTGGAGAAACTTTGGTTTTTGGTTGTCTATAAAACAGGACCAAATCCCACTGTTTTTGTTGTGTAATCGTGTAATCCTATGAAAAAATTTAGAGATATAAAATAGAAATTTACCCCTTCTCATATGGATGTTGGTATTAATCCAAACCACGTAAATTCTTTGTGTTCCCTATTTTCTCTCCTATTTTTTTGTGTTTATCGTCACCATGATGCTTTTTCCCCAACAAGTTGTATTAGAGTTAGGTAGACAGAAATGACGATGGGAAGAGAAATTTTCCAGTGATTAGAAAATTGAATGTACATGGAATTTTTTTTGATTCCAGATATGTATAGATCTCAGTGAGACAATTCTAACGGTGTAAGAAGTGTAAAAAAATAAATTTGAAATGAATTTGTTAGAGCCAGTCTAAGTTTCAATCAAACTGTGGGTGCTGCCATATCCCCTTTCCGGAGAAGAAGACATTATTCATACAAGGGGACAAAATCCAATGAGTTTTCCATCCACTATTTTGGTAATACAATTCATCACCATATCACTAGACGATATGGACCATTGATACTATATTGGATATATCTCGGCAAATAAGAGTTCATTTTTCAGCGATCTGGGAGTAGATTCCAACCCTTCCAACCATTCTAGATATACATATATGGTTAGATTTTCAAAATTTTCACTCCATCAAGTGGTACTAAAGGGGTGTGACATCGATGGTGGTGATTTTACTTTTTGATAATGATGATGGATGGTGGCAGAGCACTAACAAAATTTTATATTGAGATGTTTGATGGTCAGAATAACTTCAGTCTACAGAAATAAAGAGTGAATATGTTCTAGTGTAGCAGGTCATGATCAGACCATTTATTATAGAAAAGCTTGAGAGAACCAGTGATGGTGATTGGAAAGAGATGATGATTTTGGTCATCATCACAATTCAACTGTGTCTATAAAATGATTTAAAGTACTTGGTGTTGGATGATACCACACCAAGGGAGATCTAGAATAAGTTTGAGAAATGATATATGGAAATGTTTCTCACCAATAAATTAATTATAAAGATGAAATTGTACCAATTTTTAATCGACATGAGAACAAATTTGTTGGATCACACCAAAAATATCAACAAAATCCAGACATAATTATTGGGGCTCAGTGTGATGGTTTAAGAGGAAGATAAATCATTTTTTATTTTTTCATCTCTACCAAAATCATTTCATGGGCTTGTGACTGCACAACTCATGGGGAAGGAAACATTGAACCTGGATGAGCTGATGGTGTCTCTTTAATATTTGAAGGAATTCCGAAGACCCGTGACATATTCATGCAAAAAAATCATGTTGATATGTGATGATCAATGTGGGAGGATCCTATATCGAATGTCGAGAGGTAAATAATGTAGGCCGAAATAGAAGGGATGTGATCCAAGATAAATCAAGTGTTTTTGGTACAAGAAAAATCGTCACCATAAAAGTGACTGTGAAGAGCTCAAATGATACATTTATGGGAAAGTGAAAGATGAACAGAATGTTTCGAACATAATAAAATCTTCTAGAGATGATGAAGTCTACTTGAAAATGGGAATATCACACTTAGATGGAAGAATTTAATGAGGAAAAGTGCAATGTCATCACTGCAAAATACAAGGGCACATGAAGTGGGAATGTCACATTTTAAAAATGAAGAATAAGAAAGATCAAAAATAAAAATTGAGGTGGATGGGTTCTAGATTCTGGGAGCATGGGTACCCATATTTATAAGAAAAGAATCATTTTTTACTTTTCAGTAGGATCAATATTTTTCAAGACTTGGTGATGGGTCAACATGCGAGGTTTTAGCAGTTGAGATGGTGAAATTGAAGACACCTGATGGAGCAGTATAAAAAATGGATGATGTGAAATTCATTCATAGGATTAAATGAAACTTGGTATCATTAATTAGGATTGATGTGAAAGGTTATATAATTTCCATAGTGGGTAGAGTGTTGTAAGTCTCATGTGGCAATGCAACGATGCTTATTGGGAAAGGGTCCCAAGGGATTTATTATTTGACGGGGACCATCGTTAGTTTGAGGTCGATTGAATATAGTTGAAGTGATAGACCATCTGACTAGAAGAAGAGTTTTTGAGTTGTTGATGAAGTTTCCAACACCTTCTAGGAGACCGCATCTTTTGTTTCTACCCCAAATTGGTCGTGAGTGGATATTTGTGGGGGCCACTCCCAATATGGGGTGGAATCAGCAGGAGGAGTATTTTGTTAGTGGAAGCATATTCTACATTTTTGAAAACAACTACAATTAATTAGGTGGGAATTTATGGTGGCGTCATAGTAGACTTTGTGGATAACAGCTATCAGTGAATGGTGTTTTCGTGGGTAGATGAGCTACCCAAACAACTGGAAGAAAGTTTGGTTTTTGGTTATCTTTAAAATTAGATCAAATTCCATTGTTTTTGTGGGGTAATCATATAATCGTGTAATCCTCGGACTATATACATAGAGAGATAATAGAAATTATCCACCTTATACTTTGGATGTAGGCATCAAGCTGATCCATTTTAATTCATTGTGTTCCCCATTTTCTCTTCTATTTTTGTGTGTTTATCATCACCATGAAGTTCTGCTTCCCCAACATAAGGAAGGGAACTAGATCATACACTATGAATTTATCTCTAATAATAAAGATATGTTTTGAAATATCAACTCCCTCATGTTAGGACATATTTTTAACTTTCCAAATACACCAAAAGTAGACAACTTGGACAATTTCTCTTTCCTTCTCTTTCATGTTATTTACGACAAATCTATAAAACCAAAAGTGTAGAAAATATTTAATGGTGAGATTGGGAGATGAAAACCCTACAAATACACTAAATAAACTCCAGACTAATGCTTCCTAATCCCCTTAAAAAATATATGTATTGTCTCTTCTTCTTTCAGGTTTGTGCAACACATGCACCATGATGCTAACTTGAATACCTTCCATTTGATTTACTCATCTGTAGGAAGAGTGTGATTCCTTATTCTCTATATCAAGAATATATATTTTAGTTGAATTCATTTTCACCAAAGGATACTTCCCCATGCATCATGCACGTCATTTCCATGAAACGCATGTCGATAAGATTTTACTGGGATATTTTTTGAAAACATGCCTATGAAAACACAAGAGTCACACTCATTATTAATATGAATAATCTGAAAAAAAATCACAAAGCGTATAGTTGAGCACTATGTCAATAAACAGAGATTAATTTTTGGCGATCCTAACAAAAATGTTTGGTGTCACACACCTTATAAAACCAAGCACCATACCTATCTGGTTTTGATCCCACAATCCTATATCCCCACATCCTATAATCCAGCAAGAATTATCTAGAATATAACTAATGTTCTCTTTGATATGACCCCAATATGTGGAGAAATTCCACTTCAGGTGTCTCATATTGAGCCCATTTTTTTGAAAATGATTCTTCACCATAGAGTCTGACCCTCAACAACTTCCCAACACATCTTAGATGGAAGACTATTCATCTTTATGGAGATATCCCTCAAATTGATCCCACCTTCACCGTAAGGTTTATCCATTATTTCCCACACAGCCCAATGGCATCTTCCATCAGAGTGATTATCCCAAATGAATTTGAAAAATATTTTCTCAATATCCCTGGTGAATGCTTTCGACACATTACAAACCAATAGGACATGCATTAGGATGGATGTGAGAAAATTGTTCACCAAATTGATCATTCCTCTTAAATAGAGAAAGATATTTTTTTCAATTATTTAATTTTAGTAATCTTTTCTATTAACCCATAAAAATGGTGAATGTGAATTCGTCCTGTAACACACCGAGATTTTATGAGATATATTATTTTTCATTTATTTTATGTCTTCTATTATACACTACACCAAGATTAGCTTGTACTATATGCAACACCGTATTAGCTTGCAGTATACGCAACACTATTCTTGGCTCGTGTTACACACAATTTCACATTTGTTTTGTGGAAATTATTCTACGCAACATTAAGTATATATTTTGTTTAATGTATAAATGAAATAAGTTTCGGTTATGTTATACGCAACCCCAAACGGAGATTTCACTACACGTAGCCCAAACTTGGCTTTCATTACACACAATCAAGACCTTCTTCAATAGAGTGTATAGTACGCAATACCAAGTTTCACTAAACGAGATATTATTATAATATTATTATGAACTAGCCGTTTGGAATAGTAATGCCCACTTTTTGAAATATTATAAATATTATCTTTCAAAATGGACTTCATTTTTGGATTCAGAATATCAATATTAGCCTAGGGTGAATTTTTGGTATTTTTCTGAAAACATTCAATTTTTGATGAATAGTGAAAGCACTGGGTTACTATTTAAAAATCGACTTTTTATTTAAATAATTATTTATTTTATTTATATTTATTTTAGGTCAAAATTGATACAAAATACCTATATAATTTCAATTTAATTCATTTTATTCATTTTATAATAATTGTAAATATATAAAAATTTTATAGAACTTTTCACCGTCTTTTATCCACCTACTAGGAGAATTTGAAAATTTACATAAAACATAATTTTACCGCTTCTGTGAGTGGAATTTAGATGATCTGAGAGACACTGTTAATATCAAAGAGTAAAATGTGGTTCAACAAAATAAAAATAATTTTTGGTGAATTGTAACTTTTTACTTTTATTTACCACGGTTAAAAGTAAATGGGGTAATTAAGGGTAAAAATGATATTAGTATTACCCTAACACATGTAATAATTCTATTAGATAAGTTTAATTCGACCATAAACAACCTTAGGAATAACATATTACCATTTAGGTCCAAATGGATTATATTAGGACACTTATTATTATCTTATTTAAAGAAGAGTTAAAATAGTTAAAATCGCAGTTTAATAAACAAAACATTTTTAATATAGGGTTATACATAAGATAAATTAGACTATAAATATTAATTAGAAAGATAAAAAGATTTAATAAATAATGGTATTTTATTTATAAATTTTAGACCTTAAATAAGTTAATATATTTATGACACAATGATGATGCAGTAATTACCTTATTAATGAACGATTAACATAATTGATGTTATAAATACCCGAATAAATGTAATTTTAGAATTCTTATGAATTAAAAAAAATTATAGGTTAATATGACATGTTATTATTAATTCAATTAACGTTTTTCGAACTAAGCATGTTTTTTTGATTTTCAAAAAAATCAATTACCAAATAGTGTCAAAAGTGACATAAAATAGTGATTTAAAACAAATATTATATTATTAATTGTTATTATATTCCTAAAAATCTAAGGTTCGGCCAAATGACTTAGATAGGGCTATATATATTAATAATTAACCACTTGGGGTTTTTTTGGCTTGTTATAGTACGTTTATTAACCATATAGTGTAAGAAAACAAGAAGACACGGTTAAAGTTAAATTATTTAACATAGAGTTAAATCTAAATGATAAGGTTAAACTAGTAACCTAAACTTGTCTAAAACCTATTGGTTGAGAGTATTTATACCCATCCCCACTTTATATTCGAAATAAATCAATTTGGAGCTATTATAAACTGAATATGAATTTATTATAAAATAATATTTTAAGTTTTTCCAAAGGTGCCCCTCTCATCCCTTATAAAAAGGGCACCCCTTCCCTCTTATCTTAACACACTTTTGAGCCTAGATGCTCGGCCAACCCCTGAAACTTCCTCTTATTAACCTCTCTAGTTATATCATAGAGGTTATGGTCTTCTCAAAAGACCAACTCTAGTTCCTTAAGAAGATGTTTAAAGGAGGTGCATCAAGGAAGAGGCAATCTCTTCAACCGACTCTTCCAAGTTTCTTTCTTCTTCTACTTCCTCTTATTTAGTTGTTTCATTATAAAGTAATAACGTCAGTATTACTTATATACTGATATGTTATTATAAATATGAAAAAACCCAATTTCCCCTTCTATCCATCCTATGGAAAACGAAATCACCACGCATGCGTACGTACGGAATACTGTCTCCATGCCGTGGTTTAATCAGTTTTTTCACCACCACCTTACTTGGATGGGTATAATGGTGTAGAGAATAACTATATATTATTATTATAACATCATACTGATTCTAATATATTATATCATCTACTCCATTTCCATTCAATAAATTTGGGAACAATATCATTGCTCATGCGTACATATGGATTACTGTCTCCATGACGCGATGAGATTCATTTTCCATGTTAACAATTCAAGAATGATTATAAAGTATATATAACAGGTAATCATGAAATATATGACATAATAATTCTACTGGATTTATGCATATATATATATGTATGTCTTCTACTTAATTCCATTCAATTCAATAAGGAAACTAAAAACAACGTTCATGCGTATGTACGGCCTACCGTCTCTATGAACGGTGTATTTCATTTAATTTATCTATCTATTATATATATATATATACTTAATATATATGATATATAAATCATTATTTTAATTATTCAAGTAATTAAATCATGATATAAGTAATAATAATATCAAGAACAACAAGTCCAAACACGTACGAAAAATAAAACAATTTTAACCAAAACACTACTTTAACATGAAATTTATAAAAGCAAAGGTAATATAAAGTCATAGGTGAACCATATATGATATCATAACAATGAATATAATTTTTTAATAAGTAAATTACATTATTTAAATAATTATATAGGATGTTATGATACGTGCGAAGCATATTGGACCTATGATAAGGGATAACTTTTCCAATCTCGTTTTTATCCGAGATTGTTTATTCGTAAGTATTTACTGGGGTTATATTTATCATTCATGTCCCTATTTTCTAAAAATGGTTTCATGTATGTTTAAAGTCCTTTTTACCCATTTTTGACTTTTACTACATGTTATGTAAGGAATCTTTCTTTTATTTACCATACGAGGTACTTTTCGACTTTTTGGCAAAAGTAGGAGAAAAATGTTTTTTTAAATTATACGGCATGAACAAATTTTTACGGTTTTATAATGCCTTATTTTAATGAATCATACTCTACAGGATTTCATGACTATTTTCAAAAAAATATTTTTCTTTTAAAATTTTCATGGCATTTTGTGAAAAGAAAATGTTTTTAAAAAATAAAGGATATTTTCCTCCAGAATTCATTTCATGTGTTTTATCAAAACCATTTTCCATCTAAGATGACATTATTTCATATGTTTATTTTTCAAGTATAATGTCCCTATGATTTATATGGTTTCACTTTTCTTATGATGAAATGATATCCATTTTCTTCATATGGATTATGTTATGATGGGATGATGTTTATGAAACCAATTTTATTCTTTGGGTTATGATGAATGATTTATGTTTATTTTGTGGCAAAAGTAAGAATGATTTCATTATGATATAGGTGGGACATATATCTCCCCCCAATACATTGGGTATAGATTTATATCTCATGAGATAGACATGGCTGGAATGGAATGTTAATCCGGTTCAGTGATACAGGACTGGAACGAGGAGTGAACTCGGTTCAGTAAGGGACGTTGTCCACTAAGATGGTCTTAGCAGCAATGCCATGGCTACTATGGAAATCATATCATGTGCTTAATGTTTTTCTATAATTACAAGTTTTTTTCCATGCTATTTTATCATGATTGATGTTCCATTATGATCTATGCCTTATATACTGCCATGTTTTATGTCATTGATCAAGATTTTGATGTTTAAACATTATGTTCATGTTTTTAAGTTCAAATGTATATGATTTGTTTTATTTTCTCAATGCTTACCCTTATTGAGAATTTGAGCTCACTCTTTATATGTTTTATTTCCCCCAGGATTTAAAGACAGGTTTTAGGTAAGAAAAAAAGGAATATCTTTATGGGAGATGTTGAAGATCTTTCACCAAGATTAGAAGATTATATTCCGAGTTTCCAAAGACACTAAACTATTACGGTCCTTTGGTGTCTATTTTTGTTATGTATTAGATATTCCGAAAAAGTAATTTAATGTCTATGTACATCAAGCTTTGGGTCTTTACAGTTGATATCAGAGGAAAGGTTTAGTTAATCTTTGGAAACTAGGTTGCGAAAACTTTAGTGAGATCCCTATAGATATTTCTAAGGTATGTCTAGGGATGTCCCTAAGTTTAAGTATAAATATTGGTTATAGTCCTAGAATTACGGTAACAATTTTATAATTAACCTAAGATGTTATATATTGAAGGTACTCCCCCTTTATTATGTTGTTTTCCCTACCATGATTTTTGCCTCTCACACTATTCTTTTTGGGTTTTAGACAATGGCTGGAACCCGAAGGAACCGTGTTGATCAATGTAATGGACAATGCAATGATTGTTTTCATTAACAAACCAATGTTATGGGAGATGGAGTGCAAAATCTTATTGTTATACTTACACAAGCTATGAATCATTCTGGATTTCCAAATGAGCAGAGAAGGGAACAATATTCTATTGAGTCCTTCATGAAGAAACGTCCACCTTCTTTCAGTGGGTCATCTGGTCCACTTGTTTCTGAACAATGGATCAGTACCATTGAAAAGATATTTTCCATAGTTCACTGTTTGGAACATGAAAAAGTAATTCTGGCTATTTAATATTTAGAAGGTGAACCAGATCAATGGTGGAATCTAATTAATAATACGAGGCCCCAAGATGAAATTGAATCCATGTAATGGGATGAGTTCAAGAACTTATTTTTCAATAAGTACATCCCTCGTATTAATTTAATAAAGATGGGAAATGATTTAATTGATCTTAAGCAAAAGGATGATGAATCTGTTGGTATATACAAAGAGAATTTTACAAGGCTTGCAAGCTATGCATATGGATTTATCATCCAACCTGAAAGTAAATTTGATCAATTCTTTAGTGTATTAAAACCAATTCTTAAAAGGGCATTAGCTATAAGAGACTTTAGTAGTTGTTTCCCTCGGAATTCGGGGATGACCTTCTGGATGGGAGATTCAAACGTTCCGATCGGTTTCTAGCGGGTTTGTTCGTAGAACCGGAAACATCCAATGATTCCACATCCATTTGGACATACTTTCCAAAGGTAGGCACTCATTAGCTTGTAGAATGACGAGGCTTAGGAATTTGCATTGGTCGAGAGGATGGGAGGTCGGACTCATCACACCTTTTTGAGGGGAATTATTGTCTATTCCGGGACTCTCTTTATAGATTTAAGTTATGTTCGGGAATCCTTATTACATTACCAAGTTTAAAATGATCTTTTACTTTAGTTTTGACAATCAATGATTAAATATGTAAGAAATTTGAAGAATCTTTTATATGTATTTGAGGTTCTTCATCAATAGAGAATCATCTATATTTATTTAGAGATTCTTGATCAATAGTAACCTTCAAAACATTTATATAAAAGTCTCTTGGTCATTATGATGACCAGGCTGGTTTTAAAGCCACTCAGTGGGGCACTTGAAGTTTATTGTCATTTAGAAGGACAATGAATTTTTTCTGAGTTGGAATCAAACCCATAGACGGGCTACCTATGTATCCTTTGTTTTGGAAAAGGAATCAGAACCCACTTAGTTCGAATAAGGGAGTATGATGTTTATGATTGATGGCTCAAAGAAGGAAGTCACAATTACTTTTACACTCTAAGCTCACATGAGTCATGCTCGGTGTGAGAAACAAGAGGTATTGGTAAAAATTAGACAATTGTTCCATGAAAGATGCAATCATAAGAAATGGTTTGGGGCTTATGTATGTATGACTGCCCCGAGGATTTACTTTAGGGAGAAAATCCAGGAATAGGGTCCATAAAGGAATATGTGCTTTATGGATATTTGAACACTCTAACTTGGGACTTTATTCCTAAAAAGGAAACCCAAATTAGGAGAGGATTGATAATTGGGTTTTACTCCTGAGAAGGAATCCCATATTAAATGTACATTAGGATTGGTTAAGGATAATTTAAGGGACTTGGGGCTTACTCCTGAAAAGGAAGCCTAAGATTTATGACTGGGACTTATTCCTGAAAAGGAAGCATAGGTTAAGGATTAAGGTTTGGGGCTTAATCCTGAGGAGGATGCCCATATTTGAGATTGGGGCTTACTCCTGAGGAGGATGACCATATTTGAGATTGGGGCTTACTCCTGAGGAGGATTCCCATATTTGAGATTGGGGCTTACTCCTGAGGAGGATTCCCATATTTGAGATTGGGGTTTACTCCTTAGGAGGATGCCCATATTTGAGATTGGGGCTTACTCTTGAGGAGGATGCCCATATTTGAGATCGGGGCTTACTCTTGAGGAGGATGCCCATATTTGAGATTGGGGCTTACTCCTGGGGAGGATGCCCATATTTGAGATTGGGGCTTACTCCTGAGGAGGATCCCCATATTTGAGATTGGGGCTTACTCCTGAGGAGGATGCCCATATTTGAGATTGGGGCATACTCCTAAGAAGGATTCCCAAATTAAGGGACTTGGGGCTTACTTGTAACACCCTGAGATTTTATGAAAAATATTCTTTTTAATTTCACTAATGTCTTGTGTTGTACGCTACACCAAAAGGAGCTTGCACAATACGCATCCTTGATTTTACTTTCATTACACGCAATCGTGACCTTCCTTGATAGCGTGTGTAGTACGCAATAACGAGTTTCACTAAACAACAATATGCTATTAAAATATTATTAAAACTAGCCGTTATGAATAGTAATAACCAATTTTTGAAATTTTAGATATTTTATTTTTCAAAATGGACTTCATTTTGGGATTCGGAATATCAAAATTAGCTTAGGGTGAAATTTTGGTACATTTCAGATAACTTTCATTTTCTGATGAATAGTAAAAATTACAAAATTTTAATTAAAAACAACCTTTTAATCGAAATAATTAATAGTGATAAATTATTAATTTTAGTGGTTTTAAAGTATATTTAGAATATATTTTTACAATTTAATACAATTTTGGTCATTGGATGTAATTTCACATTTAAACCAGACATAAACAAATGTCAATCTTTTGATAGTTATTATCTCTTAAGAACACGCTATTTGTTTTGATGACGGGAATTAATTTTTAAATTAATTAATGCAACTGATATGTTTTTAATTTGGTAAAATAGAAATCATTTTTGAGTTCATAACATCAAATATAGCTTAGGCCTAATTTTTGGTATTTTTCTGAAAACTTTCAATTTTTGATGAATAATGAAACCATTAAGTGGTAGTTAAAAAAACTGAATTTTTCATAAAACTTAATTTTACCGCTTCTGTGAGTGGAATTTCAAAAATCCAACAGACACGGTTGATATCAGTAAGTAAAATGTGGTTCAATAAGATAAAAATAATTGTTTTGGTGAATAGTAACTTTTTACTTTTTTTACCGCGGTTAATAGTAAATAGGGTAACTAAGGGTAAATATGATATTATTATTACCCTAAAACCTGTACTAATTCTATTGGACAAATTAAATTCGACCAAAAACAAACTTAGGAATAAAATATGACCATTTAGGCCCACTTGGATTTGATTAGGACATTTATTATTAATTTATTTAAAGAAGGGTTAAAAGAGTTAAAATCATAGTTTATTTACTAAAACATTTTTAATATAGGGTTATACATAAGATAAATTCGATTGTAAGTATTCATTAGAAATATAAAAAGATTTCATACATAATGGTATTTTATTTGTAATTTTTATACATCAAATAATATACTTTATTTATGACACAAAGATGATGGAGTAATTATCTTATTAATGAAATATTGACATAATTGATGTTATAAATACCAACATAAATGTAATTTAAGACTTTTTATGAATTAAACTAATTTTATAGGTTAATATGACATGTTAGTATTGATTTAATTAACTTTTTTAGAACTTATCATTCTGTTATGATTTTCACAAAAATCAATTACTAAATAGTGTCAAAATTGACATAAAATAGTTTTTAAAACAAATATTATATTATTAATTGTTATTTTATTCCTAAAAATCTAAGGATAGGCCAAATGACTTAGATAAGGTTTTATATATTAATAATAAACAATTTGGGGTTCGTTTGGCTTCTTATAGTAAGTTTATTAACCTTATAGTGTAAGAACACAAGAAGACACGGTAAAAGTAAAATTATTTAACTTAATGTTAAATCTAAATGATAAGGTTTAAATAGGAACCTAAACTTGTATAAATTCTATTGGATGAGAGGATTTCGACCCATACCCACCTTAGCCTCGAAATAAATCAATTTGGAGCTATTTAAAACCGAACATGACTTTATAATAAGATAATATTTTAAGTTTTTCCAAAGGAGCCCCTCTCCTCCCTTATAAAAGGGCACCTCCTCCCTCTCTTCCTCACACCACTTTGACCCTTCATGCTCGGAAAAACCCTGCCAAATTCTCTTCTCCACTTCCCTAGAAACATCCTAGTGGTTTTGGTCTTTCTCAAAGACCAATTTTAGTGCCCTAAGAGGAGATCTCAAAGAGGCGCTTCAAAGAAGAGGTAATTTTCGTTACCAATTCTTTTACCTTTATTTCTTCTTCCACTTCTTCTTAGGTTGTTTCATTATGAAGTAATAACATCAGTATCACTCATATACTGATATTTTATTATAAGTATAAAACAATCCTATTTCACCATCTATCCATCCTACGGAAAACGAAATCACCGCGCGTGCGTACGTACGGAATACCGTCTCCACGCCGTGGTGAAATCTATTTTCCAGCACCACCTAACTTGGATGGGTATAATGGTGTAAATAATAACTATATATTATTATTTTAAAGTGATATTGATTCTGAAATAGTATACATACACTGCAATACAGTACCACGATCATGAGAACGATATCATCGCTCGTGTGTACGTACGGACTACCGTCTCCACGACGCGATGAGATTCATTCTCCACTTTAACCATTAATGAATGATTATAAAGTATATATAATAAGTAATCATGAAATATATGACATAATAATGATACTGGATTTAGGTGTATATATATGTATGTCATCTACTTAATTCCGTTCAACTTAATAAGGAAACGAAAACAGCGTTCATGCGTACGTACGGCCTACCGTCTCCATGAACGGTGTATTTCTTTCCATTTACTGATTTATTATATATATGTATATTCTGAATATATATACAAATCATGTTTTATATTCTGGAATTAAGTAATCATGGTCTAAGTAATCATATGAATAATTACAAGTCAAAGCACGGATGACAAATGAAACAATTTTATCCAAAACGCTCTTTAACATGGAATTTACAAAAGAACGGGTAATATAAAGTCATAAGTGAACCATATATGATATCATAACAATGAATATGATTCTGTAATAAGTCAATGACATTATTTAAATCATTATATAGGTGGTTCGGACACTTACGAAGCAAATCGGACCTAAGGTAAGGGAAATATCACAATCTCATTTTTATCCGAGGTTGTTTATACTTTAGTATTTACTGGGGTGTATTTTATCATCCACATCCATATTTCCTCAATATGTAATATTATTTCCATTCACCTACAATTGTTTAAATCCTATTTTACCCTTCGGTGAGTTTTTAGTAAAAGATATGAAAGGAATATTTTGTTATTTTTCGTACGAGGTACTTTTTTGACTTTTCTGACAAAAGTACGAGAAGAATGTTTTTTTAACTTATACAGAATGAATGGGTTTTTAAAACATTATTTCCAAGAAGCTTCCTTTACAAGTTTTCAATTTTATTTTAAATCAACTTCTTTTATTTTAGAATTGTATGACATGTTAAGAAAGGAAAAATGTTTTTGAAGTAGAAAGGATATTTTCCTCAAGAATGGAGTTCAAGTGTTTTATCAAAATTATTTTTCCATATAAGATAATAAAGGGTTTTGTTTCTATCCCTATTATTACATTGATTTGATTATGTTGTGATGGAATTATATTTTTTTGAATTCCTTTATCTTATATGAATTGTTTTATGATGTCACGATGTTTAAGATTCCCATTTTTATTACATGGGTTATGAAATGATGTACGATTTATGATTTTGTGGCACACATAAGAATGGTATCATTATGAGATGGGTGGGACCTATATCTCCCTCCAATGCATTGGGTAAAGATTTTATATCTCATTAGATAGACATGGTTGGAATGGTAGGTTATACCGGTTCAGTGAAACAGGACTGAAACGAGGGTGACTCAGTTCAGAAAGGGACTTTGTCCACTAAGATAGTCTTGGAAATTAGTCTTGACTAAAAAGAAATGATTCTCTATGATTATGTGTGTATGCCACAATGTTTCATGTTTTAAGTTATGATTATTGTGATTACATTTCACTGCCATGATTTATCCCATGTTATGAAATTATGATCTCTTTTGCAGGTTAAGATTTCCAAAAGTTATGTTCTTGTGTATACGATGGGATTGATATTTCTTTTGTTTACCCTTACTGAGAATTTGAGCTCACCCTTTTATGTTTACTTTTCCCCATGATATAAAGAAAGGTTTTAGGTATAAAAAAAAGAGGAAGATCTTTATGGGAGATGTTGAAGATCTTTCACCAGGATTAGAAGATTATATTCCGAGTTTCCAAAGACACTAAACTATTACGATCCTTGTGTGTGTGTTTTTGTTATATACTAAGTATTCTGCAAATGTAATGTAATGTCAATGTACGTCATGCTTCGGGTCTCTACAGTTGGTATCAGAGGAAAGGTTTAGTCAACCTTTGGAAACTAGGATGCGAAAATGTTAGTGAGATCCCTAGAGATATTTCTAAGGTATGTCTAGGGATGTCCCTAAGGTTAAGTATACGTATAGGTTATGGTAATTGAATTACGCTAACTATCATAGAATTAAACCTAAGATGTTAGATATTGAAGGTACTCCCCCTTTATTATGTTGTTTTCCCTAGCATGATTTTTTCCTCTCACACTATTCTTTTTGGGTTTTAGACGATGGCTGGAACCCGAAGGAACCGTGTTGATCAATGCAATGGACAATGCAATGATTTCCCTCCTGAATAAATATATGTTATGGGAGATGGAGTGAAAAATCTTATCGCTATACTTACACAAGCTATGAATCATTCTGGACTTCCAAATGAGTAGAGAAGGGAACAATATTCTATTGAGTCCTTCATGAGGCAACGTCCACCTTCTTTCAGTGGGTCTTCCGATCCACTTATTGCTGAACAATGGATCAGTACCACTGAAAAGATATTTTCAGTTCTTCTGAGGATTATAAATTCATCTTAGCAGTATATCATTTGGAAGGTGAAGCTGATCAATGGTGGAATCTTATCAAGAATACGAGGCCAAGAGATGAAATTGAGTCCATGGAATGGGACGAGTTCAAGAACTTGTTTTTCAGTAAGTACTTCCCTCGTATTCTTCAAACAAATATGGAAAATGTGTTTCTTAATATGAAGCAGAAGGATGATGAATCTGTTGGTATATATGAAGCGAATTTTACAAGACTTGCAAGGTATGCATCTGGCATTATCAACCAACCTGAAAGTAAAGTTGATCGATTTTTCAGTGGCTTAAAGCCAAGTCTTTGAAGGGAATTAGCTATAAGAGGCTTCAGTAGCTATGAAGAAATTGTGCGTTGTGCTATGAAGGTAGAAATAGAAGTTGGTGTTACATATCCATCTCATGGTTTTGAAAAGAAATGAAAGATGGAGTTCAAGGAGAAATCTCAGAATAATGGTGAAAAGAAGATGAATGTTTCCTTATGCTCAAAGTGTGGAAAGAAGCATGGTGGAGATTGTCTTAAAGGGACTAGAAAATGTTTTAAGTGTGGAAAAGAAGGTCATCAAGCAGCTGAGTGTTGAAGTAATGGAAAAAGGGTTTCTAATGATGTGAATAAAGAAAACACTACAGAGAACGCACCACCAACACTTCAATGGTTAAAGTGAAAGGAAATGGGGAATTATGCTAATAAATGACCTAATCCAAGGGTTAGTGATGATCGACATGAGCAACCGCTTAAGGCAAAGGACAAAGGGAAGTCACATGCGATCACTATTGGCGATGTTGAATATGACAATGATGTGGTGGAATGATTAAGTTTTTATGTAATGGGATTCCAAAATAATGTTGTATCATAAAGTATTGGAATATTTATGTGTTGGTCTAATGTGGTATTCAAAGTGATTGAGATATTTTTGGAAATAAGATGATATGCGCATAATGAAGGGAAAACGAGAAAACGAAATGTTTAACAGTATTCATGAGCTCATGATTGATATAAGGACTAAGTGATATCATGGTTTGAGTATATAGAATTTTGAGGATTTTGGTATGTGGAATGTGTTAACTTTTAACTGCATTCATGTTTTCACTAAGGTTCAATGGGTACTCAAGAGAGTACATGATTAAGGCCTTTGAATGTTTGGAATTTGACCAACAAGACATATTTTATGATATATGGGGATCAACGATGGTATTAAATCTCTAGTAATCATTTTCACTATATTATGAGAGAGGACTGAAGTATTATGGATAAGCCTAAAGATTGGAATGGATTATGTTGGACATAAGTTAGTATTTTTTAAGGATAGAAGTTTATTCGATATTATTTATGGGATGTTATAGTAATATAGTTTTAGAAAAAGGACAACCTGCTGGATGAGCGACAACCAATCGCGTCGGACAAGGCTGTGGGAATCGAACCCACAACTGAAGTGTGACTGGCTTTTATCGCCTACCATTGGCCTACAGGAAGTCCCTATTTAGTAGAAACTAGTTTTATTATATTAAGCAGTATGATATATGAAGTATAAGTCCATTTTAGGAACGATATATGATTAATCTCACTATAAAATGACTTATATTTAATAAATTTTGCTAACCTTTTGTTTGAGATAGATGGAATGACCCGTCATTCTATCACATGATCTGCTAACACTTCACGAATAACAAATTCAACTTCATTTATTTAAGAGATGAAGTGGAAATTGTTCAAGTCACGAACAACAGTGAGATTGTACCAAAATAAAGTAAGTATTTATTCTAATTCAAATTCTTCAACTTTAGGGAAACGATCTTGAAAACCAAAAATGTTGTCCTAGTACTCTTATATCTAATTAATCGGATGGTACCTTAGATTGTCACAAATTTATGGATTTGTGATTGTTGGATTTTCCATAGCCATTTTCTCTACCACTCTCCATCAGAACATGATGGTTAGATTTTTCTTCCATATACATATTTTCACCTATGTGGAAACCCAGTGATTAGTTTATTTGGGTAACCGATACGTTTCATACTTTCCTTTTTAAAGATTGGTTTTGGTATTCCTTTTTACGATGTGGGTTTCTATTAAAGAAACTTTAGAATAGTAAACCATTTATAACCCCGATGAATTTCGAGGGCGAAATTCATTTTAAAGGGGGTAGAATTTAACACCCCGAGATTTTATGAAAAATATTCTTTTTAATTTCACTAATGTCTTGTGTTGTACGCTACACCAAAAGGAGCTTTCACAACATGCATCCTTGATTTGCCTTGTATTACACGCAATCACGACCTTCCTCGATAGCGTGTGTAGTACGCAATAACGAGTTTCACTAAACAACAATATGCTATTAAAATATTATTAAAACTAGCCGTTATGAATAGTAATAACCACTTTTTGAAATTTTATAAATTTTATTTTTCAAAATGGACTTCATTTTTGGATTCGGAATATCGAAATTAGATTAGGGTGAAATTTTGGTACATTTCAGATAACTTTCATTTTCTGATGAATAGTTAAAATTACTAAATTTTAATTAAAAATAACCTTTTTAATCGAAATAATTAATAGTGATAAATTATTAATTTGAGTGGCTTTAAAGTATATTTAGAATATATTTTTACAATTTAATACAATGTTGGTCATTGGATGTAATTTCACATTTAAACCAGACATAAACAAATGTCAATCTTTTGATAGTTATTATCTCTTAAGAACACGCTATTTGTTTTGACGACGGGAATTAATTTTTAAATTAATTAATGCAACTGATATGTTTTGAATTTGGTAAAATAGAAATCATTTTTGAGTTCATAATATCAAATATAGCTTAGGCATAATTTTTGGTATTTTTGTGAAAACTTTCAATTTTTGATGAATAGTGAAACCACTAAGTGGTAGTTAAAAAAACTGAATTTTTCATAAAACTTAATTTTACCGCTTCTGTGAGTGGAATTTTAAAAATCCGACAGACACGGTTGATATCAGTATGTAAAATGTGGTTCAATGAGATAAAAATAATTTTTTGGTGAATAGTAACTTTTTACTTTTTTTACCGCGGTTAATAGTAAATAGGGTAACTAAGGGTAAATATGATATTATTATTACCCTAACACATGTCCTAATTCTATTGGACAAGTTTAGTTCGACCAAAAACAAACTTAGGAATAAAATATGACCATTTAGGCCCACTTGGATTAGATTAGGACATTTATTATTAATTTATTTAAAGAAGGGTTAAAAGAGTTAAAATCAAAGTTTATTTTCTAAAACATTTTTAATATAGGGTTATACATAAGATAAATTCGATTGTAAGTATTCATTATAAAGATAACAAAATTTCCTACATAATGGTATTTTAGTTGTAATTTTTAGACATCAAATAATATAATTTATTTATGACACAAATATGATGCAGTAATTATCTTATTAATGAAATATTGACATAATTGATGTTATAAATACCAAAATAATTTTAATTTAAGACTTTTTATGAATTAAACTAATTTTATAGGTTAATATTACATGTTATTATTGATTTAATTAACTTTGTTCGAACTTATCATTCTGTTATGATTTTCACAAAAATCAATTACTAAATAGTGTCAAAATTGACATAAAATAGTTTTTAAAACAACTATTATATTATTAATTGTTATTTTATTCCTAAAAATCTAAGGATCGGCCAAATGACTTAGATAAGGTTGTATATATTAATAATAAACAATTTGGGGTTAGTTTGACTTCTTATAGTAAGTTTATTAACCTTATAGTGTAAGAACACAAGAAGACACAGTAAAAGTAAAATTATTTAACTTAATGTTAAATCTAAATGATAAGGTTAAAATTGGAACCTAAACTTGTCTAAATTCTGTTGGATAAGAGGATTTCTACCCATCCCCACCTTAGCCTCGAAATAAATCAATTTGGAGCTATTTAAAACCGAACTTGACTTTATAATAAAATAATATTTTTAGTTTTTCCAAAGGAGCCCCTCTCCTCCCTTATAAAAGGGCACCTCCTCCCTCTCTTCCTCACACAACTTTGATCCTTTAAGCTCGGCCAACCCCTGCCAAATTCTCTTCTCCACTTCTATAGCAACATCCTAGAGGTTTGGGTCTTCCTCAAAGACCAATTTTAGTGCCCTAAGAAGAGATCTCAAAGAAGCGCTTCAAAGAAGAGGTAATTTCCGTTACCAATTCTTTCACCTTTATTTCTTCTTCCACTTCTTCATAGGCTGTTTCATTATGAAGTAATAACATTAGTATCACTCATATACTGATATTTTATTATAAGTATGAAACAATCCTATTTCACCATCTATCCATCCTACGGAAAACGAAATCACCGCGCGTGCGTACGTACAGAATACCATCTCCACGCCGTGGTGAAATCTATTTTCCACCACCACCTTACTTGGATGGGTATAATGGTGTAAATAATAACTATATATTATTATTTTAAAGTGATATTGATTCTGAAATAGTATACATACACTCCAATACAGTCCCACGATCATGAGAACGATATCATCGCTCGTGCGTACGTACGGACTACCGTCTCCACGACGCGATGAGATTCATTCTCCACTTTAACCATTCATGAATGATTATAAAGTATATATAATAAGTAATCATGAAATATATGACATAATAATGATACTGTATTTAGGTGTATATATATGTATGTCATCTACTTAATTCCGTTCAACTCAATAAGGAAACGAAAACAGCATTCATGCGTACGTACGGCCTACCGTCTCCATGAACGGTGTATTTCTTTCCATTTACTGATTTAATATATATATATATATGTATATATTCTGAATATATATATATATATATATATAAATCATGTTTTATATTCTTGAATTATGTAATCATGGTCTAAGTAATCATGTGAATAATTACAAGTCAAAACACGGACGACAAATGAAACAATTTTACCCAAAACGCTCTTTAACATGGAATTTACAAAATAACGGGTAATATAAAGTCATAAGTGAACCATATATGATATCATAACAATGAATATGATTATTTAATAAGTAAATTACATTATTTAAATCATTATACAGGAGGTTCGGACACTTACGAAGCAAATTGGACCTAAGGTAAGGGAAATATCACAATCTCATTTTTATCCGAGGTTGTTTATACTTTAGTATTTACTGGGGTGTATTTTATCATCCACATCCATGTTTCCTCAATATGTAATATTATTTCCATTCACCTACAATTCTTTAAATCCTATTTTACCCTTCGGTGAGTTTTTAGTAAAATATATGAAAGGAATCTTTTGTCGTTTTTCGTACGAGGTACTTTTTTTACTTTTCTGACAAAAGTACGAGAAGAATGTTTTTTTAACTTATACGGCATGAATGTATTTTTAAAAAATTATTTCCAAGAAGCTTCCTTTACATGTTTTCAAGTTTATTTTAAACCAACTTCTTTTATTTTTGAATTGTATGATATGTTAAGAAAGGAAAAATGTTTTTGAAGTAGAAAGGATATTTTCCTCAAGAATGGAGTTCAAGTGTTTTATCAAAATTATTTTTCCATCTAAGATAATAAAGGGTTCTGTTTCTATCCCTATTATTACATTGATTTGATTATGTTGTGATGGAATTATATTTTTATGAATTCCTTTATCTTATATGAATTGTTTTATGATGTCACGATGTTTAAGATTCCCATTTTTATTACATGGGTTATGAAATGATGTAGGATTTATGATTTTGTGGCACACATAAGAATGGTATCATTATGAGATGGGTGGGACCTATATATCCCTCCAATGCATTGGGTAAAGATTTTATATCTCATGAGATAGACATGGCTGGAATGGTAGGTTATACCGGTTCAGTGAAACGGGACTGAAACGAGGGTGACTCGGTTCAGAAAGGGACTTTGTCCACTAAGACAGTCTTAGCAATGAGTCTTGACTAACAAGAAATGATTCTCTATGATTATGTGTGTATGCCACAAAGTTTCATGTTTTAAGTTATGATTATTGTGATTACATTTCCCTTCCATGATTTTTCCCATGTTATGAAATTATGATCTCTTTTGCAGGTTAAGATTTCCAAAAGTTATGTTCTTATGTATACGATGTGATTGATATTTCTTTTGTTTAACCTTACTGATCATTTGAGCTCACCCTTTTATGTTTACTTTTCCCCAGGATATAAAGAAAGGTTTTAGGTATAAAAGAAAAGAGGAAGATCTTTATGGGAGATGTTGAAGATCTTTCACAAGGATTAGAAGATTATATTCCGAGTTTCCAAAGACACTAAACTATTACGATCCTTGTTTGTGTGTTTTTGTTATGTACTAAGCATTCCGCAAATGTAATGTAATGTCAATGTACCTCAAGCTTCGGGTCTCTACATTACTCCTAAGAAGGATGCCCAAAATTAAAGGACTTGGGGATTACTCCTAAAAAGGATGCCCAAATTAAGGGACTTGGGGCTTACTCCTAAAAAGGATTCCCAAATTAAGGGACTTGGGGATTACTCCTAAAAAGGATGCCCAAATTAAGTGACTTGGGGATTACTCATAAAAAGGATGCCCAAAATTATAACTGGGACTTATTCCTAAAAAAGGAGACCTAGGTTAAGGATTTCTCTCATCTTAAAGGATGAGGTTGAATGAATGAACTCTCCATATTTAGTGACATAAGGATATTTAAATCACTAGGTTTTGTGAGATATTCCACCGAATTCCTTTCAGATAAGGAAGTCAAATCAAGAAATCATGCCATAAATGGCTTTAAAGAGTGTCTTGAAGACTGAATATTGAAAACGAAAGGTGTAATGGCTTAAGAGGGGTGGAATGGGCAAGAAAGGCACCCAAAAAGGAAGGGCCGCGCATGTCTTGGAAGGCACGCAGGTACTGCGGCGGCGCGCAAGTATGGGTCGCGCATGTATACCTGCACGACATGTAATGTACTTGCGCGATGGTCAACCAGCATTGAAATACTTGGGAGACTCTTTATTAAAGCCTTTAGAATTCTCTTGAGGTTCTTACAAAAAAGGGACGCACAAGTTCTATCGAAGGAATAAGGCGGCGCGCAAGTGGGACCACTTCCCTTAAGGGTTGGCCACTCAGGCGCGCAAGTTTTGATGAGTTTCAACACTTAGGCCTTCCCCCCTCTCTTTAGATCTTCTGTTCTAAGTAATAAATTACCTTAGAAGTGTTCTGGAAGCTTTGAGAAGAGACTTGGGCGTCGGGAGCTTCAATCCGAGTTTTTGGAAAAAGATCCTCTCGAATGGGGGGCCCACAGGGTCTATTTATTATCAGGAGAAGACCCCAGGTGGTTACCGGGCGGTTATCACTTAGGTCGCGCAAGTCACCTGCACGACCAAGTGTGTCGCGCAAGTGGACTTGCGCGATAGTGATATAACTTGTGCGGTGCAGTTTCTTTTGATCCTTTGTTCATGCCTTTGTCAATTTTTGATATTTTCTTCAAAGGTTGAATCACTTTGAGCTCAGATATTCCCCTTTTCCGATTTTTTAGATTCTGTGATGAAAGGAGCGTCAACAAAAGTCCCCCCTCGGAGTTGGATCCGAAGAGAAATGAGGATTTGACTCTGAGGAAATCGAATCCATCCAAAGGAAAAGGGGGCGCGCAAGTCTTCAGGGCACAGAGGGCGGCGCGCAAGTGCCGATCGCGCAGGGATACGACCCTCGATCGTGCAGGGTCCGACGCGCAGGGTCCCGGCCGCATCTATAAATAGAGGGCCTCACTTCCGTACAAGCATCGGGATTTCCGAACTTCATACCTTCGAGCTCTCGCCACGCAGGTCACCTTAGCCGCGTAGGTTGTTCTGTTTTCCAGAGTTTTCCTTGATGTCGCGCTACTATAAAGGCATTTGTACTTGCACGGTTTTACTTGCGCTTCAAAAACTAGCTCGGCACATGAATACTTGCGCGCCATTTTTTAGACTTGCGCGCCTTAATGCCTTGGCAATTGTTTTTGAAATCTTTCACAAATTTTATGAAAAATAAACCCATTTAAGAGTTTAATTTATTCAACTTTTGGGAAGATTCAATGGCTACTAATGGAATTAAAAGGTCTGATGAACTGGCTAGCAAGCTGATTGATGACATGATGAACATCATTGGCCATGATTACTATGATATCTGCAACAGCACTCTCTCAGATTTGGCTATGCACTTGAAGAAATATCATCTTAATTTCCCATAGAGCATCTACCTACCTCTATATGGTCATGGTCACCTGAAAGGAGTCAATGTTCCAGATGCAATGAACTATACACGTGAAATGCAGCTGCGCTGCTACTCCTTCATTTCGGTTATGCTGTGCATTAAGAGCAACAACAATGGTGTGAACTTTCAAATTCTTCTTCCATGTCATTTCCTTGCAGATATGAAAATGGAAAACCCATGGGATGAAATGTTTTCCACTACCGGTTGGTGGAGAGAAGACAAACATGGTATTAGAGCAATATCTGAAAAGAGTACTCTCTCCAAATGGCTCTTTACTTCCAATGCTCCATTCTCAAATCCATGTATCCATCTTCCAAGTCTCTTGGACAGAAACAGAGTCACTGTTTGATCAGTAGAAAATTTTCTCAAACCGCACTCAAGAACATCCTTTTACAATTGTTCCAAGAAGAGCTCATATCACTACATCTCTTATTGTATCCAGTTGAATGAATGAATTCCAGGTGGTTGCTGATGAAGCTCAGGATTCTGTAAATCAAATGAAGTGTTATGTTGAAAGCCTCTTGTAATTCTTGAAAAAAGAGAAGAGACTCTAGTCTGTGGATGTCCTTCTAACTCTTGTGCATCAATGAAAAACACTTTCATCTTCAATTATTTGTACCTGCATTCTTTCACTACCTGCTTCAAATTTACTTAAGCCAATGGGCTTAGTAGGCATAGTTTTATTTTTACTAGGATTATTAGAAATAACCCTAAAAAACGTTGAATCTTTTAATTGCTCAATATTACCTAAATCATACAGAATGTATGTTTAGTGAGCTGGAAATTGACTTTTATTCAGAGTTCCTTTGTCTTTTGTGGGCTGTTTAAAGTCATGCACGCCGGACATAAAGGGGATAATGTTTAAGGTCGAAATAGCTTTGACCAAAATGGATTAAAATTGATTCAATTCCTTGAAAATTTATCTGAAAACATATTACCATACTCAAGTATGAGGGAAAATATGTAAACTATGACTTAAGAATATTTGAATCTGAGGAATGATATGAAAAAGAGATAAAAGGCATTAGAAGAAGTAGTTTCCAAGAATGAAGTTACTATTATTTGAAAAAAACCCGTTAGGGGGTTGAAATATGCAGGGCCACCTAAGGGAATTGGCCGCATGGTCAAATAAATAACATCTTTCGGATGACAAGTCTGTTATGTGGAATGTTTATGCAAGGCCACCTATGGGCACGTGCTGCATAGTCAGGCAAAAGAACTCTCAGAAATTTACTTTCCTAGTGCTAAAAGCCAGTGAATGTTTATGGAGATTCAAATTTTCTAAAGTATAGAGTTTGTTGTATGGATAGAGGTACTTGAATATGGAGAAGATATTTCCGAACAAGAATATCGGAGAATTGAATGAATATCACTCCTACGAAGGTCTAACCCAAACGTAGGGAAAGAGAATATGGAGAGTATAAACCATGGACTTCAATACTTTCAGATCATGAAAAAGGACATGGGACAAATATGTTAAGGATGGCTATTTTTTTGCAGATCCCTGCATACCGTCATTTAAGACAAATAAGGACAAAAGAGGCATTCTTCCCAAGAATTAAGTTACTATTATTTGACAAAAACCCGTTAGGGGGTTGAATTATGCAGGGCCACCTAAGGGAATTGGAAGCATGGTCAAATAAATAGTATCTTTCAGCTGACAAGTCTGTTATGTGGACTGTTTAGGCAAGGCCACCTATGGGCATGTGCTGCATAGTCAGGCAAAAGAATTCTCAGATGTTTGACATTTTTGTGACTAAAAGTCATGAAAAGGGTTATGAAGATCTGAAAATATTTTAGGTTAGTATTATAACACATAAAGATGGGTATTGTCCAATGTATATAGAGGTACATAGGTCAATGATAACCATAATCATGTTGTGGCTGGGTCCTGAATTGAAATTTGGGACTTCACTACGTTTCTCATAAGAATTAGAATCAAGCCATACGTAGTTCTTGAAATGCAGTTTAACGTCGTGCAAGACAAAAGTATGAAAGATATTAGTTTAGGGTCGTAGAATTCGGACCATAATAATGAATACACAGTGTGTGTTTTCATGAGGACTTTTCAGCCAAGGGAATGAAAGTGAAATTTGGGGTTAGGCCCAAAAGACTTGGGGTTGGATTCGAGGGATACTCGAACGTTCCTATGTATCCCATAAGGATGGGAATCAAGCCCACGTAGTTCTAGAACTACCCTTTGTACAAATTTGGTTCGTACATGTGAAGGGTGAAAGGAGACTTTAGTGCAATGATGGTTTAACCTGAGACAAAAAGTTTAGGTATTACCATGTATGCACGTAGTCTTTTAAAATGAAAACATGATTGAAAAATCAATGTCAATAATAGTTTTCTCTCAAATGAGGAAATCAAATAATATTGTAGTTTATTGTCGTACTGGACAAAAGTGTTGCATAGTTTAATGTCATATAACAAGGACGAAAGTGAATCAATGTAAAGATATTGATTCTAGGGGCGGTTTCACGAATCAACATCATATGAGATGGTGGTGAACTGATGTGAAGAGATTGTTTTTTGGGCTTGAACCTTGAGAGGTTGCCTATGTACCCATCCTAGAAGGCAAGGATCAAAGTCCTTGTAGTTCAATTAATGAATGAATTAATGATCAAGTTGTTCTTGGGGAAAACGATCTAATAATAAAAAAAAATAATGAAAAATTTTGTTGGGACTTATACATGGTCAGCGGCCCAAAGAGAGTGTTACAGTTGAGGTTTTCTCTAAGCTCACGTGAGTCATACTCGGTGTGAGAAACAAGAGGTAACAACAACCTTAACGATGCATAGTTTAATGTCATGTAGGACATATAAAGGGACTATGCAGTTTAAATTCTTACAGTTAGGACTATTGGTGTTGCGCAGTTTAGTGTCATGTAGCAGGGACAAAATACCGTTTAATGTCATGTAGGACGTATCATGAATTTTCTGTACAGTTTAGCGTCATGTAGTTAGGACGATGAGGACAATAGAGTTTAACGTCATGTTGGATGAAAGGGGTACTGCGCAGTTTAATGTCATGAAGTAAGGACAAAATAACACACCATTTACGTCATGTTGGACGCATTGGGGATTTGTTTCACAGTTTAACATCATGTTGGACGAAAGTGAGAATAGTTTAAGGTCATATACATGGACTGTGGATGGTGCAGTTTAATGTCTTATTGGACGGTGGTGTTGTTTTAAGGCCATACAGTACCTTTGATGATTTTGTAGTTTAACGTCTTTCCGGACGTAAGGGACTTTTATACAGTTTAGCATCATGTAGTTAGGACATCACAGTTTAACGTCTTGCAGGACGTAAGGGACTTTCAAATAGTTTATGGTCATATGCATGGACTAGGGATGATGCAGTTTAAGGTCATGCTGGACGGTTTAGGGAACTTTTTCACAGTTTAACGTCGTGTGGGACAAAGTTGCAGTTTAAGGTCATACTAGACCGTTGCTATATAGTTTAACGTCATATAGCAAGGACGAACTGGTGCCACACAGTTTAGTGTCATGTTGCGAGGACATACTGGTGCTACATAGTTTAGTGTCATGTTGCGAGGACATACTGGTGCTGCACAGTTTAGTGTCATGTTGCGGGGACATAAGGTGACACAGTTTAACTTCATGTTGGACATATGCGCAAATAGTTTAGGGTCATATGCTTAGACCGTTGCTGTATAGTTTAACGTCATATAGCAAGGACGAACTGGTTCCACACAGTTTAGTGTCATGTTGCGGGGACATAAGGTGAATACTTTGTATTTTATACAAAATATTTCTTCAAAAATCTGGCATTAGTTGGAGTAGTAATGAGTTCTCCATCCATCGAGATTAATGAATAAGCTCCATTGGAGTATACCCTATGTATTGAATAAGGTCCTTCCCATTTTGGCTCAAGCTTGGGAGGTTTCTTTCCTGGTATCATTGGAGTTCTGAGAACTAATACCAATTCTCCCTAAATGAATGAACGAAGACGAACCTTTTTGTTAAAAGCTCGTGCTATTCGATTCTGATAGATTTCCAAGTGGTGCAAAGTGCACAATATTTTCTCATCTAACCGTTCCAACTCATTCAATCACTTTTGGGATTTCTAATCTGTAGATAACTGATCACAAATGGCTACTCTGAGTGAGGGAAATTGAACTTCAATTGGCAAGACTGCTTCTATTCCATACGCCAACGAATATGGAGTTGACCACGTTGCATTGCGGGTGGTAGTCTGATAAGCCCATAAAGCATGAAAAAGATTGTCAGGCCATGACCTCTTATCTTTATCCACCATCTTTTGCAGTATATTTGAAAGAGTCTTGTTAAAGGATTCTATTTGGCCATTGGATGCCGCATGATACCGAGATGAATGGTTGGATTTAATGTTGTATTCTTGATACAATTTCTTCACCTCAGAAGAACAGAAGTTGGTGCCATTGTCCGTCAATACGGTATGAGGGACACCAAATCTAGTAATGATGTTAGACTTGATGAAGCTAACAATGCATTTAGAACTGACTTCTTTGAGAGGTACTACCTCTGCCCATTTGGAAAAGAAATCAGTAGCAGTAAGAATGTACTTAAACTGCTTGGTCGTAGCTTAAGGGTAAGGTCCCACCACATCCATTCCCCATGTGGAAAATGGCCATGAGTATTTAGCTGTATGAAGCAACTCTGGAGGTTGATGAATGAAGTTGGCATGTACCTGACATGAATGACATTTCTTTGTGAAATCAACACAATCTTGTATCATTGAAGGCCAAAAGTATCCAAGCCTTCGAATTTGATCAGACAATCTATGTCTAGACTGGTGGGCACCACAGACTACTGCATGCACTTCTTTCATGATAGCCATTATCTCTTCACCATCAATGCATCTGAAGAGAACTCCATCAAAACCACGTTTGTAGAGAATTTTCTCTAGGTGGTTTGGACTATCATAAAAATTAAAATTGACCACACGTCGCCAGATTTGTTCTTTCTCGGCTCTATCAGGTGGAAGTGTTCCATTTTGAAGGTATTCCCTAATAGATGACATCCATCCTGTAGTATGACCAAACTGTTCAGGAATGAGAATAATTTCATTAATTTCCTTTGTTCTGGCTTGAACATATGGTGAAATTGCATGACGGTGGGCAATACTGATTGTTGTCTCATCCCGATTTGGATCTTCTAGAGCTGTGGCTATATTAGCCAGTGCATCAGCTTGAGCATTTTGTGATCTTGGGACATAAGAAAATGTCGGTTCTGAAGGGAATTCCGCCATTAACTTTCTAACGTAATCATACAAAGGGATTAACTCTTCTTTTCTGATGGCATAATCTCCATTGACTTGTTTGATTACCAAGTCTGAATCACCTTTCACCTTTAAGTGATTCACTTGTGCTTGAAGCGCTAACTCCAAGCTTGTGATAAGAGCTTGGTATTCGGCTTCATTATTGGTACCACCTTCCCACAATAAAAAGGAATAAGGTAACAATGCCTTATCTAGAGAAATGAGTACAATTCCTAAACCAACTTTGTTGAATTTAGGATTTTCCATTTTCTTCCCTGTTGGACTTCTGGAAGAACCATCAAAATACATTTCCCATGTTTGAGGACTCTCTTGAATAGAGAAAACTTCCTCATCAGGGAGTTCAATATCTGAAGACGTGTCTTCCACTGAAGGATGTTCAGCCAGGAAATCAGCCAGAGCTTGGCCCTTTATTTCCTTTTGAGATACATACTGAATGTCGAACTGCTGCAAAATAACTGCCCACCTTGCCAGACGTCCTGTGAGCATTGGACGACTAAGGATGAATTTGAGCGGATTATTGCGAGATACCAATCGGACCTCGTGATGTTGCAGGTAGTGCCTCAGTTTCTGAACTGCAAAGATTAATGCTAGGCAGCACTTTTCAATACTTGAATACCGGGTTTCTGCTTCATGCATAGTTCTACTGAGATAGTAGAGGCTATTTTCATTCCCAGCATCATTCTTTTGAGCGAGAAAGGCACCCAATGATCGCTCTAGAGCTGTCACATAGAGGATAAGTGGTCTACCTTCAACAGGTGGCATGAGTAATGGTGGACTCAAGAGGTATTTCTTGAGAACATCAAATGATTCTTGACATTCTTCAGTCCACTGGTAAGTGACTCCTTTTTTCAATAATTTGGTAAAGAGTAAACTTTTTCCTGCCAAATTGGTGATGAAACGCCGAATATAGGCTAAGTGTCCTTGAAGTCCTCTTAATTCCTTCAAATTCTGAGGAGGTGACATACTAAGGATTGACTTGGTCTTCTCAGGATCGACTTCAATACCACGATGGCGTAAAACAAAGCCGAGGAATTTTCCTGAGGTTACCCCAAAAGCACATTTTACGGGGTTCATCTTCAAATTATGTTGTCGAAGCTTGTGGAATATGACTTCTAAATCAGCCAAGTGATTAGAACGTTGTTTGGATTTTACCAACAAATCGTCTACATAGCATTCAACAAACTTCCCTAAAAAAGGTTTGAAGATACAATGTATGGCGCGTTGATATGTTGCACCTGCATTCTTTAAACCAAAGGGAATCACCCGGTAAGAAAACACACCTTGAGGGGCTCTGAAGGCTGTAGATTCCTCATCTTCTGGGGCCATTCAGATCTGAATATATCCGGAATATCCATCCATGAAGGAAAGTACTTCATAGCCAGTCGTCGCATCAATTAAGAGTTATGTAATCGGAACTCGGAAATCATCTTTAGGACAATACCGATTAAGATCTCTGAAATCGATGCAAACCCTAATTTGTACGTTCGTCTTCTTTACAGGGACAATATTAGCCAACCACTTGGGATATTGAACTTCTCTGACGAATTTAGCTTTGATCATCTTATCCACTTCAGCTTCAAATTTGGAAGCATAAGTTGGGTGTGTTCTTCTCGCGACTTGCTTAAATACTCGATGTTCTTTTGGTAAACCCAAATGATGAGTAGAAATATTAGGATCAAGCCCAGGAATTTCTGTATAGTTCCAAGTGAAAATATCTTTATTTTGCTTTAGAAAAGATATATACATCTCTTTCTCTTCAAGGGACATGGCCGCACTAATTAAAGTGGGGCGTGGATCTTTCTCTGTACCCAGATTTATTTCTCTAAGTTCATCCACAGTGGTAGAGATACCCTCTTCAAATGCCGGAGGATCATCTCTATGATCTTCCTCTTACTCTTCATCATGTGCCATTTCTTCCGTTTCTACTTGCATGGTAGATGACAAAATGAAATATTTCAAAATTTGCACATTTTGAAGAAGAAGCTTCCATTTCCAACCCTATTGATGATAAAGGGCCTTCTTTGGGAAATAAAGAGGAGATGATGGATTGATAATTGACATCATTATTCACCTATGATGTTGCTATAACTTCTTCTGGACTGATTGGCGAAGTATAGACCTTTTGGATTTCAGTAGATGAAATGAAGACGTCACCACTTGTGCTTTCATTCTTGTTTGGTAGGTTACCAATTTCTCCCATGTTGTCTGGCTCAACTGCTGTAATTGACATTATGGATCTTTCCATAAGAGTGTTTTGATTTGGGCCTATTTTTTCAATTTTACTAATAGGTAACACATAATCTGTACTCACATGTGTAAATGGATTTATTGGAATTTTCTCCAAACCATATGGAGCATTAACTTTGGTAATTTCCTTCATTGTAGATTTTTCTCTTCCCTTCATGTGATAAAATTCTGCCTCAATGTATTGAGACTCACATGTCTTGAACGAGGCCTTATCACCATACAATGTTACAACTTGACCATTGAAACAGTATTTGAGACATTGATGGTATGATGAAGGAATAGCCGCATGCTGATGTAGCTAGGGTCTTCCAAGCAAGACGTTGAAAGCTGAGTCTTGATCAACAATCATGAAATCCGAATTGGATACAAGATCTCCAAACTGAGTTATGAGTGTAACTTCGCCCAGTGGTTCTTGTTCATTTTTATCATATCCTTGTAACATCATGGTAGAAGGAGATAAATCAGATTCCGTGAGGCCCAACCGACAAAGTGTACGAATGGGCATGAGGTTGACTCCTAAACCATTGTCAATGAAAGCTCTTCGGATATATACACCATTCACTTTTCCAGATAAGTAGAGAGGTTTTATGTGCCCATGCACAACATCATCTTCATCTTTATCAGTAAAAGATATCACTGCATGGCATTCTGCAGGATTATTCTCTATGTGATAGACTTCAGCTGCAGCAATTTCAGCTTCAAACTCCTGAGGACTTGACAAAGCTTCGATGAGTGCTTCCCGAAGATCTTTTGACAGATTCAAAGCATCCAAAATTGATAACTTGGCTGGTACTTGGGACAAGTGTTTCAATATATCATACTTTTGATCTATAGGTATGCATTTCCCAACAGGAATATACAGTTTAGCAGGTACCTTGGAAGCAGATGCTTTGGAAGCTGATGCATCTTGTATTGGGATAGAAGTTGTAAACATCCTTTGTTTTGGAAGATTAGAACGATTAGATCCATTTACTTGCTGAGATAAAGAAGATGGAATTTTCAATCGGTCTTCCAAAATTACTATGCCAATACTGAGTCGACTATTGGCAGAAGAACTTGCTTGTTCTTTTTGAGCTCGCTGAAGGGCTCTACCACGAGTTCTTGCTGCATACACAGTGCTTGCAGGGGTAGAACTGGAGTAATGGCTTCGAAAAGATCCACGTCTTCCCCTGTATCCTGAACCTCTGGAACTTCCTCGGATTCCCTTATTTGTTACAGGGAATTAAAGCTCATCAAAATTGAAATTACGACTGGAATACAGATTTGTTAATTGAATAATATTAACAGAACCGAAGATTAACTCTTCATCTAATAAAGACTCTTCCTGACTAGCCTGTTTAGGCTGTGCCGTTTGATGGGGCGGTGCCCGTGGTTTTGAAGTAGATGGCATAAAGTCTTCCAGAGTCAAAGACAATTTAGGCTTTGACACATACTCATCTTCTTCTGATTCTTTTTTCTTCTTTGAATCAAACCGTTTCTTTGAGGACTTTCCCTCTAAAGAAGAGGGTTTTACCACAATATTCATGGCAGAAGACACAATTGGTTTCTTTAATTGTGTTTGCAAAATGGCATGAGTCCGGTTGATTGTCTTTCTGACCATCAAATCATCATATTTCTGTGCATTTCTGCTTTTGACTTCTTGCCATTCACCTTCCTCCTCTGGAACTGTAGCAGTAACACATGCTACCTGAGTTAAAGAACCTTTCAACTTGACTTGTCCCAAGTCGACCATCTTTTGCAGGTGGTCTTTAAAGACAAAACACTCCTGGATAGGATGCCCCAACATTTGATGAAAGGGACAATAATTGGGATGGTCTTCATCTCCTTCCGTGTTTGGCCTCTTGGGCACTGGTAATTGAACCAAATTATTTTCCAGAGCTGAAATGAAGTAACCAGGAACTTTCTCACATTGGAAGGAGTATGTTTTACTCTTCATATCCTCAAATTTTTTTCATCATTGATCTCTTTGATCATTTGGACGAAACGGCCTTTGTTGTTGACATTCAGGAGGTGGAGCCCTTCGAGAAGATGAAGGTTTTGAAGTAGAAATAGGTGCAGGTGCTTGTTTAAGCATAACTGTAGCAGTTTCTGCTTTACCCATTCTCCTCCCTGAAGCTGATTGAATTACATGAGATTTAACCTTAGCCTGTATAAGGGAATCTTCAATCTGCTGAGAGATTGAAGTAAGGTCTTGAAACCCTCCTGTGTATTTCACAGGGATCAATGGTGTGCGTAATTCGTCACGCCAATTTTCCACACAGATTGGTAACAGTTCTTCCTGAGGGAGTGCTAAACTCAGGTAATACGTTAATCCCTTCCAGCGAGCAATGAAATCAGAGACTCTTTCATTCTCCCTTTTCTTGTAGTTTATAAGATCGAAAACTGTCGTTTTTGGCGACGTTGAGCTGAACTGAAGAAGGAATTTTTGACGAAGATCCTCTAATCCGATGATTGATCGGGATTGCAAGCTTGTATATCAGTCAAAAGCTGGTCCTTGCAAGGTTCGCACGAAGCATCTGAGTTTCACTGCTTCTTGCTACTCTGGAGTTCCCATCATAGGATCACAACAAGACACGTAATGCGTCAAATGTTGTTCAGGGTCGCCTAATCCATTGAAAGTAGGGAAAACAGGGTTTCCAAAACTGGATGGAGGAGAAATTGAATCTACCCATTCAGGGTAAACTTTCTTTTCTGGTTGAACTTGCACTCGTTTCCCTTCCATAGTTTCTAACCGAGCTTTTAATGACTCAATAGTAGTTATTAACTTTTGAGAAACATCCGGTTGAATTTGGTCTTGAGTAGGTGCAATGAATGGAGCTTGGACATATGTGGTGGTTGGTGCTGCAACTGATGGTAGAACTGCCAACCATTGTTGCGTTTGACCTGTAGGATTAGACCTCTGAGGGTGTACTGATAAAGGAGGATATTTTTGATCCATCTCAGTAACTGCAAAAAATTGCTTCGGCTGTCGGACTTCAGAATTCTTAAGAAGAAGACTACTCGGAAGTAGTTCTGCATTCAACCTTCTTAATTCTTTCATTTCTTCCTCTTGTTGTGCAAATCTTTTCTCTAATGAGAGCGATTGACCTTCTCTAGAGGAAGGATATGTAACTTGATTCTTTCCCCTCCCTTTGTTGGATACATTTTGGAGAGAAGTAAGTGGATTACCTAGGTTCTGAGTAATCCTTTGACTTCGTGTATGCACACCTTCTTCATTTGTATCGGTGCGTACATTTTCTTGAGCAGGACGGTCTTTATATGAGTCCCCTGAGTGAGTCTCCTCTGGTGGATTAGCAACAATGGAATTGATGACATTGATTGATGCATAATGCATCTCATCCCTTCTATCAACATTTCTGTGATATTGTCTTCTTTCATATCTTTGATGAGACATTGCCTTTTGTTGATTCAATCCTTTAGGAACTTCTTGACGAGCTATAATTTGGAGGGAATCTCCTGATAATTTGGCTCTGCGTTCCTCTTGGGGCTTCTTCCCCAATCGAGAAAAGACCGATATTTTATGAGATGGGGAATGATGATTTGATAGAGTCCCCAGTCTCGTGAAATAGGGATGTTCCTGCTGATTCCCCTCAACTCCTCGAATCCCATTTGTTGAATCTGAGGGTTGGGTTAAAGGAGTCCCCAGTCTGACAAGCTGGGGTGGCTCTTGACATTCTATATCTGAGACTTTCTTAAAATCTCTCTTGATCTTGCGAATCTTATTTTAGAAATTAGCTGGATGCATTAACCTGTATCCACTTTTATCACCTGGTTCAACAGACCGTTGGATGATTTCCGAGAGTTCTGTCATTTGATGATTTTTTTGCTCCAGACGAGAGGCTTGTGCAATATTCTTGCCTGCTTGATGTAGGAGCAATTCAACAACTTGTTCTCTATATGCTTGATTTTGAGAGGAACTAGTTGAAGCCTGTTCTTGAGCAAGCTTTTGATTATGAACAAAGCCCATTGACTGTGGCCAGCCATGGGCAATAACATTGCATGAGACCATTTTCGGCAGGCTTTGCTGACTGGAAAGCACTGTGAAATGTAGTGCTCCGTGAACACCCCATCCTCTTATATGAACACCAGATGGAGCATTGGAAATTAACTGACACAATTTTCTTAGTGCGCCAAGGTATGAACGTTGAAGGGTTCTCTGTTGCTTTTCAGCCTTCGGATACCGAGAGACTGATAGAGATGCCAAATCAATCTAACGTTGTAGCCCTTCTATTATCTTAAGTTGATTTTCATATTCATCATAAGATAATACCTTCTTCTTCAATTGACAAAGATTTTTCCATATGTTGAGACGAATATCATAGACTCCATCTTCCGTCAACATCTTTGAAATATCATACTGGGAGTCAGCCAAAGGCCAAAACATGACTGGTACTTCACTTTTTGCCAGTTTTTTCCTCATGTTCAGCATTTCCTCTTTATCATTATATGAAGATTCTTCTACCTTTTTTGACCAGAGTTGGGGTTTCCTTGTTGCTTCATCAGATTCAACAAGATTGGTAGAGAGATCATTGATCAAACTAGAAGATGCATGACATAGGGGTGGTTCGGAGAATGACCTACACCCTGGGCTATATTCTGATTGAGAAAGTATTTCACTTGCTAGAGATAAAGCATCAGACATGACTAGTTTCGCATTTTCAAGTGCCTCAAGATAAGAGGGCTTTCTCGGCACTACATTGTCCACTGGAGTATTTTCCGGGCAATGTGAATCACTACTGCGGAGAGGAATTTCGCAGATAAATTCATCATCATGGGGAGGACCACCATAATGGGTTACAGTAAAAGATGAGATCTCTTGCTCCTTGGTCTTCTGACCACACAGAGGGTTCCTATGGCTCTCATCTGAAGAAGAAACTTCAAGATTGACCGAATTTTCATGAACCAAGCCTTCATGAGAAAGTGTCTGTTGAAGACCTTCAGAATTAATGTTCATGTTATTGGGAACTGAGGGAGTAGAATCTTGAATTCCGACAGAAAAATGTCTGAGGGCTTCAAGAACTCCAGCATCGAGCAAGGCCTTGTTACAGATTGGCCTTTGATCCCCTTACTGTGATGGGCGGATATTTTTCTTAGATGTCTTTTTACTCGCTTTAGAAACCACTTGATGACGAAAGTGATTGCTCTGAGCAGGTGTATGTGCCTAATCAGGAAAGATGGTCAGGTTAGGCTGACGATCTCCACTCAAATCAGGTGTATGTGCCTGACTTGGTTGTCTGTATGATATGGGGGAGTATGCACCATAACCCTATTGGACTGGAACAGATGTGTGTGTCTGTTCCGGAGTGAATCGTTGATGTGTCACTCCACTACTAGGGATAGATTTATGTGTCTTTCCCTGAGATGATGCTGAAGCTGTTATGATATCCTGGAAAGCATCCAGAATATGAGTAGGAATTTGCTTATGCTCTTTCACCATTGACAAAATATTCTTGGTGACTTTAGCCGCCGGAACAGGGATATACGTCCATTTCGGGTTTGGAGTAGGTGTATGTGCCTGCTCCTGTCCTCCTTTTCCTGTCAGTGAATCCTGACAGTACTCAAGTGTGGAGGCAGAGAGTTGAGTCGGCCTCCTGTTTGTCGTCGGAGCTTTCCGACTGACTTCTCCGTGCGCTACCAAGAGAGACTTCTGGTAGGCTTGATTAGTACTAGCAGGTGTATGTGCCTGCTAATTACACTTCGCCAAACGCAGTTGACGAGATCCATCATATGTAGTCAGGCGAGCCTGCTAACTAACTGATGATGTATATGCAGGTGTATGTTCCTGCCTATAGTACTCCACCGGAATTTCCTGGCGGGATTGGCTTGATGCTGCCAGACGAGTCGGCTGGACAGTGGAATTAAAACGGACAGGTGTGTGTGCCTGTTCGTTGTTTTCCACCAAGTTAGGTTGGTGGACTTCTCCGGAGATGGCAGGGATGAAAACCTGCCCATTGTTAACCGGATTCTGTCTCTGGCGGTTCGTCTTGCCTGCTCGGGTTCGAGGAACCTGAGCTGAATGCCTGGAGTCGGTACCCTCATCATGTTTAGGGCGCACTGCCGCACGAGTCTGGCTACGATTGTTGATGGGAGCCCTCGGGAAGGACTCATGTCTTTTTGAATTAAGGCCCTGAGGGACCTGCTCATTCACTTCCTCAGAGTAAGGGAGCGAATGGAAATTGCATTCCGGGGATAACGACCCGAAACGGTTGGAGACGGTAGTCAGCACCGCCTGCCTCTTGATCAATGCTCGTCGTTTTCCGGACGACCTGTGTGAGTTGTTAACTTAGAGGGCCTGTCGGGCAGCCTCTAGAGTTGGGATGGTACCGTGATGACGGTACTCCTTAACCTTCGCATTTGATACCCAGCGTTGAAGACACTGAGTAGGTGATGTCATCCTCAGAGCGGATGGCGATCCAGTAGGAATAGCAGCAGTGGTATTTGCAGCAGAAGTATTCACAGATGTGAATTTGAGAGCAGCCATTATGGAAATACAGAAGATCTTGGAAAAGAGTGCCTGTTTGATATAACATGTAACGCCCCAACCCCAGTTACCTAGAGTCGGTGCATTATTACATAACATTGGCATGATCACAAAAGATCAATTCTCGAAAGACCGATTAGTTTAGTAGCTTTGGAAACACTAGATACATTCGTAAACATTACATTACATCATAAAAAATGAAAACTACAATAACATGTTCTCCCTATTACACACTCATATCCTCACTGACTATTCTTGCACGTCAGTCATAATACACTTCTTCACATCCTGGGAAAAATAAAACATTGAAAGGGGTGAGCTCAAATGCTCTGTAAGGATAAAAATATAGCGGAAACTTTCATAAGAAAACATAAGCATTTAAGGCAATGTATAACTAAAACAAAATCCTTATTGAACTTGAACTTCAACATAATATGGAAAAAGTAAAATAAAATAATGCCATTACTTACTCACATGGATATTCTACTGGACGAATAATCACATGAAATATCAATAACCACTTTTATAATGAGGGAATGTATAATGCCAGACATTCTGAAACATTTTTTCATGGCCTTGGCCAAGACGTCTAAAATGATTAAGGCCTCGGCCAAAACTATAAATCAAATTGGGAAAGGGCCTCGGCCAATTCCACATCTATTTGTATCATGAGGCCTACCGATGCATCGAGGAGCTATAGCGGGCTCCACCCGTCACTTATTAAGTCCAATACATTCCTCATATGAATAGGTTTAATCATAACATAAATATTCATATTTAAAAAAGCATACGAAATGTCAACAATTTCTCCATAAACTATGGATGGTATAAAAATAACACCTCCACAGACAAATATTTCACAAAATGTTCAATGGAAGTTTTGTATCATAAATCAATTTCAATTAAACTTCAAACCCATCAAAGGATGTTGACATGGATGAAATCAAATCTATTTGAGAGAAATATCTCTCTTTTTTTGAAATCATTTAAAAGTCCCATAATTATAAAATAATACATTTACATTGAAAATATTTTTATAAGCTTGTAAGGGAAGCTTCGACGAAGTTATAATGGCGGAAAATAGCCGCACCCGCCGTATAAGTTAAAAAAACATTCTTACCTTAAATTTGTCAAAAAGGTCAAAAAGTACATTGTTTGGAAAACGACGGTAAGATTCCTTTCAAAAACTTATAAGGGTATAAATGACTTTAACCCATTTTCCATTTAATAGTAAATTTTTTTTGAAATACATTTTTAAGAAACATGGATGTGGATGATAATGAGGTCCCAGTAGATAATTTTGTATAAACAACCTTGGATAATGAAAAGGTTGTGAAGTAAACCCTTACCTTGTACTTTTCCTTGGTTGGGGTAGGTTAACCTCCTGTATAATGGTGAAATAATTGTTATTAAATTATTCAAGAATCATATACATTCATATGATATCATATATGATCTTTTAACATTGCTTTGTTAACAATATCTTAGATTTATCGTTGTTTCGGGTGTTAACTTACTCGTTTTCTTTTATATGTTTTGTTACGTAAGTCGTGTCTTTCATGGATAGGTTTTATCTTATTCATATCCAGAATGATATCATGTCCTTAAACATTATTTTTAAATCATCAAATGATAATTATACTTGAATGGATACGACGGAGAATGAATCTCATCGCGTTCGTGGAGACGGTAGTCCGTACGTACGCACGAGCGACAATATCATTATTTTGAAATTAAAAAAATATATAATTGGATAGTATATCATATATACAGAATCATTAATATGTTATATTTATTATTTACATTAATTACATATCATTATTATACCCATCTAAATAATAATATATTGAATAACAATTACACCACGACGTGGAGACGGTAAGCCGTACGTACGCACGTATGGTGACATGTCATTCAAATGATGGGTAGAATACTGAATATGGTTGTTCCATATTTATAATAACATCACAGTATATAGAAGATACTGGAGTTATAATTTTAGAATTGAAATAATAAACAAAGAGGGAGTGGAAGAAGAAAGAAACTTGAAAGAGGGTGATGAAAACGTTACCTCTTCTTCGGGTTCTTCCTTTTGATTTGATCAAAAGGACTCCTTAAGATGGCTTTCTGACTAAAGTAAAGCTTCTAGGATGAAGGGAGAGAAGTTGGGAGATTATTTTGGCAGAGTTTGGCCGAACTAAAAGGCTTGAATGTGTGAATAAGGTGGTAGAGGTGGGGGCCTTTTATAAGAGGAGAGGAGGGGCTCTTTTGGAAAGATTGAAATGTTACATTATTATACAATGCTTTTCGGATTCTAAAGGTCCCAAACTTATATAATTCGTGTATAAGGTGATAAGGGTTCTAAATCTACCCATCCAATAGTCTTTGGACAAGTGTAAGCCTTGTAGTTTACATTATCTTTTCATTTTATTAAAATCGTTAAATAATGAGGTCATCGCTGCATCATAATGATGTCATAAATAATTTAATTTATTTAATTTCTAAAAATTATAAAAAAAATACTATGATGTATGAAATATTTTTAGATTTCCAATTACTATTTATAGTAAAAAATAAGACTTGTATAACCCCATGTAAAAATTGTTTTAGTAAAACATTTCATGTTTGTGTCATTTTTTTAATTTAACATTAAATAAAAGGTGTTTATGTCATTTTCCAAATAAAGTGGCTCCATGTGATCCCCATGTTGACCCATAGATTGTCTTGGTCGGCCATTACTCATACAATAGGGGTAGGACAAGTGTAAGGGTATTTTCATATTTTTATAATATCATTTTTACCTTAAATTTCACTAATTACCTTTAATCACCATTAATTAAACTTAAAAGTTACTATTCACCAAAAAATCATTTTAATCCCATTGAACCACATTTTACAACCTAATGACAACCATGTATGTCAGATTTTTGAAATTCAAAACACATAAGTGGTAATATTTCATTTAAACGAAAAACCAGTTATTTAACTACCACTTAGTGGTTTCACTATTCATCAAAAATTGAAGTTTTTCAAAACAATGCCAAAATTTCACCCTAAGATATAATTGATATTCCGAATTCAAAAATGAATTCCATTTTACAAAATTCCAAACATATAAGTTGCATTAATTAATTTTATAAATAATTTCTGCTGTCACAACAAATAGCGTGTTTTTAAGAAACAATATATATCAAAAGATTGACAATTGTTTATGTCCAATTTCAAAGTGAAATTAATTCTAATGACCACCATTGGATAAAATGGTAAAAATATATACTAATTATACTCTAAAACCACTAAATAGTATAATTTATCACTATAAATTATTTTTATTAAAAAATTTGTTTTTAAGTATTTTTCACTATTCATAAAAAAATAGAAGTTCTCAGAAAAATACCAAAAATTCAACATAGGCTAATTTCGATATTCCGAATCCAAAAATGAAGTCCATTTTGATAAATAAAATTTATAAAATTTCAAAAAGTAGGTATTACTATTCACAACGGCTAGTTTAATTAGTTGTGGTGTGTGTTAGAGCTCGAGGTTGCGTACAACACACGCTATTGCATTATTCGAAGGGAAACGTACCGTAGAAGCTTGGGGTGTTACATTCTCCCCTCCTTCAAATAATTGCGTCCTCGCAATTTCTAGGGTATTAATGTATAAAAAGACTTGGGTGGTTCTTCATCATAAGTTCCTCAGGTTCAAACGTTGCCTCTTCCATTTTATGATTTCTCCACAAAACCTTTACCAGACGAGTCGTCCGGTTTCTCAACACCTGCTCCCTCACATCAAGAATTCTGTTGGGCTCTTCGCAATAAGATAGATCGGGTTCCAGTTCTAATTCCTCATAGGTAAGTACATGTGTTGGGTCGGGCATGTATTTCTCAATAGCGAAATGTGGAAAACATCATGAACTTTGGAGAGATTTGGCGACATCGCCAAACGATAAGCTACAGCCCCAATACGATCTAGAATTTCGAAAGGTCCGATGTACCTGGGACTCAACTTACCCTTCTTACCAAAACGTATAACTCCCTTCCATGGAGACACCTTTAGGAAAACATGATCTCCCACCTGAAATTCCAAAACCTTTCTTCTGTTATCGGCATAGCTCTTCTGCCTACTTTGAGCTGCTTTGATGTGGTTTTGGATTACCTTCACCTTTTCCATTGTTTCTTCCACCAGTTATGGTCCCACAAGTTTTCTTTCACCAACGTCATCCCAACAGGTTGGTGTACGACATCTCTTTCCGTATAAAGCTTCATAAGGTGCCATCTGAATGCTTGAATGTAAGCTATTGTTATAGGAAAATTCTACTAGTGGTAAATATTGATCCCACATACCCTGAAAGTCAAGAGAACATGATCTCAACATCTCTTCTAAGGTTTGAATAGTCCGTTCTGATTGTCCATCTGTTTGAGGGTGATAGGCAGTGCTCAAACGAAGTTCAGTATCCAAGGCTTTTTGAAGACTTTTCCAGAATCTTGAAGTAAAACGAGGATCACGATCAGAAACAATTGATAGGGGTACTCCATGAAGTCTTACAACTTCATTAATATATAGTCTTGCTAGACGTTCAAGTGGTAGATCCTCCCGTATAGCCAGAAAATGTGCTGACTTAGTAAGACGATCAACAATGACCCATATTGCATCATTCCTTCTAGGAGTATTTGGTAGTCCCATGACAAAGTCCATCATAATATTATCCCATTTCCACTCAGGTATGGGAAGAGGTTTCAATACTCCACCAGGATGTTGCCTTCCATCTTTCACTTGTTGACAAACCATACACCTCGACACAAAATCAGTAATCTCCCTCTTCATATTGTCCCACCAAAAATGTTCCTTCAAATATCTATACATTTTGGTGCTCCAAGGGTGTATAGAGAAATTGGAACTATGAGAATAATCCATAAATTCCCTTTTTAGATCAGGTATATCGGGAACACAAAGTCTCTTCCCGAATTTCAAAATTCCATCCTTATACACAAAGTCCCTCAATCTTCCATCATTCACATCTTTAATCTTCTTCTGAAATTTTTCATCATCGGTCTGAGAACTCTTAATCCTTTCTAGTAATGATGGTTTGGAAACCATTTGAAAAATCATTGATGTTTCACCTTCCCTAGTTATTCCCATGTCCATCTTCACTAAATCCATGAAAATTGGATCCCTTTCAATTATCATCACATTAAAAACTCCATGGTGTTTTCTGCTCAAAGCATCTACCACCTTGTTTGCCTTCCCCGGGTGGTAATGTATCATGAAATCATAATCCTTGAGTAGTTCAAGCCATCACCTTTTCCTCATTTGAGGTCTTTTTGTGAGAAAATATACTTCAAACTCTTGTGATCAGTATAAATCTCACATTTTTCACCATAGAGGTAATGTATCCATATCTTTAAAGCAAAGATCACAGCTGCTAACTCAAGATCATGAGTAGGATAGTTTTGCTCATGAATTTTTAGCCGTCGTGATTCATAGGCAATAACCTTATCATTCTACATAAGGACACAACAAAGTCCTTTCTTCGATGCATCACTATAAATAACAAACCCATCATTCCCTGATAGTAGAGTAAATACAGAGGCGTTGACTAATATTCTCTTCAGTTTTTCAAAACATTCTTCACACACTTTTTTCCAGACAAATTTAATCCCTTTACGTGTGATCTTTGTCAATGGGTTAGCCAATCTGGAAAAATTCTGGACGAAACGTCGATAATAACCTGCTAAACCAATAAAACTATGTACCTCAGTTATACTTGTCGGTGCTGGACATTCTTGGATTGCCTTGGTTTTAGAAGGATCAATGGAAATTCCATCCTTAGAGACAATATGGCCAAGAAAAGAAATCTCATGAAGCCAGAATTCATACTTGCTAAATTTCCCATATAATTCATGTCTTCTAAGAGTCTTCCAGATAATGCGTAAGTGATTTTCATGATCTTCGTGGCTTTTGTAGTATACCAAGATATCATCAATAAATAACACTACAAATTCATCAAGATATTCCTTGAAAACTCTATTCATTAGATCCATGAAAAAAGAGGGTACATTAGTCAATCCAAAAGGCATTATTGTAAACTCGTAATGCCCGTACCTTGTTCGAAATGCTGTCTTTGGAACGTCTTCATTCTTCACACACAACTGATGGTATCCAGACTGAAGGTCAATCTTTGAAAAGTATTGAGCTCCATGCAGTTGGTCAAACAAATCATCAATGCGAGGTAGGGGATACTTGTTCTTTATTGTTATAGCATTGATCTCTGTATAGTCGATGCACAACCTCATAGATCCATCTTTCTTCTTAACAAAAAGAACAGGGGCTCCCCAAGGAGAAACACTAGGGAGAATAAATCCCTTATTACTCAATTACTCTAGTTGTTTCTTTAGTTCAACTAAATCCATAGTGGCCATTCTATAAGGGGTCATCGATATGGGCCTTGATCCAGGAATTAAATCAATGGAAAACTCAACTTCTCATTCTGAAGGATGTCCAGGTAAATCTTCCGGAAACACATCAACATATTCTCTCACAATAGGTACATCCTGTATTTGAATATTCCTTCCCTCACCCTCAGTAATTTCCTTCTCTTCCTCCCCAATAATTGAATTTAGTTGAGCTACTGGGGGTGGATCTAGATAAGAATTATGTGGTGACAATTCTGCTCTAAAGATAAGGTGTTCCTTATCATCATCATCAAGAATCGTAACCTCTTTCCTCTTACAATAAAGTTTTGCATCATGGTCCGAAAACCAATCCATACTGAGGATTATATCAAATTCAATCATGGGTATGACGATGAGATCAGCAGGTAAAGAACATTTAGGTGCTCTAATGGGAACTAATCGACAAAACTTTGTTGCAACAATACTTCTCTTAGGGGTTTTGACCGACAACTCCCTTGTTAAATCAAATTGGAAATATCTAATTTTCTTAGCAAACTGGGAAGATATGAAACAATGCGATGATCCAGAATCAAATAATGCATTTGCTAAACTTGAGGAAACCATTAAATTACCTTCCACCACGTCTTTCAGAGCTTCCACCTCAGCAGTAGTGATAGCATAAGCCTGGCCCTGATCCCTTGGCCTCTTCTGAGATAAGTTCCCCTGACTCTTAGGACATTCATTTGCATAATGTCCCTTCTCTCTACAATTATAGCATTCCACGTTGATAGCCGCTTTCTTTCCCTTGCATTCATGAGCTTGGTGGCCTTTTTCACCACACTTGTAACATACTCCTTTTCCTTTTAGACAAGCACCGGGGTGCTTCCTACCACAATTATAACATGGTGGAAATTCATTTCTACCCTTCTTCCCTATTTCCTTATTTCCTTTCCCAGAGTTTTCAGCGGATCTCTTCTTATATTGCTTTGATTTAAAGTCATAAGACTTAGAGAATTCCTTTTCCGTCTTAATAGCGCACGAGACAATACCTTCGTATGAAGAGAAGGTTTGTGATACTAAATCTCGACGGAGAAATGGTTTTAACCCATCAAAGAAATGATCAGTCTTACTTCTTGGGTTATGTATGTAATCTGCAGCATACCTCACTAACCTTGTAAAGTTAGCCTCATACTTTGCGACATTCTCATCCTCCTTCTGCCTCAGACTCAGAAATTTCCTTTCCATATCCGCTCGATGGTCTCGAGGAAAGTATTTTTTCTAAGAACAGCTCTTTTAACTCCTGCCATTCCATGTTTGTTAATTCATCATCTTCCTTTGTGTTTTTAATTAGTGACCACCATTGATCGGCATCTCCAGTGAGGCGGTAAACTGCCATGACAACTTTCTCCCTTTCACTACTCCCCAAGGCATGGAATATTTTCTCTAAGGAATTTATCCATTGCTCAGCTACTATAGGATTTGTACTCCCATTGAAGGTTGGTGGTTGTTGCCTCATGAAACGGTCTAGCATTGATCCTCCATGTTGCAGATCAGGGTGCTCCATACGAGTAAGGTTATTATTCATAACCTGCGAGAGTTGTCCTAGTACGGTGAGAAGCTGATCAGCACCAGTTGTATCACTAGCTCCACCATAATTATCTTGAGAAGGAGGGAAATCCCTACACGGAGTGCGTGCATTGATACGGTTTCCATTTCTTCCACTAGGCGCCATTTCTAAATAATGGCATAAACTAGATTAATTTATGAATCAAAATACATAATTCCATACTTGTAAAACACTTAACATAAATTGAACTAATTATGGATATAATCCATAATTATAAAAATGTTTTCTTTAAGGAAGTATATACTCGTAACCCTTCATAGTGGTTTGTAAATAAAATGGGAATTATCCTAAGCATATCCCCCAAGAGTATCGTAACCAAGAGTGCAGCAAGGCCTGTTGTCATGCACCAGTTCCCGTTCGAGTCTAGCTCAAAGCGGTGTTTTCGGGTTTTACCACTAGGTACATCTGTGCCAGAGCCGCCTTTACCTGCTCGTATCTAGACAGGGATGTATTGCTTGTAAAACTCACAAAATCTCTACAATACCAATATTTTAAGAAGTTCTTCTATACTAATCCTCAAATTTCATCTTAGGTCTACATGCTCTAATCAGAGTTTGTCTAAATCTAGCTTCCAAGGTTTGTACTAAACTTCCTCTGATACTCACTGTAACGCCTCGACCCCAGTTACCTAGAGTCGGTGCATTATTACATAACATTGGCATTATCACAAAAGATCAAGTCTCGAAAGACCGATTAGTTTAGTAGCCTTGGAAACACTAGATACATTCGTAAACATTACATTACATCATAAAAATGAAAACTACGATAACATGGTCTCCCTAGTCCACACTCATATCCTCACTGACTATTCTTGCAAGTCAGTCATAATACAATTCTTCACATCCTGGGAAAAATAAAACATTGAAAGGGGTGAGCTCAAATGCTCCGTAAGGATAACAATATAGCGGAAACATTCATAAGAAAACATAAGCATTTAAGGCAATGTATAACTAAAACAAAAGCCTTATTGAACTTGAACTTCAGCATAATATGGCAAAAATAAAATAAAATAATGTCATTACATACTCACATGGATATTCTACTAGACAAATAATCACATGAAATATCAATAACCACTTTCATAATGAGGGAATGTATAATGCCCGACATTCTGAAACATTTTGTCAAGGCCTCGGCCAAGACGTCTAAAATGATTAAGGCTTCGGCCAAAACCATAAATAAAATTGGGAAAGGGCCTCGGCCAATTCCACGTCTAGTTATCTCATGAGACCTACCAATGCATCGAGGAGCTATAGCGGGCTCCACCCGTCACTTATTAAGTCCAATACATTCCTCATATGAATAGGTTTAAACATAACATAAATATTCGTATTTAAACTAGCATACGAAATGTCAAAAATTTCTCTATAAACTATGGATGGTATAAAAATAACACCTCCACAGTCAAATATTTCACAAAATGCTCAATGGAAGTTTTGTATCATAAATCAATTTCAATTAAACTTAAAACCCATGAAAGGATGTTGACATGGATGAAATCAAATCTATTTGAGAGAAATATCTCTTTTTTTTTGAAATCATTTAAAAGTCCCATAATTATAAAATAATACATTTACATTGAAAATATTCTTATAAGATTATAAGGGAAGCTTCGACGAAGATATAATGGCGCAAAATAGCCGCACCCGCTGTATAAGTTAAAAAAAATTCTTACCTTAAATTTGTCAAAAAGGTCAAAAAGTACATTGTTTGGAAAAAGATGGTAAGATTCCTTTCAAAAACATATAAGGGTATAAATGACTTTAACCCATTTTCCATTTAATAGTAAATTTTTTTTGAAAGACATTTTTAAGAAACATGGATGTGGATGATAACGAGGTCCCAATAGATAATTATGTATAAACAACCTTTGATAATGAAGAGGTTGTGAAGTAAACCCTTACCTTGTACTTTTCCTTGGTTGGGGTAGGTTAACCTCCTGTATAATGGTGAAATAATTGTTATTAAATTATACAAGAATCATATACATTCATATGATATCATATATGATCTTTTAACATTGTTTTGTTAACAATATCTTAGATTTATCATTGTTTCGGGTGTTAACTTACTCATTTTCTTTTATATGTTTTGTTACGTAAGTCGTGTCTTTAATGGATAGGTTGAATCTTATTCATATCCAGAATGATATCATGTCCTTAAACATTATTTTTAAATCATCAAATGATAATTATACTTGAATTGATACGACGGAGAATGAATCTCATCGCGTTCGTGGAGACGATAGTCCGTACGTACGCACGAGCGACAATATCATTATTTTGATATTAAAATATTATATAATTGGATAGTATATCATATATACAGAATCATTATCATGTTATATTTATTATTTACATGAATTACATATCATTATTATACCCATCTAAATAATAATATATTGAATAACAATTACACCACGACGTGGAGACGGTAAGTCGTACGTACGCACGTATGGTGACATGTCATTCAAATGATGGGTAGAATACTGAATATGGTTTTTCCATATTTATAATAACATCACAGTATATAGAAGATACTGGAGTTATAATTTTAGAATTGAAATAATAAACAAAGAGGGAGTGGAGGAAGAAAGAAACTTGAAAGATGGTGATGAAAACATTACCTCTTCTTCGGGTTCTTCCTTTTGATTTGATCAAAAGGACTCCTTAGGATGGATTTCTGACTAAAGTAAAGCTTCTAGGATGAAGGGAGAGAAGTTGGGAGAGTATTTGGGAAGAGTTTGGCCGAACCAAAAGGCTTTAAAGTGTGAATAAGGTGGTAGAGATGGGGGCCTTTTATAAGAGGAGAGGAGGGGCTCTTTTGGAAAGATTGAAATGTTACATTATTATACAATGATTTTCGGATTCTAAAGGTCCCACACTTATATAATTCGTGGATAAGGTGATAAGGGTTAGAAATCTACCCATCCAATAGTCTTTGGAGAAGTGTAAGCCTTGGATTTTACATTATCTTTTCATTTTATTAAAATTGTTAAATAATGAGGTCATCGCTGCATCATAATGATGTCATAAATAATTTAATTTATTTAATGTATAAATATTATAAAACAAATACTATGATGTAGGAAATCGTTTTAGATTTCCAATGACTATTTATAGTCAAAAATATGACTTGTATAACCCCATGTAAAAATTGTTTTAGTAAAACATTTCATGTTTGTGTCATTTTTTTACTTTAACATTAAATAAAAGGTATTTATGTCATTTTCCAACTAAAGTGGCTCCATGGGGTCCCCAAGTTGACCCATGGATTTTATTGGTCGTCCATTACACATCCAATATGGGTAGGACAAGTGTAAGGGTATTTTCATATTTTTATAATTTCATTTTTACCTTAAATTTATCTAATTACCTTTAATCGCGATTAATTAAACTTAAAAGTAACTATTCATCAAAAAATTATTTTAATCCCATTGAACAACATTTTACATCCTAATGACAACCATTTATGTCGGATTTTTGAAATTAAAAACACAGAAGTGGTAATATTTCATTTAAAGGAAAAATCAGTTATTTAACTACAACTTAGTGGTTTCACTATTCATCAAAAATTGAAGTTTTTCAGAACAATGCCAAAATTTCACCCTAAGCTATAATTGACATTCAGAATTCAAAAATTATGTCCATTTTAAAAAATTCCAAACATATAAGTTGCATTAATTAATTTTATAATTAATTCCCACTGTCACAACAAATAGCGTGTTTTTAAGAAACAATATTTATCAAAAGATTGACAATTGTTTATGTCCAATTTCAAAGTGAAATTAATTCTAATGACCACCATTGGATAAAATGGTAAAAATATATTCTAATTATACTCTAAAACCACTAAATAGTATAATTTATCACTATAAATTATTTTTATTAAAAAAGTTGTTTTTAAGTATTTTTCACTATTCATAAAAAATTAGAAGTTCTCAGAAAAATACCAAAAATTCAACATAGGATAATTTTGATATTTCGAATCCAAAAATAAAGTCCATTTTGATAAATAAAATTTATAAAATTTCAAAAAGTAGGTATTACTATTCACAACGACTAGTTTAATTAGTTGTGGTGTGTGTTAGAGCTCGAGGTTGCGTACAACACACGCTATTGCATTATTCGAAGGGAAACGTACCATGGAAGCTTGGGGTGTTACATAACAGACGTAATCAAGATAAAATTCATCCACTTAATCCTTTGGATGAGCACATATGTCAATGATTGTTTTTGTTAGCCCTCCTATTGAGTTATAAATAGGGGCTTAACAAATAGGTAAAACATCATTTTAACTTGGTTAAGGATTCACGTCGGGTTCACCATTTTTTGTTTCCCTCGGAATTCGGGGATGACCTCCTGGATGGGGGATTCAAACGTTCAGATCGGTTTCTAGCGGGTTTTTTCGTAGAACCGGAAACATCCAATGATTCCACATCCATTTGGACCTACTTTCCAAAGGTAGGCGCTCATTAGCTTGTGGACTGATGAGGCTTAGGAATTTTCATTGGTCGAGAGGATGGGAGGTCGGACTCATCACACCTTTTTGAGGGGAAGTATTGTTTATTCCTGGACACTCTTTATAGATTTAAGTTATGTTCGTGAATCCTTATTGCATTACCAAGTATAAAATGAGCTTTTCCTTTAGTTTTGAAAATCAATGATTAAATATGTAATAAATTTAGAGAATCTTTTATATGAATTCGAGGTTCTTAATCAATAGAGAATCATCTATATTTATTTAGAGATTCTTGATCAATAGTAACCTTCAAAACATTTATATAAAATTCTCTTGGTCATTATGATGACCAGGCTGGTTTTAAAGCCACTCAGTGGGGCACTTGAAGTTTATTGTCATTTAGAAGGACAATGAATTATTTCAGAGTTGGGATCGAACCCATAGATGGGCTACCTACGTATCCTTTGTTTTGGAAAAGGAATCAGAACCCACGTAGTTCGAATAAGGGAGTATGATGTTTATGATTGATGGCTCAAAGAAGGATGCCACAATTACTTTTACACTCTAAGCTCACGTGAGTCATGCTCGGTGTGAGAAACAAGAGGTATTGGTAAAAATTAGACAATTGTTCCATGAAAGATGCAATCATAAGAAATGGTTTGGGGCTTAAGTATGTATGACTGCCCAGAGGATTTACTTTAGGGAGAAAATCCAGGAACAGGGTCCATAAAGGTATATGTTCTTTATGGAGATTTGAACACTCTAACTTGGGACTTTATTCCTAAAAAGGAAACCCAAATTAGGAGAGGATTGATAATTGGGTTTTACTCCTGAGAAGGAATCCCATATTAAATGTACATTAGGATTGGTTAAGGATAATTTAAGGGACTTGGGGCTTACTCCTGAAAAGGAAGCCTATGATTTATGACTGGGACTTATTCCGGAAAAGGAAGCCCAGGTTAAGGATTAAGGTTTGGGGCTTACTCCTGAGGAGGATGCCCATATTTGAGATTGGGACTTACTCCTGAGGAGGATTCCCATATATGAGATTTGGGGTTACTCCTGAGGAGGATGCCCATATTTGAGATTGGGTCTTACTCCTGAGGAGGATGCCCATATTTGAGATTGAGGTTTACTCCTGAGGAGGATGCCCATATTTGAGATTGGGGCTTACTCCTGAGGAGGATTCCCATATTTGAGATTGGGGCTTACTCCTGAGGAGGATGCCCATATTTGGGATTGGGGCTTACTCCTGAGGAGGATGCCCATATTTGAGATTGGGGCTTACTCCTGAGGAGGATGCCCATATTTGAGATTGGGGCTTACTCCTAAGAAGGATGCCCAAATTAAGGGACTTGGGGCTTACTCCTAAGAAGGATGCCCAAAATTAAAGGACTTGGGGCTTACTCCTAAAAAGTATGCCCAAATTAAGGGACATGGGGCTTACTCCTAAAAAGGATGCCCAAATTAAGGGACTTGGGGCTTACTCCTAAAAAGGATGCCCAAATTAAGAGATTTGGGGCTTACTACTAAAAAGGATGCCCAAAATTATGTCTGGGACTTATTCCTAAAAAAGGAGACCCAGGTTAAGTATTTCTCTCATCTTAAAGGATGAGGTTAAAATAATGAACTCTCCATATTTAGTGACATAAGGATATTTAAATCACTAGGTTTTGAGAGATATTCCACCGAATTCCTTTCAGATAAGGAAGTCAAATCAAAAAATCATGCCATAAATGGCATTGAAGAGTGTCTTGAAGACTTAATCTTGAAAAGGAAAGGTGTAATGTCTTAAGAGGGGTGGAATGGGAAAGAAAGGCACCCAAAAAAAAGGGGCGCACAAGTCTTGGAAGGCGCGCAGGTACTGCGGCGGCGCACAAGTATGGGTCGCGCAGGTATACCTGCGCGACATGTAATGTACTTGCGCGATGGTCAACCAGAATTGAAATACTTGAGCGACTCTTTATTAAAGCCTTTATAATTCCCTTGAGGTTCTTCCAAAAAAGTGACGTGCAAGTTCTATCGAAGGAATAAGGCGGCGCACAAGTGGGACCACTTCCCTTAAGGGCTGGCCACTCAGGCGCGCAAGTGTTGATGAGTTTCAACACTTAGGCCTTCCTCCCTCTCTTTAGATCTTCCGTTCTAAGTATGAAATTACCTTAGAAGGGTTCTGGAAGCTTTGAGAAGAGACATGGGCATCGAGAGATTCAATCCAAGTTTTTGGAAAAAGATCCTCTCGAATGGGGGGCCCACATGGTCTAGTTATAGGCAGGAGAAGACACCGGGTGGTTACCGGACTGTTATCACTTAGGTCGCACAAGTCACCTGCGCGACCAAGTGCGTCGCGCAAGTGGACTTGCGCGACAGTGATATACCTTGCGCGGTGCAATTGCTTTTGATCCTTTTTTCATGCCTTTGTCGATTTTTGATATTTTCTTCAAAGGTTGAATCACTTTGAGCTCAGATATTCCCCTTTTCCGATTTTTTAGATTCTGTGACGAAAGGAGCGTCAACAGTAGATATGAAGAAATTGTGTGTTGTGCTATCAAGGTAGAAATGGAAGTTGGTGTTACATATCCATCTCATGGTTTTGATAAGAAACGAAAGACGGAGTCCAGGGAGAAATCTTAGAATAATGGTGAAAAGAATATGAATGTTTCTTTATGCTCAAAGTGTGGAAAGAAGAATGGTGGAGATTGTATTAAAGGGACTAGAAAATGTTTTAAGTGTGGAAAAGAAGGTCATCGAGCAGCTAAGTGTTGAAGTAATGGAAAAATGGTTGCTAATGATGTGAATAAATAAAAGACTACAGATAACGCACCACCAACACTTCAATGCTTCAAGTGCAAGGAAATGAGGCATTATGCTAATCAATGCCCTAATCCAAGGGATAATGATGATCAACATGAGAAACATCTTAAGAAAAAGGATAAAGGGAAGTAACATGCGATCACTATTTGTGATGTTGAGTATGACAATGATTAAGTTTTTATGTAATGGGATTTCAAAATAGTATCATGGAATCTCATTTATAGTATCGTGTAATTTTGGAATATCTATGTATTGGTTTTCAATAATTATATGGTACCGGTAACCATGGAAAGTGATTGAAATATTTTTGGAAAGAAGATGATATGTGTATAATGAAGGGATAAGGAGAAAATAATATTAATGAGCTCATGACTGATATAGGGAAAAAGTGATATCATGGTTTGAGTATATTGAAATTTTGAGATTTTGGTATGTGGAAAGAGTTACCTTTTGACAACATTCATGTTTTCACTATGGTTCTATGGTAATTAATGTTGCAAGAGAATAAAATATTAAGGTATTCACTTGTTTTGAATGCGATGAACAAGATATATCTTATGATATATGGGGGATAAATGATTGTATTCACATGCTTGGTTAATGAAATTTCTAGTAATCGTTTTCTTTCTATTATGAGATTGGACATATGTATTTTGGATAAGTCTAAAGACTGAAATGGATTATGTCGGACATCAGATAGTATTTTTTAAGGCTAGAACTTTTGATATTATTTTTGGAATGTGAAAATAGTATAGTTTTTAAAAAAGTACAACCCATAGGATGGGCAACAACTCATCGCGTCGGACAAGGTTGTGGGAATCGAACCCACAACCGAAGTGCGACAGGCCTTTATCGCCTACCACTAGCCTACAGGAAGTCCCTGGTTAGTGGGAACTAGTTTTATTTTATTAATTGGTATGATAGATGAAGTATAAGTCCATTGTTGGAATTATATACAATTAATCTCACCATAGATAGACTTATGCTAACCTTTTTGTGATAGAAACGGACGGGATGACTTATCATTCTATCACATGATTTTCTAACACTTCATGAATGAAAAAATTCAGCTTCATTTCTTTAAATAGAGATGAAGTGGAAATTGTTCATGGAATGACCAACGATGATATTACACTAAAATCAAGTAAGTATTTCTTCTTATGTAAAAGTTCATCAATGTTAGGGAAATGATCTTGGAAACCAAAAATGTTGTCCTAGTACTCTCATATCTGATTAATCATATGGTACCATAGATCATCAAAAATTTATGGATTTGTGGTTGTTGGTTTTTTCATAGCCATGTCCTCTACCACTCTTCATCAGAAGTTGATGGTTATATTTCTCTTCCATATCCATATTTTCACATATGTTGTCCTATGGGAAACCCAGTGATGTGTTATTTTTGGTGACTATTATGATTCTAACATTCCTTTTTAAATTGATGTTTTAGTATTCCTTTTTACAATGTGGGTTTCTATGAATGAAACTTTCAAGTAGTAAACGATTTATAAGCCCGACGAATTTCGAGGGAAAAATTCATTTTAACGGGGGTAGAATGTAACACCCAGAGATTTTATGAGATATATTATTTTTAATTTAATTTATGTCTTCTATTATACACTAGAACAAGATTAGATTGTACTATACGCAACACCATATTATCTTGAAGTATACGCAACACTATTCTTGGCTCGTGTCACACACAATTTCAAGATCGTTTTGTGGAAATTATTCTATGCAACATTATGTATATATTTTTTTTAATATATAAATGAAATAAGTTTTGATTATGTTTTATGCAACACCAAACAGATCTTTCAATACACACATCCCTGACTTGGCTTATATTACATGCAATCAAGACCTTCTTTGATAGCGTGTGTAGTACGCAATACCAAGTTTCACTAAACAAGATATTATTATAATATTATTATGAACTAGCCGTTATGAATAGTAATACCCTCTTTTTGAAATTTTATAAATTTTATCTTTCTATATGGACTTCATTTTTGGATTCTGAAAATTGAAATTATCCTAGGGTGAATTTTTTGTATTTTTCTAAAAACATTCAATTTTTGATAAATAGTGAAAACACTAGGTTACTATTTAAAAACCGACTTTTTATTTTAATAATTATTTATTTTATTTAAATTTAATTTTGGTCAAGATTAATACATAATACCTATATAAGTTCAATGTAATTCATTTGAGTCATTTCATAATAATTTTAGATATATAAAAATTTTATAGAACTTTTCACCGTCTTTTACCCACCTCCTAGGAGAATTTGAAAATTTACATAAAACGTAATTTTACCACTTCTGTGAGTGGAATTTTGAAAATCCGAGAGACACAGTTAATATCAAGGAGTAAAATGTGGTTCAATAAGATAAAAATAATTTTTGGTAAATAGTAACTTTTTACTTTTATTTACCACAGTTAAAAGTAAATAGGGTAATTAAGGGTAAAAATGATATTATTATTATCCTAACACATGTCCTAATTCTATTGGAAAAGTGTAATTCGAACATAAACAACCATAGGAATAAAATATTACCCTTTAGGTCGACTTTTATTAGATTAGGACACTTATTATTATTTTATTTAAAGAAGAGTTAAAATAGTTAAAATCAAAGTTTAATAACTAAAACAATTTTAATATAGGGTTATACATAAGATAAATTTGACTATAAATATTCATTATAAAGATAAAATAATTAAATACATAATGGTATTTTATTTATAATTTTTAGACATTAAAAAATTTAATTTATTTATGACACAATGATGTTGCAGTAATTACCTTATTAATGAAAAATTAACATAATTGATGTCATAAATACCCAAATAAATGTAATTTTAGAATTTTTATGAATTCCAATAATTTTATAGGTTAATATTAAATGTTAGTATTGATTCAATTAACTTTTTTCAAACTAATCATGTTTTTATTATTTTCACAAAAATCAATTACCAAATAGTGTTAAAATTGACATAAAATAGTTTTTTAAAACAAATATTATATTATGAATTGTTTTCATATTCATAAAAATCTTAGGATCCGAAAAATGAATTAGATAAGGCTATATATATTAATAATTAACCACTTGGGGTTATTTTTTCTTGTTATAGTAGGTTTATTAACCATATATTTTAAGAAAACAAGAAGACACGGTAAAAGATAAATTATTTAACTTAGAGTTAAATCTAAATGATAAGGTTAAAATAGTAACCTAAACCTGTATAAAACCTATTGGTTGAGAGGATTGCGAGCCATAAACACTTTATATTCTAAATAAATCAATTTTGATATATTATAAACTGAATATGACTTTATTATAAAATAATATTTTAAGTTTTTCCAAAGGTGCCCCTCTCCACCCTTATAAAAAGGGAACCCCTTCCTTCTACTCTTCACACCATTTTGAGCCTTGAAGCTCGTCCAAACCCTACCAATTACTCTTCTAAACCTCTATATTTATATAGTAGAGGTTCTGGTCTTCTCAAAAAACCAACTCTAGTGCCCTACGAAGAAGTTTAAAGGAAGTGCTTCGAGGAAGAGATAATCTCTTCTACCGACTCTTTCAAGTTTCTTTATTCTTCTACTTCCTCTTATTTAGTTGTTTCAATATAAATTTATAATATAAGAATTATTTATATACTTATATGTTATTATAAATATGAAACAACCCTATTTTACCTTCTATCCATCCTACAGAAAATGAAATCACCGCTTGTGCGTACGTACAGAATATCATCTTCACGTCGTGGTGTAATTAGTTTTTCCACCGCCACCTTACTTGGATGGATATAATGGTGTAAATAATAACTATATATTATTATTATAACATCATAATAATTATAATATATTATATCATCCACTCCAATTTCATTCAATAAATATGGGAACAATATCATCGCTCGTGCGTACGTACAGATTACCGTCTCCACAAAGCGATGAGATTCATTTTCCATGTTAACAATTCAAGAATGATTATTAAGTATATATAATAGGTAATAATTAAATATGTGAAATAATAATGCTACTTGATTTTTGTATATATATATATATGTATGTCATCTACTTAATTCCATTCAATTGAATAAGGAAACAAAAAACAACGTTCATGCGTGCGTACGACCTACCGTCTTCATAAACGGTGTATTTCATTTCATTTATCTATCTATTATATATATATATATATATACTGAATATATATGATATATAAATCATTATTTACATTCTGGAAGTAAGTAAATCAAGATATAAGTAATAATAATATCAAGAACAACAAGTCCAAACATGTACGGAAAATAAAATTATTTTACCCAAAACGCTGCTTTAACATGGAATTTACAAATTAATGGGTAATAAAAACTCATAAGTGAACCATATTTGATATAATAACAATGAATACGATTCTATAATAAGTAAATGAAATTATTTAAATCATTATATAGGAGGTTCAGATACGTAATAAACATATCATACCTAAGGTAAGGGATAACTTTTCCAGTCTCGTTTTTATCCGAGATTGTTTATTCGTAAGTATTTACTGGGGTTATATTTAGCATTCATGTCCCTATTTTCAAAAAATGGTTTCATGTATGTTTAATGTCCTTTTTACCCATTTTTTACTTTTACTATATGGTATGTAAGGAATCTTTCTTTTTTTACCATATGAAGTACTTTTTGACTCTTTTGGAAAAAGTAAGAGAAAAATGTTTTTTTAACATATACAGCATGAACGGATTTTTACGGTTTTATAACACCTTATTTTCATGAAGTTTACTCTACAATATTTCATGACTATTTTTGAAAATTCATTTTCTTTCAAATTTGCATGGAATTTTGTGTAAATAAAATGATTTTGAAAAAGAAAATATATTTTCCTCAAGAAATCATTTCAAGTGTTTTATCAAAACCATTTTCCATCTAAGATGGAATTATTTCATATGTGTATGTTTAAAGTATAATGTCTTTATAATTAACATGGTTTCACTTTTCTTATGATGAAATGATATCCATTTTCTTTATATGGATTATGTTATGATGGGATGATGTTTATGAAACCCGTTTTATTCTTTGGGTTATGATAAATGATTTACGATTATTTTGTGGCACAAGTAAGAATGAATTCATTATGAGATGGGTGGGACCTATATCTCTCTTAAATTCATTGGGTAAAGATTTATATCTCATGAGATGACATGGATGGAATGGAAAGTTAATCTGGTTCAGTGATACAGGACTGTAATGAGGAGTGAACTCAGTTTAGTAAGGGAATTTTTCCACTAAGATGGTCTTGGCAGAAATGCCTTGGCTACTATGGAAATCATATCATGTGACTAATGTTTTTCCACAATTACAAGTTTGGTTTCCAAGCTATTTTATCATGATTGATGTTCCATTATGATATATGCCTTACGTACTACCATGTTTTATGTCATTGTTCAAGATTTTGATGTTTAAACATTATGTTCAAGTTTTTAAGTTCAAATGTATATGATTTGTTTTATTTTCTCCATGCTTACCCTTACTGAGTATTTGAGCTCACCATTTATATGTTTTCTTTTCCCCAGGATTTAAAGAAAGGTTTTAGGTAAGAAAAAAAGGAAGATCATTATGGGAGATGTTGAAGATCTTTCACCAAGATTAAGAGATTTTATTTCGAGTTTCCAAAGACACTAAACTATTACAGTCCTTTGGTGTCTGTTTTTGTTATGTATTAGATATTCCGAAATAGTAATGTAATGTCTATGTACGTCAATCTTTGGTTCTCTACACTTCCAGATAAGACAGTCCCCCTAGATATTCTAGTGGAAAGTCTCTCTTGCGATGACCCAAATAATATTCATAAATACAAACATAGTAAATGAAATAAATAAATTAAATCAATTAATTAATTAATTTTTTTTAAAAAATATTTACATTCTTAAAATATGGAAATATATGTTGAGAAAGAAATCCAACAGTGCTTCACAGTAAAATACATAGAATAACATTTCAAAATTGAGTGAGGAGGCACTCTATTTATAAAACTCGCTCAACAAGAGGTGTGAACCCCAATAATGAATCCTTTATAAATTTCTTAAAGGAATCGTGAATCTCATTTAGGCTTATATGAACCATGTCACATAAAAAAATTAAAACCCGTTTAAAAAAACTATACATAAATATATATTTTTCTAAATATGTGTAAATATAATTAATATAATTACATAAAGATATAAGTTCATGAATATGTACACACACACACATATGTATATATAGATAAAAATATTGTAGGTGTATTTTAATACATTTACACACATGCATCTAAATATTATCATACTTACATAAAAATATATACATATAATAATACATAAAAATGAATATTGGTATATATTCATTCATGAATATGTATTAATGTAATTATATACAAATACATAAATGTTTATTAATAATCTTATATATGTGCATGTTTATATAAATATAAATTTTTACATATGCAAGTACAAAAACATATATACACTTAAATATAAATACCCACATGGATTCATGAATGCATATATAATAATGTAATTATTTATAAATTTAATATATAAATATAAGAATGTACAAAAACACACACACACACACAGATATATATATATATATAACTATATAAAAACTTTCATAGCCAATAAAAAATTCTCCTGCTGGGTATTTGTCCTACAAATCTCCCATTTTAGATTTTTCATGGAAATATCCCGATGAAGATTTTTCATGTGAATCTCTAATTGGGGGCCAGGCTTGAGAAACTCTCATTAGATATTTTCCCTATGAATATAACATATTAATATATATAATTATATGTATTTAAAAACACCCCAAGGCATTTTTATTATAAATGTCCCAGTGAATATTTCTCCAACGAATCTCTGATTAGAGATTTACCCTACAAATCTCCCATTATAGAATGGCCCTCTAAATCTCCCATTAGAGATTTTCCTAAAGAATTTTCTATATTACATTAATATATATAAATTCATTCATTTATGTATTAAACATCTATTTATATGTAAATATGATTGTGTGTATATGTATGTATGTATGCATATTAATTTTTATATGTATTTATGTACTTGTATTAAAATATAATTACAAATTTTTATAATCTTATATGCCTATAGATATATGTATGTATGTATGAATACAAGTACATATATCTTTAAATAATTACATTATATATATTTTCAAATAAATTAAATAATTTAAATTTATGTACTCATATTAATATATATTTATATATGTATGTATGTATGTACTTGTACTTACATATATGTATTTAAATATGTTTTTATTTGGATATATTATTTTTTATGTATAGATATATGTATGTGTTTATATATAAATATAGTAATATTTATGCATGTGTTTGTGTATGTTTGTGTGTTTATTCATTGGTTTTTATATATGTGTGTGATCAATAATTATTATATATATGAAAAAATATGATTATTCATAAGTATATTTTAATACATGTACATACATGCATCTAAATATTATTACATATACATAAATACACATAAATATAAAATTGAATAAATATAAATATATTAGTGTAATTATTTACAATTATAAATCTATATTATTATATAAAATATAAATATTTATAAGTGTATTTTAAAGTTTATTTTTATATACATATCTAAATATGTATTAATATAAGCACATAAATATATATTATTGCAATTATATGTAAATATAAATAATGTAATTACTCAATGATTTAAGTTAATGCATGCACAAACATACATATAGGTATATACAATAGCTAATATTCGTAGATATATTTTAATGCATGAACACACATGCATCTAAATATTAACATCAATATATATGTACATATACATACATTAAATATCAGTATATACTTGCATTCATACATGCATATATTTTAATGTAATTATTTAAAAATATATATAAGTATAAGCATTATCTTAGATACATGAATATGTACATATATATAAGTGTATATAAAGACATACAAAACAACTTATATGCATATAAATACATGTACCCACATGCATGCACACATGCATATATATTAATGAAATTATTTAAAAATATAATATTTAAATATATGAATGTACAAATCTCCAAGAAGAGATTCTCCATTGCAGATTGGCACTATGAATCTCCTAATAGAGATTTATCGGTGTGGATTGGTACAATGAATCTCCCATGAGATATTTCTTAATATAGAGACATAGTTTGAATCTCCCATGGGAGATTTCTTAGTGAAGTTTTGTAGTATGAATCTCAGATGGGAGATTTCCAAGTAGAGATTTTTATAAAGTTATATATATGTATGAATGCGTTCTTTTTTTATATACCACTATATATCTTCATGCATGAATGTACTTATATCAATATATATTTATATATGTATTTACATACATACTTATACTTAAATATATATTTTTAACTATGTATGTATATGGCTATATTAATTTATATATATATATGTATGTATGTGTTTGTATATAAATATATTAATATGTGTGTGGATTTTGGATTGTATATATATATATATATAATCCATGGTTTTTGTATATGCGTGTGATCAATAATTTTTTAGGTACATACATATATAAGAATTTATAAGGATATATGAATACATGTACATAAATGCATCTAAATATTATTACATGTATATACATACATATAAATATATGAGTTTAATTGTTTATATTTACACATCTATATAAATATATATATGTGTTTATTTATAAGTGTATTTTAATGTGAATACTTTTTTTGTATACATTGTAGATGGTGCCTAATTTTTATATATATATTTTTATATATATTTACATTGTGTGTTTGTAATTATAAAAGAATACATTATATATATAAAGACAAAAATTCATGATATATATGTTAGGATCGTAAATGACGGGTCCTTTGATACAACAATAATTGTGAGATTAAAAATAAAGTGAAAAAGTGCAGAATTAAAGTGAACACCATATGTAACGTGGAAAAACCCCCAAATGAAAGGGGTAAAAAAACCACGGGAAAATAGAAGGATTTCACTATGGTAAAATGTGGGTACAAATTCTCTCTCAATTACAAAGAGAAAACACTCAAGAAAATATCTCTTGTAAAATATGGAAAAACGCCTCATAAAATACTGCACTCTGGGATGAAGATGTGTTGCTTCTGAATATGATGATGAAAAGTCCAGGAGGAGATCCCTTTTTATAGCCTTCCTTCACACCCTTTGGTCTTACCTCAATTAAATGACTTTTACCAAATTAATTGGGGAAATAATTGTAGGGTGTCAAATTCATTAAATGTAATGAATGCGGTGACCATTATTAATCACTCTCCACGTCTTCCAAAATATCTCCCACATAGAGATTTGATTAAGTGTCAATCACATCTCCGCACTTCCTTTCTATCTGCCCAATATGCTGCTCATGTATCTAGAAGGCCACTTGAAGATCTGCACTATCTGAACTTTTCAGAATTAATCGCCTTTGTCAGGAAATCTGCCAGATTTTCTTTAGTGTGAATTTTCTTCATGTCCACACTTCCTTATTCCACCACATCTCGAACAAAATGGTATTGTACGCCAATGTGCTTTGTCCTCGAATGAAAAGATGGATTCCTTTCAATGTGGAAGGCACTCTGACTGTCACAAAATAATGGAATATGATCATGTTTGTGCTCGAGCTCCTCCAATAACCTTCTCATCCAAATATCCTCTTTGAAAGTTTGTGTAGCTTCCATGTACTCCGCTTCTATCATGGATAAAGCCACAACTGACTGTAGCATTGAGATCTAGCTCACAAATCCTCCTGCAAGAGTAAACACATAACCCGTAGTGGATTTCCTCTGGTCAGAATCACCTGCAAAATTTGAGTCAACATATCCCGTGATAGTAAAATTTGATCCTCTAAAACATAATGAAACATCTGAGGTTTCCTTGATATATCTCAGGATCCTCTTCACCATGCTCCAATGCTCTCTTCCTGGATTCGCCATGTACCGACTAACTACTCCCACTACATGTGCAATGTTTTGTCTAGTACAAACCATAGCAAACATTAACCTCCCCACTGCTGATGCATACTGCACTCGAGACATTTCCATCCTCTCTTATTCACTGCTAGGACTCATTGTAGTGGATAACTTGGAATTAATGGGAAGAGGGGTAGAAATTGACATATAGTCTTGCATATTGAAGCGTTTCAAGACTTTCCTCAAATACTTCTTCTGTGATAGCCAAATCATTCCATTATTCCTGTCTCGGTAAATCTGCATCCCAAGAATCTTGTTTGCGGGTCCCAAGTTCTTCATATCAAACTCCCTAGCCAATTGTGCCTTCGTCCCCTGGATTTGATCATTTTTGGGGCCTGCAACCAACATTTCATCCACATACAACAACAAAATGATAAAATCATTAACATTTAAACCCTTAAAATATGTACAAGGATCTGAATTAAGTCTCTTGTATCCAAGGCTCATGGTATAGGAATCAAATATCTTGTACCAACACCTCGGCGCCTGTTTGAGACCGTACAGAGATTTGTTCAACCTGCAAACCAAGCTCTGTTTACCTTTTTTGGTAAAACCTTCTGGTTGGAGAATATATATTTCTTCATCAAGATAACCATGGAGAAAAGCTGTTTTCACATCTAGCTGCTCTAGATGTAGAGTGTATGCATCAAACATAGAAATAACTACCTGAATAGTCGTTACTCTAACAACAGGAGAAAATATTTCATTGAAATAAATACCTTCCTTCTGAGCATATCCTTTGACCACCAGTCTTGAACGATATCTTTCCACCTGGTCTGTTTCATCCCTCTTGGTCTTGTAGACCCATTTATTCTCAACGGCCTTCCTTCTGTGAGGTAATGGAACAATATCTCAAGTATTGTTCTTGTGCAGGGCTTCGAGTTCCTCCGGCATCGCCACCATCCATGATGATTCATCTGGACTCTGGGTCGCCTCCACAAAAGAAGATGGATCTCCATCCTCTATCAATAAGAAATATACAATATTGCTCTCAGTGACATAGTCTAAGTGCCATACTGGTTCTCTTTTCTCCCAAGTTGACCATCGTTGTCCAGACTCAATCGGTACTTGATCATCATGCTCTGGTAATGCCTCATAGGAATCTGGTTCTTCCTTTGTTTCATCCTTCACCTTGACTGTTGTAGTTTCTGTATTCTTCTTCTCCATGTCTTGACTAGTTGTCATTTGCACCTTGTCTTCTGCAAAAATGACAGCTCTACTGATGATAAATTTGTGGGCAGTGGGATCCCACAAATGATACCCCTTCACACCATCAACGTATCCCAAGAAGATACATTCTCTGGATCTCGAGTCAAACTTCGATCTTTCATGTCCATGAAGCAGTTCATATACAGGACTTTCAAAAGTATCCAAATTAGAATAATCAGCGGGTTTACCAGTCCACATTTCCATCGGTGTCTTGAGATCAATTTCCACCGAAGGGGATCGACTAATCCCAAAGCAGGCGGTATTTACTGCTTCTGCCCAGAATTTCTTGTTGACTCTTGCAGTCTTCAGCATCGCCCTTGTTCTATCCAACAAGGTTATATTCATCTGATCTGCCACTCCATTCTGCTAAGGAGTGTATGCCACCATGAACTGTCTCTTGATGCCTTCCTGTTGACAAAAAGAATCAAACTCCTCACTTGTATATTCTCCACCATTGTCAATCCTCAGACACTTGATCTTCTTTTTCGATTCAAGATCCTTTCTCACTTTGAATGTTTTGAAGACATCAAAAACATCTGATTTTCTTTTTATTGGAAACACCCAACATCTCCTGGAATAATCATCAATAAAAGATACAAAGTACCTTGCTCCTCCTAGGGATATAACTGGTGCTTGCCAAACATCGGAATGGATCAACTCCAAGATCTCTTGACTTCTTACTATTGACGTCCCGAACCTTAACCTGTGTTGCTTTCTCAAAACACAATGCTCACAAAATGGTAAGGATACCTTTGTCAGCCCAGGCAGCAGCTTCTGATCCGCAAGAATCATCAGGCCTCGTTCTGACATATGGCCAAGCTTCCGATGCCATAACGTCGTCAACGCTTCCGTCGAGGTAGTTGATGCAATAACTATCTCTGCATCTTTGTACGTTTAACCCATAAGAACGTACAATTTCATTGAGATCTTCTCCGCCTTCATTACCACAAGCATGCCCTTTACAATTCTCATCACTCCATTCTCGGTGTGAGTCTTGCATCCGATGTCATTAAAATTTCCCAAAGACAATATCTTCTTCTCCAGGCCCTTCACATGACGTACTCCTTGGACGTTCTGAATAATACCATCATGCTTCTTCAGTTTAATAGTACCGACTCCAACGATCTTCAGAGTGTGATCGTTCACCATATACACAAGTCCTTCCGGGATGGTTTCATATTGGTCAAACCATTCTTGTCGAGACGTCATGTTCCATGTTTCTCCTGAGTCGATAATCCATGCATCATCGAGGTGATGTCTTCCTTCAATAGTCATCGCTGCATCACTGACTAGTACGTCGCCATTTCCTGATGTACTCGCCACATTTCCTTGAGAGTTCTTCTCACCGCTCTTCTTATTCCAGCAGTCTTTGCTCGCATTCCCCCTCTTACCGCAATTTTAGCATTTGATGATTTTCTTCTTGCTCCTTGATTTAGACCTACCATGATTCTGGCTCCCACCGGAACCATGCTCCATCATTCTTCCTCTTCCCATCGATAGAGCTTCCACTTGGTTTGAAGTCGTTTGTATGTCTTCCTTGTTCTTGTGATGACTTTATTCTTCGAGAACCGTAACTGAAAAATCATTGAAGGACAACATATCTGTCAGGGTATTATTGGTGAGGTTGATGATGAGTTGGTCATATAAATCTGGAAAACTCTAGAGCAGGATCTCCGCATGTTCATTATCCACAATTTTATATCCTAAAGTCATTAGTTGAGAAAAAAGGGTATTGAGGGTGTTGATGTGGTCAGTCACCGATGATGACTCCGCCATTCGAAGAGTGTATAATCTTCTCTTCAAGAAATTTTTGTTGTGGAGTGATTTTGCCTCCAACAGTTTTGTTAGAGTATCCAAAATTTCTTTCGCCGTCTTTTTCTCTGCAATGCTTGACAGGACCCCATCTGCTAAATCCAAATGAAGGTTGGAAATAGCATTCTCGTCCATGTCGCTCCATTTATCTTCCGTCACACCTGTCGGTTTCTCTCCAATCGCATGTAGGCAATTATCCTTCCGCAGCACTGCTTGCATCTTCATTTTCCACAATGAAAAATTATTTCCATTGAATTTTTCAATCTTGTATTTCTCCGCCATTTGGACACGTCGTTGGTCCAGAATTTTCTTAGGCCATGAACCTGCCTCTGATACCACTTGTTAGGATCGTAAATGACAGGTCCTTTGATACAACAATTATTGCGAGATTAAAAATAAAGTGCAAAAGTGCGGAATTAAAGTGAACACCAGATATAACGTGGAAAAACCCCCAAATGAAAGGGGTAAAAACCCATGGGAAAATAGAAGGATTTCACTATGGTAAAATGTGGGTACAAATTCTCTCTCAATTACAAGGAGAAAACACTCAAGAAAATATCTCTTGTAAAATATGGAAAAACGCCTCACAAAATACTGCACTCCAGTATGAAGATGTGTTGCTTCTGAATCCGATGATGAAAAGTCCAGGAGGAGATACTTTTTTATATCCTTCCTTCACACCCTTTGGTCTTCCCTCAATTAAATGACTTTTACGAAATTAATTGGGGAAATAATTGTAGGGTGTCAAATTCATTAAATGTAATGAATGCGGTGACCATCATTAATCTCTCTCCGCATCTTCCAACAATATATATATATATATATATCCTTGTGTGTGTGTGTTTGATCAATAATTTTCAGATATATTTATCAATATGCTGGTATAAAAGCATTAAATTCAACATAAAGTGTATACAGAGTAAATAAATTCTAAATTTTATACAAAACAATTTATGTTGCATGTAAAATTATATATATATATATTTATAGATATATTCATATGTTTATGTGATATATGTATGTAGGTATATATATATTTATATTTATATATACTTGTAAATAATTGTATCTGTAAATACTTTTATATTTTCATGAGTGCATGCATTTACATAAAAATATTTTCATTTACTTATAGATAGGTACATTTGTATATAATTATAGTAATATATATGTAAATATAATATATATGTGTATTTATATACTTGAATAAATATATATATACACATATACTCAATAAGTTTTTCAAAAATTTATCTATATGTAATTTTATATTGTAATTCATCTGTATGAACAAATACTAGTAAGAGTTCAAAAAAATATTTTAAATGTACAATGAAAATCCACATATATATATATATAATAAAATTTAAAAAATGTTTCAAAAATTAGTTTAGAATTATTTTAATTGGTGTAATGATCACACTGCTCATGATATATTTAAATTCAAACACCATATAAAAATAATATATTAGATCAAAGATTTTTTGTGAAAAAAATTTGAATGGATGAAAGAGAAGATAATTTGGGGTTATCGGTGGGGCATGAACATTAAGGTATTAAGGTAATTAAATTTAATACCATAAAATAAAAAAAAACTATAATTAAGGAGATCATGCCACCTGGATCTCCTCCACCTATGAAATTATGGTTCCTAAAATCACCTACCATTTCAGGTGGGAAATGGAGTTGATGTTGATCTTTATAAAAGTAATATAAGGACAAAATAAGGGTATCTTCTTATCAGCTAAGAAAGAATTATATGAATCTTATAAAGGAAGTTTGGAATGTTGTAGACACCCATCCATCTTGCAGTCCACCTCTACGATGTCACTCGGTGAGGCTGCCACCATGCTTTAGTTTTTCATCATTCCAGATACTGACACCACATGTTAGAAAAATAGGTAGGTAGAAGGAGAAGACATATTGAACCTTGATGTATGAATTGGATTCACTATTCAAAAGGCTTTGATCCATACCATGTTGATGGTTTATATTTCTCATTGGAAGTTTCCCTAGAGTATTTCACCAAGATTTGGGGAAAATCAAACACCAATTTATAATTTCCCTCCAGCATTGATGTTGGGATATTTCTAGATAATAAATTAGATTGAAAAAATAATTCACACATAAGAGATATCATCATTGCTTATTTATAAATCTAAATTAGTGTGAATTGTACAGGTTTGTTCACAGAACACATTTGTTTGACCGAAATAAGAAAAATCTTGGTGAGACACACACCGGTTCGATCTCACCATTTCGGTTAAATAACACCTTGGTTCGAACAAAATGATACAAATATTTGTGGGGGACACCCCAGTTCAAATTTGAAAAAACACTCTTATTATTTTAATAAATATGTTGAACAAAAAATATAACAATTCCCCACTTTTATTCATAAATATTAATTCTCTAGATCTCAAGTGAGTCATTATACATAATAAAGGTATCCTCCGATTTAAACATTTACTTAGTATCAATATCTCAACGTTTTATCAGATTTATAAGTTGTAAAAACATTAAACTTATTAATATTTAAGAGAAACCAAATATATCATACATACAATGAACATTCATCCAACAACTCATTTTTATCACTTTTGTGGCCATGTGCCTATATCCTTTTCATGAACTCTCTAAGGATTAAACCCATTAATTACAATAATAAGTTTAACCACTTCTAAGCTCATATAGGAAAAATATTACAATGTTCTTCCATTATTAGAGAACATAACTCATTGAGTCTTAATATTTTGTTAAGTATTTATAACTCAACCTCTAGTCATAACGAACGATATAGACACTGAAAAGTTGGGGCTATAATTTTCAATATCAACAATAATCTTTGTAATTTTTTTTACCCATTTAACACTTTGATTAGGATTTACCTAAAGAAAGTGTTGGGTATCCATTAGAGAAATTATTTATTCTATGGGTTTTAACCCATCTCTTTATTAGTTTCATAGATAATCTCTCTGAAACAAGATTTTTTAAATGGATCCACATGGTTTTTACATAATTTCACATAAAAAATTTATGTGGTACCATACATAGGTTCAGAACATAGTGAAAGCGTGGCAGTTGGGAGGGCCCAACTTTGCTTTTTCTGTAATTGATGACCAATCTGAGATCAATACAACGTTAAATGCCAATATAAATGGATTAAAATTAAATATTTATACAAATAGAAGAAAAAATTTGGATATGAGAAAGTGTATCTTGAACATCATGTTTATAAATATTTTATTAATTTCCAAAAATATTAAATTCCATGGTATTTGGTACTTTTTTTGTTGATGACCGTTGATCGTTTGGAATGACCCTTCGGAATTGTCTTAGTTGTGTGAATGAGGATCCAAAATATAATCCCTCTAGTGGTGATCCAAATGTACTCCAATGGTCTAAGAACAACACCACTCATTCTTCGAGTTCTAACACGATGAAGCGAATGTCTTGAGTTGATAGTTCTTGATCACTCATTATTTGGTCTTGAAGAAATTCTCTCATTCTTGTGAGGGAGATATGAGAGGAGTTGAGAGAATAAATTTTTGGCTCAAGAATGATCAATTTACCAGAGTTTGGCATAATAGATGTATTTTCCTATTAATCGACACGAGGTTTTAGTTATAATATTTAATTTCAATAATGCAATTAAATGTAATTATAACTATTAGAACAACCCATTCCACATTATAAGAATAACAACACCATTATTTTTGGTTTTCCAACTTATGAAAAATAGAACCATAAATGAAATCCTATGCCACATAATGATAAAAATATTATTATTATTACTTACACCAACATGATTAACATTATTTGCCCACTTGTAAATAATTTATTAATCAACAGACACGGTCTTGGTCTGTTCAAACTCCTCTTCGTTTTGCGGAACACCTAAATAAAAAATTTTATTATCTTAAAAAAATATTTTTATTTACAGAATAATAAATAAATATTTTTTAAATGATCAATAAAATAAATAAATATATTTTATTCCCAATCTCGTAAATAAACATTAATTTAATTTATCCGATCATTTTAACTTGAATAATATTATTCCCCAATCATTAGAATAATATTTATTTCATTAATTAAATTCAAATAGAATTTAATAAAGACCACAAGAATCACATAGTGTGAGACCCTCTAGTATTATTTCTCATTGGCATTAGATAGGATTGCCTAAAGTCTAAGATTACTATGTAGCTACGGTTCAAGGAAGCCATGGGAAATCACATAAATTCACAATGAAAATATCCACATACGAATGCTCATTCTGTTATATAATCCCTTGTTCATAATATCTCAGCAAGATTGTTTCATTATAGTGTCATCAACTTATATGCTTGATATGTCATTCTTTGACTCCCTGAAATAAATTCATATTTACACCAAATCCATGGATATTAGGGAGACAGTTCTATTTCAATCAAAGGGCCCAGATATTAACTTCCATAAATAGGAGGTAAACTCTTTCCCTGACTTATCCATTAATAACATGTAATTCATGATGCACCCAATGTACCCTACTTCCCGCCAACATATGGTGTGATAGTTTTCATCAGTAAATCAAAGTGCATGAGTCGTGAAACATATTAATGATAATTTTAAATTCTAAGGACCATTACACATGGTCAAAGATAAGAATATCTGATGCAACTAAAACATGTGTAATTCCTACTGACAGGCCTGTTATCATATTCTCTCATCTTGGAGATTACCATGTACGAACTTCATGATAAGATATATAATATTCTTATGAGTAATCACGCTTGATGGTATATATTCTATGTGCCCCATGATAGTATGTAATCCAATCACAGAATTATATTTAATAATATTATCATAGAACTTCATTGTTCTCATCGTAGCAGGGAACTACTATGACCTTATTAATGTAAAAAATACTCCCAAAAATTATTAAATTATAGTCATGAAGAACAATGAACAATATGTAATAAAATTTCTAATAATTAAATACATTAAATATTCATGTAATAAATGTAAAAACAGTTGGTTCTATGAAACCAACTCCAAAAAACTCCCACTTAGACTATATCCAACTACCTACAACGTTGAGTCTAGTAGACCTCACATTATGATCATGTTTCTATTGAGTTATGTCTTCAGTCAAGTGGTCCACCATGTTTTATTCTATGGAAATACTGTTTACTAAAACTTCACCACTCTGAGAAAAATCACTCAAGAGATTATACTTCTGTAGTATATGCTTCATTAACTGATGCCACCTTGACACTTTTACGAGAGCCACTGCTACAGTATTATCATAATAGAGTGGGATGTGATCATTATTACTATGAACCACATCTAGCTCTTAGATGAATATCAGCATCCAAACATCTTCTTTAGCTGCCTCAGAAGCTGGGATATACTCTGACTCTACTGTAGAATCTACAACCACACCTTGATTTGAACTCTTCCAACTCACAACACCTCCGTTCATAGAGAAGATGTATCTCGTTTGCAACTTCATGTCATCTTGATCAGTTTTGAAACTTTAATCAAGCTATAATCTGATGACCAGTTATTTATATCCTCTATAAACTATGAACATATCCTCAGTACACCTCAGATACTTAAGGATAGTCTTGACTGCCATCCAATGGTGGTCACCCAGATCATCTTGATATCTTCCTACAACAGTCAATGTGTATGCAACATCTAGACTAGTATATAGAATATCATACATGACTAGACCAATCACTAATGTATATGGAATCCTTTATTTAACTTTCTTTCCTCATGCATCTGAGGACACATTTTCTTGGAAATATGAATTCAATGTGACACTGGAAACAATCCCCTCTTGGATTGTTCTATAATGGATCTCTTTAGTATCTTTTCAATTTATATAATTTAACATAGGCCAAATAATATTTTGCATCTATTTGATGAATTTCGATCCTAAGAATGTATACTACCTCAACCGAGTCTTAATGGAGAATAATTTATTCAACCATTCCTTGACAGTCTATAAGACTTGAATATCATTTCCAATAAGTAATATGTCATCAAATTATACTATTAGGAAAATGACTGTACTCCCACAAACTCATTTGTAGACCCAAGTCTCACATTCATTCTTTAAAAACTAAATTTCATCATAGATTCGTCAAACTAAAGGTTCTAGGACCTAGATTCTTGTTTTAATCCATAAATGGATTTTCGCAACTTTCATTTCTTATTAGCATCCTTTGGAGTCACAAACCCTTCGGGTTGTGTCATATAGACATCTTCTGGAAGGTTACCATTACAGAAGGCTATTTTGAAATATATTTTCTAAATCTCATAGCCATGGTAAGTGGTAATGACCAGTAGAATTATGATGGATTTCATAATTTCAACTAGTGAAAAGGTTTCATCATAGTCAATTCCTTGACACTATTTACACCATTTTGCAACAAGTCATGCCTTATAAGTAATGAATTGTATTTCCATGTCCAGTTTCTTCTGGAATACCCATTTTAAACCAACCAGCTTTACATCTATGGGAGGATCTACTAAAATACATATTTGGTTTTGGTACATGGAATATATTTCTGAATTCATGGCTTCTTGCCACTTGGGAACATTTGTTCCACTTACTACATACTTGTAGGTTATAGGATCATTATTATCAACTAATAATGATTCATTATCCTCAATAACTATAAAACCATACCATTCCAGTTCTCTAACCTCTCTTTTACTCCTACACAGTACTTGTGTCTCTAGAACAGATCTATCTTCCACGAATATTTTTGGAATCTAATCCTATACCAAATATTGTGTACCTTGAGCCTCAACTTCATCAAAGTCTGTATCTCTTTCACTCTCTATTTTGGTTATTTTCTCCCTCTCAGGAAATATGGAGTGTATTTTCACTATAACCTTTCTCTATGAGGGTTTTTATAGGTAATATCCCCTTGTTTTTTTGGGGTGTCCTATAAAGGTACACTTTGTTCCTTGGGGTGTGAGTTTTTTACCTGAAGAGGCCTTAACAAACGATTCCCTTACCCACACATGTAAATTTGAAAACATTTATTTTCTTACACTCCAAAACACATATGGAATACCATTTATTGATTTAGGTGGTTCTTGGTTTAATATGTGTGCCTCTGTTTGTAACGCATATCCCCAAAAGGATAATGGAAGACTTACATGAGTCATCATTGATCTCACCATGTACAACAAGGTGTGGTTCCTCATATTTCTTACACCATTCCACTAGGGTGTTTAGAGAGGAGTGAGTTGGTATATGATCCCAATCTTCTGTATGTAATCAATGAAGTCTTGATTCAGATATTCTATACCTTGATCTGAGCAGAGTTTCTTAATCTTTTTACCAAGCTAGTTCTCAACTTCATTCTTGTATTCTTTTAACTTATCAAAATAATCCACCTTATACCTCATTAAGTAGATATATCCAAATCTACTAAAATCATCATCAAAAGTTATAAAGTATGAGTACTCACCCCTTGCTTCAACTAAAAATGATCTACACACATCAGTATAAACCAATTGAAGATGGTCTTTTTACCTTTCACGTTTCTCACTAAATGGGGCTTTAGACATTTTTCCTTGTATAAATGAAAGATATAAACCAAGTGGTTTTAGTTTGAAATAATCTAAATATCCATTTTGATGTAACTTGGTCAAGTGTTTCTAATCTACATGACCTATCTAGTGATACCAAATTTGGGTGTGGTATGAGTCATGTGAAGTATATTTGTTATCAATTTTTATTAATTTGTTTTCTGTAATCCAATATGTAAATACGGTTATATAAATGTTCCTTACAAAAACAAATGTTATCTTTATAAAAGAAGAAACATTAATTTATGAACATAAAAATAAAACCATCTATATATATTATGGATAAGGAACATAATAAAAACCATTTATTAATGATATTGTCCTAGTTAGTAATGTGAGGTGGTAGTCCCCGACAGCTACAACAGTCAGTCTAGCTTCATTGGCTGCCCGTAGGTATATCTCCCCTTGGTCAATTTTCATAAATCTAATTGGTTCCTATATTTGTATACATATGTGATCACCAAAAACTATATCTAATACCCAATTTGTAGAAGTAGAAAAATTTCACTTGTTGAAAAATTCACCTCAAGCTTCCCCTTGCTTCTTTGGTTGGGTGCAATTTTTTTTCTAGTGGACCTTCTTTCCACATTGGAAACAAATATCTTCATGTTCCCTTGCCTTCCCCTTTATATTCCTTTTCTTATAAGGGAATGAAGAAGCTTTGGGATTAATGTTATTTTACTTCTCTTTCTTCTTATTCAGCATAAACTTATAAGGTTTTTCACACACCATGTATTTATCCACCTTGGGATAAAGGATAAGAATATTTGGTAGATAATTCTCAATGTTGTTCATTTCAAAATTTATAACAAATCTATTCGATGGAGTGTTGAAAAATGAGATCCATTCCTAGTTTATCAGGGAGTTTAAGCCCTAGAACCTCCGTCCTCTCAATGTAGCCAATGACCATGACTACATGAGGCCCATCTGGGTCGCACTCTCCAAACATACATTGAATGAGCGACATAGAGATATCAAATCATTCTTGTTTATCTCACTCCTAGTAAATACCATGATGGCACTAAACCATTCTATAGGCATCGATTTTTGTGTGTGACTTTACTAGTTCAAAATACATTGATGATAACATTAAACATTGAATGTTGACCGCATCATTTATATGTTTCTCATAGACCAGGATCTCTTCATCACTCGCCTCTTGGGTAGGAAGATCTAGTAATGAGATCCCCAATATGTAATATTTCCATTCATGGTGTAGAATGACCTGAAGGAATATAAACCATTCCTATAATTTACTACCAGTGAGGATGTTTTCTTTATCCAATATTGATCTCTGGGATAGTGTGGTTAAGGATCTTATCATTTTTATTATACAATTAAAAGACTATATAATTAGTACATTCTTTATTAAATTTTATGAGAAATAATAAATTAATTTTATTATGTCTCCCACTATTTTGTCAAGTCCTAATGTCCCTCACCATTGAAATTGGAATGTCTAGTTACTATGATATTATAGTAGAAAGGATCCATATTCCCCTTAAAATAACCCCAACAAGGGTTGGTAAAGATATTTGGAGGTATTTAGGTAGGAAGTAATTTGCTAAATATGGGCTTGTAGCTCCAAGATCTGTTTAGTGGACTCCACAATCCTAAAATCCTAACTAGGATTTCATCGACACTTTCCTCCATGTTTACACTAAGTCTAGAAAGGTCTACTCCTCTTGATGTGAAATGGTTAAGTCAACACAAAAAATTCATAAGATCTTCCTGTATAAAATTAAGTTTCCTAACAAGGGTTGGTCAAATAGATAGTGTTATTTATCCTTCCCCTTAATCAAGTAAAATAAGGCTTAGTTTGACTTAATATTTTATTAAGGTATTTTTATCTCTTAAGCATATATTTTCTTATTATCTTTATCACATAATTTTTAATATTAAGTGGAACTTACGTAACTGATTAACCTTGTCTTGATAATATTTACACGTAATACTAGTTTATTTTAGCTCCATATTTTATGATGGTTAATGAATTAATTATGTATCCATGATAATAATTCTATAATGAAAAATCATGCAACTGATAGATATAAAATAATGTAAAGGGAATGATCAGGAGATCTTCTAATGGTTAGTTTATCTAACAGTTGATAAACTAACCACTGACTTATGGGAGAAAACCTTGATCCATTTATGGTTCATGTCTATATATTTCCACCCATCCACCTTTGTATCTCCATGGATTTATTTTTCCTCAAATCCTTACTTGAAATTCTTCCACAACCTTGGGATATCCATCCATTACATATTCTTCTTAACTCACATGCATGTGAGGGGTAAAAAGGGGGTGTACATAAAAGAAATCATGGGAACGCAAGCCTAACATATTAATGAGGAGAGATGGCATGCATGCCAAAAATTTTATTTTAAATAAATTAAAATGAAACCAATCACATACAACGGTTTGTTATATCTCACGATCACCCATAGACATTCAATGAATTATGCATTTAATAAAAGTATCATTAAATTATTTAATTGTTTTACTACGATAAATCGTGCTCGAATCGACTAATCATTATATTTAATTATTCAATCCTTTTATATGAATAATTTTCTGAATTTCCCTGATATTCTCATTCATAACCTTTGAGGTAACACATGGAACACCCATTCGAATATATATCATATGTAATTATGAACATTACAAAAAATTAATGTTTTAATTTTGTGTAATTTTCTAAACTACACAACATTTAGTTCCAAATACATGACACGTAATACCTAAACTATATTATCTAAAGAACATGCCTAGGGACTTAGTGTATGAGGTGTACTTTGGAAATCTCGGAGTACATGGCATGTATAGTGGGCCACATGTCTTGTTGTCTCAGGGTTACATGGTTACCGTTCAGCTTATCCATGTATAGGACACATGGTTTGGCCCTTGACTAGACCAGACTACATGTCATGTCTAGTGGGACACACAACGTGTAATATAGCTGACCGTCCACCAGTCTATCCTAGTCAACACATGGTGTAAGAATTAAATACACCGCATGACATTAATGCACATGAAATAAATAATTTACAAATTACTTCCAATGCACTGAACACAACTACACAGTTTGTAATCCAGATTACAAGGCTTCTATGGAATATTACATGGCATGTAACTCTGAATACACGACATGTACTGTCATGTTACCTAGGCAGAATCATATGTGCCTCCTGATGAGATCCTCAATTTAACTTTAATCAAAAAATTATTTGTTTCTATTAGATTTGGGAGAAACAAAAAGAGGAAGAACATATCTTGAAATTAATATTACAAGAATGAGTAAATATGAATTGAAAAACTATACTATTAAAGCATAAATCATCAAAGAATTATTTAAATAATTATAAATAATGATGAGCCTACTTTGATAACACTTTTAGTTTCTAGACACAGTTTATGTATGGCAGTTGGGGGGGACTTTTCTTTTGTCATAGTCGATTACAAATTTGGGATCAATATGATGATGAACTCCGGTATCCAGAGATTAAAATTAGAGATTTAGACAAAGAGAAGAGAAATAACAGATTCGAGAAAGTGGATCTTGCACTTCATTTTTATAATTAATTCATTAATTTCTAAAGAAATTAAAAACCTAGGTCTTGGGTACATTCTTTGTTAATGATCATTGATTATCTAGAATGACCCTTTCGGATTGTCTTCGTTGCACTCATGAGGATCCAAAGTATAATCCCTCTAGTGGTGATCCACACGTGCTCAAATGGTCTCTGAACAACTCCAATCATTCTCCTAGAGCTAGCGTGAGAAAGATAATGCCTTGCGTGGATCGCTCTTGATCGCTCGTTCTTCGGTATTAAAGAACTTCTCTCATTATTGAGTGGGAGAGATGAGAGGAGTCTAGAGATAAAATGTTTGGCTCAACAATTCTCAATTTACTAGGGTTTGGAACAATAGATGTACCTACCCATTAATCGACATGAGGTTTTAGATATAATATTTAATTGAGAAACAAAAATTAAATGTAATTATAACTATTAGAGAAAACCAATGACACATAATAACAATAATAACACCATTATTATTAGTGCACTAACTTGCGCAAAACAGAACCATAAATGAAATCTTGTGCCACATAATGATCACAGTATTATCATTATTTATTGCACCAGCTGGATAAACATTATTTAGTGAATTGTAAATAATTAATTTATCAACGGAAACAGTGTTGGTCCATTCAAACTCCTCTTCCAATTATTGAACACCCAAATAAAATATTTTATTCTATTAAATACATATTTTTATTTACAAACTAGTAAATAAAAATTTATGAGATGTTAAATAAAATAAATAAATTTATTTTATTCACAATTTGTTGAATATATATTTATTTAATTTATGTGGTCAGTTTAACTTGAATAAAATTATTCATGTGTCTTGAGAATAATATTTATTCCACTAATAAAATTAAAATAAAATTTAATCAAGATCTATATAAACACATAGTGTGTAACCCTATAGGATTATTTGTTGTTGGTATTAGGTGGGATTGCCTAAAGTCCAAGATTATAATATAGCAACAGGTCAGGGAATCCAAGGGGAAGAACATAAAGTCACAATGATGACATCCAAATATGAATGGTCACAATGTATTATAATCCCTTTGTCACTATTGACGCTCCTTTCCATCATATAGTCTAACGAATGGAAATGGGAAATACCTTAAGCACAAAGAGAGTCATCCTTTGAAGAACATCAAAAATTGACAAAGTCATGAACAAGGAAACCTTTAAGAATGGGTCGCGCAAATTTCCTCCTGGTTGCAGAAGTCACTTGCACGCCACATTTTGGTCGCACAAGTCACTTGCACGCCCTATTATTTTTTTCGCTCAAGGTGTTTAGTGGCCTATAAATAGCCCATGTGGTCCCCCCATTTGAGGGATTAATTTTCCAAAACTCAAATTCAAGCTCTGGTCACCCAAGTCTTTGTTTGACATCTTCGAAACAAATATATGGTAATTCATTACCTTGAATGGATTCTCTAAAGAGTAAGAATAAGGCCAAAGTATTAGAACTCATCAATACTATCATGCCTAAGTGTACAGCCCTTAAGGGAAGGAAGACACTTGTGCGACACCTTTCCCTCTCAAGAGAACTTGCACGCCACTCTTCTAGAAGCCTCTAGGGATGATACTATGGTCTTGAGTTCAAATTTTCCCAACTATTACCTTATAGATTCTTCGTCTCCCAAGGTGACTCATGTCACACAAGTATACTGGCATGACCAGTACTTGTGTGCCAGAATAAGACTTCCGTGCCTCCTTCCTAGTCACATCCTTTCCTCAAATCCACCTCTCCTCTTCAAAGATAGCCTTCAAAACCCTCTTCAAAGCCATTTTTGGCATGGTTCCATTGTTGGATTCTTTATCTAAGAGGAATTCATTGGGCCACCTTCTCAGAAGTAAGCCCAAAATTACAAGTCCTCTTAATATGGGCCTCCTTTTCAGGAATAAGTCACAATCATAATTTTCCTTAATTGGGCATCCTTCTTAGGAGTCAGCCCCAGTCTTAATTTCTTTTGATTTGGGAATCCTTCTTAGGATTAAGCCCCAACCTTAAATTCATTTAATTTTGGATTCCTTTTCAGGAGTATGTCCCGGGTTAAAATCCCAAATCTCCATAAAGTACAAATACTTTTATGGACCCTTATCTTGGGCAGTCATAAATATGTAAGCCCCACCTCATTTCTTATGATTTCATCTTTCATGGCACAATCATTAGTTTCACTGATACCTCTTGTTTCTCACACCGAGCATGACTCACATGAGCTCAGAGTGTAAAAGTAATTATGAAATCTCTCTTTGGTCCATTAATCATGCATAAAAATCATACTTCTTCACCCGAACTACGTGGACTTTGATCTCTGCCTTAAAAGTTGAGTTCGTAGGAAGACTTTCTAAAGTTCATTTCCATATTTAATTAATTATTTTCCATCCCATATGATGTTAAACAATATTCTTCTTATCGAACTATGTGGGTTCTGATTCCTTTCTTTTTAATAAGCATACATAGGTAGCCCATCTGTGGGTACGATCCCAAATCTGAAGTAATCCAATCTTTCTGAATGACAATAAACATCAAGTGCCCCACTGAGTGGAATTAAAACCAGTATGTTCATCATAATGGCCAGGAGATTTCTATATAATGTATGGAAGGATACCATTTACTAAGAATCTATAATTCATATGGATGATTCTCTATTGACGAAGAACCTAAAATACATATAAACAACTATCTAAATTCCCTACATATCAATCATTGATTGCAAGATCTAAAGGAAAAACTCATTTTCATGCTTGGTAAATTAATAAGGATTCATGAACATAACATAAATCTATAAGAGAGTCCTGTAGTAGACAACAATTTCCCCAAAAAGTTGTGATGAGTCTGCAATCCCATCCTCTCGAACAATGAAAATTCTTAAGCCTCATAGGTCCACAACTAATGGGCACCTAACTTTGGAAATTATGTTCAAATGGATATAGAATCATTGGATGTTTCCAGTTCTATTAATAAACCCATTATAAACCGATTGGAAAGTTTGAACCTTAAAATAAACAAGGTCATCCTCATTTCCAGAAGGAACAAAAATGGTGAACCCGACGTGAATCCTTAACCAAGTTAAATTGATGTTTTACTTATTTGTTAGGCCCTTATTAAACTCAATATGAGGGCCAAAAAAGTAGTCAATAACATAATAACTCATCCAAAAGATGTTGTATGGCTAGATATATCTTGATTATGTATGCTATATCAAATAGGCACTCTTTTCCAAGATCTATCTACAACACAGAATTTCTTCTTTAAAGTTCACACCTATGAATGCTTCAGCCACTACTCCTACTGGATCTTCGTCCACTCTAAGGACGACATCACCTACTCAGTGTCTTCAACGTTGGGTCTCAAATATGTTGGTGATGTAATACCATCAACACGGTACCATCCTGACTCTAGAGGCCACTCGACAAGCCCTCCAATTTAACAACTCACCTAGTTGTCCGGACAACGACCACCATTGATCTAGAAGCTGGCGGGGCTAACCACCGTCTCCAACCATTTCGGGTCTTTATCCCCAAAATGCAATAACCATTCCCTCCCATATTATAGGGTGGTGAATATAGAGGTCACTCAGGGCCTCATTTGAAGAAGACATGAGTCCTTCCCGAGGACTCCCATCAACAATCACCGCCAGACTCGTGTGGTAGTGCACCCTCAACATGATGAGGCTATCACCTCTAGGCATTCGGCTTAGGATCCTCAGACCTGAGCACACAAGATGAATCATCAAAGGAGAAATTAGGCTAACATGGAGTAGTTTATTACCTCTTCCCCCTTCGGGGAAGTCCATCAACCTAACTTGATGGAACGCATCACGCGAGCACACACACCTGTCCTTTCTAATCTCGTTGTCCAGCAGGCTCGCCTGGATGCAACCCGCCTATCCCTCTAGGCAATTATGAAGGAGTACTATAGGAAGGCATATACACCAGCTTATAATTCATCATCCAGTCAGCAGGCTTGTCTGACTGCATTCAAAGGATCTTACTAACCAAATGTGGTGACCACCTGTAAACATGGACATACACCTGGTTACAATCACCAATTCTGTCAGTAGTCTCATATTCCAGTATTTAAGGAAACCCTTCATCTATACATGATGGGGAATATCTATTAGGTACATAAAAATGAAAATTTTATTCAAATATTCCAACAGTCTCGTTTGGTAGCACCCAGAGAAGTCAGTCAGAAATCTCCGATGACAAATTTGGAGCAGACTCAACTCTCTGACCCTATGCATAATTACTGTCAATATCTATTGACAAGAAAAAAAAGGACAGGAGCAGGCACATACTCATACTCTAGACACTGAATGGACGTATATTCCCGTTACAGAAGCCGAAGTCACCAAGCACATTCTGGCAATGGTGAAAGAGAAGAAGAAAATCCCTACCCATATTCTGGATACCTGTCAGAATATTATAAAAAATTCAGCGACATCACAAGGAAAGAAACATAAATCTATCCCTATTAGTGGATTGACTCATCAACATGTCCCTATAAAGAAGATACAAACCTCTGTTCCAGTCCAGGAGGGTCGTGGGGCATATTATCCCATGTCATACGAACAATCAAGTCGGGCACATACACCTGATTTGAATGGAGATAATCAGCCTAACCTGACCACTTCTCTTGAGTAGGAACATACACCTTCCCATAATAACCATTTTCATCAAAAATTGGTTTCCAATGTAAGTAAGAAGGAATCTATGAAAAAGATGCATCCAGCATAGTCAAGAAATCAAGATCCAATATGCAATAAGGCATTTCTCGGTTCTGGAGTTCTTGATACGCTCAGACAATTTTCTATTGCAACTCAAGATTCTACTCTCTCATTTCCAAATTCTGGAAGTAACAACAATAATTCCAATGCTCTTCATCACACACTTCCTCATGATGGCTTTCTTCATGATAATTCGGTCAATCTCAGAGTATCATCTTGAGATGAGAGCCACGACAACCCTCTGCATGGCTAGAAGGCAAAGGAGCATGAAGTTTCATCTTTTTCTATAACCCACCATGGTGATCCTCCCCATGATGATGAATTTACCTGTGAAAGTCCTCTCCGCAGTAGTCATTCACATTTCCTGGAAAATTATTCAATGGAAAATGCAGTAACAAGAATGCCATATTATCTTGAGGCACTTGAAAATGCGAGGCCATTCAAGTCTGATGCCTTACCATTAGCACGTGAAATAATTTCTCAACCAGAAGATAGCCCGGGGTGTAGGTCATTCTTCGAACCACCCCTGGGTCATTCATCTTTTAATTTGAAAAATTAATTCTTTACCAATCTTGTTGAATCTGATGAAGCAAAAAAGAAACACCAGCTTTGGTCCAATCAGGTATAAGAGTATTCATCAAATGACAAAGAGGAAGTACTGAATATTAGAAAACAACTGTAAAAAGGTGAGATACCAGTCATATTTTAGCATTTGGCTAATTCTCTTTATGATATTCTAGAAACGTTGGCAGAAGATTGTATTCACGATATTAGTCTCAACATATGAAAAACTCTTTGTCACTTAAAAGAGAAACTATTATCCTATGATGAATATCAAAATCATGTAAAGATAATAGAAGGGTTGCAATTCCAAATTGACTTGGCATCTCTCTCAGTTTCCTGACATCCAATGTTTGAAAAGGAGCAGAGAGCCCTTCAGAGTTCATTCCTCATCGCATTAAAAAGATTACACCAGTTAATTACCAACGCCTCATCTAATATTCATATCAGGGGATGGGGTGTTCATGTAGAATTTCATTTTATTGTGCTTTACATCCAAAAAATCCCACCAAAAGTGGTCTCATTAAATGTTATTGCCCATGGATGGCCACATCCAACTGGTTTTGTGTGTAATCAAATGCTTGCTCAAGAACAGGCCTCAACTAGTTCTTCCCAAATTTATCCATATAAAGAACAAGTTGTCGAATTACTCTTGCATCAAGAAAATGAGAATCTCGAATTGGCTTCTCGTTTAGATCATTCAAATCATCAGGTGACAGAGGTGTTAGAAATAATCCAATGGTTATTTGAGCCAGGTAATTTGAGTGGATGTCGAATGATGCATCCAACCAATTTCCGGACTAAAATCTGCAAAAATAGGATATCTTTTATGAAAGTTTCAGATATAGCATCTCAAGAGATACCTTAGCTTGCTAGAAAGGGGACTCTTTTAATCCAACCCTTAGGATCAATAGACAGGATTCAAAGAGTTGAGCAGAAAAAATAGGAACACCCCCAGTCCACCGGACTGGAAACCTTTTCAAATTCTCAATCTCTTCCTTAGCAGAAGTCAGTCTTCTCTCAATTAGGGAAGAATCCACAAGAGGAACGTAGAGCCGAATTATCAAGAGACTCCCTCCAAATTACAGTTCATCAAGAAGTTACTGAGGGATCAACCAAATAGAAGACAATGTCTCATAAAAGACATGGAAGAAGACAGTATCGCAGAAGCACTGGAAAAAGGGTTGTAATGCGTTATGCATCGATAAATATCATTAATGTCGTTGTCACTGATCCCCGAGAACATGAGGCTCCCTCAGATGAATTGGATGAAGATGTTCCTATTCAAGAGGCTGTATATACAGAGGAAAATGAAGAAGGTGTGTGTACCTGAAATCAAAGGCTTGCCCAGAATTTAGGTATTCCTTCAAATAACCAACTCCCCCCTCTCCGAAAGACGTCCAACAAGTAAAAAGGAAAAAATTCAGGATAGATTCCACCATACCCTTAGAGATGGTCAGTCAATCTCATTAGAGCAAAGTTTTGAACATAAAGAGGAAGAAATGAAGGAGTTAAGGAGGTTAAATGCAGAACTAATTCAAGGTATTCTTCCTCATAAGCATGATGGAGTTAATCACTCAAGGGAATTTTTTGAAGCTATTGAGATGGATCAAGAATATCACCCTTTACAAGTACACCCTCACAGGTCTAATCCTATGGGTCGTACACAATAGCAACTGGTAATACTACCATCAGTGGTAGTACCAGTCACCACACCCTTCCACACTCCAGTTATTGCACCTGCTCATGTCCAAGCTCAACCAGATGTTTATCAAATATTAATAACTACCATTGAGTCGTTAACAACTTTTTTGGAATCTATAGAAGGAAACCATGCACAAGTTCAACCAGAAAAGAAATCTTACCCTGAATGGGTTGATGAAATTCTCCCCCCATCAAATTTTCAAATACCACATTCCAAATTTTTAATGGTTCAGGATATCCAAAACAACACATAACACATTATGTATCTCATTGTGATCCTATGATGGGAACTCCTCAAAAAAAAAGAAGCAGTTAAGCTCATGTGTTTTGGACAGTCGTAACAAGGGCCTGCTTTTGTCTGGTATATAAGTTTGCAATCTCGGTCAATTACTGGGTGGGAAGATCTCCGTCAAAGATTTCTTCTTCAATTTATCTCAACATTGCCAAAGATGATATTTTTTGATCTTACAAATTGTAAGAAACGGGAAAATGAAATATTTTCATATTTCATTGCTTGATGGAAGGGATTAACATATTCCTTAAGTTTAGCACTCCCTCAAGAATATTTTTTGCCAATATGTGTGGAAAATTGTCGTGATGAATTACGCACACCATTGATCCCTGTGAAATAAACAAGAGGGTTTCAAGACCTTACATAAATCGCTCAACAGATCAAAGATTCTATTGAAAAGACTAAGGCTAAAACTCGTGTAATTCCACCTGTTCCAGGAAAGTGAATAGGGAAAGCATATACTGCTACAGTTACACATAAACAAGCACCTATAACTGATTCTACTTCAAAATCTTCATCATATTGAAGGGATCCACCTCCTGAGCATCAACAATAGTGGACACCATGTCAAGATGATCAAAGATATCAAAGGAAGAAATAGTTTGAATATTTGAAGAAAAAAGTTTATTTTTTTCGAAATGAAAAAGTTCCAGGATACTTCCTCTCAGCTCTGGAAAACAATCTGGTTCAGTTACCATGGCCCAAAAGGCTAAACAAGGAAGGAGATGAAGAACCCCAAACTATTGTCCATTTAATCAGATGTTGGGGCATCCCATTCAGGAGTGTTTTGTCTTCAAATACCACCTTCAAAAGATGGTGGACTCTGGACAGGTAAATCTGAAAGGTTCTTCAGCCCAGGTAACATGTGTTACTGCTACTGATACAGAGGAATAAGGCGAATGACATGAATTCAAAAGTAAAAATGCACATTAGTATGATGATTGGATGGTCAGAAAAACGATCAACCGAACTCATGCCATTTTACAAACACAATTGAATCAACAAATTGTGTCTTCTGCTATGAATGACACAGCAAAACCCCCTTCATCAGAAGGAAAATCCTCAATGAGGAGGAATAATTTGAAGAAAGAAGAGCTGTCAGAAGAAGACGAGATCATGTCAAAGCCTAAGTTATCTTTGTCTCTGGCAGATTTTATGCCATCTTGTTCAAAAGCACGGGCACCGCCCCACCAAACGGAACATCCTAAAATGGCTAATTAGGAAGAATATTTACTAGATGAAGAATTTATCTTTGGTTCTGTTAACATGATTCATTTAACAAATCCTTATGCTAATGACAGTTTCGATTATGATGAGCCTGAATTCCCTGCATCTAATAGAGGAATTAGAGGAAGAGACAAAGGTATAGGATACGGGGGAGGATATGGATATTCTAGAACCCACTATTTCAATCCTACCCCTGCTAGAATTGTATATGTGGTAGAAACTCATGGAAAATCCCTTCAGCGGCCTCAACAGGAAAAAGGAATTTCTTCCACACATGGTAGATTCGGTCCTGACACCGTTATTTTGGAAGACCGATTAGAAGTCACAACTTCTTCTTCTCATCAAATAGATAGAACTATTGGGTCTAATCTATAGAATCCTGGAGTGTTTCCAACTCCTACCCCGATACGGGATGCATCTACTACCAAATCATCAACTTTCAAGGTAGCTGCAAAACCATATTTTAATGATGGGAAACACAGACCTTTGGACCAAAAGAATGATTTCTTGAAACATTTGTCCCAAGTACCGACCAGGTTATCAATTCTAGATGCCTTGAATCTATCAAAAGACCATTAGGAGGCGCTTATTGAGGCTTTTTCAAGTCCTCAAGAATTCGAAACTGAAATTGTTGTGACTGAGGTCTACCATATAGAGAATGATTCTGTAGAATTTCATGAAATGATATATTTTATAGATGAAGGTGAAGATGATGTTGTACATGGATAGATCAGACCATTGTATTTATCTAGCAAGGTCAATTATGTAGACATATGACAAGTTTTAATTGATAATGGCTCAGGAGTCAATCTCATTCCTATTTGTACACTTCGTCGATTGGGCCTCACTGAATCTAATTTATCCCCTTCTACATTGATGTTGAAAGGATATAATAATAATGAACAAGAACCTCTGGGCAATATTACACTCAGAATTCAGTTTGGAGATCTTGTGTCTAACTTAGATTTCATGGTTGTCTGTTAGGACACAACTTTAAAAAATTTTCTTGTAAGACCTTGGCTACATCAACATGCGGTCGTACGTTATCCATACCATCAGTGTCTCAAATATTGTTTCAATGGTCAAATTGGGACATTTTATGGTGACAAAGCCCCATTCAAAACATTTGAATCTCAATACATTAAGGCAGAATTTTATCACATAGAGGGAAATGAAAAATACACGGCAAAGAAGGTTACCAAAATTAATGCTCCATATGGTTTGAAAAGATTCCAGTAAACCCATTCATACATGTGTGTACATATTATTTGTTTCCTATCAGTCAAAATGATGGGATAGACCTAAATCCAATCACTCTTACGAAAACTTCCATAATGTCAATTACGACAATCAAGCCAAACAGCATGGGAAAAATTGTTGATTTTCCAAGAAGTGATGAAACCTTAAATGGAGATGTCTTCATTTCATCCACTTAAATCCCACAATTCTACACTTCATCAACCAGGTTATAAGAAGTTATTGCAATACCACAGGAAAACAATGATTTCGATTCTCAATCCATCATATCCTCTCTATTACCCTAGGAAGACCCTTCATCATCCATAAGGTCAGAAATGGAAGCCTCTTCTCCAAGAGGTTCAAATTTTAACTTCTCCCATAACCATATAAATTATGCTTCATTTTCTATGTTGCATGTAGAAATTGAAGAATTAACACATATTTAAGAATAAGAGGAAGATCTCAGAGATGCTCCTCCAGCATTTGAAGAGGGTCTCTCTACCACTGTGGATGAACTCATAGAAATAAATCCGGGTACAAAAGAAGATTCACGCCCCACATTAATTAGTGCGGTCATCACTCTTGAAGAGAAATAAATGTATACTTCATTTTTATATAAAAATCAAGTTGTTTTTTCTTGGAATTATACAGAAATTATATGTATTTATCCCGATGTTTCCACTCATCGTTTAGGTTTTCCAGATGAACATCGAGGATTCAAGAAAGCCGCAAAAAGAACACACCCAACTTATGCCTCCAAAATTGAAGCTGAAGTGGATAACCTTATCAAGGATAACTTCATCAGAGAATTTCAATATCCCAAATGGCTGGCTAATGTTGTCCCTGTGAAAAAGAAGAATGGAAAAATTAGAGTTTTCATTGACTTCAAAGATCTTAATTGGCATTATTCCAAGGATGATTTTCCAGTTCCGATAACAGAACTCTTAATTGATGTAACAGCTGTCTAAGAAGATATTTCCTTCATGGATGGTTATTATGGGAACAATAAAATATGAATGGCCTCAGAGGATGAGTATTATACATATTTCCATGCCCCTCAAGGTGTGCTTTGCTATCGGGTAATGCCCTTTGGCCTGAAGAATGCAGGTGCAACATATCAACATGCCCTGCACCATATCTTTAAACCCTTTTTAGGGAAATTTATTGAATTTTATGTGGATGATTTGGTGGTTAAATCCAGACAATGTTCTGATCACTTGGCTGATCTAGAAATTATATTCAACAAACTTCGACAACACAATTTGAAGATGAACCTCTTGAAATGTGCTTTCAGGGTAACCTCAGGAAAATTTCTCGTCTTTTTTGTACACCATCATGGTATCTAAGTTGATCTTGAGAAGACAAAATCAATCCTTGGTATGTCACCTCCTCGAAATTTAAAATAATTAAGAGGAATTCAAGGACATTTGGCCTATATTCATCATTTCATTGCCAATTTGGCAGGAAAGTGTTTACCCTTCACCAAATTAATGAAGAAGGGAGTCACATACCAGTGGACTGAAGAATGTCAAGTAGAATTCGATATTCTCAAGATATATATCTTGAGTCCACTGGTATTAATGGCACATGTTAAAGGAAGACTACTTGTTATCTATGTGATAGATTTATATCAATCATTGGGTGTCTTCCTTTCCCAAAAGAATGATGCTAGAAATGAAAACAGCTTTTATTATCTCAGTCGGACTATGCTTGGGGAAGAAACTCAATATTCCAGTATTTAAAAGTGCTTTCTGGCATTAATCTTTGCAGTTGAGAAATTAAGACACTACCTGCAACATCATGAAGTCCAATTGGTATCTCGCAATATCCTGCTCAAATTTATCCTTAGTCGTCCAAAGCTTATAGGATGTCTGCAAAGGTGGGCAGTTATTTTGCAGTAGTTTCTTATCCAGTATGTGTCTCAAAAGACAATAAAGGGCCAAGATCTTTCAATTCCCTTTCTAATCACCCATCTTTTGAAGATACATCTTTAAATATTGATCTTCATGATGAGTAGGTATTCTCTATTTAAGATAATCCTCAAACATGGGAATTGTACATTGATAGGGCCTCCAGAAGTCCAATAGGGAAGAAAATGGAAGATCCTAAATTCAAAAAAGCTGGGTTAGGAATCATGCTCATTTCCCCAGAAAAGGAAGTGCTACCCTATTACTTATTATTTTTGGATGGCGGGACAAATAATGAAGCAGGATATCATGCTCTCATTGCAGGTTTGTAATTGGTGCTTCAGGCACAGGTGAATCACTTGAGGGTAAAAAGTGATTCAGATTTGGTAATCAAACAAATCAATGGGGATTATGCCATCAGAAAAGAAGATTTAATCCCTTTATGTGATTACATTAGAGATTTAATGGTGTAATTCACCTCATAACTAACATTTTCTTATGTCCCACGATCAAAAAATTCCCAAGTTGATGCACTGGAAAATGTGGCCACAACCCTGGCATATCCAAGTCGGGATGAAAAAATCATCAGTATTGCCCACCACCGTGTAGTTTCACCTTTTTATCAAATAAGAACATAGGAAATCAATGAGATTAGTCTCATTTTTGAACCATATGGTCATACTACAGGATAGATGGCACTTATCAGGGGATACCTTCCAAATGGAACAATCCCACCTAATAGAGCTGGGAAAGAACAAGTCTGGTGACGTGTGGTCAATTTTACTCTTTATGAAAGCCCAGATCACCAAAAAATTCTCTATAAGCGAGGTTTTGATGGAATCCTCTTTAGATGTATTGATGGTGAAGAGAGAATGGATATCATGAATGAAGTACATGCAGGAGTTTGTGGTTCCCACCAGTCTGGACATAGACTTTATGGTCAAATCCTAAGGCTTGGATACTTATGGCCTTCAATGATGCAAGATTGTGTTGATTTCACTAAGAAGTGTCATTCTTGCCAATTATGTGCCAACTTCATTCATCAACCCCCATATTTGCATCATACAGCTAAATACTCATGGCCATTTTCCACATGGGGAATGGATGTAGTAGGACCTTATCCTCCGGCTACATCCAAGCCGTTTCAGTATATTCATACTGCTAGTGACTTCTTTTCCAAATGGGCAGAGGAAACAACTCTAAAACAAGTTAGTTCTAAAGGCATTTTTAGCTTAATCAAGTCTAACATAATTACCAGATTTGGTGTCCGTCATACCATATTGATGGACAATGTCACCAAATTTTGTTCATCTGAGATGAGAAAGTTGTATGAAATATACAACATCAAATCCAACCATTCATCTTGGTATCACGCAGCGGCCAATGGACAAATAGAGGCCTTCAATAAGACTCTTTCAAACATATAACAAAATATGGTGGATAAAGATAATAAATCATGTCTTGATAAACTTTTTCATGATTTATGGGCTTATCAGACCACCACCCGCACTGCGACATGATCAACTCCATATTCATTGGTATATGGAACAGAAGTAGTCTTCCCATTGAGGTTCAATTACCTTCACTCAGAGTAGCCATTTGTGATCAGTCATCCACAAATGAACAATCTCAGAAGTGATTTGATGAATTGGAACAATTAGACAAAAAAATATTGTGCACCCTGCACCACTTGGAAGCCTTTCATAATCGAATATCACGATATTTCAATAAAAAAGTTCATCTTTGATCATTCATTCAAGGAGAATTTGTACTGGTCCTCAAAAATCCAATGATACCACGAATGAAGCCTCCAAAACTTGAGCCAAAGTGGTAAATACCTTATTCAATACATAAGGTCTACTCCAATGGAACTTATTCTTTAATCTCAATGGATGGAGACCTCATTACAACTCCAACTAATGCAAGATTCTTGAAGAAGTATTTTGTGTAACAAAAATACACCTCTTTTGTCCCTACTACATGACACTAAACTATGAATCACCATTTTTCCTCACTGCAAGTCTTTAAACTGCACGGTACCATTAGTCCTCACTGCAAGACTTTAAACTGCACGGTCCCATTAGGCCTCACTGCAAGACTTTAAACTTCACGGTCCCTTTAGTCCTCACTGCAAGGCATTAAACTACACAGTCCCTTTAATCCTCACTACAAGACATTAAACTGCACGGTCCCTTTAGTCCTCACTGCAAGACATTAAATTTCATATCCCATATATCATCCAACATGACGTTAAACTATGTCCCCTTTGTCGTCAAACATGATGTTAAACTATTCGTCAGAGCTGCAAGATGTTAAATTTCCAAGCACCCCATGTCTGTGAAACATGACATTTAAACTATGAAACAGTCCCTTATATGTCCTACATGATGTTAAACTTTTCATTTTTATGGTTTTTGTTACCTCTTGTTTCTCACACCAAGCATGAATCACGTGAGCTTAGAGTAAGCTTCAACCATAACACCCTCTCTAAGCCGCTAACCATGCATACGTCCCAACATCATATTCGGTTTGTCCTCATGTAAAAATCGATCACCAATTCATTCTCAATCAAACTATGAGGACTTTGATCCTTACCTTCTGGGTTGGGTACGTAGTCAAACTCTTGAGGTTAAAGCCCAAAACCAATATCTTCACATCGGTTCACCTCCATCTCATATGATGTTGATCTGTGAAGACCCCCATCTGAAACCAATATATTCACATTGGTTCATAATCATCCTTGATATAAGACATTAAACTCTGCATTCCCCCATTTTCCTTACTGCAAGACATTAAACTGCATAACAATACATCCTAGCTACATGAAGCTAAACTATGCAGCACTGGTCCATGCATATGACCTTAAACTATTCGCACTTTTGTCTTGTACAATAATAAAATACAAAATTCTCTGAAACCCTCACCTGAGAGGGAATAATTATTGACATTGATCTCTAATCATGTTATATTCCAAGGAATAAATGCATAAATTGCAATTCCCAAACTTTTAAATCTTGGATCCAACCATCATCCCACTAAATTCCCCTTTCACCCTTCACATGTATGAACTAAATTTGTACAGAGGGTATTTCAAGAACTATGTATGGCTTGATTCCCATCCTTATGGGATACGTAGGAACGGTCGAGCATCCTTCTAACCCAGCCCCAATTCTTTGGGCCTAACCCCAAATTCCACTTTAATTCCCTTGGCTGAAAAATCCCCCTGTGAGCACATGAATGTGGTATGAAAACCCTGGTCTATTCACATCAGTTTTATAAAAAACACAAAATGTGTCTTTTTCATTATGGTCTGAACTCTACGACCTTAAACTAATATCTCCTATGCTATCATCCCACATGATGTTAAACTATATTTCAAGAACTACGTATGGCATGATTTACATCTTTATGGGATACGTTGGAATGTTCGAGCATCCCTCAGACCCAGCCCCAAGTCTTTGGGCCCAACCCCAAACTCCACTTTCAGTCCCTTGGTGGACAAATCTCCCTGTGAGCACATGAATGTGGTATGAAAACCCTGATCTTTATTCACATCAGGTTTATAACAAACACACAATGTTTCTCCCTCATTATGGTCTGAACTCTACGACCTTAAACTAAGAACTCCTATTCTCTTGTCCCACATGATGTTAAACTATATTTCATGAACTACGTATAGCTTGATTCTCATTCTAATGAGATATGTATTGAAGTCCAGCATCTCAATTCAGGACCCAACCACAACATGATTATGGTCATCATTGGTCTTTTTATCTCTTTCATGCAATGGAGAATACCCATTTTCATGTTTCATACACCTAACCTTAAATACTTCCAGATCTCCATGACCCTTTTCTTGACTTCTAGTCACAAAATGTCTGATACCTGGGAATTCTTTTTCCTGACCATGTAGCATGTTCCCTTAGGCGGCCTTGCATAAGTAGTCTTCATAATGGACCTATCAGCCAAAAGAAGCTATTATTTGACTATTCAGCCAATTCCCTTAAGTGGCCCGACATAATTCAAACCCCCTAAAGGGTTTATCAAATAGTGGTAACTTCATTCTTGGAGAGAAAAACCTTTTTTTTCCTTATTAGTCTTAACTACGAGATGTAGGGATCCGCAAAAACAGTCATCCTTAACATATTTATCCCATACTCCTTTTCCTGATCTGAAGGTATTTAAGTCTATGGTTTATATTTCCCTTCCCTGCGTTTGGGTCAGACCTTCACAGGAGTGACAATCATAATTTTTTTTGACAATATTGATTGGGAATATCCTCTACATATTCAAGTACCTCTCTCCATATAGCAGACTCTACAGTTTGGAAAATTTGAATTTCCATAAACATCCACTGTCTTTTAGCAATAGAAAAGTAAAATTTCTAAGAGTTCATTTGTCTGACTATGCAGCACATGCCACTAGGTGGCCTTGCATAAGTAGTCTACATAACGGACCTGTCAGGTAAAAGATGTTATTATTTGACTATGCAGCCAATGCCCTTATGTGGCCCTGTATAATTCAAACCCCCTAATAGGTTTTTCAAATATTAGCAACTTCACTATTAGGAAATACTTCCACTAATGCCTTTTATTCCTTTTTTCATATCATCCCTCTGATTCAAAATTTCATAAGTCATAGTTTATATGTTTTCACCCATACTTGAATGTGGTAATATGTTTTCAAGAAAATTACCAAGGAATTGAGTCAATTTTATCCATTCAGTCAAAGCTATTCGACCTTAAACATTAGAATTTTTATGTCCGACATGCATGATTTTAAACTTCCTACAAAAGATAGGGTACTCATTAAATTGGGAAATTGTAAAAGTAACTCTGAACAAAAGTCGAGTCTCATCTCTCTAAACGTACATATTGTAGGATTTAGGAAATATTGAGCAAAAAAAGATGAAAAGTTTATGGGGTTGTTTGTATAATCCTAGAAAAAATCAAACTATGCTTTCTAGACCCATTGGATTAGGTAAAAATTATATATAGGTATCTAGCAGGAGAATGCAGGTACAAATGATTGAAGATGAATTGTCTTTTTCATTGATGCACAAGATTAGAAGAACATCCACATATTGGAGTATCTTTTATTTTTCAAGAATTACAAGAGGCTTCCAACATAACTTTTTAGTTGATTTACGGCATCCCGAGCTTCATCAGCAGCCACATGAAGTTAATTCACTCGACCAGATTCACTCTTTTCAGCTTGATGAAGTGCTTTCTTGGCATCTGTGAGGGCTTTCATACCATTTGTTTGGACTCCTTCCAATGAATTGTTAAGCTGTTCATGTTCCCCAGTAAGGATTGATGTTATTAATATATTTATGATTTATTATATTCCCCCTTTACTGATTTTATATGAAATGTGTATAATTTTTGTGAAATATTAATGTTTTAATATTAAGTATAATTTTTGAGCATTTTTAGAAGTAGTCCAATTGAGTCAGTTTAATGTTTTAATAATACCAATACATATACTGATCCAAATTGTTTGGTTCTTGTTTTTTAGGATTCTCCATTCAATATACAACATTTCATTAGAATGTACCATGAGCCAATTATTCCATTTTAAGGGTCATATGGTCCTCACAAACAAGACCAATGAATCTGTCAACAAAATGGACCAGAAGTGACGATTGATTTACTGGGCTCACTCCAGAAGTCCAAAAACATTAACTCTCCACAATAATTCGGGGGACACTACATGTCATCTTGGATAAAAATATCAAGGCTCAAATCTAAGTACAAGGGGCCCAAATGAAGCTTTTAAGTCCAGCCCACCATTCTGGCCGAGAATTAAAATCAGTATAGTATGCATGGCATATCTCATGATATAAGAATCAAATCGAGCAGATATGTTTCATTATGAAAGAGTATATATAGTCTGCCGACTTTGTTGAAGAACCCATTCGAATTTGAAGGCATATTCATATTCAAAAACCCTTTCACATTCTGGACTTCAAAAAGACTGGATTGAAATGGACAGTTTTACTTTGTTTACTCAACCGGCCATAACATATGATAATTAAGTCCAAATGACTCCAACTTTTGATAGTAGTCGACCAACATTATTATCTACAACATTGAAGAAGGCGAGTTCTCGATATTCGGCTGTCATGATGTCCATATCTGTGAGCCAAGTGGAGGGGTATTGCTGGAATGTAAACAGTCCACTCTTTGGGCTATAAATACTCTCCCCTTCTCTCCTTGAGAGGGGTTGGAATTTCAGAAGAGAGGATAACATATTGGCACGACCAAGGCCTTTCCAAAGGCTTGGGAGGATCTTCCATACTCACATTTTCAATTTAGAGACCTTTCCTCTTCTCTTTGTTTTCACTTTATTTCGTGTTCTTCGTTTTTGTAATTTTGTAAGTCTCTTTCTTTGTAATTCTGTTGTAATGAAAGTTACTTATTCAATATCTCTTATTATAATCCAACATATATAGTTTAATATTTATTTTCTTAAAATAGTTTAAATTCAGTTGAATCCTCTTCCCATCTTCTGCTTCCTCATTCAATCTAAAGTCCATTTTTAATTTTGTTCATCGTTTGTGTGTGTGTTCGACGCACTACTCTTATGTTGTCCCTTTCTTTTTCTTCTCTTTATAATTCATCACCATAATAATTATAACCAGATTAGTAGTCATTTTAATGGCTGGGTAAATCTTTAATTGGGGTGAGTTATAATTTAGGTATGTTAAGTGATTGAGAGCTTTTTCTCGACGAATGTTCTTTAAATTAATATTGTGTATGTTGAACTTTATATGTCATGGATTAATGACATGTTTTGTTTAATATGTGGATTACATGGATTATTGGAACCAAAAATACACTACCATAAACAAGTAATGGTAATGATTAGAAACATAAGTTAAGTTATTTCTTGGATTAAAGCTTTAACACTTGGGAATTCCGATCGAAATCATCTTGTGACATGGGTGTTAATTTAATGCAATATAAAGCAACGCTCAAGGATATAACAATCTTAACTACCTAATGATGAACTCACCCCAATATTTATCAATTTTTTAAATTAAAAATCATACATAAATTATTTCATAAGCTCTACAAACAAACCCCCTAATCAGAATACAATTAACTAAAAACAAACGACTATTACAAAGTATCATCGTCAAGGATTCGACCTGAGTGCTGCTATACACATTAGCAGAGCACCGGAACCTTGACCGGTCGATAGGTGACAATCGGCCACACATTTCAAATAGTGTCATTTCCGGGGATGGTTCTTTATGTAGTCATTAGTTTCTGGTTATTGTAAAAAAAATCTAAAAAATTAAAATTAAAAAACAATTAAAAAAAACACAAAGACAAACCCGTCTTCCTCTTAAAAATCATAAACTGAAAAAAAAATACAAAGAAAAACCCATCTTCCTCTTTCATCCAAAATCTCTCTGAATCCCCCGCAGCCTTCCAAACAATCCCTCAGATTTGTTTGACCCTAAAATTGAGCGAACACTTCACCAACTTAGGAGGAACTTAAGAGATAATCAAATAATTCAAGAACCAGTCATTGTCCAACCAGTTGAATTTGAAATAGCCAATCCTAGGGAACAAACACTTAAAGAACTTTCTGCCCCTAATATGAATTACTAACCTCTTGGTATTCAATATCCAAACATAGAGGCTGACTTCGAACTCAAGTCGGGTTTGATTCATCTTCTTCCTCATTTCCACGGGCTAGCTGGTGAAGATCCACATCTCCACCTTAAAGAGTTCCAAGTAGTATGCTCTACCATGAAGCCTCAAGGGGTTTCTGAAGAACAAATCAAACTCTGAGCATTCCCTTTTTCCCTAGCTGACAGTACTAAGTCATGGCTCTACTACCTTCCTCCTGGTTCCATAACTACATGGAATGACATGAAGCGACTCTTCTTAAAGAAATTCTTTCCTACTTCTCGTACTGCTTCTATCTGAAAGGAAATAAGTGGTATACGTCAATTCCCAAGTGAATCACTCCCTGAGTACTAGGAGAGGTTCAAAAAGATTGTGGAAACCTACCCACACCACCAAATTCATGACCAACTCTTGATCCAATACTTCTATGAGGGGTTATTGGCTATGGAGAGAACTCTCATAGATGTTGCAAGTGGCGGTGCTCTTTTTGATAAAACTATTGCAACTGCAAGAGATCTCATAAGTAGCATGGCTGAAAACACAGAAAAATTCCATAATCGAGCACATGCTCAAGTCAAACAAGCCCAAGATAATCAATCAATTGAGCCGAACAAGATGACCGAGTGGTTGAGTGAACTTACAGGTCTTCTGCGACAGCTAGCTGTGGCTACCAAATCCCCAACCTCGTCTTCTCCGCAATCAATGTCTCCTGGACCTATCAAAAATTATGGAATCTACAACTCTCCTTCTCATCCAACTGACACATGTGTACAACTTCAATAGGATCAATCCGATTCCTCTGGACCAATGGAGCTCAATGCAGCATATGCTCAGTGGGACATCAATCCACAACTATCTGGTCAGTTTGTTAGAAACTTCAACCAACCTCACTATGAGGCCTTATCTTCTTCATATAACCAAGGCCTGAGGTATGGTAATCCCGTCTCTCATCCCCCTCAATTCCCTCCTCAAAACCCAAACCAGTTTCAATATGGTCATGGTGTTGGTAACTTCCAACAACCTTATCCTTTTGTCCCTCAACCTCAAAGGATCAATCATCCTCTTCCTCCTCCTGGATTCCATTATCCTAGTGTGCCTTCCCAATTCCAAAACCAATACAATCGCTTTCCCAAGAACCAAATTCAAGGCAATCCCAATCTGGGACAAGCCTCTTCTTCCAAGCAACCATGGGAAAGTGCTGTTGAAGATCTTGCCTCCTTCACCCGTTCTAGTCTTAAGAACATTGAAACCCAAATTGGTCAACTTGCATCCCACCTTAGTCAGCAACAACCATCCAATTATTCCTAACTTCCAGGTCATCCATTACCCAACCCCAAGGGTAATGTAAGTTCAATTGCACTTAGATCAGGAAAACAACTTGGTATGCCTCAAGATAAATCCTCAAACCCTCCTTTGAATGTTGACCTAGAAAATGAAAATAAAAATAAACTTGAAAAGGAACCTGAATCCATTCCCTCACCTCCTTCAATTCCACTTAGGAACCCAATTCCTTTTCCTCAAGCTGTTTCTAAGCCAAAGAAGTCCTTTGAAACCAATCCGAAAATGATTGACATGTTTAGACGTGTTGAAGTCAACATTCCCCTCTTAGATGTCATAAAACAAATTCCTATGTATTCAAAATTTCTCAAGGAGTTGTGTACCTACAAGAGGAAACTTAGGACCTTCGAAAATGATTCCACCCAGCATTCCATACCCATTAAGTGCAAAGATCGGGGTACCTTTATAGTCCCATTCCAAATTGGAAGTTCTAACTTTGATGATGCACTCATAGACCTAGGAGCCTCAATTAATGTCATTCCCAAGTCCATATTCTCCAACCTTGGTCTAGGTCCCTTACATCCAACGGGTGTTGTCATTCAGTTAGCCAATCGAAGCACAACTAGTCCTAAGGGAATAATTGATGATGTCCTTGTTTGTGTGAATGATCTTATCATCCCTGCGGATTTCTATGTCCTTGACATGGAAAGTGAGACAAACTCTTCTCGATCTCCCTTAATTCTAGGAAGACCTTTCCTCATGACATCTAAAACCAAAATTGATGTCCATGCTGGCATCTTATCCATGGAATTTGGTGACCAACTGGTCAAGTTCAACATTTTCCAAGCCATGCGATACCCATCTAAGGATAACTCTGTATTCTCAATCCATGCTTCTGAGGACACTTCTAAGAGTCAATCAAACCCCAATCCACCATGTTCTTTATGTTCTAATGACAAAGGATCTTGTGAAATCTTCACCATGATTAACAAAGTCATAAATGGTGAAATTGATGTTGACATTACAAATGAAAACTCCATTGATCTAAAGGATCTTGAAAACTCTTTGGCATATCATCTCACCTCTGACCTCCAATGCTCCAACATGGATAGTAATAAAGAAAATGAACTAGAATGCTCATTTGTTGATTCAAATCTGATTATCCCACATTCATCATTTCCTATACAGGATTCTGAAAATTCAGTTATATGTGAGGTGAAACCCAAAACAATTTTTTTACATTGTCCTTATAGGAGAGAAGGTTGTGACATTTGTTCCCTAATTAATAAAGTGATCACTGGTGAGGTTGACATTTTCAATTCTTTGGCGAACAACATTGACATAAAGGAAATTGAAAATTTTATAAAGTATTATTACTCCAATGATACTCATTACTCTACATCAGTAAGTGATGAAATAAATGAGTCAAAAACAATTGGGATCTCATACTGTGGTTCTGTGTTATCTGATCCTTACAAAAATGAACCATCAGAATTGAGCCATCTTCCTGAATTTCCATGCATAGAAAACCAGCACTTTGTGGATAACATCATTCCTCAGGATGAAGACCAAAGTGAGGATATAAATATTCTTTTTCCACCCCCATTGAATTGCAAGCACACCAACAAGGATGTGAGGAAATTATCTAATTAATCATTAGGACTCCCATAGGAGAAGTTTTTCTGGAAGCACACTGGAGTTGAGAAAATACGATGGCCACCGTCAGACTATGGGTAGTCCACTACAACTTTCCAGCTGTAGACAAATAAATGCCGCACTTCTTGGGAGGCAACCCATGTTTTCTTTTACTTTTGTGAAATTTCAATTTCTTTTTAGTTTTTCATTATATGAATAATTATTTTTATTTTTCAAGTAACATCCCACAATCTTGGATCAACCATGACTTCAACCGAATCCACAAATTATCTAGCCGACCTACCACTGGATGAAGATGGAAACCCACTAAATCCAAACCAGGGGGCACATCTTTCCCTTTAACTCTCTCTCTATATCTCTTCCTCTCTCTTTCATTTTTTTACCACTTTCTTTATCAAAACCTTTCTATTTTACTTTTTATTTTGTGTGGTTGTATCTTTATAAAAACAAAAAAAACAAAAAAACCTAAAAAAACAATCACATAAAATAAATAAAAAAAACTCAAGAGTCATGATTACACACATTCCAATTTTCAAATTTTTTCCAACCATTTTTGGGAGTTAATAGACATGTTTTCATCTCAAAAATTTTGTATTTTCATCATGAATTCGGATAAATAATTTTCTGTCAACATTAAAAAAATTTGAATGCTCAATTTTTGATTTAGAAAATGATTTTCCCCACCCGTGAGGAGCAACATTTGCTTTCATGCCAAGGCCTACTATGGCCATCTTTTCAAAATGTGTGTTTTCACCCCCATTTGTGAGTCTTGAGTTTGTGGACCTTCGAGCTGAATTTACTACCTTAGTGTGTATTAATATGATAGAGGCATTTTCTGAACCACATGAGAATCACAATAGCCAAATAGCCTCCCATTTTTCTTACATTAATCCTCCTTTTGAAAGCCCCTTCGATCCTATGAAAACCTTTTCTTTGATAGCCACATTACAATCCCAATACCTTTTCCCACCCAATATCAACATGGATTTTCATTGCATAATTTTTTTTGAAATTTAAGTGTGGGGGGGAATGGATTTCATTGTTTGGGTACCCTATTATTGATTTTAACCATGTTATCATATGCTTGAGGGCAAGCATCCATTTCAGTGTGGGGGAGAGGTTGTCATTAAGTGTGTTTTGGGGAATGTAATGAACTTCCATTTATGTAATTTTGTAAATGTTATTGACAAGTGTTCAAAAAATTGATGAAAAAAATCAAAACAAAAAATCAAAACAAAAGAAAAAAATGGGTTGTGTCTTGGGTAGGTCAAAAATCAATCTTCCACAACCTTTAATCTTGTTATAACTATTACAATTAGTGTCATGAGGAGATCAAACATGGGTTGAGATATGAGTGTGATATCTGTTTCAAGGTCAACTTTCGAAAAAAAAAGAAAAAAAGGAAAAGAAAAAAAAGAACACTTGCATTATATTCTTATTGGGAGAAGTTTTTTTTTTTTGTAAATATTCCATCTTCTCATTACCTTCATATTTTCTTCCTATATTGTGTATTTCTTCACACAATCATTCCCCTGTAAATATGTGTTTTCATTTCCTTCCATGTTTCATTTCAAAAAAATGTACATTTTTTTTCTATGTTGGTATTTTAACCCTATTCTACTCTCTCTTGGACATTATATTCCTACCATCCCATAGCCACAGAAAAACCCCTTAAAAGGATCTCTTGATTCTTGTTCACTTTGGATAGGGATTGGAAGCTAAGAGATCTTTTCAAACTCTAAGATTTTCACTTTTGGTTGGTGAAAGAGTGAACCTCCACAAATTAATTTTATCATCCTGAGAGGTGTGAGTTTTGAGTGTCCACATTTTCCATTTCTAAATTTGAGCATGAAAAAATGAATAAGTTTTGAAACATTTTTTCTGTAACAACTTGTGCTGTAATTCAAAATGGATGAGTGCAATAGTCTAAACCTCCCCTGATTGTAGAAAACAAAATTGTAAAATCTGTTGGTGAGTAAAAATGATTTTGTCATGTTTTTTTCTTTGTTGCACATGAGGACATGCACAAAACTAAGTGTGGGGGAGTTGATGTTATTAATATTTTCATGAATTATTATATTCCCCATTTACTGATTTTATATGAAATTTGCATAATTTGTGTGAAATATTAATGTTTTAATATTAAGTATAATTTTTGAGCATTTTTAGAAGCAGTCCAATTGAGTCAGTTTAATGTTTTAATAATAACTATCAATATACTAATCCAAATTGTCTGTTTCTTGTTTTTTAGGATTCTAATTTCAATATACAACATTTCATTCGAATGTACCATGAGCCAATTATTCCATTTGAAGGGTCATATGGTCCTCACAAACAAGACCAAAGAATCTGTGAACAAACTGGACCAGCCTTGAAGATTGATTTACTGGGCTCAATCCAGATGTCCAAAAATATTAACTCTCCACAATAATTCGTGGGACAATACATGTCATCTTGGATAAAAATTTCAATGCTCAAATCTAAGTACAAGGGGCCCAAATAAAGCTTTGAATTCCAGACCACCATTCTGGATGAGAATTAAAATCATTATAGTATGCATGGAATATCTCATGATGTAAGAATCAAATAGAGCTGAGATTTTGCAGTATAAAAGAAGAGATATATGTGGCCTACTTTGTTGATGAACCCATTCGGATTTAAAGTGATATTCATATTCAAAAACCCTTTCACATTATGGACTTCAAAAAGACTGGATTGAAATGGACAATTTTACTTTATTTAATCAACTAGCCATAACTTTTGATCCTTAAGTCCAAATGACTCCACCATTTGACAGTAGTCATCCAAATTTATTATCTACAACGTTGAAAAAGGATATTTCTCGAGATTCAGCTTTCATGATGTCCATATCTGCGAGCCAAGTGGAGGGGTATTGCTGGAATGTAAACAGTCCACTCCTTGGGCTATAAATACTCTCCCCTTCTTTCCTTGAGAGGGGTTGGCATTTCAGAAGAGAGGAGAACATAATGGAACGAACAATGCCTTTCCAATGGCTTGGGAGGATCTGACATACTCATGTTTTCACTTGGGAGACCATTCCTCCTCTCTTTGCTTTCACTTAATTTCGTGTTCTTCATTTTTGTAATTTTGTAAGTCTATTTCTTTGTAATTATGTTTTAATGAAAGTTACCTATTCAATATATCTTATTCTCATCCACCTTCTGTAGTTTAATATTTATGTTCTTAAAATAGTTTAAATTCAGTTGAATCCCTTTCCCTTATTCTGCTTCCTCATTCAATCGAAAATCTATTTTTAATTTTCTTCATCGTTTGTGTGTGTGTTCGGCGCACTACTCTTATCTTGTCCCTTTCTTTTTCTTATCTTTATAATTCATCACCATAATCATTATAACCAGATTAGTAATCATTTTAATGGCTGGGTAAATCTTTAATTTGGGTGAGTTATAATTTAGGTATGTTCAGTGATTGAGAGATTTTGCTTGACGAATGTTCTTTAAATTAATATCGTGTATATTGAACTTTATATGTCAGGGATTAATGACATGTTTTGTTTAATATGTGGATTCCATGGATTATTGGAACCACAAATACACTACCATAAACAAGTAATGGTAATTATTAGAAACCTAAGTTAAGTTATGGATTGGATTAAAGCTTTAACACTTGGGAATTCCAATCAAAATCATCTTGTGACATGGGTGTTAATTTAATGAAATATAAAGCAAAGCTCAAGGATATCATAATCTCAACTACCTAATGATGAACTCACCCCAATCATTATCAATTTGTTAAATCAAAAATCATACATAAATTATTTCATAAGCTCTGTAAACAAACCCCCCAATCAGAATACAATTAACTAAAAACAAATGACTATTACAAAGTATCATCGCCGAGGATTCGACCCGAGTGCTGCTATACACATTAGAAGAGCACCAGAACCTTGACCGGTCAATAGGTGAAAATAAGCCCCTCGTTTCAAGGACATATTACAGTTGCTGAAGATGCATCTTCTAGACAACTTTCTCCTTGATCTTATGCTTCAGATCCTTCATCTTTGCAGCATGATGAGCCTCAGCTCGGGACACCGCAGCCTCGAATTCCCCAATATTGGTTAGCAGCCTTTCTCTGATCAGATCTTGATGGAACTTTTTCTCCTACTTCCTCTTTAAGATGACTTGTTTCACCACGGTATGGATCTCTTGATATCCAAAACCACCAAGTCCTTACTATATGAACAATGATGACAATCGTGGGATCGTCGAAGAGAACTATTCAAGAGGCACTTTAGATATGATCTTCCATATATTCTTCCATGCCTTGCGATGTGAGAATTGGAGCACCTTATGCACCTCTGGGTCTGACTCAACATCACTATCACTAGGGGGAATATATTCCAAGATTAATGAACTTAAAGAAGTGCCATGCTCTGATCCTTCCCCCTGACCCTTGGTACTTCACTTTCTACTCCCATTGGAGCGGAGGATGAGGCTTCACCTCCGAATTTAGCCACTGAAATTGACGTCCCTTTATAGTCAATTGAAAGATTTCACTACTAAAACATGGCCTTTCATCAGCGCTAAAAACCGGTATTAACAGCGTGAGAAAAGCTCTGCTAATGTCGGCGTAGATAAGGGGGGGGGGTACCCTTTATTAGCGCTCCGAAAAGCACTGATAAAGGGGGTCCTTTATAAGAGCCTTTTTTAGCACTGATAAAGGTCTCCTTTATCGGAGCTTTTCAGAGCACTGATAAAGGGGACCCCCTATCTACGCCGGCATTAATAGCGCTTTTCTAGCGCTTATAAAGGGGTTCCTTTATCAATGCTACCTTGAGCGCTGATAATATGTCCCTTTATCAGCGCTATTAAAGGTATCCTTTATCAGCACAAAAAAAGTACTGATAAAGGCACCTTCACCTGCACCTACAGAACCATCACCTGCACACCTACACAAACCCACACACATGCACACCTATACAAAATAGCACCCACACACAATATTTTGACAAACAATGCTATATACATTTACTTATCATCATGAATACAAAGAAACACACTGTTATATACATTTCAAACAGTGTTGTACATGGTTACAATTACAATTATCCCACATTAGTTATAAACATTAATGTTTCATCCTTTGATATCCGTGATCCATTCTCAAAAATTGTCATCCACGGTATTTGTTGCAGAACAAAGCATCTGAACTCAAGGGAAAAAATTCATCTATATAAGATAACAAATATTATGTTAGTAATAAAATAATGAAATAAATTAAAACATTAATATGAAAGAATACATTAATATGGAAATGTGAAACTAAAATATGGAAATGATAAACTCAAATGTTTTCATTCTGATAACAATGAAAGGGAATAATTTAAAATCACTATGTTTTTGGATGATTTATCTCATTTAATAAATACTGATTCTTTATCTAATGAAAAGATTTACCAGTCACAATGTGCATTGGATTGAGGTACAATTGATTCTTACACGTCACAAATGACTCATGTATTGTTGTCCTAAAGTATTAAAACAATCTGAACGCATTTTCTCAGTATTCCATATGTCAGTAGTGTTGTTTTCTAAAGATAATGTCAATTTCAAACTGATATCAGACACTTTTAGCCATACCGGTCACAACATGTGTCGGATTGAGGTGAGGTCAATTATTACACATCACAAATGACTCATGGATCATTTTCCTAATGTATCAAAACAATATGAACACATTTTCTTGGTATTCCGTATGTCAGTAGTGTTGTTTTATAAAGTTTATTTCAATTTGAAACTGATATCATACACTTTTAGGCATACCGGTCACACCGTGCGTCGGATTGAGGTGTGGTTGATTCGTACACATCAAAAATGACTCATGGATCATTTTCCTAAAGTATTAAAACAATATAAATGCATTTTATCAGTTTTCCTTATGTCACTTGTGTTGTTTTCTAAAGTTTATGTCAATTGGAAACTGATATCAGACACTTTTAGCCATACCAGTCACACCGTGCGTCAGATTGAGGTGCAGTCGATTCATACACATCAAAAATGACTCATGGATAGTTTTCCTAAAGTATAAAAATAATATGAATGTGTTTCCTTGGTATTCTGTTTGTCACTTGTGTTGTTTTCTAATGTTAATGTCAATTCCAAACTGATATCGGACACTTTTAGCCATACCGGTCACACCGTGCAACGGGTTGAGGTGAGGTAGATTATTAAAACTCAAAAATGACTAATGGATAGTTTTCCTAAAGAATCAAAACAATCTGTATGAGTTTTCTTGGTATTCCGTATGTCACTTGTGTTGTTTTCTAAAGTTAATGTCAATTTCAAACTGATATCAGACACTTTTAGCCATATTGGTCACACTGTGCGTCGGATTGAGGTGTGGTTGACTCGTACATGTCAAAAATGACTCATTTATCATTGTCTGAAATTATCAAAATAATCCAAACATGTTTGCTTGGTATGTCGTATGTCAGTAGTGTTATTTTCTAAAGTTTATATAAATTTAAAACTTATATCAGACACTTTTAGCGATACCGGTCACACCATGCATCGAATTGAGGTGTTGTTGATTCTTACACATCCCAAATGACTCATGGATCATTGTCCTAAAGTATGAAAACAATCCGAATGCGTTTGATTGGTATTTCTTATATCAGTAGTATTTTTTTCTAAAGTTTCTGTCAATTTAAAACTGATATCAGACACTTTTAGCAATACCGGTCAGACCATGCATTGGATTGAGGTGAGGTTGATTTGTACACATCAAAAATGACTCATGGATCTTTGTCATAAAGTATCAAAACAATGCGAATATTTTTTCTTGGTATTCTGTATGTTAGTAGTGTTGTTTTCTAAAGTTAATGTCAATTTCAAATTGATATCAGACACTTTCAGATATACCGGTCACACCGTACGTCGGATTGAGGTGAAATCGATTATTACACATACCAAATGACTCATGGATTTTTGTCCTAAAGTACCAAAACAATCTGAATGTGTTTGATCTGTATTCTGTATGTCAGTAGTGTTGTTTTCTAAATTTTATGTCAATTTGAAACTGATATCAGACACTTTTAGTCATACCGGTCACACCATGCATTAGATAGAGGTGAGGTGGATTCTTACACGTCACAAATGACTAATGGATCATTGTCCTAAATTATAAAAACAATCCGAACGCGCTTGATCAGTTTTCCATATGTCACTTGTGTTGTTTTATGAAGCTTATGTCAATTTGAACCTGATATCAGACACTTCTAATCATACCGGTCACACCGTGCATCGAATTTCGGTGCGATTGATTCTTACATGTCACAAATGACTCATGGATAATTTTCCTAATGTATCAAAACTATCCAAATGTGTTTTCTCGGTATTTCGTATGTCACTTGTGTTGTTTTCTAAAGTTAATGTCAATTTCAAAATGATATCAGACACTTTTAGCCATACCGATCACACCGTGTGTCAGATTAAAGTGCAGTTGATTTTTACACCTAGAAAACGACTCATGGATATTTGTCCTAAAGAATCAAAACAATCCGAACGCGTTTTCTCGGTATTCTGTATGTCACTTGTTTTGTTTTCTAAAGTTAATGTAAATTTCAAACTAATATCAGACACTTTTATCCATACCGGTCACATCATGCAACGGATTTAGTTTTGGTTGATTCCTACACATCATAAATGACTCATGGATCATTTTATTAAAGTATAGAAACAATCCGAATGTGTTTTATCTGTATTCAGTATGTCAGTAGTGTTGTTTTCTAATGTTTATGTCAATTTGAAACGGATATCAGACACTTTTAGCCATATGGATCACATCATACGTCTGATTGAGGAGTGGTTGATTCATAAACATCAAAAATGACTCATGGATCATTTTCCTGAATTATAAAAGCCATCCAAACTTTTTTGCTCAGTATTCCGTATGTTAGTAGTGTTGTTTTCTAATGTTTATGTCAATTTGAAACTGATATCATAACTTTTAGTCATACCGGTCACACCGTGTGTCAGATTGAGGTGTGGTTGATTCTTACACATCAAAAATGACTCATGGATCATTGTTCTAAAGTATAAAAACAACTTGAACAAATTTTCTTGGTTTTCGGTATGTCACTTGTGTTGTTTTCTAATGTTAATGTCAATTTCAAACTGATATCAGAAACTTTTAGTCATACTAGTCACACCGTGCGTTAGATTGAGGTGCAGTCGATTCGTACACGTCAAAAATGACTCATGGATCGTTTTCCTTAAGTATCAAAACAATATGAATGAATTTTCTCAGTATTCCGTATGTCAGCAGTGTTTTTTTCTAAAGTTAATGTCAATTTCAAACTGATATCAGAAAATTTTATCCATACCGGTCACACCGTGCATCGGATTGAGGTTAGATCAATTCTTACACATTAAAAATTTCTCATGGATCGTTTTCTTAAAGTATCAAAACAATCCGAAAGCGTTTTCTCAGCTTTTTTATGTCATTAGTGTTTTTTTCTAAAGTTTATGTCAATTTGAAACTGATATCAAACACTTTTACCCATACCGGTCACACCGTGCATCAGATTGAGGTGCAGTTGATTCATAAACGTCAAAAATGACTCATGGATAATTTTAATAAATTATAAAAACAATAAGAACGTGTTTTATTGGTATTATGTATGTCATTAGTGTTGTTCTCTAAAGTTAATGTCAATTTCAAACTGATATTAGACACTTTTAGAAATCTCGTTCACCCCGTGCGTCGGATTGAGGTGCGGTCAATTCATACACGTCAAAAATGACTCATGGATCATTTTCCTAAAGTATAAAAACAATCCGAATGCGTTTTCTCAGTATTCCATATGTCAGCAGTGGTTTTTTCTAAAGATAATGTCAATTTCAAACTGATATCAGACACTTTTAGCCATACTGGTCACATTGTGCGTTGGATTAAGGCGCGTTTGATTTGTACACCTCAAAAATGACTCATGGATCATTGTCCTAAAGTATCAAAACAATCCGAATGCATTTTATTGGTTTTACATATCTCACTTGTGTTGTTTTCTAAAGTTAATGTCAATTTGAAACTGATATCAGACACTTTTTGCCATACCGGTCACACCGTGTGTCGGATTGAGGTGTCGTCGATTCGTACACATCAAAAATGACTCATGGATCTTTGTACTAAAGTAAAAATACAATCTGAACGTATTTGCTCAGTTTTCCATATGTCAGTAGTTCATAAGAGTCTCTCATTAAGTAATTCTTTTCTAGAAACTCTAATCATTTCTAAAACCATTTTTCGTAATCTAAGGATATGAAACATAAGAAAGGGTGATAAAAGATGATAAATAAGTGTAAAAAAGGGATATATCAATGATAATATAAAGAAAACATAAGTAGTAGGAATTCACTTTCATTGTCCTATTTGTTTACATTCTTCCATTAGGTACACTGCCCATTCATTTCTAAACACATCTATATCATCTTGTGAATATGAGTTTTTATGAAAGTCATAGTAGTACAGAAAAAATATAAATACACAAAGGATTAATAAATATTTAAAATTAACTAGTAATTATTATCAAAAATACCTCTTCAGGGATGCTAGTTTGTTTGTGAAATATGATCTATTTTATAAATTTACAAACATAATAACTGCAATCCTTTCCGTTTCTTTATTTCGAACACTGTAGAAACATCGAGAAAAATAAGTAATCTGTTTTCATATGTATTTGGATAGTGCAGAATAATTATATATACCATGATACTTTTCCATTTCTATATCTCATGCGCCTTGTCATCCTTAGACACTGGATTCATTCCAGCCTTTAGACGATATTCATACACCTCCCTATCAAAATAGAATCCTCATTATAAGATAATATAAATTATATAACTAGATATTTAGTTCTAAAATTTTGGATCTAGTGTATTACAAATTTAAAATCTCCATCATGTGTGGTCGGTCTGTTGGATATCCATACAGTGAATCCAGAAAATAAATCTTTGGATTATCCAAATTGAATGCAATGAGCATCCAATGCTGCCTAAAAACACAAAAAGAATTAAGTAAATATAGAATTAAAAATATAATTGATATGGTAAAAAGATAGAGTTTTACCCCTGCAACATTGGTATTAAAAAGAGCCTATCGGTCATAATTTTGCATCGAAACGTTTTGAGCTGGTTTGGCATTACATCAGCCTGAAAATTGGGATCTCTTTATTTTGGTTCTGTAGATATGGTGTGAGGACTAACGAGTCCAAATTTCTATTCACGGGAAAATACCATCAATTTTTTTATATATATATGCCTATGAGAAATATTAAATGTATTTAGCCATAATTATCATAGTATATCAGCTTCTGTAAAATCAAATCATGAAAACATACCTCATGTATACATTTATAACTGAAGCACCTAGCCAGTCATATGTGATGATTTCAGTTACAACATCTGCACTAAAAAAATCTAATGTTTCCTCTCCATACATATCTTTTTCACAACCAATTGTGTGATTATTTACGTCTTTCATTTTCGTATCCACATGAGCTTACAATGATAATAAATGTGGATATAGAACGGGTGGGGTGAAGGTGCCCTCAGTAGATCATTTTGATCGGTTGGGTGATCCTTTTGAGCCGTTATTTCGTTTTATCTTATTACTTTTGTAATTCTGTAATAAAATTCATCAGTTCAGACCTTTTCTAATTAGATTTTAAAGGATCTGATTGAAAAATTAATTGGAAATGAATACCTCCTGGTCGACATGTTTTTTTACAATATTCTACGGCCATGCAATGAATGTTCCACCATATTTTTCTACTGTATGAATGTCGTCATCGTCATTTGGCATGGGTAGCTCGGTGCTCATCTCATGATCTATGTTAATCGACACTTTTACATGACCAGTTGGAAGTGGTCTGGAGTGTAGCATGTCATTCTGCATATTGAACAGTGTAGCCCTCGCTACAAGGCGATGGCTGGGAGTTGAAAGATATAAATCACAGTCGTTTTCACCCTTTAGAATATCATTTCAAGAAAGGTATCAATGTCTATGTGATTAAAATATCACAGAAACAAATATTGGAACATTAATTACCTCAGTTAAGTCAGGTCTTTGAGGGGAATGGCTCGCCTCAAAGCTGGTGGGGGTGGGGAAGGTTGTTCTTGAGTTTTTTCTTCTCTTCCCTCTCCCCCATCAAAGTTTCTAGAAACTCTCCCTGACTTTGGAATTTTTCTTCAAGGGTAGCTAGTATATCTCTCATCATTTTCATTTCTTTAGTTTGTTCCTACTCTTGTTTTTTTCGGAAAATATGCCCGGGGTGTCACCCCAAAACCCACACCTCTGAAGCGGCCATACTGTTCTGGCTGTTTCACGGCTGCTGAAAGTATGTCTGCATCTGGTGCAGGTGTTGTCGATTCCTGTGACTATGTAAAATAGAAAATATGAGAAAATAAGTAATCATCGTGATGTAATATTGATTTAAAGAAAAACAAATTTATATTATGTCATACTTACACATGTTTCCCACACTTTTTGTGTGTTTTCATCTTCCAGTTTCCCCACTTTATTAACACGAGCCTCCTTCAATAGCACATGGTGTGCGATGAAAGTGGCATGGGATTTAGATTCATCAATCTGCATATAAATATATAAACATGGTTATAGTGTTTTTTCATGTCATATAAAAGTATTGCAATACTTTTAAAATATGTACCATTTGTTTTCAATTGAAGCATACCCCAACCTTGCTTTATGGTAGGGGTATGCTGGTTTTGCTACCCGTTCTTTATTTTCAGTACTCAGTTGCGGTTTCATAACTAAAAATCTGTGAATGAACGTGATTAATACAAGAAACGTTAAACAACATGTTACCAAACAAAATGTACCTGAAAAGTCTACTCTACACGACGATTTCAAAACGCATCCCACGCTCCTTGGGATATCAAGTGTGCATAAAGAGGAGGTGGGTGCGGCCTGATTTTCCCTTCAGCATCTTTCATATAGCATTTTGTTAAAATGGTGCGAAAGACTCTATGAACCCTTCCTTCTAGTCTTAATACATATTCTTTGTGCGGGATATCTACTATAAAATCACTCTGCAAGAGATGATGTAGAGTTAGTCAATATTTCAATATATTATTTTATTTTATTTTAATAAATAAAATAAATGATATCGTAATGTTACTGTAATCTCTTCCCACATTAATGTTTTCAGCCCGCTAACAACATGGTTCCATGAGACTATATCAATCAGAACGCGTTTCTGAGTGACGATTCAAATGTACCTACTAAACATGGATTTTTTGGGGTTTACATGCTGGCCTTAATTATTCCATATCACCTCATATTTGATGCCTTTTTCTTTTTCCTTAAGGATTTTGGGAAAACATTTCAAACTATGGTGTGTGTGTTTTTTTGTGCCGTCGGGGTTTCATTGCCTACAATTTCATTGGTTTCTGAATCATCATTATGTTCTTCTAAAGATCTAGAATCGGCATTGGGACTAGCAACAACAGGTTGAGAAACCTATTGTACCTCAGTAGTGGGACCAGCAACAACAGGTTGAGAGACCTGTTGTAGCTCAATAGTGGGACCAGCTGCCAAAGGTTGAGAATTCTATTGTGTCTCGGGATTGGGTGCATCAGAAGGTGAAAAATTCATTATCAGCAGAAGTGGTTTAACCTTTAATTTAGATCACATAAACGCAACAATGAACTGATAATACCATAATGTAACAAAATCTATGTTACAATAAAATAAATAACCTGATTGTGGAACTCTCTCTTTTTTTTAATGGATGACGGGATTTTAACCCTCTATCGACTATCCATATCCCTTCATTGTGGTCTTCGCTGACATACAAAATGTTGTCTACATTAGTACCACTGTGAAATGATTGAGATGTTCAAATGTAAGGGTCATTCTCCATTGAATTTTCATCTGACCCTTCAGTTGTTTTGGTCAATAAAAGAAGAATTGACCAATTTTGGTTTGCAGGATTTGGAATATAAAATACATGCACTGCCTGTGATGCCATTATAAACGGTTTTTATTTCTCCCCTTCCTTACTGAAATCAACTTTCACGGATCCCTATTCATCTATTTTAACCGCACTCCTGTTATCAACCCACTTTCATTGAAAAATCAATACACGGAATTCCGTATAATCCAACTCCCATTTTTGTTTGATGATGACAAAGTATTACAAATTTGCATAAATTGGATTTCTTTCCTTAGCACCGAAAAAATGCATCGCTTCAGCCACAAGTGTAACCCCACTATTCATGCATGGTACTGTCTTCATCATGTTAATTAGTATAAAATGTATAAACATTAACCATATAAGCATTGTAAGATAATACATACACAGTTGGTCCTCTGGCTAGCCATCGAAGTTGGTCTGAAATTGACTCTGGATTTTAATTTGGCTTCTTAAAAATATGGTCTCGAAACCATCCTATAAACTGTCGATTATGTATATCTGATATCTATTTTTCATCCCTAGATGGATTCAAATGCCTAAGAATTTCTTTTTGGGTTTCAACATATGGGTCAACATCTAAATTGTTATGAAAAACATAAAGTTGGGCATTCTTTAGATCTGTAATATTGATTGTGACAACCTATCTTCCAAAAATTCCTTCACCCTCAAGCTTCCCAGTGTGACGATATTTCAGTAGGCCAATGCTTTCCACACCAGATGGGTATTCAGTACATAATTCAATGACTTCATGAACAATATATTTCTCCACAATACAACCCTCTAGCCGACTTTGATTTTTGTCATACCCTTTCAAAATATTCATATACCGTTCAATGGGGTACATCCATTTGTAATGTATAGGACCACATAGTTTAATTTCTCTCACCATGTGAACCATCATATAAAAAAATGAATGTGGGAGGAACATTTCTAATTCACATAATATGATGGAAATTTCTCTTTCCATAAGTTGGCAATTTCACTGGGTCTATAACTTTGCACCATATAGCTTTGAAGAATAAACACAGTTTCATTAATGTATGGAGTACATTCTTGGAAAAAATGCAATGTAAAGAAATAGGAATGAGATCTTGCATCAAAACATAGAATTCATGTGATTTGAAACCTTTTAACTTCAAATCACTCATTGACACAAGGTTCTTGATATTTGACGATTACCCCTCTAGAACCTTTACGTCCTTCAGAAAGTTGAAAAACTAATATCTCTATTTCTTGGAAAGAATGTAAGAAGCGGGAAGAAGAAATGTTCATTTTTCACCTTTCACTAGTGCTAACTCTTCTTGTATTCTCATCTCAACCATGTCCAACCTAGCCTTAATTCCATTTTTTTTCAAGTGTATTTAGCAACGTGCCTATGACACTATCAAATAATTTTTTTTCTACATGCATTACATCATTAAAATGACTGACAAACAGAAAATTCCAGTATGGTAATTCAAAAAAATTGATCTCTGTTTTCAACCGATTTTAGTATGGTTTTTTGAAGCCGGTTTACCAATAGTAGTGTCCACATTTTTAACTTTCTCAAACAATTGATCACCTGTTAGTGGAGATGTTGTTGTACATTCTTATGAACTTACATCTAATGATGTCGTCCAAGATCGGTACTCATGTCATCGGGGTAGAAATCTATGATGTCTTAGAAACATGGTTTTCGATGAATGTTTCAACCTAATTGATTGTGTACCTTGTTCGAAAATGGGACATCCTTGAGTTCCTTTAATGCTATATCCTGAAAAATTTCCATAAGTAGGGAAGTCATTTATCATCCCGTACAACATGGCTCTCAATGTGAAATCATTATTTTTGTAAGAATAATACAAAGTAATACGTGAATCCCCCAATAATTTCAAATCTTCAATCAATGGAGCTAAATAAAAATCAATATCATTACCTGGTTGTTTTGGTCCTGATATAAGCATAGATAAAATGATGTATTTTCATTTCATGCATAACCATAGTGGTAGGTTATAATTTACCAACATAACCGGCCATGTACTATGACTGTTGTTTTGAAAACCAAAAGCATTCACTCAATCTGTAGATAACGCAAGACGAAGCTTTCTTGAATCGTTTCCAAATTCAGGATACTCCTGATCAATTCTCTTCCACTGAGGAGAGTTTTTCGGGTGACGTAGTATCCCATATTTAATTCTTTTATTTTCATGACATGTCAATTTTCATGTAGTCTCCTCACTTCCATATAGGTGCATAAACCTTTAAATGATTGGAAAGTACAATACAACTTTAGTAGGACTGGATTCATCTCTCTTGTATCGAGAATCACCACACTTTGGGCATTCTTTAAGTGATTTGTGGTCCTTCCGAAATAGTATACAGTCATTCGGGAATGCATGTATTCTATTAGAGATCATACCCATTGATCATAGAATTCATTTGGCATTGTATGTTCGGCTCCGGAGCTCATTATCTTCTGGGAGCATGTCATTTAGGAGACCAAGTACTTCCATAAAACTGGCTTCACTCCACTCGTTGTCTGCTTTCAAATTATACAGCTTCAGTATGGCTGACCGTGCTGTATATTTAGTGGAACCAACATAAAATGGCATCTTTTCACAACTTTTTAACTTCTCAAACAATTTTGGGAAATCACGAAGTTCATCTTCGATAGTCCTTATCATTTCCTCAATAAGATCTTCATCATCATTCACATCTGTAATCACATCCTCCATACAATCATCTTCATTTTTTATACTTGTAATCATATCAGATGATCTATAAAATGCAGTGTTATCACAGATACTACCTAAATTCATTGTTTCCCTGTGTTTGTTTCAACATGTATAACTCTGATCTATTCTGTGATAGATCAAGTGTTCTTCCAACTCCGCTGCACTAATTTGTTTTGAATAACAACAGCGTAAACACAGACAAAGAATTTGAGAAGGGTCATATGCATGATCTTTTTCAAACATGATAAACTCTTTCATGCCTTCTTCATACTCTTTTGTCAAGCGATTTGTATTCATCCATTATTTATTTATATTCATCATATTTGAAATCCAAAGGATAATTATATAGGTTAGGGGAGAAGGAATATGAGTATAATTTAGATAAAAAACTATATACTTCAAAAATAGTGGGGGTGTGCTCATTAATAGTCTTAGTTGAGGATGAGTATAGCCTAGTTAGGTTTTCTAAGGCTATTTGAGTAGTTATTAGAGTCTTAGGCCTAAGGAAGATAGATAATATAGTTTTATATATCACGTATGATGGGGAACACCCTCTTAAGGATATATAAGAGTCATGGTGTGTGTGATGAGTAGGATATTCCATATAGGGATTGTTGAAGTGTGACATAGAGTATTTCCTCTTTATAATTAGATTAAGAGATCTCCAATACTGGGGAACCTAATATAAATCATAATATTTTAGGTTTATCTATATGAATGAAAATAAATAAACAACACACATTATGAAAGAAATAAAGTAAGATTGTTGTATGGTAACTAATAAAAAAACAAATAACACTCTATTCATTAAGAATCAATATATTAAACCATGGGTTCCAAAAAACAATCTTATCTCCTAATAAAACCATACCACATACATCACAGATATTTTATAAAACCCAAACATACCCAATCCTTGGGAACTATGCATCTCATATGGGCTGATAAGAAATTGATACACATGAACCATGGATCCTATTTAGGAATCTAAAAACCCATACCTTGAGGACCATGGATCTTATCTAGAAACCTAAAATCCAGACACCTCAGTCACCATGTATCCTTTATTGTCTCCTAACAAACCACAACATTGGGAACCATGGATCTAGTTTGTGACCCCAACATACCAATACCATTGTCACTATGAATCAAGTCTATACACCTAATATACCAATACAATTGTCACCATTGGTATAATCCATGACCCTAGTGTACATATAAGGGGAACATGGATCACAATTATCCCCTAGAATATGAACCCACTTAAATAGAGAAACATCACCTTATAAGCATGTTGTATTATCATGGCCTGATGAAAAACCATCACACATATAAGACATACACAAACCCTTTCCTAGATCTCCACTAGAATTTTTTAATCTCCCTTTTATTGTTTTTAGGCCCATACACTATAATATAGTCACTCATAAAATATACCTTTATATATAAAACAAAACCAAGAACTTACTAATCCATATATTCCATCTCCACTATAAAACAAACAATCAAACTAGTTAAACTGAAATGGTCAGAAATCTCATCACATTAATGGAAATGAATTCCACCTTCTTCCCTAGAAAATATATTGGGTTTTTACTTGTGGATGTCCACCCATATCCATCATATATTTTATAATCTCATATCCCATTAGCTTTACCTGATTTTATCTCAATTAAACAATTCAAATTCCACCTTCTAAATATATAACTTTTATTATGGCCATTATAACCTATGACCATTTCACAAACAAATCATTAAGAAGTCATAATAGAGAACACATAATAATTACAACCACCCAACTACAACTAGGAAGGATAATTATCCACGCGTACAAGAAAAAAAACTAGGTGAGAGTAGAGAACTACTTAAAAGTGGGGGTGAATCAATGGTTACAAAAAACTCAGAATCTTAATGCATTTTTGATTACTTATTAGTGAAAAAAGGATCTTGATAGAGATGGTAAAATGATGATAGTAATTCAATGAAATAACTCACATGGATCAATGGATAATTACATGGTTCAAATACTCTTGTTATAAATTTTCTTATCCTTAGTTTTCATGATGTCATGAATCTTGTTCGTGGTTTATTATCAATAAGAATAATGAACAGAGTAAGGATTTAACCATATAGTCCCATGTACGTGATATAATGATCTAAATCTATAAGTTCAATGATTTCCCCTTTGTCGACCACAAGTGCCTATAGAATTTGGATTATGTGTGCACCCCTTTTATTCTCCTAAAATGTTAACTAAATCATCATTGGAACAATCCATGGATTGAATGGTTGGGTAACTGAAGGATTATTCATTGAAACCAAATAATTGATTTGGGTCGTGTAACACTATATTTATAGGGATTAAATGTTCTTTTATGTGAATTATTTCCATAGGGAATGAATCCTAATTCCAAATGACTTAGAAACAAAATCCCAAACCAGTGCAACATTTATTTTCCAGAGCTAGGTATGCCAATGAAATTATCTCTTCATATTCCCTTAGAGACATCCATTATAGTTAAATGTTCCATATTACAGTATGTCTCTCCTACCTATCAAACCCTTCATAGTTAGACCATCCCCACTATGGTGTGATATCTTACACTAGTGTGAGCATCGTCATTTGGAACACTCCCATAAAAGAGTAATCACGTCCTCCATGTTATGGGACACTTTTTATCCACAAAAAACATAAAATTTTCAAATTTTTTAACCTTTAATGATCCGCTAACACATATATGATAATGTTTTCAATATATATATTGGTAAAATACATCTAAAACCCATGACTAAATTTCATTTTTATGCTATTAGTAATATGTTTCCAATTTTTACTCCATCTACTCACCATAAAAAATTGTAGAATGGTTGGTGGGAGTACTCCTACTCTTAGTGTAATAAAAATTATACTATGATCATGACTTTACATAGATAAAATTACATATCACCCTTTTCAGTTCACTTATTGAGGGGATTTTTCAAACCACAAAACTCATTAATTACCCCAAACCATCAAGGCAACTTAAATATCCCAATGGACCCTCAACAAACCTATATAAGTCATTTAAATAAGTCCTATCTCTTTTGGATCATAGAATTTACCTCTAAATGGATCCTCTATCTCCTGAACCATATACTTTTACTCATCCATTAATAAAACCCATGAGGGAGAACTATATTTTATCATTAACCAACCAAACACCTAGATATGATATTTTAGGTTGTTGTAATCAAATCCATATATAAAATATAAATACACCCCTTACTCCAAGGTTATCAATGGTTAAAAACATACCAACTGCAACACCTTGTAATGACATGATCTATTAAAAACCTTATACCACATAGTATGTCATCCTCTATAAGATTCCATAAATATTTACTCACATTTGTTATATCCAAGGAATCTAATTACAATGCTCATTCAGGATTCTATAAAGGTAATAGTCATATGGTTTACACCCCAAATCCTGATGAATTGTCACACACACAAGAATCACACCCAAGAATCACGCCAAATCATAATTAATCGCAATATTGACAATAAATGAAAACATAATTAATTCATGAAAATTCAATTTTACTCACCTTAAAAAGAAGGACCATGTGGAGGAGGAGGAGGAGGAGGCATCGAAAATGGACGCAACGGAGGAAGAGGAGGCAGCGCCGAGGGAGCGTAGAGGCAGCGCGGAGGCAGCGAAGGCAGCTCGGAGGCAGTGGAGGCAGTAGAGTAGATGGAGGAGGAGGAGGAGGAGGAGGATTAGGCACTAGTGGAGGAGGGGGGGGGGAGGACATGGTGGAGGAGGAGGAGCCGCGATGGAGGAGGAGGAGGAGGAGGAGGAGTTGCGGCAGAGGAAGAGGAAGAGAGGTAGGCGCCGGAGGAGGAGGAGGCGACGACGGCCGTAGAAGAGGAGGAAGAGAAGGAGGCGGTGACCGCAGCAGAGAGGAGGCAGCGGCGGAGAGGAGGCAGCAGTGCAGGGCTTCCACGAAATCTTGATAGGGTCCGGGAAGGAGGAGGAGGACCTGGTGAATTTTATAAATCTCGCGTGGACCTTTATCAGTGCTAGTAAAATGCACTAATAAAGGGGGTCTTTATCAGTGCTAAAATGAAAATCACGGATAAAGACCCCCTTTATCTGCACTTTATTAGCACTGATAAAGGTTGGACTTTATCAGCGCTTTTTTAGCACTGATAAAGGGTGACTTTAATAGCACTTTTCATTTTACCGCTGATAAAGACACACTTTATCAACGCTTATAAAAGCGCTGATAAATGTATAAATTTAATAATTTTTGTATATTAATATATATTAATTATAAATGATATTTATGATAAATATATATTTATTTATTAATAATTATAACTCAAAATAAATATATATTTATTAATACTTATAAAATTATTTGAAAGGTATATTTATATATATATCATTAAAAATATAATAAAATATATATTTATTATTTAAATATAATTTAATTTTAATTATAAGAGTACATTTTTTAGAACATATATATTATATGGGTAACATAATGAATTATAAATCAATAACACATCAACGTGATATGTAATTATAATCTATAAATGAACATTATTCATGCACTTATATATACGCATGTATGATATATTCATTGACCCCAATTCATTGGAAAACACACATATATTCAATAATTTTAATTATACATATATATTAAAATGTATTATATATTTATAAATAAAACAAATACGTTAAATATAAACAAATATAACAAATATATATATTAAATATAATGAATTAGTAAATCTAATAAATATAATGAATTAATAAATCTAATAAATCTAATAAATATATTTATTATTAGTCTTATAAATATTTAATTATATATATATATAGTTATAACATGTGTTTTTTATTTAATGTATACAATAAATATTATCAGTTCTAAGAAAAGCGCTGATAAATGTAACCTTTATCAGCGCTAAGAAAAGCGATGATAAAGGGATATTTAAAGCGTTGATAAAGGGTACACCTTTATCAGAGCTTGTTTTAGCGCTGATAAAGGGTACATTTATCAGCACTTTTTTTAGTGCTGATAATGGCCTACCCCTTTATCAGTACTATTCTGTTAGCACTGATAAAGGCAGATACCTACCTTGCCCAATTTTTTGGTAGTGTTTGGTTAGTTACAAAAGATAACAAAAGTTGATTAGCTATTTTACAATTTAAGTACAGCCAAAAATATTATCATCTTTTACACAAAGGTAGATTAGCAGCATGAGAAGGCTCCTCCCCGTCTTTCTTAGCTTCAACAGAATTTTCAGGACGGATTTTAGTAAGCCGGACTAAGTTAAACTCCACTCGAGCAAGCATCTCTGCAATGATAGGGTTGTATCTACCCCCTTCAGGCATCAACAGATCAACAGCTTGCCCATATAGAACTGCACATTTCGAACAATCATGGTTAGAGATGTAATAAGAAATTTTTAACAGGATGAAGGATAACACTCATGTCCGAAATCTTCTAAATTACTTGGTAATTTAACATGATCTAAAGTTTCTTCAAAAGACATGCCAAGTTTCATCATTTCATCCAGTGATATCTCAGATTCCTAGTTTGTCTCACCAGTGGGATCATTTGATGTGTCTTCTTGGCGACCCTCCTCCTGTGACCTCCGACCATGGCCAACTTCCTCATAGAAAATTACGGAGTCAGTTGTAGTGGTTGAAAAATGTTCTGGTGTAGGTGTTGAACCTAAAGCATCACAAAATGGAAGTCAGTTGATGTCTTCATTCAACATTCTATGAAGTATTGTTAATTTACTAGAAGCATGCTCTTCTCTCCTAGTAGTATCAACAGGTGCATTACTGAGAACAGATGTTGGCTCTTCTTCTCTCCTCATTTCTTCATGATTATCCAGGTCAGCATGAATTTTCTATTGTTCACAAGCACCCTCTGTCGTCCTCAAATGAGGGTCAGTGCCCTCCCCCAATTGGGAAATCGAAGATGCCCCTACAATCTCAAGAAGTATGAGTAATATTTTTATGAGTTGGGATTAATGACTCTTCGAAGGACTTACCACTACTGATGAAGTATCTAGATGTGGACTTCTTCCTTCAATGCATTTGCTTCTTTAACTTTTTGGGTGTGTTGGCATCATCACCTCCAAATACAATTATTGGAGAGTGAAAAGACCTATCTAATTTCTCGTCCATGGCTTGTCGACCTAAAGATACCTCGCCCGGCTCATGAGGAGATTTAGTGGCTCCAATAGTAGTGCCACCAGGGCTGTACTGTGGTAAAGGGACCTCAGTAGTTCCTTTCTTAACAAGCTATCGGATGAAGAAAGTAATTTCACTGAGTAAAAAATAATTTACTAAAATTAAGTTGCAAAGCACGTAAGGAAATACATTTACATATTCAGGAGCCATGTAATCATGCCACTCCTCATCTACTGAAGAACCAATCCCCTCAGTGGTGCCATGATTCATCATTTCCTTCACCTTCTTGGTAATAGGAATGGAATCATCTGTAGAATATATGAGCATTTCTAGCTCTCTGATGCAAGCCCGCACTTCATCGGGGTTATCCTCGAAGCGGATATCAGAATAATCCCATAGATTCCCCACTCCAGGGATATGTATTCCTTCACATAAGTCCATCCAGGATGTTTCAACATCATAATATAGAATCTTCCATGTTTGGATAGCCTCTGGTCATAAATATTCAGCATTTTCACTAGAAGGTCGCGAGGAGGGTCCCACAATCTGGGACTTCAACTTGTTCCCAACTCTGGAAATCACAGATAAAGGATAAGAAAATGAAACTTTTTTCTCTTTAAAATAATGACGACTAAATTTAATCGATGATATAACTCACTAGGAGTCGATGGAGTAGGTCTCTAGAATCGAGAAGGAAGATTATATCTTACACGAGGTCACTTTGAAGCTTGTCGTGCCTCATCATCCCCATACTGGGAATCCGGAAAATCAGCCCGGTGTGAGGAACCTGGTGAATCAGCTCCAGGTGAGGAAGATTCACCTTCTAGATGAAGGGTTTCTTTCCTGATAGTTCTCTTTTTCCCCTCCTGAGGAACCAGATGATTCAGTACCCCTTCAGGGTATGATGCTACCTAGTTATCAACATACCATGTAGTCAATTGACTCACCACTCTAGCAACTGGTATATCAAACACTGCCCCGGTATTCTCCATAGCTGTCAACAACCTTAGTTGTCAGGAAACCATTGGATGCTAATCTGACCTGACATCCACAGGAGGGGATAAAACAATCTGCTGCATACACTTGAATTGGCGTGAAAATCTATATAGAGCATATGCCTCGCATATAATCTCTCTGTCAATTCTGGTGGCCAATAAACCATCTCTGTAAGCCAGCATATACGACCTCAATTCCCGGTTAGTTGTTCCATCATCCACAAACCACCCGGTTGGTGGGTTTCCAAAAGGAAAGAAATAAAATTCCTTGAACATGCTGAGCCTCACATTAAGATCATAAGGATTGAGGGACAACTAATAAATTCCAGAAAAGGCCTACACCGATGGCGTAAAAGAACTTCCAGGAACCTGTACTCCACTCTGTACATCATAAGTCCGGAAGTGAGTAGTGATCCATCCCCACAAAACTTGGAATGGTCCCACAGTTCTCAAAGGATACTTACCCATATAGACATGGAGTAAGCTCCTGTAAATATTCGCCAAAATCGGGGTGGCCAACCCAACCATTTTCCTCTCATCCAACTTGGATACAACAACGATGGTCCCTGGACTAACACCTCCCTTCAAATCCTTAACTGGAAGAAGATAAACACTAATCCGCAAAGATAAAAATCCTGCCAGACTGGGTCTTCTATGGGATTCTTTGGTCCACTTAATACCCCCACTTTTCAAACTCTCCCACTTCCAGAGTTGGCCGGAATGTGCCAAGATCACTTATCTTATCTGTTATGGGGCAGCTGGTAGGACGAGTACAGGTGGTACCCTTCTCCTTCTTCTTGGTAAGAAACATATCCATCCATTCCCCTGGATGAATATCCTTTCTAGAAAGAGTTTTGTTGGACTTTGACTTCTAGATATTGTGAAAAAATTTCAATAACTCTTGATCCAAATCCGGAGTCTTCTCTAAATCATTCCAGTTCACCTTGGGGGGGGGGGATGAATTCATCATACATATCTCCCAAAATTGGATCCCCCAAGATCTTGTTGGCATCCCACAAGCTAATGCCTACTTCTCTATGAGTCAGATGGATATAGTTGGTTTCTGGGCTCCAGCGGCTGATTAGCTCTGGCACACAATTATCATTCTTGTAGACAAATGTTTTCCCAGCCCAGAAGACTTCATATATTGCAGCTCCTTCTAGATACTTGACAAACTCCGCATTGGTTTGTTTCACCCAATATACCCACATCCAAGTCGGCTTCACACCTCATCCAGGACGGAAATCCCAACTCTTTTTCCATCCCTTGGATTGATCCATTTGAGAATTTTGGAAAATGGAGGGATAGCAATGAAACTACAGCTCAGACTTGTGAGGCTTCAGATTTGGAGCACAAGGGCTATGATGCATTATGTATGCCTTCTCCACTATTCCAACATTGGAAATTGATCCTGCAAATGAGGCATTTGCTGAAGAGAAATTGGTGTATGTCTAAAACCAGGAATGAGGAATATAATTCTTTACCTCTAGAATGTTGAATCCTTGCAGATGACCATGGCCATATAAAGGCAAGTAAATGCTCTGGGGGAAATTGACATGATATTTCTTCAAGTACTTGGACAAATCTGGGAGAGTGCTGTTGTAGATATCATAATAATCATGGCCAATGATGTTCATCATATCATCTATTCTCTTGTTGGCCAACTCATCAGCCGATCCAATTCTTTTGGGAGCCATTGAATCTGCACAAAGATCTAATAGTTAAATTTTAAATAAATCTATTTTTTATATACATGTGAATAAAACAAAAAAAATGGCCAAGGAATTAAGGCATGCAAGTGTGGTCGTGCAAGTGTGGTCGTGCAAGTGTGGTCACGCAAGTGTGGTCGCACAAGTACTGTCGCGCAAGTCAAAATCTTACTGGAGAAGCGCGGCACAGAAAAAAAGTGAGCAACTGAAGAGATGAAGATACTTGCGTAACGATGGCTCAAAAACTCGGAAGGCATGATGGTTTGCACGATGTGACGAAAATAAGCATAAAAAAAGCCCCCCCTTGACTATATATATGGGTGTCACTTCGCGCAAACCATCATGCCTTATGAGTTTTTGTTGATGCTGCTTTTCATCACTTCATCCCAATCATTGGATCTTTTCGGTTCTATGAATAAACTCGTTAGAAACCGATTGGACAGTTTGAACCTTAAAACAAACAAGTTCATACTCATTTCCAGAATGAACAGTCACAATATCTCATCAAGCAGGTTTCATGATAGTGTTATCAACCTATATGTTTGATACACCATTCTTTGACTACATGAAATAAACTCATAATTACACCATGTACATGAAATTTAGGGTGATGGGTACTATTTCAATCAAAGGACTGAGATATCATCTTCTATAAATGGAGGGGACAAATCCTTCCTCGACTTATCCATTAATCACATGTCATTCAGGACACACCCACTGCACCCTACATCCCTCCAACATTTGGCATGATAGTTGTCCTAAGAAAATCAAAGTGCACGAGTCATGACACATATTAATGAAAATATCACAGTCTAAGGAACATTACAAATGGTCACAAATAGTAATATCAAATGACACAAAAACATGTAGAATTCTTACTAGAGGGTCAGTTCTCATAATATTCCATCTTGGAGATTTCTAAGTGAGATCTTTATGAGAAGAAGTCTCATCCTCTTATGATTACTTGAACTTGATGGTCTGTATAATATGTTTCCCATAATTTTATGGCATCCAACCATGGAACTATATTTAAGAATATTGTAATAGCACTTCAATGTTCACATCATAGCAGGGAACTTCTATTACCTTATTAATGCAACAAATAATCTAACACATTATTACATTATAATCATGCAGAACAATGAATAATATGTAATAAGATGTTTAATATTAAAATAAAAAACATATTCATGTAATTAATTTAATAACAGTTGGTTCTAGAACACCAACTTCAACACCATCTTGTAATAATTTTCTCACATAATCGGGTTTCAAAATTATATGTATAGACTTTCCATTCTACATGGAACTATACTCCCTTGATAATGTTTCTTCACTATCACAACTGATTGAGATAGGAGACATTATACTAGGCCACAATCTAATATCCAATAATAGATCCCTAATACATTCATCTTCCTTTCACATGCCGCTAAGGCGATAAAATTTGACTCCATGGTTAAATATGAAATACATGTTTGTTTCTTGCTCACCCAAGAAACAACACATCCTATAAGACTAAACTACCATTTAGAATAGAATTTGTTATCACCAACACTGGTAATCCATATTTCATCAGTGTACCCTTGAAATACATCTAAATAGTCATTATAGTATAAACTTAAATCTTTGGTCTTTCTTAAGTATCCAAAAATTCTTCTTATACATCTCCAATGATCCACACTAAGATTACTTGTATATCTACTCATTTTAAATACCAAAAAATCAATATTAGGTTTAGTGAAATGTACCACATACATTAAAGAACCAGTTATACTAGCATACTCATGTTGTGCTAAAACTCTACCGGTATTTATAAAAAGTATAACACTAGAATCAAATGTAGTAATGCAATCCTTGAAACCAAGATGATCAAATTTATTTAACATTTTTCCTATGTAATGGGGTTGATTTAAAGAATAACCCCCACTAGGTTTTATAACATTAATACCTATAATAGTATAAACTATTCCAATATCCTTCATTTTAAACATTAAAGATATGTAATTATTTGTCACAATTACACCAACCATATTGGTTCCAAAAATTAACATATAATCCACATATAGAAACATAATAACTCCATATTATATTGTAAACTTCAAATAAACACATTTATCAACATTTTTATGAGAAAAACCATTATATAAAATAATATAATCGAGCTCATAGACTGGATCCAAAATCAGCTTATCATCAACCATAATAAAATTGAAGTACTTTGTAATAATAAATTTATTGGTACATTCTTTGTTATCTTTGTACTTGAACTTGTGTGCATGTCATATATCTCATTCCAGATTCATTTGGTGAAAGTAGTCATATATATGATTCGATAATGTGTTGACAATATGTTCTCAACATAAAACATGATTATCTTCAAATTTATTCTTTATTACCCAAATGTTCTCTACTTGAGTCATTTCAACAGGTTTTCCATTGGGATTTAAAGTGGGCTCCTTATGGATGGTAGAAATATTCAGTCCCAGAATGTATGAAATCTTCAACACCATAAGAATAAACTTTATCTTGTCTTTCTACAGAGAGAATTTGTTTCTATCGAGATGGTAAAGTTTGAGGATGTATTGGTTATTCACTTTGAGGGATTTTGAATCCAACATCTAAGTTCTACTTTCAGTTTTAAACAATTTTTTTGTTGAAAAAATAGACAGGAAGAAGCAGAATATTGATTGAACCTTAATGTATGAATTAGATTCACTATCCAAAAGGGCTTGATTTACCCCCATGTTGATGGTGTAAGGTTCTCAGTGGAAGTTTACCTCAAGGATTTAACTAGGATTTGAGGAAAATCAAACACAAATTTCCAATTCCCCCACTTCACCGATTTTGGGAGATTTTTGGAGAATAACTTGGATTGAAAAAATAATTCAAACAAAAGTGATCTCATCATTTCATATTTATAAATTGAAATCAGTGTGAATTGTATCGGTTCAGTCAAATAACACATTGGTTCTACTAAAACTAGACAACTCTTGGTGAGGGACACATTGGTTCGATATCACCATTTCAGTCAAAGAACACCTTGGTTTGACTAAAATGATACAACTATTGGCGAGGGACACAGTGGTTCAAATTTAAAAAAAAATATAATTATTTTAATAAATATTTTAAATAAAAAATATAAAACCACCACTAGCCTTCATCACTCGAACCTATTTCGCTCATTGTTAGTCCCCGAAACCTGTCTCTATAATGCCCAGGGACCACCTAGCTAAGATCATACAGATGGCCTCTCTAGGGACAACACTGGTGCCCTCCCCCATAGTTTGACCTCCCCTTTCATTGAGTGTGTGCTGCTGCCTAACATCAATCCCATCCGACTACCTATCATCCTGGATGCCATGCCTTGTCACCCACCTGTGCAGCAGAGGTTCTCTCCCCACTACTACAAATATTTCTTATAATATCACTAAAAACAGCCTTTAACAGCACTAAAAAAGAACTGTTAATCTTTGAAAAGATAAAGGGGGTCCCCTTCATCAGCGCTAAAAAATGCACTGATAAACATTAACTTTATCAGTGCTATTTTGAGCATTGATATATTATCCATTTATCAACGCTTAACTAGCACTAATAAAGGACAATGTTCCTGTGAAAAACCAGAACCTGCACAGAACCTACACACATATGACAGCACCTGCTCACAACACAAACAACACCCACACACAAAGCACAGAAGAACAAAAATGCTACATACATTTACTTGAAATCATGAATACAAAACAACACACTTCTATATACATTTCAAAAAATGTATAATTTGGTTACAATTACAATTATCCAACAAACATATAAAAACATTGATGTTTCATCCTTTTTACATCCATGATTTGCTCTAAAGAATTATCATCCATGGAGGCAGTTTCCAAACAAAGCATTCAAAATCAGGAAAAAGATTTCACCTATATAAGAAAACAAATATTATGTTAGTAATACAATAATGAAATAAATTAAACATTAATATGAAAGAATACATTAATAAAATGTCAATTTTTAACTGTTACAACATTTACGTTCATTGGTTCATAGGTCTAGGAGAGATAAATATAGAGCGAGAGTTCCTTCCCCATTGTGATGTGATGACCTGGGTAGGTAAATATTTTTGGGATGGTTTGTGGATTGTGGGACTTTCATACGGATTTCAGGCTATGATGAAACATAGGGGACCCATGAACATACCCAAGATATATGCGCTCATATTAGTCTATATAAGAAATGGAAAACACTCATGAAATGATCTTGATACATTTTAATATCTTGTACATGCTCCAAGGGTTTTGTTGATGATACCTACTGGACTGCCATGGATTTGAAGTTTGGATGTTTTAGGCTCCTACCATGTTATATCTATTGGTGCTTATAATGGGGGCCCAATGTGGTACCTTCTATCTTACATAGTAAAGGGTGTGGGAATGAGAAGTTCTTATAATACCTGAGGTTATCCATTAGGGGTTATGGAAATGGTAGGTCCATAGATCACCTATTGAACTAATGATTTTTTTCTCATTCTAAAAGCCGGATTATGGGTTGTCGGTACCCAAAACAAGTTTCAAGGCAAGGCCAAAACAAAAGACCCGCACCTCCACAACCAACAATAGCAATATAGCCACAAACAAAAGAAAACAGCACCACACTATAGATCATAGTACACGTAATCATCTCCACATCGCATACCAGATTTATCTTCTGCAGTGGCTGATTCCGAAATAGAAGCCGGTCCATGCCGCCTCCCAAAATCACCAACATCCTAGCTCCTCAACTGATCCAGAGGTGGTTGGGTTCCACAACACTGTTTGACGAAGCTATATTTTTTGAAGGAAAGAATCATCCTACTATCCTGCTTAAAAGCTGATCTAGTTCGTGCCGAGCATGGGAGATATGATTAGTCTTTCCTAGTTCTTATTCTTGGAGTCAATGACAAGGTTCCTTCCCACTAGACCATCCTATTTTCCCCCCTTGTACTATATCGTTGTACAAACAAATATCTGGTCCATTCATATTTTCTTTATCGCCCCCATCCCGCTCCTTCCCTTTACCGAGAAAATCCTCTGAGGCACAACCATTTCCCCTACTATTACTCCTCCTTCTTTGGTTCAAATTATTAACCTCAATATGAACAATACATACAACCCCATCCATAGAATTATTGACAGCCCTAGAGACTTCCCCTTGACCCAGACATCCACCAATGTTCTCCTGCATGGATACCCCAGCACCCACACCCCCACCTTCTAAATTAGGACATAAACCAAAATCAAAAGTGACATTGGTGAGGCCTTTAAACCTATTGGTTAAAGGGATAAATGGCCTGGCCGATATATCCATACCTCTAGCCCCCCCTGTCTGTGGTTGAACTGGAGGCACCTCCCCCTCACTATGTTCCTCGAAGCGATCCCCTTCAGCAACCAACACCATCCCTTCCAAGGCATTCACCCTTCCAAAAATCCCTATAGTTCCCTGGCCATCCTCGACCAACTCTCTACTGACCTCCTCCCTCTGATCAGCCACAACTGTCGGTTCAGACTTCCTTCCACTTCCATATGGTCTTTCTTCCTCTTGAATAGGTACCGCCCTCACACCAACCTCCAACGACTTACTCAGGACATCTCCTTCTCCTTGAACAGAGCCAAGACCAGCCACAACCTTCATTCTATGGTCCTCAACTGGTTTTCGTTCCACCACCAGGAGGTGAGGCTTCTTCCCCCACGCCTTCAGGTCCCATTTGCTCCTGTCCTGGACCCTCTCACACACCAGCCTCTGAAACCCTTCCCAAAGCACCTCTTACCCTTTGGGTAGACACATGGGCATCTAAACAGTGATCCTTCCAGGGCCCTCCCTTATTGAAAACTGCGCATGAATGACCCAAGCAGTGACAAACAGAACAATAATCCATCCAGTCCTCATTATCCACCTGTTGTTTGCACCTATACTCTTCCCCAATTGTAATACATACATGATCAAAAGGTATGAGGGAAGAAACCAATTCCACACAAACCTGGTGACTAACCAGGTGACATGCAACTCTTTTTCGAGAACCAGAACATTAATACCTTCCTATGAGATTACCTAGCATGAAAATAACATCCGGATTATAAAAAGGCAGTGGAACACCCCACACATCTTCACCTCGAATGGTAAGAGAGTAACCAAATCCAATATATGGATACAGATAATATAGATATAGATATATATCTATATACTTAGTTAGAATAATCCCAAGTGAGATGGTAAGGGTAGTGTTGTTAAAGGAGCATGCCTTAGGGCGCCTTGGCGAGAGGTGAGGCGAGGCGCAGCTGGAGCGCCTCATCACAGGTGAGGAGAGGTGACCTCACAGAGGCGCGTCAAAGGCGCTCCCCTCACCTGCCATCTTAGGAGGCGCTAAGGTGCAAGGCGCTGTAATGGCGCACCCCCAGAAAAAAACCCGACCTCTTTTCTAAAAAGCAACAACGAGGAGGGTGGAAATCATGGCCACAAATATAGAGGATTGGGGCAGTGGAGATCGGGGGGTGATGAAATCTAGGATGGCAGTGGATATCAAGACAGGATGATGAAAATCAGGCATGGGTGAGGTCGATCAGCGAATACTGTGGTGCACCATGAGAAATTGGGGTAAGTTCAATTAAATAGAAAGTTTAATATATTAATAAAAACATAACAAATTATAAAAAAAAATCACTTACTTTCACCTCACTCCCATTGAATTTTATTGAGTGTATCAATTTTTTTAATTGAAAATATTGTTTAAAACTGTTGATAATTAATTATTCGTGTGTGTGCCTTATTTGCACCTCACTCCGCGCCTTGCACCGCATTCCGAAGCGGCCTTTGCACCTTATTGCGCTGTGTGACTTTGAAAACATTGGGTAAGGGGATATCCATCATACAGCTCATTCAAGGAATAAGAGTAGCCAACAGTTCCAAAATAAACACAACGATTCCCACTATCCCATGCATCTACCTAGAAATAATTGTGCAAGTCAAACAGCAACTCATGTGCTCAAATACAAGTTCAAACAAACGAGATACAGAACATTGAAATTTCATAAAAATGAACCAAGGGGTACACGACGTGTGAGAGGAACCAAACGGTGTCTAGTACCACTCCACCAATGGACCATATCCATGGGGCTACATGGACCCAATTAAATGTAGTTGTACGTGTTGTACATGTTAAATAAATGGTGTGTCCAAACTAACTGGGGCCAAGTCGTGTGCTGCTGGTCATGTGTTGTGGGTCGTGTCTATGTACATGGGTATGCGGTCGTGTACTTCCTCATGGGATCCCATCAATGTAATACACCAAATGTGTTGGAATACTGGGGAATGGGTACACGATGTGTTGGATATCTACATGCAACTCCATAATTATGATTTCCCGAAACCCTATCCACCACACACACTAGGCTACACACCGTGTGTTCATACTTGTACACAAAGTGTAGTTGGGTTTTCTCCGGATTCTCAAATACTATCTATGCATGTTGAACCTAATCCCTCTACTTTAATTTTAGCAATATTTATATTTAGGCCTTATATCTAACTGAAAATGGTGGATATAGGCCATATTTGTTGTTTCCATCCATCGTTTGTTGGAAAATTTATTTTTTTGATCCTCGGTGGTTTTGTTGTTCACCCCATACGCACTGCACACCATCATGCCTTACTTCAATATTTATTTGTTCAATGATCAATAATATGAATTCGGGGATAGAAAAAATTGAGTAATAGATTAAGATTTCAATACATCGGAGCATTATCAATCCGAAATTGGTATATATCCCTTGAAGGGATTGATCTGCTCAAACTATTTAATCAGAAAGGGTGTAAACATAAAATTTAAGATTCCTACTCAGATATTGGATCATTTTTCATAAAAAATCATTCTATCTAATTATTGAAGGAAGTCATTGTGTTTATTGTATCTCGATCATCTCTAATATGTCATTTCATCATCATCCAAGGTTATTCACCAAAGAGTGTTGGAGTACAGTAAATGATCATATATAGATAACATAAGTAGTAGGAATTCACCTTCATCCTATTTGTGTATAATCTTCCATCAGGTATGCTGCCCCATTCGTTTCTAAACACATCTATATCATCTTCTGAATATAATTTTTTGTGACAATCATGGTAGTACCGAAAAAATATAAATACACAAAGGATTAATAAATATTTTAAATGATATCATAATTATTTCTGAAAATACCTCATCAGGGATGCTAGTTTGTAGATGAAATACGATCTCTTTCATAAATTTACAAACATAATAACCACATTTTTTCCATTTGTTTGTTTTTGACACTATAGAAACATCGACAACAATGAGTAATTTGTTTATATGTGTTTGTATAGTGCAATGTTATTATATATACCTTGATACTTTTCAAGTTGTAGATCTTGTAGGCGTTCTTATCCTTAGGCCCTGGATTCATTCCATGCATTGGATGATATTGATGCACCACCCTATCATAACAGAATCCTCATTAAAAGATAACATAAATTATATAACTAGATGTTTAGTTTTAAAATTTTGCATCTAGTGTATTAAAAATTAACAAACGTCGTCATGTGTGTTTAGTTTGTTGGATATCCATGCATTGAATCTAGAAAATAAATATTTGGAGTATCCAAATTGACTGCCATCAGCATCCAATGCGCCCTAAAAATACAAAAATGTATAAGTAAATAAATAAATGAAAATATAGTTTATATGATTAAATTGTAGAGTTTTACCCCTGCATCGTTGGTATTAAAAAGAGTTTTTCATCCGTAATTTTGTTTTCAAATGATTTGAGAAGGGGTGACATTATTGCAGCCTCTTTATCAGAATCTATTTCGTCTTTTGAAGAGGGGGTGTGAGGACTAACGAGTCCAGATTTTTGTTCATGGGGAAATCCCGTTCAATTTTTTTCATATATATGCCTGCAACAAATATAAAATGTTTTTAGTCATAATTATCAGAATATATCAGTTTTTGTAAAATCAAATCATGAAAACATACCTCATGTATACATTTACAACTGAGGCGCCTAGCCATTCAAACTTGAGGAGTTCATTTACATTTTCATCACTAATGAAATATGATGTTTCCTCTCCATTCATATTTTTTTTTAAATCAACTGTGTGAGTATTTCCATCTTTCAACATTGTATCCACATGAGCCTATAATGATATTAACTGTGGATATAGAACAAGCAGGGTGAAGGTACTCTCAATAGACTGTTTCAATCGGTTGGTTGATCCTTGAGATAGTTTTGAGCTAATATTTCATTTCACACCCTTCTCTTTGTAATTCTGTAATAACATTCATCGGTTCAAACCTTTTTTCATTAAATGTTAGTGGTCCATCTTGAAAAATAAATTGGAAATGGATACCTTTTTGTCGACATGTTTTTTTACAAGAATTGTCGGCCATCTGATGAATGTTCCAATAGCTTGTTCAACCATATTAATGTCATCATCATCATTTGGAATAGGTATCTCAGCACTCATCTCATTAGCTACATTAATTGAAACTCTGAGATTATTTTTTGGAAGCTACCTTTTGTATATCATTTCGTTCTGCATATTGAACATCATAGCCCTCGCTACAAGGTGATAGGTGGGAGTTGATAGATATAAATCAGAGTCATTTTTACCCTGTATAATATTAGTACAGGAAAGGTATCAGTGTCTATGTGAATCAAATTTCACAGAAACAATTATTAAATCATTGATTTCATCAACTAAGTCATGTTTTTAGTGGAATTTCTCGCCACAAAGCTTGGGGGGTGGGGCGGGATCATCATGCACGAGTTTTTGTTGAGTTGTTTCTTCTCTTTGCCTCTCCCCCATCAATTTTTCTATCATCTCTCTCTGGTATTGTAATTATTATTTAAAAATAGCTAATTTTTCTTGTAGATTTTCCATTTTTTCATTTTTATCCTTCGTTTGTTTTTGTTTTTGAAAATATGTTCGGGGTGTCACACCAAAACCCACTCCTCTGACGTAACCATACTGCTCTGGCTGCTTCAAGGCTACTGAAAGTATGTCTGCATCTGGTGTGGTTGTTGTTGATTCTTGTGACTATGTGAGACAAAAAGTATAGAAAAATAAATAGTTATTGTAATGTAAGAGCGATTTAAAGAAAATCTAATTTATATTATGTCATACGTACACATGTTTACCACACTTTTTTGTGTTTTCATCTATCAGTATCCCCTCTTTATTTACACGAGCCTCCTTCCATAGCACATGGCATGGGATGGATATGGCTTTCAATTTCGATTCATCAATATGCATATAAACATAGAAACAAGGTTATGGTGTTTTTTTATGTCACATACAAGTAGTACGATATATTTAAAAGACGTACCCATTTTTTTCAAGTGAAGCATACCACATCCTTGCTTTACGGTAATGGTACGCTGGTTCTGTTGCGTGTTTTTTATTTTCAGCACTCAGTTGCTATTTCATAAATAAAAAACCGTCAATCAAAGTGATGAATACAAGTAAACATCAAACAACGTATTACCCCACACAATATACCGGAAAAGTCTTCTCCCCATGACGGTTGCTAAATGCATCCCACACTCCTTGGGATATCAAGTGTGCATAATGAGGAGGTGGGTGCAGCTTGATTTTACCTTCTGCATCTTTAAGATGATATTTCATTAAAATTGTGCGGAAACCTCTATAAATCCTTCCTACGCATCTTAATACATATTCCTTGGGTGAGGCATCTACTATAAATGCATTCTGCAATGGATGATGAAGAGTAAGTCAATGTTTTGGTATTTTATTTTATTTTAATAAATTAAAAAAATGATATCATAATGTTACCGTAATCTCTTCCCACATTAGTGTCTTCAGCCCGGTGACAACATGGTGCCACGACTGTACATAAATTGGCATGAATTACCGAGTGATAATTCCAATGTAGCTACTAAATATGGTTCTGCTGGGGTTAACATACTGACATCACTTATTCCATCCCACCTCAAATTTTTTGCCTTTTTCGTTTGCCTTAAATATTTTGGCCAACACTGTCAAACTACGACACTCTTGTTTTTTTTTGCGCTTTCAGTGTTTCATTTCCTACCATTTCCTCATAAGTATCATCAATATGTTCCCCTAGAGTGCTAGCATCGACAATAGGACCAGAAGCAATAGGTTGTGAAACCTGTTGTACCTCAGTGCTGGGACTAGCAACAACAGGTTGAGAAACCTGTTGTTGCTCTGCACTGGGACCGCCAGCATCTGGTTGAGAAACCTATTATTTCTATACAGTGGGACCACTAGCAGCTGGTTGAGAAACATGTTGTTTCTCTGCACTGAGACCAACAACTGCTGGTTGAGAGACCTTTTGTGCCTCGAGATTGGGCGCATCAGCAGGTGCAAAAGTAATTATCTTCAGAAGTTGTTTAATATTTAATTTATATTACATAAAAATAGTAACGAATAGATAATATTTATTGTAATCTCTTTTTTTTTCTTTAAAGGATGTAGATATTTGACTCCTCCATTGACTATGTAAATCCCTTTATTGTTGTCACCTCTGACATAAAAAATTCCGTCTACATTGGGACCACTATGAAATGATTGTAAAGTCCATATAAAAGGGTCAACCTCCGTTGAACATTCATCTGACCCTTCAGTTTTTTTTGTCGATAACAGAACAATTGACAAATTTCAGTTGCGGGGTATGGAACATAAAATACTTGTACTGCATGTGATTCCATTATAAATGGTTCATATTTCTCCCCTTCCTTACTGAAATCAACTTTCACGAATCCAAATTCATCTATTTTAACAGCACTCATGTTATCAACCCACTTGCATTGAAAAATCTGCACTTTAAATTTTTTATAATCCAACTCCCATATTCGTTTGATGATGCCAAAGTATGACATATTCACATAAATTGGATTTCTATCCTTAGCACCGGAAACATGCATCGCCTCAGCCACATGTGTAACCCCACTATGCTGCATTGTACTATCTTCATCATGTTCATTAGTGTAAAATGTATAACCATTAACTGAATAAGCATTGTAAGATAATACATTCACACTTGCTCCTCTGGCTAGCCATCGATGTCGTTATGAAATTGTGTCTGGATTTTCATCTAACTACTTAAAATTATGGTCCCGAAATCGTCATATAAACTGTTTATTATGTGTATCTGATATCCAGTTTTCAGCCCTAGAAGGATTCAACTGCCTAAGAATTTATTTTTGGGTTTGAACATATGGGTCAACGTCAAAACTGTTACGCAAAATTTAAAGGAGGGCCTGCTCTTGATCTGAAATATTGATTGTGACAACCTCTCTTCCAGAAATTCCTTCACCCTCAAGTCATTCAGAGTGACGAGATTTCGGTAGACTGACGATTTCCACACCAGACAGGTATTTGGTACAAAATTCAACGGCTTCCTCAAAAATATATTTATCTGTAATACAACCCTCTATCCGACTTCGGTTTTTTTACATACCTTTTCAGAATCATCATATACCGTTCAGTGGGGTACATCCATCTATAATGTATAGGACCACATAGTTGATTCTCTCTCACCAAATGAACTATCAAATGAACCATCATATCGAAAATTTTTGGGGAGAAGAACATTTCTAAATCACATAATATGATGATAATTTCTCTTTCCATAGTTGGCAATTTCGTCGGGTCTATAACTTTGCTACATATAGCTTTGAAGAATAAACAGAACCTCGTTAATGTATAGCGGACATTCTTGGGAAAAATTCAACGTAAAGCTATAGAAATTATATCTTGCATCAAAACATGGAATTAAAGTGATTTCAGACCCTTTAAATTTAAATCACTCATTGAAATGATGTTCTTGATATTCTATGAATACCGCTATGAAACCTTTACGTCATTCAAGAAGTTGAAAAACTGATATCCCTCCTTCCTGGAAAGAGTGTAAGCAGCCGGAGGAATAAATGTTCATTTTTCACCCTTCATTGGTGCCAACTCTTCTCGTATTCCCATCTCATCCATGTCCAATCTATCCTTAATTGCATCCTTTTTTTTGCCGGGTGCATTTATCAACGTGATGATGACACTATCAAATACATTTATTTCAACATGAATAACATCAAGAAAATTTCTGACTTATAGGTAATTTCAGTATGGTAATTCAAAAAAAATGACCTCTTTTTTCAACCAGTTTTCGTAAGGTTTTTTGAAAATGGTTTACCAAAGGTAGTGTCCAAATCGTTTACTTTCTCAAACAGTTGATCACCTGTTAGTGGAGATGGTGCAGAATTTTCTTCTGAACTTCCATCGAATGATGTCGTCCAAGATCGATACTTATGTCATCGGGGTAGAAATTTGCGATGTTCTAGAAACACATTTTTTGATGAATTTTTAAACCTAATTGACTGTGTACCTTGTTCGCAAATAGGACACCCTTGAGTTCCTTTAATTCTATATCTTGACAAATTTCCATAAGCAGGAAAGTCATTTATCGTCCCGTATGACATGGCTTTCAAAGTGAAATATTCATTTTTGTAAGTATCATACAACGTAACACCTGAATCCCACAATATTTTACAATCCTTGATCAATGGGGAAAAATAAAAATCAATATCATTACCCTGTTGTTTTGGTCCAGATATAAGCATAGATAACATGATGTATTTTCATTTCATGCATAACCACGATGGTAAGTTATAGTTTACCAATATAACCGGCCATGTACTATGGCTGCTTCTTTAAAAACCAAAAGGATTCACCCTATCTGTAGATAACGCCAGATGAAGGTTTCTTGGCTCGTTCCCAAATTTAGGATACTCGTGGTCAATTCTCTTCCACTGAGGAGAGTTTTCCAGGTGACGTAGTTTCCCATCTTTAATTCTTGTATCTACATGCCATGTCAATTGTCCTACAGTCTCCCCACTTCCGTATAGGTACCTAAACTTTGGAATGACTGGAAAGTACCATAGAACTTTCTTAGTACTGGAATCATCTTTCTTGTACTGAGAAGAACCACACTTTGGGAATTCTTTAAGTGATTTTTGGTCCTTGAAAAATAATATACAGTCATTAGGGCATGCATGTATTCTTTCAAAGATCATACCCGTCGATCGTAGCATTCATTTTTCATTGTATGTTCGGCTAGGGAGTTCATTATCTTCTAGGATCATGTCATTTAGAAGAGAAAGTAGTTCTGTAAAACTGGCATCACTCGACCCATTTCCTGCTTTGAAATTATACAGCTTCAATACGGAAGACAATGCTGTATATTTAGTGCAAACAGCATACAATGACGTTTTTTCACAACTCTTTAACTTATCAAACAATTTTGGTCAATCACAAAGTTCATCTTCAACTATCCTGTTCATTTTCTCAATATGATCTTCATCATCATTAACATTTGTAATCACACCCTCTATACGATTGTCTTTACTATTCATGCTTGTAATCATATTATATTATCTGTAAAATGTTGTGTTATATGAGCCACTACCTACATTCATTTTTTCCCAGTGTTTATTCCAACATGTATAACTTTGATATATTTCGTGACAGATCAGGTGTTCTTCCAAGTCCTCTAGACTAATTTTTATAGAATAACAACAGCGTAAACACAGAAAAAGGATTTTAGAAGGGTCACATGCATGATCTTCTTCAAACTTGATAAAATCTTTCACACCATCTTCATACTCTTTTGTCAACTGATTAACATTCATTCATTCTTTATTCATATTCATCGTATTTATGGGTTCGATCTTGAACTTGCCTAATATTATGTTTTAATTAATCAAGTATCATTGTTTGGGTTTTATAAAAACAAATCCTGGTACAAATGCCTCTAAACTCATGTGAAATCCATATACATGGTGTGTCTAGTAGGGTGAACATTGTGTATGGATAAGATACCTGATTTAATGTGACATATATAAAATTAATTCCAAGTTAGTCTTATAAAGACTGAATGATGCCTTTGAAAATGCATGACATATAGAACAACTTGAGCTAAAGTCATGTACTTTAGATACATAATGAGTCACCTAACCATCCATGCATCACATTTTTGTGGAATACACGGTGTTTAGTCCTTACATGACCACTAGGGGTGTATAGTCTATACACATCAAGTTTCTATGGTATCTATACATGGTGTGAGTGAAGTAAAACACATGTCATAGGGTTCTATCATGATTTCATGGAATGTACATGGTTTCATCGTGAAGTATATGTCTTGGAGATACATTGCGTGTGACCTAGGTTCACATGACGTGTAACATTTAAAATGAAACTTATTGTATGTTTGAGTTAGAAGATTAGTCATGTGGTGTAAATTTTGGAGATAAATGTTGTGTGGAATTAAAATCTATATGAAATACATGTATGGTGAAGCATGTTCCATTTAAAAAGACTACATACCATGTATTTTAAATTTTCTCATAGAGTCCTCTAGAAGGGGTTTTCTAGGATTTAGTGGAATTGCACCAGTAAAAAAGTTGTGGTGCCATTAAAATGGGTAAATTTTGGACTGATATTAAATGGTGGAATAACTTTAAAATTAAAAAAAAATGGAATATCAATTATTCCAACAACCACAACACCATACAAAAACACATTCGTGATCACAATCGTAACACCATACAAACCAAACAATCGTAATTTTAGATTTTACAAAGCATCCCTTATTCAATTTTTTTTGTTAATTCAGGGATTATCACATAAGTTTTATCATCTTTGGGTGTTCATTCATAAGTCAAGTATACGTAAATTACCAATTTTTATAATCAAATGTTCAATAAGAACCAACCAACATTCAATTCATTTAGTGCACAAACAAGGACCACCAACGACCACGATTTTCAGCAGGGCGTTTAGCCCGTACATTTCACATTATAACCATCAATATCAAATAGTAATAACATATGAACAAGAGGAAAACAATGATTAATAGAAGAAAACTCACTACGAAGGTGTCCTTAAGCACACAGCAGATGTGAGTTTGTGGCAGAGGAGATGCGCACAACAGAAGAGATTTCCAACTTAAAAGAAAACATAAAATAGGGGAAACCCATGAGAATAAAATAATCTAAAACTGAGTACACCATTTACCACATCCCACAAACCCCAAGAACCCACTAAAACCGAAATCAACCCACACCATGGTTAAACACACCTTAAGATAACAAGGAATTATAGAACCCGCCTTCAATAAAATGAGTTCAACAGACTTTTAAAGTATAAAAGACGAACAAACAATGGGTATTCCTTGACCAATAGGTCCCCCTTACTATGTATAATCCCCAAGTTTATTAAAGATAGTATATCCCATATGAGTAAGCTCGGATCAATCCTCTGTTATCACACCTTTCACGACATGCCCTATCCTAATGAGGGTCATTATTAAGAACACCACAATACCACCCTGATTGTGGTTGTTATCCTTAGATGATGGAATGTACCAACCAAATTGTTTTAAATAATTATATAACACATCACACTTGCATGGAATTCCCCCACCTCATCCTATATATAATGGATTCTTGACAAATGCGTGTTCTACAGGTAATTCAATAGTATAAAAAATATACACTATATAAAATAATAATATGGAATATCAAGAAGAGTTCACAAGGGGATATAAACTAACCATTAGATCATATATAAAGAATGAGTTTCAAGGTCTACTCACACTCTTGCAAGAAAAACCATCATGAAAGGGAATCAATCAAAAACCATTAATCATTGAAACATAATATACAAGGACTTATTTATTAAGGAAATTCCTAACAGAATCTCAACATTAACATCAATTTTCATCAGGTGTTTTGTATCATAAAAAATTTTCACAAACCAAATAGAATAACCAATCTCTCTAATAACTTCCAAAACCAATTCCATATAAACAAATGGTTTTAGATAAAGGAACATGGAATAAAAATCCAAGCGGTAGAAAAAAATTTTACCTGAAAATTAATATCAATAATGGTATAATCCAAGATTATTTGAATTAAGAAGAAACTATCACTCTTGGATAGTGATAAGAGGAGAATTCACCAAGAGAAAACCTATGAGACATCATAGAACTCCACTAATCTGCAAGAAGATTGTTTTTACCCCAATACTAGAATTACCTTTCTATATGACATAAGGTATCATAATCTAAGACATAATAACTATATTCCATGAACAAATAAGAAAAAATTAAGGAAATTTCTCTAAATAAGAAGACTCGCCAAAAAAAATCACTAAATTAACCAAATTTTGAATCACCAGTGAAAAAGGATGAAAGTATACCTTCTATCGATGTCAGAGGGAGCGGCGGCAGTGGAGGCAGTGGCAGAGGTGGAGGCAGCAGCAGAGGTAGAGGCAGCGGCAGAGGCAGTGGCAGTGGTGGAGGTAGTGGCGGTGGAAGAGGCAGTGGCGGTCGTGACAGTAGGGGCGGAGGTAGTGGAGGAGGTGATGGAGGAGGAGGATGAGGAGTGGGAGGATGAGGAGGAGGAGGAAGACGAGGAGGAGGACGAGGAGGAGGAGAGGTCGCAGCGGATGAGGGGCCTAGTTCAGCTTACTCGAAAGCATGACCGCATGCGAGCGAGGAGGGCCTGTTAGGGTTATTAAATAAAATCCACTAGAACCTTTATCAGATCTCATTAAAATCCCTGATAAATGTATGTTTTATCATTGCTAAAATAAAATCGCTGATAAAAACTACCTTTATCAGCACTTTTAGCTTGTGCTGATAAAGGCATACCCCTTTATCAGCACTTTATTTTTAGCGATGATAAAGGGCAGTGCTTTCCTTTCCCTGTTTTGTGGTAGTTCCCATCATTGGTCTCTTGTGGCACCATCCCACCATGACTCCTCCAGAACAGACACCTGATATCAGCATTACATCTAGGACCCTCGACTCCTCCTAAGGGTGTGCCTCCCTTTGGTAACATCATTCCCGATTGGGTCCCCCTTTCACTCTGATGATATGTGAACCCCACTACTAAGATCATGTGACCTACTGCTAATCCAAGTCCTGACTCACCCGAAATGGTTCTTCCGGAATTGAAACTTCAATGTACAATGTTTTCCTGGCTCAAAACGGTCTTTTGTGGCTTCATCATGACCCATAATAAGCCTCAGTGGGGTTCTAGAGACAAAAATGTTATTAATATAATTTTAACCTATTAATTTTTTTTATTAATTTTTCGTTAAAAATTAATAATAATTTTATTATTAAGACAAAAAATAAATCCAATAATTTTATAAATTAATTTTTAGGCCAAACAAAAAAATAAATTATTCAAAATAAATTAATAAATTTTATTTATTTAATTGAACTAAAGAATTAATTTACTACATTTTAATTTGACCACACATTTACTTTTCTCACCAAGTGGTATTGATTAATGACTCACCAATTGATTGAATGTATTTTTTTATTTAATTTTTTAATAAAACTAAGTGTTATGTTTGTAATAATTAATTAGTTTTTTGATGATATGTGTATTTTATTTTTCGTTGTAATATGTATAATCGGTTTTTTATCCATAGATTTTATTTTTTACGTATATTTTACTCTCCGGATCCCCTCTCATGTGCATGAGTATACTTCTATTATTTGCATATAATGAAGTAAGACGTGGATCATGCCATGTTGAGGTGGTATTCCAAGCGAGAGTGAAAGCACTGAATCGAGGGTGATCTGTGTTATGATTCATGACCCACTAAGGTATGAAAACCCTCGGTCACAGTTGATCCATTAAGTTTAAATGCATCAACCAATATCATATTTTCAAGACCAGTCAGGTAAATTATTTTCATTAACAATTGTTTATTACTTTATTCATTTATATAACTAGGAAAAACACATAAAATAATAAAAAAGAAATATGTATAAAGACATGATAAACGTATTCAATTAATTCATGTTCAATTGTGAGTGTGAAAACATAGTATGAACACATTTTCTAAAAATGTATTAAATTCATTGAAAATATTTAAAAACACCTCAATGAAATATTAAGTCATAAACACCATTCTTCACTCAAATTTGATCAAAACCAGGTGTATAGAGGGTTCAACAGCCAAATTTGATGGTACCTATTACCATCTAAGAGTTATTATGGGAGTGATCAGTAAACTTAAGTAAAAATGTAAGAAAATAAATAAAAAATATATATCTTATTGGAACTTTCTAGGAAAGCGTTCATTAAATCATGCTTATGATTTTAAAAGCTGAGAATTCACTCAACAAATAATGGAGTTGCAAGTCAGTATGATTGGAAAATCGAATTCTTACCATGAGACTCCTTACGTAGTGGCATAGCTAATGCTTGTAGAATATGAGGATTGGTTTCAAAGGTCCTTACCCCTATAATAATAAAGAGATACAGTACTCTAAATCTAGTAGTTAGGGATACAATAGTTTATTAAAATATTGGGAGACATTTAATAATTTAATCTCTAATGTTTAATCAGTAATCAAAATATAATTAATAATCTTCTAGATTTTTATTTTTTAGAAAATGGAAATTAATACAACAAGTACACTATCAAAATTAATGGAAAAATTAAATGTCGAATCCCACATGAGTATCCAAAGAATAGTACAAGGGATTGGGAAAACTGAAACAATATAAGAAATTCAAGGTGTTGGTGTCCCCACTACATGTTGAACCACATCAGTAAGAAAGGGTGTGAAAATGATTATAGGAGACTCATGTCTGATGAATATGGTGGTTATTTCATAATTCTATCAGTAACATTTGATGTGATTTGTGGATACAAAATTAGGACATGGATGACTTCACATGGTGTCTCATCTCTAAGAATCTTGTGAGGATAATGTGAAGTGAGATATGAATGGGTGATTATTACACTATAAATGTGAAAATATGAAGGATAGATCACGAACATTAAATATATACAATTATTTTATAATTATCACCTATAGAATAAATTTTTGTTTAATATTATGAAATGAAAAGTATAGAGAAAATATCTTGATTAAATTTTGGGTAAAGGGTTTCTATGTATATAAGAACATAAAAAAGGTATATTATTTCATTCTTATAGGGAACAAGTTAGAAGACAAGGTGAAAAAGACAATGAAAATTTTGATTCCAAAGTTATCCTCACAATTTCCTTAGATAAAAATAGGTGGTTCATAAAACATAAGGTTATTTTATTTTCATATCATGATATAAATCTACGGATGTTTAAAGGAAGTGAACTAAATAGAATAAGAAAGTAGTCAATTATTCTTTTGGTATATTCATAAATTGAATGTGATGTTTCTATCATACTTCTTGGGTGTTAAATATCATACACCCATCACATATGTGTATTGAAATATAGTAACCAACTATTTATTAAATTTTTAGAAGACATAAGGTGTGTTCTCCAAGAGGCTGAGAAAGGGTAGTTTCTAAGTCAATGGTGAGAAACACACAAATTCAAATTTCATAATAATTTTTTCTAGTTTAAATTTTGTTAAGTAATACCAAAACACTAATCTCATGTGTATAGTCGACACCAGGACAAATTGTTACAGTTTTGGAATGAATGTTGTCTATGGTGCTTTAATACTCAACCAATAGTTCTATAGTACTTGAACCGTTCTAATTATCTGAGGAATATAAACTGTAAGACACATTTATACCCAGTTGTGAAAAGATAATTATTTTTCATGTAAAACTAAAATTGGATGTAAATGATATACCCAATATAGTTTTAATGTCTTTGGAGTTCAATACATTGGGTTTTATTGACATATTTATGTATTTAGTTGTAAATAAAGTGAAATTTAGAAATAAAGGTAAGTCACAAAGATTTCATAATTGGTTCAGCTAACTATGAACTATTTTGAGGTTAATATAGTGGTAAATATAGTTTATATGATTCTTATAACATCCTGATTTTTTTGTAAATTTAATCTTTTAACTATTTAATTTTTTTTGTTATAACGTTAATTAAATTATTTTGTTTTAGAATAAATATTAGTATTTAATAATAAGTGATATAATATATATAACTATGATTTATTTTAAAATACTAAATGGGTATACAAATCCACATAAAAAATATTTACTGAATTAAAAGAATCCATGAAATATTTAGTTTTATATTTTATCCATGTTTCTAATTTTTTTTATTCAAGATATATATATAAATATTTAAATGTATATATAAGAGTATTTAATGGATAATTGAAATTAATAAAATAATTATTATTTATATGTATGAAAATAATTTAATATTAGTTGTATTAATAATATTTAAGTTGAATCAAATGATCTATGTTGATTTTTGTAATTAAATTTTCCACGTAAAAGACAACAGTTTAAATTACTATAATGTAAATTTAAGGAAAATATTATTTAATGTATTGTGTGTTTCTAAATAAAAGAAATACATAAAAATTTATAGAAAAAAATATTCTTCTAAACTTATTTATTTTTTAACAAAAAAATGTTATATTAATTATAAAACTATAATTTTTTATAGAAAGATAATTTGAGTATTATTATTATTTTGTTTTAACCAAATCTTCATTGAGAAAATCATCATGATAAAGATGGTAATATTTTCAAAAAAATAATGTTGTAAAACATTAACCTGTATATATATACATACATATACACACACATATACAAATTAATATAGAATATTTAATTTACATATAAGAATAATTTTTTCACAAAAAATTAGTGAATACATATATAAGACAAACACGGAAATATGGATTAATTTTTTTTTAATTAGTTATATATATACGTATATGTATATAAATAATATATATATTATATTTGTATAAGTTAATAATAATAATTACAGATAATATAATTTAGTATAAAAAATATTAAATTATAAATATAATTATTATTATAAAAATATAAATATGTGTTTAAGAAAATGTAAGTATTTTTTTAAAAACATGATTATTATATATGTAATTTGTGTTATATAAATTTTATAAAATTTGAATATTCATTCTCTAAATATAATATTTTTGGTTGGTATAAAAGTATGAGTATTCATATATCTAAAATTAAAACATATATGAATAAATAAATAAATCATATTTTACATTATATATATATATATATTATAAAATGTTAAATATAAAAAAAAATATTATTAAAATACTTTTATAAAATAGATATGAAAATCTTTAAAAATGAAAATAAAAATGACATAAAAATAAGAGAAGATAATGTGTTAAATAAAAAAAAGAGAAGCATTGTTAAAAAATGGTAAATCAATATGAAAGAAAAAAACAAAATGTGAAATAATAGAAATTGGGAAAAATGTTAAAAAGTGATAAAAATGATATAATAATAAATATAAAGTGAGATGGATTTCTGGTTTTGGTTTTAGTCAAAAATGACACCACCTCTCTTCCCCTCAAGGGTTGTTTTCTCCACCGGGTGAGCTGTGATCCACAACTACAGCTAAAAAACATAAATCTGATGCTCATCAAGGGTCATCTAGTGTGCGATGTGTTTCATTTGGGAATTCCATCACTCAGGTGTGATCACATGAAAACAAAACAGACACTTTTAGTAGTCAGTCAACCTTCAACTTGCATTAGTGACTATGACTTCTCCCTACAACTATCGTGTGTCTTGTGGAATGACTCACCCACAAATTCCATGAATTAGAGATTAGTTGGATCATGGGGATTTGATTGAATCTAATAGGTATGTGAGGTATTATAAAATTTCTATTTCTTTTTTAGGGTTACAAATTTGTTGTCTCTAATCAAAATAGGATAATAATTTATTAAAAAGTTGAGATTCTTATCGAGTAAGGAATCCCACCATTTACACTATATTTTGTGTGTGCACCATTTTTTTGTAGTGTAGAGTATCTATATATTAATCTAGTGTACTGAAAAGAGAATGAGATGACGATGGTTTTTTGTGGGTCTCTTTTCAGTAGGTTGGTTGATTTCCCCTAGTTTTTAAGGTCTACTCTATGAGGTTTACTCTCTGTTGTGAGGCAGAAGACTTGAAACCATTTGGGTGAAATCATCTATAATAAGGTAAGTTATTTTAATTTGTAAAAATTTTCATATGTTTTCCTCAATTTATGTATTTCAAACCAAGTGGTTTTAATCGATTTTCAGTATTTATTACTTGATCATTTAGATCATTTTTCTATGTTTATGATAGTAAAAGAACTATGAATTTTTCCTGAATTCATTTCATTCAATCGTTTTCCTGCAATATTAAAACTTCTTCATAAGATAGTTATTTGTTTCAATATTTTTTATGTCCAAGGAAAATTTTCTTGACCCTATCGAAATAAAATATGTAAAATGGACTGAAGAGGGTTTTCCTTTTTAGATATTAAGGATATATTTTTTAGTACATTATTTATTTTTATCCCTTAATTGTTTTAAGTAATTTTAAATTATATTTTTTTGATAGTAGTGATATTTTCTTAAAACTATGATTATATACTTAAGGGTGTTTTAGAATTATATATTTTATACATGAAATTATTTTAGTCCATCATCATTTTATTTATAATGGTATATTGATTATTTTGATGAGGGAAAAGGATTATTTTTATATTTTGTCTCAACGACCCACATTGGTTTTTACATTAATATTTTTATATATGAAATTTCTTTATTCCTTGAAGTTTATTTTTTTGAAATTATTTTGGACAATTAAAGAACCTCAGTTGGACTCTTATAAATACTATGAATGTTATTAGATGTTAAAAATTATTGTTTTAATAATAATGTTTCAAATGGACGTATATATATATATTGGTGTGTTTACACGCACATCATTTCACATTTAAAATCATTTCCTACCATGGATTTACATTTATAAAAATAATTTAAACACCTAAGGAATTTTTAATAGGAACTTATAAGTCCAAAGGGTCTTATCAATTTTTAGATAAAAATAATGTTTTATTTTCAATAAAAATATATACATATAAACTTAAATTTATCATTTCATATGAAGCATATTTTGTACTTAAAGGTGGGAATATATATATTGACATATGTATTATTTTAAGTAAAACAGATTTGTAATATGAAATTATTCTATTCTTGTATATAAATTTATATATTATCAATTTACTAAAAATTGTTTTATTTTTTATGTTTAAATAAATATATGTATGTATATGTGTGTAATTTAATGTAAAAGTGTAGTCACTTATTTTTGATACCTATATGTATGTCTGTGTGCATGAAGTCATGCTTTAATCAAATATCAATATTAATGTAAACAAATATATATATATATATATATAATATAAAACTATCACATACTTATACATGTATATGAATATATATTTATATATATTTTTTCATGTGAAACCACTTTTAGAAAGATACATGAATAACCAAGAAATCCATTTTTAGGGAATTGATATCAGAGAACATGTTTTTAAAGAAACATCATGATTCATGTTATAATGTTTATAATTCCAAAGGATCAAACTTTAATATTAAGTGAATGAAGGTAGGGGATGGGGATGAACCCAAATCCTTATGGGACTTTTTCTAATCATATTATTGGAGCACCGAGATAGTTTCCAATACATTGGGTAATTTTTTAATCTCATGAAATGTATTGTTTAGTGACCGAGATGTGTTTTTAAGCACATTATGGGATTATATAGTGAACCTAATCCATCACGGGACAATGTCCACCATATCTTGGGTGTGAACTGAGAATCCATAATATGTTTGAAGTTGCATTTGAGAATTAGTTATGAACTCGAATAAGTTGTAATGTGAATTTTCTATTATTTTATTAATGAATGATATTGATTTTTTTCCAAATGTTATATATATTGAAAATAATTTTAGATAAATTTTTTATTTTGAAAATTACTCATGATTTATTCATCCTACATTTACGAATTGTATAACATATTTTAAAATTTATTGAATCATACAACCCTATTTGATTTCTTTATGTTTTGAAACACCTTAAGAATATATAATTTTCTCACCCTATGTTTTTAAATCCTCATTTCACATGGAATAAGGATACATATAAGAGATATAGTGGATGAGTTCCCACTAATGTGTTTAACCCTTTTAAATAATATGAATAGTTTTGGTCTTTTCTTTTACAGGTTTTGTGATCGGAAATTCTATGTTGTATCTGGACTATCTAAAACTCCAACCCCTTTCAATATCGTGTGTTATAGATAAATGAATTATTTATATAAAGAAAAAAATATGGAATGTGTCTCTGGGTTATCATTTTTTATATTAGAGATGAGGTTGTGATAGCTTTATAGGTTGGGATATAGAGAAACTCCTTAAACCTTTAGAGGTATTATGTAAATTTTATTGTGTTTTAAATTAAGGAAATATATTTTTCTCCTAGTTTTACATGTTCTGAATAGTGATAATCAGAATCATTATAAGTATAATGAAAAAATTTCGAGGACGCAGTTCGTTTAAGAGGTTAGAATATAATATCCTGAATTTTTATAAATTTAATCTTTTAACTATTTAAATATTTTTTGTTATAATTTTAATTAGTTTCTTTTGTTCTAGAATAAATGATAAATTTAATAATAAGTGGAATAGTATATATAATTATGGTTTATTTTAAAATAATAAATGGGTATATAAAACCAAATAAAAAACATTAATTGAATTAAAAGGAACCAATAAATATTTAGTTTTACATTTTATCGATGTTTTTAATTTTTGATTATTAAAGAAATATATGTATTTTTAAATTTATATATAAGAGTATTTAATGGAAAATTTACGTTAAAAAAATCTTATTATTTAGATATAAGTAAATATTTAAATATTAGTTGTATTAATGATATTTAATTTGAATAAAATGATCTATATTGATATTTGTAATTCATTTTTTCCACATAAAAGAAAATAGTTTAAATTACTAAAATTTGAATCTAAAGAAAATATTATTTAAAGTATTATGTGCTTCTAAATAAAAATACACATAAAAATTTATAGAAAACAAATATTCTACTATCCTTTTTTATTTTCTAAGAAAAATGTTATATTAATTATAAAAGTTTGATTGTTTTAAAATAAGGTAATTTTAGTGTTATTATTATTCAGTTTTAACAAAATATTCATTGGGAGAATCATCAAGATGAAGATGGTAATATTTTCAATAGAATAATGTTGTACAAAATTCACCTATATATATACACATATTTACACACACATGAAAAAAAATCATACAACATATTTAATTTACATGGCAGAATATTTTTTTAGAAAAAACAAATCAATACATATATAAGATAAACACTAAAATATGGATAAAAAATTATTGAATTAGCCATATATATATATACTCGTATTTCTATAATATAATATATATGTATATATGTAAATAAAAACTAATGATGATATAATTTATTATAAAATATGAGAAATTATATATTAAATTATGATTATAAAAATATAACTGTGTCTTTAAGGAAATGTAAGTATTATTTTTTGAAATATGAATATTATATATGTAATTTTTCTTTATATAAATATTATGAAATTTTAATATACATTTTTTCAATATAATATTTTTGGTTATTATAAAATTATGAGTATTCATGTATTTAAAATTAAAAAGTATATGAATAAATAAATTAATAATATTTTATATAATATGTATATGTTATAAAATGTTTAATATAAAATAATAATTTTTAAAATATCTTTATAAAATAAATATTAAAAAATTAAAAAATGAAAACAAACAAGATAAAAATAAGAGAAGATAACGCGTTGAATCAAAAAAATAATTGTTAAAAAAAATGTTTAAAAAATGAATGAAAAAATAAAACATGAAATAATAGAAATATTGGAAAATAAATGATAATATAAGTGATAAAAATTGGATATAATATTTAATAAAAATTGATAGGTATTCTCGTTTTTGGTTTTAGTCGAAACCAACACCACCTCTCTTCCCATCAAGTGTCGTCTTCTCCATCGGGTGAGCTGTGATCCACAACCGCAACTAGAAAACATGAAGCTGATGTTCATCAAGGGTCATCCAACAAGTGACACATTTCATTTATGAATTTTATCACTCATGGATGCTCACATGTAGATGGAATTGACACTATCAATGGTCAGTCGACCTGCAACTAGCATCCGTGACCCACGATGCCTTTTCCCTACATCTCTCGTGTTTCTTGTGGAACGACTCACCCATAAATTCCTTAATGCAAAGATAATTCAGATCATAGGGATTTGGAAGAATCTGATTGGTATATGAAGGATTATAAAATTTTAATTTCTGGTTTAGGTTTCAATGTTTTTTTTCTCCAATCATAATAGGGTAGTATTTTATTAGAAAGTATAGATTCTTGTTGTATAGGGAATCCCACTATTTACACTGGTTTTTGTTTATGAATACAATTTTTTTGGGTGTTGACTATCTACATATGACTTTAATACATTGAAAATAGGATGAGGCGAGGTTGGTTTTATAGTGAGTCTCTTTGCAGTAGGTTGGTTGTGTTCCCCTAGTTTTGAATGTCATCGCTGTATAGTCTAGTCCCTGTTGTGAGGCAGTAGATTTGAAACCATTTTTTTAAAATAATCTACAAGAAGGCAGGGGATTTTATTTTTTTAAATATGTTCAGATGGTTTCTAAGAATTTGGAATTTTATACCAAGTGGTTTTAGTCATTTTTCTGTACTTATTAATTGATTTTTCAAATAAATTTTCATATGTTTATGATAATAAAAGAACTCTTCATTTTTCATGCATTAATTTCATTCAAAAATTTTTCTATGATGTTTATTTTTTTCAAATATATTAATGTGAAACATATTTTTTATCTTTTAAAAAATATGTTCACATGACTCAATTTTTTTATTATCTTTAGAGATTATATGTCCTTAATATGTATCCTTTTATTGTATAAATAATTTGAAATAGAATCTTTATGTTAGTAAGGTATATTATTTTGAAAAATATGTTTAAATGGTTTCTAAATTTCTATGTCAAAATGTTTTTAGTTGTTTAGGAGCATTTAATTATTTATTTTTGATATAATTATTAATTTATATTGTCATGGTAGTAAGGGAACTACGTATTTTTCTTGCATATATTTCTTTTCAATATTTTTCATATGATGGTGCTTCATTTCAAAAAAAATTATATGCAAGTGAAATTTTCATATCTTTGTGGATATAAAATAGTCCAAATAGATTCAAGAGGGTTATGTTTTTAGATATTATGAAAATTTATTTTAGTAGGTTATTAATTTCTATCTCTTGTTTATTTAATAATTTTGAATTAAATATTTGTGATTGTAAATATATTTTATTAAAACTATGCATATATATATATATATTTATGAGTGTTTTCAAATTACATATTATATGCGTGAAATTATTTTAGTCCATTGAAGTTTTATTTATAATGGTATATTGATTATTTTTATGATATAAAGAAGATTATTTTTATGTTCTATGTCAATGAATCACATGGGTTTTTACATTAAATTTACTATATATAAAATTTATTTGGTTCTTAAGGTTTATTTTTGTGAAATTATTTTGAACAATTGAAGAACCTCAATTAGGCTCCTATAAATACAATGAACGTTATTAGATGTTAAATTTATTTATTTAATAATAAATTTTCAAATAAATATATATTTATGTATGTGTGTGTCTTTAAACAGACGTTATTTTATGTTTAAAATCCTGTCATCCCATGGATTTATCTCTATATAATTAATTTAAATTCTTAAAAAATTTAATTAAGCATTTATAAGTGCATGGGGATTTATCAATTTTCCAAAAACAATTAATGTTTTATTTTCAATATAAATATATGGATACATATATAAATTTTTCATTCCATTTGAAACATATATTTTTCTCTTAAATCCATGAATATATATATACATATTCATATATAAATATCTACATACATTTTATTTTACGTAAAACAGATTTGTAATCTGGCAATAGTATATACATGTATATAAATGTATGTTTTTATGTTTCAATTCATATAAATTATTTTTATTTTTGACAGTTAGATAAATGTATGTGTATATATATGTGTCATTTAATGTAAATGTTTAGTAACTTTTTTTTGATACGGATATGTATGTCTATGTGTATGAAATCATGCTTTATTCAAATATCAATATTTATGTAAACATATGTGTATATATATATATATCTTTTATATAAAATCATCATATAATTATACATGTATATGAATATATATTATATGTATTTTAATGTGAAACCACTTTTAGAATGACAAATGTATAACCAAGTACTCCCTTTTTAGGGAATAGACTTTGAATCACATGTTTTTAATGGAACTTCATGATACATGTTATAATGCTTATAATTATAAAGGATCACACATAGATATTATGTGAATGAAGGTAGGGGATGGAGAGTGAACACAAAAAATTGTGGTACTTTTTTTTCAATCATATGATGGGTGTGCCCATATAGTGCTCCAATGCATTGGGTAATGTTTTAATTTCATGAGATGTTATGTATTGTGTGCGATATGTGTATCCTATGAAGATTATGATATTAGGGAGTGAAACTAATCCATAATGGTACTATGTCCACCATTTCATTGGAGTGAATTGAGGATCCATGCTATGATCCATGGTGCCTTTGAGAATTAATTATGAATGCCTATAAGTTTTCAAGTAAATTTTATATGATTTTATGAATGAATAAAGTTGATTGTTTTTTCAAATTTTATATATATTGAAAATCCATTTTAATAAATTATTTATTTTTAAAAGTAATAATGATTTATTAAGCCTATATTTATGAATTGTATAACATATTTCACACTTTATTGTTTTGTAAAACCTTGTTTGATTTTATTATGTTTTGAAACCCCTTAATGAGTGTTTTATCACTCAACCTATGTTTCTAAAACATCATTTTATAGGGAATAAGGATGCCTAGACGTGATGTAGTGTTCATGGTCCTGCTAAAGAGTTTAACCTTTGTAAATAATATAAATAGTTTTTGTATTTTCTATTATAAGTTGTATAATCATAATTTCTCTGATGTATCTAGACTCTGTAAAACTCAAAACCTTTTCAGTTTTTTGTGTTATAAATAAATGAGTTATTTATATAAATAAAAAATATGAAATGGGTTTTGGGTCATCATAGGTCCTTTATGTTTTTTTAAGGAACGTGAAAGTGAAGTATGGTATATGCACGATAAGAAGATATGATTTGGTTCAATCTAGTATTCCAAATAATATCATGACCAAACATTCATCGATCATTATAATGAATCATGGAGTAATTCCTAAACACACAATTCCTTATTCATATCAGAGTTATGATGTTACTAAGGAGGATATATGTTGAGTCTTACATGTTGATATTGAACATAAAAACTTTAGTGTGTATTAGTTCCTAAATTTACATTTCCTTATACAAATCAAAGGTAGGATATAAGTAAAAGGATAATCAATGGTTAGAATTATATGTATTTTAAAAACACTTATTATAATTTGAGACATGCTTAAAAAATAATGTTGTTATCCCATAACCACATTCCAACTATCAAGAGAAATGGATATCATATGAGTAAAAATATGATATAAATCCATCATTTCATAAGAACACATGTTTATATGGAATGATTTTGTTAGGATATAAATAAAATTTCATCAGGAGAAACACAATGTGAATCAAAAGTAGATACGCTAAAGTTTCTAAGGATGTTACAAAAATTAATATGATAGAAAAGTTATAGTCAAGTGCTAAACTATATTTCTATAAAAGGGAAACATATATATTCAAGATAGTGGGATAAACATTGAATTTGATTCATTAATTGTCTGAGAATCCCAAGGGGTTGGAATAAGAACATATTCCATAATATATCAGTGAAAATGAATGTTCCAATGAAACATACTATGTAGGATGGTTATAAACATGGTAATGATTTTACATTAACCATGGCTAGTGATACATTAATCATTGATAATAATGAATCTTATAAGTATTCATTATATGGGAAAAATCTACCATTAACAAGATAAATTAAAATTAAAATAATGGATTCCATATATAAAAGTATGAGGGATTATTATTTTGAATATTGTGGTTCGTAATTCAGGTGAGGCTATACATGGGTGGTATACGCGTGGTTCCAATAAGGATCGATTGATAATATGTAACTATTATTCCTAAATCCATTATAATTTTACTAGTCATAGCTAATTTCTATGATCATTTTATTGATCATTGGATGTTAAGACCACCAATCGCAGAATGTGTCTATAAGATTTGATAAGAAAGGGATGGTGACACCGTATAATGACAATAAGTGATGCACATTACTGAAATACAATTTTGTATTGATGTAAGAAATAAGATCATATAATAATTTTTAGGATTTAATTTTACCATTTTCTTATACGAGGTTATTGGGAGTGTTACTATTTTCTAAGAAAAATATGTTTAATAACTTATTGAAAATAATGATTGGTCTTATAGTTAGTTAATACCAGGATGGTAGTAAGACTCCATATATTGAATTAAAGTTGCAATCAAAGATCTAGAAAAAAATGATCTAATGAGATAGATATAATAGTTATTTATACTTAGTCAATGGTACATATACTGACAAGGTGTTAAAAAATAAAAGATAGAACAATTTTAGAGAGAATCGTTACTAGTGTCACATAGAATAAATCTCTCCAAGAAGACAAAAAAGGGGATAAGATGATATTAATGTGGTGAGTTGAGTTCCATATGATCTTGTGATGGATCAACCACATATTCCATGATATTTTCAATATATATTTTATGGTAGGAAAATATCAATTATATACAGGAGAACTTCAGGGGATGCGGTTCGAACTATGCATTTGTGCAAGAGAAAGTACAAAGGAAGAATACATGATATGTGGAGAGAAAGGGATACTAGTTTTAATGGTAAAACTAGTCTTAATTGAATCAACATGATAAAATATTGTAGTAAATATTAGGTAATGAGCAAGACAAGCTCATTCATGCTACTAGTATCCATGTTTATAAATACCGAGTGTTTTGGAGATTTAGAGGAATATATATAGAAGTATATAATAAGTGATAATTTTTTCTAGTTCTTATAATCAAACATAATATGTATGTTTTTACCATGATATAAATTATGGTAAGTATAATAATATTACTATCCAATATTTCATGTTTTCATAGTGGTTAAAGTGAAATGATTAGGGATATCATCTCTTGAGAAGTTTTATTTAAGGAGGTAAAGTTTCATATAGAAGAATTACCATTAAGGGGAAATGTAGAAGGCCCATGAGTAAAATAATAGAAAAAATAAAAAAATGAACTTATCATGTGAGATATAATAAGGATTGTTATAATGTTGGATCTAGTTCAAGTGATAGTGTTGTAATAATGTGATCCATAGACCCAACCTGAACAATACTTTTTTATTACAATATCATGTATATAGAGAGTTATACAGGATGAAAACATCCCATAATAGTGTTGATATGTCTTCATATCCTATTTTAATGTTAAATTAAATATATTATTTGTCGCGTTAAAAGGATATAGTATTTTTCATGCTATAATGAGAATTGAGATATACTGTGATATTAATCTTAAACATATGTCATGTTGCCTGGATACATCATACTGACTGGACATAGTTGATGTTAGAATATCAAGTGTCATAGATCATAATCTTTGATACTTCTTCTCATGATGTTCACAAATGATGATATTTAGTAGGAGATAACATGAGAAAATAACCACCAATAGTAAACCACATGTTTCAAGTGTCATTGGTTGTTCCTATCTATGAACTTGTGTATTTGTCTCCTGACTTGAGATTGTTATCAATCCGTTCCATTTGATCACATACTATGATGCAAGGAAAAAACAACGACATTGATGTCATGGTGAGATATCTTGTTTTGGATGTTTCATTAGTGTAATGGAATTGGTATATTGATAAAGATATAATTTCCTAATTTTGAGTTGAGGATGTGATATATTTGGTGTAGTTGATCAGGATGGTAGAACCTTCATTACATCTATTTCAATGATAGTCAAAGGTAAGTATGTCCAGTCAAATAAATGAATAGTAAATAAAGGAAAGGGACATGACAGAACTATGAATCCATATTTATAATATATCGCATGAAAAAGATATTATATTCCACATTGTGTGTTTGTAGGTTGGATTTTGTTCCTATGACTATTCCTTGTCCCTTTAGTGGCCTTGAAGGGTGGCTAGAATCCACTCATGTTTTTTAATGGTATTCATTGATATCAAGATAAGGGCCTAGAGGATCTCACACAATATAATATTTAAGAGTCTACCCCATTCAAGGTAATAGGTGTATAGGACATGGTGGGCCCCACCACATGGTTTAACTGTTATCCAAGTATTAATGATAACCGATGAGTAAATTAATTAATTATTATTTTGATATAGAATAATTGGGTTGAATTTATTTATTAAAAGTATTTACATGTATTTACAAGTATTAAAGTAAATACACTGAAAAATATTATATGAATGAATATTATTTTAATATTCAAGGTTTTTTTAATACCGCGGGATAACAAGTCGTGTTAATGGATCAGTTTTTTCACATAATACATTTAATATATAATGAATGTATGTGATAAAAAGTATAAATGGAATTATGAAACAGTTAGTTCATCATAACATGTCATTTATTAATTATTTAGTGGGAGTTAGATATATGGGGGTCATGGAACCCTTTTTGGGTAATTACCTTTCACTGTATAAGAAAGAGAGGGATCTTTTAAATAGGCACTATTTATACCCATGAATTTGAGAGGTCCTCTATCTTCTTCCATGCATCCAAGAGAGATAAATATCCTGTATAATATTTATATATGCGATCTTCTTAATGTATAGAAGGTAAGAGATTATGGTGATTATCATGATGTTGAAGGACTCGTCATAGATTCTTGTTAGCACCTTGAATTTGATGATCAATATCTATTCAAATTATTTAAGCATCTGTGGATGATGTCGAGGGGTTTATGCAAAGATCTTTCAAGTAATTTTCACCAAATATGTGTGAAAAATGAATTCATCTTCGAATGAAATTAGATATTATTTTGTTTAATTTTGTTCTTAATAAATTTATGTGAGTTTTTCGGACCTCTACCAAGGCTCAGATCACTAGAGATGATGAAGTTATACAACTCTGATGACGAATTGTTTTGAATTACTAGCCCATTAGCTTCCAATGTGTGCCTTGGTATCTTCACAATGGATGTCATAGCTAATGATATTTAGTATATCATATAGATTATTTGATTCTCTATTTACATATGTGGGGAATAACTATTAATGGAAATGAAATCCCATATCATACAATATGATATATTTAAAACCAAATAATTCCAATTAACATTCCAGTTATAATATTACATACTTTACATAGAGACCCTAATTGAAGATAATGATATTATTTATCCTATAACAATCCATAATGAAAAATTGATATCATAAATTCTGATTTCATAAATTATAATAGATGATATAGTTCAAATTAAATATCGATTTTAATAATATATTATAAAATGCAGTATTATTTTGAAATTCTTTATTTTTTAAAACTGATTTTGAGAATGAGGAAGTACATAGAATCTTTGATACCATTTATGGGTTTATAAGAATCAAATGACCCTCATTAAATGTATTAAAAGAAATTATAATCCCAAAATCCCAAGATCATACATTCATGAAACCAAAATTATGAATATATATTAAAATGAAGAACATAGAGTACCTTTTAACGATGAATGACTGAGCCAACTTCTTTATCCAAGTTCATGATAAAGATCCATCAAAGGAAACCTAAGGATCCCACTTTAATGTTGTATCCATCAGTTTATATGAATCACCCAATGCTTGTGTGGGTCTTTCCTACACTCCCATGGTATTCTAGTACCTCTCAATAGAAAAGGGTGGAGGAGAAAGAGAGTTTCAGGTATGGGGTAATTAGGGGGAGTAGGGGAATAGACATAAACAAATCATCTCAATGGTAGCTTCCTATTTATATAGACCTTGTAAAATTACCAAGTTTTCATTAATTAACACATATTTTATGAAATATATGAGTTATTCATATGTTTGAAAACCATTTGTAACCCGTTTCAAATACATTCCCCCAATATTTCTTCTTATAAAACATAATATTAATAATAAATAAAAGAGAATATTCTCTTATCATTCCTCTAACTAATGAATTTTAGGATTCAAGGTGGACTATACAATATGATACATCATACAATATTGCAATTACAATATATCGAAATCATACATTATGATTTGCCTAAGGTAGTGGAAAGATATACCCTTATTTTATAAGAATATGTAGCTAGAAACATCATATGTTTTATTTATTTAGGTAATATATCCATTATATTTCACCTTTTGAGATATTGGATTGAATAAGAGTCATGGATTATATGTGTTTATGCCACCTAACTACTCTAAAGTGTTCAACATCTTCCGTGTATCACTTTTTTCGAATTACCTAATAGGCTTGATGGAGGTATTCAAAAGTGAATATATACAAATACATCGTGAATTATCATAAAACTAAGTTCTTATATATATTCTCAATATTTGTGAATAATTTCTAAAAAATCAGATGACTCTATTGGTGAAGATTATCTAGAGGAGTCACAGAATGAAGAAGGGTTCATGAGAGATAGAAGAATAAATGATAGAAATTTATCCACAAATGTTTAGGGATTGATATATGACTTAAATTTCTAACATAAAATTGTTGGGGGTGCATAAGGCCCAAGTTTAAATAAATAAATATTTTTTGAACATTAAAATATTCATCACACAATTTATTTATTTTTTTGATTCATAATAATATAATAAAAATTAAAAATTTACATTTTCTATAATGTCTAAAAGTAAGAATAAAATACAAATACAAAATAGTGGCATCGCTAGAATTTGAATGTCCTCTAGTTCATATTCCCAAAACAAAATCATGATTAGAGGACACAAAATTATGAAAAAACATTATAAGCTATGGAATATAAATTTTTTATAAACAAAATGTTTGATAAGTATTATTTTAAAGTATATAGTGAATTTAATTTATAGGAAAGTAAAGAGGTAAATATAGTTGTTAGAATCTAATCATTGGAATTTGATCATTGGAATCTAAACCTCATGTGTTATTTATTTAACCATTTGGAAAAATAATCATGTATCAAATATAAATCCAATATAAATTATAAATTATAAATTTTTATACATAAATAAGAATTATTAATCTATTAATAATCAAGGGATATTTTTTATATCATCAAAAAATAACACATTCACTCAAATCATTCAATTTTATGTGACTTAGAGCTTTAAAAAAAATTAAATTTATCATAATTAGATAATTATTTTCATAAAATATACTTTAATGTTGGAATAATTATGATAAAAATAGGTTTGGGTGAAGTTTTCTTATTTTTTTGAAATAGTAAAATAAGTAGGTGAGTAGTGAAAATGTACAAAACAAGTGTGTGATATTGTAAGTGTGTGGATAAAGGAAATCATATAACATATAATCTTGTCTTAATTGGGATTTAATGAGAATAAAAATATTTATAGTCACGATAATCATCACTATTCTTGGTATTATTCTGACATTATAATTTATTTTATTTTTTCCCTATTTATCCATTTTTATTCAAAAATAACTCATCGTTCAACAATAAATACCCACATAATAAACCCATTATACTTATTAAAAATTTCAAATTACTCTTGATTCTTTTTTGAAATAATATCTCTTATAGTTCCCTCTCCAATTTAGGGAAATTTAGATATCTCGAAGGGCTAGTTCTAAAATTTAGGAAAGCTTTAACCAAGGTAATATCTCAATTCCTCTCTCTCTTTCTAATTTTTAACTATTTTATAGTAACCCTTTCAAATTTGATTTCCCATTTGATTATATTTCTATAGAAATTATATTAATTTTTATTCCATTTACTATTAATATGATTATCTCATTCTCTTTCCTTATAGGTTATTCGTATGTCCATGAATATGAAAGAATTATAAAAGTTCATTATAGTAAAACAAATTCATGTATTCTTTTCTAAACCCATAATTATGTCATGTATTTGTGGTATTATAGATATAAAATTCCTAGGGACATAATTTATCAATTTAGGGATAATTTATATTTGGTTCAACCTTCATAGTTACTTGAATTTGAATAATGTTTATACTAAAATTATTAAACGTTTGGTATCGATGATACTAGTAATAGGAGTTCTTTCATAGAGGATTTTATATCCCCTTTATTAATAATATAATTGGATAAAATTATTCTAATTTTATTAGTTTATTTATTTATACTTACCTTTGAATCACTACCTTGAATTCTTGAATAAAACAATTATCACATAACGATACATTCAACCAATTCGTTAATAATTTTAAAGTATAATCCTTTAAAAAACATGCATTTATAGGATCACTTTTATAATGTACCCTATACATTGAATATTCTATACTTTGTTATATTTATTGAAGTTAATACATTTATATATCTATACAATTATATTAATTAGGAAAAATATTTAGTTGTATATTACTTGATTCAAAATTTGTAAATCCATTACTTGTTTAATATTACGTAAGTATTTATAATATATTATCTTTTGAAAATTATGGTAAGTATTTCATAATATATTATCTTCTATATTTAAAAGAATTATATGTTATATGTAAGGGGTGGGTTTAAAATTATAAAATCTTTAGCACACTGCAAGGTCTTAGGATATAACTAATATAAGGTAACGAGAGTGACTTTTTACCTTTAAGTGAGATGTCTTGGAACAAGGCATCACCTATATTATTATGATTCCTTATATTATACGTTTCAGTATTTTTGTTATCCATTATTATGTTATGATTATATATGAATCTATCATTATTATTTATTTATACCATATTATCTATGTTATTAATATTTTTTTATTTTTATAAATTATCCCTTGCTATGTTTATGAGATTTCCATTATTATGACTCCACTTTTTCATGGGAAATCACAAATAATATTATGTATGATCTACTAAGGATTAAAAAATAAGGGTAATGGTTTACATTATGTTTTTGAAAGTATGAATCTATTTAATATTTGAAATGTAATTATAATTCATATATCTGTATATAGTTTCTTTAGGTCTACTAAACATTAGATTATATATATGAGAACTTATGTATTTTATTTCAATAATTATAAGATCTATCATATTTGGGTTACAGGAGCATGAACATTATATTTAGGGTATTTTATGGTTCCTCCTAAGTTTTCCCGGTTACACCTTACATGTTTACCTTGATGGATATGAAACACTTATTATTTTATGATAAATTATATTAGAATAGGCATGTGAAAATTTCAAGAGGTATATAAACCCATGTAGTAGTTGATCACATGATAAGGTTTTTGTGATTTTTTTGGTCAGTGGTCTGTTATATATAATTTCATGCCTATAATAAAAATTAATCATTTTTTATTTATTACATAGAAACTAAAAAATCCTTATTGGAAGGTTTTTTCTTTTGTTTATAGGTTTTGGGTAAGTTTTATGTATGAATACATAATGTTTGATTTTTTATAGAACCTTGGCATGATGATATTGTTCTATTTCTAGGGAATAGTCTCTATAATGCTTAGTTTAGTCTCTCACTGTTAGTCGGTAGCCTATGCTGTATAAGAATATGTGCTTGATTATTTTTGGATATACATATCAAGTCTGAGAAGATCTATGTCAGGTTGAGGCATCCCATACATCTAGCAAAATTATTTTTAAATTTAAAAACATGTGTGCCATTTTATAAATGCTTTATCACATGAATGGTGAATGTTTTTAAGTCCTTTTATTACTAATGAAATATTGTCTCTTGAATAATCATTATATTATACAATTATTATGTTAAATATATATATACAAATATTATATTCCTAAACTAAATAAATTGTATATGAAAATAAATGTTATATGGATATGAAAGAGTATATTTAGTGAATGTATTATTATGAGTTATCTCAAACTACATGCTCGAAGAAAATAATTATTTATTGAAATCGAATATTTTGTGATCTATTAACCTCTCAAAATTTACATAAGACATAAACTATTAAAAAAACAAAAAAACAATTTTTCCTTTTATAAAAACATAAAAATTAGGTTATTTTAAAATTTTGAATTCATATTAGTCTTATGCACATAATAAATGTTCGATAACTAAAACAAATAGAAATATATAGCACACATAACTTGAAAAGTTTTACTCAATATTGTGAAATACTGTATATTATGTGGAGAAAAATCTCTAACATAAAATAAATTTCATAGAAAGATAAATATTTTATATGACATTTTTTGAATGTTTTATGAAAAATAAAAATATCATGTGCCTCTATTGATTAAATTTATTTAAAAATAAATCTTTTTTCATAGATCTAAAGAAAAATGTTATGTAATTAAATTATTGTGTGCCGAAGTGGAAATACATTTTTTTCGTGAAACTAAATATTATGTTAGTTTATTTATGAATGAAAAATATTATTTATATGATAGAAATTTTTATTTATTTCTCCCAACAGAAATTTTTATAATTTTAAAAAATTAAAATAATATTATTTCTCCAAACATAAGAAAGTAAATGTTATGGGATATAGATGAAAAAAATACATAGTACAAAAAATTAAAAATTATTTGTTCAATATTATGAAAAACTAAATATTCTGTACAAAAAAAATATATATGAAAAAATAAATTTCGTAGAAAGATGTATTTTCCCTAAGATATAAATTTAAAATTATGTGCTAAAGAGAAATATTATCTTATTTATGGTGATTAAATATTTTATGCTCCTAAATGTTATTTTTAGTTCAAAAATTATGTTTTATCAATGAAATAAACATACAATAACTGCAAAAAAGAGGGAAATTGAGGCAGGTTTTTATTGAAATAGTGTCAATTTAAACCGCTTCTTAATAATATAGTGGTAGTTATTAAAACAACATGATATTTCAGTTTTTTCTAGTCATTTCATGTCAGTTTCCTTAATTTATCAATGACTTCTATATATGTTGTTTTGGAGCATTTAATGGTGGTTTCAGTTTTATTTAGTGGTGGGTTTTTAAAAAATATGAAGATAAAATAGATAAGATGAACTTAACCGCATCTAATTTATTTAGCGGTGATTAATTTTAGCGGAGATTGATATAAACCACCAATAATTAATTGTTTCATTAATTTATTAAGTGGTGGTAACTTTGAACCACTGCTAAATATTAATTTTAAAATTTATTTTTAATAAATATGTAATAAAAAATGTAAATATAAAAAAGATGACATGTAATAAAATAAAACATAATTGTATGATAAAACCCATCATACATACATCATACATCCACAATCATATATACAAAAATCCACAGTCAGTATAACCTTGGTCAACATATACTTCTTTCAACTAATAGGCTCTGTCAACTCATACCTCAATCATCAATGTATATAAAATATATCCAATAACAATATTTTCCCAATATATGTCCACCTTATGACCTCCAATTCATCTGTCTTCCTCCACATCCTCTCATTAGTTGAAACCAACCATATCATATGATCAATTGTTATAAAAAAACATAAGTTAAAACAAAAAATAATAAATTATAATTATAGTAGAATCACTGCTAAAATTTAAACATACCATAGAAAATAAGAACCATCATGACTACCTTCTGAAGAATTTCACGGATCAAACGGTCAACCATCTTCCTATGGATGATATCTTTCACCTACAATAAAAAAAATGAAATTTAAGAAAATAAATGAGAATGAGAAAAGACACATAATATATTCAAAATATTAGACATATATTTTTTTATTTTCATAATCAAACTGAATAAATTTTAACATAAAATAAATAATATATCATATAAAACTCTTTTAAAACATAAACATACATATTTAAAATATAATTCAACACATGAAACCGAAAAGAGATAAGTAAATATTCCAATTAAATTTTAAATCGACGTGCAGTGTGCTTGAAATTTACTTAATATTTTTTTAAGACATTGATATGGTAACATGTCCTATATTTTAAAAATAACATAACAATAGTTTTACCATGATTTTACATCAATATAATACCATTTTCTATAGTTTTGACTATTTCAGAAACATTTTAGTGTTTTGAAACACTAAAAATACATTTACATGCATCTTGAGAAAAACATAACTCAGAATGACATACCATTAGAACTTAAATTTCAAAAATTAATCTAAGGCTGTTTTACTCTAATTTTAGGAAAATACTACAACATTTTACTAGTTTTCACCCCTCAACACATGTTTTTAAAGTCCTTGGTACCTTTAAAAAGATGTTACTGAGTTATTCATACAACACCGCACATTTGATTTATGTGTAGTCTATGTGTGTATGTCAGAAATAAGTAAATGGTTGTTTTTCAAATAATCCACATCCATATGAGGTCTTTTGTAACCCCACAAGTTTTTGAAAATAAATATAGAATTCAATTTTATAATCTAACCGTTAAACACAACTTTGTCTCTTCTATGTTTCGAATTTCGAAAAATGGTCATTTAGAGTTGTGTTCAGTAAGTCATTTGGAGTCCGATAGAACAAACTTGATTTTTAGTGAATAGTAACATACCATGATGAATAGTAATATGACCCTAATGAATAGTAAATTTTATTATTATTTTATTTTCTTAAGGCTAGAAGATAATAACATCTTGGTTAATTTTTCATTGTGATAAAGAAGTAGTTATAGAATTAGAACTCTTAATTTTTGAATTAAGTATTTTTTTCTTTAAAAGTTAAATTAATAATATTTAGAAAATTATTTTTCAAAAATGGACTTCACTTTTTAATTTTACACATCAAAAAATGGTAGGGGTGAATTTTTGGGATTTTTCTGAAATTCTTGATTTTTTGATAAATAGTAAAATATGATAAAATACGATAAATGCTAAATTCTTGATTTACTACGTCATAGGTGATGCAAGGATGATGTAAGCCCACTTGGTTCTAACTCACATTCCATTATTACTATTAAGGGTCACATGAAACAATACTATTGGTTGTCTTGAGGGAAATATTAAAATAATGAATTAAATATTCAAAAATTACTCCTCTCCTCCACTATAAAAACCCGCCACCACTACCTCTTTTCTATAGACATCTAAGCCTTGAAGATCCTAAAAGTTCTTCCCATTTACCATTCTCTAGTCACTCCCCATGAACAGGAATCTCTTTGTCAGGCCAAAAGACCAAAACCCCTTCCCTTAAGGAGTTTCTCAAGGAGGTTATTTCAAGAGGTAAAGTGCCCTTTTTTTCATTTCGTTTCATTTCAATTTATGTTATTTTGTTATCCTCTCCTCACCTCCTCTATCCAAATAATCCTGATAACTCCAGTAACTTGTATATACTTGATTTATATCATGTGAATGGAAGAACCATCATAAATATTCTTATTCCTCCATTTTATTTTATAAACGAAATCGACGTCCAAGAGGTTCTGATTTATAACCTTCGTGGACGATGATGTTTCATTATTCAGTTTCTTCTTCATTACTGGTCATGAAACCATATTCATGAATTAAAATGACTATAATATATTTTTTATAACCTAAATAATATTCAGGAACCAGAATATGTACATATAATTATGTTATATGACAAAACTAGTTCATAATATTCCAAATACCACCGAATAATCGAAGCGGTGGTCATCTAATGGTTCATCCTTTTTCCATGTAACCAAATGATATAAAGGACCATTATAAATTATTTATGTTCATTAATAATATATAATTTTAATCCTAGAGATTTATAACCATTTCACATGAACTTCATTACATAAAAACAAGTGAACCGAATATGAAAAATAAAGGAAACGAACACTCCAGAACGACGAAATTCAATACAATAACCTGTCAATAAAGAAATAAATGAACTAAACAGAATTATGGTAAACTAAATACATGTATAATAGGTTCTGAAATAAGTTATTGACCAGTATAATTTCATATTCCAGGATCTTAAGTACAAGAGGGGAACACGTTTGGAGTTAAGGTAAGGGTTTTTCCACCCAAACTTCCATTTTCATTCGGGATACTTTCATTGAAAAAATTACCTCAATGAAAATATTATGTATTGTTATTTACTCATCATATATTCAGTGTGAGTATCATATATATGTTTAAAAACTAGAATCCTTCCTTATTTTATGGATAGTTACACGTTTTAAAAGGAACTTTAAAAATTGTTTCAAAAATACAAGCCCGATTCATGGGAATATCTCAAATTCTTACCTATTTTCAAGGGAAATATATAATCTGTTTTTAGAAACCATTATATTTATAAAATCACTCATTTTATTATTAAAATAATAACTTAATTAACTTCTGGTTTTATACAAAAAAATTTCCCAAAGAACTATTCTTTTCAAAAAAAAGAGTATTTATCTTTAGAATTGCTTAATGATTTTGTAAGAGTGATTTCATCTAATTCAACACCCTTGTTGATTCCATGGTATTATTGGGTTTAATAATTTATGAAGTCATCTACCATATTTTATTTAATGGTTTATGACTAAATCTATTTTGGATGATCTATCCTAAAACCATTCACCATATTATTCCGAATGGTTAGTGTTTTATGTTTAATGATTGGGAAAAGATAGTTACATTTCATATGATAGTTTAAATATGAATGTATATGTTGTTTATGTTTATCCTCGCTCATATGAGGAATTCATTGGACTTATTATGTGATGGGTGGGGTCCTCTATATCCCCGCAATGCATCGGTAGGTCTCATGAGACAAATAGACATGGAATAAGCCGAGGCCTTTCCCAAAGTGATATGGATTTTGGCCGAGGCCTTAATCACTAGATGTCTTGGCCGAGGCCATGAAAAAATGATTCATAATGTCTGGAATATGCACTTCCCTCTTTATGAAGCTAGTAATTGAAAGATCATGTGGTCATTGGACTAGTAGAATACCCATGATTATGTTTTATTATGGAATTGTTTACTCAGCTCATTTTCCTGCCATAATGTGTTCTTATTTATTATTAAATGCATGTGTTTTCAATTATTCACTATGTCTAATGTTTATATTATGTTCCGCTGTATTTATGACTCTTACTGAGCGTTTGAGCTCACCCCTTTCTTATGTTTCATTTTCCTAGGATATGAAGAAGTAACTTATGAATGACTTGCAAGCATAATCTAGGAGACGTGATGTTTCTAGTGGAATAAAATAGTATTTTTGTTTCCCTTAATGTTGTAATGATAAAATTATGTATGTAGCTTGTTTCCAATAATACTAAACTACATGGTCTTTCGAGATTCATATTCCTTGTATGTTTGCCAACGTAATCAAATAAGGCACCGACTTTAGGCAACTGGGGTCGGGTCCGTACAGTTGGTATCAAAGGAAGTTTTGTAGAATACTTGGAAACTAGATTTAGAAAACGTAGAATTAGGGAAGAGTCCCTAATATAGTATTTTAGGATAAACATACATGAACGTCCTGATATTCTGGTACAGAATAGATTATGTGTATCTTTCAAGAAATACATCCCTGTCTGGATACGAGCAGGTGGAGGTGGCTCTGGCACAGATGTATCTAGGGGTAAAACCCAAAAACACCACTTTGAGCTAGACTCGAACGGGAACCAGTGCACGACAATGGGCCTTGCTGCACTCTTGGTTACGACACTCCCAGGGGATATGCTTAGGATAATTATCATTTTCTTTACAAGTCATTATGAAGGAGTTTAATGTAAATATTCATCAAATAAACCATTTTTGTGAATATGGGATTAGCCATGCGTAGGATCTCAATTTTTCTGAGTATTTTTAAGTTAAGATTATACATTATGATTCATAACCTAATATAGTGTATTCCATTATCTAGATATGGCGCCTAGTGGACAGAATGGAAATTTCACGATTGCACGTGTCCCTTGTAGGTATTTTCCTCCGATGCAAGATAATGATGTTGGCTCTGGTACTGTGACTGGTGCTAAGAAACTCATAACTATACTGGGACAACTTACTCAGGTTATGAATAATAACCATACCCGTATGGAGCATCTGGATCCACCACGTGGAGGAGCCATGCTAGATCGCATTATGCAACAACAACCTCTATCATTCAACGGGACTACAAACCCGTTTGAAATAGAGCAGTGGATATGTTCCCTTAAGAAGATATTTCTCGCTTTGGGATGTAATGAAAGAGAAAATGTTTTCATGTAAGTATATTTTCTATTAGGAGATGCAGATCAGTGGTGGTCCTTAATCCAAACACAAAGGAGGAGGAAGAGAAAGAAGAGATGGAATGGAGGGATTTTAAGGAAATCTTCTTAGAAAAATATTTCCCTCGAGAACAAAGACCAGAAATGGAGAGGCAATTTTGGAATCTAAGGAAAAAGGAGGATGAAAATGTTTCCATGTATGAAGCTAACTTTAAAAGGATGGAAATATATGTTGTGTACTACATAAGATATCCAAGGAGCAAAATCGATCGATTCTTTGATGGCCTAAAGCCATTCCTCCGACGGGCACTGGTCTCCTAAATTTTTTTTATCATATGAGTACATTGTTTTATGTGCTATGAAGACCAAAAAATAATTCTCTATATATTATGACTTTAAGGGAAATCAAGAAAAGAATAGGGCTACTGAAAACCATGGGAAAGGAAATAAGGAACCAGGGAAGAAGGGAATAGTTTAATTTCCACCATGTGACAATTGTGGAAGGAAACACCCCGGTGTGTGCTTAAAAGGAAAAATAGTATGCTACAAATGTGGTCAGAAAGTCCATCTTGCTGGTGATTGCAATGGAAAGAAGGAAGCCAATGATGTTTGATGCTATAATTTTCAGGAGATGGGGCACTATGCTAATAATTGTACAAAACTTCAAGGAAATATTCAACATATGAGGCCAAGGGAGCAAGGACAAGCATATGCGATCACAACTGCAGAGGTTGAAGTTTTGCGTGACATGGTGACAGGTACTTTGATCGTTTACTCAAGCTTAGCCAATGCTTTATTTGATTCTGGATCATCGCATTATTTCATATCTTCCCAATTTGCTAATAAAATTAGATATTTCCAATTTGATTTAACAAGGGATTTGTCATTCAAAACTCTTAAGGGAAGTATCATTGCTACAAAGTTCTGTCAATCAGTTCCCATTAAGGCATATAAATGTTCTGTATCTGCTGATCTCATCGTCATACCCATGATTGAGTTTGATATAATCCTTGGTATGGACTGGATTTCGGATCATGATGCAAAAATTTATTGTAAGAAGAAGGAGGTTATGATTTTTGATGATGATGATAAAGAACACCTTATCTTTAGATCAGAATCACCACCACCTGATTCTCATTTAGATCCACCCCTAGTAGCTCAACTAAATTCAATTATTGGGGAGGAAGAGAATGAAATAACTATTGGTGAGGAAAGTAATGTGCAAATAGATTATGTACCTATTGTGAGAGAATATGTTGATGTGTTTCCAGAATATTTACCTAGACATCCTCCAAAACGAGAAATTGAGTTTTCCATTGATTTAGTTCCAGGTTCAAGGCCCATGTCGAAGACCCCTTATAGAATGGCCACTGTGGAATTAGTGTAACTAAAGAAAAAATTAGAGGAATTGAGTAATAAGGTATTTATTCACCCAAATGTTTCTTTATGGGGAGCCCCTGTCCTTTTTGTTAAGAAGAAAGATGGATCTTTGAGGTTATGTATCGACTACATGGTGATAAATGCTATAACGATAAAGACAAGTATCCCTTACCTCGCATTGATGATTTATTTGACCAAATGCATTGAGCTCAATACTTTTCAAAGATTGACCTTCGATCTGGATATCATCTGTTTAGTGTGAAGAAGGAGGACATTCTGAAAATAGTGTTTTGAACCAGGTACGTGCATTAAGAGTTTACAGTAATGCCTTTTGTATTGACTAATGCATCCTCTGTCTTCATGGATCTAATAAATAGAGTTCTCAAGGAATATCTTGATGATTTTGTAGTGGTATTTGTTGATAATATCTTGGTATAATCCAAAAGATACAAAGATCATGAAAATCACTTGCACATTATTCTGAAGACTCTTAGAAGACATGAATTATATGGGAAGTTTACCAAGTGTGAATTCTGGTTCAGGAGATTTCTTTTCATGGCCATATTATTTCTAAGGATGGAATCCTAGTTTATCCTACAAAGACAAAGGCAATCCAAGATTGTCCCTTGCCAACAAACATAACTGAGGTATGCAGTTTTATTGGCTTAGCAGGTTATTATCATCATTTTGTATAGAATTTTTCCCGGCTACCTAACCCGCTAACGAATCTCATACGTAAAGGGGTTAAATTTGTTTGGACAAAAGATTGTGAATAATGTTTCGAAGAACTAAAAAGAAGATTAGTCAATTCTCATATATTGACTCTACCACCGGGGAATGACGAGTTTGTTATTTATAGTGATGCTTCAAAGAAAGGACTTGGTTTTGTCCTTATGCAAAATGATAGGGTTATTGCTTATGCATCACGACAACTAAAAATTCATGAGAAAAAAATATCCTACTCATGATCTTTAGTTAGTTGTTGTAATCTTTCCTTTGAAGATATGGAGACATTATCTCTATGGTGAAAAATGTGAGATTTATACTGATCACAAGAGTTTGAAGTATATTTTCTCATAGAAAGAACTCAACATGAGGCAAATAATATGGCTTGAACTACTCAAGGATTATGATTTCACAATACACTACCACCCGGGAATGAAAATAAGGTGGAAGATGCCTTGAGCAGAAAGGATCATGGAGTTTTGAGCAAGATGATAGTTGAAAGGGATCCAATTTTCATGGATCTAGTAAAGATGGATATGGGAATAACCATGGAAAGTGAAACATGAATTATTTTTCAAATGGTGGCCAAACCATCTTTACTAGAAAGGATAAAAAATTCATAGGCTGATGATGGAGAGTTTCAAAAGAAGATTAAAGCTGTGAATGGTGGAAGATTGAGTGACTTCGTATATGAAGATGGAATTTTGAAATTTGGGAAGAGACTTTGTGTTCCCGATATACCTGATCTAAAGAGGGAATTGTTGGATTATTCTCATAGTTCTAATTTCTCTATACACCCTGGTAGCATTAAGATGTATAGAGATTTGAAGGATCATTTTTGGTGGGACAACATGAAGAAGGAGATTGCTGATTTTGTATCAAGATATATGGTTTTTCAACCAGTGAAAGCTGGAAGGCAACAACCTGGAAGATGTATTGCAACCTTTTCCCATACCTGAGTGGAAATGGGATAATATCACGATGGACTTTGCCATGGGACTACCAAAGACTGCTAGAAGGAACGATGCAATATGGGTCATTGTTGACTGTCTTACCAAGTCAGTGCCTTTTCTTGCTATAAAAGAAGATTTACTGTAGAGACCCGAAGCTTATCGTACATGGACATTACATTACTTTTGCGGAATACTTAGTACATAACAAAAACACACACTAAAGGATCGTAATAGTTTAGTGTCTTTGGAAACTCGGAACGTAATCTTCTAATCGTGGTGAAAGATCTTCAATATCTCCCATAAAGATCTTCCCTTTTTTTTACCTAAAACCTTTATTTATATCCTGGGGAAAAGAAAACATAAAAGGGTGAGCTCAAATGCTCAGTAAGGGTATACAAAAGAAATAAAAATCATATCATATCTTTTTGAAAATCATAACCTGCAAAAGAGATCATAATATCTTAACATGGAACAAATCATAGAAGTGAAAATGAGATCACCATAATCATAACATGAAACTTGAAACTTTGTGGCATGCACACATAATCATGGAAAATCATTTCTTGTTTTTCATGACTCATTGCCAAGACTATCTTAGTGGACAAAGTCCCTTTCTGAATCGAGTAACCCTCGTTTCAGTCCTGTTTCACTGAACTGGTATAACCTACCATTCCAGCCATGTCTATCTCATGAGATATAAAATCTTTACCCAATGCATTGGAGGGAGATATAGGTCCCACCCATCTCATAATGAATCCTTTCTTATGTGTGCCACATAATCATAAAACATACATCATCGCATAACACATGTAATAAAAATGGGATTCTTAAACAACATGACATCATAAAAAAATTCATATAAGATAAAGGAATTCATAAAAATATTTCCATCACAACATAATCAAACCAATGTAATAATAGGGATAAAAACATAACCCTTTATTATCTTAGATGGAAAATAATTTTGAAAATCACTTGAACTCCATTCTTGAGGAAAATATCCTTTCTTCTTCAAAAACATTTTTCCTTTCATAACATGTCATACGACTTTAAAATAAAAGAAGTTGATTAAAAATAAACTTGAAAACTTGTAAAGGAAGCTTCTTTGAAATAATTTTTTAGAAATCCATTCATGCCGTATAAGTTAGAAAAAAAAACATTCTTCGCACTTTTGTCGGAAAAGTCAAAAAAAGTACCTCGTACGAAAAACGACAAAAGATTCCTTTCATACATATTACTAAAAACTCACTGAAGGGTAAAAATGGATTTAAACAATTGTAGGTGGATGGAAATAATATTACATATTGATGAAACATGGATGTGGATGATAAAATACACCCCAGTAAATACTTACGAATAAACAATCTCGGATAAAAATGAGATTGTGATATTTCCCTTACCTTAGGTCCAATTTGCTTCGTATGTGTCCGAACCTCCTGTATAATGATTTAAATAATGTCATTGACTTATTACAGAATCATATTCATTGTTATGATATCATATATGGTTCACTTATGACATTATATTACCCGTTCTTTTGTAAATTCCATGTTAAAGAAGCGTTTTGGGTAAAATCGTTTCATTTATCGTAGGTGTTTTGATTTGTTGTTCTTGACATTATTATTACTTATATCATGATTTAATTACTTCCAGAATATAAAATATGATTTATATATCATATATATTCAGTATATATATATATATAATAGATAGATAAATGAAATGAAAAAACACCGTTCATGGAGACGGTAGTCCGTACGTACGCATGAACGCTATTTTCCTTTCCTTATTGTCTTGAATGGAAGTAAGTAGATGACATACACATATATATATATACATAAATCCAGTAGCTTTATAATGTCATATATTTCATTATTATTTCTTATATATACTTTATAATCATTCTTAAATGGGTAACATGGAGAATGAATTTCATCGCGTCGTGGAGACGGTAGTCCGTACGTATGCACGAGCGATGATATCATTTCTATAAATATTGAATTGAATTGGAGTGGATTATAAAATATATCAGAATCAATATGATGTTGTAATAACTATGTATAGTTATTCTTTACACCATTATACCCATCCATGTAAGGTGGTGGTGGAAAATAGATTACACCACGGCGTGGAGACGGTATTTCGTACGTACGCACGCGCGGTGATTTCTTTTTCTGTAGGATGGATAGATGGTGAAATAGGGTTGTTTCATACTTATAATAACATATCAGTATATGAGTGATACTGATGTTATTACTTCATAATGAAACAACCTAAGAAGAAGAAGTGGAAGAAGAAATAAAGATGAAAGAATTGGTAACGGTAATTACCTCTTCTTTGAAGCGCCTCTTTGAGACCTCCTCTTAGGGCACTAAAATTGGTCTTTGAGGAAGACCAGAACCTCTAGGATGTTTCTAGGGAAGTGGAGAAGAGATTTTGGCAGGTTTTGTCCGAGCTTGAGAGCTCAAATTGGTGTGAGGAGGAGGGGGAGGAGGTGTCCTTTTATAGGGGAGGAGAGGGGCACCTTAGGAATTCTTAAAATTATTAATTTATAATAAATCTAACCCCACTTAAAAACCTCCAAAAATGACTCATATTCGAAGCTTAGATGAGATAGGGTTGTAATCTCATCAACCAATCAAATTTAGACATGTTTGGATCTTATTTTAAACCTTATCAATTAGATTTAACTCTAAGTTAAATAATTTAACTTTTACCGTGTCTTTTTGTTTTCTTTCACTATATGGTTAATACACTTACTATAACATGCCAAACGAACCCCAAATTGTTTATTATTAATATATATATCCTTATCTAAGTCATTTGGCCGAACCTTAGATTTTTAGGAATAAAATAACAAATAATAATATAATATTTGATTTAAAAACTATTTTGTGTCAATTTTGACACTATTTGATATATGATTTTTGTGAAAGTCATAACAGAATTAAATGTTCGAACCAAGTTGATTAAATCAACATTAATATATCATAGTAACCTAGAAAATTAGTGGAATTCATAAAAAATCTCAAATTACATTTATTTTGGTGTTTATAACATCAATTATGTCAATATTTCATTAATAAGATAATTATTGCATCATCGTTGTGTCATAAATAAATTAAATTATTTGATGTCTAAAAATTACAAATAAAATACCATCATGTAGGAAATCTTTTTATATTTCTAATGAATATTTACAATCGAATTTATCTTATGTATAACCCCATATTAAAAATGATTTACTTATTAAACTTTGATTTTAACTATTTTAACCTTTTTTTAAAATAAATTAATAATAAATGTCCTAATCTAATCCAAGTGGGCCTAAATGGTCATATTTTATTCCTAAGTTTGTTTTTGGTCGAATTACACTTGTCCAATAGAATTAGTACATGTGTTAGGGTAATAGTAATATCATATTTACCCTTAGTTACCCTATTTACTATTAACCGCGGTAAAAAAAGTAAAAAGTTACTATTCACCAAAAAATTATTTTCATCTCATTGAACCACATTTTAGTCCTTGATATTAACCGTGTCTCTCGGATTTTCGAAATTCCATTCACAGAAGCGGCAAAATTAAGTTTTATGAAAAATTCAGTTTTTTTTTTAACTACCACTTAGTAGTTTCACTATTCATCAAAAATTGATGTTTTTCAGAACAATGCCAAAATTTCATCCTAAGCTATATTTCATATTCCGAATTCAAAAATGAAATCTATTTTACCAAATTCATAACATAGAAGTTGCATTAATTAATTTTATAATTAAATCCTGCTGTTAAAATAAATAGCGTGTTTTTAGGAAACAATATATATCAAAAGATTGACACTTGATTATGTCTGGTTTAAATGTGAAATTACAACCAATGACCAACATTGTATTAAATTGTAAAAATATATTCTAAATATACTTTAAAACCACTCAAATTAATAATTTATCACTATTAATTATTTCGATTAAAAAAGTTGTTTTTTAATTATAATTAATAATTTTCACTATTCATCAGAATATGAAAGTTATCCGAAAAGTACCAAAATTTCACCTTAGGCTAAATTTGATACTCCGAATCCAAAAATGAAGTTCATTTTGAAATATAAGATTTACAGAATTTTAAAAAGTGGTTATTACTATTCATAACAGCTAGTTTTAATAATATTTTAATAGCATATCGTTGTTTAGTGAAACTCATTATTGCGTACTACACACGCTATCGAGGAAGGTCGCGATTGCGTGTATGCAAGGCAAGTCAAGGATGCGTGTTGTGCAAGCTCCTTTTGGTGTATCGTACAACACAAGACATTAGTGAAATAAAAAGAATATTTTTCATAAAATCTCGGGCTGTTACATTCTACCCCCCTTAAAATGAATTTCGCCCTCGAAATTCGTCGGGGTTATAAATGGTTTACTATTCGAAAGATTCTTTAATAGAATCCCACATCGTAAAAAGGAATACAAAAACTTGGCTTTAAAAACTAAAGTATGAAATGTAACGATTACCCAAATAAACTAATTGCTGGGTTTCCACATAGGTAAAAATATGGATATGGAAGAGAAATCTAACCATCATGTTCTAATGGAGAGTGGTAGAGAACATGGCTATGGAAAAGCCAGTAATCACAAATCCATAGATTTGTGATGATATAAGGTACCATCTGATTCATCAGGTATAAGATCACTAGGACAACATTTTTGGTTTTCAAGATCATTTCCCTAAAGTTGAAAATTTGAATTAGAATAAATACTTACTTTATTTTGGTACAATCTCACTATTGTTCGTGCCTTTAACAATTTCCACATCATCTCTTAAAGAAATGAAGTTGAATTTGTCATTCGCGATGTGTTAGCAGATCATGTGATAGAATGATGGGTCATTCCATCTGTCTCAAACAAAAGGTTAGAAAAGTTATCAAAAAATATATAAATCCATCTATAGTGAGATTAATCATATATGGTTCCTAAAATGAACTTATACATCAAATATCATACTGCTTAATATAATAAAACTAGTTTCTACTAAACAGGGACTTCCTGCAGGTCAGTGGTAGGCGATAAAGGCCAGTCGCACTTCGGTTGTGGGTTCGATTCCCACAGCCTTGTCCGAAGCGATGGGTTGTCGCCCTTCCTACAGGTTGTCCTTTTTATAAAACTATATTACTATAACATCCCATCAATAATATCGAAAAAAAACTTCTATCCTTAAACAATACTAACTTATGTCCAACATAATTCATTCCAATCATTAGGCTCATAATACTGCAGTCCATTCTCATAACATAGTGAAAACGATTACCAGAGATTTAATACCATCGTTGATCCCCATATATCATAAGATATATCTTGTTGGTCACATTTCAAACATTCAAAGGCCTTAATCTTGTACTCTCTTGAATACCCATTGAACCTTAGTGAAAACTTGAATGCAGTTAAAAGTTAACACTTTTCACATACCGAAATCCTCAAAATTCTATATACTCAAACCATGATATCACTTAGTCCTTATATCAATCATGAGCTCATGAATACTGTCAAAAATTTCATTTTCTCCTTATCCCTTCATTATGCGCATATCATCTTCATTCCAAAAATATCTGAATAACCTTTCATGGATACTGGTAACATTAATCAGACAACAATGTTACAATCCTTACATGTCTCTTTATTCCATAGTACCATGAGATTACTTATATAACATTACACATGATAAACATGTAATCATTCCACTACATTCTTAAACCATTGACCGAGCTTCAACAATTCTTTCATCTCACATATCATTGGTAGTCTCTTCATCATCATCCACATAAATACTTCCCATATGACCATACTGATTCTCTTCATGAGTCTTTCCCTTAGGGAATTTGTTTGCATAATGCCCATACATTCCACATTTAAAACACTTAACCATTTTTGATGTCGTAGCAATACCATTATCCTCATCCCTGGTATTAACTGACCCTTTTCCTTTGCACTTACTGGCTTTGTGTCCTTCTTTTCCACACCCAAAGCATCTTCCAGTTCCTTTGAAACATTCTCCTTGATGCCTCTTCCCACATGATTTACATAGGGGAAATTGAACTTTCTTTCCTCTATGATCATCATGAAACTCCATCTTTCTTTTATTAGCCGAGTCAGGAAACTTACCAAATTTTACTTTATTGATCATATTATGAGATTGCTGATTCGGCATAATAATGATGTTTGGACTTCCAAATCCCATTTCATTTGGTTGCTCATAAAGAATATCATTCCATTGTCCATCATTTCCTCCATTATCGTGAATCACCTTGTTTCCAGCAATTTTCTAAAACCCAAAAAGAATAGCGTGAGAGGCAAAAATCATGCTAGGGAAAACAACATAATAAAGGGGGAGTACCTTCAATATCCAACATCTTAGGTTTAATTCTATGATCGTTAGCGTAATTCTATTACTATAACCTATACGTATACTTATCCCTAGGGACATCCCTAGACATCCCTTAGAAATATCTCTAGGGATCTCACTAACGTTTTCGCATCCTAGTTTCCAAAGGTTGACTAAACCTTTCCTCTGATACCAACTGTAGAGACCCGAAGCTTATCGTACATGGACATTACATTACTTTTTCGGAATACTTAGTACATAACAAAAACACACACTAAAGGATCGTAATAGTTTAGTGTCTTTGGAAACTCGGAACGTAATCTTCTAATCGTGGTGAAAGATCTTCAATATCTCCCATAAAGATCTTCCCTTTTTTTTACCTAAAACCTTTATTTATATCCTGGGGAAAAGAAAACATAAAAGGGTGAGCTCAAATGCTCAGTAAGGGTATACAAAAGAAATAAAAATCATATCATATCTTTTTGAAAATCATAACCTGCAAAAGAGATCATAATATCTTAACATGGAACAAATCATAGAAGTGAAAATGAGATCACCATAATCATAACATGAAACTTGAAACTTTGTGGCATGCACACATAATCATGGAAAATCATTTCTTGTTAGTCATGACTCATTGCCAAGACTATCTTAGTGGACAAAGTCCCTTTCTGAATCGAGTAACCCTCGTTTCAGTCCTGTTTCACTGAACCGGTATAACCTACCATTCCAGCCATGTCTATCTCATGAGATATAAAATCTTTACCCAATGCATTGGAGGGAGATATAGGTCCCACCCATCTCATAATGAATCCTTTCTTATGTGTGCCACATAATCATAAAACATACATCATCGCATAACACATGTAATAAAAATGGGATTCTTAAACAACATGACATCATAAAACAATTCATATAAGATAAAGGAATTCATAAAAATATTTCCATCACAACATAATCAAACCAATGTAATAATAGGGATAAAAACAGAACCCTTTATTATCTTAGATGGAAAATAATTTTGAAAATCACTTGAACTCCATTCTTGAGGAAAATATCCTTTCTTCTTCAAAAACATTTTTCCTTTCATAACATGTCATACGACTTTAAAATAAAAGAAGTTGATTAAAAATAAACTTGAAAACTTGTAAAGGAAGCTTCTTTGAAATAATTTTTTAGAAATCCATTCATGCCGTATAAGTTAGAAAAAAAAACATTCTTCGCACTTTTGTCGGAAAAGTCAAAAAAAGTACCTCGTACGAAAAACGACAAAAGATTCCTTTCATACATATTACTAAAAACTCACCGAAGGGTAAAAATGGATTTAAACAATTGTAGGTGGATGGAAATAATATTACATATTGATGAAACATGGATGTGGATGATAAAATACACCCCAGTAAATACTTACGAATAAACAATCTCGGATAAAAATGAGATTGTGATATTTCCCTTACCTTAGGTCCAATTTGCTTCGTATGTGTCTGAACCTCCTGTATAATGATTTAAATAATGTCATTGACTTATTACAGAATCATATTCATTGTTATTATATCATATATGGTTCACTTATGACATTATATTACCCGTTCTTTTGTAAATTCCATGTTAAAGAATCGTTTTGGGTAAAATCGTTTCATTTATCGTAGGTGTTTTGATTTGTTGTTCTTGACATTATTATTACTTATATCATGATTTACTTACTTCCAGAATATAAAATATGATTTATATATCATATATATTCAGTATATATATATATAATAGATAGATAAATGAAATGAAAAAACACCGTTCATGGAGACGGTAGTCCGTACGTACGCATGAACGCTATTTTCCTTTCCTTATTGTCTTGAATGGAAGTAAGTAGATGACATACATATATATATATATACATAAATACAGTAGCTTTATAATGTCATATATTTCATTATTATTTCTTATATATACTTTATAATCATTCTTAAATGGGTAACATGGAGAATGAATCTCATCGCGTCGTGGAGACGGTAGTCCGTACGTACGCACGAGCGATGATATCATTTCTATAAATATTGAATTGAATTGGAGTGGATTATACAATATATCAGAATCAATATGATGTTGTAATAACTATGTATAGTTATTCTTTACACCATTATACCCATCCATGTAAGGTGGTGGTGGAAAATAGATTACACCACGGCGTGGAGACGGTATTTCGTACGTACGCACGCGCGGTGATTTCTTTTTCCGTAGGATGGATAGATGGTGAAATAGGGTTGTTTCATACTTATAATAACATATCAGTATATGAGTGATACTGATGTTATTACTTCATAATGAAACAACCTAAGAATAAGAAGTGGAAGAAGAAATAAAGATGAAAGAATTGGTAACGGTAATTACCTCTTCTTTGAAGCGCCTCTTTGAGACCTCCTCTTAGGGCACTAAAATTGGTCTTTGAGGAAGACCAGAACCTCTAGGATGTTGCTAGGGAAGTGGAGAAGAGATTTTGGCAGGGTTTGGCCGAGCTTGAGAGCTCAAATTGGTGTGAGGAGGAGGGGGAGGAGGTGTCCTTTTATAGGGGAGGAGAGGGGCACCTTAGGAATTCTTAAAATTATTAATTTATAATAAATCTAACCCCACTTAAAAACCTCCAAAAATGACTCATATTCGAAGCTTAGATGAGATAGGGTTGTAATCTCATCAACCAATCAAATTTAGACATGTTTGGATCTTATTTTAAACCTTATCAATTAGATTTAACTCTAAGTTAAATAATTTAACTTTTACCGTGTCTTTTTGTTTTCTTTCACTATATGGTTAATACACTTACTATAACATGCCAAACGAACCCCAAATTGTTTATTATTAATATATATATCCTTATCTAAGTCATTTGGCCGAACCTTATATTTTTAGGAATAAAATAACAAATAATAATATAATATTTGATTTAAAAACTATTTTGTGTCAATTTTGACACTATTTGATATATGATTTTTGTGAAAGTCATAACAGAATTAAATGTTCGAACAAAGTTGATTAGATCAACATTAATATATCATAGTAACCTAGAAAATTAGTGGAATTCATAAAAAATCTCAAATTACATTTATTTTGGTGTTTATAACATCAATTATGTCAATATTTCATTAATAAGATAATTATTGCATCATCGTTGTGTCATAAATAAATTAAATTATTTGATGTCTAAAAATTACAAATAAACTACCATCATGTAGGAAATCTTTTTAGATTTCTAATGAATATTTACATTCGAATTTATCTTATGTATAACCCCATATTAAAAATGATTTACTTATTAAACTTTGATTTTAACTATTTTAACCTTTCTTTAAATAAATTAATAATAAATGTCCTAATCTAATCCAAGTGGGCCTAAATGGTCATATTTTATTCCTAAGTTTGTTTTTGGTCGAATTACACTTGTCCAATAGAATTAGTACATGTGTTAGGGTAATAGTAATATCATATTTACCCTTAGTTACCCTATTTACTATTAACCGCGGTAAAAAAAGTAAAAAGTTACTATTCACCAAAAAATTATTTTCATCTCATTGAACCACATTTTAGTCCTTGATATTAACCGTGTCTCTCGGATTTTCGAAATTCCATTCACAGAAGCGGCAAAATTAAGTTTTATGAAAAATTCAGTTTTTTTTTTAACTACCACTTAGTAGTTTCACTATTCATCAAAAATTGATGTTTTTCAGAACAATGCCAAAATTTCATCCTAAGCTATATTTCATATTCCGAATTCAAAAATGAAATCTATTTTACCAAATTCATAACATAGAAGTTGCATTAATTAATTTTATAATTAAATCCTGCTGTTAAAATAAATAGCGTGTTTTTAGGAAACAATATATATCAAAAGATTGACACTTGATTATGTCTGGTTTAAATGTGAAATTACAACCAATGACCAACATTGTATTAAATTGTAAAAATATATTCTAAATATACTTTAAAACCACTCAAATTAATAATTTATCACTATTAATTATTTCGATTAAAAAAGTTGTTTTTTAATTATAATTAATAATTTTCACTATTCATCAGAATATGAAAGTTATCCGAAAAGTACCAAAATTTCACCTTAGTCTAAATTCGATACTCCGAATCCAAAAATGAAGTTCATTTTGAAATATAAGATTTACAGAATTTTAAAAAGTGGTTATTACTATTCATAACGGCTAGTTTTAATAATATTTTAATAGCATATCGTTGTTTAGTGAAACTCGTTATTGCGTACTACACACGCTATCGAGGAAGGTCGCGATTGCGTGTATGCAAGGCAAGTCAAGGATGCGTGTTGTGCAAGATCCTTTTGGTGTATCGTACAACACAAGACATTAGTGAAATAAAAAGAATATTTTTCATAAAATCTCGGGCTGTTACATTTACCACTTGAACGTATAGAAAGACTATATATTAATGAAGTTGTGAGACTTCATGGAGTACCCCTATTGATTGTTTCTGATTGTGATCCACGTTTTATGTCAAGATTCTGGAAAAGTCTTCAGAAGGCCCTAGATACTGATCTTAGTTTTAGCATTGCCTACCACCCACAAACTGATGGAAAATCAGAACAAACTATTCAAACATTGTAAGACATGTTGAGGTCTTGTAGACTTGATTTTCAAGGCATGTGGGTTCTGTATTTACCTCTCATAGAATTTTCCTACAACAATAGCTTCCATTGAATTATACAAATGGGACCCTATGAAGCACTATATGGGGGATAATGTCGTACACTAACTTGCTGGGATGATGTTGGTGAAAGAAAGCTCGTGGGACCAGAACTTGTTGAAGATACAAAGGAAAATCTGAAGATTATCCTGAACCATATCAAAATAGCTCAAAGTAGGCAAAAGACCTATGAAGATAACCGAAGGATGTATTTGGAGTTTCAAGAAGGTGATCACGTTTTCATAAAGGTATCTCCATGGAAAGGTATTGTACAATTCGGTAAGAAGGGAAAATTAAGTCCCAGGTACATCAGACCTTTTGAAATTCTGGAACGAATTGGAGCCGTAGCTTACCGTTTGGCAATGCCTCCAAGTCTCTCCAAGGTTCACAATGTGTTCCACGTGTCAATGTTAAGAAAGTACAATCCAGACCCAACACATGTACTCACTTATGAAGAAGTGGAACATGAGCCTGATCTATCTTACTGTGAAGATCCTATCAAGATTCTTGATACCAGAGAATAAGTATTGAGAAATCAGATGACTCGTCTGGTGAAGGTTATACGGAGGAACCATAAGATGGAGGAAGAATCATGGGAGCATGAGGAGCTTATGTTAAAGATATACCCGAACCTTTTTAAATAATATTCTGTGAATTTTGAGGAAGAAATTTTTGTAAGGATGGGAGAATTTAACACCCCAAGGTTTTGAAAATAAATATAGAATGCAATTTTATAATCTAACCATTAAACAAAACTTTGTCTCTTTTATGTTTTGAATTTCGAAAAATGGTCATGTAAAGTTGTGTTCAGTAAGTCATCTGGAATTCGATAGAAAAAACATGATTTTTAGTGAATAGTAACATACCCTTATGAATAGTAATATGACCCTAATGAATAGTAAATTTTATTATTATTTTATTTTCTTAAGGATATAAGATAACAACATCTGGGTTAATTTTTCATTGTGATAAAAAAGAAGTTGTAGAATTATAACTGTTAATTTTTGAATTAAGTATGATTATATTTAAAAGTTAAATTAATAATAATTAGAAAATTATTTTCTAAAAATGGACTTCACTTTTGATTTGTACACGTCAAAAAATGGTAGGGGTGAATTTTTGGATTTTTCAGAATTTTTTTAATTTTTGATGAATAGTAAAATACGATAATATACGATAAATGCTAAATACTTGATTTGTTGCATGATAGGTGATTAAAGGGTGATTTAATCACACATGGATCTAACTCACATGCCCTTATTACTATTAGGGGTCAAATGATACAATACTATTGGTTTTCTTGAAGGAAATAATAAAATAATGAATTAAATATTCAAAAATTACTCCTCTCCTCCACTATAAAAACCCCCCACCACTACCTCTTCACTCCACACCTCTAAGCATTGAATATCCTAAAATTTCATCTCATTTACCCTTCCCTAGTCACTCCCCACGACCAGGAATCTCTTAGTCTTGACAAAATACCAAAACCCCTTCCCATAAGGAGTTTCTCAAGGAGGTTATTTCAAGAGGTAAAGTACCCTTCTTTTTCATTTGGTTTCATTTCAATTTATCTTATTTTGTTATACTCTCCTCTCCTCCTCTATAAAAATGATCATGATAACTCCATTAACATGTATATACTGGATTTATATCATTTTAATGGAAGAACCATCATAAATATTCTTACTTTCTCCCTTTTAATTTATAAACAAAATCGACGTCCAACAAGTTCCGATTTATGGCCTTCGTAGACGACGAAGTTTCGTTCTTCAATTACATCTTCATTACTAATCATTAAACTATATTCATGGTTGAACCATACTATAATATATGTTTTATAACCTAATTAATATTCAGTAACCATAATATGTACATATAATTAATTTATATGATAAAACTAGTTCATAATATTCCAAATACCGCCAAATAATCGAAGTGGTGGTCATATAATGGTTCATCCTTATTCCATGTAACCAAATGATATAAATTACCATTATCAATTATTTATGTTAATTAATAATATATAATTCTAATCCTGTGGGTTTATAACCATTCCACATGAACTTCATTACATAAAAACAAGTGAATCGAATATGAAAAATAAAGGAAACAAACACTACAGAACGACAAAATTCAATAAAATAACTCGTCAATGAAGATATAAATGTACTAAACAGAATTATGGTAAAATAAATACATGTATAATAGGTTCTGAAATAGGTTATTAACAACTATAATTTCATATTCCAGGAGCTTAAGTACAAGAGAGGAACACGTTTGGAGTTAAGGTAAGGGTTTTTCCACCCGAACATCCATTTTCATTCGGGATACTTTCATTGTCTAAATTACCTCAATGAAAATCTTATGTATTGTTATGTACTCATCATATATTCTGTGTGAGTATCATATATATGTTTACAAACCAGAAACCTTCCTTATTTTGTGTATAGTTACACGTTTTAAAAGGAACATTCAAAATTGTTTCAAAAATACAAGCCTGATTCAAGGGAATATCTCAAATTCTTACCTATTTTCAAGGGCACTCTATAATCTTATTTTGGAAACCATTATCTTTATAAAATCACTAATTTTATTATGAAAACAATAACTTACTTCACTTATGGTTTTATACAAAAAAAATTCCAAAAGAACTCTTCTTTTCAAAATAAAAGAGTGTTTATCTTCATAATTGCTTTATGATTTTATAAGAGTGTTTTCATCTAATTCAACACCCTTGTTGATTCCATGGTATTATTTGGATTAATAATTTATGAATTCATCTACCATATTTGATTTAATGGTTTATTTATAACTCTATTATGGATGATCTATCCTAAAACTATTCACCATATTATTCTGAATGGTTAGTGTTTTATGTTTAATGATTGGGGAAAGATAGTTACATTTCATATGATAGTTTCAATATGAATTTATATGTGGTTTATGTTAATCCCCTCTCATATGAGGAATCAATTGGACATATTTTTTGATGGGTGGGGCCCGTTATAGCCCCTCAATTCATCGGTAGGTCTCATTAGACAAATAGATGTGGAATTGACTGAGGCCTTTCCCAAAGTGATATGGATTTTGGCTAAGGCCTTAATCACTAGATGACTTGGTCGAGGCCATGAAAAAATGATTCAGAATGTCCGTCATATACACTTCCCTCGTTTTGAAGCTAGTAATTGAAAGATAATGTGGTTATTCCACTAATATAATACCCATGATTTTGTTTTATTATGGTATTATTTACTCAGCTAATTTTCTTGCCCTAATGTTTTCATGTCTATTATTACAGGCATGTGTTTTCAATCATTCACCATGTCTAATGTATATATTATCTTCCACTGTATTGCTTACTCTTACTGAGCATTTGAGGTCACCCCTTTCTTATGTTTCATTTTCTCAAGATATGAAGAAGTAATTTATGAATGACTTGCAAGAATAATCTAGGAGAGGTGATGTTTCTAGTGGAATATAATAGTGTTTTTGTTTCCCTTCATGTTGTAATGATAAAATTATGTATGTAACTTGTTTCCAATAATAATAAATACTCGGTATTTCGAGATTTTTATTCCTTGTATGTTTTCCAATGTAATCAAATAAGGCACCGACTCTGGGAAACTGGGGTCGGGTCCTTACATCTTTTCTACTGTTTTGACCATTACATGCATGTTTTGGTGTTTAAAACACTAAAAACACCATTATAGCCAACCAAGAAAAAATGTTACTCTTAATCATTTCTTATCAGTTCCTATATTTCAAAAATTAATGTATGGTCATTTTCGTTTGATTTTCGGAAAATATGATGTTATTTTTTGGGTTTTGACCCCCCAACACATGTTTTTAAAGGCTTTAGTACCTTTAAAAACTGTTTACCGAGTCATTCTGTCTACACCACATGTTGAATTGATGCGTTGTATGTGCGAACATTTCTAAAATAACTATAAGGTTGTTTTCAGATAATTTCACAATAATATGAGTTTTATATGGTTTTACACATACACACACATTTTAGTGTTTTAAAACACTACAGATGCATTTACGACCATCTTAGGAAAATTGTACCTCAGAATGATGTGTCGTCAATTCATACATTTCAAAAATAAATATACAGTTATTTTCCTATGATTGAAGGGAAATTTAACATTTTTTTCTAGTTTTTACCACCACCATATGTTATTTGGGATTTGGTACCTTTAAAAGGTTTTTATTGAGTCATTCGGACCACACCGCATGTCAGATTGACATTTTTTATTTGAATGCAAATAAAAAATAACTCAATGGCAGTTCCCCTTTATTTTAGATCAATACGAGGTCTTTTTCTATGTCTTTTATCATAAATTCATGTTTTGGTTTTTTAAAACACTAAAAACGTGTTTACAGTCATCCCAAGTAAACTTTACTCAAAATGAAATTTTGTCGGGTCCTTGGTTTCAAAAATCAATCTATGATCATTGAATCTAATTTCATTGAAATATGACACTTTTTTCCCGGTTTAGACCCCCTAAAACATGCATTTAATGGATTTGGTACCTTTAAAAAGTATATATCAAGTCATTTTTACCACACCACATGCCGTACTAATACATGTACAGAATAAATAAAAGGTGGTTGCCCCCTGATTTAAGGTCAATTTGAGGATGGTTTCTATGGTTTGGCAATTACACACACATTTTTCTGTTTTAGAACACTAAAAACATGTTTATAGAAATACCGGGAAAACCATTAATTAGAATGACATGTAGTTTGTTCACATATTTTAAAAATTAATCTACAGTTGTTCTACTCTTATTTGAGGAAAATATGATTTTTTCCTAGTTTTAACCCCATGATACATATTTGTAATAGATTTAGTACCTTTAAATAGTGTTTACTGAGTCATTCCTACAACACCACACGTTTTATTAACATTTTTCTATGTTTACACATCAAAAATAACTCAAAGGTTGTTTTACCATGATTTCACATTAATATGAGGTCGTTTTCTATGGTTTTGACCATTACACACACGTTTTGGTTTTTTAAATCCCTGCAAACATGTTTACATCCATCCCAGGAAAACCTTAACTAAAAATGACATTCCGTATGTTCCTACATTTCAAAAATAAATATACAGTCATTTTCCTATTATTTCAGGGTAATCCAGTATTGTTTTCCCAATTTTTACCCCACGACACATGTTTTTAAATGATTTGTTACCTTTAAAAAGTGTTTGGCGAGTAATTCTGACCACACAACACATCATACTGATATCTTGACTATAGCTACACATCAAATATAACTCAAATGTTATTTTACCATGATTTTTCATCAATATATTGTTTTTTTCATGGTTCTGACTATTACATGCACTCTTTAGTGTTTAAAAATAATAAAAATGCATTTATGGTCATCCTAGGAAAACTGTAGCCCAGAATGACGTTTTATATGTTATTACATTTAAAAAATAAATCTATAGTCATTTTCGTATTATTTTAGGGAAATATGAAATTTCTTTCCTAGATTTTACCACCCAACACATGTTTTTAAAGGCATTGGTACATTTAGAAAGTATTTAGAGAGTCATTCTGACCACACCACACATAATATAAATATTCTGTATATGATTTCACATAAAAAATAACTTAACAATGGATTTTCGATGATTTCATGTCAATCTGAGGTCGTTTGCTAGGGTTTTGACCATTACACACACGTTTTGGTGTTTTAAAACACAAAAATGAGTTACAACTATTTTGGGAAAACCATAACTCCAATTATGTCATATCAGTTCCTAAATTTCAAAAATCAATCTATAGTCATTTAAAACCAATTTCATGATAATCCTATGTCATTTTCCCTATTTAGACCCCCAACACATGTTTTTAAGGGAGTTGGTACCTTTAAAAACTGTTTTCTAAGTCATTATGACCACAATGCTTGTATAATTTACATGTTCTCTATGTTTAAACATTAAAAATAACTCAATGGTGTTTTTCTGATGATTTAACATCAATATGACGTCATATTTTATGGTTTTGGTCGTTACATGCATGTTTTGGTGTTTTAAAACGCTAAAAATCTGTTTATGGACATCCCAAGAAAAATCATAACTCAGAATGATATGTATTTGATTCCTACATTTCAAAAATAAATGTGCTTCCATTTTCATCTGATTTTATGGTAATCTGACTTCATTTTCTAGATTTTAACCCCTGGAAAATGTTTTTAATGGATTTTGTACCTTTAAAAAGTGTTTACAGATTCATTCTGACCACACCAAACATTGGATTGACATTTAGTCTTTTTTTATATATCAAAAATAACTCAAAGGTGTTTTTCCAACGATTTCATGTCAAAATGAGGCTGTTTCCTATGGTTTTGTATATTAAACACATGTTTTAGGGTTTTAATATACTAAAAATTATGTACAGTCATCTCGAGAAAACTGTAACACATAATAGAATTTTTTTGATTACTACCTTTCAAAAATCATTATATAGATATCTTTCTTTGATTTAAAGTTTCTTTGAAAAAAAAATATTTCTTGGGTTTTACCCCTTAACTCATGTTTTTAAAGGCTTTAGTACCTTTAAAAAGTGTTTACCGAGTCATTCCGACCACACCACACATCATATTGATATGTTATCAGTGCATTCACCTAAAAACAAATAATCACTATTTTTACAATTATTTCAATTCAATTGTCAATCTGTTTCTCTAGTTTTGATGGTTATATGCAGGTTTTAGTGTTCTAAACCCGAAAAACATGTTTACGGACATCTTCGGAAATTATTAACTTGGAATGAAGTTCTGTTAGTTCCTAAATTTTTTTAAAAATACATTTTCATTTTTCTATTATTTTAGGGAAGTTTAATATTTTTTTCTATTTTTTACCCCCGACACATGTTTTTAAAGGCTTTGGTACCTTTAAAGAGTGTTTAACGAGTAATTTTGACCACACCAGATGTTGGATTAACATGTTGTCTGTGCGTATGATCACACATCAATATAATATATTTTATCACCCTAATACATTTTTATTAATAATTTTATGCGTTTTAGTATCCCATTATTAAAGCCTCTTTTCATCCATTATTTATTTTGAATTCATTTGTTGAAAACATTCTTAAAAATATGTAATTGCAATATGGACCAATTTGATAACAGCTAAATATTTCTATCATAAAATTAAATAAAATGATCCATATGTAAAAATTAATTTGTTTTTGGATTCTATGGTCATTTTTAATCAATTCATTTAACTGTACCAAAGTTTGAATGTGAGCATACGGGCCCCAAATTTGGCCCATATTTAAAGACATTCTAAGTGGACTAGATTGGTCCACCATTCTATATTTGGGACATAACTTGGGCCTCATACATCCAAATGGTATTATTACATATCCATTAGACATATAACTCCAATTACCACCTCATCACCTAATTTTAATAAATTATTAAATGTTTTTGTTAGTAAAATATTCAAATAATTAAGGAGTAAAATGTTTTCCATGAATAGTGACCTAGTCCCTTAAGCACGTGACTTATTTTGTGAAACTTTTGATGTATTTCCCATAAAAGTACCTTTAACCCTCATTATCCAATTTTCTTAGACCATAGTAAAGTATTAGTGATCTTGTGATGATCTTATTCATATCGTTGTCTTCCTCCCCTTCCACGGAGTTATAAACTCCTTATATCACCCATGGAGGAACGAGATGCAAATCCCAAGCTTCATGTTTTTATTATTTTGAACGACCATTTCAATTATAGGTTTTTATGTTATTTTTATTCATTGTAACTTCTTATTTAATTTATTTATATACTATTATTTCAAACTTTACTCATATGATAATGTTTTAGGGGTACGCATTCATGTGATGTTTCACACACCATTCACTAATTCTTCTTCCCCCTTTCAATTGCAGTATTTGTGTGTTTCATATTGGTCAATTTATATCTCATAAACTCTATCACAACCATGAAATTTTATGTCATGATAAAAAATTAAAATTAAATTCAAATACGGAGAGTGAATCGTGTTCTTCGTGTTTTTCCTTGGTGAGTTTCAGTAATGAATTCAAACACAAATCACACAATCATCGGTTGTAACCAGTGAATCATTTTGTGTTTCTATTGAACCCTAGGAGGTATCCTAGTATAAAATTAATAACATTTATGATTATTTTTGTTACAATCTATGTATTAAAATATCTATACCCTTTCTTTTGAAGTGATGAAGGATGAGCATCAGGAGAATTCCCTAGGTTGATCTTGCTAAATCAAATCAGTCAATTTCTGCATTCTCTTATTACTTTCTTTTATACAATTTAATCTTAAATAAAAAAAATATAATAAAAATAAATCAAATTTCTCTTTTTAATAATATTAATATTATTTTGAAATTAATTATGTAAGTATCTATGGAGGGGAAACTTGGGGTTCTTACTATGATACATAAAATCTAGTTAAATGAACAATAACTAATTTGATGCACTCGAAAACATGATCAAATTTGTGAACCATTTGCTGGGATCCAAGATAATTTTTCCATTTTTTATTTATTACTCCATTAAATATTCCCCTTCCATTTTGAATGTTTCTATTTTTGTTTTTGTTTTTTGTTTGTGTGTATTTCTTCTTCTTCTTCTCTTTATCTCTTTTCTTCTTCTCTGTATCTATATCAAATTATATAGTATCACATTATATTTTATTTTATCATTTACTTATTTTTATTTTAGTTTATTTTATACATCTCCCATCGTAAAAAAATAATACAAAAATAACTTCACAACTTATTTGTATGACCCGATATAAAAACTTCTAGAATTTGAGACAGAAATTGAAAAGAAACTCTACTCCCAAATTAGGCCATATAGAGTAGGAAAATAAATTAACATTGAAGAACACCATTTTGAACCTCAATTGGTCCCAAATCAATAAAAAATGAACTAAATCAAACCCTAGAAATCATGTCTGCTAATAATCGAACTTTAAAAGAACTGACCACACCAAATGTGGAGTACCAACATGCAACATCCAATATCCGAAAGAAGAAGAGAACATTGATCTGATATAAGGCCTCATCCACCTACATACTAAAATCCATGATCTTCCTAGTTAGGTTCCTCACAAACATTTCAATGAGTTCCACATAATGTACTCCACTATGAAACATCAAAACGAGACTGATGTCCTCATAAGGTTTAGGGTCTTCTCTTTCTACCTTGATGGTGTATCCAAAGACTAGATATACTATCTTACTACCACAAATGGGGTATGGAATAGACATAAATGGATCTTTATAGATAAGTTTTTAATTTCCACTTGAACTGCATCAATTAGAAAGGAAATCTATGGAATTAGGCAATCGCAAGGAGAGACCCTTCATGAATATTGGGAGAGATTCAAATGACTTTGATCAAGTTTCCCCTACCACAAAATAAGTGAACAATTTATAATTAAATACTTATATAAGTTAATTATCCCCATATATAATGGAATGATAGATCTTGTAAAGGGTGGTTCCTGGATTTATAAAACTCTTTTCACCGCTCATGACTTAATAGACCACATGGATCAAAATGCAAAAAAAATGGTACATGAGAAATTTAAACTACCCAAGGAGTTCATGAGGTAAGTCATTCATCCCTATAAAAAAAGGTGGATAACAAACATGAATATATTTATTCCCTTTTAAGACAATTAGATCAAGAACAAGATAATTCACACTCTCCTCCAATTATATTACATTGTGGTATTTGTTCTGATAACACTCATTTTTCTAACCGGTGCCCACAACATTAGGATTTTTCTAAGTCATGGGCAGAATTATTCCCTAGGCATCCATTCCAACAAGAAAATCCTTACAAGCAAGAACCATTCTGGCTAAATCAAAACCCTAGATGGAAAACATGACCACAATACTGAAAAGGTGGCAACATGAGCTACCCTAAATATAATTGGTATTAATAAAGAAAAATTATGTAACCTTTGTAACGACCCAATCTTTTTGAGTAGTATATTAACTTACTCTTATTTATTTAATAAGATGTTAATGGTTAATGCAGAAAGAGGAGTCGATGGCTTCATCCAGTAGACTCAACCCTTACGAAGCCCACTTATCAGAGCTTGGGAAGGAGGTAGCATCTGTGGGCTTCGCTTTGGACCAAGCCCAATCCGAGCTCCAGCGTGTCAAGCTTGAACGAAAACGCTTGCAGGAGAAGTTCAAGTTAGTGGAGATTGCTACTAGGGCAATGTTATCTGAGACTCCCTCAGATTCTCTCACCATAGCACACCTTACACTTAGGTCTTATGCCAGTGTTATAAGGGGCTATGTGATGAGACCCTAGTTTCCTTGTGTAATCCTTTCGGGTGAATAAATTGAGATTTCTTCCTTTAGTGATGTTTGTGAAATTTCAAATGTCTAGATAATTTTAGAATGTATTTTATTGATGAATTTTGAAAAAGGGATATTTTGAAATATTTATGTAAACCCTAAATAACTAATGATGTGTAATGATTTTCAAAAAATGGTCTTCTACAAAAGTGTTCATTAAGGAATTTGGAGTCTAATAAGATCAACTTAATTTTTGATGAATAGTAAATTATGAATAGTGATTTTACGCTTAGGATTAGTAATATGACCAAATGGATTAGTAATTTCACTCAAAGAAAGTTTTAATATAATTTAGACACCTAGATTAAGTAATGTGATTCAATAAAATGGTTAAATAACGGTTTCATAAATTATTATTCAAGTATTAGTTTTTTCGGATGAATAGTGTTTTTTAATTAAAAATTTAATTAAAAATAATTAGAAAATTATTTTTATAAAAATGACTTTATTTTTGAACTCAGAGCATCGATATTATGTTATGGTAATTTTTGGGTATTTTTCTGAAAAAATAAATTTTCGGTGAATAGTGTATTTATTTAAAAATAAAATTAAAAATATTTAGAAAATTATTTTTATAAAATGGAGTTCATTTTTGAAATCATAGCATTGATATTTGGTTAAGGTGAAATTTTGGGATTATTCTGAGAAAGTTGAATTTTCGGTGAATAGTGAAAGTATAGTTTTTAAGTTATGGGTGTTTAATGACATCATTAAATGATGTATTAAGTATATATTCAATATGGTCGAATTATGAATAGTAAGATAAGGTGTGAGGTGTCCCAAGTGGCCAATACCATGGGAAAATACCATGGGCAAGCCCATGGTTTTTCCAAAACCACTAGTGAGGTGTCCCTTGACCATTAATGCTTTGTCCCCTCACTTTCCCTATAAATACCCACCCTTTCCTCCCTTAGTTTTCACTCCCAACTCTCCCCCAACGAAGTTCTGGTCTTCTTACCTTCCAAGGAGTCCTCCCAAGGTGCCCCCAAGCCCTCAAGGTCCAATCCTTTGAGTTTCAAGAGTCACGTTTTAAGGTAAGGGATCCGACCCCTCTCTTTCTTTTCATGAAATCTCTTTTATGTCATTCCTATTATGCTCCATGTTTTTATGTGAGATGATGTTCTTTTATATTCCTATTACTGCCCTTTCATGTTTATATGATGAGAGATCCCCTCTTACTCTCATCATTTCGCTTTATGAAAGTTTAAGTGACGCCGTTAGGCTGCCGAATTTTTAAGGGATTCTTTCACCCTTCTCATTTTTCAAGTTTGATTTTCATGTCAAGTCTTTCAAGTTACTTTTTATTATGTTGGGGTATGATCTCTATATCAATCATACTGATATCTTATGATCATATGATGAGGGACCCTTTTTGATCTTGTTAAATCATTTTCTTTTGAAGTTAAGTGACGCCGTAAGGCTGCCGAATTTTCATAAGAGAAATCTAATCTTTTTCCTTCCATGTTTTTCATTTCAAATGGTATGTCCCTAAAATTTCATTACCATGTTAATATGTCCTTCTTATTCTTTCACCCTACTGTTTTATGGATCATTTATGAGTGGGTGACCCCTGTCCCCTCTCATTTCAATGTTTTCTAAAACCCCGAAACTTAGCCGTTATGCTGCAGCATTTTCCCCTCAAAATGCCTCTCTCTTTTCTCAAAAATTATTTTATGTTATAAAGTGAATACTCAAAGCTCTTATTTCTACAAGGGTATTCACATATACATCAAAATGTTCCATTTTAAATTCTGGGATTTACATACATGAGACCCGCTTTCCCTTTCCGTGGGTTTAAAGTGACGTAAAGATCATGTCTTTAAAGCAGTTTTTAAAACGTTATGATTATGAAATGAAACCCATTTATTTTATGCTATGTGGGTTATTTATGAAATGTTTTATGATGATATATGTGGCTCACATGATAATAAAGTCAAATTTAAGGGTGCGCCCTGATAGCGCTCCAATGCATTGGGTAATGATGTAACCACTAGAGATTACAATTTTCACGATACCTTGGTGAATAACCTTGGTAATTTTCAAATGACACCTTGGGGATGGACCTTGGTGATATGTTCATGATTGTCTATGTTAAATGATGTAGCCACATCTTCAAGTTATGAAAAATGTTATTTTTATTATGAAATGCCTCATGATTTCTTTCTTATGCCTTAAAGTTCTTTTCATGTCCTTATTGGAGTATCTCAAGTTCACATGTAAATGTTCCTCTTATTTCCCTTACTGGGCCTTCTGCTCACCCTTTCTTTTGATGTATGTCCCCAGGTTATGAGATGCAGTAATGAACCTAGAATGAACTTAAGGAGACGCCTTTCAAGTGTTTAAGAAGAATGTTTTATGTTGTTTTCAGGTATTATGTTCCTGGTTTCCAAGACACTAGACCTTAAAGATCCTCAGTTTTGTGTAATGTAATGAAAGTTTATGTTATAAAAAGGCGGGATGCTATAGTTGGTATCAAAGGATGGTTTAGTTATTTGTGGAAATTAGGATATAAAAACTTTAGGAAGAACCCTATAGAAAAGTTAAAATGTAGGAAAACTTCCTGGTATTTTGGTAAGTATTGAGTAAGTGGTCTATCAAACAAATACATCCCTGTCTGGATACGAGCAGGTAGAGGCGGCTCTGGCATAGATGTACATAGGGGTAAAACCCGAAAACACCGCTTTGAGCTAGACTCGAACGGGAACTGGTGCACGATAACGGGCCTTGCTGCACTCTTGGTTACGACACTCCCGGGGGATATGTTTGGTTAATCACATGCTTTTTATGAATCATTATGAAGGAATTATAGAGAACTATAATTGTCTAAGCACGAAGTCTTAGTTAAAAGATTCATAAATGAAATAAGTTTCTCACTAAGGTTTTTTTCTTTTAGAAAATGGCGGGCAATAGGAGGAACCGTGCCGATGGTGACCGCAATGCACCATGTGCTGACGGCCCTCCGATGGAAGCCGGAATGGAAACATTCATGCGAATGATGAACCAACTGACTCAAGTTATGAGTAATAACTTGAATCAAGATGAGAGGCCGACCTCACCACGAAGGGAACAACTTTCTGTTGAGTCCTTCATGCGTCAACGACCGCCAACATTCAGTGGATCTACTGACCCATTGGTTGCGGAACAATGGATAAGCTCCATTGAAAAGATATTTTCTGTAATTCATTGTTCGGAACAAGAAAAAGTCACCCTTGCTGTTTACCGCCTAGAGGGAGAAGCTGATCAGTGGTGGTCACTGATCAAAAACACGAAGCCACGAGGAGAGATGGAAGCTATGGAGTGGGAAGAATTTCGGGGGATTTTCTTTAACAATTATTTCCCTCGTTCCATGAGAACGAAAATGGAGAAAGAGTTTCTCGAGCTGAAGCAGAAGGAGGACGAATCTGTCGGAAGCTATGAGATGAACTTCACAAGGCTTTCCCGTTATACCTCAAGTTTTGTCATGGACCCTAATGGGAAGGTTGATAGATTCTTTGGGGGACTACGACCACATCTGCGGAAGAATCTAGCCAACAGGGACTACGATAGCTATGAAGAAATAGTTCGAAGTGCTATGAAAGTTGAACTAGAGTTTGGGGAGACACAGTGGTCTCACAAATCTAATGAGAAGAAGAGAACTCTAGAACCGAGCCTGGGAAGAAGTTTTGATCAGGAAAGAGGTGGAAAGCATATGCAACATGCCACATGCAATAAATGTGGGAAGAAGCATCCGGGGAACTGCTTGATCGGAAGTGGCAAGTGCTATAGGTGTGGAAGAGAAGGCCATATTTCTCGGAATTGTCGTGGTGATGTGAAGCCTCAACTTCCCAACACTAACGAAAGAGGAAAGATGGTTCTGGCCCTACCCGAAGTCACATGCTTCAAGTGTGGACAGCTTGGGCACTTTGCTAATCAATGTCCAAATCCGAGGGCGGTGGAGGGGAATCACCATCAACCTCAGCAGAGGCCAAGGGAGCAAGGTCGTGCTTTCTCTATCACAACAACTAAAGTTGAAGTTCCGAACGATGTGGTAGCAGGTACTCTTGTTGTCCTCTCAAAACTAGCAAGTGCTTTATTTGATTCTGGTTCTACGCATTCCTTTATTTCTTCCAAGTTTGCAAAGAATATAGAATCAATCCCCGAATTGCTTGAGGTAGAGTTGTCAGTCAAGACTCCAAGTGGGATTATCCATGCATCAACAGTGTTTAGAGACTCTAGTGTTTACTTTGGTGAGCACAATCTTATCGCAAATCTAGTAGTCATTCCCATGATGGAATTTGACATTATACTAGGGATGGACTGGCTCTCAAAGTATAATGCTAAGATCAAATGCAGAAGTAAGGAAATCATAGTAGTCTTGGATGAACGACCTATAGTTATCTTCCGAGGAGAGATATCCCGAACTGATCCCTATCTAGAAGCACCTCCTATAGCTTTCTTTATGGAGTTAATCGGTGATGAGGAAGAAGGGAAAGGGAGCATACAAATTGAAGATGTTCCGATTGTTCAGGAATACATGGATGTATTTCCTGAGGAGTTACCTGGACCTCCCCCAGAAAGAGAGGTAGAGTTCTCCATTGAACTCGTACCTGGGTCTCAACCGATATCAAAGACTCCGTATAGAATGGCAAATGTGGAGCTAGAGGAGCTAAAGAAACAACTCCAAGACTTGTTGGAGAAGGGGTTTATCCGACCGAGTGTGTCTCCTTGGGGAGCACCAGTTCTCTTTGTGAAGAAGAAGGATGGATCAATGCGGCTATGCATTGATTATAGAGAACTGAACGGGATCATAGTGAAGAACAGATACCCTCTACCAAGAATTGATGATTTATTTGACCAACTTCGTGGGGCTCAATTCTTCTCTAAGATTGACCTTCGATCTGGTTATCATCAACTGAGGGTGAAGAAGGAAGATATTCCAAAGACTGCCTTCCGATCAAGATATGGGCATTATGAGTTTACTGTTATGCCCTTCGGCTTGACTAATGCCCCTGCTATTTTCATGGATTTGATGAATAGAGTCTTTAAGGACTACCTTGATAACTTTGTGGTAGTTTTTATTGATGATATTTTGATATATTCAAAAAGTCGTGAGGAGCATGAAGATCATCTGAGGGTTGTTTTGAAAACTCTACGGAAGGAGAGGCTCTTTGGGAAGTTCAGCAAGTGTGAGTTTTGGTTACAACAAGTGGCTTTCTTGGGGCACATCGTAACCAATGAAGGAATCTCGGTTGACCCTGCAAAGACAATGGTTGTGGAGGAGTGGCCTCAACCCACAACAGTAACTGAGATTCGTAGTTTCCTTGGCTTAGCGGGATATTATAGGAGGTTTGTGAAAAACTTTTCACGGCTTTCTAATCCACTAACTAAGTTGACTCGAAAAGGGGTTAAGTTCATCTGGACAAAGGAATGTGAGGAAAGTTTCCAAGAGCTGAATAAGAGATTGGTTACTGCACCTGTGTTAACACTACCCTCTATCGGAGAAGGATTCGTTATTTTTAGCGATGCATCTCTGAAAGGGCTTGGGTGCGTCCTCTTGCAAAATGACAAAGTAATTGCTTATGCATCTCGACAGCTGAAGATTCATGAGCAGAATTATCCTACGCATGATCTAGAGCTGGCGACAGTTGTTTTTGCTCTAAAGATATGGAGGCACTATCTTTATGGGGAGAAATGTGATATATACACTGACCACCAAAGTCTAAAGTATATTTTCACTCAGAAAGAATTGAACATGAGACAAAGGAGATGGTTGGAGCTTATTAAAGACTATGATTGTTCAATTCATTATCACCCTGGAAGAGCAAACAAAGTCGCGGATGCGTTAAGCAGGAAAGATCCTGTTGTTCTGGCAACAATGAGGATCCTGGGAGATCCCTTGATTAAAGATCTAGTAAAACTGGACATGGGAATTATAAGGAAAGGGACATTATCAACCCTATCCCAAATGATTTCTCAACCTTCATTACTAGAGAAGATCAAGAAGGCTCAAAAAGAAGATCCTTTGCTGCAGGAGAAGTTCGAGGCTGTAAAGGATCGGAAGTTCCCTGATTTCAATATTGATCAAGAAGGCGTGTTGAAATTTCGTACCAGACTATGTGTTCCATCCATTCCGGAGATAAAGAAAGAACTGATGGATGAAGCTCATAGCTCTACTTTCTCTATACATCCGGGAAGCACTAAGATGTATAGAGACCTTCGTGATCATTATTGGTGGGATAACATGAAGAGGGAGATTGCCGATTACACTACAAGGTGCCTGGTGTGTCAGCAAGTAAAGGCAGAAAGACAACTTCCTAAGGGGGTATTACAACCGCTACCCATACCAGTATGGAAGTGGGATAATATCACCATGGACTTTGTAACTGGTCTCCCGAAAACATCCAAAGGAAACAATGCGATATGGGTTATTGTGGACCGTCTCACCAAGACAGCCCATTTTATCTCTATTCGGGAAGATTTCTCTCTGGATCAGCTTGCCAAGATATACGTGAAGGAAGTGGTAAGGCTTCATGGGGTACCACTATCCATCGTATCTGATCGTGACCCAAGATTCACATCAAAATTCTGGAGAAGTCTTCAACATGCTCTGAATACTGATATGAATTTTAGTACGGCCTATCATCCTCAAACTGATGGCCAATCTGAAAGGACTATTCAGACACTCGAAGACATGTTGAGATTATGCTCAATGGAATTTAAAGGTGGATGGGATCAACACCTCCCATTAGTGGAGTTCTCCTATAACAACAGCTTCCATGCGAGTATTCAGATGGCACCCTATGAAGCTCTGTATGGAAAGCGGTGTAGAACTCCTACTTGTTGGGATGAAACTGGTGAGAGGAAGCTTCTTGGACCTGATCTCGTGCAAGAGATGACAGAACAGGTTCATGCCATCCAACAACACATAAAGGCTGCTCAGAGTCGGCAGAAGAGCTATGCTGACAATCGTCGAAGGGACTTGGAGTTTGGTGTTGGTGACAAAGTCTTCCTTCGAATTTCTCCATGGAAGAGAGTCATGCGGTTTGGGAAGAAAGGGAAGATCAGCCCTAGGTACATTGACCCCTATGAAATCCTTGATCGCATAGGAGAAGTGGCCTATCGTCTAGCACTTCCACCGAACCTAGCTCAAGTTCATGATGTCTTCCATGTATCTCTCTTGAGGAAGTACATACCCGACCCTTCGCATGTACTGAACCCAGAGGTGGTACAACTTGAACATGACCTCTCTTATGAGGAGCAGCCAGTGGAGATCTTGGACCGTAGAGACAAGGTCCTACGAAACAAGACTACCCACCTTGTGAAAGTGTTGTGGAGGAATCATAAATATGAAGAAGCGACTTGGGAGCCTGAGGAAACGATGAAGCAAAAGTACCCTCACCTTTTCAACTAGGCCTCAAGTATAAATTTCGGGGACGAAATTTCTTAAGGGGGGAAGAATGTAACGACCCAATCTTTTTGAGTAGTATATTAACTTACTCTTATTTATTTAATAAGATGTTAATGGTTAATGCAGAAAGAGGAGTCGATGGCTTCATCCAGTAGACTCAACCCTTACGAAGCCCACTTATCAGAGCTTGGGAAGGAGGTAGCATCTGTGGGCTTCGCTTTGGACCAAGCCCAATCCGAGCTCCAGCGTGTCAAGCTTGAACGAAAACGCTTGCAGGAGAAGTTCAAGTTAGTGGAGATTGCTACTAGGGCAATGTTATCTGAGACTCCCTCAGATTCTCTCACCATAGCACACCTTACACTTAGGTCTTATGCCAGTGTTATAAGGGGCTATGTGATGAGACCCTAGTTTCCTTGTGTAATCCTTTCGGGTGAATAAATTGAGATTTCTTCCTTTAGTGATGTTTGTGAAATTTCAAATGTCTAGATAATTTTAGAATGTATTTTATTGATGAATTTTGAAAAAGGGATATTTTGAAATATTTATGTAAACCCTAAATAACTAATGATGTGTAATGATTTTCAAAAAATGGTCTTCTACAAAAGTGTTCATTAAGGAATTTGGAGTCTAATAAGATCAACTTAATTTTTGATGAATAGTAAATTATGAATAGTGATTTTACGCTTAGGATTAGTAATATGACCAAATGGATTAGTAATTTCACTCAAAGAAAGTTTTAATATAATTTAGACACCTAGATTAAGTAATGTGATTCAATAAAATGGTTAAATAACGGTTTCATAAATTATTATTCAAGTATTAGTTTTTTCGGATGAATAGTGTTTTTTAATTAAAAATTTAATTAAAAATAATTAGAAAATTATTTTTATAAAAATGACTTTATTTTTGAACTCAGAGCATCGATATTATGTTATGGTAATTTTTGGGGATTTTTCTGAAAAAATAAATTTTCGGTGAATAGTGTATTTATTTAAAAATAAAATTTAAAATATTTAGAAAATTATTTTTATAAAATGGAGTTCATTTTTGAAATCATAGCATTGATATTTGGTTAAGGTGAAATTTTGGGATTATTCTGAGAAAGTTGAATTTTCGGTGAATAGTGAAAGTATAGTTTTTAAGTTATGGGTGTTTAATGACATCATTAAATGATGTATTAAGTATATATTCAATATGGTCGAATTATGAATAGTAAGATAAGGTGTGAGGTGTCCCAAGTGGCCAATACCATGGGCAAATACCATGGGCAAGCCCATGGTTTTGCCAAAACCACTAGTGAGGTGTCCCTTGACCATTAATGCTTTGTCCCCTCACTTTCCCTATAAATACCCACCCTTTACACCCTTAGTTTTCACTCCCAACTCTCCCCCAACGAAGTTCTGGTCTTCTTACCTTCCAAGGAGTCCTCCCAAGGTGCCCCCAAGCCCTCAAGGTCCAATCCTTTGAGTTTCAAGAGTCACGTTTTAAGGTAAGGGATCCGACCCCTCTCTTTCTTTTCATGAAATCTCTTTTATGTCATTCCTATTATGCTCCATGTTTTTATGTGAGAGGATGTTCTTTTATATTCCTATTACTGCCCTTTCATGTTTATATGATGAGAGATCCCCTCTTACTCTCATCATTTTGCTTTATGAATGTTTAAGTGACGCCGTTAGGCTGCCGAATTTTTAAGGGATTCTTTCACCCTTCTCATTTTTCAAGTTCGATTTTCATGTCAAGTCTTTCAAGTTCCTTTTTATTATGTTGGGGTATGATCTCTATATCAATCATACTGATATCTTATGATCATATGATGAGGGACCCTTTTTGATCTTGTCAAATCATTTTCTTTTGAAGTTAAGTGACGCCGTAAGGCTGCCGAATTTTCATAAGAGAAATCTAATCTTTTTCCTTCCATGTTTTTCATTTCAAATGGTATGTCCCTAAAATTTCATTACCATGTTCATATGTCCTTCTTATTCTTTCCCCCTACTGTTTTATGGATCATTTATGAGTGGGTGACCCCTGTGCCCTCTCATTTCAATGTTTTCTAAAACCCCGAAACTTAGCCGTTATGCTGCAGAATTTTCCCCTCAAAATGCCTCTCTCTTTTCTCAAAAATTATTTTATGTTATAAAGTGAATACTCAAATCTCTTATTTCTACAAGGTTATTCACATATACATCAAAATGTTCCATTTTAAATTCTGGGATTTACATACATGAGACCCGCTTTCCCTTTCCGTGGGTTTAAAGTGACGTAAAGATCATGTCTTTAAAGCAGTTTTTAAAACGTTATGATTATGAAATGAAACCCATTTATTTTATGCTATGTGGGTTATTTATGAAATGTTTTATGATGATATATGTGGCTCACATGATAATAAAGGCAAATTTAAGGGTGCGCCCTGATAGCGCTCCAATGCATTGGGTAATGATGTAACCACTAGAGATTACAATTTTCACGATACCTTGGTGAATAACCTTGGTAATTTTCAAATGACACCTTGGGGATGGACCTTGGTGATATGTTCATGATTGTCTATGTTAAATGATGTAGCCACATCTTCAAGTTATGAAAAATGTTATTTTTATTATGAAATGCCTCATGATTTCTTTCTTATGCCTTAAAGTTCTTTTCATGTCCTTATTGGAGTATCTCAAGTTCACATGTAAATGTTCCTCTTATTTCCCTTACTGGGCCTTCTGCTCACCCTTTCTTTTGATGTATGTCCCCAGGTTATGAGATGCAGTAATGAACCTAGAATGAACTTAAGGAGACGCCTTTCAAGTGTTTAAGAAGAATGTTTTATGTTGTTTTCATGTATTATGTTCCTGGTTTCCAAGACACTAGACCTTAAAGATCCTCAGTTTTGTGTAATGTAATGAAAGTTTATGTTATAAAAAGGCGGGATGCTATAACCTTAGTATCCATAAAAATCATGAAACAATCCTCCTCCCAAATATGAACCAAGACCCAAGGAAATAGTGAATAAATAGGAAACCCATAACCTCTAGTTCTAACAGACCACACAATCAGCTATTCAATACCTACAAAATCTAGTTGTAAAATTTGAGTGCACCATTATTTAGATAAAGATTCAAGGATCTAGAAAACTACCATCCCAACCTATTTATAATCCAAAATACAAAGGTAATGTTTGTGAAATAATACATCATAGTGTTAAAGATGTTTCTTCTTCTCCTGATTTTACAAAATAGTTAAGTCCCCCTCTTGGAAACTATCATTCCCTACCCTCAAAATATTCATGTAAAGAAAGACAATACATAAAGGGTAAACAAATTATCATTAATCATTACCCTTAATAATCGATACCTCTTCCCTTCCATCAAATACTCTCTAAACATAAGAAAAATTTTTCTAATGAGATTGATAATCAAATAATGGATATAGTTAATAAGGTACAAGATAATATTATTTTATTGAATGAAGTTAATCAAATCCATATCTACACCAAATTTCATATGGATGAAGGGGAATGAGAGATTCAACCTTAGAAGGAACATCTCGGCCTTGATACAATAACAAATTCTTACCAAATTCGAGGATTTGAGAAATTTTATGACACCTTTCACCATAGGGGAGATCTTATTTTTTGATGTAATTATATATTTAGGTGCTTCAATTAACGTGATGTCTTAATCTGTATACTCTTATCTACAGGTTGGAGAGCTTTAATGAATGATCATTGTCATGAAACTTTCCAACCGAAGCAAAACAAGCCCATTTGTAGTGATCAAGTGCATTCTCATAAGAATGTAGAATCTCATCTTCCCTCCATACTTCTATATTCATGAGATGGAAGATACTCTAACCCAAATAAATTTTACTCTCATACTTGGAAGGACATTCCTAAAAAAACAAAGACAATCATCAACATTCACAATGGTACAATGTTCATGGAGTTTGGTGGAGAAAAGGTATGTTTTAATATCCTTTTTTCTTTCAAACACTCCATTAAAGAGAACTGAACTATTCCTATGTATTCGATGGAAGTGCTTTCTGATGACACAAACACAAAAAAATTTCTCCTCTACCCATACTCTGATTTATTTTCCCCTTCTTCACCCTAGGATGATTTGAGTTTTGATTCATGTTTTGAGTGTTTTTTGGGTTCAAAAAAGTGTAAATTTTGTTCTTTAATTAAATAGTGTGTTCATTCTAAGTTACCCATGACTGACGATGATTCTAAAAATATAATTTCCATAGATTCTCTTTCCATAGTTAATAAACATGAGACTATATAGTTTCATGGACCTCACTCCCCCTAAATCCCCTCCCTCAATCGAAAAACCACTAACGTCGGAACTAAAACAACTTCCTCCTGATTTAAAATACACCTATATTGAGGGTATTAACCATTTACCCACCATTATTTTCAATATTATATCTCTATAAAAGGAATCAAAACTGCTAGATCTTTCGAGAGAGTGTAAAAAGGTGATAGGAAGAACATTTGATGATATTATTTATATTATCCCATCTATTTATATGCACCATATAATTATAGATGACAAGGATAAACCTTTAAGGATATATGAATGATAATTGAATCCCACTCCCCTTGAAGTAGTAAAATCTAAAGTCATTAAATTACATAGGGATGCGATCATCTAACCTATATCTAATAATAAATGGGTTATCCTGGTGAAAATTGTGCATAAAAAAAATCTAGAATAATGGTTATGTCAAATAAAAAGAATAAATTTGTTCCTACATGTATGAAAAATAGTTGGAGATTTTGTATTGACTACCATCAACCGAATCAATCCATACAAAAGGACCGTTTCCCTATACCTTTCATTGACAAAATGTTAGAAATAATGGCTACTAAGTCCCATTATTATTTCCTTGATGGATATTTAGGTAATTTTAAAATCCATATATCCCATGAGGATCAAGAAAAGAGAACATTTACTTATTCATTTCACTAATTTTCTTACAGAATTATTCCTTTTGGTCTCTATAATTCTCCTGGTAATTTTTAGCGACGTTTATTGAGTATTTTTTCGAAGTAACTTGAAAATTTTATGGAAATTTTTATAGACGATTTCATGGTTTATAGATCTTCTTTTGATGAGGGTTTGGAAAACCAAGGTTCATTCCTCCGTCCATTAATTGAAAAACATATTGTATTAAATTACAAGAAAGGTCATTTCATGGCTAAGGAGGGTATAGGTCTTAGAAATGTTTTTTCAACTAATGGAATTGAAGTGGATAAATCAATAATTGTATTAATTTCATCCCTTCCATATCCAAACTATTGTTCTTATGGTGCGATCATTCTTAGGTCATGTTGTTTTTCACCACTGATGAAGTAAAGACTCTAGTAAGATCACACTTACCTTGTCTTGATTGTTGAAAAAGAATTATAAAATTTCTTTTGATTAAAAATATGAGGATGACTCAGTTCACTTTAAAAGAGTCTTACATCACATCCCATCATCTAACAACCATGGTGGGATCTCCCATTCGAACTTATGTCTGAAGCATAAATCATTGACATTTGTGTAGTTTTATCATAAAGGGTTAAGAAGGATACTCATGTCATTATGTATGCCTCATATACCCTTGACCCTTTCTAGGAAAACAAAACAACCACTAAAAAAAATATTTCTATTTTGTTTGACTTGAAAAAATTACATTCATATCTTATTAGGTAAAAAATCATGATATTTTTTTATCATGACGCCCTTCTTTTTCTCTTAAATAAACCTAAATCCAAGCCTTTCCTAATAAATTGGATGCTCCTCCTCTAGGAGTTTTACCTTGTGATTCAAGATAAAAGAGGAGTGGAAAATGTAGTAGTTGACTACATTTGCAGGATTTCCCCACCATTTGACCATAATTCTATCTCATCCATCCCCATTGGAGAATATTTTCCTCATTAGAACCTTTGTGATGTTATTGAAATTACCCTGGTATGCAAACATTGTAAAATTTCTAGAACAATATCAAGTCCTCACTAATTTTAGTACCTCACAGTCCCAAAAAGTTAAACATGATTCATGATGGTACATTTGGGATGACCCTTACTTGTGGTGAATTTTCAGTGACCAAGTTGTTCATAGGCGTGTCTCTAATGACAATTTCACCTCAAATTTGAGCTTCTTACACACTTTGGCTTGTGGGGACACTTTGGCACTCAATGTAAAACTTAAAAGTACCATGACATAGGTCTTTATTGGAAAACGTTTTATAGATATTCCCATCAGTTTTGTAAATCATGTACTCAGTGTCACATCACAAGGAATATCTCTAAGAGGAATGAAATTCCCCAATAGCCCATGTTATTTTGTGAGATCTTTGATGCATGCACACTTTTCTTCATGTGGAACTTTCCAAATTACTTTGGATTCATTTATATCTTTTTGGATGATGACTAAATTTCTAAATGGGTGGAATAAAATGCTATGAGGACCGATGACACTTGAGTGGTTGGTGATTTATTAAGGTCTCAGATTTTCTGTAGGTTTGGTTTTCCAAAATTCATCATTAGTGATATGGGTTCACATTTTTTCAATTGTAACATGAAAAAACATATTTGTAAGTATGGGTTTGTTCATAATGTTCCACTTCATGTCACCCCCAAACTAATATAAAAGCATAAATCTCATATCATGAAGTTAAGATAATCATGAAAAAAATGTTACAAACCAATAGGAAAATTGGAGTTTCCACTTTGATGAAACACATTGGGAGTACCGAATAGATTTAAAACCCTGGTTGGAATGTCACCATAAATGATTGTGTTTATAATGGATTTTAACCTTCTATTGGAGGAAGAACACCATGCCTATTGGGCTGTTAAATAATGTAATATGAATCTTTCATATACAAGTGAGAATTGGAAGCTGCAGATTAAAGAGTTGGAAGAAATTGAACATGATGCATATGAGAACTCCCAGATCTATAAACAGAAGAAAAAGGATATCCATGATGGTATAATTCATTAGTGGAAGTTTCATATTGGTAAGAAGGTACACATATAAAATTCTAGGCTAAATCACCACCCAGGTAAGCTTTGTTATTGTTGGCTCAGTCCTTATACAATTACTAGTGTTTATCATTTTGGTGCTATAATGGTTTTTCATGAGAAGAGTGTAAATATTTTTAATATCAATGGTAATAGTCTCGAACCCTTCTATAATGATTTTCCAAAGCATCTGGTGGGGGAAATCTAGCTGATGGATGCTACATATGACACCACATAGTAGGTTGTCCCTTCTTCTTACCTTTATTTACATGTCTATTTTTTTATCTTATTTTATTGAGGATAATATAATTTTCAGGTGTGGGGGAGGGTTACATTTCATATTTATGGAAAAAATAAATATTTAATTGAAAAAAAAGTCATTTTTTCTATTTTTCATTTTTTTGTTTTTTGTTTTTAGATGAACATTGTTCTCAACAAGAATATCCAAAATAAATTTTCATGCTTGGGTCGATTATATGGAAAATTACATTATTTTTTCTAAAGAATTTTGATATGGAATATATTTCTAGAATTTATATTTTCAAATCATTCTTAGGTGTTTAATGGATTTTTTAAACCCATGCCTCATTAGAACTGACTAGTATTTTTAATCCCATACCAGAGAGACATTTTAATCCCTTTATTCAATATTATTACCTTTAGTCACTTTCTTGAGATTCTGAGGTCATGTAGAGAAACTATAACTTTCCTTGATTTTTTTGATTCCATAAGATTCAATTGTGCTATATTAATGATATAGTAATTCATTCATTGAAAATACCTTTGTATAATTAATCTTTTTTTTGGGTACCTTGAAATCTTAACATTCTTAAGCCTTAGAAACCATGAAATACCTATTAGGTAGCCACATTATAGGGTAATTTATCCCTAAAAACCAAAACTTGTGTATATTCTTCTTTTATTTTTAGCAAGTGTATGGGAGAGGGTGTGTCCATGAGAATGTTTTTCCAACTTATTCACTGGGGTTCACAACCATCTCTTTCGAAGGACGTGCAGCTATTTCCCTACATTACCACTTTCCAAAGGTAGTAGACATATGTCCCCTATTCAGGGATGTTTTATCCTTCATCGAAATGGGTTGATGGGATGTCGGTTCCTCCTTCCACAGATTCCTCCTCAGAACTCGTTACCCAGTTCAGGTCTCCCTTAATGATTAAGACGTTGTTCCTGAAACTATTCCCAGTGCCATGTCTTCATGGAAACCAGTTAATTACACTGCTTATGTTAGGAAATTCTAAAAGGTTCGGTTAGGGAATAAAACTTTAGTCTAGATAGTAGTCACGTTGGAAATCACTGGCATGTCTGGACACTTGAACACTGACACATTTGGGTTTCTTCCCCTTATGATAGGGATTTTTGAGGGCACAAAAGCTAGAGGAATCCCACATTGAATTAGGGGAATTATATGCCATATAAATGTCTACAAGGTTTTTCTTAGCTTCCCATTCTTAACATAGGGAATGTCACTGGTTTAACATCTAGTGGAGAAGGATCAGACTGATTAGAACAATTAAAAGAGTGGATTAGGTGGGTGTGACCTCTGGAGTGATCTCTAATGTTGGGGATAACATGTGGTTAGTTACCCGATTGCTTCTAGGAGTAGTGAGAAAGTGGGCGAAATGATTTCACCAGGATGTGGCAGCCCAGGTATAATTAGGTTGGATGATGGAGAGTTAAATGAAGTAGTGGGGGAATGAGATGAACCTCTATGAAGGTGATGGTATTGTTGGGATTGAGCCTTAAAGAGACATCCTACGTATCCATGTGGTAGAGAATCAAAGTCCACATAGTTCAATGGGGAAATGGGACACCTGAGGAGGAAACCCATATGGATAGGACCTAGAGGAAGTGGAACCTTTGGGTGGGGCGTCAACTTCCCAAAACACACAGGCTCGAGGGAGAGACCACAATGGGACAAGAGCGATGGGCTTGAACCTTAGGGAGGCTTCTTGCATATCCTCGTGGAAGGGAATAAAAGTCCACATAGTTTTGGATAGGGGTATAGAATTCAGGTGTGCGCAGAGGACTGTGACCCAAAGATGAAGATGGCGCTTACACGTGGTTAGCATCCCAGGCTGGTCTGACGCCATGGGGGCAGATCGGAGATGTGGTATCTAGTGTAGGGGATGACAAGGAATTACCATCAATTATAGATTACAATATATTACCACTGTTTGGGTGACATAATGGCTTACCACTGGTTTGGGAACACAATGACCTACCACTGATTGGTGAACACAATGGCTTACCATTGATTAGGGTTGGACCTTAGGGAGGCTTCCTACATACCTTTCTTGAGAGACAAAGATCAAATCCCATGTAGTTCAAATGGGTACAGTTTAATGCCTTACGAGATGAAAATTAGGTGTATAGTCTAACATCGTGCAGGATGGGGGTGAACCAACATGACGTGTTCAGGATTGATGGGTGTTAGGAATGGACCTTAGGGTGGCTACCTACGTAACTTGCCTTGGCATGGATCAAATTCCATGTATTTTGGAGTGGTTTTTGTGAATCGACGTGAAGGGGTTCGGGACCAGTAGGTGTTGGGCTTGAACCTTTGGGAGGCTTCCTCTGTACCTTGCCTTGGAAAGGCTCAAAGTCCACGTAGTTCTGAGGTTTTGGAGCTTACACTATGTGGAATCCCATGAAGGATGGAATGGTAAATGATAACTCTAAGACCACGTGAGTCATGCTCGTTGTGATAAACCAGAGGCAACAAAGACCTTATGATCACATCCTTAAAGGTGCGTCCATGGGAAGTGGATTGGGGATTAGATGTGGTTATCCACCCAAAAAAGAAACAGGGGCTTATGCGTGATTAGCGGAAAAAAGAAGAAGCAAGGGCTTATGCATGGTTAGTAGCCCATAGAGATGGAGATTGGGACTCACTCCAAGATGGAGGCCTGAGTGGAAAAAAAGCCTAATGAAAGAGGGATATGATAATGAAGGTCCTAGTTCCCATATATCCTCTGGTATTTATAATGGAAGAGAGGATGGGGATTAGGGATACGGCCTCCCACAAGAAAGGCTAGTGGGATCACACCAAGGTGGTTTCCCTTCCCGTGGACATGTACCACTCCGGTGGAGAGGACCTCATTCCATGTGAGGAAGAACTCACTCTTCTGGAGATGAGTAGGCATAGAAAATGTCTGAGATGGGGCACCCCACGTATGATGCATTGGGTGAGATCGCATTTTAACATCATGTGCTGATGATGGTGGTTCTTGGAAGTTTAACATCCTGCAGCTCGGATGAGGTGGGTTTACTCAATACCCCTAGGACTTACATAGCTGGCATTCTTTTACCCTTGGTGAAGGGAAGGCACTAGCAATGTCATGGCGAGGCGGTGTTGTGGAGTGATCCATTTAGGGGGCCAAGTTAGCATGGAAATGGGAAGAATTAATAGCCATTAGTGTGCATATGTGCCACTAATTAGCAGAAATGGTGAATGGGGCTTATGAAAAGAAGATTCTTGAGTGCCGCTATGGAGCGACAATGGTGAATGGTGATTATGCAAGGAAGCTTCCCAGGTGCCGTTATGGAGCAAAAATGGTGAATGGGGATTATGCAAAGAATCTTCCTGGGTGTCACTATGGAGGAGAAATTGTTAATGGGGATTATGTAACACCCCGAGCTTCCATGATACGCTTCTCATTCAATAATGCAATAGCTTGCATTGTACGCAACTTCGAGTTCTAAAACACCGCGACTAATCAAAGTAGTCGTTATGAATAGTAATAACCACTTTTTAAAATTATAGAAATTTTATATTTCAAAATGGAATTCATTTTTGGATTTGGAATATTGAAATTAGCCTATGTTGAATTTTTGGTATTTTTCTGAGAACTTCCATTTTTTATGAATAGTGAAAAATACTTAAAAAACAACTTTTTTAATAAAAATAATTTATAGTGATAAATTATACTATTGAGTGGTTTTAGAGTATAATTAGAATATATTTTTAACATTTTATCCAATGTTGGTCATTATAATTAACTTAACATTGAAATTGGGCATGAACAATTGTCAATCTTTTGATATAAATTGTTTCTTAAAAACACGCTATTTGTTGTGACTGCGAGAATTAATTATAAAATTAATTAATGCAACTTATATGTTTATAATTTTGTAAAATAGACATCATTTTTGAATTCGGAATATCAATTATAGCTTAGGGTGAAATTTTGGCATTGTTCTGAAAAACTTCAATTTTTGATGAATAGTGAAACCACTAAGTGGTAGTTAAATAACTGATTTTTCATTTAAATGAAATATTACCACTTCTGTGATTTGATTTTCAAAAATCCGACATACATGATTGTCATTAAGAAGTAAAATTTGGTTCAATGAGATTAAAATAATTTTTGGTGAATAGTAACTTTTAAGTTCTTAATCGCGATTAGAGGCAATTAGTGTAGTTTAAGGTAAAAATAATGTTTTAATAATATGAGATGAGCTTGACACATTTCCTAACCTCATTGGATGTGTCATGGCCGATCAAGACAATCCATGGGTCAACTTGGGGACCCCATGGAGCCACTTTAGTTGGAAAATGACATAAATACCTTTTATTTAATGTTAAAGTAAAAAATGACACAAACATGAAATGTTTTACTAAAATAATTTTTACATGGGGTTATACAAGTCATATTTTTGACTATAAATGGCCATTGGAAAGATAAAAAGATTTCCTACATCATAGTAGTTTTTTTATAATTTTTAGACATTGAATAAATTAAATTATTTATGACATCATGATGATGGAGCGATGACCTCATTATTTAACGATTTAAATAAAATGGAAAGATAATGTAATATATAAGACCTACACATGTCCAAAACCTATTGGATGAGTATATTTAGAACCATTATCACCTTATCCTCGAATTATATAAGTGTGGGACATCTAAAATCCGAAAATCATTTTATAATAAAGTGGCTTTTCTTTACTTTCCATGAGTGCCCCTCCTCTCCACTTATAAAAGGCCCCCACCACTCCCACCTTATTCACACTTTCAAGCCATTTGGCTCGGCCAAACTCTGCCCAAATACTCTCCCAACTTCCCCATATTACTCCTAGAAGCCTCAAATTGGGCAGAACTCTTCCCAAGGAAGCCTTTGGCACAAATCAAAAAGAGTTACCCGATTTTTAGGTAATGTCTTCTCTAATGTTGTTTTGTTTTATTTAGCTTCTCCAACCCCTTAAACTCTTTTTATTCCTTTATTTTGTAACAAAAATAGTATCTAAAATATACTAGGATGTTTTTATGATAATTATTTTGTTTACACTTACACACACCTACATCTAATGGTTAAAGAACATATTGTTTCTGTGGATGGAGAATTTTTGCCTCACAAAACGATGATTGTTCAACACTCATAAAACACCTTCAAAGGTGGAAATTAACATGTAACTGTATTTATATAGGATATATAATATGTTTATGTTTTCCTTATGCTTCTGTATTTCTCATTTATGGCATACTTTATGATTTCCATTATGGGTAAACGCGATAATTTCATTTTAGGAAGTGCGGACTACCGCCCCCTCAAAGTGATGTGAATCGTTAATGCCATATGTGGGATGTATA